>JANKKI010000250.1:0-1270859 GCA_025175665.1 Cinchona pubescens
AAACAAATGCTTATGGACCTTGTCTCTTAGGAGTCATAAGAATGTGCTATGGTTCTGAAGAAGTCTTGTATTTGCTTGAGAATTTATGTTCAGCTAATCAAAGCAACTATACTTTGCTTCATCTTCATGTCTATGAGAAGTCTAGCTGTTAGTTTGTTTTCACTTTATTACCTCTGCTGCAATTTCCTAGGGAAAGCTAAAAGATGGGACTCAAGTTGCTGTGAAGACACTTTCTGCTTTTTCCAGGCAGGGTTTGCACGAATTTTTGACTGAGATCTTGAAAGTATTTCAAATGTCAGACATCCAAACCTTGTTCAGTTGATCGGATGCTGTGTACATGAACGTGACAGGATGTTGGTCTATGAGTATCTAGAAAATAAAAGCATTGATCACGCTTTACTTGGTATTATAGAAAATTCTTGAAGAACTTGATTTGATTGATAACCTAATGATCTTCAATGGAGAACTGATTACCTTTGATTTTGGCAGGTAGGAGTCGGACAGTAAAACTGGAATGGGGCAAAAGAGCAGCTATTTGCGTAGGCATTGCTAGGGGTCTTGTGTATCTTCATGAAGAACTTGTGCCACATAGCAGTGCACAGGGACATCAAAGCTAGTAATATACTTCTTGACAGGGACTTCATACCAAAAATTGAGACTTTGGGTTGGCTAAACTTTTCCAGATGATATAACCCACATCAGCACAAAAATAGCAGGGACAACGTATGTCTCCTTTCTCTATTGTTTGTGAAGCTCATTTTCATACCATAGTGCTGCGTAGATATTTTTTTTTTTTTTTTTTTTTTTTTGTGAATTTGCTCATCAAATTACAACATTTGGTTTGAATGCTGCTAATTGACATGTGTTCAAATGTCCTTTTTTTTTTTTTGAATTTGCCCTTAAATTTCAACATTTGATTTGAATGCTGCCTTCTGCCTACTTTGTCTCTAATTTACTAGCTAATTAACACATGAATCATGTGATGCTACTTGAAGGGCCATATGCACTCACAAGAAATAATTGGTAGATGGCATATTTTATAATAGTACTCGAATCTCACCTATTTCCAATCACATACAAAAAAGGATACTCGAGTTTGTTTGATGTGAATTTGTATTTCTTGTGCATCTGTGCCTCTTCGATTTTACAACTGACGACCACATACTGAATGGGTGGTTAAGTTGTAGACAAAGTGGATGAACAAATTGATGTTTAAAGGGTGGAAAAATTAAGACTTTTAGCAGCTCAAATAACATGATCTTAAAGGCAATGTATTGTCAAAACCATCAGCAGAAAAGGTCAATGGAAGGAAAATTTGGTGAAGAGGAAGTGGAACAAAGAGATTTCTTCGTATTTATTTGGTTCTTTTTGCTGGACAGGAAGTTTTCTTGGTTGGCAATTTATTTGTCCAGGAGAGATCTCTTCTGAAGATAGTGGACACTAAATGACATGGCTGAGTTTTGCTATCCAACTTATCTTCTGTGTTCCCACAGAGTTCTTATTAAGTCAGAATCTGCAGGAACTGAAAGATTATCTTGAATTCATATTTGTTCATTTACATTTGGAGTGTTATGGATAGAAATTTTTTTTGGCTCAGTATGAGTTATGTATGAGGGATCTCTTCTGGAGATTAGTGGCACTTGTGACATGGCTGAGTTTAGCTGTAGAACTCCTTATCAGTATGCACAAAAACAACAAAGTCCTTATATCAGAAAGTGCAAATTGGTTGATGATCAAGGCCATTTTGGGACATGGTAGGCCATTCTGGGAGCATTTTAACTCATTTAGAATAGAATTCCACTTGTTTAACTTTTTCTTTTTTGGGAATTAAGTCTCGAGTGGTATCGTTGGAGGCCTTGTTTCAAACTGATTTTGTATCCCTAAACTCTTTAAGTTTTATGATCAACAAATGGTTTGGGATGGTTTCAGGCAAGTTCTTGTGTCAAACTTTCACATTGACTATTGTGTTAGTCTACTGTGTTTTGTCTTATTCATACACATGTGATCTCATTGTTGCGACATTCTATTGCACATATTGCTTAAGGATATCATTCAATGTTAAATTTGGTTTGCCTCTTCCTCTACTGCTTATGGAATTTTCACACCTATGAATGATGATAAGGGAGGGAGACCTTCTTTGGTCTGTTGTCTCTCTGGGCTAAATCCACCTGGAGCTCAGTTTTCCATAAACACCACAACATGTACCAACCTGCATCATATGCATCTAAAAGTTAATTTAGATTATAAATTTATGACTATTACATTCAGTTTCTAACCATATGATATTTATACAAATGAACACCACTTTGAACAAATAATACTCTAGTGAATATAGTGCATTAGAGTTTACTTTGAAAACCAGTTATGCGACATTATGAAAAATAGAGTTAACTTTGAAAGCCAGTTATGTGACATTATTGGCAAGAAAAAAAGACACTAGAATACACAAATAATTTTTTTCCCAAGAAAAATAGAGTTTACTTTGAAACCCCTGTTTGGTGTAAAAAGAACAAAGAGATGAATTTGTGATAGAACTGGGTTATAACTCACCCGGGAATGTATTGGTGGTACTTCAAAAGGTAATTATTTTGTTTCACTGAGTTAAAAAAGAAAAAAGAATGACACTTTTCATGACTTAACAAACATATATTGGGTTCTTACTTGAGGATCATGTCAGATGACTGGTTTAGTTTTACTATTTTGCTTCACTGCTTCTTTTATTATGAACTGAAAAGGTTCATTTGTTAGGTTTTTGGATCCAGCTACATGCATACATGCGAGGGATGTAAATCCTAATATAGTATAAGATATGTGATGCCTCTTTTTGTTGAAATTTGACTATGTGAATGTTTCCATAAGAAACTCTAGTTCCACGATCTGCTTCCTGGTTTGACTTGTAGTTATTTAATGTAATCAAATAATCAATACTGTCAAGAATAGCAGCTGCACTTGTGCTTCCACAGATTTTGGATGATTTGCAACCCAAATATGCTTTTAGCTTACGTTGCATTTCTCTTATATAACTTTGAAGTTGAGCTATTCTACTTACCAGAGCATGGGTTACTTCATGGTTTAACCCTTTCATGTTTTTCAACCAGGGGTTACCTGGCACCTGAATATGCATTAGGTGGTCGATTAACCATGAAGGCAGATGTTTACAGCTTTGGGGTTGTAGTACTTGAAGTTGTAAGTGGTAGGAGCAGTTCAAGTTCAAATTGGGGAGGAACACAGCAGTTACTTCTGGAAAAGGTATCTGAGATTTTTCAAGTTCTATGGCTGCTGTCTCCTTTTGCAGTCTGCAAGAGCAATTTCAAGACTATGGAATGTCACGCAGCACTATGGCTGTCAGAATAAAACATGCCCCTTAAAGATGTTGACTATTCATTGCATGTCACAATAATTAGAAAAAGCAAAGAAGATCCTACAGAAAAGGGGCATGTTTTACTTCTAGCTATGAGTAGTTTGGTTTAGACTATTTTTGCATTATTGAATTTGAAAATTTCCAATTACAACTTTGAAGATTTATTTACCTATAATGCAAACAATGATTGCTGGAAACTTTAGGATTATTAATTATGAGATGTTTCTTTTACTTTGTTTGACATTTCTTTTTTACAATCGTAGTTTAGAGTATTAAAGAAGATAATGTTTGCTGGTTTGTTAATTAAATAAATTGTACAGAGTGAGTTTTGGCACTGTTAATTATATATCTCTATATATATTATTGATCTTTGAAATTGGGCTTGGTAGAAATAACACTTCATTGACTAGACCTTAAGGGTTATGTAATAGTCAATGAAGTGTTATTCCTTTTCAATTCCAATGTGTGGGAAATTCATATGCAATTTTGAACTTGAGAATTTAAATAGTTCCAAAACAAGTGCCTAAATATTAGTAGGATGAGTATTCTTGACTAGGAATCCAGTAAATTGGCTACAAAAAAGAGATTTATTCTTCCTAAACAATTTAAATAATGGTTGAGCCAGAAAGTATGGCTTGCAATTTACAGATTGTAGAATAGTTAATGTACATATCTTATACACATCTAGATATGTATAAGAGACAAGCATGAAATGGATAAGGCTTACTTCGTCTTGAAACAATATGAACATCATTGTGATAAAGGTTTGCTCTGAAAAGTTTGATAAAGGTTTTTTGAACTGATTTCTTTATGATTAATTCTTGATTGTCTTATTGGCTTCATAATCTCATATTAAACCTATATCCCCTTTAGAGCCAATACTGTTGCAGTTTGTCTCCAAAATGTGTGTGACCTAAAAAGGTGCCTTTATCTATCTTGAAATAGTTTTCTTCCCTGTTGGTTCGGTTTTTGAGTAATTAATGCGCTCCTTCATTTGATGTACACACCATCCAGTTAAACTACATGAATAAAATACATTTGCATGCAAGTATGCAGCATATCAGAGGTAAATTGTTTTTTTAATCCTGCTTTAATGCACTATATTCACTAGAGTATTATTCATTACCAAGGGAGAAGCCCCACTGGTGCTGGTTTCCTAACTGTCTTAAGGCAATTATTTAGAATGCATGTGTGAAATCAAGTTAACTTGGCACCTTAAACTGGTAGTGAAATTTTGAATCTTATGGTAATTTTCAAATTAGCTCTTCTTATGCATATTGAATTTAGGTACACGATACTTTTCTTCGTTAACTTGAATTCCATTTCATTTCCTTTCTCTAAGATATTTACAGAGTAAACATCTCTCTGCATTCTCGTTTGAAGCATTCAATCGTTAGCTTTTGCTTGTACAGTTCAGTTTATTGGCTTTTTGATTGATGTGCATTTAGACACTTCTGGTTGGAGTGGTTACGGCACTATCACAGAGGTCACTCCTAGATGAGAATTGATTACTAGTGCATATTTATATGAGGATGGAGACAGGGCACATATACAGAAGTAATCAATTCTCATCCTGTCTCTTATACACATCTAGAGTTAAAATCTTTTTTTTGGTTAATGTGCTTATAAATCTCCTTTTAAGTTTTAGGTCTTTTCACTATGGCCTCAATCTGTTGGCCTCATTCATTTTCAGATGTATATTAGGCCTGATTTTATACAAGGAAAAGAGTAGTTATTTTTATTTTTATTTTTTTGGGGGAATAGTTGTATTTACATAATAATTCAGTAACATCTGTATTTACGCATTGTCTGATTGTACAAAACTATTTATGTGTATAAGAGACATTTTAATATTAATGAGATTTTCACTTCATTCCCAAAATTATTTTAGATGTGTATAAGATCAGATATTAAAAAATTATATATAATAATTATTTCAATAATATTCTAAATAATATCAGTGCCTTCAATAGCAGCGGAAGCAGTAGTCCACAAAGTCTCGCAAGTGGTTGTACTCGTACACAATGAAATTTCTTTATCATGCATTATGGTCATGGTTGGACTCACCTTGATACCATGTATTTCTCTTTAAATATTATTGAAATGTACGACAAGAATAGCATTTGAAAGGATATGCCAAATTGAAATCAACCAACTAATTTCCGAAGGAAAAATGCATACCAATAGAAATAGGAAAAATAATGCCAAATTGAAATCAACCAACCAATCTCCGAAGGAAAAATGCATACCAACTAGAAATGCTAAAAATTCTTGAATAGGAGGACTCATTGAACTTACCCATTTCTTCTCAAACTTGAAATGTATGAAAGATATGCTCACTTCATTTTAGACTCATCTTTTTAAATTATATTTATTTCTGTTGGTAAATCAATAATATCAGACTCAAAGTACAGTTTAGGTAGTACCCTGTCTCTTATACACATCTAGATGTGTATAAGAGACAGAGGCTACTTTATAAAAAATTGAATAAGTCGGTTATACACATCTTAATCATAAAGAAACAGTTCAATCCTTACCCTTTAATCAAATATTCAATCTCATGACATATTACAATTAAGTCAAACATTGCAAATTCATAATAAGAAATAAAGTTCATAACTAATAAAAATAAAATATGTAAATAAATAACAAAAGCAATTAACAAATTCACAACAATCTTTACAAGTTTCAAGATGTGGATAGTGCTCGATATTTCAAAGATCAATAATATATATAGAGATATGTAATTAAGTATATATAATTACTAAACTCTATATGTAGCAAAATGAAATTAGTTATTCATTTAATTAATTATTAAAATAAAAGTATTATATTAGTAAGTTGTACATTGATACTAATGTATAAGTACATAATTTTATACACAATGTAAAGTATTACATTAATAACATAAAAATTATACCAAAAAAGAAGATATTTATATAAGAATTAAGACTATTAATCATATTAATTATTATTAAAATATTTTGTACATGAAGACATTGAGATATTATTACAATATATGGTTCAAAATACAAAAAAAAAAATATTATTTGACTTATTCAATCGATAAATTAATACAAAATTAAAATCAAATCATGTCGATAAATCAATTATTTAATTAATTTTAAATAAAAAATTCACGAGTCGCTGACTTCCCATTTTTTAATCAATCTTATGGCTGTGCTAGGAATTACGGAGACCTAGGAAAGAATTCCTTTTCAAAACCCTGGTAATGAATAAGTCTCTATAGAGACAGATATAGTGTGTCTTAAGACAGGTCTAAGGGCAAGTTATGATGTCGCCCGATAATGACCTCTAGAAGTCAAAGCAACTATATATTGATTTTGTAGACTTGCTATTTTTTGGAATGGGAACATCAAGGTTGCTGGAATTTTGACTATTTATTTCACTATTGAAGTTAAAATTTACCCTCATTGTGATCATTATTCGTGGTTATAAATATTTATGCCAAGTAGTAATAATAGGATTAGAAAGGAACAGTGGGCTGTCATTAACAAAAGAGAGGCTTTATGGAGAGGTAATTGGATCATTGTTGGTGACTTTACACGATCCTTGTGTCTAGTGAGGATAAATGGGACACAGTATTGTTAAAGAAGATTGGTCATTTTCATGATTTTGGCAGTTTCATTTAGTCTAATGACCTTAGACTTACAAGCAATCATTGGGTAGGGGACAAGGAAATAAAGCAAAGACTTGACAGGATATTGTGTATTAGAACATGGCAGAACCAACATGATGAGGCTATTTGCAAACATTTGGATACCAATGCTTCAGACCATAGTATGCAGTTGTTGGATATCAATCTCTCAACCAATTGCAGGAAGAGAAGATTTCAATTTGACAAAAGTGGGATATATTATCAGAGAAGTTTGGAAAGCAGATACTATTGGGTCCAGAATGTTTAAGATTACCCATAAAGTAAAAGCTTGTAGGGTGGTTCTTCTAAACTGGAACAAAAACACTTATAAAAAGGCAGACAGTAAGATTAGAGACTAAGGAAAAGCTTAAGGAGTTGGGGCAGAGTAATTGACAAAGGAAAAAAGGGGAGAAAAATATAAGGTTTTTCCATGCCGGTGTTCTTGCTAGGAGAGAGAGGAATTCCATTACCTGCCTCCGAAAAGACAATGGGGAAGTGTGCACCAGTGAGGAAGGATGTGATAGTAAGAGGAGATTAGTAGATACTATGAAAATCACTTTACTACTTTAAGGCCTAACCAATTGAAGGATATTCTGGAAGGAGTGCCCACAAAAATCACCAATCAGATCAATGAGTGCTTAACTAACCTTTTGAGGAAAAAGAGATTAAAGCTACTGTATTCTCCATGCATTCTTACAAAGTCCCTGGTATGTTCCCAACCTTGCGTTAGATTGTGTAGCAGATGACAGGTGAATTATGTGGTTATACATCAATCCAAAGTTTCTTTCATTCTGGTCTTATACTTAGAACTATTAATGATACTATCATTTTCCTTGTATCAAAATGATTCTTTAAAATTAGATATGGCTAAAGCCTATAACAGGATTGAATGGTCTTTTCTGGTTGCCATTGTGAACAAAATGGGTTAATTCCACTTGGATTAAATGGGTTATGGCTTGCATTTCTTTTGTTTCTTATTCTTTTAACCTAAATGGTAATAGAGTCGGTCATATTTAGCCTTTTAGAGGCATTAGACAAGGAGATCCTCTTTCTCTTTATTTGTTTATTTTGTGTGTTAAAGGATTTTCTAGTTTACTTCATCAGGCTTGCATGGATAAACATGTTACTGGATTGAAAATCTGTAAAGAATGCCAAGGCCATTTCACTCTTTATGCAGACGATTCTAAAATAATTATTATATGACAATCTATTAACGTGATTTATGTCAATCTCTTAGAGATATCTTCACTAAGAGAAAACTGAAGATTTGTTTAGATTCACTAGTCCTCCACCAGCTCCTGCCAAGGATGATAAAGCTGTGAAGGATGCCAAGGATGGAAAGAGAAATCTGCTCAGTATAAGAGACAGCTAATGGCCCTAGTCCCCCATCTAGCCAAGGTTTGCCCGTGGTGATCACAAAATCTAAAAACAAATTTTTGGTGTAGTTAGAGATAGGATTAGGAAAAGAATATTGGATTGGAAAGGGAGAATTCTAAGTCTTGCTAGTAGAGAAATTTTTGCTGAAGTCAATGACTCGATTTATTTTGCCTGTATATTAATTTCTTGTTTTAAGTTGTCAAAATCTCTTTGTAAAGACATTACTAACATGATGGCTAATCCCAATGATTGCTCCATTCAGATATGGGAAGACAGATGGTTGCTAGGAACTGACGATGGAAAAGTTGAATCCATAAGACCAGAACATGGGCATCTGAATACAGTTGATCAGTTGATTCGAAGGTTATGTTGGAATAAAGAGCTCATCATGGCAAACTTTAGTCAGTCAGACAAAAAATAAATCAAGATCCCATTGGCATCTTTACTAGAAGGGCCGACAGTTGGTACTGGAGATACTCTTCTTCTGGATGTTATACTGTTAACTCTGGATACAAAGAGGCAATTAAAAGGGAAGTAGCAGCAGAAAGGAGGAAGTTCAATAGTGCAAGATCAAGCAGCAATCATCTGGCTCAAGAATTATGGAGATTTATTTGGGGATTGAATATAAAGTACAAGATCAAGCCCTTCATTTAGAAAGAGCTTAACAGAATCTTACCTGTTAATGATGTGTTTTACAGTAGAACTTAAAAAGTAATCCAATGTGTTTGAGAGGTAGTAAGAGTCCTGAAACTATTGAGCATTAGTTCTTTTTTTGCAATGCTTCTAAGCTTGTTTGGGAACATGCAGCTGTCTGCTGGAATAATTTAAATGGGGTTAATAATGATCTGCCACTATTGGTGGCAGCAAGTTAACTTGCGTATAAACAAAGAAACAACAATGATTGTAAACTCTATCATGCTAATATTTTGTTTATTTAGTATTATTAACAGAAACAAGGACCTGTAGTACGGTAAGAGGAATGGTATACCTTTCTCTTATACACATCTAGATGTGTATTCTCTGTCTGTCTCTTATACACATCAGTTGATTTTTCCTCTTTGATTCCTATGAACATGTTACAAATATATCATTGCAACTAGGAACACTTCAGGAATTTTGTTGATCAAGGGTACATTTTCATCAATACAAATTTTGAGCAACTCAACTCCAATATAAGAACAAGTACAAGTATAGCTGCAAGGGATGGTTCAGGTAAGTTACAGGCTGTGTACACCATCTAGATGTGTATAAGAGACAGAGCCTAGCCCCTGT
Organism: Cinchona pubescens; assembly: GCA_025175665.1. Taxonomy (NCBI): domain Eukaryota; kingdom Viridiplantae; phylum Streptophyta; class Magnoliopsida; order Gentianales; family Rubiaceae; genus Cinchona; species Cinchona pubescens. Next base: position 9,669 of record JANKKI010000250.1, read on the forward strand.
TTGTCAAGAGCTAAAGTAGAAGGTTGGAATTATGTTCTAATTAGCTCCGGCAAACAACATATACTGTGGAGAAACTGACAGCAAAGAAAACTGATGGTGTACTATTGGCTGCTCTGTTAGAAGACATTTTACAAATGAGTGAGATGTTTTTTGGATGTTCTTTTGTTTTTGTACTGTCCTAAAATACAAAATAGATTAGCTTATAAGTTAGCAAAATTTGCTATCAAATTAGAGAATGTTATTGAGTGGAAGGAAATCTTCCCCCTATAACTAGAAAAGCTTACACAGGATGAAATTTGAACAGTTGCTCAACTTTATACAGTATTGAGCCTTTGCTCTTTATTAATACAACAATTACTTCTATCGTTTGAAGAAAAACTATATTAATCTTATACACATCTAATGTGTACAGAATGGTTTCTTGAAAGTGTGGTATTGGTTTTTTGAGTTGGCTCAAAATTTGTATTGATGAAAATGTACCCTTGATCAACAAAATTCCTGAAGTGTTCCTAGCTGAAGAATTTATGTCTCATCTATACACAAGTTCTAGATGTGTATAAGAGACAGTCAAGGGGTTTTTCTTTTCCTTTTTTTTTGGTTGCTAAGAGACAATATACCCAACTTCCTCCCTAATTATAGCATAATCAAGGAATTGACGTCAGTAATTCTCAAAGCTGCAATTTTAATTTAATGGAGAGTAGCACCTGAAACATTACTGATGGTTATTTTAGCTGACAACTGGGATGCTGAAAATTATTGTATGTCTAACAAGATGAATATTTCACTCAATATAATCAAACTCAAAAATACAATAACAGGTTCTCATATAGATCAGAGAGTAATCAACTAAATCAGCAGCAGTAAACTAGCAAAATAGCCATGATTTTAACAAATCATCATGATGGACATAAACACAAAAAAGTGGTCGGCGCAGTGTAGTCTAGCTCAAATTGGTTAACTAATTAGCTAGGCTGGTCACTGGAGACAGCAGCAGGCTCTTGGCTAGATGGGGGACTAAGCCATTATAATGGGATATTTAGATGGGTAGGAATCTTTGGTGGCTGCAGATCTGTCAGTACTAGTTTCCAAGTCTTTTCCAGTCTTGGCCTTGGCATTCTTTCCATCCTTGGCATCCTTCACAGCTTTATCATGCTTGGCTCTAGCTTGATTGCGCCAAATATTAGTGCTATGGCTTTCCACAGTAGTGCTTATCAACCTCCTTACTGGAATTTTTCTTGACTTGCCAAGTACAACTGCCCAAATGAAAAAATAATTAAACCATGTTAAATTATCAGGACGTTAGCTTCACTAGTTATCATTTAAGTAATACTACAAATTTTGTTTTATTATTTTAACTGAATGATGCATCTTACTCAAATTTTTGTCATGAAGCAATTTCATCTATCCCAAATCTTATCAATCAAATAGGATTATAACACCTTAATTCTTATGGAAGTTCAATAATCTGTTTCCTTATTCTTTCTCTCTTTCTTTTTAGGAATATTTTCTTCTTTTTTTGGAGGCTGCCACCAATATTGGTCTCAATATTAAGCTTTCTTTTCTCATAAAAAGCGTGCTTGTACTCTTCGCCTTCATGAATAATTTGGTTCCTTATTTCCTTTTCCTGCTTCTCCTTCTCCTCAAGTTGAATAGCATTCAGCCTATAGCAGAAAGTACATAGTCAGTCAGTCCAAAAGATCTAATTGACAGTTAAATCACTATTTTGATAAGAGATTTGTTCTAAAGTGCGAAACAGAGAAGGGAATGCTTGATATAAACAGAGACCAGTTGTATCAAAGAAAAAAAGGAAGGAGTGGGAGAGGGTATTTCATCACTTAGGCCACCCGAAGCAAGATATTTGAAAACTTGTGCTGTTTTGCAGGGACAGAAAATAGTTGCATGAGATCTACTATCTAAATGTATCTAGGCTGGGAGTTGGGTCATTGACACAGAAGTCAGACATGGCCGAAATGATGAAAGCAACAACCGACCAATTTAACTTAGTATGAGCCTAGTAAGACTTATAAATGAAGTTTTCACCAACTATGGGAGAACAGCACATATTTCATACAGTGATTTTTCCATCCCTAATAATCTTGACAATTAAATAGTTTGTTTCCAGATGACCCATTTAACTCGCTTTAGGCTCAGCTACACATGATATATTAGATACTTTCACTGTTCTGGAAATGGGAGAGATTTGATAATATATTTTCTTAAATTACCATCGATGTCTAGCAGATTATCAACTTACAGCTATCAAATATTACCCTATTTGATTTCCAGCTTTGTAATTTAGTTTCTTTTCCCTAAAAAAATGGTTGTTAAATGCATATAATAACAAACTAAAAAGATTAACACCATCAAGCTAGAGCCTGCAGTTGAATTCTAGCTTTCCACATTAGTCTTCCCAAGTTCAGAGAGCTCAATGAAAACTATAAAGTCCAGATGCTATTTGAGAAGTGCTTGAACACAGATCTAGAAAAGTGGACTGCTGAAATTTCCCAACCAGTGGTCTCCTTTTTAATATGGAAAAGAAAACTCATAAAAAACCTTCATTTAGTTCTTCAAGATCAAGCATCCAAGCAACTACCTAGTCATCTCAATGATCCCACTTAGAATACAAAAAATACTGACATCCTTGACGTGTACAAGATTTATCAGCATAACAGTTAAAGGTTGGAATTACTTTGTTCAAGAAAAAAAGAATATTATATAGTAGGATTCTACATGAATCTTATTCCACCTTATTATCAAAATACAATCTAATATTTACGGCTGAACCACCCAAACTACAAAAACTCCACACATGTCAAGTACGGGATTTAAGAAGAGGCTAGATCTGCAAAACTATAAATAGAAAATCAAATACAGTCAGGGACACGCCCACATGGTCTTGCTGGTACTAAAAAACTGATCCATAACCCATGGAAAGTACATTAATAGTACTAAATTCATTTGAACAATCCAAAATAAATTAAAATTTGCACAAATATTTCCCCATTTTACTCCCCAAGCTGAAAATTCATCTCAACTGGCTGTCTCTTATACACATCTAGATGTGTATAAGAGACAAAAACCCAGCTTGTTTGAATGGGGAAAATGGAAAACAAAGAGATGGAGTTAGATGGATGAATGATTTTAGGTGATTGATAAGATATTATCATCCCATTTGGGTCGCAATTGTATAAGAATAGAAACAAGATGCATAATGCTGTCTCTTATACACAGTTATATCAAATTTTCCTCCGCCGATATGTGTCAAGCGCCGTATCCACTCGTCGTCGAACTTCCTTGTCGTCGCCGGATCATCGCCGCCGACGCTAAAAGTATCAAAAGAAGCCATCTTTTATCCTTTTTGTAGTTTTTTTTTGCTCTCTGGAAATTCCACACACAACTATGTGTATATAATTATTGGTAGGGGAGATGGGGTTTATATCTCCTATAACTTTACATTAACAATCAGTGATTTTATTTTATTTTATTTTACTTTAATTCTATTTTTTTTTTTCCCCGTAACTTCATTTCAAAAAAAAAAATAAAAAAGTCCTATAACTCCTATTTTAATTTTAATTTGTATATTATTTATTTTTTCAATCAATTTTAGATACAATATTGCACACACAGGGGTGTCAATAAGTCTTGTTAGATCTTTATATTGTCATGTTCTTATCGAATTCGTGTTAGAAATCTTGAATCGAACATTAATGATTAAACTTTGTTGCAGCAAATTATGACTTGTTTGTCACGATTGGGGTGACTTATATATATAATAATTAAGTTTTCATTTATTCAAAATTATTTATGAGGTGTTTGGTTCATAATCGAAATGGAATCACGATGGGAATAATAAACCCATATGGTTGAGTTTATATTATTCTTATCTTATTTGGTTTGAAATAGATGAGTTTGTTAATTAGTAGTTAACAATTTGAATCATATGTATAGAAGAGAGGATGAAAAGTAGCATTTTCTATACTTTCATTCCCATAGAATGATTCACATAGTATTCCAAATAATATTTTTGGATATCAACTACTTTGATTCCCATATACTCCATAATAACCAACACCTCCTTAATTTATCCAAATAACACGATAATCCATTAACTTTGATCCAAATAATACAATAAACCATTAACCCATTATTATTTGGGTTGGCAAAGTGTGTTTACTATTATATTTATTGGGTTAATTTCTATAAATGTCCTAGTTATTTACTAGGTCGTGTAAGGTAATCTAAATTTTAACGAGCTAAATGGGTCGTGTTAGATTACCCGTTAATGTGTACGGGTTATCAGATTGTTTCATGGATTGACCGACACAACCTATTTAATTTAGTCTTTAATAATTAAACGATAGCAATTTAATTAAATCGGATCGTGTTGACTTATTAATTTTGTGATTCATATCATATTTTTGGCGTGTCCAAAATTACTACTCCTATACACGGGTGTGCCAATAGAACAAGTAACTTTTAGATTTGATAAAGAAGAATTAGTGATTTGGCTTTCAGTGGCAGCAAATTAAAGTGATTGTACTATATTATCAGCTAACACGACAAATCTAAGAAAATATATTATCAAATCTCTCCCATTTCCAGAACCTGTCTCTTATACACATCTTGGTGGGGTTTAACCATAGTTATGAAATACGGTTTGATTCGACGGTTTAATCGATCAATCCGATAAATCGGTCATTAGACCTATTTGGGTTTCTATTCTAACTGAATAAGGAGGGCTTTGGTTGAACCGTGAAACACGCCGATTGAATCGAAAGATTGGGAATTCGACCGATTTTTTAAGGAACCGGGGTTCTAAAAATTGACTCTTTGCTAAAATTCAAATTCTAAATCTCTAAGTGAATGAGTATGGAAATTCAACCACTACACCAGCTTGTTATTTATTTGATTGTTACCTTAGTTTTATTTCTTTATCCTTTTCAAATTTACGCTTCACTCTTAATTTCTATATATTTGTTATACATCATTATACTACACAAGATTAAACATAACTATTTTAATATATTTTGTTTTGTTTTTAAATAATTAATTATTCTAAATTTATCAAGAATAGATTAAAATTTAATAAATATATTTTATAAATGTTTTCAAGATATTTTATATCTAATACTATTTAAAATTATTATATATTACTCATAAGGCAATATAAGTTAGTAACTCGTCGGTTATCTAGATGTGTATAATTCACTCAGAAAGAAGGTGGGTTATTATTCGGGTCAGAGATTTAGACAAATATGGAACAACTAAACAAACGATTGAACTTAACTAGTTTGATTTTTTGATTTCGATAATTAATATTCAGATAATGAATAAAAAAGATTTGTTAAATGGTTCAAATTTAGTTATTGAAAATCAATAATCGAATAACCCAATAAATGAACTTTTGTTTTATTAATTTTAGTTTTCAGTTTTTAGTAATCCAATTGTATTTTCTATCTATTTAACACTTTGATATTATTTTTTGGGTTATTTTTTTTGAATTTTTAGTCTTAATTTTAGAAGGCTTATTTTTATTTATTAATAACAATCAATTTTGATATATTGAACAAATCAAAAATTGATTTGTTATAAGAGACAAGCTATCAGGCAGAGAGGCCGCTTGACTTGTCAATTTTATGTAGTGAGTGGACAGTAGCTGCTGTTATTTTGTGCAACCAGTCAAGTTCAACTTTTTATGGTTGGCTTATTTGGGAAATGGGAAATAGTAGGGAGAGACGACCAGTTTTGCAGATCTCGACATCAATAGTGAAGGAGGAGGGTGGTGCCTTACCATGGCTGCTTGGTTGCACAAAATAACAGCAGCTACTGTCCACTACATAGCCATTGACAAGTCAAGCGGTCTCTGCCTGATAGAAAGCCGGTAGCTTTTCCACAAATTCTAATATTACTTTATTTTTTTTTATAGGCATCTATGTCTCAAGACCAATAAATAGAAGATGTAGCTGTCTCTTATACACATCTAGATGTTTAACCCATTCCATAATGTTATAAGGGGGAGACTTAGGTTATAACTAATTGCAGTTTACATTTCTTTTACTCTATATTTTGTTGACGATTATGCTACAATTCATGAACTGTAGAAATGTGTTGGCCATTTTGAAGCAGTTATTTTCTAATATTTAATTAAGCCACTGCATTTTGTATACACATCTAGATGTGTATAAGAGAAATATTACAACGATGCACAATTAGCATTTTGTATCTTGAAATATCTAGATGTGTATAAGAGACAGCAAAGGGCCTTTGGTACAAATAAAATGATAGGGTTATAAGGATTTTTTCATTTGTCATGGTCGGATGAACTCTACAAGATTCCGTCGGCATTCAATTTATTGTAGTGGATTACTTAAAAATAGAAGTTCAAGGTGGTATAATGCTGAAACTGATATTTCAGGATACAAAATGCTAATTGTGCATCGTTGAAGGGTGTAAACTGCAATTAGTTTGGCTTTTCTAAAGCTGGAAGAATGGAATAGGGTTGAAACTTTTAATTTACAATTCTACCCTTCCAATGAGAAATGTTAAGTTAGTACGTGAATCTATCAAAAAAGTAGGGTAAAACTAGGATGGCAATAACACCAGGTAGATAGAGACCACCAGTTATCCTTTGTTTTTTTTTCAAACAATAGATGGACGAAGTATCATTAGTATTGATAAGGAGCAAAAGCTGAAAGCATACAAAAGTGAATGACTGCTCAATTTTGATCCTGTGCAAGTCTTACTAGCCATAAGGAAAAGATTTTCTTTCACTTAATGAAATTTTCTAATGTGTATAAGCGAAGTTGTTGAACCCCAGTTATGTTAATCATGTCTTTAGAAACATCTAGATGTGTATAAGAGGCTTCTGTAATGTAAGGTCCAGCCTGGGAGTTGTTCCGTGAACGAAAATAGCCGTTGGGAAGTTGTTGGAAATGTATTTGGCAACTATAAATACCCCTAGGTCTGAATTAATGAAAAAAAGACTTCTACATTGATTACAAACATTTCTTGAGCTATTTGGGAGAAATAGTGGGTACAAGTGTTGTAATAGTGTAGGTAGCTCAAGAAATGTTTAGAAGTGCCAAAGAAGACTCTCTTGTGAGTGGAGAGATAACAATGTAACAAAGGAGGTTGTGAGTGTAAAACTCTTAAGTGATTATGTACTCGCAACACGTTAAAAACTGTCTCTTATACACATCTAGATGAGGTTATTGTCTCACTCTTTGAAGAGACTTTTAAGAATGAACTTCAAGTTGTGAACTTGGTAGTTGCCTTGTGAGAAGCTCTTTGTAATTACAAGCTCCAAGCTCTGTCTCTTATACACATCTAGATGTGTATAAGAATTTAAGCTTAAAGAACAAATAAGAATATTGAGATTAAGATAATCATGCTGTCTCTTATACACATCTAGATGTACTATAAGAGACAGGTTATGGATCAGTTTTTAGAGTATTATAAGAGACATGTGGGTGTCCCTGACCTGTGGTAGAGGCAAGTAGCCGAATTACATCCTCGTATTCTTGTGCATCCGGAAGTGGTAATGTTTTGCTGCTAGAGCAAATATGAATGTAATTCACATCTTCAACTTTAGACTTTTATCAAGGCCTTTCAAATATTCTCAGCTTCAAGGAAAAAAAACATCAAGAGAGTCTTCATTGGCCCAAACAACAATGAGCTTCCCTGAACTATCTTTTGCTATAATACTATTTCCGATCTTGATATTTAGTACATTGACACAGAATCTCTTGTTGATCATCATCAGAAGTACAATCAACACCAATTCCAGCATTCTTAGATCTCCAAGATTGAGTTGAGATGTTTGTACCGTTATACACATGAAATGAGTGGTTTTTGGTTTGCTCCCTCAAATTCTGACCACTCTTCTAAAGCTTTCCTTTAATTGAAACAAGGATCTACATTGTACCCTCAGACAAAAAGATGAAAAAAAGGTTCTATTCATACAAAATGTTAGTGTGATAATATAGTACAATCCTTTTAATTTGTCGCCACCAACATTGATTAAAGAATCCTCATTGTCATATTTTCCTAAACAGTGCATGATTGTAGCACTGATTTCTTTAGCATGATTGCCAAAAAAAAAAAATAAAAAAAATAATCAAGTGTTCAATGGTTCGGGACTTTCTCCGTATCTCAAAAAATATGGATTGCCTTTCGTGGTTCTTCTGTAAAAGACTTAATTGGTAGAGAGGATTCTATTCAAAACCTTTCCAAAGGAAATGCTTGATTTTATACTTTAAGTTCAAACCCCATGATAAATTTCCACAAATCTTGAGACAAATTATGAGTACTTGTTTACCCGTTGCTGGTTTCATCTTTTCTCATGAATTGTAGCATAATGTCAACAAAATATCTGTCTCTTATACACATCTAGATGTGTATAAGAGACAGGAGCAAGCCAGAACAAAGAGCTTATCAAGTAATTTCCAATATGGAAATTTGAGAATATTCTATGTGTCTAAGTGATTGAAAGTTGCCTTGATAAGCTCTTTGTTCTGGCTTGCTCCTTGGACTAGATTCAATTCTTTCATTCTTATTCGTGATACCTATCTATCATCCCAAATCTAAATGGTTTTCCCATCTACCACTCTCTTTCTAAGACTAGCTTCAAGCAAGTTTCTTGAACTACGAAACTCTTCTAGAACCAAGACACTCCTCTGGAAATATATGAGGTTAATAGGGACTTATTAGCAAAGTACTTTGCTCTTAACACTTTTGTAACCAATAGATTTGGGTGTGTGAGTAATCTCCAAACCAATTATTTAACCAATAAAGCCTCATTGAAAAGTAGGATGTCTCTAAAGCCAATACCACCTTGATCTTTGCCGTTTGACAGCTCCTTCCATTTCTTCCATTGCATCTTGGGTTCTCCATCTTTTGATCCCACCAAAACCTCGCCATATAATAGTAATGTCTTTGTAAAGAGATTTTTCAATTTGAAACAAGGCATCACATAGATGGATACTAATAGAGCCAGTGACTTTAGTAGAATTTCTTTACTGTAGCTTGGGAACCTCCTTTCCAATAAAAATTTCTTTTGACCCTCGTCCCTAACAACTCTAAAGATTTAGTTTTTGATTTGGTGATTACCACAGATGGACCAAGGTATACACATCTAGATGTGTATAAGAGACAGGTTCATATGGAGGTCTACTCCACTCTTTCCACACTACCTACACTATTACAACACTTGTATTACTAAGTATGAGATTGCTCAAGAAATGTTTGTAATCAATGTAGATAGTCTTTTTTTCATGTCTCTACCCTCTAGAAGGTTGAATATAGCCAACTTTACTACTATTAAGATTAAAAGAATAAGAAACAAAAGAAACACATGCTATAACCCTCTTGATCTGAGTGGAATTAAAACCCATTTTATTCATAATAGCAGCAATAAAAGACCATTTAGTTATGTCATATTTAGCTTTGAGGCTAAAAAACCATTTTTACCTTTGTTTTTTTTTTTTGTTTTTTTCAAAAAAACAGTTGTAATAGCGCCACATTATCAAGAATCTGTTTACAGGTAGAAAGGGAAATTGGTAATAAAATGCAGAGGTTCAAGAAAAGTTTCAATCTAGATCACTTAACCAAAACTTTAGAGATAAGTTCATACAAGACATTACAAAGAGCAGTAGGCCTAAACTAAGTTAAGTTATTAGGGACTTTTATTTTACAAATAAGATTAATAATGGTTTCGTTAATTGATTTAAGCATATGGCCAAAATAGAAGAAACTTTAATTTGCCTCTACCACATCCTTACCTATAATATATTAAAAGGATAGAAAGAAAATAGGAGACATAGCATCCTTAGCCTAGGCGCCTTGTTAGGATGCATAGAGAATACAACACTGCTTTTTTTCCTCAAAAGATTTGGTTAAGCACTCATTGACTTGGTCAATTTTTGTATGATTTCCTTCCAAAATGTCATCTAGCGATTGGGTATTGAAGTAGAAAATAGATTCTCATAATATCTTCCTATTTTTGTCAGTAACATTTCTTCATTAGTACAAATATCGCATTTTCTTTCAAGGCAATTGATGGTATTTCTTCCTTCTAGCTAAGACAACGGCTTGAAAAAACAATGTGAAATATTTTTATCTGACAATCTAAAGAAATCCAGCTCCTTGATTTTCTCTTTGATCTCGTTGATTTTTGTGTCCAATATCTTGTAAGTATTTTTGTTCCAGGTCAGGAGGCCAACCCTACAAACCTTTATTTGTGAGTGACTTTAAATATTCTAGACCCATATGTGTCAGTTTTCTAAGATTCCTTGATAATTCCTTCAATTTCAGCATTTTGAAGTCATCTTTTGTCAAAATAGAACCTTGAAAAAAAGGTTCTATTTTGAGCGATTGACGTCCAAGAAGGTAATGGTTTAAGGATTACGTGTCAATGTGATTGCATCGCATTACCATTGTTCTGCCAAGCTCTAGCGCACAAGATCCTATCAAACTTTGTTTGATTTCTCTCGTCCTCCTTCTCAATGAACCTGTCTCTTATACTATCATCTCTACTTCACTTCACTCGTATGAAGTACCAAAATTCATTCTCCTGGTAGAATCAACATTTTTACTTCAATAGGAATCTATTCAATTTTGGAGATTCAAACACTTTGACATTATTGTTCCAAAAAACTGCTAAACCACTTTCTTTCCTAAAGGCATCTATAACAAAAAAAAATTCAAATTTTATTTTCTTCCTAACCATGTCCATTTTTTGTTGGTTTCACTAAGATCCTTTAGCTAGGAACTATCAAGCAACTTTCCACCTCTTGGCTCTTATACACATCTATAGATTCTTCACATTAGATGTCCATATGAACTTTTCCAAGAAGTAGGCGTTGTTGATCAGGACTTCTTGAGTTGGATCGGAGGTTACTTTTTTCCATATCTTCCACCTTGAGATCAACGCCTTCCAACTCTAAAGCCGAAAAAGAGAATTTTCTCAATACTTCATCAATCTCTTCAGTCATAGAGGATATTCTAAAATAGTAGCAAACCTCGAACCCCAAGTTAATAAATGCAAATAGAAACTGTAGAGAAAATAAGAAACAGAAAGACAATATTCTAGGTAAAGGTATGAAGGTAAAAGGTAAATAGGAAAAGCCAACTAAATGACACACATAGCCGCAAAAAACAAAGACTTCAAAAACATATATATTTTTTTAAAAATAAATTCGTAACAAAAGCAAGAACAAAAAAGATACATACTACATTATCCTTCTTAAAGTTAGATGTAGATGTATACACATCTGTATTCAAGGGTGTCTGCTGAAAATCCATTCTTTTAATCTTAATACTGAGGTAAAAAGAGATTTGTCTACCATTATGGAAGAAGAGGTAAATAAGGAGAGAGAAAGCTAAAGTGGGTGATTTTAATGGAGTTGGAAAGAAGGGATTAAAGTGAAGATGGTAGCTAAATGCTAGGGTTTCAAGGGGATAAGGCGTAAAAACTACTCTAACTAGAGAAGAATAAAGCTCTCAAAAAGTGGGAGACACATCTCTTAAAGAGAGAAAACTCCTTTTTACAATTTCTGAGACCACTACTTATCCACCCGATAATAAACCAGAGCAAAAACCAACCCACAAGGAAGGACCCTACTTCTACCAATTGTATAATACTACTAGTGCTACTAAATTTGTTTAACCTGTCTCTTAAATACACAGTCTATGATGGGCCATGTCACTCCACTTCATACACATCTAGTGAGTGATGTGGCCCAACATCGACCAAGAAGTGCCACCCAACAAGAATTTCCATTTGGATATCGTCCTGCTCTATTTTTTTTCCATCTTTCTATTTTTATTTCTTGATAGGGGATTCTTAATAGTTTTTGGGGTCTAAAACCCTAAAACCAAATTCAAACAGGGTCTTTAAGGTCCTAATTTGATTAATATAAATCTCTTTAAAATGCTGAAATTTTATAACTTTTTGAAATGGAAAATTAGATTTTTTCACATCAATTTCTTGGAATATTTAAAGTCACTCACAAATAATGTTAATGTATTTAAGATTAATTGATTCAATGTTGATCTTATATAACATTTTATTGAATTCAATTTGAATAACTACGCCAAAGAAATAATTACAGGAACCATTAACATGACAATGAAGGTGTAGCTAAAGTAGTAATTCGCTTCCTATATGGTCCAAAAAAAAGGCTTCTAATTTTTTTTAAGAACATTAACATTATTCTACAAGCACACATGCATTAGAAAACAAATTACTTATATTATTGGACCTCTTATAAACATAAATTACTTATATTATTGAAGTCTTATCTTCTGTCATACAATTTCTTTAAAAATATATAATTCTAAAAAATACTACAAACAACAAAATATGCCTATAAATAATAAAATATAATAAATTAAAATATGAGCAATTAAAACTTTTAAAAATATTTCACATGATATATTCCGATTTAAATGTAGATGTTTTCATTCTCTATCTAATACATTAAAATGTCTATTGATATATATTCATTCTAATTTATTGCTAAATATGAAAAACAAATTCTTATCGTATTTTGTATAAACATAACCAAATGTTACTAAAACTATAAAAAAAATTAAAATGTTTTATAAAGTATAAATACTTTTTATGAAGTTTATCATAGAGCTTCACGTGTGTTCTGATGTTTAAATATACTTCACATGTGTGTGTAAATTAAATATTGTAACTCACATACACTACGTAATATGTTTTATCAATTAAATGTGTATAAGAGACAACCCTACTCATTGAATTTTAGCTTGGAAATGATTAAAGGAGATGAAGGATACGGGGTCATTTTATTATGTAAACGGATAAATAAGTTAGAGCAGGTCGTATCAAGAAAATTAGGGATTTAGTAGAACAATGTCGTTTCGAGAGTATTTTGGTTGTTAGGAATCGTAACCTTGATAGGTGGCACAAGCTGGATGGTTGACTTGGAGCCAAAGAGGATGTTTGCTAATTTCCAGAACAATTTGCATACTTGGAAACGACATTGTACTCTTGTACAATTTAGTGGATTTTTCATTGTTCTGGTCTCTTTGAGCTTCACATCTAGATGTGTTCCTACATTCTTTTCGCCATTTAATCTCCAATCCATCCCTTTTTTCTGTAATTTGTACTCCTTTCTTGGATCAATTAATGAAATAGAGAGTTAATATTGAATATTTAGTGTTATTTTCCATTTTTTGTTCGTAATTGTGATTGAATTTTAGAGGGTTGTTACAAATGGTATCAGAGCAGCCACGATTCGATTGGGAAATGGCTGCTAGTCTTCATTTGATCATGCTTCTCCAAGGCTGATTCAGATGAGGAGAATTTCTTACACTTGCAGAAAATTGTTGCATTAGGAAATTAAATCATTGTGGAACACAAGAGGCCAAGACAAAACAAATCAGTGCTGGATTATTACGAGAGATTTGAAAAATGGAAGAATGAGTTGTTGGTTGTGAAATCGAAGATTGATGAAGGATATTTTATTGAGAAATTCAATTTGGGGATTGATTTGAAAATCAAGTTGAAGTTGGGGAAATTTAAGAGACCACCTCAGATCTATTTGAAGCTTATCTCCGAGTAAAAATTGAAGAATCTATAATAGAGAAGCTCAACTCAGGGGAGAATCAAATCAGCGGATTTTCAGCAGACACCCTTGAATACAAGGGTTACTTGATGAGGCGACCGAATGCGAGAAATTTAGGGGAGAAATAGTGATGTTATTCAGAATTACACTAAGTGGATTGAGAATGCTAAGTGCTCTTGGGGTGAACATTGTTAATAAATAAGATTGAGGATATTGCTGAAAATAAAGCTCATAAATCTGCTTATGTGAACAGTTTGAGTTATACAATGTAATATGAAACATTGCAATTATGGTACAACTATTGATTCTAGTAATTTTGAGGATGATTTGGACGTTGTATGTCAAGAAAAGTATAGCGACTTAGAAGTTGTAATTAAAGACAACCAGATGTTCAATGAAATGTTAGAGAAAGTGGGGTAGAGAAATAAGGGAAAGGAAATAAAGAGTGACAATGTGTTTTCGAAGGTACAATTGCTGTCTCTTATACACATCTAGGGTGAAAGTGGGATGCTACAACTCAAACATCCTCTGTTTCAACCTTGGTATTAGTTGGTGCTATTCTTCTATTTACAATGAGACCTATTTAGATGTTTCGTGTTGGTAGAGTAGTTGTTACGCCTTATGTCGAGAATTTTGTAGCCATTTTTGCCTTAACTACTATGGAAGATAATTCTAATCATTAGATGAATGGAATTAATGTTAGAGAAGTAGAAAATAGTTTAGTAAGAGGTGTAGCCATTTTTTCCTTAACTACTATGAAAGATAATTCTAATCATTAGATGAATGGAATTAATGTTAGAGAAGTAGAAAATAGTTTAGTAAGAGGTGTTGATGGGCAATATACGCACGAGTTGGAGAATTCATATCAACAACTAGATCATGTCTCTGAAGCCTTCACATCAGCCTCCAAAATTGAGAAGCTCACTTGCAGACGAAGACTTAAAGGCTCACATCAATAGAGTTTTAAAAATAATTTTGGTAATTCAGACCACACTAGTAATATGTTCTTATGAGTTTTATATTGGAAAGAGTTAAGTTCTGGAAATCTAGATTGTATAATTGACAACTTTTCTGGCTGTTATACACAACGACCATGGGAAAGGGAATGGCTCTCTTGTTTCCTCAGTGAATCCTGCCAACAACCAGATGATTGCAGAAGTGCTTCAAGCATCCACACAAGTTTACGAAGATAGCATGCGAGCATGCTCTGACGCTACAAAAATATTATATGGATTCAGATTTCAGCTCTGAAGAGAGGTGACATTTTTAGGTAGATTGGTGATGCGTGGATATCAGAGCTCCAGCAACATGGTCGGCTTGTATCACATGAAATGGGAAAAATGCTTGCTGAAGGATTAGGGGAGATTCAAGAGATCATTGATATGTGTGACTTCGCTGTGGGATTGTGTCAGCAACTGAATGGTTTGATCACTCCTGCTGAGTATCCCAATCCCATGATGCTTGAGACGTGGAATTCTCTTGGAGTAGTTGGTGTAATTATTGCTTTCAACTTCTCACGTGTTGTTCTAGGATGGAATGCATGCATAGCTCTAGTATGTGGTGATTATGTTGTCTGGGAGGTGCTCCAACAACTCCTTTGGTCACTAGAACAATGAAAAAAACTATTGCTGGGGTATTAAAGAAAAATAATTTACCAGGTACAATTTTTATTGCCTTTTATGAGGGTGCTAATATTTGGCAAACCATGGCAAAAGATGCAAACAATCCTTTGGTTTCAATTTACAGTAAGTTCAAAGGTAGGTTTGGTGGTTCAATAGATAATGAATCAAAGATGTGATAAATGCTTTCTTGAATTACGTGAAAATAATGCTCTAATTGTCATGTTGATAATTCATTTTTTTTTTTCCTTTGGTCGGATCTTTTTGTCTTTGTTGGTATGGTTGGACAGTGTTGCAGAGATATGCCGTAGACTGCTTCTTCATGAGAGTATATATCAGAAAATACTTGGCCAACTTCTTGATGTGTACAAATGATTTAAAATAGGGGATCCTTTGGAGAAAAGTACACTGCTTAGGCCACTTCATACTCCCACCTCAAAGGAAAATTGTGATATGGGATTTTAGGCCATCAAATCTCAGGGAGGAAAAATCCTTACTAGAGGTTCAGTGATAGATTTGGAAGGAAATTTTTTCTACAGCCGACAATAGCTGAAATCTATCTTGAGGTTGATATAGTGAAGGAGGAATTATTTGGTTCCATTCTTTATGTTATGACATTTCAGCAACTGTCAAGGAAGCCATCTGAAATTAACAACTTCTACACAGGGCTAAGCAGTTCCATTTTCACCCATAGTCCTGAGGTTATATTCGGTTGGATTGGGCCTGCATGAAGTAATTTTAGGATGGTAAATGCCAATATACCAACAAATGGTGCTGGAAGTGGCGGCGTACTACCTCTCCCCCTACTATAGGAGGAGGGCGAGAGGCTGGAAATGGTTCTTGTGAAGACTTTAATTGGGATCCTCGAATTGAACCTCCTTGAGGACAAGGATTGACTGAAGGAGAAGGCATTATAAGAACCGTGGGCGGAAGAAAAGAAGGGAGGTACTTGTTAGGAATTAATAGAAATGCTAATTGAGCATTCATCCGAATCAGGTAACGATTAAAGGAGATGGAGAATATGAGGTAGTTTTGTTATGTAAAGGGGGTGAATAAGTTAGGGCAGGTCGTTATCAAGGAATTGGAGATTTAGTAGACGATGTCGTTTCAGGAGTATTTTGCTTGTCAAGAATCGTGAACCAACTGGACAGGTGGCACAAGCTGGATGGTTGGCTTGGAGCCAAAGTTTTTCTAGACAGCTTTTATTTATGTTAACGACCTGATAAGAGACAGATGTTTAGATTTCCAGATAATTGTTAATTCACTGGATTCTCATTGACTGGTTCTTTGAGCTTCTTCTAAGTTTCCCACATTTTTTCACCATTCGTCTGCAAGTGAGCTTCTCAATTTTGAAAACTGTCAGTGAATTAACAAAGTTTCTTCTAAACATCTAATGAAATGGAGAGACATATTAAACAGCAAATAGAAAAATTTCGATTTTGCATGTCTTAAGCAGTGACATCCAGCTTGTGGTAGGGGAAAATAGTGGCTGTCTCTGGTTGCTTATCTTGATGAGATTATAATTCATCATTATGTGGTTGCTCAATGATGGTTTTTCTTCAACCCTCCTCCTCCTCAAGTCATTTTGATTCAGCATGGCAAGATTTGTTCAAGCTTGGTTCCAGCTCTTCCAAATCTTGGCAGTGACTTTCCCAATCTTGATAGGATGAATAGTGCAAGATTTTTCATTTTCTTTACCCTTCACTGTTAGTTTCTGCTTCGGACATGCATCAAAATTCTTTATCTGTTGTTCACCTTGATGAGATTGTAATTCATCATTATGTGGCTTTTGCGATGATGGTTTGTCTTCATCCTTCTTCTTGGATGAATTTCAAGATTCTTTCTTTTCCTTGCTTACCACCGGTGGTGGTTCGAACAAGCATCAAGATTTTTCCTATGCTGTTGATTTTGATACAGTGATGATAGTGACTTGTGAGGTAGAGTTGAAATTTTTTTACATCATTAGGAGGCCATATAAAGAGACATCATTTTGTAGTTTCAATATTGAATGATTAACCAATCGAGGGCTTGACAATGAAGAAAGGAAAAGATGGAAAAAGAAAAATAGGGGATAATCAAGAAACAGAAATGGAAAGGTGAAAAAGAAAAACAAGAAATAAAAATGGCAAGATGGAAAAAGAAAAGGGTAGGAAAATCAAGAAATACAAATGGAAAGATGGAAACAGAGAAATAGAGTAAATAGAAAAAGAAAGATGGCAAAAGAAACATGGTAAACAGAGTGGAACAATGGTCAAACAAATTTAGTAGCACTATTCCAAAGTAGTGGAGTATTATACAAATGGTAAATGAGCGGTCTTTCTTTCTAGGTTGGTTTTTGGTCTTAAGACCATTAGGTAATGCTTTGACCAATTATCGGCCGGATAATTACTTGTCTCATCTGTCATTGTGAAGGTTAGATGCAGAAATCAAACATATTAAGATCTCCTTAATCTCCCCTAATCCTTGAAGAAGCAGTCTACGGCATATGTATGTAAGAAAATTGTCACCTCTCGTCGAAAGATTTTCTTTTTTAAAGGTTTTTGTGGTCTAAGTCTTTAAAGCATATAATGTTGCATTATACACACTTTTAAAGTACAATGGAATGATTCTTTTAGCGAGACGATAGAATTTTCCTATTTTTTAAAATGCCAATTTGGTTACTAAACTATGTAGCGGTTGCTATTTGATATTTAATCATTAAATTTGTTGGGTGATCGAAAACACTAAGCATTTAAAATTGTGTCTAAAGGGTCACTACGCCTATTTTAGCCGTTAAGGACTCTGTAAATCCATTTTTGTGCATCTCACGTGACTTTTAGTTGGAGTAAAATTGTCCAATTACCTTTTAACACACTTTACCTTCAATAATTGTCAAAATGAAATAGTTTTGAAGGTATCCAAGAGAAGGAAAAAAAAAAAGAAGAAAAAGAATACAGGGTGGAGGCAATCAGATTGATGAGGGGTAAGAGTAAGAAAGAAGGGGGTTGATAAGACTGGGAAAGAAAGGAGGAAAGAAGAAGAATCAGTTCACGCAAGGGAGAGATAGAAGGTCACTAGATCAAGAGAAGGGACAGGCAGTGGCGGGTCGCCTTCATTATCTGTAGGAGAGGTACACATCTGGATGGCTAGTAAGAGGAAGAAGTGAAGGAAGGGTAGACTGTGGTAGTGGCTGGTTGGAGAAAGGGGGATGGAAGAAGGGGGTAGGGGCAGAGGTGGACGAAGATGGAGGGTGGTGGTGATAATTGGAGAAAAAGTGGAAGAGCGAAAGGGAGGGTAATGGTGGCTGGTTGGAGGAAGAGGGGAATGGAGGTTATTGGTGGATGGCTGGAGGAAGGGGGGGGGAGGGAAAGGTGGCAAGACATGAATAGGGATAGAAACGGCTTGGAGGGGCTAGACGAAGAGGGGAATGGAGAGTGGACAGTGGTGGTGGTAAGCTAGAGGAAGGGGGAGGGACGAGATGGCAGGGTAGAAGAGGGAGGGAGTTTTCAAATTTAATTTTTGACCCCAAAATTTTCATATATTTTAGTATGACCCTTCTTATAATTTAAATATTTTTCATTATCTAATTTTGACCCTCAAATTTTTTAGTAATATTAATTCAATGTAGTTGGATGATTTTAACACTCAAAAAACTAATTTTCGTCAACAATAACTACTAAAATAGACGGAGTAAACCCTTATACACAATTTTAGAACTTTAGTGACTTTTTCACCCACCCAACAAATTTAGTGACTAAAATGGTAACCGGAGTATAGTTTAGTGACCAAATTGTTACTTCACTTTTTTCTTTATGCCGTAAAGAGTTAAAGAAAAAGGTTCTTAAACACAAATTTTTTTATAAAAGCCAAATCACTCTAATTATTTTTTCATCAAATTGGAAAGTTTTTAAAAAACACAAACTCTCAAAAGTACCTAAAAAATATCAAATAATAAAGACAAAAAGAAAAAGAAGAATTGAAGTAAAAAAATAAAAAAAATCCCTCATTATTATTGGAAATATAAACCTCAGTTTTACTCAGGCGAATGATGTTGCCATAGCAAATGTTTGAAAAATACCAAAATTTCCCCAATCATAGTCAACCATCTAATCCCACTACTTTTCCCCTACCACAGGTTTTCTCCATCTCTTCTGGAGGTTTTCTCCATCTTTTCCGGCCGCTATTTTTAATCTTCTCACTATTGGGACCTTCAGTTACTGGTGTGGGGAGGAAGTTTGCATCCCTCCACCCTGTTTTCCTCTCCCCCAACTGCCTTTTACATCTATGATTGTGATGTCCACAGTTGCTCCGCCTGCTTCATCGCATCTCAAGGCCATAAAAATCTACCTCGCGTGGCTTCTTCTCTGTCATCACCGATCACATCTGCCGCCTTCACACCACCTGGCCCAGCTGACTCCTTTCATTTTTGGCCTCACTTCGATTATGCCGAGAATGTCATCACCGATGTCCTCTCCTCGATTGAAATCTGGCAATGTGTTCAGACTAGTTACCACCGTAATGGTCCTACGTGGTTGCTGAAAGGATGTGACGATCAGCAAAAATACCAAATTTGGTCTAAGTTCTAACCATTACGATTGATGACACTTAAAATAGTTATGCTTAATCTGAGTACACGTGGCAGTAATTTCCAAACACCGACTCGAAAGTCCGTCGGCTAGAAGTAGCATCCGACAAACATACAGGATAAAAACACGGGGCTACTACCGCCAACCTTATGAATAGGTCAAACAAGTCGGATTGATGACCAAGTATCTCGGCTTGTTTACAAAATAGCTCAACCTATGTTGTCCCACCAAAGACTTTCAGCACAAGTGGATAACATTGTTCATTATAGGACCATTGGCTCATGATGGTTGTATAAATAGTAGCCATTTACATTTGTTAGGGAGAGAGGAAAAAAAAAAAACAAATTTTGATAATATGACACTCATTTCCAAAACTTGTACAATCTATTGTCAATTCTCAACTAATAAAAAGTGATCGTCTTTCCCCCAAATAAGATCTTTCATTATTTTAATCCTTTAAATATTTTTCTCTTCAATTCTATTTTTATTTACTGTTGAGCGATAAAGAATAATTTCTGTATCGTCAATTATACCGTAGATGGAAATAAGAGACAAAATTTAAAATTTAATGAAAAGGACTGTCTTCTTACACAATCATATACATCTATGCAACAACATAACAAAACCAGAACTCTATTCAAAATAATATCGCCATAACTTACGCTCCGGTCTCGACAGGGAATTCTAAAACTCATAATAGCTCCTCCAGAGGAATGAGGTATTCGAAGGCGATGAGAACTTGATAAGAGACAGGTACGAAGGTAGAGTCAACGTGAGCAGCAAACTACAAAGATGATGCTGCATCAAGTTCTCATCGCCTTCGTACGGTTATATCTTCTATTCCTCGGCGGGAAGGATTTGTTTTTGACAGAATAGGTCCTAATCCTCCTAGGTTGAGGAATGTAGCGCGAGAATTGTCATGCAGAAGAAATCATGGCAAAAGTTGATCAACATGTGCAGGAACTCTTGGGGAAGAAGTTCATTCCAACCCTAGAGTTACTTGCTGTTGGCAAAGACCTTTTTACCCCAACCTGGCTCTCAAACCCAGTACTTGTACCTAAACCAGAAGCTAACTGGCGAATGTGTAGTTATTACACCGATCTAAATAAAGTTTGTCCTAAGAATAGTTATCCTTTGCCTTGGATTGATACACTAGTAGATTCTTCGGTTAGGTCTATTATAGATCATTTCTTAGATACATGTAAAGATATCACCAGATATTAATCTTAGTAAAGAAGATGAAGAAAAAATAGCCTTCATCATAGATAAGGGCACTTACTATTATCAAACTATGCCCTACAACCTTAAAAATACAGGAGATATTTACTAGCATTTGCTCAATACAGCTATTTAAAAATCAGATCAGGCGAACTCATCCTACCTCATTTCAAACAATTGGATCTTGACACTTATAAGGGAACTATAGATCCAGCTGACCACATTGCGCTTGTCTCTTCGGTTTGGCTTATACACATCTAGATGTGTATAACCCCCTTCTTCCTGTCTCGTTATACACAGATCTCTGGAGGACTTATACAGTAGAGGTAAGGAGTTGCAGTTGGAAGTCGGTAAATTCTTTTGCCGATCTTGTGAAGAAATTCCTGAGACATTTTATGAGCTGAAAAACACAGAGAGAAGTTTCCCATCTCTTGAACTTAAGGCAAAAATAAGATGAATCCTTGAAGCAATATATTGGACGATTCAACGATGAAGTAATTCCTTTATGAGTGGCATCTGACCTGAGGATGTTCAATGCAGACCTTACCTCCTCTGTCCCTAAAACCTTCAGAGATCTGTTACAACGAGTAGACGACTTCATTAGAGGAGAAGAATCAAACCGAGCCAAAAGAGAGCTGCAAGAACCCCACGAAAAATCACGAAAAAATCAAGAAAAGCCAACTGAGGCGAACAGGAAAAAATGGGTCAAACCAACTACCAAGTCCCTACGATACTCGATAAGTCATCCACCGGTGATGATAAATAATGTATCTGAAGTACCCTCCTACTGACGCACTGCAATCCTTCCAGACGAAGACTTCACACCCCTCAATACATCGAGGAAGAAAATTTTATATCAAGTCTGACATACTGGGATAATTGCTCATCCTGCACTCATCCGATCTCAATTTTATCGAAGAGATTGATCAAAATACTGCTCTCATCATAGTGATCATGGCCATGATACTGAAGAATGCAAAAATCTTAAGATTAATATTAAGAGGGTGATCAAAAGTGGCCATTTGCAGGAGTATATTTTTAGAGAGCTGCTGATCAGTTTCGACGAAATGATAAGAGGCCTATTGTTAACGAAGAACCTTCACAACGGAACTACCAGCCCCAAAGTAATCAAAGCAGTGCTCGTCGAGGACCCCCATCGAACAATGATGGTGTTGCAAGGGTAATCTCTACCATTGATGGAGGAGCAACTAGTGGAGATTCTTCCAATGCAAGAAAAAGGTATGCTCTAGGTCAGCCCGGTCGAGAAAGATCTGCTTCCAGACTAAAATATGGTGTAGATATCAGCTTCACTGAGACTGATCCAATTCCAGATCGGGTACCACATGCAGACCCGATAGTCATCCACGTTCGAGTTGGAGACTTCTGAGTACATAAAGTGTTCATCGATAGCGGAAGCTTAGTGGATGTAATTTACTGGCATGCATGGGAAAAAATGGATATGGATCATTCTCAGATCCAACCTATCAAGACATCTTTAGTCAAATTTACTGGAGATACCATAAAGCCAGAAGGATCTGTCATGCTACCTTTAACCGCCTGGGAGAAGCACAAGGTTCCCGGACGGAGACGATCAACTTCACGCTGGTTAAGACAACTTTGGCTTACAACATGATACTTGGCTGACCTTCTTCATATACCTTTATTGTCTTGCCGTCCGTCTATCATCTCGGTATTAAGTTTGCTCTTCGGGATGGAACGGCGGGACAAGTGTGGGATGACCAGCTGGAAGCCAGAGAATGCTACATGTTGTCCCTCCGAAGAAACAAAATAATGAGGCAACTGAACAACTATCTCTTGCATGAAGGTGATCGAGTGAACTTGAACCAATTTTGTCTAAAGAACCAGCCAAAACTTCTGAGCCCATCGACGAACGGAAAGAGTTTGTTGTTGTAGAAATTGCTTTTAATCTAGAGTTTCTAGACAGAAAGCTAAGGGTGAATACCAATCTACTACAAGACTTTCAAAGGGATCAATTAAAACTTTTGTATGAGTAAAAAGATCTTTTTGCTTGATCTCCTGAGGACATGCCAGGAATTTCCTGAGATTTAGTCATTGAGCATAAGTTGGGAATCGACCCCTCTCACAAACTTGTACGACAAAAGAAAAGGCTTTTTGGGCCTGAACGTAGTCAAGTTATAGAGAATGAGGTTGATAAGCTGTTAGTTGCTCGGATTATTAGGGAAATATTTTACCTGACCTGGCTATCGAATCCTGTATTAGTACCTAAGCCAAATACAAATTGGCGAACGTGTATTGACTACACAGATTTAAATAAAGCCTGTCCTAAGGACAGTTATCCTTTGCCTCGAATTTATTTAGTGGTAGATTCATTAGTCGGATTTAAAATAGAACATTTTCTAGATGCATACAAGGGATATGACCAGATATTCCTCAGCAAGGAAGATGAAGAAAAAATAGCTTTCATTACCGACAAGGGCACTTACTGTTGTCAAACTATGCCATTCAATTTAAAAAATGTGAGAGCTACATATCAAGATTAGTTAACAAACTCTTCAAGAAGCAGATCAGGAAGAATATGGAGGTTTATGTTGATACATATGGTTGTCAAAAGTCGAACCTACCAACACAATCTCTTGGATCTTCAAGAGGTCTTTGCTATAATGAGATCTGTCAATCTTCGACTAAATCCATTAAAGTGTACCTTCGGAGTTCCCTCAGGAAAGTTTCTCGATTTCATGATCTCCAAGAGAGGGATCGAGGCAAACTCGAAGAAAATACAAGCTATCATCAACATGAAACCCCCTCAAAATGTGAAAGAAGTACAGTGCCTAACCGGACGAATGGTAGCCCTTGACCGATTCCTGTCTAAATCCGTAGAATGAAGGCTTCTTTTCTTTCAAGTCATCACAAAAGCTAAGGATTTTCAATGGACCGAACAATGCTAGAAAACTTTTGAAGAACTCAAACAATATCTAACTCGGATGCCTTATTTAATAACACCAATTGAAAATGAGGAATTGATTCTTTATTTATCAACTACTCAAACCGCTGTTAGTGTTGTCTTGGTGTTCGAACGAGATAAAATTCAACAGCCAATCTATCTCTTCGTTAGCAAAGTTCTTCAACGACCTGAGTTAAACTATTCTAGCATTGAAAAACTGGTCTTTGCACTTGTTGTTGCTGCTCAAAAATTGAGACCATACTTTCAAAGCCATACTATCTTAGTCAACACCAATTTTCCTTTTAAGACAATGTTGACCAAGCCCGACGTGTCTGGTCGGATGCTTAGGTGGTGTATCGATCTTCTCGAGTATGATCTCAAGTTTTGACCAAGAACTGCCATTAAAGCACAAGCTCTTGCTGACTTTATTGTAGAAAGCACCCTAATTGATGAATTTGTGCTATGGCTGAAAAAAAAGAAGATGATCCACTCTGGGAGTTATTCGTCAACGGATTCTCCAATGAAGTAGGATCAAGAGTTGGAATTGTTATCAAGACTCCTGAAGGAGATCAGCTCACTTATGCTATTCGGTTTGAATTTCAAGCCACTAACAATGAAGCTGAATACATAGAGCTGATAACAGGAATGAATCTTGCTCATGAACTAGGCACTCAGATTCTTGGGGTAAATAGTGATTCTTTAATCGATGTTAATCAGATTCTTGGTAATTTTGAAACTCAGGGAAGTATACTACAGAAATACCTTGAAAGAGTTTGGCAAATGAGAGCACTCTTCCAAAATGTGGAATTCATCAAGGTTTCCCGATCAAAAAATGTACATGCCGATGCCTTATCCAAACTTGCCACCGTTCTTTATTCCCATTTGTCAAAAGAAGTTTTGATTGAAGTCAAAATGTCACGGGCAATAAATGAGCAGATATAAAGTAAATTTATCAGTCGAACTGGATGACCCCAATCATTGAGTATCTGATCAATGGCAAGATCCTAGAAGAACGAGTTCAAGCTCGGAGATTATGTGTTCAAGCTTTGAAATACAGAATTCATCAAGGCGTACTATACAGACAGTCATATCTTTACCCTCTCCTCAGATGTTTGTCACCAGAAGAAGCTAATTATGTACTTCGAGAAATTCATGATGACATATATAGAAGTCATGTAGGAGCTTGAATCGAACACATGGGAGCCTAGTAAGAAAAGCAATGCTCACTGGATACTACTGGCCGACAATGTACCATGACGCCATTCAAATTGTCAAGCATTGCCATAAATGCCAAGTACACGCTCTTACCATATGGAAAAACTCAAATGAAATGATTTTCATCCTAGGATCTCGGCCTTTCTAGCGATGGGGGCTAGACATCATTGGACCTTTTCTGAAAGGAACCAGCAACTTCAAGTTCTTGATTGTTGCAGTGGATAATTTCTCAAAATGGATCGAGGTTGAGCCGCTGCGAGCAATCTCAGGAGATAATGTGAAAAACTTCTTCTGAAAAAATATCATATGTCAATATGGCATTCCAAGAGATATTGTGACTGATAATGGAGCACAATTCGTCGGTAAACCTTTCAAACCGTTCTGTGAAGAGTTGGGCATACAAATGCATACTACCTCGGTAGTTCATCCCCAAACCAACGGGCAAGCCGAGCTATCTAACCAAATATTGTTGCTCAGATTAAAAACACGATTAGATCTCGAGTCAAAGAAACCTGGGTTGAGGAGTTATCGAGTGTCTTATGGTCTAGTTCAACC
This sequence comes from Cinchona pubescens, assembly GCA_025175665.1. Classification (NCBI taxonomy): domain Eukaryota; kingdom Viridiplantae; phylum Streptophyta; class Magnoliopsida; order Gentianales; family Rubiaceae; genus Cinchona; species Cinchona pubescens. The sequence goes on from JANKKI010000250.1 coordinate 35,359, forward strand.
ATTCCGAGAACATCACACGAGGAAACGCCTTTCAGCTTGGTTTACAGATCAAAAATTGTCATTCCTTCGGAGATTGGGTTGAGGACAGCCTGAACCCAAGGATCGTTTCAAACCAATAATGATAACACCCGAAGAGAAGAGATAGATTTGTTGGAAAAATGAGGCTAATAGCAGCTGTCCGAGAAGCTACTTACAAGCAATGTCTCAAAAAGTATTACGATTTGGCTGTCAAATCAAGGCACTTTCGACCTCGGGATTTGATGCTTAGAAAAAATGAGTTTAGTAGATCAGATGGAAGTCAGAAACTTAATGAAAATTGGGAAGGGCCTTATCAAATAATAGAAGCCCATTCATCTGGCTATTACAAATTGGTCGATCAATCAGGTTAACCTGTTCCTCGCACGTTGAATGTAATTAATTTGAAAAAGTACTATAAGGGAATATAAAAAGATATTTTTTTCATTCTGTCAAAAAAGTTTTAAGTATATTGTCCTCTGTTCGAGGTTCTACAAATAAATCCCCCAACTCAGAAAGTAAGTCCCTATCTACATTACTAGTGTAGTCCAAAAAACTTGAATGATCCAGAGGAATATCTGGATGTCTCTTATTCACTTCATCTAAAGCTTCTCGATATCCTAAAGAGCAAGCTTGTTGGCAAAATGTCATCAAGTCGTTCTTCAAAGCCGAGGAGCTCAGATAGTGGTTAACATGATTGACCGATTGAGAAGAAGACGAGGCAATCTGAATAGACTTCAATTGATCAACCTCTGCCTTCAGCTGATCAACTTCTGATTTCTATTTGGAGCATTCTTCTTGTCGGGAGTCGAGTTGGGCAGTAAGGTCAGTCACTTGGTTCTTCATATCTTCTAGTTCTTTTTCTCGGTCGTCTTGCTCCTCGTCCGAAGAAGAAGACGCAACCATCACATCTGGAACGCTTTGTGTTTGAAGTTGCCGCTTTAAGATTTCTTCATAGTTAGCCAGTGATTTCTGTAGTCTTTCATTCAGAAGTTCGACTTGCTTTTCCAGTCTTAACCAGCGTCGATGTTCCTTGCTCAATGCATTACCGAGCTAACACCAAAAATTAGTGTTAAAAAAAAAAGAGAAAGAAAATTTTTACCATATCGAAAGATTGGGCAGCCTTGGAATGCAAGCGAGAAGTTGGGAGATTAGACACGTAAGATTGGTATTGTTCTATGAATGCATTGTTAAGCCAGTCATTAGCTATTCGAGCATGCTGGCCACGGTCGTTCATAGTCAAGGACCATAAAGGACCAAAGGGTGCATTTTCGAGGTCGCCCTCAACGTTCCTAATCGGCTGTACTGTCCTAGTCGTCCAGAGAAGGTTTGAGAACCGCTAGCTACCCATTGCTCCTCTGGAGTCCAGTCTTGAGCTGCTGGAGCTGTATACCAGGCAGTTATTCTATCATTACCAGGTCTGCAAAAAGCCCTAGGTTTATATGACCAAGGACAGAATGACACACCTGAAACTTCTGGAAGAATAGTAGAAGGAGTTCGAATTAAGAGAACCGATGGATTAATGAAAGAGAGTCAGAGTCGGTTCTTCTCTTACGTTGGCGAGCAATCAGTGGAGGAACTACAGACTCTTCCTCTTCAATCTCTCTCATCGGAGGAGCCCTTAATCTCTTTCTCCTTGGAACAGGAGCTGCAGCTATTTCTTTTTGTTTTTTGGGAATCGTAGTATTGCTAGAAACCTCTCTCGTCCCCTGGGAAGTCGAGGAAAAATGGTCTACTATCTACACACAATCAGGAACAGTATGCTGAGCTTCTTTCTCGGATAAAAGAGATAGGATTGAATTCATCAGGGCCCCTACATAAGAAGAATAAAAAAGAGGTTAGTCAAATGAAACAAGTTAAAAACATATCAAAGAAAAGACAAAGGAAGGAGAATAGGCTTACGTTCATCAAAACCTTGAGGAAGTGATGCTCCTTCAATCAGATATGCCCAAATTAATTGGTTGTGGTCTACCACGGAGTTTCACTCAATGACCTTCGAAGTGGACGGACAGACCTGACTGATCAATCTTTGTTACTCTAACACAAGAATTGGTATCCAATTCTTCAAGGGGATCTGAATTAAGAATGGGGTCTCGATCTGAAAAGGGCCATTTCGTTCTAATCTTTCCATATCCACTTGAGTGGCAAAAAAGAAATTGGATTTCCAATTCTTTATTGAGCTTGGCATATCAGAGGGCACATCGCTCATTTCGAACGACCAGCAAAATAATAAAAACTGAGCTTCTTACCTTGCACCATCTTGTAAAAATACCTAAAGCCGTGTGCAGTAGTGCTAATGTTCGAAGACTTGCGAATCAGAGTACAAGCAACAAGGAGCCGGAAAGAGTTAGGCATCAGTTGGGATAAACAGATGCCGAAAAAAGAACACAAGAATAAGATAACCTCCCTTAAGGGAAACCTAAGGCCTGCCCTAAGTTTGTCCTAAAAAATAGTAATAAAACCCTCAGGAGGGATATACGCCCTATCCTTCTCATTCGAGATCTGGGAAATAGCCACCGTATCTAGGATATAATAGGTGGCCCTAAGATGGGCAATATTTTCAGCCTGCAGCCCAGATTTGATTCCTGTAGTGACCGGAGCCTGTTTAGGAGAAGGAGAAGGAGGATTGGAATTCTTTGAAGGGGCCACCGAGGTGATGGGTTCGGCATGGATGATAAGGTTGGATGAAGAAGCCATAAGAGGAATGGAAATTTGGAAAAATATTGTTGAAAGAAGAAAAGAAAATTTGAGAGTTGATTTTGAAAGTACAAACGAAAAGACCTGGAAATGAAGTATTTATTAGGCGATTTGAATTCTTGGGAATTAATGCGATAGTGGAGATTATCAATTGCCAGTCGCATTAAAAGGGCCTAATAATCAGGGCACGACTTTTCACGAAGGGTTATAAAAAAGTGAAGAGGTTTTGATTTTACAAAGTAATAGATCTTTTTCGATCTGAAAGAGTAAATTAGAACTGCAAAACCATACAATGGTTGGTCAACCGAATAAGGGATGGCTCAAGGCTAACCGAAGTGCTACAAGTGGCCTTAAGTCCCTAATTTGATGACATCAATTAAAATGTCAGGCTCGCCGAAGTGCTCAAGCAGCCATTTTTCAAATACAAAGACGCTTGATTAAGGGGAACGAATAAAAAAAAATTGTTTATTCAAGGATTGCTTAAACCGAACCACTTCAGATCAGAAGAACAAAAGTTCGGGAAAAAGTAATTCTTTATTGAAAACTATATCAATTACACAATCCGAACCATTTGTTGGTCGGAAAAGTATTACAAGGTAAATAAAAGTGAGAAAAATTAAAATGAAAATCATTTCATTAATAATTGACAAAAGATTACAGGATCCTATTCTACTTCGGTTGATCTCCTTCAATCTGCTCAACTGAAGGATTCTCAACTGTAGTTTTCGTTACATCCTGATCACCAAAATAAAGAAAATTTAGAGGATCTGCAACAGAAGCACCTGCACTAAGAGAAAAGCAAGGCCTACTGTTCATGCTATCTAACAAATCTGATAGGTATTTACCTCTTATTCGGGTATTTCTATTTCGGTTTCCTCCAACCCCGAAGGACCTTTTACAAGCACACTTTGGTTCAAAGTGGCCTGAGTGCGAGGCTTCCTAAAAGATCTACCTAACTCGGTCATGAGGTCGAAAGAAGCAAAAGAATCATAAAAATTAAAAACCTCATTGTCAAAAGACAGGTCGAGAAAAAGAACTTTGATGTCATCCAAAACTTTGTTAAAACCAGCCTTGGCACTCATGATACAAAATTTTTTTATGTCTCTTTCAAGAGCATCTGACATCAGGAAAGAATTTATACTCTGAAGTGGGAGCTCGTTCTCCACCAAGGACAAATGATGAGAAGCTTCAGATTTAAGCCTTTCAATTTCGGACTAAGCAGAAATCAAGTCAAAGGATTTGGAAGCTAAATTCTATGAAACCTTTTGGTATTCCTTCTTCCATCTCGTCAGTTTAGTCGAATACAGATTCTGAAGTTCCTGTTATTTTTTGTTAAATTGAGTTTCCCACTCGGTTCTCTCCTTGAGAAATTTTTTCTGCTCAGATTTCCAAGCATCCTCGACCAAAAGTGTCTTTTCCCTAGTAACATTTTCCAGAGACTTCTCGAGGTCGGTGACCTTCTCTTTCTCCTTTAACCAAGAAATCATGATATTGCGCATAAAGCACTAGGTCGCGTACCAACCAGAAACAACTCGGATAGATTTTTCTTTATCATAACAAGCCTCGGCTTTCATGTTATCACCTATTGGAAAAGCTGCAAACAAGTGATCAACAGTTTTGGCCGAGTCACTGATACATTCATCCTGGAGGATTGGCCATTCGGGAACAAAGAGACGCGTTTCCACAGAAAAAGAAGCGGGTGGCTTTTCATTGATTTGAGAATCATGGATTGTTATGGATTTTTCTGCTAAAGGGTGTGGAATTGGTTGTTCAAAAAGCAAAGGGATTTCATCCTCAATCTTAGTTCTATCAGGAGACTGAGAAGCTTTCCTTTTTTTGGTAGATATCCTTTCCTGAGGAGATAAGTTCAGATCTCGCCTGAATTTGTGCTTCTGGAGCTACAAATACAGAGTTTCTAGAATTTGCCTCATTTCCAGAAGTATGAACGATGGAGGTTACAGGTTTTTGAATTCGCCTCAAAACTCTAGTGGCACCCTGACCCCCTAGCATCACTGACCCCAAATTGAACTTGTCCTCTATTGGGGTATTCTCAGAGGAACCTTGTCTAGATTCGGAAGCCATAGATCTTTTTCAAGAAATATAGAGAAATCAGAAAAAAGGGGCGAAAAAAGGTTAAGAAGACGGAAGAAATTGATAATGAAGAAAAAACAAAAAGATAGGGCCAAAAGGGAAATGATTATAAAAAGATACTTTACATGTGCCATGAGGTGATGTTTGGAGAAAAGGTGCAATTGTTCACATTTAATGAAGACGTCTCAAAAGACGTGAAAGAAAATAAATTAATAAATCGATGTGAAATTCAGTCTATTAACTTGAAAATACATGGAAGGGGCTTATGACGACATTTAAATAGAATAGTTCTACTCTAATTCGAGTACACATGGCAGTAATTTTCGAACCCGACCCGAAAGTTCGAAGGCCAAAAGTAACATCTGACAAACATACAGGATGAAAACACAGGGCTACTACCGCCGACCTTCTGGATAGGTCAAACAAGTCAGACTGATGACCAAGTATCTCGACTTGTTTAAAAACATCTCAGCCTATGTTGTCCCACCAAAGATGCTCGGCACAAGTGGATAACACTGTTCATTACAGGACCATTGATTCATGATGGTTGTATAAATAGCTTAGCCATTTGCATTTGTTAGGGAGGGAGGAAAAAAAAACAAATTTTGATAATATGACACTCATTTTCAAAACTTGTACAATCTATTGTCAATACTCAACTAATAAAAAGTGATCGTCTTTAGATCCCCAAATAAGATCTTTTGTTATTTTAATCCTTTAAATATTTTTCTCTTCAATTCTATTTTTATTTACTGTTGAGTGATACCGAACAATTTCTGTATCATCAATGAGCTTACGTGCCCGGGAGGCATTTCTTGAGTTCATGTTTAACTCCCACAATCCGTCAATCTCAATTACATGTGTGAAATTATGAGGATTTAGTGATTATATTTGTTGAGATTGGCCAAGATGAAACTACTGGATTGGTTAGATTTTTGAAGGCTTGGAATTAGACTGTGAACTGTAAAGTGGGAATTGGGAAACAAAAGGAAGGGAGATGGAAGAAAGTTTTCTTTTGGCTGCTTGTGAAGTTGAGACGGTGCTTTACTTTGGTAGGCAATTTTGACATTTCAGAAAAAAATTTGCTGCGACAATATCATTTCCCTTTCACTACCAATAATTATATACACATAGTTGTGTGTGAAATTTCCAGAGACAACAAGAAAGACAGGATAAAAGATAGCTTTTTCTAATGCTTTCAGCATTGACGGCGAAGACCCAGTGACGATGAGGTAGTTCGACGACGGTGGATATGTTGGTTACGACTCTTAAATGGTGTTTTCCTCTGCCAACATTCCTCCCTTTACCGCAATAACAGCGGCAGTGCGGTGGATTTCCTGAAGTGAAGGTGAATAGAGTGAAGGTGAATAGTCTCGATCCGTTCGGATTCGAGGCGAATCAGGCCACACCGTTTGGGAGAGCGTCGGGGATTCCGATTCTGATTTCCAATGGAAATAGAAATCCTTATTTCGTTGAGGAGGATTCCAAGGGAATATTTAGCTCCGGTGGACCCGTGCTTCTACCTCCTAATGAAATGCAAGAAGAAGGCTTTGTTCTACGGGAATGGCGCCGACCAACTTTCTTTCTTTTTTTTTTTTTTTTGAAATTTAATTTTTCCTCTTTTGAATTATGTTATGCATTCATCATATTGGAATATTATTTTTTGTTGCCTAAATTGATTTAGTTTCTTGTTTTGATATTGTGAAAATCTTATAGTTATATTCCAAGGTTAGATATTCGAGGGGTATATGTGAAGGGGAAATATTTACGTAGATTTATTCTTTAATCTCATTTGTAAATTTGTGTATGATATTAAATGTTATGAAATTTATAATATTTAGCGAATTGAGAGATCAATAGAAAGGTTGGGCTTCACAGCATTTTTGAAACTTTTTTTTTTTTTTTGTGGTAAATAAAAGGTAGATAGTCTAAACATCCATTACAATGTTACGGGTTGGCAAACCCCTCTTACATCTTCTTGCAAAAGATCAAAAAGTTCTCCAGGACAATCTACAAGAATTACAAAATCATTAAGAGCTTTCCCTCACTTCTTTGCTAGCCAATTGGTGCATCTGTTTGCTTCTGTATAGATGTAGGTGATTGTAGACAATGAAATTTTATTTTAATTAAAATTATCATTTGTCTATAAGTAAATTTAATTGGATATTTATGGTCCAATTAAATAATGCCATATGTCATATATATTTTGGAATATTGGTTAATTTAAAACCAATTATATTATTCCACGTGTCAAGATGAGGTGGTTCGACCAATCAAATGAATTTGTGTCGCTCTTCCAATTAAATTGTGCCATGTCAGCAATCCATGTCTACAAGACTTGGCCAATAAGGATATATGTACTCTAGTATTTATCTCTTTATTAATAAATTAAAATAAGGAGATAATATCAATCTAGTCCACTTATGTATTAATATCTCTTATGTGTGTAAAAAGATAAGAATTTGTTTCTTGGTATGCAAGTAAGAAGTTACACATGTACTACAAGTCTTCTACCTTGCTCCCTTCCATACATGTATAAATAAGGGTCATCCCTCAGAGATTCAGGGGACGGATACACAGATACACAGACACACATATTTCTGAAGTCTGCAAGCTGTGGAAGCTCTGAGTCTTCAAATTTTCTCTTCAAGTCTTCCATATATCAAGATTTGAAGATTTTCATCAAGCGTTCTTCAGGTTTCCCATATCAAGACGTGAAGAATTCAATATTTAATTCAAGAATAAGCTGTGAAGCCCTCGGATCGCATCTGAAGTAAAGAATCGAAGGAATTTTCTCCCCATATTGAGAATATCCTAGAGATTGTAATATTTTACTTCATATATTCATATTTTTATCATTATATTTCTTGTTTGTTCAATTTTTACAGACTCGAAATGTTTTGTTGAGCACAATTTCATCATCATGCTCAATGGGACAATCTCTACCTTCCATCTCTTTGCTTCATGCTTCCACCTGTCTCTTATACACATCACATGTGTCAAGAGAAAGACAAATCTCATGCCTGGGGCTCTAATAAGCTGACTCCCATAGTGTATGGGATCTGCAAATGATGCGGATTGCACACATCTGGATGTGTATAACAGACAGGCCCATGGTCTGCTTCTTGAAGCATATTATAAGAAGTTTTTGCATCGATAACGTGTTTGGCTCGACACCACCCAAAATCACTTCTCCTATGTTGGGGCTCAAAGATGTTAGAGCTTCAATCGAGAAAACCCTCGCGATGCTCGAAGCAGGCTCTAATTCCAAAGCTTCAAAACATGATGATGACGTATCAAGTAAAGATTCTACATCTTCGCAAGGGACTCCGCATACGAGATTTTGTTATGCCTGCTATGGTAACGCAAACATCAACTCTAGAGGATCAAATGGCAAGCCTGACTAGAATGATGGAAACAATGATGAAGCGCATACAAGATCAAGATGCCGTCATCACTCAACTCGTCAACAAGAAAGACAGTACCGCGGAAGGAAGTCAAATTAATTCAAAGGCACCTGGCGGACATCAAGAAGCTGAAACTTCACAACAAGGAAAGGCGAAAGAAGTTTCTATGACTTCTGATGGAATGATTCATGCCGATCAATTGAAGGAGTTCGTTGAAGGTATGATCAAGGTGAGATATGAAGACGGTTCAAAATCAAACCCTATATACGCTAAGCCTTATTCCGCAAGAATCGACAGCTTGATGATGCCAACCACCCAAGTTTCAGTAGTTTGACGGCAAAGGAAATCCGAAACAGCATGTGGCACACTTTGTCGAGACATGTAATAATGCCGAAACTTATTGGTGATTTGTTGGTCAAGCAATTTCTCCGCTCACTAAAAGGTAACGCATTCGACTGGTACACTGATCTTGATGCCGGTTCGATTGATAGTTGGGAGCAATTGGAGCGGGAATTTCTCAATCGGTTCTACAGCACTAAGAGGACTGTTTCTATGACTGAACTTTCCAACGCCCGTCAGTGGAAAGACGAACCGGTTGTTGATTATATTGATCGATGGAGGACTTTAAGCCTTAATTGTAGAGACCGACTCTCCGAGACGTCCTTCATCGAAATGTGCATTCAAGACATGAAGTGGGGACTTCGTTACATCCTACAAGGCATCCAACCTCCGACATTTGAGAAATTGGCGACAAAAGCTCATAGTCTTGAAATTGGCCTTGGAAATCAAGAACCGCCTGTTCCTGATCCTTGCAATAATAAAGAAAAATAGGACTTTAAGAAAGGGGGCAGCCTTTTCCCAAGTCTGGAAACAAAGAAACTATGACAACAAATACTGCACCTGTTAAGATCGCGACAAAAGTCAATCAAAAGGTGTCCAAGCAAAAACATCCTTAAATTCGAGCAATAGCTCAACATATGCTTGTTCCTCTTCAGGAGTCAATAAGTACCTATGTAGATTGGTCGACTGATCATTTGTGGCAAGTTCGATGATCCTTCAAAGCCGAACTCAATTTGCTTTTCCCCGAGATGAAACGGCCAGAGGAAGCGAGGCGAGTTAATGATCCAAACTATTGTTGCTACCATCGCTTGGTTGGTCATCCCCTCACAAGGTGTTTTGTTTTTAAAGATAAGGTGATGGAGTTAGCCCGCCAAGGGAAGATTTTGCTTGAGGAAGATAAAGTAAGTGCAAATCAGACCACTATAATTCCTGACTCCCAAAATTTGTTGAAGAATGGTAAAGAATCTCGTCTTCCATCGAAGATAAGAACAATACAGCCTACGATAAAATTTGGAGATTTCAATCCTATTCCATTATATGACAACCTCTTTCCACAAGGTGAAGTACCTTTTGAAAAGCAAATTGAAAAATTATTGAAGGATGATGATGCCACAAATGATCAGTCAGACGAATTCTTGGACACTCGTCACTCGCAAAAGAACCAAAAAAATTAAAGCGCAAAAGACTAATCTGCATCCAAAATTTCGGATGGTAAAAATACGGGTTGCAAAAAGAAAGTCCAGAAGAATAACAATTTCATCATCAATCCCTCCAAGTGGTGTGATGTTTCAAAATATCCGTCGACCTATTACTTTGAAAGAATTCATGCCAAGAGGATACTTGAAAGATGACGACGTCCTTTCATCTTGTCATGTTGTGAACATCGATAAAGTTGATGAAGAATTTGAGAAGAAACTCACTATGACTGATAAAGTTCTTGAGGAATGTGCCACAACGATTGTTTTTGATGATGAAGACTTATTGCTCGGGACGAAAGCTCACAATCGACCCTTGTTTGTAAATGGATATGCACGTGAGCGAAAAGTGAATCGGATACTTCTCGATGGAGGATCAGCTGTGAATTTCTATAATGCCCTTACGTGCAATAAAGGAGCTTGGAATCACAAGTGATGAACTCTTACAAAGCCGTCTCATGATCCAAGGATTCAATCAAGGAGGACAAAGAGCCATTGGTCGTATAACACTTAATTTATTAATTGACGATTTATACTCAAGTGCACTATTTCATGTTATTGATGCAAAAACATCTTATAATATGCTTCTTGGGAGACCATGGATTCACGAGAATGATACATACCGTCAACTCTTCATCAATGTTTCAAGTATTGCCATAATGGCGTCATAAAGAAAGTAGTTGCCGATGAAAACCTTTCACCGGCCGATGTGTATAAGAGACAGCATAACATGAAATATGCATGGGGTAACACAAAGAAAGAGTTAACAAAGGAAGATGGTCAAAAATCTAAGACACATGTCTTACGCTATGTTCCAAAGTCAAAGAGATAACAAGGTCAATCTCCTTTTGTTGGAAGGATGAATTAAAGGAGTTCACTGTACCACTCACCAAACATTGAGGTGGTCAAGCATAGCGAAACTTTTCTCGAAGGCTTTGTTTGGCCAAAGGTGGAGTCTGAAATAGAGCACAATTCATTACCTAAAACACGAACCGACGAGCAATTTGGTCCAAATGCATACAAGTTGCTCGTGAAAGCTGGTTAAGATCCTAAGGAAGAAGGAACTTTGGGCAAGCTTCCTGCAGAGATAAATGGAGAAGAGACACATGACAGGACTTCTACCCAAAAGATGTTGAAAGACAAGGGATATGCTGTCAACAACATGTCAATGGGACTTGGGTTTAGACCACCTTCTCCTGTGCGTATAGCAATAAAAGGGCTAATACGCATCATATTACTATCAAAGAAGAAACTACATTGAAAAGTTCAAGGCGATCAGTCTTTGATAGATTGAGAAAGGTTACACCACGTGTTTCGGTGTTTGATAGGCTTGGCCCACGAGGAAGAGTTTTGATGAAGCAACCTATTCATTAAAGGTTGAGTTTCCCAAAGGCACACAGAGTATATTTTTAATACGAAAGGAAACAATACTTCCTGCAATGATGAAAATTTAAGAAGACAAGTTATTAACCTTTTCATACATTACGGCGATTTGTTAAATGTAAGAAAGGAAACCATCATTGATATATGCACCAAGGAGGAAGACAATGAAAGCATTGCCTCCTGCAACCATATCACTGTTCGAAACGAAGAGCCTTTAGAAGAAGAAGATGTCGAAGATGTCGAAGATGCTCCTCCTGAATTGGAAGAAGGCATGAAGGCAACCGTTGATGAGTTGAAGGAAATCAACCTTGGCACAAATGATGATCCTCGCCCAATCTACATATACACTTCTTGATGTGTAGAGGAGACAAGCATATGTTGAACTATTTCTCGAATTTAAGGATGTTTTTTCTTGGAATTGTATCTGTTCTTGGACAGCAATCTTGTCCTATATGCCCAAAGAGCGAGGTGCAAGACCCGTTAAACAAGCCCAAAGACGTCAATCGGCCTGATTTGATCCCATTAATTGAGATGGAGGTGAACAAGCTCATAGAAGCTGGTTTCATCCGAGAAGTAAAATACCCAACGTAGATTTCAAGTATAGTCCCCGTGAAGAAAAAGAATGGACAGATTCGTGTTTGCGTTGATTTTCGAGATCTCAATGAAGCTTGTCCGAAAGATGACTTTCCTCTCCCTATTACTGAATTGATGGTCGACGCCACAACTGGTTATGAAACCTTATCCTTTATGGATGGATCCTCGGGATACAACCAAATCCGAATGGCACCGAGGGATGAAGAACTTACTGCTTTTCGAACTCCCAAAGGCATTTATTGCTACAAGGTCATGCCTTTTGGCTTAAAGAATGCGGGAGCCACATATCAAAGGGCCATGCAAAAGATCTTCGATGACATGCTTCACAAGAATATAGAGTGCTATGTTGACGATCTCGTTGTCAAGTCGAAGAAACAAATTGACCATGTCCAAGATCTTAAAATGGTGTTCGACCAGAAAGACTTCGAAGATACCAACTCAAGATGAATCCTTTAAAGTGCGCTTTTGGAGTTACCTCTGGAAAGTTTCTTGGGTTTATCGTACATAGCCGAGGAATTGAAATTGATCAATCCAAAATCGATGCTATCTCAAGGATGCCCGAACCGCGCAACATTCATGAGTTGAAAAGTTTGCAAGGAAGATTGGCTTATCTTCGAAGATTTATCTCCAATTTGGCTGGGAGATGTCAACCATTTAGCCATTTGATGAAGAAGGGTGTACCTTTTGAGTGGGATGAAGCATGTAGTAATGCTTTCAAAAGCATAAAAACATATCTCACGAAACCACCCGTATTAGCTGCACCTATTCCTGGTAAGCCTTTAATTCTTTATATTGCTGCACAGGAACGGTCTGTAGGAGCATTACTTGCCCAAGAAAATGGTGAGGGTAAAGAAAATGCACTCTATTATTTAAGCCGGATGATGACACCGAATGAGTTAAATTATACGCCGATTGAGAAGCATTCATTTGTGTTTGGCTCTCATATTTGCTATTCAAAATAAAGCACTACTTTCAAGCTCATACTAGATGTTTGATATCCAAGGCAGTTCCGATCAAGTATGTTATGACTAAGCTTGTGCTGTCAGATCGTCTTGCAAGGTGGTACCTTCAAATTCAACAATTTGAAATTGTTTACCTTCCTGCGAAGGCAGTCAAAGGACAAGTATTGGCTGACTTCTTGGCCGATCATCCCATACCAGCTGAGTGGGAATTGATTGATAAGCTTCCAGATGAAGATGTTTTCGTGGTCGAAGTTCTTCCGCCTTGGACAATGTATTTTGATGGTGCCTCACATCAAGGGCGCTGGAGCGGGAGTAATATTCATCACTCCCGAAGAGAGATATGTTGCCATATTCATTCACTTTAACACATCAATGTTCAAATAATGTCGCTGAGTATCAACACTTATCCTTGGTATAAGATGGCCGCTTTAATCATGACATTGTGCCTACGAAAATATATATAATGCCTGTGGCCGAACAAAGCCTTTTGCAATAATATCTCAAACACTTCCGTATGAAGTCGAAACCGACACCATCAAAATACATCTAGCTGTGCCCAACTACTGGGGTGGCTAGGAGATGTGACTATAGAACATGTTCCAAGGAGGGACAATCGACAAGCTGACTCTTTAGCAAAATTAGCTTCGATGCTCATCTTGCCTAATCAACAAGTTCAAGTCCCCATATGTCAAAGTTGGGTTGTGCCTCCTCATTTTGAAGAAGGAGATGCAAATTTCGTTGAAAATACTGAATACGTAGTTTCTATTTATGAAGTGGAGAAGGAAGATTGGCGACAACCAATAATTGATTATCTCACTTATGAAAAGTTACCTGATGACGCAAAAATTAGAATTGCAACGTCAGTGCACCTCGCTTCATCTACTATAAGGACATTCTTTATCGGCGATCGTTTGATGGAGTTTTCCTGCGATGTCTCGGTGAGGATGAAGCTATGCAAGCAATGGAAGAGGCTCACTCAGGAATATGTGGTGCTATCATCAATCCGGCCCTAAGCTGCACTTCCGCATTAAAAGGATGGGGTATTACTGGCCAACCATGGTGAAGGATTGCATAGACTATGTAAGAAGATGTCAAGAGAATCAGTTTCAATGCCAATTTCATTTATTTACCTCTCTTACTGCAATTCCTTCAGCCCACTTCGAAATTTGATGATCTGTCTCTAAGAGACAGCACTGCCAAGGTCTTCTGGTGGACATATCTTTATCCTAGCTGCAACTGATTATTTTTCGAAGTGGGCTGAAGCAATTGCACTAAGAGAGGTAAAGAAAGAAAATGTGGTCGATTTTATTCTCGTGAACATTATCTATCGATACGAAGTTCCACTATATATCATCACTGATAATGGAAAACCTTTCTGCAATGCTGCAATGAACAAACTTTGCGAGAAGTTCGGCTTTAAGCAACGTAATTCTTCTATGTACTATGCTGCTGCAAATTTGCTGAGGCTTTTAACAAAACTCTATGCATTTGCTAAAAAAAGTTATTGACAAGTCAAAAAGAGATTGGCATCAAAGGATTGGTGAGGCTCTTTGGGCATATAGGACAACTTTTCGAACTCCTACTCAAGTGACTCCATACGCACTTGTCTACGGTGTCGAAGCAGTTCTTCCACTCGAATGTCAAATACCTTCTTTAAGGATTGCTGTGCAAGAAGGACTTAATGAAGAAGACAATGCTCGCCTTCGTCTTGAAGAATTGGAAGCACTTGATGAGAAAAGGTTGAAAGCTCTTATTGCCACTCAAGATGTGTACCAAGCTTCTTGTTTCAAACACCTATACTTGTGTCCGGTTGACGGCTGCGCTCTTTTCAGACAGGGCGATATCGTTCTTGCTGTTCGAAGACCAATCATCCTTGCACATGGAGGTCAAATGAAGTTTGTCTCAAAATGGGATGGCCCTTATGTTGTCCAAGAAGTCTATACAAATGGCTCGTACAAATTGATCGCTGAAGATGGATTAAGGATTGGCCCCATCAATGGCATACCCACAGGTTAAACTGTGAACGGCAAACCCCCCATATTTTTTCACAAAAAAGGAACTACGTGTGACTTGATTCCCTTTTGGGATACGTAGGCAGCTTAGAGGGCAACTTCTAAGTTCAGTTACACCCCCAAGAAACCAACTCATTTTCCTTAAAGGAAAATATGATGGAAACAGTATTTTCATAGATGTTAGTTACTTTACTTGTTTTGAAAATATATATATATATATAATACAAATAAAAAAAAATTGCAAGATAAGGAAAAGTAATTAATGTCTTTATTATTGAAAGAAAAGTTTCCAAACAAATGAAGTTTAAGGAAAAGTCATATCTCCATCGGGAGTGATTGAATATTAGTTGCATATGCTTCTCTTGAAATCTTCTCCGATGCTAAAGCTCTTGAAAAGTCATACTTCTTGGCCTTCGTGAGCAAGGCTGCTAAAGAGTCTCTTAAGAGGAAGGGCAATTGAAGAATCTATCCTTGATATTTCTTCAACTACCTCTTTGATACATTCCTCCAAAGAAGAGATTTGGTCTACGGAAGTGTTTGAGATATTATTGCAAAGTTCTTCCCACAGGCTTTATATATATTTTCGTTGGCATGATTGTTTATCACCTTGCGCCATGAAATTCAGAAATTGGTGTTCTAACTTGCTTGTGGAGACTTCCATGGTGATTCAATGGTATTTGTGATGTAGCATAATCCTCTGTCGGCTTGTCAGTTATGGATTCACGCATACTTGGATTGCTAGTAACATTCTCATGGAATTCTCTATCCATATTCGTCTCATTGATGATAATGTCTTGTTACTGAATAAATGGTCTCCAACTCCTTCCACGGGCGCCTCAATGGTAGTGAACTAAAAAAAGAAAAGAAAAAGAAAGGCCGACACCGGCAACGTAGTTGCAATAGTAATACAACAACAAGAAGAATGACAAAGCGAAAAAGCAACAAAGCAAAATAACACCGGCAATGTTGGCAGGGCAATAGCAGCTACGACAAATTTAACAACCGCAGGGATGAAATTCAGCAATAGTAATGGGCAGTCACAACGCCAAGGAAAAAAATCAGTGGTTGCGGTGACAATAGCAAAGCAACGACAGTAATTGTAAAACTCAGCGGCCACGGCAAAGCAGATTCGCAAGCAGTATGATGGAAATTGTACTTGCTCTACTTTGTGATGTGTATCCATGGCTGGCAAATTGGCTAATTTATAGGTGCCATGCATCTTTCGAATCCAATACAACTCAAATAAAAGGAGTGCGTTATTGAATTTCTTGTGGATTAGAATTATAATCTTATAAGTTTAAGTGAATTATTAGAATTCATCAAGGAGTTGGTTTTCCTTATTCATGTATTATCGGAAGCGTCCCATGTTAATTTGGTTCATTAAGGATTAGACTTCATTGTTTATGCGAATGGAGTTCAAGTCAGCCGAGCATTAGTTTTGGAGTTCGTGCAACATAAGGATTTGATTCCTTTGGCTATTAACTTGGTTATTCAAAAATTCAGTTTGACAAGGAGTTGATTTGAATTTTGTTCAACAAGGTATTGGTTTCACAACTCCAAGAGTAGTGCAGATGTCTTATTCAAGTCAAGAAATATCACTTTGATTTCTACGTGGCTTTTTTTATTTGGGTTGACCTGGAATTTTATTTGTGATTGAATAAGGCCAACTTCTAATTCCATGCAAATTTTAGCGGCAGTGGAAGGTTCTAATTCAAGTCTCGAAACACCTAAATCTTTTGTAATTATGGTCCGTATCCTATTCCAATAATTGGTCTTTAAGCAATGGAGTTCGGATTATATGAATTCACTCATTTCATGCAATTTGGAGATCAAGGTGTGCATGCATTGGTTCAAGTCTTAAGAGACAGGTCGCTCAACAAGCAGCTAATACTGTCTTTGCTGGACCAATTTATGGTCCAATTAAATAATGCCATATGTCATATATATTTTGGAATATTGGTTAATTTAAAACCAATTATATTATTCCACATGTCAAGATGAGGTGGTTCGACCAATCAAATGAATTTGTGTCGCTCTTCCAATTAAATTGTGCCATGTCACATGTCTACAAGACTTGGCCAATAAGGATATATGTACTCTAGTATTTATCTCTTTATTAATAAATTAAAATAAGGAGATAATATCAAAGATTCAGGGGTCATCCCTCAGAGATTCAGGGGACGGATACACAGATACACAGACACACATATTTCTGAAGTCTGCAAGCTGTGGAAGCTCTGAGTCTTCAAATTTTCTCTTCAAGTCTTCCATATATCAAGATTTGAAGATTTTCATCAAGCGTTCTTCAGGTTTCCCATATCAAGACGTGAAGAATTCAATATTTAATTCAAGAATAAGCTGTGAAGCCCTCGGATCGCATCTGAATTAAAGAATCGAAGGAATTTTCTCCCCATATTGAGAATTTAGTAAGAGATTGTAATATTTTATTCATATATTCATATTTTTATCATTATATTTCTTGTTTGTTCAATTTTTACAGACTCGAAATATTTTGTTGCGCACAGTGATGATGACTTACTCAAAGCAAAGCTAGTAGAGCTCTGAAATCCAGCAAAATAGGAGCATAAGCGCATAAAGAGTTAACATGAGCATTATTCTGTTGGAGCATACTAGTAATTTCTTTGCAATTGGTTTCAATTTCCAACAATGTGATTCTAACAGAAATGTCCAAGTCAAGTCCATCTCTAAGTCCTCGAAATTCAGCTAAGAAGTTATTAGTCATACTCAGATTTCTAGTAAACTCTTTAATCCATCTACCCGTATTATCTCTCAAAATGTCTCTTGCTCCAACCACTCCGGGATTTCCTGAAGTTGAGTCATCAGTGGATTAAGTTTACACCAATTAACAGTTGGGAGCTCCCATCTTAATAGGACAGATAGCCTGGGAGGTTTCAAGTTCCAAGAGAATAGGCCCCAAGCTGTGGTACTCTATTGCCAGATAATGCAAACCTTAATTGGTCTTGCCTTGGTTTGGCAGGTTCAGAAGTCATCTTGTTCCTAGTATTCCAAATAACCCAATAACCAAAGGCAAATAGAGTGGCCCAAGATACATTGTGAACACTTGATAACTCTTAGGAAAGGCAGTCTTTTCTCAACCAGTCAGCAAAAAAGCCTAGATGAATAAAAGGAAATCAGAGTGATTGCCAAACAGATTGGGCGAAACTACAAAACCTGAAAATATGCTCAGAGTTTTCAAAGCAGTTGCACAAAATGCACTTGTCTTCTTGTACAATATTTCTATACAGAAGTAGATGTTTAGTAGGCAGTCTATTTAAGCAAGCCAGCCATAAGAAACATTTGATTTTGTTTGGCAACTTGAGAGCCTATATCCAGTTGTATCTAGGGTTAGGAATAGATGGAGGGTGTTCAAAGTCATCACCGTTCTCTTTCCCCCGGATGAAATCATAAACTGACTTGAAGGAAAAGGATCCATCATGGCTAGGATTCCATCTTAGATTGTCATTGCAAGAGAAGTGGTTTGATCGAGAGACAACCTTAACAAGGTTGATTACCTCAGGTGGTAAAATAAAGGAGATGTTATCAAACCTCTAAGTCCAATTTGCTCCAAGGACTGCTTCCACCTTCATGAGGTCCTCGCCCTTGTTTAAAGGCCCACAATTAAGCCTTCTGAGAGGGCCTGAAGGAAACCAAGTGTCAAACTACAATCGACTTGACTTTTCATTGTTAATTACTTTTCCAATTCCACTATTGAAAGTGCTCAGGCCACGGCGTAAACACTTTAGATTTACAGACCCATGAACATTTAAGAGCTCAGGCCACTGCTCATTTTTGAAACTTTAATGGTTGTGAAATCACACTCCTTGTGCGGTTCTGTTTCATGCAACAAACGAGTATCTTTCATTTGATTTTCTTTGGTGGACCAAATAGAACCCAAAATCATATGGGTTTTGTATAATAACCGGAGCAAAATGAAACTATGAAATGAATAACATGAGTAAGGGTAACAAACATGGCCTAATATTTATAGATGGTAATTTTTTAACAAGTTAAAAATTCTAATAAATGCACATTCTAATTTTTAGATATTCAAGCATAAACTATTCCAATAAAATTATAGCTATAGCTAGTGTATGTCTTTGGAAAAATTTCTATATCTATGCCTATTTTGAAATATGTTCTATATCTATGCCTATATGAAAGTTGGTTTCCAATGGGGTGGAACTCGCATTCTCTGTATAAGAGACAGGTAATTTAAACTGGCAAAAAAAAAAAAATTTACGTTGACAACCCTCGCATTCCTCGAATGTGAGGTAAGAGCTCAACTAATCTTCTGCTGGCTTGAAGCCTGTCGCAGAAGATCTTTATCCCCAATTCCCCAAGTCCCCAAAGTCCACCGCCCCCTCCTTCCTCCTCCCTAGATCCTCCTAAGAGACTTCCTCCTCATCCTCATCCTCTTCCTCGTCGTGGTCCTCCTCCTGCCTCCTCCTCCCCACCACCACCTATTTCCTTGACTCTACAATAATCACCATCTCCATTACACCACCACCACCACCACCACAGCCAACACAACCACCGCCACCACAACCCACCACCAAAATATTTCAGGTACATTTAATTTTTTTATGGAGTCCAACAATTTTAATTAATATATTTTTGTAATTTTGTTTAAATAATTAATTTTGTTAATGTAAATGTTTTATAAATATATTTTGTGTAGGTAGTTTATATTTTTTATATTTTCTTATTTTATCTTGAAATATCTGCAGAAGACTTGTATCCCAAATTTTTTTTAATATTTAGAGAAAATGATCTTTGGCTCGGGATATATGTTGTAGGTTTGATTTCTGTTGATTGTGATAAAATTTGTGGTTATGTTGTTTGTTAAACTGAAATTGTGGGATGTTATTGCATTTTTTGTAGTACTTGTCGGGCATATATTACTTGTAACCCTTACGGGTTATTACATTGGTCGTAGCCCTTGTCGGGCTATCAAAATTTTTTTTAAAAAAAAAATATTCCGTATCGAAAAATGGGGTCTAAACATGTTCCATCCTTACAGGAAAATGGCATTTGATAGACCCCATCACATTCTCCTTTATTGGGGAGGAGAAATAACCTATGAAGGTGGTACTATGTCCTACCGGCCAATGATGAGCAAGAAACTATTCCGAATAAATCAACGGATTAGTTTTGTTGACTTAGTTGACAAGATATACGAATTCATAGAGGTTGATAGGGAGTAGATGAAATTGAATATTGTGTTTAGGCACATAGTTAGTCGTGGTGTTTACTCTGGCATTACATTGATGATGATGATGGTGTGGAAGGTATTTTTGATTTGTTTGATGCCGATCCAAATTTTTGTGTGAATTGTTTATCGAGACGGAGGAAATTCCCTGTCTCTGAAACACAAGTACCATGCAATATCAACATATGGAGAAAGGCTTCGTAGACGAGGGTTTGTTAGCGGATAGTGGTAATAGTGACTCGTCATGGCATGCATTAGACGAGGATTACGAATCTGGTTCAGACTCGGAAGACATATCGGATGATGATTCTGACGAGAATTTGGGGACAAATAACGATGAATGTCATACACAAGAGGATGTTCCTGCTTATCAACCTAGGGGGATGGCTTTTTTCAATGATCTTGGTAACTACGGTGAGTACTATCCCATGGACCGTATAGTGATAAAGATGGGCTGATTTATTGAAATGAAGAAAAAAATGATATTCAGTTGCACATGTACTTTGAAAGCAGGGAGCAAGTTACTAAGGCAGTTACAATGTGGTCTATAGCTCAACAACGAGAATTCCAAGTCATAGAGAGCCGGAAGAGAACATGGGCTGCTAAATGCAAGACTGCGTCCTCCGGGTCACGGGCTGGGCCGTGAGTTTGTGTAGGCATTTTGAGGCTGTCTCTTCCCTGTCCGTGTATAGTGGAGACAAATGACTGTAAAAGATCACGTATGTCTCGGTGAAATCTCCGGTAACAACAACAGAAATCTTACATCCATAGTAATTGCTAACCAAATTATGCACTTAATTGAAAATGATGCTAGGCACAAGGTCAAACAAATTCAGGCATATGTGAAGAACAGTTTGAAGGTTGACATCACTTACAAGAAAGCTTGGTATGCTCGCAGGAAAGCGATTGTGCTTGCATATGGAAGTTGGGCATCTAATTTTTAACAATTACCCCAATACGTTGCAGAACTACTACGCTCCAATCCCCAAACTGTGGTGCAATGGCTACATCATCCCAACAGTATCGAGGATGTGAAAATTTTCAAATACATATTTTGGGCATTTCCTCATCGACAATTGCATAAGCAACAGGGCGGAAATGGAATTTGCACCAACATACGATACACTGCAACATCCAGAGGCGTGAGATATCTGGTACATATTGGGCTTGACCGGTGGTTCTTGAGGACTTGGTGGACGAAGGTGGGGAATACTAATCCGTAGATGTGTATAAGAAACAGTCTCCTATACTCAAAATAGCGCGGAGTTAGACTACTTCCGATAAAGGCTATGTCTGATAGTACATTCCATCATGATAAAAGTATTTGCTGATAATAGTGCACGGGGTGCACACTGTCGCACGTCAATTACGCCAAAGAATTGGAAATGGTTGTTGTTAGCAGACTCTTATACACATCTAGATGTGTATGGTTTTGATCATCTGACAGGTACCGAGATCAGGCACGAGGTGGACGACTGTCTGAACACACCAGTAGTCTGATCAAAAACCATTAAGTACAGCAGACATGTACCTGTGGTAAGTGACAATGGCTATAGGTTTCTTATGTTCGCATGCTTTGGCAGTTTACATGCATACTTATACATTGATATAATCAAAGCAGCATATTATTAAACTAAAATACAAAAACATAAAAAAAATAAACTACCTACACAAAATATATTTAACGGGGACATAATCGCAGAGTTGCCCTTCACGAGGTAATGATTTGTCTTTGTATTTAGTTGTCTACATACTCATTGTATTATATGAAAGTAGTTTATTTTTAATGTATTCGTTCATCAAAAATGACATGTGTAATCAACAAAAATTTGGATCGGCATCAAACACGATCAAAAATACATTACAATCATTAATTCTGTCTCATGATTATTTGTTTAGGTTTGGATGATCAGACAGCAGAGCTTGTCCTGTCCTGGACCATCGATACATGATATATATATCACCTATGACATCGCATAGGGCAAGACCTATTACACTTTATAACATCGATGATTCCAAAATTACAGGTTAAAAGCATGTGTCTCGGGTCGAGTAGTGTCTCTACCCGTCACGGGCGGGCGGTATGGCATTATATTTGCTTGGCAGGTTTCGAGGGCGTCGCATCTTTAGGACGCATTTCAGTGGATCATGCTTTGATCACCAGTCTTGTTGAGCGCTGGCGACCCGAGACACATTCTTTTCATTTGCCCATTGGAGAGGCCACTATCACGTTCCAGGATGTAGAGGTCCCGTGTATTTTTGATAAAATTTTGACAGAACCTCCCCTATTTTACGTGTATAAGAGCCAGATGCGAGGTCACCCAAATAGGGCAACAAACATCCATAAACGCCCGACAAGGGCTGCCATGACGAGTCACTATTACCACTAATAACGCTAACAAACCCTCGTCTACGAGGCCTTTCTCCATATGTTGATATTGCATGGTACCTGTCTCTTATACACATCTAGGCATGTGTATCTCTTATACACATCTAGATGTGTATAAGAGACAGGTATAGGCGCTTGCCTCCGGTAAAGGTAAACATTTCTCGCTAATCTATCGGAGGACGCAGTTTGGCATCTAAAAACCCATGTTCTCTTCACACTGTATCGCAGCTTCTGTAATGCCACTTCACCAACAGCTAGAACTATTTGCGGTCCAGTACTATTAGTACAGGTATATTGAAATGGTTTATATGCATATAATTCTTTACTAGTACTTCATCTACATTTATTTGTATACAGTTATGGGCTTGGGAGCGTATGCCGACACTGCGTCCTATCCCGTTAGAGCCCGCACAGGAGCATCGCGGAGCATGTGGATCTCGGTACATATGTTTTGTTGAACTGTTTAATTACATATGTTAACATTGAATTTGATATTTATTAATTTTTATTGCAGGTGGGATGTTGGATTTGATCTTCGCAATGCTTCTCGGCATGTTTTATCAGTTTTTCGAGATCAGTTACATACTAGTTGCGACCCAATGAGGTACATCAGTCGATTTCATTTCTTGTGCACATTGTCGTCCTCGAATTTCGTTAATTTACTAACTTTTTTAGACTTCTTTGGTATTAGTTTCTATGGTAGCCATTTTATGATGAGCTGCTTGATATGCTTCCCCATTACTGCACGGCTGGTCGTCACATATGGTGTTCAGTTACTTATTTGATATGTTGGGAGATCGTGGAATGTTAGACTCCCTTATCGGGTTATGCGACAGTTCGGTTTGCACCAACTTATACCAGATCAGAGATTGATGGGTAATCAAGCTGCATTGCATTTGACAGACCGCCGTGGTCGGACGAACACTGATTGGGAGTTCACACACAGACAATATATAGATATTTGGGCCGCAAGATAAGAGACAGATGTAGTATACATGTGCTGTCTCTTATACACATCTAGATGTGTATAAATACATGCTGTAGAGATAAAGGAATAGATGTGTATAAGAGACAGAGAGACCAACCCTACTTTTGCACACTTAGATACACCTCGGCAATGGTGCATAGAATGCAGATTATCTTATAAGTAATTATTCTTTTTTTCTTATTGTTTTTCTTTTTCAAATTACTTCAGTAAAACTAATTTAACTTTCACGGTAGATGAATTCTATGGCTAGATTGTACTACATGTCGTTAGACAACATAAGATACTCCGGATATTAGACTGTGGCAGAACAACCATCAGCCATGTCACTTCTCAATCACTACATGCAGTAGGCGAATCTACTCGCCTTGATCTTCGGCCTCCGCCAGTTCCTGTATACACGTTAGACATCCACACCAGGCAGGTGATCCACATAGAGTAGATGGGGTCCCACAGGAGGCGGGCAACACGGCGGTGGTCGTCGACGTCGTCGAGTTCCATCCCCGCGACCCATGTAGATGCCGAATCCCCTCATGTTAACATACCATTTGAGGGCGATACTTCACACGTACTTTCGCCAATGCGCACTCCTGTGGGACCATCATCTTTCGGACAGTCGTCCACTGTGCCTCTATGATCCAGAACATACTGGTCCAACCGTTTCAGATGAAGAACATGAACACGAACAAAGGACCTTCGCAGGCCTTTACTGCTCACCATACTCAACACAAGAAGACACTCCTTTATTTTATGTCCGTCGATCAAAAGGGTGCCTAAACCTAGAGATCATGCAGGCGATGATTTGGACAGATGCACATTGACATTTGTTTTTACTTATCGCAATATAGTGTGATTCATGTATGTTATTCGTATTTATGTTTTTTAGCCCTTGTCGGGTGATTTTTTATTGTTATTAGGTTTGTATTTATGTTTTTTAGCCCTTGTCGGGCTTTTATGGATGTTTGTTGCCCTTGTCGGGTGGTTTTTTATTGTTATTAGGTTTGTATTTATGTTTTTTAGCCCTTGTCGGGCTTTTATGGATGTTTGTTGCCCTTGTTGGGTTTGGTTGTTGGCAGGGAGAATGGTCGTAAAATAGGGAGGTTCTGTCAAAACAAATCCATAAACGATGACATTAATAAGAATATGAAACAATAACGGGTTTACACATTTCATTCGCGTACTATTTCGTTACTGTTATAGTTTATGATTTAAATATAATGGTTTACTATTTCCAAATATCCTACAACTTCGTTAATGTTATAGTTTATAATTTACGATTTACTATTTAAATGATTTTATCTTACAGTCAAATCCTTCATTTTTCTATTTTTTTAATAGTGCACAATTTCCATTCGTAATATATATAGTCAAATTTCCGAAATCATTCATTTTTTCTATTTTTGTAATAGTGCACGATTTCCATTCGCAATATACATAGTCAAATTTGCTAAATTCTACAAAACAATATATATATAGTCAAATTAGCTATAACCAAAAAAAAACATAAATTCATTACAACGGAATTTTTTGCTTAAAAATAAAAAATAAAAATAAACCTAAACCCTAAAAAAAAAAAAAAAAAATTATTTGACTGACCTCGCATTCAGCGAATGCGAGGTTAGTCAAATAAAAAATTTTTTTTTTTTAAAAATTTCTGGAACTCGCATCCGAAATGAATGCGAGTTCCACTCCTTCGAAACAGCAATTTCAAATAAGCACCCAAATAGAACAAAGTTAGAAAATTGGCATATTTTTAGAATTTTCTCATGTCTTTGACAATCACCTTGCCTCTAATGTTACTAATGCTCAAACTTTATTGCAGGAAATCCTTTTATTTAAAGTGGGAGTCCTTTTTTTTCTTTTGTAGAATAGGGGTCATTATCTTTAGAAAACTAAACTCTCCATTTTAAATAGAGTGTTTCTATTGATTGAGAAACAACTACGATTACTTAGTAATTCTTCTTAACAAAAATAAAAATTTCCCTAATATTATGTACATAAAATATACGAAAATGAGACGAGAGTTTTCCCTAAGTATGTAACCATGGATAAGATATCATCAACGTAAAAAAAAATGGCCAAGTTCCGTTTGTTAATTAATCCATTTGTACAACAGGACGTGCTGATGGAACAAAATTTGGAGTAAAATAGTCATAGCATATGCTTAATTACATGACGAAAAAAAGTAAAAAAAAAAATTGATTTAGTACAGTTTAACAAATGTCTGTATTAATTTTATTAATATTTTAACATTTGGTAACACATTGCATGGACAAGTTCATGCATCGAAGTTCTTTACTTTTTTCTTTTAAATTCTCCACATTATATAATTTTGTCTAAGAAAGAGCAGCAATGTAAGACCTGAGAAGCAAGTTGAGAAATGAAGTCATTTTTTTTAATCATTTAGTGTTCACAAATATATGCAACAACTCCAAGTTAAAATAAATTGACCAATGATTATGCAATAACTTCAATAAAGCCAATTAAATTGATCAATATTTCAACGGCTCAATATGCTTTGGTGGGCCGAAATTAAAATGTAAATCCAGTTTACTACTTCTGATCTAATAGTCTTTTCATAGCGAAACATTATATATGGTAAGGGCTGTGACATGGGATTGGTTGGAGGAACAGTCCAATATCAGTGGACCGTCATGTCATTTGGATTGAAAGTTATCTCGTCAATCTTATAAGATCAAAAAAACAATAGTGGGAATTGAGCCTATAATGCACAATACATTCATATATATTGATGATATATTGTTATTTTCTAAAGATAGAAGGTCACATCAGTAACTCTTGTAACAAATTTTGGACCTAATCCAGAACTATGGAATTATGTTGTCTCAATTTCAGAAGGACCTAAAAAACCTGTCTAATATACTTTCCGTAAAAGTATATAGAACTGATACCAAAATACGCATGGCTGAAATACTACTAAATTTGTTGATGAGTCTTTTACTCTTACTCTTAAAATATACATAGTGTAATATTTGTTTTGGATACCCCCGCGGCCGGGGGGGGGGTGGCGGATGTTGGGGGAAGGGGAAGTTAAAGTCAGGAAAAGTGGCCTTCTAGGTCTAGTAGGTGGAAGAATTCAACTTCGGTGGGCTACCAAGTAAATTGCAGCTGAAAAAAACAACTATAACGAAAAAGATGGAATTATAATATATGTCAGCATCAATTTTTTAACGTTATCATCGCCGCCACGGAATATGGGCACTGCCACTTAAAAAAAAAAAAAAAAAAATA
The DNA here is from genome assembly GCA_025175665.1 of Cinchona pubescens. Taxonomy (NCBI): domain Eukaryota; kingdom Viridiplantae; phylum Streptophyta; class Magnoliopsida; order Gentianales; family Rubiaceae; genus Cinchona; species Cinchona pubescens. The sequence goes on from JANKKI010000250.1 coordinate 61,911, forward strand.
CCTTTTTCCTGCTTCATCCTCCATTTAGTTGGAGACATCTTAAAAACTTCCTTTTATTTCCAAATTACCACTCGTCAAAGTTTGGGTGGTTGTCTATTTTGATCTCTAAAATTTTATGCAAAATATATTTAATCATTAAATTTTTTAATTTTTACTAATTTAAGACAAATTAAAAAATTTCGTCAATTACAAATAAAAAAAGTCACATGCAAAGTAAGTAACTATTAAATTTCAAGTTCCAAACGAGAAAAAATGTATTTTAACTCTCAAAATTTGAATCATAGTCTATTTTAGTTCCTAAAGTTTCAAACAAAATACATTTAATTCTCAAACTTTTTAATTTCTATCAATTTATGACAAATTTGAAAAATTTGTCAATTATAGATGAAAAAAGTCATGTGAATTGCATATAACTATCAACGCATAACCATTCACCATTCTTGTTTATATTATGCATATAAACATTTCTCATGCACATGACTATTAAATCTAACTTAAGTTATAACACCTCTCAATTGATTTCAACCCATTTAATCTGGTATTGAAAAAGTTATATATAAAGAAAGGATAATAATAACACAATAATAATTGATTAATAAATTAAAATAATAATTTAATTCAAAACTAATCTTTGAGATATAATAAAATAATAATAGTTAACTTTTTTTTATAGAATCATGAAATTCATTTATTGAGATTAATTTTTGAAAGACTTGCTGAATTTGGTGTAGTAAACGAAAGCTAAATATTTAGTTGCAAATGTTGAACAAAATTAAATGATTAATATATTAGTTCAAAATTGTACTAAGCAATCTCTTTTATAATATTTTTAAATAGCAATAGATTTTGAATCGTTAATATTTTTTAAATATTTTAAAACATTAATTACTAATGAATTTTTCTGTTGTAACTGTTATTCTTAGTAACGGAATTTTCAGTCTCTAAATTTAGTAAAAAAATTCCGTCTACTAATTTAATATTTACACAATGTCTCAAAATTAAATTAGTAACTGACTTGATGATAAAAAAAATCCGTCGATGAAATTCCGTCGATAAAACTATTACTATATTTTACTAAAGAAGTATTTTTTTGACGTATGAATTCTGACAGCAAATCCGTCATTAAATTATTTAGTGACAATTTTTTAATAAAAATCTGCTGCTAAATCCATCGTTGAATGGGTTGAAATCGGTCGAGAAATGTTATAATATAGACAAGAACGGTAAATAATTAGGCGTTTTAGTCATAAGGGAAAGTGAAAATATAGTTAAATGGCTTGAAATTGGTTGAGAAGTGTAATATTCCAAGATAGATTTAACAGTCACGTGAAATGCACATGACTTTTTTTACATTGTAATTGACAAAATTTTCAAATTTATCCTAAATTAGTAGAAATTAAAAAATTTGAAAATTAAATACGTTTTTATTTGGATCTTTGGAAACCAAAATAGGATGTGATCTAAACTTTAAGGGTTCAAAATTATATTTTTTCATGTTTGAAACTTAAGATTTAATGGTCACGTAATTTGCACGTGACTTTTCCTGTTTGTAATTGATGGAATCATTAAATTTATCATAAATTAGTAGAAATTAGAAAGTTTAAGAATTAAATGTATTTTCTATGAAATTTTAGGAAATAAAATGGATCACGATCCAAACTTTAAACACTAAAATTATATTTTTCCCTTGTTCGATAATATCCTTCTTGCTTTGGATGTATCTTGCAATTCACTTTACTAGTAATTAAGAATCAATAGGTGCAGATATTGGTAAATCTAAATTGAGGAACAAGAGTCATTGCTACTGAACTTCAATAGAGAAAACGACCGTTTGGAAGATTTATAGAAGGATTGTAGAACAACATTGTACTGTCTGAATGCTGTTCGAGTCACTTCACTTATTATTAATTAGTATTAAGACAAAAGTTTGTGTTTTTTAACAGAAGTCTTTCTACCTTAATACAATTGACAACTCCCAAGAGGATAAAATCACAAGATCTCCAGGTCACTTGCTATGAGCCATTTTTGTTTCGAGATTAACTGTGGATTTTGAGAAAATTGAGAATTAGCTTGTTCACTTGGTCTGGAAATTGCTCCTGGACAAAATGGCAACCTTCAGGTATGAAGACTGTCTCCAGATTAGGAACAAACTCCTTTGCCTGTTCACTTCTTATGTAGTTGTCCATTCCTGGAAATTTGATGAAATAATCTTTTTCACCCATTATCAGCAATGTGGGAGCATCAATCTTCTCTTCTGTTATGTTGAACTTTTCTTTCATTGACCTACAAACGAACACAAATATATTATCAAGAAATTTAGTTCCCTAGAAAGGTATGAAACGGTCTTGTAGGACTAAAAGCCACATCCGCTGATCAATAAAACTCCTGCTTCTCATGATAACATTAATCAAGACCTAATTCACTAGGTAATACTGTGAATTTGCATACTAATTTATGCTTATCGGTACTGTATTTCACTTATTGATTGAATATATACATTATATATTTTAATAAAGTGACGTATTGAGTATCTATTCTCGTGCCATATAATTGGTAACTATGTTCGAGACATTTGAATCTCACCTATATGGTACTTGTAGTGCAGTTTGGAATCCAGATTTATCATAAAGAGCACCATAGTTTGCAAGATCTTCCTCAGTGAACCAAGAGGGTAGAGAAGTAGATGAATCTACCATATCCATTATCTCCTGGTTTTCCTCAGCTATTGGTATTTCAGCTCTGGAGTAGAGGATATAGATGTTGCGCACGACTGTTTTGGCATCGAGGCGACCAAAATCAACTTCAGCTCTTCCAGGTTCCTAGAATGAAGATATCTCATCAGATGCAACAATTGGTTAATTTCCTAGTCTTTCAAACTACAGAAAGGACCAAAATTGCAGTCATGGGGTTTTATATCGATCACAATAATATCGGAACGACATCAGATGATCAGTTTGGCTAAAATCAATATAAAAAAATTTGGAAATGGTCACTTATATTTGTATGTAGATTAGTTTTAAGGAATTGATTAATAAAAAGTAAACCTTATACATAATATAATTCTAGTTCAATTAAGATTTATATAGGACGGAATGGCGTTTTGTCATCAGAAACGAGATGATCAGACTTGATTGAATCTTTGAACATGGTCACAACCCAAATACAGAAAATAAATAAATAATTGTGCACCTGAAACCTGGAGATATAGAATCCTTCAGGGAGTTGCTGCTGAAATGGAAAGGGCTTTAGAGGCACATAGGCTACGCCTAATGTTACAATTCCTGCAACTCTGCTGGGATGATGAAGTGCAAAAACATAAGCAACCCGGCATCCAAAATCTTTAGCTATGAGAAAGACCTGGATATTAATTTACAAAAAACAAGAAGTTTACTATTATTAATGTCTTTAAAAAGTATTTCAAAAAAAAACATGTATACGAAAAACAATGAAGTTGAGGAAAAGATAAAAAATAGGCAAATTATACTATTCGTTGACAGAATAATCATCTGCTTTGTAGATTATAACAATATGTATTTTAAAAAATTTGTAATGTATAAATCTTTAAAACTAATGCGATGGTTCCTTGAATATTTTTTTTTTTTAAAAAACAACCCTCTTTCTATTTTGATCTCTTGCTGCTAACCACACTTAAATTCCCCTGAATTTCAATTTCTAAAAGAAGAACCGAAATGGAAAAACGAAAGAAGAATACCTTGGAAATGCCAAGAGCATCAAGCAGGGAAAGAACATCACTGATGAAGTCAGCGAAGGTGGCCTTCTCAGGTACGGGTGGTGGATCGGATAGTCCATAACCTCTGTAATCGAGTGCGATGGCTCTGTAACCAGCCTTGGCTACGGCAATCATCTGGTGGCGCCAAGAGTACCAAATCTCTGGAAAACCATGACAAAACAATATTGGTTTTGATCCATTTTCCCCAATCTCGGCTACATGAAACTTCAATCCGTTGACTTGTATGTACTTATGCTGTATCTCATCCATTTAAAAATTACCTCACCTCAGAGAAAAAATTCACAGAATGAGAAGGTGAACTCTGACTTAAACTGTTAAATCTTTAAGTCTGTTTTGGATTTTGAGCTTTACTTGGAACTCTCTCTCTCTATATATATCTATATATATATATATATATTGGTTCATGCATCATGTGTTTGACTGTATTTGTGTGTTGATTCCATTAATTCGTTTGAATAATTATTATTAAAAATATTATTTAGAATATTGTTGTAATAGAAATTATAATACTTTTTTCAAAATTTGATATGGTATGTGAAATAAAAAATTATTAAAAGATATTTAAATTTTTTTTTAAATAAATAGAGTGGGATATAGACGATAATTTTATAACAAATTATAATTTTTTTTAAAATCTTATTTTACATTTATAAATTTTAACTTAGTCTCACTCGTTATTTTTTTTACACTCATTTATTAAAATAAAATTTCTTCCAAAAATTTATAGATAATGTCTGTTATTTAAAAAATTATAGTGCCTATAATCCCATCTCTGCTACTTTTTGGAGAATGGTAACTATTCAAATGAAGACATTATTGTCAACTACTTTATTCTTTTTTTTTCCCCTCTAATTGTTAATGTTCAATACTTTGCTGTTTATTAAGCGGAGATTCTTGATGATGTTCATTCAAGATCCGATAACTCAAAAGTTTGTCCAGTACTGTTGACTTTGAGTTTGAGGTGAGAGCCGCCCCTTTAATGGGGAAAATGAGAAATATAAGTTTTTATTTGGAACAATAAATTTATGAAAGATTTAAAATCTACGTATTTGTTAAAAAAAAATTTATAAAATTAAATAAAATAAATTTTAAATTCATCCCTATTACAAAATATTTCAAATTTTTCCTTACATTTTTTAATTTAATTAAATTTAAAATTCATTAGTCTTAATATTAAAAATTATAACAAGAAATTAATTAATTTTAAATCTTTCATCAAATTCTTCTATCTAAACACGACATAGTTTCCTCTAGTTAAAGATTTATAGCTTGAGGTTCGTTTATAAGAATAGTTCATACATGAGAAAATATAAGTATTACTTTGATCCAAATAATTTTGGGTGGGTCAATGAGCGAAAAATACTTGTATTCTCGGACAAATAAAAATAAATATAAAAAGGTGGCTGGAGTTCAATTGGGTCCAAAGGATATTGCAAATATTCTTGCAAGTTTGGCAAAGGTGACATTCTAAAATTAATTCCAAGCACTCCATCCTATTTTTTTATCAATCAAAATAACTTAAATATCCATATAAAACTTTATCATTACAACATTGACCTTTAATTTTTAAAATCTTTTTATCTTGTATATTTGGAAAAAAAAAATTAAATATTCTATGAACTACTATATTGACTACGAATATTGAGATTTTCTTGAAGTAATAAATTAGTAAAGCAGAAAAAAAAATTCTCGTTTTTAATTTAATTAATTTTTGAAAAAGCATTATATTCATACTCAATTTTAGAAGTAATGGAAATTGAAAACTACAAATTCGGAATATAGTGAGCGATGCAAGAAAATTAATTGAAAACTATATATTTTTTAATTTAAATTAAGGGTACTTGAGTCATTTTGATTATTAAAGAGTAAGAATGGAGTGACTAAAACTAATTGTAGAGCATTTGGCAAATTATTTGAGAAAGATATGTTGTTTCTTTTTTCGCTGACATTATGAAAATAAAATCTTGAATCACCACTGCAATTGTCAAGAACTCAAGGAATGCTTGTGAAAAACCACGTTTAATATACAACTATTCACAGGAAATTTGTTTCAACGAGTACTTTCAGCGCCATCCAAAGAAGAATTTGCTCCATCTACATCGGGCACAGTCGGCAGTCAACAGTCAATAGTCACTACTCGAGAAATTTCTAAGAATATGCTTTTTTTTCAAAATTTTTTTATTTGGGTGCCTATTTGAAAGTGGAATTCCGAAGCAGTGGAACTCGCATTTGGAGAATGCGAGTTCCAGAAAAAAAAAATTAAAAAAAAAAAAAAAAAAAGTTTTGTTCTTGTGACCTCGCATTCCTCTGAGGTCAATTTGCATGGCCTCGCATTCGACGAATGCGAGGTCTATGTTACTGACCTCGCATTTTCCTCTTTTTTTTTTTAACCTCGCATTTAAAAAATGCATTGTAATGAATTTTTGTATTTTTTTTTTTTTTTTTTTGTTATAGCAAATTTGACCATGTATATATATATATATTTTTTAGAATTTAGGAAATTTGACTATGTATATTGCGAATGGAAATCGTGCACTATTACAAAAATAGAAAAAATGAATAATTTAGCAAATTTGACTATGTATATTGCGAATGGAAATTGTGCACTATTACAAAAATAGAAAAATGAAGGATTTGACTGTAAGATAAAATCATTTAAATAGTAAATCGTAAATTATAAACTATAACATTAACGAAATTGTACGATATTTGGGAATAGTAAACCATTATCTTTAAATCATAAACTATAATATTAACGAAATAGTACGCGAATGAAATGTAAACCCGTTAATTTATTAATTTATTAATTTCTTCATTGGACTTAAAGATTTAACAGTTTAAGTCAGAGTTCACCTTCTCATTCTGTGAATTTTTTCTCTGAGGTGAAAATGGATGAGATACAGCATAAGTACATACCTGACTCTTAGACAACTGTCTCTTATACACATCATTCATTTTTTCTATTTTTGTAATAGTGCACGATTTTCATTCGCAATATACATAGTCAAATTTGCTAAATTCTAAAAAACAATATATATATATATATATATATATATATATATATATATATATATAGTCAAATTAGCTATAACCAAAAAAAAAAAAAAAAAAAAATTCATTACAACGCATTGTTTTTAAAAAAAAAAAAAATAGGACCTAAACCCAAAAATATAATATAGTTATATAAAAATATCTTATATATATATATATGATATATATATATCGCATTATAGGACCTCGAGGTCCTGAATGCTGTCTCAGTAAAATAGACCTCGCATTCACAGAATGCGAGGTCAACATATAATTTTAATTTTTTTTTTTTTTTAAATATTTTTGGAACTCGCATTCGGAGAATGTGAGTTCCACCCCTTTGGAAACCAACTTTTATATAGGCATAGATATAGAACACTTTTCAAAAGTGGCATAGATATAGAAATTTTTCGTCACTACTCCATATCATGCGTTGGCCATAAACAAACGCTACTTTTTTTTTTTTTTTTTTTGAAAACAATAAACAAATACTACTATTGACACAGGAGGGAACTTGAAGAAGGTTATTTTTTAAGGAAAAATTGTCAGGTAGTTATTTTTTAAGGAGAAAATATCAGACAGAAAAGACTAATTTCTAATCGAATCGCGCAAAAAGAAATCCTTCTTAAGATGGTGTTTTTAACGACGATTTTAAATACACATTCGTTTATGAATTAACAAGTAATTTATTACTTGACTCAATCCACCTTTGCATAGGTTTTAACTATTTAGACTCCAGTGCCAATTCTAAATGGTCAAAACCTCAGACTAAACAATGAAGTTGATGTGAAACTATTCAGGTGGCATATTACATCAAATTAGTTTCCAATAATGTGAAATTAATCTAAGGCTCTAGCTATTTGCCCTTTCTTAAGAACATGGTAAAATCTCTCTTGTTTAGATCTATTTCAACTACTAATCCGTAGCATATGAGTGGAGAAACCCAATGACAGCTGACAAAATCACAATAGTACTAATAAACACAAGATTTGCAGGAAAATAACTTTAACAGAAGTTTCAGCCAAGGTTCAGAGCATCAGATTGTTACTTAGCATTGAATTCAATGGACAGCTGCTCTGCTAATTGCATGTATCTAAGTTTAACTATGGATCTTGAGAAAATTGAGTATTAGCTCATTCACTTGCTCTGGAAATTGATCTTGAACAAAATGGCTGCCTTCGGGTATTAGTACTGTCTCCAGCTTGTGAGGAACAAATGTTTTTGCTTGATCACTTCTTATGTAGTCCTCCATTCCTGGAAATTTGATGAAGTCAATCCTTTTCACCCATTATCAGCAATGCAGGAGCATCAACCTTCACTTCTGATATGTCGAACACCTCATTCGCAGCCCTTCATGAAATAAAATGAGATTGTCATGAGTGAAGTTACAAGTTAACTGAGAAAAGTGTGTGACAAATAGCCTGGACCAAAAGCTACAGCCTTTTGGTTTGCACGAGCCAAAAGAGCTTCAATGAACATGAGCACTGCACTCGGTGGCAAAGAAATTGTAATCGCTTTCATGATAAGAATTATAGCCCATAGAGGGTGCAAGTTAGTACGTAGAACACCAGAAAGTGGAATAAGTACAGAATCTTGTTGACATTTAGCTTTGGTAGAAATTGTCTGTTACCTATATGGCACTTGTAATGCAGTTTGGAATCCAGATTTTTCATATAAAGCGCCATAGTATGCAAGATCTTCCTCAGTGAGTTAACAGATGACCAAGATGGTAGAGAATTATTAAATGAATCCACCAAATCCATTATCTCCTGATTTTCCTTGGCCATTGGTATATCAGCCCTGGAGAACAAGATATAGATGTTGCGCACAACTGTTTTACGATCAAGCCGACCAAAATCAGCTTCAGCTCTTCCAGGTTCCTACAATAGAGATATCTGGTGTGAAATGAAATGATAGGAGGGCAACTCTTTCAACAAAGTTCACAAATGTACATCTCAAAAAGATGGTAAATAAAGGCCAAATATAACCAGAAGGGTATTTTTAGCCTGCCATCTGGAAATATAAAAACCTTCAGGAAGGCCCTGTTGAAGTGGAGGATGTTTTGGAGGCAAGAATGGTATACCCAATGTTATAACTCCTGCAACTCTCTGGTGGAGAAGTGCAAAAATATAAGCTACAGGGACACCAAAATCTTTGGCAACGAGAAAAACCTGTATAATTATTACATGAGCAAGATACACGAATTTTGCATCAATCCCTCATAAAGCAATAATCAAATTGAAGAACAAACATTGCATATTTTGTATAAGAAGGAAAAACAACATTTGTTTTCCATTTTGAATTTTTGATTGTTGAGGTTGAACAACAAAATTTGACAGAGGTATTCCTGAACTTTAATTCGAAATGCAATGAAATGACAACATGTTCACTTTCTTCCCAGTGATCAGCATCACACTTAAGACTCCTTAACCTTAAAAATAATATCCATAATTATTTTCCTCTGATAAGTTACTCTGCATGACTACTATTGCAGAAAATTATGTAAAGCGGATGAACCAAGGAAGTCAAAAAGTAGGTCTTCTAATCTGCTCTTCATATGAGCATTATTTGTTGACCTTTTCCTTTCTAAACATTTTCTTTTCTCTGTATATCTTATACAATCTTGATAGCATGCGTATATATAATACAAGTATATATAATATAAGGGAAATTCTACTATTCTTTTTAGGGAACCATTCCTTTAGCTTTAAAAGATTATACAATATAAGCTTTTTAAGCACATGATGTTATATTGTACAAGCATTTAAAGTATAAGAGAATAGTTTCCTAAAAAAGAGTATAAAATTTCCCTATAATATGATACGTTGATCTTTTGCAAATTTTTTACAATATAGGGTTCAATATTTTAGATAGAAAAACTCACACAAAATCAAATGAACCAATTTAAATCATGGTTACTAAATATGATGTTCTCTCTTCTCCGTGCCATGGGTATTAAGTACGATTACCAATATGGAATACGTCAAAAATATTCCACATATATGTAGTACTGCCATATGATATGTGATACCTAATCTCACTATGCAACTCCATGTTATCCAACAAATTAGGTAACAGGTACGTTTCTCGATTTTATTCCGCATTTGATATTCTGTGATATTATTTATGCACAGATTAAATTCGTTTTTATAAATTAAGAAATCTATCATTTAAGAGACAAGCCTTATGCATGTGTCTGCCTTCAGAATTTGCATATATGTATATGTTGATTTGGGTTTATCCTGTTGACATGTTATTAAAAAAATCTAGAATTATAATTTATTTGAAATTGATTCTATGATTTTTTTCCTTGAATAAAAACATCTATTGGTGTTATTTATTGCTGAGTTATGGCTATATATTTTTATATATGAATTATGGATCATGAACATGGGTTTATGATTTTGATGTTTTTGTTGAAAACTAAAGTTAGAAATCATTAGGAAATTAGATTTTCATGTTTTTTTGTTATTAAAACGAAATTTTTTGATGCCCAAATGGATGGGAATATGTGCGGGTTGCATTCGGGTCGCAACCGGGTCACACATACCCGTTTTTGTCCAACCGGGTGAAGAAGAAGAAGTAAAAAAAGAAAAAAGGTAAAATGTGAAGTTTTCAGTGGGAAGAGTCGAACCTGTGACCAAAAGGTCACAGGCCCATGCTCTGACCACTGGACCACTTCAATGGTTGGTTGTTGGAGTAAGATATTTTAAATTTAATCTTTATTATTTAAAAAAAAAAAATTTGATTTTTCCGGTAGGACTTGTGACCACTGGAGCATGGTATTCAAAAATTCCATAAACTAGTTCTCATTATTAAAATAAAAAGGGTGGTTACTGGGGTTCGAACTTGTGACCATATGGATGTAAGTCACGCATTCTGACCATCAAGCCATCAGCTGTTGTTGTGTTATTTTGCAACACAACAATTTTATAAACTACTTAAGGTCTTATTCTGATTAAAAAAAAAAAATTGATTTTTCCCGTGGGAAGAATCGAACCTGTGACCTTTTGGTTGCAGGCCCATGTTGTGACCACTAGAGCACGTTACCGGGATTCGAACTCGTGACCATATGGATGTAAGTCACGCTTTCTGACCATCAAGCCATCAGCTGTTGTTGTGTTATTTTGCAACACAACAATTTTATAAACTACTTAAGGTCTTATTCTAATTAAAAAAAAAAAAAATTTGTTTTTTCCCGTGGGAAGAATCGAACCTGTGACCTTTTGGTCGCAGGCCCATGTTTTGACCACTGGAGCACTCTGTGGTTTTTTGAATAAAATAATTCCATAAACTAGTTCTCATTATTAAAATAAAAAGGGTTTTACCGGGGTTCGAACTCGTGACCATATGGATGTAAGTCACGCATTCTGACCATCAAGCCATCAGCTGTTGTTGTGTTATTTTGCAACACAACAATTTTATAAACTACTTAAGGTCTTATTCTGATTAAAAAAAAAAAAAATAGAGAGGTGCTGCTGGATTTAACTATTCAAATTGTTTAGTTGTAGAATGTATTATTTATATATATGATACTTCCAGTTTGTTATTTGAACATATATATATATATATATATATATATATGTTTGTGACTTTTCTGTAATTATTAATGTCTCTTGATGTATATATATGTATATATATTTTTTAATTATAGAGTAGCCGCAGCATCTTTAATTAAAATATATATATATATGTGTGTACAGTAATTCTGTAATTTTGAGATCACTTATAATATAAGACATTAATTGTTAATTATAGCAATTCTAATATAATAAATTTTATCGTTCACATGAATTTTTATTATATTATATTGTGTGATTAAAGGGGTGAAATATTAAATTATATTCCTTAATTTACCCACAGGAATTAAGGAAAGGAACATGATTTAATATTTCGTCATTTTGATTATATAAATTTATATGAATTTTTTTGAATTAGGAATTTAGCCTACATGCAATTTCTATGTCATGTAATTCATATTATTACTATGTTTTGCATTGGTAAAACATAATAAATGTTAATTTGCCTCAAATTTTGATATAAGCGTGTATGTAATTATTTGTGCAGTTTTTCAACCTATGAATTTTCATGATATGAAATGAGACATTCCCGAGCTCAAGGGTGACAACTATAAGTTGTGGAAAGAGAGAATTCTCCTTCATTTGGGGTGGATGGACATTGATTATGCCATTAGGAAAGACGAACCACCTCCGATTACTAGAATAGCCAACCTAATGATGTTGAGCTTTATGAAACGTGGAAGCGATCTAATCGTCTCAGCGTGATGTAACTCATAAAAACCAACATCTCAACTGACATTCGGGGTTCTGTCAATCAGTATAATAATGTCCGAGAGCTATTGAAGGCCATTAATGAGCAGTTTGAGTCTTCAGATAAGGCTTTAGCAAGCACCCTAATCATGAAATTCTCTACCATGAAGCTCACCAATATCAAAGGAGTGCGTGAACACATCATGCACATGAGGGACATAGCGGCTCAACTAAAAAATCTTGAGGTTACAATGTCTGATTCTTTTCTTGTCTTCATATCAAACTTGTAAGAAAAAGGGGCACATGAAAAAAGAATTGCCCCAAATTTCATAACTGGCTTGAGAAGAAAGGTAACCTAATCTCATTTGTATGTTATAAATCTAATATGACAGATGTTAATCATAACATATGGTGGATTGATTCTGGTTCTACAATCCATATTACGAATTCCTTGCAAGGATTGCGAAACCTAAGGAAGCCAATGGAAAGTGAGGAGTGCATCTATTCAGGAAATAAGATGCGGTCTCACGTGAAAGCAATTGGGACATGCAGTTTAGTTCTCATTAGTGGCTTTGTTTTAGATTTGGAAAGGACATTTTATGTTCCAAATTTCTCTAGAAATTTAATTTTATTGTCAAAACTTGTATCTTTGGGATATTCCTGGTATTGTTCAAATGTTGGATTTAGTTTGTTTTATAAATCTGACCTTATCGGGAATGGTATTATGTTTGATAGTCTTTTTCAAATTAATTTGCAAAACAATGCAACATTAAGTAATTTGCATGTTCAACATAATAATAATGTTGGTATTAAAAGATGTGTTATGAATGAGGATTCCTCTATATTGTGGCACCGGAGATTGGGACACATCTCCATTCAGAGAATCAAGAGATTAGTGGATGATGGAGTACTTAGTACTCTAGACTTTACTGATTTTGAGACTTGTGTGGCCTGCATAAAAGGTCTTAGCAGATCCAACATGTGTAAAGAGCCAAGATCAGTCTTGAATCTATTAGAAATCATACATACTGACATATGTTGTCCGAATATGGACACATATTGTCAAAAGTATTTCATCACCTTCATAGATGATTTCTCACGATACATGTATCTCTACTTGCTTGATAACAAAAATGAAGTACTAGACGCCTTTAAGGTGTTTAAGGCAGAAGTAGAGAAATAATGTGAAAAACAAATTAAAATTGTGAGATCTGATAGAGGTGGTGAGTACTATGGCAGATACACCGAAGATGGACAAGCACCTGGTCCTTTTGCAAGGTTTCTTGCTAAGCATGGAATTGCAGTTAAATAGCCCAATACACTACACCTGGTTCTCCGAGCCAAAATGGTGTAGCAGAAAGAAGAAACCGAACATTATTGGATATGGCGCAGAGCATGCAAGCATGCTCAAAACTTCCAGAATCTTTGTGGAGTGAAGCTCTCAAGACGGCTGTGTACATATTAAACCGAGTTCCAACGAAAGCTGTCCCAAGGACACCATTTGAATTATTTAAAGGTTGGAAACCGAGTTTATGACATGTACGCATTTGGGGATGCCCATCTGAAGTGAGAGTTTATAACCCACAAGAAAAGAAGTTGGACCCAAGGACCATGAGTAGGTATTTTATTGGATATGCTGAAAGGTCTAAGGGATATAGATTTTACTGTCCATCTAATAGTACAAGAATTGTGGAGTCAAGAAATGCAAAATTTCTTAAGAATGACCTAATTAGTGGGAGTGATAGATCATTGGGTATTAGATCTGAGACAGAATATTCTGTTCCACAATCTTCCACTTCTAGTTATGGACGGACTATTGTTATTCATGACACTCCCCGAGATCAAGTACGTGTTGAACAACCAGTCCTTGAAACTCCACAAACTGCTGATAATGATCCAGTAGGTCCTGTTCAACCAATACCTGAAATTGTTGAACAACTAGTTGAACAACATATTTCTCAGGATAATGTTGGAACAACATTGAGAAGATCTACTAGAGTAAGAAAAATAGCAATTCCTGATGACTATATGGTATATCTGCAAGAGTTTGAGTATAATATTGGAGCCGAAAATGATCCTAAAACGTTTTTACAAGCCATAAAATGTAATAAATCTAACTTGTGGTACAATGCCATGAAAGAGGAGATAGAATCGATGGCATCGAATGTAGTCTGGGATCTTGTCGAGTTGCCTATTGGTGCAAAAACCATAGGATGTAAATGGGTTTTCAAAACCAAGAAAGACTCATTAGGCAACATCGAAAGATATAAAGCGAGACTTGTTGCCAAAGGATTCACTCAAAAAGAAGGAATCGATATATATACAGAAACCTTTTCTCCTGTATCTAAGAAAGATTCTCTTCGAATTATTATGGCATTGGTTGCCCATTTTGATTTGGATTTGCATCAAATGGATGTGAAAACGGCGTTCCTTAATGGAGATCTAGAGGAAGATGTTTATATGAAATAACCTGAAGGATTTTCCTCTAGTAATGGTGAGCATTTAGTTTGCAAGCTCCTTTGGCAACAAGTCTTGAAGCAATCCTTATTGCCTATTGAAAATTTCATGGTGTGATCTCTTCATTTGATTTTGAAGAGAATATTATGGATCAATGTATATACCAGAAGGTCAGTGGGAGTAAGATTTATTTTCTTATTCTGTATGTAGACAACATCTTACTTGCAAGTAACGATAAAGGATTGCTACATGAGGTGAAACAATTTCTCTTTAGAAACTTTGATATGAAAGACATGGGTGAGGCATCTTATGTCATTGGCATAAAGATCCATAGAGATAGAACTCGATGCATTTTGGACAGTTTGTCTCAAGAAACCTATATTAACAAAGTTTTAGAGAGATTTCGGATGAAAGATTGTTCACTAAGTGTGGCACCTATTGTGAAGGGTGACAGGTTCAATTTGGACCAATGTCCGAAAAATGTCTTTGAGCGGGAACATGTGAAAAACATTCCATATGCTTCTGCCGTAGGAAGCCTAATGTATGCTCAGGTCTGCACAAGGCCTGACATTGCATTTGCTGTAAGAATGTTGGGAAGATATCAGAGTAATCCAGGTATGGACCACTAGAGAGCTGCAAAGAAGGTAATGAGGTAACTTCAAGAAACAAAAGATTACATGCTTATACACAGACGAACTGATAAACTAGAGGTGTTTGGCTACTCGGATGTGACTATGCTGGCTGCATTGATTCTTGAAAATCAACATCTGGTTATGTCTTTATGCTAGCCGGTGGAGCTGTGTCTTGGAGAAGTGCTAAACAAACTTTGATTGCAACCTCTACTATGGAAGCTGAGTTCGTTTCTTATGGGTTTGAGGCAACTTCGCATGGTGTATGGTTAAAGAGTTTCATGTCTGGGCTTACATTGTAGATTCTATTTCTAGGCCATTGAGGTTATTTTGCGACAATTCAGCTGCTGTTTTTATGGCTAAGAACAATAAGAGTGGTAGTCGAAGTAAACACATCGACATCAACTACTTAGCTATTAGAGAACGTGTTAAAGAAAATAAAGTGGTCATTGAACACGTTAACACTGAATTGATGATTGCCGATCCCTTGACTAAAGGCATGCCACCAAAGATTTTTAGGGATCATATAGTTAGAATGGGACTTGGTTCCATGATATGACCTCATTTTACATGTACGTACATTTGATATTTCCATTGAAACTCTTATTCAATTGTATTTTTCATATTCAGTTGCGCATACTTATTTAGTTATTTGAGAAAACACACTTAAGTTGGACGTATAATAAGCATAAGGCTTATTTATTAAGGTATGTTATCACATAAAAGTTTAGTGTTGAAGAGAATGTTACATAATGCATAGTAATATCATGGAAGATAATACTTATTTCTTAGAGGACTTGTCGCCATGATTCATGTATTTTGGATCTTACTTGTGAGATTTGATAGTTTGTATATCGAATGAAATATGTGGATCAAGTGGGAGAAATGTTGGAATTTTTGTAATTATCCCATGTGATTTTATTTTTTGAAATTCCAAATATTATTTGATCCAATATTTGGAATTTCAAAAAATAAAATCACATGGGATAATTACAAAAATTCCAACAGTACTGCCATATGATATGTGATACCTAATCTCACTATGCAATTCCATGTTATCCAACAAATTAGGTAACTCTGTTTTACATTCCCTAGGCTTTTTTTACTTTCCAATTACCTTATAAAATTTCAACGGCTAGCAATAAAGTCTTGATGAAAATATTTACATAAACTCGATTCTGGTAACTTTCATTCATCTAAATCCACATAACTTCAAAAAGAATTTTTGAATTAATGTGTAAAATGTGGAATTTTCATAGACGACGTAGCACGTCCATATAAGTATTTTTCACACTTATTTAATACCAAAAGAATTTCAAAAAGAAAAAAAGAAAAAGAAAACCCGATTGAAAGTACCTTGGAGATGCCAAGAACATCAAGGAGGGAGTGAAGATCACTGATAAAATCGGAGTAGGTGGCCTTGTCGGGTGCAGGTGGCGGATCGGATAGTCCATAACCTCTGTAATCTAGTGCAATGGCTCTATAACCAGCCAGCCTCGGCCACAGCAATCATTTGGTGGCGCCAAGAGTACCATATCTCAGGAAAACCATGACAGAACAGCACAGTTGCTCTTGACCCATTTTCTGTAAGTGAAATTGACCAATAATTAACCTTAATCTGATAGTTGTAACTCTTATACTTTTATCCTCTAAATAGAGGACTTGCAAATAAGAGAAATGACATTCAACAACTATTATTTTTATAATATTATTTTAAAAATATTATAATAATTTTTTTGATGTGATATATACAAAATAGAATGAAAAGATGATTGAAAAACGTATGTAAAATGATTGTACATATTAGAGGAAAGTAACAACTTTGAATTAGGTTGTTGTGTCCTAGAAGCGATATAGTGTAATCTTATGTATCAGAGTTAATAATCTATAGGGACTTGAATCGTTTTAAAAGAGTGAATACACGTCTTATCCCTATCGTTCTTTTTGCTAGTAGCTAATTCATATCCATATTGTGCTACATGAATGGTGTAAAAATGGTACTAAACTCTTTTATTTTTCATGTGAAATCAAGAAAAAACTTATCTAGTTAAATTATTTGAGTCTAAATTATTTGTGATATTAATTGTGATTAACATGTTATTCTTGGTGTAAGAACCAACAGTAACAAAGTTTATGAAATTGATCATGCTATTTTTATAAAAGTAAAGGTACAAAAATTAATAGATCAATCTTTCATATATTGTTGATATATAAAATTAAAATTTTAAGGTGTAAATTTTTTTTTATGCATATGAAAGATTAATAAAATTTGCAATGAAATTATTTAATTTGCTTACAGAGTTTTCGGTAGTTCTACTAGGTAAAGGACAAATAAGGAAGAAAATTTGGAATTTTGTCAACGGATTAATTGTAAAGAACTTTCACAAATCCTCAAATTCACAATATACTTAAAAACATTAGGAATATAACATACACTGATCAAACAATAGAAAAAGTTGTTATTAAATGTCTAAATTATCTATGCTTCTTCAAAAAGTTGAGTATAAGCTCATTTACTTGGTCTGGAAATTGCTCCTGAACAAAATGTGTACATTCAGGAACATAGACAGTCTCCAAATTGGCAGCAAACTCTTTTGCCTGTTCACTTCTTATGAAGTCGTTTATTCCTGGAAATTTGAGAAAATAATCTTTTTCCCCCATTATTAGCAGTGCAGGGGCATTTATCTTTGCCTCTTCTATGTTCAACTCCTCTCTTGGCGACTTATAACACAACAAATTTGTCTTATAAATTTGTCTATAACACAAGTTGAGTATAACAGTCAATATACTACTATATTGTAATTACAACTAAGAATGTGTTTGTTTCGCATTTAAGAATCAGAATCAAAATAAAAATTATAAATCTCACTATCGATATAAGTTTATATTATTTTTCTATACTTGTTTGATTTGAATAGGAATGAGTTTCACTAAATTGATAAGTTAATAAATTTGAAACTCATATCACAAATACTGGAGATGAAAGTATGCATTTTCTAATACTTTTATTCTCATATAATAATTATCATAGTGATTAATAAAATATTTATGAATATCATTAATTTTGATTCTCATTTTTTTCTCTCGTACCTATAAACCAAAGACGTCCTAAATTATATTGCACTTGAAATGTGTTTGATTGAGTACCTATATGGTATCTACAATGCAATTAGCAGTCCAGATTTGTCATAGAGAGTGCCATATATTTCTAGATCTTCTTCGGAGAACCAAGTTGGTAAAGGTGTAGAAGAATCCGCTAAATCCATTATCTCCTGATTTTCGCCGGCTATTGGTATTTCACATCTTGAGAAGAGGATATAGATGTTGCGCAAAATTGTTTTTGTTTCAAACGACCAAATTCAGCTTCAGCTCTTCCAGGTTCTTCCAGGTTCTAGGATCAGGAATTCTTGTTAGGAACTACTCTATCTGTCTCATTTATATTGTCACAGTTTAATTTTTTTGTCAAATAAATCAATTTTGTAATGAAGAATTTTTATAGATTTGTTCAATTTTAATGAATTTTTTTCAACAGAAGTGAAATTTTAAGTAAATATTAACACCTATATATTTAAATTTTAAAAAAATAATAATACAAGATTAAGTTATGAAATTTTGGTGCATTGATCAGAAAAAATAAAACCGTGACAAATTTCTTAGTCCTACTCCCTTCCCAGCATCCCTCCATATCAAGAAATTAATAGTACTTCTGTTCTATTGATGTTGTCATTGTTTGATTTTTCTAGTTAATACATTAAGTTTTCATAGCTCAATTTTATATTAATTTTTATATGACATTTTTTTTTTAAATTTAAATTTGTATGTATTAATATTTGATATAAATTTTACTTTAATTGAATAAATTTTATTAAAAATCAAATAAAATTATATGAATTATTTATTACAAAATTGTTCCATTTAATCAAAAAAGTAAAATTCCAATTAAAAAAAAAAAACTGGAATGGAGAGAGTACTTGCAGTGGAAAGTATTTCTACAAGAAATATAACACAAAAACATATTCTGCACCTCCCATCTTGAAATATAGAAACCTTGAGGGAGGTACTTGTGCAATTGACGGGGTTGCCGAGGCATGCAAGGTGCACCCAATCGAACAATTCCTTTGACTCTCTCTGGGAAGTGAAGGGCTAACGCTGAGTTTGGCAGTTTGGGACAGAAAAGAAAAAAAGGAAAAAGAAGAGAAAGGATATAATATTTGTTTGGGAGTTTAAGAAAGAAAAGAAAGGAAATAACTTTATATTGTTTGTAAGTCGGAAAGAAAACGAAAGAGAAAGAGAAGATTTTTTAAACAAGTAACATTGATAAATTTACCTTCATAACCTCTTAAGCACAAAGTATTAATTCTTCTAAAAGGATATTACCTTTTTTTTTATTGATACTAATCCATCGTATTCATCCTCATATTTGTTCCTACTCAACAATTGAGTCCATAATATTCTTCTTTTTGTTTTTAAGGTAAAAAAAGATTTTATTACTATCATCCAAAAAATCTGAATCCTAGCCCATCCTCCAAAATACATCAAGAAAACAACACCAATAATACAGTATTCTATTATTTACACAAAACAACTATTTGAAAAGCTCCATTCTAGAGCCAACTCCCACTTCTTCCTAGTCTTCAGAACTTTCTCCCACATTACTACCTTTCTTACCAAATCAACTATTGCAACAACCATTCCAATAGCAGTGGCATTTCTAGATTTAAAAACAGCATATCATTCCTTGTTCTCCAAATTACATACAGCATAGATGCAAAAGCCACCTTTTCAACTTATCGTCAAAAGAGTTAACAAATTCAGTGTCTTCCCATTCATTGAATCTCTTCATCCCATGAGCAAGCACCTCAAAATATAAGACATAATGTTTGGATGTTTTTTCACACCTACCTTGTACACCTG
The DNA here is from genome assembly GCA_025175665.1 of Cinchona pubescens. NCBI lineage: Eukaryota > Viridiplantae > Streptophyta > Magnoliopsida > Gentianales > Rubiaceae > Cinchona > Cinchona pubescens. The sequence continues at coordinate 81,962 of JANKKI010000250.1, forward strand.
CATTTAGAAAATAAATGCTCTAAAATTTTATCTTCCAATTTACACAGCACACAAAATGTACTTCCTTGCAAAATCCTCCAGCTGCTCAATTTCATTTTTGTATCCCTATTTTAACATTCAAGTATAACTACATTGTCAATATGTTCAAAGACATACAAAAACATACTGAACAAAAGAAGGTTTATATGAAGAGCATAATAAGAAATTTTACATATAGTACCAAAACTTTATCTTTCAAGTACATAATCATTCCACATTTGCATAGTTATAGATTCCTCAAGTGTTCTCCTTGTGCTAAATCTTGTTCATTGCGTGTATTTCCAGCAGCTTCTTCTTGTGGTAGAGATTGACGTGACAATTCTCTGTTGACTTCATTGATACATTCCACATGTCAGACCGGATCCACTTCCATTAAAAAATTATGTAAGATACAACAAGTAAGAACAATTTGTGATTGTATATCAACACTATAAGTAGGTTGAGTGTCTCCTATGATTGGAAACGTTTTATTAAAACATCAAATGCTCTTTCAATGCATTACGCAATGATACATGTCAAAAATTGAATAATTCTTTGAAATTTTGGGGTTGTCGGCTGGAGTATTCTTTCACATGGTACCTTACATTTCTATAAGGCATAAGAAGTCTCCGCTTCAACATGAACCCTGCATCGACGAGGTAATATTTACCTATGTGATTTTTTTAAATAATTACTTACATACTCATTAATTAAATAAATTAACAAAATATAACTAAAGATTACCATTAGAAATGATTAATTTATCTTATCTAATAAATGCATTTCTTATGATCCTTGAATCTGATGCAGTTCCCTCCCAACCAGGTAAAACGTTGGTGAATTTCAAATCTTAGAAACATGCGGCCAACACATGTTATGTTGATGGATAGATGCTCTTTTCCACTTCGGTATCTTGCTACTTCATTATCTAGACACCTTGACACGAACATGAGTTCCATCAATTGCATCCACACAATCCTGCAACTTATGTAATTTATTAGAATTCTATGGTTGTATTTAATTATAATTAAAATCAACTTGTTATAAAACTTAGATCATCTTGAAATATGGATAGAATCTGTCATTGTTAAGTATTTTGGGAGGAATTTGTTCTCCTGTAGTTTGCCGAAGAAATTGATCTTTCAATGTGATAACCGCTCTCAAAACTCTATGGAAATGACGACTAATACTTTCACCGAAACGACAATAGAAGAATGATACTGTATCACTTTTTGCTGGAATTGATAATATATAGAGAAATTTAACAACTTGCTCTTCTATTGTAGCTCTTTGAGTGTGTTGTAGATAAAACCAATATTTTATTATCTTGATAAATAAAAAGAAAATTTTAGATAAAAAAATTACCTTTGTATAAGTTGATCTTGAGGTGTAAAGAGCTGGGTGAATTGATCTCTAGGTAAAAGAGATGATTATTGCTATGGCATTGATGATAATTCTGTATTTGTTCTTGCAATGGTAAAAGAAGATGTGAAATGGGGTGTTGAGTTTATGGTATATATATTATATACTGTGGATAGATCTAGAAATATCAAGTTTTCAGGTCAACTTTTCGAGGGTAAGGCTGACATATTAAAAAGATGCACATGAACCTTTTTACTTTCCGTCCTTTTCATTCCAGTTTTGTGCGAAAGATTTTTGGAGGACGGGATGGAACTTTTTTCCTTCATAATCTTTTCTTTTCTTTTGGTTGTAAACTCCCAAATGAAAGAAATATTGTACTTTCACTTCTCTTCTTTTCCCTTCGTTTCCTTCATTCCAAATGAAGCCTAAAAGAGAAGCTATTCCCACTCCAAAATCTTCAACTACTAGAAAAACCTGCGTGTTTAACCAGAAAATGATATGGTGTTTAGGGATAATCTAATAGTTGCTCTTGACTAAATTTTATATTTTTAAAACTATAAGCATAGGGAGTGAATCTTCCAAAGCATTCCTTTCTCTTAATGTAGAATAAAAATTTCCTTGTGAAGTTAAATTCACAAATAACTAATCTTTCTCTTATACACAGTATAGAATTATTTTTATATTATTATCGGTGCTTAAGAATGTCAAATGGTCAAAAATAATATTTGAAAATTTGAACAGTAATTATATGATATGTATCTATGCGGTGTGTGTATATATGTGTGTGTATATATATAAATATATATGTACATTACATTGAAAATATAGAAAAGATTTACTCATTCACAAATTGATCCTTTTTTAATTTTGCATCAAAATATTTTGAAACAAATAAGGAAAAATTGCTGAAATAGTCCTTCAATTTTTTTACTTTAGCCGAAATAGTCCCTCAACTTTTTTTATAGCCAGAATGGTCCTTCAACTTTTATTTTTTAGCCAAGATAGTCTTTTTATGTGAAATTTATCAAAAAAAAGAAAAAGATTTTTATGGTGGCTCCACCATAAAAGGACTTTCTTGGCTAAAAAATAAAAGTTGAAGGACTATTCTGGCTAAAAAAAAAGTTGAGAGACTATTTTGGCTAAAGTGAAAAAGTTGAGGGACTATTTTGGCTATATAAAGGAAAAGGGAAAATTTTCGTGTCTCACTTTTTTATTTACCAATTATACATTTCTCACACCCTTTATTATCTCTTAAGTATCTATATCGATACTATATACAAAGGGGGAGGGGAGATTTTGGTATCCGTCACTTTTTAATTTGTCAATTATACCCTCATCACTTCCTTTATTATACTATATATAAAGGGGGGAGGGGAGATTTTGGTATCCATCACTTATTAATTTGTCAATTCTACCATGCTCACTCCCTTTATTATCTCTTAATTAACTATCCATAACTTCCCATAACGCCCTTCCTACAATTCACTCGTCACTCTTCATATTATTCTTTTAATTTTTTGTTAGCATTTTCACTACCTACTCTTTTTTTTTTTTTTTTATTTTAATTCTTTTTAAAAAAGGAATTATGCAATTGTTTCTTCTGGTTAAATTGCATACCTATGGAGTCTGCTTTCCCTACTGTACACCATAAAAGATCTTGCAAAGTGTCCGAACTACTCGTATGTTATGCAATCAAGTACATGAACTTAAATGGGAGTGTTGAACTAAAAAATTATGACAAATGAGCCATCGAACTTGGTGATCAAACACTAAAGTTATGCATTGGTTTAATAAAATATACTTTCTTTCGTTCCATTTAATTTTGTCATAATTTAACTTTTAAGGTCAAATAAATCAGTTTTGTAATGAAAACTTCATATTATTTATTTGATTTTTAATAAAATTTCTTTAGCAAAATGAAATTTATATCATAAATTAACACATATAAACTTAAAATTTTGAAATTTTTTTTTAAAAAAATTCAATACAAAATGCAGCTGTGGTAGAATTTAGATCCAAACGAGGCTTTCTAGAAGAACTAGAACTGGAATTTTAAAAACTTGATATGTCTATCCAAAAAGTCAAAAAGCGATGTCTTACAATTCATTGGGAGGAAGGTAGTAATAGATTTGCACAAGGAAGTTAAACCTTGGAAATGCCAAGAGTAAGAAGCGGAATGTAGAGGTCATTGGCAAGGTCAAAAAATGTAGTTTTCTCGGGTACAAGTGGAGGGTTAGATAATCCGTAACCTCTGTAATCGGGTGCAATGGCTTTATAACCAGCATTGGCAACAACAACCATTTGGTGGCGTCAAGAGTACCATATCTCTGGAAACCCATGACAAAACAACATAGCTTTTGATCCATTTCTTCCAATTTCAGCTACGTGAAGCTTTAGCCTGTTGACTTGTATGTACTTGTGCTCTATCTGATCCATTTGACAAGTAGCAATAATACTAGTAGTGTGAATTATGGTGTGGTGGTTCCAATTTAGACGTCTTCTATGATGTTTATGCAAGTAAAAAATTTGAGATTCTTGTTAATATCCGACAACAATATTAGGTGACACCAATTTTGTCCTATATCGTTCACATTGGTAGGATGATTATAATATTCCCATGTTGCATTGGTGGGATCAATAAAATGGCCACTTACTTCATTTTAAAATAATTGTGACTTTAAACAACTTATCTTGTGTCAAATAATATGTCATTTTAGATTATCAAGAAAGTATTAAATGATATTTTTTCAACTTTTATCCTTAGTGTCATATTAATGGAGGGAGGAATATATAGTTAAGATATTAATGTAAAAGGGTAATTTAGTATTCACTTTGAACTATTTTTTTGTAAAATTAATGCAATTTGTTAAATTCCATAATTTATGTGCACCAATCAAAAGTGACATTTATTTTAGAACAGAGAGAGTAATTGACAATTCGTATTAGAGTTGGGATTATATATCATGAACACAAATAACAACAAATTCTTTTTGATTGTGTTTGGATGAGTGATTTGACTTATAGGAGGAATTTTAAATGAATAGATTTGATTGAACAGATTTAAAATAGCATAGGATTTGCATTTCAACTATTAAAATCCCATCACTTAATTGTTGATAGATTTCAAAATCCCAATAAATTCTTTGATATGCTTAGATAACTTATGAGAGATTCACTCAAATTCCTCCATCCAAACACAATTTTTAATTTTTTTGAAGGACAAAATTGATACGTTTTGAAAATATATGAAATTGGTACGTTTTGAAAATATGATGGACCAGATTAGTATGTTTTAAATGTGAGGGACGAAAGTTATATGTGTTGACTAGATGAGAAATGTGTATAATTTTAAATATGGGGAACAAAAAAATATATTTTCTTTTTAAATATGAGAGATGAATTTGTATAATTTTAAATATGGGGGACAAAAAAGGATTTTTTTTTTTCTCAAAATTGAACAACGTTTTTGGTCAATTTGCCTTTTTGTTTTTGTTATTTTCCTTAACTGACCCAGGAAAAAAACTTCTAAACCCTTGAATTTTCTTTGTTTCCCTTTTGTTGGGGATTTCTCAAATAGTAGGTCCAAATAAACAAAGTGATCACACCAAATATATTAGTCAATAAATAACTCACTTATATAAACATTAACAATCATACAACAATGGGACACTAAAAACAATACACAACATAAATATATGTGGACACACCACAAGACTCAAACACAAGAGGACTTGAAGCCTCAAATCACCAAAAGCAACTAAGGAAAACCAAGGACTTAAACTAGAGCCAAGAACTTGCCCCCTGGACACTAAAAACCTAGACACCCCTATTTATAGTGAATCATTGGTGGTGGATGCTTTGATTCTTCATAGCTTTATTTATAGTGAATCATTGATGGTGGATGCTTTGATTCTTCATAGCTTTAGCAAGTTAAGAATGTTTTAGAAAGTCAAGACAAAATGAATTCTATTCAAGTCTAGAACTTAGGCTTCGTTTGGAACAAAGGAAACGAAGGGAAACGAAGGGAAAAGAAGGGAAGTGGACAGAAAATTACAAATTACAATATTTCTTTCATTTGGGAATTACAAAAAAAAAAAAAAAAAAAAAAAAGATTATGAAGGAAAATAAGTTCCCTCCCATCCTCCAAGAGTCTTCTGCCCAAAACTGGGATGAAAAGGACGGAAAGTAAAAAGGTACATGTGCATCTTTTTAATATGCCAGCCTTACCCTCGAAAAGTTGAAATGAAAACTTGATATGTCGGATCTATCCCATACTAATATAATATATATATATATCATAAATTCGTACACCCCACTTCACGTCTTCTTTTGCCATTGCAAGAACAAATACAGAATTCTCGTCAACTCCACAACAACAATCGTTTCCTTTACCTTGATGTGATTGACTACAAAATAGTAGAGATCAATTCACCCACCTTAAGATCAACTTATACAAAGGTAATTTTTTTTTTATCTAAAAATTTCATTTTTTTACCAAGATAATAAAGATGGGTTTTATCTATTTTGTGAAATTATGTGCCAAAGAGACATGAAATGCTATAAAGGTGTGACTTTTTTTTTTTTGTGCAAGAATTGATGCTTTAGATTTGTTACAGCACCAAGGCTTTTCTTTAGTTTTGGCTGAATTTAAATATTGGAGTTCAGTTGTGTGATTGTTCATTTTTTAGACTTATTTTGTTATGATATAATTTGTTATTAATAGTTTGTTTTTGGTGGAAATTGATTTTTGCTAGCATCAATGAGTTTATCTTTTATGACCTATTAAAGATATTTGTTGCAGTAAGATAACTTTTTAATTAGATTTCTCAAATTAATACTCTAAAAATGGATTGTCATTAGTAACTATTGGGGTGGGTTTGGAACAAAGTTAGATTGGTGACATGAAAGTCTTAGTTAGTTAATAAGAACATATAAAAAAAAAAATGGATTCAAGTGAATAATGTAATATAGGCACTAATAAGTTGTTGTTATGGTCTTTTTGATACATGAATTTGACATTTCACAGATTAAACTTGTAATTGAAATTAGTAAGAACTGAAGATGAAAAAGGTAAAGTGGATCAACATATCTCATCAGATTAAGCCTTAAAAATTCTATGAAAAAATAAAAAGAATATGCCTAATATTGTATTAAATGGGTGGAAAATATGATCAGGCAATATACATTGAAAAGCATTGTTAGAATTGGAAGAGGAATATTAAGCTTGATGTTGGAGGATCTTGTGTAAAATTGTTTGTTTTAGTTACCTTTTAACTCACAATACTAATATCAATATTTTTTAGATGGATATGGAACAAGATGAGGATGTAGATGCATTAGACATTCAAGAAAGAAGTCAACAATTAGTTGCTATTGAAGTTATATGTCGTGTAACAAAGAAGATTTTGTCTTGAAGGTTTTGTCAAGTAAATTATATGGATCGACCTATAGGATATCGATCTAGATAAAGTCATATAGTACGAGATGAATTATTGACGCAACTTAGAACTAATGGAAATTTGAATAAGGTAATTCGTATGGGATCTGAAACTTTTAGGCATTTGTGTGAATTACTACAAAGAAATGGTGGTCTATAACCCACTCAAAGAGCTACAATAGAAGAGCAAGTTGTTAAATTTCTCCATATATTATCCAATGAATTCCAACAAAAACTGGCACAATATCAATTTTCTATCATCGCTCCAATGAAGCTATTAGTCATCATTTCCATATAGTTTTGAGAGCAGTTATCACATTGGAAGATCAGTTTCTTCGGCAACTTACGGGAGAACAAATTCCTCCTGAAATACTTAACAATGATAGATTCTATCCATATTTCAAGGTGATCTAAGTTTTATAACAAGTTGATTTTAGTCGTAATTAAATACAACCATAGAATTCTAATAAATTACAAGATACCGAGGTAGAAAAGAGCATCCAACACAAATTGTGTTGGCTGCATATTCCTTAGATTTGAAATTCACCTACGTTTTACCTGGTTGGGAGGGAATAACATCAGATTCGAGAATCATAAAAAATGCACTTAGTAGAGAAGATAAATTAATCATTCATAATGGTAATGTTTGGTTATATTTTATTAATTTATTTAATTAATGAGTATGTAAGTAATTATTTTAAATTTTTTTAAAGGTTAATATTACCTTGTGTCGATGCGAGATTCATGTTAAAATGGGGACTTCTTGAGCCTTATAGAAATGTAAGGTACCATTTGAAAGAATACTCTAATCGACAACCCCAAAATTTCAAAGAATTATTAAATCTTCGACATGCATAATTGCGTAATGCAATTGAAAGAGCATTTGGTGTCTTAAACAAACGATTCCTAATCATAGGAGACACTTAACCTATTTATAGTGTTGATACACAATCACAAATTGTTCTTGCTTATTGTATCTTACATAATTTTTTAATAGAAATGGATCCGAATGTGGAATATATCAATAAAGTTGACAAAAAATTGTCACGTCAATCTCCATCACAAGAAGCTACTGGGAATACAAGCAACGAACAAGATTCAGCACAAGGAGAACACTTGAAAAATCATATAGCTATGCAAATGTGGAATGATTATGTACTTGAAGGATAACATTTTGATACTACATGTAACATTTCTTATTATGCTTTGTCATATAAACCTTCTTTTGTTATGGTCAGTATGTTTTTGTATGTCTTTGGACATCTTGACAATGTAGTTATAACTTGGATGTTAAAATATGTGATATAAAAATGAGATTGAGCAATTGGGAGATTTTGTAAGAAAGTACATTTTGTGAGTTGTGTAATTAGAAGATGAAACTTTAGAGCATCTATTTTCTGAATGAAGGTATACAAGGTAGGTGTGGAATCCCAAGCATTGTGTCTTACATTTCGAAGGGCTTGCTCATGGGATGAAGAGATTCAATGAATGGGAAGACACTGGATTTGTAACTCTTTTGACGATAAGTTGAAAAGGTTGGCTTTTGCATCTATGGTCTATGTCATTTGGAGAACAAGGAATGATATGCTGTTTTTAAATCCAGAAATGCCACTGCTGTTGGAATGGTTGCTGCAATAGTTGATTTGGTAAGAAAGGTAGTAATGTGGGAGAAAGTTCTAAAGACTAGGAAGAAGTAGGAGTTGGCTCTAGAATGGAGCTTTTCGAATAGTTGTTGGCTCCAATTTGTGTAAATAATAGAATAGTGTATTATTGGTGTTGTTTTCTTGATGTATTTTAGAGGATGGGCTAGGATTCAGATTTTTAGGATGATAGTAATAAAATCTTTTTTTACCTTAAAAACAAAAAGAAGAATATTATGGACTCAATTGTTGAGTATAAAGGATGACTACGATGGATTAGTATCAATAAAAAAAAAGGTAATATCCTTTTAGAAGAATTAATACTTTGTGCTTAAGAGGTTATGAGGGTAAATTTGTAAATGTTACTTGTTTAAAAATCTTTTCTTTCCGACTTACAGACAATAGAAAGCTATTTTCTTTCTTTTCTTTCTACACTCCCAAACAAAAATTATATGATTTCTCTTCTTTTTCCTTCTCTCCTAACTTATCTTTTCCTTTCTTTTCTATCCTAAACTTCCAAACTCAGCGTTAAAGCCATTATGTGGAACTTTTGAGAGAAGTCATTGACTTCTCTCAACACCTTTAACAAGTTGGAAAAATATTTTTTACAAAGTAAATTCATTACTAATATTTACATTTGTTAATTGCAATCTTCTCGAATATCTAATCATGTGATAGGACCAAAACATCCCAATCATTCGTTGTAACTACAATCACATAATTTTTTCTCAACTTGTAATTAAAACAAAATAGAAGGATACTTTTGTGTCTCACATAATTAGAAAAAGTTTTTGACAACGAAGTGCAGTTATACTTTCTTTATAATCTATTGGTCAGGAATTCGATTTACTCGAATGGTGCTTTTTTTTTTAGTTTGTCAATAGCAACTCCCTTAGTTCCATTCACAAATTGCATATGAGATATTCAATTTCATGTGCCAATCCCTTGTCTCATATTTTAAGGACGTGTTTGGTTGGAAGTTATTTTTTAGGAAAATGAGTGCTTTTCTTGTAATTTTTCGATATTTGGTTTACATATTGAAAATATTTTCTAAACTATTTTCTAATGTTTGGTTTGTAATGTGAAATTTTTTTTCTCACCTTGAAATTATCATCTTACAATGAAAATTATGCTACATTATGTTAAGATTTTTCAAACTATTAATTCTTATTTATTCCTTTCACACCTAGAATTATATTTTTAATTGGAATTTGACTATTTTCTAATAATTAAATTGAATTGAATCACGTTAATAATTAAGCCAATTATAAAAAATAAATATTATAATCCACAAATTAATATAGTGTCATATTCCTTATGGCAATCTATCTCTCCTGGTTCCAAACTACTTCAATTTGTTTCAAAAAATAGAAAATAAATTAAAAAAATACATATCCTCCTATCCTTTGGATAGAAACTTGAACCATGACCAATAAGTCATGAGAAAATGTCCTACCACCGAAGTTGCATTCACTATCAAAAACTTCAATCCCTTTATACTCAAGAACTACAACAAACATAAAATCTTAGAAAAATAAGGATGAAAAAAAAAAATTTTTCTAAATGCCACTACTAACTGCACCTAATTATCCAAGACTTGGCCTGTATTTAATAGACAAAAACTAAAGCAAGTTCAAATGCAATATCCTATGACTAAAAGCACAAAAACTAAACTATGTACACTACATTAAAATGTTGTGCAACACAATCATATTATTCCCTTAAACTCGTTAAAGGATCATGAGCATTATGCCAAAGTTTTTCAATGAGATCACAACCAACAAACAGTTTCATTTACTCGTGCACGCCATTCATTGCATTGAAATAGGTCTTCAACCTCCATGCGCTCAATTCTGGAAACTCCATGTGATCAACTGTTTCAGGCAAAAAACCTCCATTAATTATGGGTAGCTCTAACAATTGAAGAATCCCACAAGCATTTAAAGTACCAAAAAATAACTATCAACAATCAACAGTTTCAAGTACCCCTTTAGCTCATCCAGACAATATTTACATCACAGGTTTAGGATTTGATAGAAAATCAAGAATCCAAATAAACAAGTTCAACAAACTGCAAGAAAATGAAAAAACTAGCAGTTTCAGATTACCAAACTTAAGAACTAGCTAACTAAATCTTTTATTAATCAAAGCCAAAAACCAGATCTTTAATCTCAAATTGGACATGAGATGCATACTAACTCAAAACTCATTACATGACCATTCTGAGCTGCAAATGAACCATGTAAAAAGAACCCATCTACCCAAAATGCACATTTATTATCACAAACCACAAAAATGAGCATCATATCATAAATCAAAGAATAATGAAGAACCCAATAAAGTAACAAACTTGTACATAGAATAAATATCAGATCTTTCATCTCAAATTGGAGTTTGATCATTCTGAATACCAAATGAACAAAATAAAAAGAACCCATTTACAAAAATGCGTATTTAGCAAACAAACCACAAACTGAGCATCATTTCATTAGATTAAATCATCATCAAGAACCCAATAAAAGTATAATATGGGACATTAAACAAGGCTACTGCTAATAAATTAGTACTACTAATAGTTTACCTGCACATTTGACAGTATGGGTGATGAAAAGAATGGAGTTGAGAAGTAGACTGGGAGGAGGAGGAGGAAACATGGAAGAGATGCCATATGTCACCTGCACCATAAAAAGATTTATCCACAAGCTTTTAAAGCACCAAAAAATAGCAGGAAAAAGTTGAAATAAGAAAAAGTTTACCATTCTTGTATTGTAGTACAAGGAGTTAGGACTTGAATAGAAAAAATTGTTTGTTAATTTGGCATATAATCCCTTTGAGTGCTTAAGACTTGTGGTTTTTAAATAATAATATCCAATTATATAAAGAAGATATTAATTAATTTAATCCTAAATGTCTCCTTTTTTTTTTATTTTAGTGCAAACTCATTTTCACAAGTTATAAAAGTTGTGCACAATGTACAACAGAAAAAGTACACAACCACTCATGAATAAAAATAAGAAACATAGTTGTTGCACGTGTAAGAAGAACTTCGACAAATTACTGGCCTTTCACTGCTGCAATTAGGAGCAACTCAATTTGGGACATTTGACTTAAGAACTTTGCATCTTCTGTCCTCTCAAAGCTATTTCCTTAATCTCCATTCCAGTTGCATAATACCTATTTTGAACAGGAAGCAGCAATATAAAACTTAGGCTTAAACCCATTTTTCTAAAGTACATTCAACAGATTAATCATCTTTGTAGTATGACCACCGGAACCAAGAACTATGAGGGTGCTGAAGGGCTTTTGCTGTGACGTGGCATTACTAAGTTGGCTACTCCGATGTATAACGTAAAAAAATCGAATCAAGATTAAGGTGATGAGTCCAATAATCAGTAAAAAGGCTGAGTTTGAAGGTGTGATTGAGAGACGAGAATTGTTGATATTCTTCGTCATTGTAGTTCATATAATTGCAATTGGAATGATTTATCCCTTCATCACATTGAGGTTAGTTAAAAATAAACTCTTAAACTATAACGACTCATGAATTGGAGTAATACAAAACAACAATTTAAAATCCACAAAACATTAACCAATTGATTAGAGATAACTAAGCATGGCTAAGCACTAAACTGAACTAAAAACAGTTACAGAAAACATTGAAGCAATAAATTCTGCTAGATGTGTAGGATATAAGCTTTTCCATTAACTGTAGGAAAAAATTAGGAAAATAAAAAACGTAAAAGATTTTTCAAACAACACCCTGAATCAATCAAATAAATCAGTCAATTAACTCTTTGTAATTGAAACAACAAACTAAAAAACTAATTGAATAAAAAAATTGAGGGACAAAAACATATTTAACAAAAAAAAAAAAACACTAAAATTGAAGATCTTGGGTCTAGAACCTCACTTGTAAGGATGTCCGCGGGCAGTAACCATCTCGGTCTCACTCACCGTCATCGTCGATGTTAGGTTTTGAGATGACAAATGTGTTGATGTTAGATTGAGATGAAAAGTTTAGTTTTTCTGTTGTTCAAAAGATGGAAGAGATGGAATGTGTGTTTTACAAGAAAATGACTTCAGCAAGTGAAAAGCTTAAGTTATTTTCCTTCCTTTTATGTAAAATATTTTTTCAAAAAATATTTTAGACTAAATAGTGAATCAAACATTAAAAAATAATATTTTCCAGAAACAAATAGACCTTAAATGCAAGTCAAGTGTACTTTGTCAAAGTCAAGGGACGGGTTAAGTATTCAGGTCCGTTTGGTTCTTGGGATGATATAAAATTGGATAATTAATCTCATATTATCTTATATTTGGTTCATTTTTTAGTAATGGGATAATTATCCCAAGATGAGGCAGGGATTGGACCGAACAAATTGGCATAATTTTGACAAGAAAATAAGAAAACCAAACCCTCAAAAGAATGGGCCAAATTGTTTCAAAACTTCTACAGATTTTTGAAAGGCCCAACTGATTTTAAGGTCCATCAGTCCAAACCCAATAGCCCAATCTCGATCACTAAGCCGACTGGTTAAATCCAATTCCAAACACTGTCCGTTGATTCCACTGAATATTTTTAGAGAGAGAAACAATTAACGGAAAAGCGAACTGCCCGACTAAAATGACAGTCGAAGTAGCGAACGGATCTCGTCGTAGAGGGCTTATCGTATCCCAACGGCGGTTTGAAAATACAAAACCCTACCGCCACCGCCAAGAAATCGCGGGAGAGCGAGCGACGCCGACGGCGGCGCAAGCAGAAGAAGAATAAGTCGGCGTCTCAGGCTAACACTGCCGGTGGTGAGACAGCGACAGCGACAACAACGCAGCCGCCGAGGTTTCTAATGGCACCACCGACAATGATAGCGCTAAAGAAAACTCGGATCCTCAAAAGGTGGTTTGATTTTATGCCGTTTGTTGTCACGTACTGATCTTCAATACTTAGGGTTTTTGTTGTTTGTGGATTGCTTGCATGGAAATTGGGTAGAAAAGATATGATATGTTGTTTGTGGATTGCTTCCATGGAAATTGGGTAAAAAAGATATGATATCATGGATGTTACGGTTTGATTTGATCTTGGATATGGAATTGAATGCTAGTTTTCTACGTCAAAGCTTATTGAGCTCTTAATTTATGATTTTCCTTGACGTTATGAAGCTTCTGGTGGGTAAGACTTTTAAAAAAATGAAAAACCATGCCTCCCACTACCCTGTCGGTGACTCCGATGACCAATAGGAAGCGTTGCACTTATGATATGGCAAAGCTTATTGGGCTTTTAATTTTGCTAAGTTTGGTTTTGAAATGATTGTTTGCTGGTGGTGGAATTGGTGAAATATTGGAGCTAATATAACCAGTAACTTATTATACTTTAGATAATGAAGTTTGGATAATGGTGAATTTTGATTGCTTTCAAAATTTTGGCCTTTTCATAAAAGTGGAATTTAGATTTGTTGCCACAAATGTCTGGAAATGTACAAAGGGAGAGGATGAAGAAATTATACTAGGAAGAAGCTGTGTTTTGGTGCCTGATGATGCAAGAATAGAATGCAAGGGAAAAGAAATTAAGAAAATTGTTAACATCCTTTTTTGGAGACATGGTTTTTCATGTGGGAGATCTGATATTAAAACTTTAAACATGAGATGCTCAACTAGAAAGGTCTACAATATGAATATTTTTTGACAAACTTAATTTTTTCCTTTTCTGGGACAAAAAACCTATGTGATGCCTAAACAAAGAAATTATTTTAATTTAACCAAGTAGAATTTTGATTTGCACTAAGCTGAATTGGATGATAACTTTTATTTTCTGTTGTTTCGAAGTAGGTCCTGGAGCAAGTTGTGGTGGAGTATGTTCCAGAGAAGGCTGAACTTGATGATGATTTAGATGATGAATTCAGAAAGATCTTTGAGAAATTCAGTTTCAAGGATACTACTGGTTCTGAGGTAAAGAGGTCCAACTTCACTTTTTTGCAGTTGCAAGTTTTTTTGTTTTCGTGTTTATCTTGTCATTTGTATTCATTTCTCCTGGTTTATTTCTTTGGCCAACTTTTTTATGATGTTTATCCATTTAGGAGAATGACAAAAAGGATGAAACTCCAATAGATGCTGCCTCAAAGAAGAAGGTTGACTCGGATTCAGAAGAAGAAGAGCAGGATCCCCAAATACAGAAGGAGAAGGGCCTTTCTAATAAGAAGAAAAAGGTTATTACTGTTTAAGTTGATGCTGTTTTATTGTGTTCTATTTTCATATCATGTTATTTCTTTGGTTATTGTGTGGCTAAATAGCTGTCATATCTCGTGCAGATTCAACGTCGGATGAAGATTGCAGAATTGAAACAGATTAGCTCAAGACCTGATGTTGTTGAGGTATGTCTGCGTGGTGCTTTGCCTTTGTTCTAGCCTTTTGTTTGGACTTGTGTCCATTGTTCCTAAATTAAAATGACAAGCATCACCTGGAAATAATTCTCTATCATGTCGGGTGATGAAATGTGTTTTCATCCTTATTTTTTCCTTTAGTTTTTTTTCCCCTGTTCATCTAGAAGTTGTCGAAAGTTTTTCTCTGGTTTAGTAGTATTTGGCATGATATTATTGTAGTTGCATCTTTAATGGTGTTGCAAGGCCCTTTTATGTTTTAAGTGCAATTGTTTGTGTGGCATATGTAAGATTTTCTTAACTGTCTCTTATACACATCAATCAAACCGTAATCCCCTACTACATAAGGTATGCATTTGCACCTTAAGTTCAGAAAAAAAGTTAATCCAAGATTCTACGCATGTAGGAATATTCTGCATACTCCAAGAAAATATCTGAATCAAATTCCAGTGCTTGATAATTGATAGGGATTTCTCTGAGCCCTGAACAACTTTCCCATTCCTTTCATCCCATATTACCCAAAACATAGCAATTGCAGCTCGTTCCCAAGCTTTTCTTTTTCCTGCATATTTTGCTTGCCTTCTCCAACCAAAACAGAAGCTCTAAACTGCTTCTTGGCGTAATCCAATATCATCCACAGGAGATGATCTCTGTGTCCTTTCCGGCCTATTCACACAAAAAACACCAACTCACATAGATTCTGTATCTCTTTTGCAAGTTTTCTGCTATAAGCATTCCTAACAGCACATCAGGTGAATTTATCTAACTCGCTTGCCCAGTCAGGGAATAAAGAAAGAGGAAAGGAGAACAATTAAAATAGGAAATAGTGAGGTCTGTGAGGAAACACGCACACACACATGCAGGGAATATTTAAGACATTTTCTGAACTTCTGTCTTATTGGCTGTCCTTGTACTTGCTGGTTAAGCTGATCTATTTCCAAAGGTAATAAGTATTTCTCAATAGCACTAGGTATTTTTCTTTTAAGTACAAAGGATGTTACATTTCTGTTTGCTGCATGTTAGAGATTGATCAGTTCTTTTTAAGTAGCAAAGGACGTGCTATTTGCACATGCTCCACAGTAGCTACCTGCCTGTAAATGCTTTTGCATTCTAAACGCATGCAGTTAATAGATAAATATGATATCTTGATCATCGGCTGGATGCTAGAGAATTCATTAGTTTGTCTTGCAACGGGTGCTGCACTTCATTTATTTCTTACTTTCATTATGAGTAGTCACTGGATGCTTGTTATAATTTTGCAGGTCTGGGATGCTACTTCAGTTGACCCGAAGCTGTTAGTATTTCTGAAATCATATAGAAATACCGTTCCTGTTCCGAGGCACTGGTGTCAGAAACGGAAATTTTTGCAGGTGTGTAGCTCCAGTTAGGATGTAAGCTATTGATTGCCCTAATAATTGTCACCTTTATTGTTGTCTCTAAATGGTTGTAAATAAGGGAAATGATGGCTTAATCAACATGTGGGTTTTTGGGTGGAGTGTGGTGGAAGATAAAGTCAATGTTGTTTGTCTTATATGAATATATGTGATTCTTGCAGGGGAGCGGCTGTGACATCTGTGGAGCCTGAACATGTAGGTGTTTGGCAAGGGTGCCCTTGCATAATATTTCTTTATAATTTTTTTACTTGTCGGGTTGGGGATCGTTGTAGATAGTCTATGATTTTATTTAGAGGCAAGTAAATAAATGTCTCTTAAATTCTTGTTTCGCAAATGCAACATGGGCTTTTCCCAGCAGGATGCTAATGAATCTGCTTGACATTTTCAGATCATCCTGCATTGTGCATGAGGCTTGGACTAGTTCTATTCTGCACGCTATTTTTCTAAGTTATCTAATTATCTAAGCTGTTTAGAATTGACATTACTCTAGCGGTGTATTACGTTAAGCAATTTAAATTGTCCTTAGCTTTTATATCACCAGGCTTTGAATGTATTTTGCAGGGAAAACGTGGTATTGAGAAACAGCCCTTTCAACTTCCTGATTTTATTGCTGCTACAGGAATTGAGAAAATAAGACAAGTAAGATTGATTTTGCATGCGGTTGTGTTGTGTTTTTGACTATTTGTTCTTGCTTTTACAAAGTATACATGTTTTTCCCAGTAATAGGAGCAAAATTTCCTTAAAAATTACGTTAATGTGTATTTTGATTCTCATCGGTTAGTCCTCCTTTAAACTTGAAGACAATATGCAAGTAATTCTTTTTGAGGTTTGAAACATTTAGTTACATCTGCCATTCTCTTGCATCCCAGGGGAAAAAGGTAGATAGTGGATTTAACTGGAAGTTACTTGTCAAGCTATCGTCTCACTTTTGTGGCTCTGTTTCACTTTGTCCTTAACCCAGTTGTCATCATCTGCTTGGAATATGGCTACTTTTGTACTTCTCGTTAGTCACTAAGAAATAAACTTTTTTTTTCCTTTTAACCTTTTTTATTTCAATTCTTTCTTCTTTTTGCACACATGTAAACTCTGCCATTTTCACTGGTGTCAATCAAAGCTCAAGGTATTTTATATGTGAGGACATTGTTCTCCCCAGAATGGTTGGTTTTTATTTGTTTATTTGTGTCTGTATCTGGTTTTGTCAACTAGAGGTTGCTTTTCTTGTCAACATATGGTCTTTCCCAGTATTTTGTGCAGAAGTTTGGTATTTTATTTCTGATCTAACAATGTGCTGATATTGCTATTTGTTTTTGTTTTTGTTTTTTTGTTTTTTTTCTCTTTAAACAAATAAATAAAGCTGGATTTGTAGTTAAGATATGGTTCAGTAAATGCATGATATATGTAAATCATTCTCATTGTTCAGTAAGGCAATTTGCTGTTTTATTTGATCATAAATCAGTTGCAGAGTGAGCTTCAGTTTGTAAAATTTATGACTCTTTTCTTAGTCCTTTCAACTGAGATGCATTTCTTTATTTGAAAATTGTTCTCGTGTAACATTTGTTCTGTTAAAGCTGAGTTTCTGATCCAAATCTTTACCGGTGGTGCACTGGATCTATAAAAGTCTGTCTGATTGTATTTCTTGTGTTTTTGCAGGCTTACATTGAAAAGGAGGACAGTAAGAAACTTAAACAGAAGCAGCGTGAGAGGATGCAGCCAAAGATGGGAAAGATGGATATTGACTATCAGGTTCTTCAAACTATTGACTTCTGAGTAGAACTCTCTTGTATCTGCTTGCAACTGTAATTGTCTGATGTATTATAGCTCCCTTGCGTTTTTTGTATTGTGACATTTTTCTCTGTTTTCTTGTTTATAGGTACTTCATGATGCATTTTTTAAATATCAGACTAAACCAAAGCTCACAACACATGGTGATCTGTACTTTGAGGGAAAGGAGTTTGAGGTATGCACATTACCCTATACGTAGGTATTAAAATGTGCTGTATTTGCTGAGGCACAATCTAGATTGTCTGTGATGTGTAAATTTTCTTTCACAAACTTCAGATGTTCCTTAGAATATACATCGACTTACATGTGTGATTCGATAACTATGTACTATGTACCTTCTGATAAAGAAATGTGAATGTGTCTCTATGTCTGTTGTAATGTCCTGTTTTAGTGTAGCAGCTTGTTGGCCAAGTTATTATCAGTCAGCTTATTCAGTGTGCTTGTAATATATATGTGGGAAGAATGAATGCACAGTGATAACAGATTATAAAAGTGGTAGCATATTACAAGCAGGATGCCATGGTTTCCTAAAGACCTTGCTTCCGAAGATGATAACTCTTGGCTATTTTTCCTTGTACTAGTTGACTGAGAGTCTGAGGTTTCAGACTAAGTTTATTGGATATTGACCTTTAGTTGTTCTGGACTATTTTCTTGTGTGTCTACTTAGCATAGCTCTGTAACCATTGCAAGGTGTCATAATCATGATAAAAGTTAGTGCGATTATTATTTTTTTCTGCCCTTGGAAGATTTTCAATGATTTACTATTCTTTGCATGTAATACAGGTAAAATTGAGGGAAATGAAGCCAGGAATGTTATCACAAGAACTGAAAGAGGCTCTTGGTATGCCGGAAGGAGCTCCTCCTCCTTGGCTTATTAATATGCAGGTTGAGTAAGCTACATTCTGGTTCATGTTATTTCTCAACTTTATTCATGATCTTTGAATTAATGTAATATCGTATTGTTGGAAAGAAAATGGATGTATTCGTTACATTGTTCAACGATTGTCTATTCCAGAACAAGAAAGGTATGGGCCTCCACCTTCTTATCCTCATCTAAAAATTCCCGGGTTGAATGCACCTATTCCTGCTGGAGCTAAATTTGGTTTTCAACCTGGAGGTTGGGGCAAGCCGCCAGTCGATGAGGTAGGTTTCTTTTTTATTTTTATTCTATTTATAGCATGGTTTTAAATTTCATTTTTCCTTCAATTATTCTTTATAGCCATATATGTACCTTTTGTTACAGTTCCATGTTACCTTTGTAACTTCTTTCTATTGCACATTTTAATAGCTTGGACGCCCTATATATGGAGATGTCTTTGGAGTTCTCCAGCTAGAGCAGCCTAATTATGAGGTACTACATCTGATACAATGTTTTTTTATTTTTTTAAAATTTATTTATTTGTTTTGTTTTTGGGAGCAAATCCAGGTAAAGGAGGGTTGCATTAGGTCGACAGCCAGCGTAAAACTTTGTCAATCTTATGAGATGAATCCACTACGATATTGCGCTAATGTTAGGGCGTTCCCCGTAAGCTAGACGCGTCGCATTGCCTGAGTGCGGCGAATAGTGGGCAAGGGCCGCTACATCTCCATGGGGGTTTGGGTGTAGTGAAAAATATGCAAGGGTCCTCACATAATAGGGGGAGGGTAGTGGGGAAGAAAAATGTTTTGGAGAATAGGATTAGAATAGGAATTTGGAATATTGGAACTCTTACTGGTAAATCAATGGAGGTGGTAGATACAATGATTAGGAGAAGAATTAATATTTTGTGTTTACAAGAGACAAAATGGGTAGGAGAAAAGGCTAAACTTTTAGATAATTCAGGATTTAAACTTTAGTACTCAGGAGTAAACAAGACTAGAAATGGGGTAGGTATTATTGTAGATGGGTTGACGAAGGATGATGTAGTGCAGGTGACTAGGAAAGGAGATAGGATTATGGCCCTTAAACTAATTTTAGGACATGAATCTATTAATATCTTTGGTGTCTATGCGCCTCAAGTAGGTCTAGATGAGTCCATTAAGGCTAAGTTTTGGGATGTAGGATTTAGATGAGTTGATAGGTCGTGTCGCCTAAGGAGAGCAAATTTTTATAGGAGATGATCTAAATGGACATGTAGGAAGAGATAATGAGGATTATGAAGAAGTGCATGGTGGATATGGTTATGGGGGAAGAAATGAAGAAGGAAAATCAATTTTGGAGTTTGGAATGGCATTCGACCTTTGCATTATCAATACTTTTTTCAAGAAGGGGGAGGAACATTTAGTTACCTTTAAAAGTGGTTCAACAAAGTCACAGATTGACTTTCTCCTCACAAGAAAGAGAGAGAAGGGTTTGTAGAGATTGTAAAATTATATGTGGAGAAAGTTTAACCTCACAACATAGGCTTTTGGTGGTGGACTTGAGGCTTCAACATCACATTAGGCGAAGGAACATACTTAGATTACCTAGAATTAAGTGGAGGAATTTAAAGAAGGAAAAAGAAGAAATTTTTAAGGAAGATTTGTTAGGGAAAAGTATTTGGGACTTACAAGGAGAATCTGACTTTCCTACCTTATGGAATGACATGGCAACTAGAGTGGGAACAGTGGCTAAAAAGATATTTGGAGAGTCAAGAGGTTATGCCCCCATGAACAAGGAATCTTGGTGGTGGAATGAAGGTGTACAAGATAAAATCAAATTTAAGAGGGCTAACTGTAAGGCTCTATATAGTTGTAGAAGTGATGAAAATATTGAGAAATATAAGCTTGCTAAAAAGGAGGCAAAAAAGGCTATAAGTGAAGCGAGGGATAGGGCTTTTGAAGATTTTTATCAAAAATTAGAATCTAAGGAGGGAGAGCGAGATATTTATAAAATTGCTAAAGCAAGAGCACATAGGGTGAAGGACTTAACCCAAGTCACGTGCACATTTTAATGAAAATAATAAGGTGCTAGTAAGAGATATGGAAATTAAGGAACGATGGGAGAGATACCATCAACTATTCAATGAAGACAACGGAGACGATATCATTCTAGGAGAGTTAGCTAAGTCTGAGGAGTTTAGAAACGTAATGTATTAGTCCTCTAATTTCGAAAGATTCAGGAATCAGAGCTGGATGAGGCTTTGAAGAAGATGAAGAAAGGAAAAGCAATTGGCCTCGATGATATCCCAATCGATGTATGGAAATGCTTAGGAAAGAAGGGCATAAGTTGGCTTACCAATCTTTTCAATAAAATATTGAAGAATAGAAAGATGTTGGACCAGTGGAAGAAGAGTACTCTCATACCCATATTCAAAAACAAAGGAGATATACAAAATTGTGCGAATTACAGAGGTATTAAGTTAATGAGCCGTACGATGAAACTTTGAGAGAGGGTGATAGAAAGAAGGTTAAGAAATGAGACTAAGTTGTCAAATAATCAGTTTGGTTTTATGCCAAGGAGGTCAACTACTGAAGCCATACATCTTTTAAGGAGACTTATCTAGAGATAACGGGATAAAGAAAAGGATTTACATATGATTTTTATTGATCTTGAAAAGGCATACGATAGAGTCCCTAGAAAAGTTATTTGGAGAGTTTTAGTAAAAAAAGGATGAACCTTTAGAGTAGCATCTATAGAATCAATGAAGGAGATGTATAGAGATGTGGTTACAAGTGTGAGAACATCAGAAGGGTTGACACGAGAGTTCCCTATAAATATAGGTTTACACCAAGGTTCAGTTCTGAGTCCTTATCTATTTGCGTTGGTCATAGATGAATTCACAAGGTACATACTGGAGAAAATACCGTGGTGTATGTTATTTGCAGATGACATTGTGTTAGTAGATGAAACAAAAGATGGGGTTAATGCTAAACTCGAGGTTTGGAGAGAGACACTTGAGGCAAAAGGGTTTAGAATTAGTAGATCAAAAACAAAATATATGGAATTTAACTTTAGCAAGGGTACACGTAGGAATGGAATAAGGGTTAGTATCGGAGATCAAGAGATACCCATAAGTGAAAATTTTAAATATTTAGGATCAGTTATTCAGAGTAATGGTGGTATAGATCGAGATGTTACACATCGGATACAAGCGAAATGGACTAAATGGAGAATGGCATAGACACATTGGACATTCGGGAATATTATGTGACCGCAAAATTCCTTTACGACTTAAGGGTAAATTTTATGGAATGGCAATTAGGCTAGCGATGCTCTATGGGTCTGAGTGTTGGATAGTAAATCACACACATGAGCAAAAGATGAGAGTAGTAGAAATGCGAATGTTAAGATGGTTGTGTGGGTACACTAGGATGGACAAGTTACAGAATGAGCATATTCCTGAGAAGAATGGAGTAGTAGCATCTATTGATGAGAAGATGAGAGAAACGAACTTAAGGTGGTTAGGTCATGTGTTAAAACGACCAGTAGAAGTGCCTGTCAGACGAGTAGATTTTAGAGAGTAGTCAACCTAAGAGGGGTAGATAAAGACCGAAAAAAACTTGGTGGGTAACTTGTAAGAAAGATATCGCCCATCTAGGAATTGAGGAGGATATGGTCCATGACAGAGCGCAATGGCGTAGCAGGATTCATGCAGCCGACCCTACTTAGTGGGATTTAGGCTTGGTTTGGCTTGTTTGTTTTCTTTTTGGGGGCAGTGATGGGAGGGATTATTGTGCTCAGGATTTAGATCATGAAGTTTATTCTACATCATTCCTTCTGGTTTTGCTTGTTGGGATTGATAGTATGGTTCTCATTTTCCTTTCTGGATTGCAGTTTGTGTGCCTATGAGTTAGATTGGCCTTTTTTCGGTATTTTGATTTTCATCTTTTGGAGATGCAAAACATGGATCGTTTCTTTATAGAAGTGGGTGAGATCATGTAACCCTGTAAATTATATGCAGCTTGGTTGATAAGCTTTTTGTACATTCAATCAAACAGCTACCAGTGCTTGACAAATAGTTCTTGTTTGTAAAAGGCAAGCCAACATTTTAACTGATGGTTGGTTTTGTTTTTGAAATCTTGTAGCTTAATATAGGTATACATGTAGAATGTATCCATACAAGGACACGTGCATTTTTATATGGAAAAAGACTAAGCAGCACATTATCTGTAATTTATTATTGTGCGTTGTCTAAAAATCACACCGTGACTTAAGTTTGGATTGGCTCATTTTGTGTTACTGCCTTAGCCATGTCAACGGAAGTGTAGTTGTTATAGTTCCTCAATTTGTATGATCTCCATTCAGGTTTGTAATTTTGTTTTTCTGGCATTTTGGGCAATGCCCTGAATGAATCAGGAGGAACCGGTTGATAAGAGTAAACATTGGGGCGATTTAGAGGAAGAGGAAGAGGAGGAGGAAGAGGAGGAAGAGGAGGAGGAGGAGGAGGAACAGATGGAGGAAGAAGAAATGGAAGATGGCATCCAATCCATAGATAGCCTTTCAAGGTACTTTATAGGTTGTAGCTTGCCTTGTGGTTTTCTCTTATGACAGCAAAATTCTATTGTTTTTTAAATGGAATTAAGATGATTTGTAACTTGCAAAATGATTTTCTCTGACAGTATTTTTCTAATTTTTGCTGACATGGTATGGGTTTAAGATTATAATAAACTGTATTAGTAACGTTCTGTTTTGATATAGAAGTCATTAAATATAGCATACTGAAATATCTGACATGTTCAAAATGGAATATGAAATGCTGTGAATTAGAGGAAGTGAGTGTGATTAACTGATTATTTGTCATATTTTGTCATTTGGAAATATCTTGATGTTATTTTTTCTTCACTGGGTGTCCCTTTATGTAATTTACTTATTTGAATTCTAATTTATCTTGGATTGCTATCTTGTTTATTGTTGTGGAACAGCACGCCTACTGGTGTTGAGACTCCTGATGTTATTGATCTTCGTAAGCAGCAAAGGAAGGAGCCAGAGAAGCCTTTGTATCAGGTGAGTGCGTGATATGAGATCTCTATGCTAATTCTTCGTTTTTCTTTCCCCTGTTCTAAAAGCTAATAACACATCTTCTGTTTAGGTGCTTGAAGAAAAAGAAGAGAAGATAGCTCCAGGAACTCTACTTGGAACAACTCACACGTATGTATTCCACTTTGGATAATCTAGTTACTGCATGTTTTTTACTATGAATGTACTTGGCATTCTGATTAGAAGCTCCCTCGTCATTTTCTGGTGGCTTTATTTTCTCAAATGGTCAATAATCATGACTTTGTCCTACTTTTAGGTATGTGATCAATACTGGCACACAGGACAAAACTGCTGCAAAAAGGGTAAGTTTATTTAACATTTATTTGTTCATTGTATAAGTTGGGGGTTATTTCTATTTCAGGTTTTTTTTTTTTTTTTTAAATTATAAATGTGGTGGCTGTACTGGTTGATCTTGGTTTGTTCCTTATGGTTGTCCCATCCTTAGTTTTGGTAAATGTGTATGATGTAATAAGGAACTTTCTTGTGGTGATATGCAACATGAATTATTTTGAGAAAACTTATAATCAGATTTGCTATTTTGACTGTTGACTGGGTTGTTCTCTGGATGAATGATCATATGAAGATTGCTAATTTTGAGATATATGCTTCAGTTGCATCAGTGCACATTCACACCTCGAGCTATGAATTTTGATATTTATATGGAGAGTTTTACTACATTTCGGATATAAGCATCTCCTGATTAGCCATTGCCGATTTTTTTTTTTCTTTTTGTTTTTTGATGGATGTGAAACACATAATAGAGTTTCCTCTGGATACTTTTTAGGTGAGCACAAGTATTGTGTTCATGCACTTGTGGTGTAGTATTTGTATGTATTTGTTGATTTGCCAATTTCTCTGATTTGGTTGAATTATTTTAATTCAGGTAAACTTGCATGATATATACTTCATTGTTCGGGTGCAAAATCACCTGGATAAATGATATATGGTCCATAATCTGAAGTACTTTGTCAATTCAAAAGAAGGGGTAGAAATCCCTGAAGCATTTTGAATGTCTGCTAGAAGATGTGCAGAGTAGTCTTGAATCTTGATGTGTCCAGTAATTTGAAGAATGAACCCATTGTTACTTCTAGGTCTTGTTAAAAAGTTATTATGATGTTCATTGTCTCAAGACTGTTTGTACTGGTTCCTTTCAGGTTGATCTGCTTAGAGGTCAGAAAACGGATAGGAGTTGATGTCACACTAGCACCGGAGGAGTTAGAAGTCATGGATAATGTTTTGCCAGCCAAGTAAGAGATACCCTTTCCCAATTGCTACCAACTATGTTTTGCCGATGGGTAATTAATTCATTTCTTATTTGATATGTAGATACGAGGAGGCCAGGGAGGAAGAGAAGTTAAAAAGTCAGCGGGAAGATTTCAGTGACATGGTTGCTGAGGTATGTGCATTTAATGGAATGTGTTATCCTTGTATGGTGTTTATATTCGAAATTCTTCTGTTAGTTCTAATGGTATGATACTACTGCAGAATGCAAAGAAAAGGAAGAGAAAAATGCAGGAAAAAGAAAGCAAGTCAAAGAAGAAAGATTTCAAGTTTTAGAGAGTTTTGGGTATCTGTTTTGTAATATGAATAGGTGCTAGAAACACGTAAACCTCCCTTTTCATTTGTGTTTTTCCCGTGCTCATGTTGTTGTCTCATATCACATCATACTGAACTTCCTTGTTACTTACCGAAGTTTGGACTCATGGGCTGAAGCACAAGCCACTATTGCTACACTATCATGTTGCATGAAGCTGGTTCTAATTATTGTGGTAATTCTTTCCGTTTACCATTTTACATGGTAATACTTACTATTTAAGACTCATCTTTCATGCCATCTTTCACAACAGCAGCTAAAGAATATACGTACATGATGCTTTTGGAAAAATTTTATTATAGGAAGATCTTACTAAGTAACATGCGAATATGCGATGTTATCATGTTATTATCTCCAGACCAATGAACTTTTTTTTTGACTTGTAGTGGTGGGTTCAAAAATCAAATCAGTTGCTTCATTGGTTTGTGCGGTAGCATTGATGGTACCATAAATGAACAGACGAGGTTTAGAATACTAATATCGGAATGGTTTACATTATGTTGTCCGCTGCCCATCTTTTTCAAGGGTTTCTGAAATCTCTCAGTATCCTTGCAATTCCATTTCTTACTGGTAATATACTAAAAGACACCCGAAAAATTGTGACCAGCGAGGGTGGAGGAGCTGTCCTCAAACGACCAGTCCCACCCGTCTAGTCCCTGTCACATCTTGAAGAGAACTATATCCCATAGTGATTTCGACGGTCTAATAATAACAATATAGGTAGTATAAACATAGAATAAGTTAAATTGGTTATGCATTCCAATGTAATTTACACCATTACTTGTCTATTGGATTGTGGGAATTGATGGAGATAAATGTCCTTGTGTCTTCATAGATTGTGACTGAATAAATTTTGAAAGTTAGACCATAAACTACTTCTCTTTCAGTAGCTAACATAAAATTTTCATTCAGGTCCCTGGAAGAAGCTTATGAGAAAAATCAAATGACGGTGAAAAGAAGCAATGTTTTAAACTTAAAAGTCACACTTGACTATTAAAGTTAATGAATCAAGTATATTTAAAAATTCGGTTGAGTTTTATCGCCTTAAAAATTAAAAACTAGGAAGGAATAAAATTATAGTAACAATTAAGTTAAATTAAAAACTTCAGATTTCTTACATGGTCCTTTAGCATATTATTCATTATTAATTCAAAAAATTTAAATTTCAAAAACTTTATTAACAATTTATTTATTTTTGAGTATTAAACAAATTCGGCTCTAACAAAAACTCGTGATTATTCGGTGAGTTTATCGAGTTTAATCTGAAACTCGATAATGAGTAATCGAGTTTAATTTGAAACTCGATATTCATTGAGTCGCTTATAATTCTATCGAGTTAAGTGAACTTGGTACAAATCGATCGAATTTTTCTAAATTTTTTTAAATTATGAAAAGAAGTCGAATTTTCAGAGTTTAATATTCTTTAGCTAGTACATATAATATACTAGTATAATTAATATCTTTAATTTCTCTAGGGAATTGCTAGACTGCTTGCTTGACCCTATACCACATGCTAATGTTCATGTAGGACCATTTGAGATGCTCAGCACATGTTACTCCGAATTCCTTTTGGATTGGCCATTGTCTTGCAACGTTCCATGGCCTCATTAATCATTGTGGTTTAAATTTCTTCTACATTTTTGTAATTCATTGTTCGTTTAACATCACTAGGCTTCTTGACATGGATATGCCAAACAATGGCAATTGTCCCAGATGGTACAATGGTCCTTGTCCTTTCGCAATCATACTTGTCATTTCAGTGCCTCATTGTTCTTCAAACCTCGTTAAATGTTTCTTCAAAACCCCACTTGTAGAAGCTTCAAAATTGCAATTTATGATTTGAAGGTGCTTCGTTAAAAGAATTTAACTACAAGATTTCAATTGATAAAATAACAGGAGAAAAAAAATGTTTACCAATGTAACACTACTATATTATAAGACGAACATGTTCTAATTAACAAGTTCTAGATACATAAATCACAGTAGAGATCCAACCTATGATATGTATCAAAATGCTATAGTTATGCACACATTCTCCAATCATTTTGACACCAAATCACATTTGCTGTTTTATTCTCAAATCAATTAGCTTGTACTATGTAAGTCGCGGATTCAAAAAGAAGAATCAACCAAACTAGTAAAAATAAAAGTTATATTAGAATATATACTGTTTTTATTTGACAACGAAATATAATTCAAACGAGTAAAATTATACTTTCTTTGTGACTTAAGTTATGGGCTCAAGACATCAAGAATATATAGAGATTCAGTTTAAATCCTCTTAAAAAAGAAAAAGAAAAAAAAAAAAAAAAGTATACGGTTTGGTAAAAACTTTTCATAATAAAGCTTTTGAACGTTTAGGGTTATCATAGGAAGGCTTACTTAACATGGTTTTAGTTTGTGGATATAATCATATCCGCTCATGACTTTGGTGGGTCGATAGTCTATTTTGTGATATCTTCCTCAAATATCATATAGAATTTAGTTCAATCAAGTGATGAATAAATTCATCACACTACCTAATTCATTAGAATCATTTTCCAACCTGTAACTAACCATACCTAGGCCCAGTGGTCCAACCCAGATGAGAGCGTCCCATGATGTCAGTCACACCAACATTCGGCTATGTTAAAAGAAAACCTCTCTAATCTTTCTTCATTACTTATTGTCATAAAATCTATTAACTAACAATATAATCGCAGAAAATACTTACACAGATCTCATATCTAACTATTTTAATAGTCTCTTATATTTTATATATGTTTGTATTTTTTTAAATTTTTATATTTAAAATGATACATTTTCATCCTTTACAAATTCAAAATATATTATATTAGTCTTTTGACACAATTACGGATATATTTGGATTTGAAATACTCACACACATATTACATGTTACATTTTGAAATTTAAAATTAACAACACACAAATTCTAAACACTAAACGACGCTACCTAAAATTTTTTTTACCAATCACCCTAAAATTCTCACCACCCACCATCACCACTCAATTCCCCTTCCATGCCGCTTCTCCTTGGCTACCTCCTACCTCCGTAACCCCAATCCTTTCCTTTTCTAGGACAATTTAGTATTTAGGGTTATGTGTTGCCTATGTTGCCCCTAAAAATATGACATGTGATACACATTTGACTATTTTAGATTAAAACATACTTGTAATTGTGTCAAGGACCAAAATAATACGTTTTGAATTTGTGAAAGATAAAAATACATCATTTTGAATGTGAAGATTATTAGGGTCATTTCCCTAATATTTAATTGGTTAAAATGACATAATCCTTTTGTAATTAGGCGAATAAGCACTTTACCCTCTGTGGTTATGAAATGTGCATTTAACCTTCTTATGATTCAAATTTAATTGCAAAATGGACGGAAACTGTCAAAACTAGTTAATTTTGATGGTCACGTGCCTAAAAGTACATTTGAAACTGTTTAAAAAAATTAACACTACAAAAAAACATGAACTGACTTTTTTACCCCCAAAATCCCCTAACCCTTTCTAACTCTTCTACCACACAATCTACCCCTTTTCCTTTCCCGACTACCCTAGCCACCACCACCACCACCACCAACACTACCATCATAGTAGCCCCTACTCCTCTGTTACCCACCCTACCATTGGTCAAATGGGCCTCTCACCCCTTCTGATCTTCTTTTACAGTCCTCCTCATCCCAGCACCACCATCCTCCTCTCATTTCCATCCCAGCCCTGTCACTCCTTTCCTATTCTAGCCCACTCTAACCACCAGCTACTCACCTCCGATCTTCCTCCACAAGTTCACCTCTTCCCCTTAATCTCCTTCTCGCCTCAATCTCCTGTCTATCTTTCTCCCCTCCTTCTTTTTCCCAAGCTCTCTTCCTTTCACTCTACTCTTCAATCTCCTTCTTGCCACCGCCTTCCCCTTTCCCAATTGAGTTTGCAATGGAAAGGGGAAGAATGGCAGATCTAGCTTGAGAGGGAATGGTAAATGGAGATGGGGGAAGTGGAGATAGGACAGGAAAGGGTGATGTGGCTGGAGTGGAGGAAGAGAAAAGAATAGTGGTAGCAGAGGATGACGTGGTGGTTATGGGCAGTGTGGTAGAGGGGGACGAGAAGGGGTTAGGGTTTTCTTTTTTAATTTGTAATTTGACCCCAAAACTTTGTTAGCCTTTGAACAATTTATTTTTAATTTAACGCCAAAATTTTCAAACACTTGAATTGGTTAAGATTATATGCCATTTCACAAGTCAGTGTCAGTTTTGACATTTTCATCCATTTTGTAAAATAATTTAAAATATAAAAGGGTCAAATGCACATTTGATAACTATAGGGATAAAGTACTTATTTACCTAACAATAAAAGTAATTGTATTTTATCTTATTTAATTCATACCACAACGTCTATAGTAGAGATCCAAGACCAAATCTACGTAAACTTTATCCTACTCGCTCCATCTCATTTTATTTGGTATGGTCAATCTTGCATACAATTTTAAAAAAGTTTATATTTCACTAAATAGTACTAGAATAGTTTTTCCGTTATTATCCCTCAATTAAAATTCAAATTTTTTTACTTGGTTTTGGGGTTTCAAAATTTGAAATCATTTTAGAGTAATTAATATTAAAATATGACTTTAATGCTCTGTTTTTTGAACTTGTATGATGGGTAAATTAGACAAATTATGCCTTTATTTATTTGCCAATAAAATAGAGTGACAAATAATTTGAGACAAATTAAAATAAAAAGAAAGACAAATAAAATGAGACGATGGAGAATAATTAATATGAATTGTACGAACGACAATGATACATAACCAAGGGCTGCTTAATCCACGGGTAACAATTGATTATATCAAAATAATGTCTCCACATGTTTACAATTTTTAAGGATATTGACTTGATTAGTTGAATTAGAATTATTGTTTGTTAATGTAATATCGTTGAGCAACTGTGTTCATGTTAGACTTTGATTACCAAAATGCTTCATTATTAAGCCAACCTTAAGATGTCGTTATCTTGGTTGTCCGACAAATATTCTGTTTCATCTTATTATATTAGGGAGAAACATATTACCCACGAAGTGGCTTTACCTAACCGACCGACCAACTTGATTTCATGCATATTCCCTATACTAATATTGTTATCTAGTCCTCTGTGATTGATTAGATTTGTTATTAATTGGTCCATTTAATATTTATTAAGTCTTAGAAGTTAGTAATTTTCCTAAGGCGAAAAAAAAAAATCTAAATCTCTTCCTTTAGACAACAACTATTCAAGATATTATTCAAAAGAATAATTGTAGTAAGTTTTTTAAATGTGGTATACGTGATATAAAAATATAATTAAAAAACGTATTGTTAAATAATTATAAAGTATTATTTTATAAATAATGAATAATAGACACTGTCCAAATAGAGTCACATGTCAACATAACTATGCAAGTGTGTTTCAATAGAGTGATTGATATGGTTTTTTTTAAAGTAGAGCGTAGAATATTAATTAATTGTACAAAGTTAACTCCTACTAAAATTCCAACCTATTGATAAGGCAAATGTTATCAAATTCTTTTTAAAGTAGAGTGTAGAATATTAATTAATTATTTTGTAAAGTTAACTCCTACTGAATTTCCAACCTATTGATAAGGCAAATGTTATTGCCACAGCTCCAATCTTATTGCTACAGCAAAAGACCTGTGAAATGATAAAAATACCCATTAAGATTACACTCCCTTCCTAACAAAAAGTAAAGGAAGGTTCAAGAATGGATAGCCCTTGTCCGTTGTAGAATCAAACATGCACTCTACCTCCAAACTCCAAATGAAGCCATTTTTCTTCCATGTAGTACAAGACCCCCAGGATCATCATGCATTTGGGGACATTGGTTGCCGTCTCCAATATGAAAAATATTAAGTAGACCCGATTTTTTATTCTATCTATAGACGTTGTTAATGTATAAATGTTTAGATTCATTGTATATATATCTAAATTTATTAGTGCCTAAATTTATGTACAGTTACCTTATTAGTTAGTGTCTAGATTCATTGTACAATCTAAATTCATTGTACCTATAAACTTATAAATATAGGCTATTGTATCATTCATCAACAGTACACACAAATTTTCTCTTTACAATTCTAACATGGTATTAGAGCCATATCTTGGTGTTTGAGTCTTTTTTTTTTTCGGTGGTCTTCTTCCAATACCCAGTTGGCATTCCAACCCTTTGTGGGCTCTGTTTTCTCAATCTGTTTTCTCCAAATTCCTTGAGGTACTGTTTCTTTATAATTTTTTTGTATCATAATCTTTAGTTTTCTTCATTATTGTTAATCTCATGGCTTCCTCTAGTTCTATAGTATATCATATATCTGCTCACACTCCAATCACTCCAGATAATCTCTATATTGCCATCAAACAGGTACTCTCTAAACTCCTTCCATCTTATGGTAATGCAAATTCTGTTATACCAAATTCTAGTTGGTATCTTGATTCTACATGTTCCAATTACATGACATCAGACTCTACTATTTTTTCTTCCAAACAACCCTCACATGCACCATATATTCAAACAGCTGATGGATCTCTCATGTCTGTTAATCACATGTGTACTGTATCTACATCTGTCTTCTCTCTCTCTACCAGAATCCTTTCATGTTCTAAAATTGACTTTAAATCTTATTTCTATTAGGCAATTAGTTGAACTTGGCTAGTATGAAGGGCTGCATGCACAGTTTGCCCTACAATCGCCGCAATTGTGGCATAATCTATCACCGGCACAGGTGTTTGTGATGGTTGAGACTGTTGTAATTGCTGTAGCTATTGGGTCTGCGACTCAGTCTCAATCTGTCCTCTTGCCCCTTGATCGGTTCTAACAGATTCCTCAACCTGTGTTTGACTGGTTCCCGTTTCTTGCCCAGGTGCCCTCTTCTGAGATATAACAATCTGTCTCTGTCTATTCAATTCAGATTCCATTTTCTACATATTTCATATAGGGTAAGTATCATAGTCAATTCTTATTTAGACATTAACCTTAAAATAATACACTTACACACTTCAATCACTCCCCACTTAAGCATTACGAACAAGGAATCACAATAACTCCTAGTTTAGGTTGGCCAATCCTAAACCCTGAGTTACATACATAGAGTCCAAGTCCCCAATACTGCACTCATAACCATAACAGTTCACCTTAATACTAGACACAGGATTGAATAACCTATACTCTGATACCACTTAATGTCACGTCCCCAAAACTGGACAATGACACGCCGCACCTCGAGATCACCCCAAGCATACAAGGCACAATACAAGAGCAATAAACATCTATAAACCTGTTATTAGATCTCGAGATCAACCAATATAAGATCATCAAAGAATATTCAACGACCATATCCATAACATTCCACGACAGCCAAATCACATTCATATACAAGTATCAAAACTACAACCCAAACACAGTCAGAAATTCAATCACAAGATAAATGTAACAAGTACATAGGCACACAGGCCTAACCATAAAAACCAACCTCACACTAGGATGGTAAATAGAAAAATTCTATCTCCAATAACTGGGATCTGTACTATAATTCCCTCCCTGATCAGCACTTGACTCCGGACCTGCTAACGTCTCCTGTTGGTTCTCAACTGCAAACATAGGAGTGTTAGCATGAAATAATAATAACGGAGTAAGCACATCGTGCTTAGTAAATAACTTTTAAATCCAATTATAGATAACATGTATACAATCAGTACAGGGAACAATATACAAGACATTATCATTATTTAAAATGCAAATATCAGTCAATGAGCTCAGGGTTCACCAAAGTCTTCCCAGCACTGGATACAGGTCTACCTATTATTCGCCCGAGTAGAGAAGGCATAACGGAGTATTTATCACTTGTCTTCCCCAATAGACTGGGTATAACATTTACGAAGCAGAGTACTCAGTATATCATTTCATTCGCTCACTCATAGCCAAGTCCACTAAAGTGACCCGTTGAACTCTTCACAGTAATCATTCATTAACACATAGTACAATAATGAACAATTGATACATTACATAACAAACATATAATTTATAAACATACTTACCTTATAAATATTAATTGAAATAAATATACTTACCTTAATACCAATTATTCTATGATTACAATACCAATCATATACAGGGTATCGATAATAAGGGTGTAAACGTTACTTACCTTGAAAATCGATTTCGTAGATATATTCTAATTTCGACGATCTAAAACTCTAATCTCGAATCACCTAAACCAGGAGAGTGTTATACTATTAGAATAAAAATTGAGATAGGGATTCACTTTTGGGCATCACTCAAAATCTCAAATTAGTCATTAATTGAACACAATTAAGTAAGGATTGATTTAAATTTGTGAAAATAAGATAAAAATCTAAGAATTAGGGTTTATAATTTCAAATATCTCACTAGGTTAAGAATTGTCAAAACCCTAATTCAAATCTCACAAAAACAATAATTAAAAAGTCATTTCAAACCATAAATTCAGTCCCAATAGCTCATAAATATATTTGGTAATCAAATCAATTCATAAACAAAAAAATTAAACAAATTAATTTCCTGAGGAACTTGGAATTTAACATAAAAATCATACAGATCTGGAAGTAAAACTTACTTTTGAAGTTGGATTAAAGGTCTACGAGAATTCCTGTACCAATGGATCACCAATTTGATTTGTGAATAAAAATTTCTTAAAGCTAAATTTGTGATTTGAGATATTGGTTTGGAGAATTTCAAAGGGATTTTCTCACTGTTAGAAACAATTGGAATATGCTGGAGGATGTCTTCACAGAGAAGACTTATATGATTTTCAAAATTTTACTTTAGTCCCTCAAGTTTTATAAAATTATACTTTGACCCTAAAATTTTGAAAAAATATTTAAAAAGAGTAAAACGATTATTTAATATTTGAAAGGGATATTAATGAGTATTTAAAAGGAAAAAATCAAATACGAAAATATGTGAAATGATCAAAAAAGTCGAGTATTACAGTGTGTCTTGTCAACTTGCTAAAAATCATGCCCTTCCATTTCCTATCAGTGAGTCTGTATCAACTGCACCATTTGATTTAGTACACTCAGATGTATGGGGTCCTTCTCCAACACCTACTATGGATGGTTCTAAATATTTTGTTATCTTTGTAGATGATTTTACTCGATTTACGTGAATTTTTCTCATGAAAAATAAATCTAAATTATCTCAAATTTATCACGATTTTGCTACAATGGTAAAAACTCAATTTTCATGCCCTATCATAATTTTTCACACTGATAATGCCATGGAATACAAAGAAACATCTCTTCTTAATTTTCTTCGCAAAGAGGGTACCATTTTTCATCGTTCATGTCCAGCTACATCCTTACAAAATAGTCGTGCTGAGCGTAAACACCGACACATTCTTGACACAACTCATGCTCTCTTACTTTCTTCTTCTTGCCCAGAGCGTTTTTGGGGTGAACCTGCCCTTACTGCTGTCTACATTATCAATAGAATTCTCTCTCCTATTACCAACAATCAGTCTCCCTATGAATGTTTATATGACTCCCCTCCAAACTATAAGAATCTAAGAGTCTTTGGTTGTACTTGTTTTGTTTTTCTCCAACCCCATGAGTATACTAAATTAGAATCTCGAGTTAGGTTATATTGTTTTATTGGTTATGATGAAGTACTGTATTGAGCACAAAGGTTATCGTTGTTGGGATCCCTAATCTAAATGATTACGAATTTCTCGTCATATTATCTTTTGGGAAAACAAGATATTCTCTTCAATGTTCAAGTTTAATCTATCACCGTCCTCCTTACCACCT
Source organism: Cinchona pubescens (assembly GCA_025175665.1). Classification (NCBI taxonomy): domain Eukaryota; kingdom Viridiplantae; phylum Streptophyta; class Magnoliopsida; order Gentianales; family Rubiaceae; genus Cinchona; species Cinchona pubescens. Next base: position 117,330 of record JANKKI010000250.1, read on the forward strand.
CTGTTTACTTCTCCTGTACTAGATCTTTTTTGAAATACTGTCCCTGTAATAGATTTTCCTAACTCAGTTCATGAGGTATCCACCTCCGACGACCACCATCTCACGTCTTCCGAGGATCAACGTCCAGCTGACGGCCCTAACACACGCACTCCTCTTGAGTCATCTATTCTTCCTGAGTCCTCATTGCATCACCTCTACTTTCTCGTCAGTCTACTAAGGTAAGAGAACACCCTACTCGTCTTCGTGATTTTCATTATTTTTTCACTGTTCTTTCCTTTCATGAGCCTACATCCTACAAAGAAGCTTATCTTAATCCTTTATGGTAACAAGCTATGTCTGATGAGTTGCAGGCACTTGAAAAAACTCACACAGTAAACTTGGGACTTGGTTGATCTTCTTCCCAATAAATCTCTTGTTGGCTGCAAGTGGGTGTACAAAATTAAACCCGTTCTGAAGGTAGTGTAGATCGTTATAAAGCCCGTCTTGTTGTTAAGGGTTTTACGCAAGAATATGGTATTGACTATGAGAAAACTTTTGCATTTGTTGCTTGGCTTACCTCTATTAAAAGTTTACTTGTCGTTGCTGCTGTACGACACTGGGAATTATTTCAAATGGATGTGAAGAATGCTTTTCTTAACGAAGATATTTCAGAAGAAATTTATATGCAGCCACCGCTAGGATATACTAGCGATTCTGAAAAGGTTTGTAAATTTCGTAAGGCTCTCTATGGTCTCAAACAGGATCCAAGATCCTGGTTGTCTAAATTCAGTCACACAGTCAAACAGTTTGGTTTCAAATCTAGTTCTTATGATTTTACTCTATTTGTTCGCCGTTCTGATCAGGGTATCATTCTTTTGCTTTTATATGTTGATGATATGATCATACATAGGAGATGATCTAACTGGTATTTCTGAACTCAATCAGTATTTGAATCGTCATTTGGAGATGAAAGATCTTGGTTTTCTTAATTACTTCCTAGGTCTCGAAGTATCTTTTACATCTGATGGTTACTATCTTACACAGGCCAAGTATGCATTTGATCTTCTTTCTCATGCTGGGTTAACTGATAGTAAGATTGCATCTATTCCTATTGAGGCCAATACTCATCTCACTCCTAGTGATGGTTCACTTCTTCCTGATCCAACCCTTTATCGACAGTTGGTTGGTAGCTTGTTATATTTTACTGTTACTCGTCCAGATATTGCTTATGTTGTTCATATCGTCAGTCAGTTTATGGCTAATCCCTGGAGTTCTCACTTCGCAGCTGTTCTTCGTATTCTGCGCTATATCAAAGGCACTTTGTATCATGGTCTCTTCTTTGCTTCTCAATCTTCTCTTGTATTAAATGTTTATTTTGATGCTGATTGGGTAGGAGATCCTACTGATAGGCGTAATTTACAATCCACCACAGGTTTCTATTTCTTTCTCGGTGACTCTCTATGTAAAAAGCAAACTGTTGTCTCTTACTCTAGTACTAAGGCCGAATATCGTGCTCTTGCTGATGCCACTCAAGAGCTTATTTGGCTCCGTTGGTTGCTATCTGATACAGGTATTTCACATAACTTGCCCACTATTCTTCATGTTGACAATCGAGTGCTATTCAAATTGCTTACAATGATGTTTTCCATGAGAGAACCAAGCATATTGAAACTGATTGCCATTTTGTGCACTATCACATCTTAAATGGGACTGTCAAACTTCTTTCAACTCCGTCTTCTGATCAGACTGTTGATATTTTCACCAAGGCGCATCTTCCTGGGCGTTTCCTTCATTTAGTTTCCAAATTCAAGTTAGTCTGCGCAAAACCACCTTAAATTTGAGGGGGGGATGTTAATGTATATATGTCTAGATTCATTAGTGTCTAAATTTATGTACAGTTACCTTATTAGTTAGTGTCTAAATTCATTGCTACCTACAATCTAAATTCATTGTACCTATCAGCCTATAAATATAGGCTATTGTATCATTCATCAATACACACAAATTTTCTCTTTACAATTCTAACAGACATTATGATCAGAATTTAATTTTATAGAATCTTTTTTACATCAAATAATATCTTATATTTTATAAAACTTAATTCACACCACAAGATTTATAAGTGAATCAAAAAATCAACTTTAACTAAATATTTACTCTCCTATAATGCCTAGTAGGCTAAATAATAGCTAGTTCTAGTCTCCAATTGCTATTTGGTTGTACAATCAACCCTTCACATCCAGAAGGGTTCAAAGCAATGTGACTATTTGTGAGATTTTTTTGCTTGTACTTGAGCCATCAGATTGCTGTTAAAATGATTTCAAAGTTGAATAAAAACGTCAAGAACAAAGAATTTTGTCAACTGATTTGTAGCAAGATTTGATGGTCGATAGTCCCCGGTGGCTGGCCTGTAGCAAAGGGAAGAAATTATCAATTGACACATACATCACAATGATAGTTAAATTAATTTGCAGTTAACTAGATATATATCTTCTGTTTAGACAGTTAACTTCTCATTATTTTTCAAACACTAATATTTTGTAATTATATTTTAGTATATTCTTCAATTACTTTTTTATCCACCTTCAAAAAGTTCTTTTAGTATTATTTCAAATAATAATTAAAGTTATATATGTCGAATAATTATTGCCCAAACAGAAAGCGAACTTTTCAAACCAGTTCTATACACACGTCATAGATGTGAAAATTCTTAGTCTATCTAACCAATCCATTTTATTTCATGCAAAGAATTATTTAATTTATATTTCTTAAGTACAATATTAAAATTGCTCTACAAGATTACAATGCAACATATCCTAAATAATTGAATTCTTTTTTTTTTAAAGAGAATTTACCGTAAATCCTTACTTATTCTTAATGATTCAAACTGATAATTTAAATTACAAAAAAAATATAATCTCAAAATTTTGAACTGATGATTTAAACTTTATAGAAGAAATATAATCTTACGATTTAGGTTCTACTACGTTATCTCCTAAATAATTGAACTTATGAAGAGATGGAGAATCTATATATTACTTTCACTTAAAGTTCCACCAGGAATCACATGTTGACAACTGTATTTCACCCCCAAGGCTCCAACACATTTTCTAATTAGTTTACCCCTTTCTCTATAAGTTTTAGAGGTAGAGTTGATGATCAATCACCACCATGAATGGGTTACGGTATAGCAGACAAATATACCGACATTCTTTCTTCATCCCACACACACTTTGTGTACTAAATAACTAAAGGCACTGCATGAAACATTACCTGAATACTTTAAAAGCTTGAAAGTACTTGGGCCAATTTGTACTAAGTTAACTCAAATCAGTAAAATTATACGTGATTAAACCCAAAAAAAAAAACTTAATAAATATTGGGTTTTTAAATTAAATTAAATTAACTCACTAAGAAATTATACTTTTCTATGAGTCGTGTTTATTTAAGAACCAAACTTTCAACTTGAAATATAATAAATTGTTAATAAACCTTTTTAAACTTAATGTTTCTAAAATAAAAATAAATAATATGTAAATGATCATGTATTTATAATTAGGAAATCCAAATATTTCAACACTTAAATTTGAGAAATTTTATATCGGTCAGAAGCAACTATTAGGCATATCTAATAGTTGCTCCTCAACCAACCAATAGGAGCATTCTATTTAGAGTGGAGAGTCCATATTTTTAAAAAATAAGACGGCCATCCTATCCAAAAAAATTAGTCCTACATTCCAAATGGCAAGTTCTTATTAGTTGAGAGTCCTACATTCCAAATGGCAAGTTCTTATTAGTTGAGAATCAACTACTGGGCATATCCAGTAGTTGCTCATAATCAAAATAAAAATTTCCCTTAAATCTAATTTTTAAAATATTTTTATTCTTGATAAGTGAAATAATAAATACATGCTCAACTCAATAACTTTTTAAGTAGAATAAAATCGCCATAATTTCTCAACATTCATTATGAGACTAAACACGCTTTTAAGCCAATAAACATCCCTTCTGTCAACTTTATAAATCCACAAACATTATTATCAAATACATTCGTAAATGGTTAGTTCAATGGTGAACCTTTTTTTATATATCTATATAAATAAATAAAAAAATCACCCCTCCCACTTGTGCTTTAGTAACTCAAACTCATGACCAATAAGTCATAGGGATAGCGTCTTATTACCTAAACTGCACTTCGTTGTTAGAACTTTGCAACAATCAAGAAAATTTCTATTAGGAATGTCAATTTCTGACATGAATACGATACAAAATTAGCGGATTAGAATTGAGCCTTATCGGGTTCAAGTTGTAAATGAATTGACCTATTTATGACCTATTTATGACATGTCAATAAATAGGTTTGGTCAGGTTAACCTGCGAGTTACTCAGGTAACCCAAAAACTTATTGGCTAAAAAATTTCATTATGTATTATGCTATAATTTGTTCATTTTTGTGATTCAAACTTGACTCAAGTCTTATATGTGATGAGTTCATTTCTTTTCTTATTTTTTGTATAATTGCTCTCTGGCTAGATATAAATTTCTGATACAATACGACAATTTAATACGAACGTGATATGAAATTAGCAAGTTAGGGTCAGGCCTTATCGGATTCGGATAATAAATGAGTCGACCTATTTACGGCACGTCAATAAATGGATCGGATCGGGTTGACCCACAGGTTACTTGACTAATTCGAAAACATATTGGCTAAAAATTTCATTATGTATCATGCTATATATAATTTGTTTATTTTTATGATTCAAACTTGAAATTGGGCATTGGTAGGTTAGTATTTCGATTTTATATATGATGAGTTCGTTCTCTTTATTATTTTGAATACAAGAAATTATTAATGTCACATTGGTTAGTATTTTGGTCATGTAACTGTTTCATATGAAAAGGTAAACAATTAAATATGACTACTGCACCTGCAGAATAATAGTCTATTATCCATAATAGCTATAAGAGTATCACTGAACTGATTGAATAGTCACATTATGACTCTTCCATTAAAAAATAATTTATATAGCGAGTTCTAGTCGAAATCAGCATATAAACATCAGATACTAAATAGTAAATATGCTTTTATCAGATGCTAACACACTATTATCATTATAAAAGTTAAAAAGAATGAACAAAAAGAATGAATAAAAATTTGTTTTTGCTATTAATTGTACTAATTTTGTAATTATACAAATTTACAAAATGATTAGTGAAATTTAAAAAAGTTAGATGAGTTGAACCTGATACAACATAATAATAAATAGATTCAATGCGACACGAATCGATTATTAATTAAGTAAAATTAGAGTTAAAATTTTTCAATTCGACCACAATAATAACACGATACGATTATCTTTAATGTGACACGATTGACAGTGCTAGTGTCTGCATCAATAAAGCTGCTAAATTACATCACATACATTCATATACGTTCCACATGGAAATTCTTTATTCCTGTCAAATTATTTACCATTTTTGCCCAATTTGCATTACACTTCATTTTCCCTTTATAGAAAGCACTATCAACGGCCAAGAATCAACCCTCATGGTTCCACCCTCAACTTAGGGGCGAAGTAATCAGCCAGCCACTATGGGTTAGAATGTACGAGACTTCAATGAGGAAATTTTTTTAAAGTGGTAAGAATTTTATATAGTTGACACGAGGACTACTTTAACCAAATCATATTCTCGTGTCAATTTAATGCTACCCATATAAAAATTAACATGCGTGTGTTTTTAAAATTATACAATCACTACTAATTTTTTAATTCTTTAACAATGTTATTCAATAATTAAGAGACAAATTAAATTAATAATGATAAAGAATAAGTATTGATTAGTTGACACTAAAAATTTATTCGCACTTTTATTTCACATATATCAATAAAAAAAATATTCAAAATCCTCTCGGACAAAAGAAGCTCAAGAAATTAATGGGGATAGAGATATACTAGACCTCTCCCTCTTCTAGTTATCATTCTAACTATTGTTTTTACAAAGAGATTGATAGAAAGAGAAAGAAAGAGATGGAGAACTAGAAATAAATAGACAGATAGAGAGAATCTCAGATATGCTCACTTCCCATCACCTTCCTAAAAATTTCATTATACTTTTCCTTGTCCAATTTTGTTTTTTTTTAATTATTTTTTATTATATTTTTTTTATATTTTTTAATGACTCGAATTCATAATTAATAAATTATATAAAAAATGTCTTACCTCCTAATATTCACTTCGTTATCTAATTTCTTATATCTATATCTTCACAACCTCACACCCTTTGTCCCATACAAAACAATTTGATGTATACTTCTTTGTTCTCTTCAGGTTCCTCTCTCTTCTTCTTGCACCAAGATTCAAAGGGTAGCTATAAAATTTGATCACATAAACCGAATTCAAAGGAGCATATCTTATTTGATTCTTGGCTTGAAAGTAAAGATGGGATTAAGTTCTAAACAAGTTTCAAGTGATCATTCACTTGATTGGAGTCAATCACTTTACTTTGTTAGAATCAGGCAAATTGGAGTTGCCCAAACAGCCTCAAACAAGAAGGCAACAACAGAATCAGCAACATCCATTATCATCAGAACCTTTGAAATGTCCGAGGTGTGGTTCGACGAATACAAAGTTTTGTTATTACAACAACTACAATAAGTCTCAACCTCGTCATTTCTGCAAAGCTTGCAAGAGGCACTGGACTAAAGGAGGGACTCTTCGCAACGTACCTGTTGGAGGCGGTCGCAAGAACAAGCGCCTCAAGACAACAGCAAATGCTGCCACGACCACTACTGCCAGTAAGGCCACTGGCACTGGTGGTAGGAATTATGGCAATCTCGCTCACAGCCAGCGAGATTGCCATAATTCCACTCTAGGATGCGACGCTCTTAATGATCAGGAAAATATATCTGATAGCATTCTTTACCGAGCCCTGATTAGCAGTTCGTCCTCAGTTCAACATGATTCAAATACAATCAATACATTCATGGGCAAGAATTCGACTGGAGCAACAAGAACAGTTTCGCAGCTCAAGATCAGCAAAGTCTTGAATTTTATTCATTCTCTAGCTTAAATAGCACTTTTGATGCAATGATTCCATGTTCATTTCCTTGCTCCAATTTAGTATCTCTTACTAATAATGGCTGTGATCATTTCACTGGGGAGCTTGATCAATTGGAGTCATCAATCATTACTTCTTCTACAGTCATTCCAACAACAAGGAGTTCTACTAATGCTGTTTTTTCTGAGTCATGGCAAGCTCCGATTACTATGAGTACGACCAATGTCATGGAGGAAATGCCAAAATACTGGAATTGGAATGATATAGATTCATTGGTTTCAGCTGATCTCAACATATCATGGGAGGATTTAGACATCAAACCCTGAAGAGTGCAGACCAAGAAATCAAAAATAATGTTGTTAGATTGCCAATATATATATAGAATATATATAGATCAGTTTGGTTTAAGAGATTTGCCTTCATTTCGGGAGGAGAGTGTGATTGTTTTCTTTTTTTTTTTTTTCCAAGATTTCTTCTTGTTTCCAGTCATCATCAAAGTATATAATGTGCCTCTAACTAAATTTAAAGTCAGATGTAATGTGTTTCTTTGTTCTTTTTGCTTGAAGCTGTGCTTTTATTATCAGCTTCACTAATATAACTAAATATGTTAAATTAAGCTGCTCTTTTTTTTTATTTTTTTCTGTGGGGGGTGGTTGTGATTAATATGTGATCAATAGGTGGCTAACAATGTACTGGTCTCATTTGTAATTTTTTTCAATACAATCAAACAATTCACTCAATCTTTCTTTATACTTTCTCTCTTTAAAAACATTAAATTGTGTATTTGGATAGAAGAATTTGACGAAAAATTAAAATTCATCAATTCATTGGAATAATTTTTTAGAGGTATAAGGGTTTGATGTCTAAATCCTTTAAAATGACAAATGAAAGCAACCTACACATTTGTCATTTTTCTTTATTTTTTTAGAGGAATGATTAATACTATACTACTAGGCAGTAAAAGCTTATTCTTTGAAGTGTTTCTCAGCCATGAATTCTTATGGAATAGGAAATGGATCTGACAGGTACAAGGGACAGATGCATGGGGTCTCTTCCAGCTGGGTAGGGATGATTAGATGTGATGGAAGATTCTTGCAGATAGACATATATCCATTTGACATTTGTAGGGATACATGTTATGTTTTCCATACGGACTTCATTTATTTCAAAGAATATTTGCTTCAGGCAGACAGAAGTTAATTTGCAACATAAAAAATTGATGTTTGAATTATTCCTTGACATAATTTTTATGCATAAATATGATGAAAATTGAGTAACACATAAATACTTAAGCTATACAGGTAAATTTTTATATGAATCAAATTCATAGTATAATATTATATTTTTTTTTATCAATAAAAAGTTAAATTACTCAATGTAGGATGATGGTGCTCTTTATAAACTAAAAGATTTATGTCACTATATCAAGATTCGGTCTATATACGAATTTTTTAACTATACCTCATTATCGCGAGTTGTATACAATTTGGGAGTTTATATTAAAATTTAAAGATAAAATAGACCAATATAGGAGATGTGCATTTCACTGGCTTAAAAAAATTAAAATTGTGATATGCCAAATATATATATATATATATATATATATATATATATATATATATATCTCCTACGATAAGTAGTAGCTTTATAGGCAATAATTTTAAAAGATAAGTAGCTTTATAGGCAATAATTTTAAAAGATAAAAATATTCAAATAAATTCTACTTATATTTATCTCTTTTATATGAGATTTATATTCAATGGGGAAGTGTCTGCAAATTAATTTAGGAAAAGAATTTGAGTAATAAAAGTTATTGGACAAACATGTATGTTATATTCCTATTTTCCTCTTTCCTAACTATAAACTCTTCTTTGATATTCTTTTCTCGTAACAAAAAGCTTATTCTTTTTTCTTCCATCTTTTTTTTTTATTATTATTAATTTGGTTTTGTTGTGTAAGAGCTAAGTTTGACAAATGTGCAAGATTGTTTGTCGTTCGCTTTAACTAAATTTTTCCTCTAATATATACTTAGTTAACTATCAAGTCTACTAGATATAAGTGCAAAGATACATAATAGTATATCAAACGTGGGAAATTCTACGTTCCTTTTAGGAATCATTCCTTTATATTTTAAATATTTATACAGTATAACACTATATGCTTAAAAGCTTGTACTGTACAAATTTTTAAAGCCAATGAAATGATTCCCTAAAAGGGACCGTAGAATTCCCCTATAATATATACCATTTCTTCCATTCTCATGATGTCAATGGAGAAACATGATGATTTTGGTCTCTACCCTCATATGTTCAATTCCTTTGTTGAAGGACTTTATATGTACGAAGAGAAATAGGAGTTTACGAATATTAATTTGGATATTTGTAAGAACAGCTAAATCACATAAGAGATACCAAGAAACTGCTCATGTTCACTTTTACTTAAAACTTCAATGATTTTCGTTGTGTTCCTAGTAGCATATTTTGTAGATATAATGAGTTTGAATTCAGTTTCTTACTTAAAATATGACCTTTTTAAAAGAAAAAAAATGATTTCTCTTTCATTTTAAAATCAAAACTATATTGTTATTAGTTTGGCACAATGTGTGATTTTTCTTTAGGGACCAAATATCTTTACCAACAATGCTAAATAGAACAAATCAGAGTCTTACTACCAACAAATTGAATACTTACTAAATATTTTGCAGCTAAAACTCTTTTATTTTAAAGTCTTACGACCAACAAAATGAATACTTACTAAATTACCATACTCCACATGAGTAACATTACATGACCAATGTGATATTTTGGACGAACACAAAGTCTACAGATGAATCGATAGCCTATCTAAGTATTTCCCTGATTGATTATTTCCTTCCTTCCCCTCTTACAAAAATTTTTGCATCCATCAGACATTCAGAACTTACCTCATTAATGACATTTATCCTTTCAGTAAAATATTAATCACAGATAAATTCAGTGATGGTCAATACACTTGGGATTACAACTAAAGAGATTAAACCATTAGTTCTAAATCATAATATTGTGTAAATCTGTCACTTCAAGAATTCTAATAATATAAAAGATGTTTCCGAAAGAGTCTGTTGTTATATGGCCCCCATCCTTATGCCAGCATCCTGACCATTAGGGAGGTATTGATCCTCGGCCTTTGAATAACTCACATAGTAAAGTTCAGAGATTATGCCTGTGAAAACAATGAATGCAGCCCCAGCCCCAAAGACTCCCTTTCGCAATGTCTCGCAGGAAGGAGGGTTCTCTGATACAAGAGTCCTGTACTTGGTATGGTAGGCATTTCTCACGGAGCCAGCTAGCAAGCACACTTCGGCAATAAAAAAGGTGACCCTGAAAATTATGAACAAATGACCATTTATCAAAATCCAAGGAAAGATACCATTTATGTCTTCAAGAAAATAGATGATGACACCGGAGGTGAGATCAGTTTAAACTGGCACTTGGTGGATACCCTCTCTTGATGTTTAATAAGCATATCACTGTAATATGTGCATAGAATTATCACGTATCCATTAATGTGGTTGGCTACTTGTCATCTAATGCATAAAAAGTTGGGGGTTTCGAAGAATGTGAAAAGAATGTCTGATAGGCTAATAAAGTGCATTTTAGATAGTAAGACGCTTCTTTGGAGGGGGAGGGGGTTTGAAAAAGAACAAAAACAGAATGATAGAATAAGAAGAAGTATTTGCTATGGAATCCCAAACCACACCTCGAGCTTATCAAATGTGAATTTAAGTGTAGCTCAAACTTAAATTGAGCTAGAAAGAATAAGCTTTGAACACAAGCTCAAGTCAGGTTTGCTTAAGCCACGCCTGACAGTCCAGGCTTGACCTGGCCTAACTTTGTCACCAGCCTTTGACTAGAAACAAAGAAGGCACAACAGAAGTAATAACAGGGCCTATATTAAGCTCATAAACTGTAGGTGAAATAAATTTAGTAAAACACACCAGCAGGAGATAAATAGGCCTAGAAACAATTGCCCAAGCCCTTGGACGACCAGGTCGTAGTGCCCTTCCACAACACAAACATCGAGTTGCAAACAGTATAAGGAGTTGACTCGCCAAAAGGCACAACAGTGACCCTACACCCAGGCCAGTTGCAATATCCGATTTATAGACACAATAGTTTGAAGCATCATTCTTGGTGATTGTGGCCTGCCAGAGAAATGGAGACGCATGAGTTGAAGTCATGCTCTAAAATGATTGAATGGTTAGATAAAGAAATAACTGAACACTTCTCCAGCCCCATGTTAATTTTTGAGCTACAACAGTTGTAAGAGTATAAGAATCACAATGACCTAATTCTATAAGACTAAGACTTGGCATCATCTGAAATATCTCATTAATTGCTGCATTACAATTTTTATCAAGTATGGAAGCATTAAATCGGTCCAGTTTCATCTATTTTAGTTGGCACGAGAGTACGTGACAGTAACTGTCTGAAAGTTAAAAATCTATCCCAGCTTTATGCTCTCAGAAGAACTTAGCCTAATAGATTAAGACCTCAAGGTCACTGAAATGCTACGTAGAATGGTACCCCTACCAAGTGACAGTGTTAAATGGTGGCCTCTGCTCACAATGCCAACACTTAAAATCTTAAACAGTCCTTTTAAAAACTTTTCTTTCTTATTAATATTGTTACTCATACTTAAATGATGGATAATTGAATATACTGTTTCTTGAAGAACTCCACAAATATTAACAGTTCACTGTTTGTTGCTCTCTAGCACTACCTTCAACTAATGCCTAGGAGGAGAGGTGGGTTAACAAAAATGAAGCAAACTAAAGCCAAGGGCTGGCTTGAGATAGAGCAACCCACCCTGCAGACTAGTTGCAATGTTTCACAACCCAATTGAGTTACCCTGATTGAAATCTATTTCACAAGCAATCCAGTTAATTACATGAAGAGTGCACTATTCCTCACCATCACATATTATACAGCTAAGTATAAACAAAACTCTAAGTCAAAGACTCCAAGACATATGTATTAATTTTCCAACAGTTAAGGGCATCAATTTTATGTGCCAAAGTAGTGTCCCACCTAAGGGAAAAGGAAAAGGATTCATCAAAAAATACCTAACTGTTTGATGTAATTTCATGGTGCATGCCTGATTTAGATAAGCAGAAACTGATATAAGAGATGCATTGGATCTCGGGATTAGGTTCTGTGAACAGAGTGTGCAATGGATGGGCAGTACTAAAGAGCACGCTAAAAGTGTCTACATCTATCTCTTAAATTGTTTCTGATTGATAAATTTTTAACCTCACCCTGTATGTAAATTTGACCCCAATACCCCATGCAGATTCTGCAAAGGAGGAGGACTTGCATGGTCTTCACCTCTGGCAACCACAGTCACAATCATCACTCTAGCTCCAATGCCTTATCTACAGTAAATTATAGCCACTTTACTGGTTCATCTTGATTTCTAAGTTCTTTGTTATCACTGCACTGCGTCTCTCTTTTCAGCCTTCGGAAATTCTGATGTACTATTTTTTATTAATATCTTGTTCTTTAGATCTGGATGGCCAATTACAGAGTACAGTGTATAGAATAGCTTAAAGGGTAGCTTATTCCTCATATCACAAATGCGTGTTAACATGTATGAAATCATACTTCCCCTAATTGATTTTTATTTTTCACGCACCATATTCTTCAAAATTTCCAGTTTCCAAAGTAATAGCTAGTACAAACTACCCATTCTTTAGCCCTCTTCTTCTTCTGATTAGAAGACTAGCTGTCCATGCTTTTTTATACGAGGCAAAGTTTCCAACCAACCTTGTGTATAAAACCCCTTTGGAACTTACTCTTTGTTCTCTCTTAATTTCCATGCACATTTCAAAGAATGCAGCCAAAAAAAAAAATCAAATCATCAGCTATAGGTTCTCACATATTTTCTATCTAGTCAAGTTTTTACCCTTTTCTTGTGACATTCAGAGCAGAAGAAAAATTTTACCTAGAAGCCATTCCTGCAATGGATTCATACGTTATGTTTCAACTTTCAACTCGATCTTACACAGATGATATCAAAGATTTTCATCACACCAAGATAATCAAAACTACAGTCAAACAAACATATGACTGTACATTCAGTGAAGACAATTCAGAGGAGCTTATGCCATCAGAATGATATACCTCAGCCAATAAACCAGATTTGCTTTATTAAGAATACTCAGACAGGTTTTATACAAATACAATAGTCAATACTCATTTCCATATTCCATCAGTACACTGCAAGATGAACGTTAAATTGTAACATCAGCTACCTTGATCACCTAAATTACGAAATTGATCAACCCAAAACACGAATTCCCCTGTTAACATGAAGTTAAACAACCCTTTACCAAAAATTGCTTTAAAATTTCGGCAGATCATCAACCAAAATGGAAAAGCAACTTTTTTCAGCAATAGTCCACCAAAACCACAACCCATATCAAGGGGGGGATTCCTTCCTTACACAAAATATGCATGAATCCCACCAAAAATCACAAAGAACAAATCAGATCATATCTATGTTACCATCCATAGGAAGTATTATGAAGGAAACAAATTCAACAGAACATAAAGAAAAGTTGACAAAAAACTTACAGAAGCCCTTCTGTGCTCAGCAGCAACAGCAAGTGAAAAAGCTATGAAATCAAGAACAAACACCACCACCAATAACACTGTTGAAGCCATCTTAATTAAGAAGTTTTTTTTTTTTTTTTTTTCTTCACTTCACTAACAAAAAAAATTTAATCAAATGGAAGAGTGAAGAAAGATAATGTAGCATAGACTACCACCGAGTACTGAAATGAAAGGTTAGCAGTTACCAGAAATGCTTTCTTTGTTATGGGTTTTTATGGTTTTTTATTAGTAGAACTTAAATAAAGGAAGATGGAAAGTAACGAAGGATGAGTTGGCTTCTTGGATTCTTGTACGAGGAAGAACAATTATGGTAATGTGCGTGAGGACAAATATTTCTTAATACTAGCATTGTTAATGTCTCATAAAAAAATTATTAAATAAACTCGATTGATTTGATCTTATAAATTTTATAATCAGAATTTAATTTTACTATTAGATTTTATTTACATAAATTGATATTATATATTATATAAAATTTAATTCACATTACACAATTTATAAGTATAGTAAAAAATCAGGTCTACCAAGTATTTGTCAATGTACAAACATTTAGATAAACTAAATATTTGACTCGAAAACTTCTTGGCTACTCACACAGTAATTGCAGGTCGTTGGATGATTGAAAAGTAGTGGATCCTCCTGCTTTTCGATCATTTTAACGGCTATCATACCTATTCCGCATTTCGAAGCGAATAACCAAAACTGTAATTTATATTTGATTATTAAAATACTCTTATTCATATATTAACAGTATTGCTATCAATTTTTTTCATTAAAAAAAGCTATCAAAATGCACTAATTTTCAATTGATTTGAGCAAAGTATTTAAAATTAATATTATAAAATATTAAATTATTAAAATTAATAGTTTAAATGGCTAAGTGTCATACAGTCACATTTGATGGACATGTGCATATTACAATTAACCCTTGAATAACTTATGTGAAGAATTAGAAATGGTAGTAATTCAAATTTTGTTCGAAATTCAAAAGTTTTACAAAAAGAAAAAAAAAATACTATTCCCTCAAATTTTACATTTAAAATAATGTATTTGGGTTCCTCACAAATTTGAAATGCATCATTTTAGTCCCCAACACAATTACTGATATATTTTGGTCTCAAATACTGGCATGCATATCGAATGTAACATATTGAAATGCAAAAATTAATAATACATAATATTAAATACTAAATTGTCGCAAAAAAAAAAGCATTGGAGCTGTTGGAGTAGGGATGGCGGAAGAATTAGCAGCAAGGAAGGGGAATAGGGATGGTGATAATAGGTGAGAATTTTACAGTGGTGGTGGAAGAGATTTTAGGTAGTGTCGTTTAACATTTAAAATTTGTGTTACTAATTTTGTTCATGAAAAATGTAACATTCGATACACATGCGGGTATTTCAATTCAAAATATGCCCGTATTTAATTATGTCGAATGGCCAAAATAATACATTTTAAATTTGTGAAGAACTAAAATACATGGTAGAACTACGTGCTGATTCCCGTCTGTGAACAAATTTAATTCGCTTGATATTCCCACATAATATGACAACTCTCTTATTTCTCTTAACAAATAGCACTATAAAAGCAGGAACATGATTGTTGGAAACCATTCGGCCAATGAAATTCGATGGTTGAGACTAAGGAAATATATAAACCGCAAGCTTTTTTAACTGACTAGACATGTGAAGCTAATTTTTACAGAGATCATTCATTCACAAGTTTGATTTCTGAAACTTCTTTATCCTTTAAACCTATTAAAAACAGACTTTCATTCGGCCTCCTATGTTGTGCCTTTGTGTTTAGCTACTTTGGCATAAGATTCCTTCATTTAGTAAAGTTGAATAAAGTAGCAATATTCTTGCTTTTCTTCTTCGAATCACGAATGTTTTCATGTTGGAATGCACTTTTATCTTATTGAAACTATTTTCTCCAGAACTCGTGAATGGAGAGTATAGTCATGCAAAAGAGACTCCTTGCACGAGAAAAGAATGGTAGCCCTGTTTCCTGAGAAGAACATGAACGGTTACACCAAAAAAGATTTGACCATATTAGCTGTATTCTCTGGTGTAAAAGAAATGTAAATATGAGATCCTAAAACATCATGATCTTTCCCTGTTCTCTGATTCCTAAACAAATCATCTTGTCTGTCCCAATTCCGAAAACATTGTACACTGTCCAGTGGCAATTATTTATTTATTATACTCTACTAATTTTGGAGTGAAAAAATAATCAGGCTCATCCTAAGATAGCCTTTTGTACAGCATCCAATCTATAATTGCCACGTTAGCAAGTACCATTTCCTTTTTTTCTTTGTTTTCTCCTTCCTCTCCAGATTTTTTTCTTTCTTCTACTCATACCATACACACAGCACACACAATACGCCACAAGAAAGAGAGGGGATGAGGAGGAAAGGGGGGCAACAGAAAGGATGGAGAAGGAATAGAGGGCAGAGGGGAAGGGAAGAGAGACGAGGAAAGGGCCAAGGGGGAAGGGGGAGGTAGCTGTAGGGATGAGTCAGGGGTGGGCGGGAAAAGTGGGGTTGGGTGGGTGAGTTTACTAAAAAAGGGGGAGAGAGGGGTGGCAGGGATGGCCGATATAAATCTCAAGAGACCTACCTACTATTAATACGAAAAAATTCTTGCCCTTTTCCTTCACTACTAGGAAAGTAAGCAATTTCTATTAGCGTCGGACCTTGAGTCGAATTGATCGTGTCATGTGCAATGTCCATAAATGATGGTTAATTAAAGTCCATTGATTTAGACTCCTTCCTCTTTTCTCAGCTACGAAAAAGGCCCGAAAGCCCCCAAACCAAGAACGGAAACGAAAGCCTTTCAATTCACTCACCATTCTCTCTTAAATAAATAAAGCTCGCCCTGGAGCCCTGGGCTGGTCGGTTGGGTCTTTCTTTGTTGTTTTGTTCCCGCCACGAGAAAGAGCGTAGGAAGACGTACGCCCAGCATGCAGAGGATCTGTTAAGAGTTTTTATCGGTAAGAGTACTGTACGATCTTTTCCCCTATTGTATTGAATCAATAAAAAAAGAGGTCAGCCTTTATTCGAATGATGTTTATGGGTTCTTTCACTTTTACCAGATCTAGAGAGATACTACAAGTCCTTCGTCCCAGATTCCATCACCACGGCCATCTGGCTCACCAGTACAACCAAAAAGTCACATGCTTACGTTACTGTTACTGATGGTTTGATTATCTTGGACCACGAAAACCCCAGTCATGCTTCTGGTTTCCATTTCCATCACCATATTCTATTGATGATGAATCTCCTCGTGCTCTGCCATAAGAACATGGAGTCCGTATCATAGTGAAGATAAGGTAAGGCTGTGATTCTTGCTCAAAAAACAGACTGAATGCATTCGAGTTATTAGCTCGTCCGACCCAACAGCATTCATGAGTTGCTCGTTCAACTGTCCCTCGGAGACAGGGTCGAGAAGTACCTATGCATGATTGTCTCCTGTCCTTTCTTTCTACCGGCCCCACCCAACAAGATATGCCTTATTTTTTGAGTTTAGTAAAGTCAAATTTTGGCTCCATAAAGACAAATGGATAAAAAAAAAAAAGAGGGACTTCTGCAACAGGCTATGCCACCCAAACCAACTAGTGGAAGTCGTATCCGTCCCATCGCAAGCACCTACAATGTCATGATCGTATTGGTTTACCCTTATTTCTTTGGTAGTTTAATGAACGGTCGCCCCTCCAACAAAAAAAGGTGCATAAGCGATTAATATGTTGTAATTAGATAAGTTATTAGGATTATGACAGAATGAAAGACCAAGGAAAGAAAGAAGAATACACCAAAATGCAAGTGTTGTACCAAACACTGGTTGTTGTTTCTTGTTGCAAGTGAATGCAACGAAAAGTCCCGGAAATAACGAATAATGAAGGAATTCATATATTGACATTTGTGCTTATTTCAAAATTTCTGCTTTGTTAATTCCATCATCCGGTAACGTTCCAGAGAATGATCCACAAGAAAGGTGGCAGGATTCGAACCTATGGTCGGCTGCCCTTGACCTGCTGGGTTGGGTGGCCGGGTTAGCAGCCCTCGTCGCCTCTGTACCCGAAACAGATGTGCTACGCTACCTAGCGTAACCTTGTCTCCCCTACTCCTTTTCTGGTTTTGCCATTACCAGTCGTTGATAACCCCCCTGTTCAACCGCCCTTGACCTAAGAAAAACGATTATCCTTATAACCAAACAAGGACTAGCTTGCTTACTTCTCAAGCGATAGTTCACGATCCCGACCAACACCTTGTTGGGAGTAGGGAAGACAAAGCCTGCCCAACCTAGTAAATGGGCTTAGAGATAGAGAGTTTTCTAAAAGTGTCCTCGTTGGATTTTTTAGATCAAATAGGACTAGTTGGATAGATAGACGTTGTTAAGGTTTAGTAGCTCAATCCTCACAGTAATAATTATACCAATTTTGCACTTCTGCAACTTTCTCTCTCTCCATTTCCCTAGCACCAGTTTTTTTTTTAATACCTTTTTTAAAGGGCAATGAAGAAAACGAAGTTCTCGCTTGATTGAAATGATATAAAACATTTTATGAGGTATAACCTTTGACACAACATTAGTTGCTTAGCTCTTTGGGGAGGCAGGGAGGCGGGCATTTGGGGTGGGCTGAGGGCAGGGAGTGGGGTTGGGCGGGTGAGTTTACTAAAAATATAGGGGGGACGGCTTTACTGTAAAGAGGGTGTTTACTAGAACAGAGTCTGAGAGAGACAGACAATTACTGAGTTGTATTATTTGTATTGGATGCTGTAAATCACTCTTCTTTGGATGCATCCGAAGATACATTAAACTCCTTTGATATTATTTCTAGGAAAAAAAAAATCAACAGTACCAATCGGACTCATCAAGCATGCATTCTCGTAACAAAATTTGGTTCCATCATTTAGAATTGTACATAAACTCAACCGGCTAGAAACACACATCAAAAACTTTACATTAACTTGCATCAAATGGCAAACCTGTAAAAACACACAGAGACAACTACAATATACAAAGTTACAAACGATGTCTAGCACAGAAACCACAAATCACTCGATGATTTTGTTGCCAATTTCCTACATGACAATCTGTGCCGCGAAAGCAATAGGTAATACAAACTTGTCAGAGTCTCGTCGCATCACCAAGATGGTATGCATACTCGAGGCAGCCCTCCCTATAATTACACCGGGGTACTTGCTCTTCATTTACAAAATCAGCATCTTTTTGGCACAATGATACCAGGATGCAAAAAGAATTTCATGTGTTTACAGTATTCCCTGAACTCGTGCTCTTCCTATAGAGGTTCAATGGACCCACTTTTAAGCCTCTCCATTCGTGCCTGAAGCCCAGATAACGCCTTCTCATCCATAGGAAGAACACCTCCCTGCATGGGATTTTCATTACTAGAATGCTCGGTGGCAACAGGAAACTGATTTGAGAGGCCATGATTTAAATTCCCATTCACTGCTATCAAAGGTTTATTTGCAGTGGATATGAATCTTGATTTCCCACAGCTGCTGCTAATTGAATGCTCTTCATTCTTTCCCTTATTGCATCTAATGCTCCACTTGTAACTGCAGTCACCTTCACTATTTCAGTCACGTATTTTCTTCAGATTTAAGCAAGAAAGACAAGAACAGATAACAAAGGTGCAGTAACTAAACCTCCAGATGGTAATCTGTCATTTCTTTGGTCCCCAAAATGCTGCTTTAAATCTGCCTGATCAGACATGGGACCCCTTGAAAGGGCAGGATTACTTCGATCGTCTTCAGCATATGAAGGTGGCAAACTGAAATTTGTAGGTTCCATTTTTGTGTTCATTGATTTTGCATCACTCAACGGATTTGTATTTACAGGTGACAAAGGGCCAAATTTTGGGGAAGAAAGGTTAAGTGTAGCTGGGGGAGGGGTTGGCATGGGTACACTAGAAGGAGTCCTTCCTGCAGCAGTAGTCTTCTCCATCTGAAAGAGGAGTTTAACAGAAAAATAAGAAATTTAAGGCTTATAACAAATAGTTCAGACATATCTGCCTTGTTGGAAGAGGTTCAATACATGCCTGGGCTAAACCATCTCTGATGTAAGTTCGAAATGCTTCACTGGCATTTTGCAGCTGAGCAAATATATCAACCTGAAATCCACAGGATCAAGAAAAATTCAAAAATACAAATAGATACCATGCACGTATAAATGAGTTCACACTATTTTGATGGTACTTCGAACATCTGGATGTATATTTGTTTACCTTGGGATATAATTGGGTGATCCGGTATAGTTCGTAAAGACCAATGGTGCAGGTTTGCTTGTCACCAATTTTCTTGAATATTGCAGCCAGTTCTTGCTGCAGGAATAAATGCAATGCATACATGAAGAGACTTCAAACATGGAAAAATATAGACAATCACAATATTAATGCAAAGGGAACAAAATAGGCACAACATGGGACTAATTGAAATACAGCTATATGACCCCCCCCAAACAAGCATTCAATTACTCCAGAAAAATACCTCTTCAATTGGGCATCTGCAGAATGGGTTGCAGGAGTTGGATTGTTGGCTGTGGAATTTCCCCAGTGAGTTTGGCCAGCAGGCCCAGATGGGGATAACATTCTGGCAGCCGCCAAGGTCTAGCAATTTCCAAAAGATACATTACATTCAAATGATGCACAGAGGAACAATATCAAGTGCAGAAATTACACTCTCGAACTACCTGTAGATTAAGATCTATGTATGCAAGTATAATTGGTTGTGGTTCCATATCTATTGGAACCATTGAAAGATGACCCTTTATGGCAGTTCCACGAAGCTTGACAAGCTCATGAAGGACAGTTTTAACCATGCGCAAAGGTTTGTCATCAGCTCCCGCCCTTGTTCACAAGAGTAAAACCAACAAAGGACAATAACACTTATTTCATCCATATTTACTCAATAAAAGCCAAACACAATAATCAGTGTGATCTACTTAGACAAGCAATTAAAAAAAAAAAACTTCCTATAAACAATCAAGCAGATACCTCACTTGCGAATTTCTTCCATTCCTAACTCTTGAAGGTATACGTGGATGCTTTGAAGGATGCGATCAAGGTCAACCTCATATATAGTACTTTGGAGAACCTATATCAGATTAAAAGCTTGCATGGATAAGAAACCAATTTTACTGCCATACCAGGATTTTACAAGACATGAAACAAATCAATTTCTTTTTTTTTATTCCTTCAGGAATACACAAATGATAACTTTTATTCTTTTTTTAAGATAAAAAGAAACAAACAGACTAACTGTAGTAGGAAATGCTTAAGGGGGTGTACAGAAACAAGTGAAAAGGAAAAAAAGACCCACAAATAAAAAATAAAACCAAGTTGTATAAATTGCTTAGTCGTATTCCAATGGAATTGAGGAAACTATTTTTCAAATATTCAACATTTTGGCTTTAGTTGGTGACATCTTCACTTACAGAACACATAATGTATCATTTTTTTTTCCATATGGAATAATCCTATATCATATATCAGCAAGGCAGATAAAGTGGCACAAATCATAATTGGCCAAAGATTTAATTCCAGAGAAAAAAAAAAAAAATTAACCTGTAGTCAGCAAATGAAACCCTTGAAGCGTACTAACAAAATCAATTCCAGATATTCAGACAATATTGAGTGGCTTACTAAGTCCCTTCTACAATTCTGTTCTAATCACGCTAATGCTTTACTAGGCAAAATATGTCTAGTACCAATGCCTCATCCAGCAAGACTTTAGCAATCAATAGCATGTATCAGTCATAGAGCTGTTTTTAGGTGATTTCTCTGAATTTTTATATAGGTTGAATTTGACTCCTTTTTTTAAAAAAAAAAAATACATATATACTTTAGCATCTGTAAGCTATTTCTGGTACAGTTTAAATTTACTTTTAGGCATATTCATTAACTTTCTCATTCCCACCACTCTTTCTTCGTACGCTATTCTGTCTCACTTAACAAAAACATGTAATATAGCTGTCCTTGAGCCGTTACCAGATCACTTAATTCTAAAAATTACACGATACCGGTTCTTGGGTACACCACTCAATGTATCTTCTCTAGCATTTTCTTTGATGTATTTAATTATATTCTAGCATCCATGACTTATTTAAAATGTTTTAGCGAAAAAAAAGATAAATACAAATCTGTATAGTTTAAGAACCAAAGAGCGTAGGATGATGCTTTAAAAATCAACCCAAGTGATTAATAGTAGTCTTCAATAAACTCTAGACATGGACATCCTTTTATCCCGTCTCACACAACCCACACTTTCATGTGTATCTTAATCACACAAGACTCTGAAGTATGAGTTTCAGCCTCATTGCAACTCTCCACACTTTCGTCGTTATCACTGCTTCGGCCATGGTGTTCTATGTCAATTGCCCCTCCTACCTTTGTCATCCCTTTCCCTTTCTTTTTTCTACCCCCATTGCCATCAAACGTGTAGGTGATTTAGCTTGATTGGTCAGTTTTAGCCATTTTTGTGGTCATTGAAGTTCGATCGAGTTCCCAAAGGCTGATTGATGAGTTGAGTGAACATTTTGGAATTGGGTGGTGATTTGGTGTAGGATTTTTTTCCACTTTTTTTTTTTTTTTTTTGGGGTGCGGTTTATTTTTTAGGGGTTAGTATCAGAGTTCAAGAGATACCCATAAGTGAAAATTTTAAATAATTAGGATCAATTATTTAGAGTAATGGTGGTATAGATCGAGATGTTACACATCGGATACAAGCGGGATGGACTAAATGGAGAATGGCATCAGGAATATTATGTGACCGCAAAATTCCTTCACGACTTAAGGGTAAATTCTATAGAACGGCAATTAAGCCAGCAATGCTCTGAGTCTGAGTGTTGGACAGTGAATCACACATGAGCAAAAGATGAGAGTAGCAGAAATGCGAATGTTAAGATAGATGTGTAGGTACACTAGGATGGACAAGATACAAAATGAGCATATTCGTGAGAAGATTGGAGTAGCATCTATTGATGAGAAGATGAGAAAAACACACTTAAGGTGGTTAGGTCATGTGTTAAATGGCGATCAGTAGAAGTGCCTGTCAGGCGAGTAGATTTTAGGGAGAATAGTCAACATAAGAGGGGTAGAGGAAGACCGAAAAAGACTTGGTGATTAACCATCTAGGAATTGAGGAGGATATGGACCATGACAGAGCGCAATGGCGTAGCAGGAT
Source organism: Cinchona pubescens (assembly GCA_025175665.1). Taxonomy (NCBI): domain Eukaryota; kingdom Viridiplantae; phylum Streptophyta; class Magnoliopsida; order Gentianales; family Rubiaceae; genus Cinchona; species Cinchona pubescens. Next base: position 140,224 of record JANKKI010000250.1, read on the forward strand.
TCATGCAGCCAACCCTACTTAGTGGGATTAAAGGCTTGGTTTGTTGTTGTTCTTATTTATTTTGTTATATATATATATTTTTGGTGGGGATTGGAGCAAGGAGAAGACAGAACAAAAAAGTAATTAAGTAGGGAAAAAAAGAGCCACAAGCATCACCTTAGTGAGTTTGATCAGACATTTGACTACCAAATCCGAAAATTTCTGATTTCTTATTGCAAGAGACTCATTTACTGCTGGAGATGGCCACCTTGATGGATCCAGAGGTCGCAAGAGATTAATAAGCACAACAAAGGATGATGTGCGGTCAGCATTATCCTGGAGCATAACTATTAATTAGAGAAAAGAGGGAAAGCAAAGCACATTGCATCAATAATATACATGAACGCTGTGAACTTTGTATGCACATCAATAGATTATCAAATTATTTATCTACCAAAATTTTGAGCATCAAGACATTCAAAGCTTTCAGAAGTTGACTGCCATCATCCATCCGAGGAACCCTTTCATCCAAAAGCCAAAGCAAAAGCTCAGTAATCAGGCTATCAAGAGTACTCTCCTTGACAGCATGGGCAAGTCTTTTATTTTGAAATGTCTGCAGAAAACACAATGAAACATGCATATTGAGTTGGTTGATTGCTTGATTACACCAAATTTAAAACTATTATACATAAGAAAGACTACTGGGACAAGAAATTACCAACGTGCCTTCTCCGCCCATTACTACCAAAATCAACAATCAGATATACAAAGTGAAAAAAGTACCAACCTGCATAAGTGTGTTTAGGACATATTTACAAGATCTTGATGACGCGCCTGTCAGACTAAAGTCGAAAGTCTTAGCTACCTGCTGTAACGTAAATTCTATAAGCATTTCTTAAGCATTTTAGATTAAACAAAAAGGATTGAATATATAAAGAAAATGTTTCAGTGTTGCCTTGTTCGCTAAGCATGAAACAAGCCTATCTGCATCCTTAACTACATCATCCATTGCACTGCTTTCCGGATCACCAGTTGCCAGGGACAACTCATGGCACACAACTTTCATTCCCTCAACAGACTGCAAGATTGAACACCATTCATCCAATTTATTACCAAAAACATACTACTTAATTTCAATAACCTAGCACTCCTGGATCATAAATTCATTAGAATTTCATGCAGCATTGACACAAGGACATTATACTCCAACCACAAGTAGAATATACACGTTTATACCAAGTTAAACACAGGAAACAAATCATATTTGCTCTTAGAAGTAACAATTAACATTCTTGACATAGAATCCACGAACAAACCTAAGAAGAGTATTTGATTAAAAATCAATACTTATACCACATTATACACTGATCACACAAGCTGATTAACAATCAATTCCACATTACAAATCCATCATACAAGAAATGGTTTAGAAACTAGTCCAATTGTAACTTTATATCTACATTTAAAAAGAGATGAATTCCAATCCAAGCAAAGTCCTCTCAAAATTCTCTGCAGTGAAGTTACCCCCCCCCCCCCGGGGGGCGCCCTTTGGTTACTGTGCCATGGAGTTCAGAGCTATATCACAAGGCACATATACATTCGCTTAAATAAAATAACAAATAGAAGAATGACCCAGCAAAATAACGCTCATGATCTGGAAATAGGAAGTCAAACATAACTGGCAGGCTAAACAAAAGAGGATAAATACAAACCTGCTCGGGGGAACCATAAGCTATAATATCCAGAGCTTCATTCCAGTCTGTAGGACCAACTGTGCCAGGAATATTCCGAGGGATTGGAGTTCTATCCATTGGAAGCTCAGAATGACCATAACTGTCCCTAGAACAAAATAAAGTTAGCATCCTCCCCTTGCACATGTTAAGGTGAAGGGCCACTTCAGCAAAACCAGAAAGGAAAAAATGTACTTGGTTGGGGGAAGGGTGGTCAATAAAATATTAGCAATTGTCATACCCAGCATTGCAATTAGAATGGAGTAATGAAGTACCTATTGAATAATTCTCTTATCCAGCAATAGACCTGGAAACTTCACCGCTTTGTTCTGCCAGATCCAATCTGGGTGATACAGAAAAAAAATTGAAAGTTCAAGATATGGAAGAATCAGGACAAATTTGAATACAGCAAGAATGGAATAATCAGCATGAAGATAAATATCTTTGTAATTTCAAAGACAAGCTAAATCCATGTTAGGATTAAGATTTTTGAGATTAAAGAAATATTTAAAGGGATGATGAAGATAAGGAAAATATATTCGGGGGAGCTAGTCTCTGTACAAGTAAATCAGAGAGGAGCAAGAGAAAACTTACAAAAAAAGGGAGAAAAGAAACCACAGAAAACAGAAAATATGCTCACAAAGTTATCAACAATTATAATAATAGTCGAGATTATACTATCTTGGATGTAACAATACTCTCATATTTTCGGGTAAAAAAGCCCGTAGCTGGTGCTCCAAGACAAACATTGCATCCACTTCACAAGGCACTAATAAACTAACTAAAAAGAATTCCATACCCATAAAAAATTGATTATCTACATTTTATTGAGAACTGTTACTAAGGAGGAGCAAGAACTGGTACTAAGAAAGAGCAGAAAACATACATTAGTTTAGGGACAATGCTAAGACATGGAGTGCACTCTATTTGTTAATAAAAATTTGTAAATCTACAATTAAAGTTAGACAATGTGTTGGAATCTAAATTTATTTGTCTGTAAATGTTAAAATTTTTATTCTTAGCCTTAATGGGAAAGAACACATAATTCTCAAGAAGGAATAAAAGAAAAGGTGAGATATTCAAATGAAAACTGGAGTAACAACCAAAGCAATATTATAATACAGAGCTGCCTGGGATCAGAAAAGAAACTAAACTAGAGAAATGACACAAGACCGCTAAATTGGCAGCCATGTCCTTTATCCCACCAAAAATCTGGGCGGGCCAATTCAGCATTACCAGATATACACTTGCATGCTAGTTTTTCTAGACCTCGTTATCCTTTCACTTACTTTTTTGATCGAAATTAACAAATGAACTGACCTAAACCCTTTCAAAAGAATGACGGGAACACCTATCTATCTTAAGACATGCAACATGATATTAGAAAATCTTCCACCAATTCTTCACTGGAAATGGATTACATACTTTTGAATTAATGAACAGCACATGATATCAGCATGATACAATCTAAATGAGATAGCATCATGCAATCCAAATAAGCAACAACTTATTTAAAAAGTGATGGTGAATGGAATTAGAAAAGAAATTAGAGGCATATTAGTAAAAGACATAATTGATTGATTGACAGCACAATGTGTTTATTTGTCCAGTACTTGCTAATGAGTTATCATAGTACTAGAAGGCATGATTAGCAGCTGAAAGATCCAACTTGTAAGGAGTCCCTTCAGCTAGCCTTGTTGAAAAGATCACAGAACCAGATAACAAGATACAGGTAAACAGAAATTATCATGAGCTACCCAGCGTGAAGAACAAAAAAACAAAAGCAAAATAAGAAGATACCAGACATACCCATTATCCCTCACGGAGCGCCTTAATGCTGCCCTACCTTCCCCAGGTTTTCCCTCTTTCTTTTTGTCCATCTCTTTTGCCTGAATATTTTGTACATTAATAGCCTTTAAGGAGTTGTGGCATGAAAGGGAAGAACTCCACTATCACCAAGAAAAAAGACAAGAAATTTGCACCTTATACTTAAATTTATCATCTAACATGCTTCTTTGTGCCTCCGTCAACTTTCCAACGTATCTCCATATGTCATCACCTAAAAAATAGCCAGAATAAAAGAAACTATAAGACAATATAATGCATTGCCTAATAATAACCCGAAAGTTCACCCCTTTTCTAATACCAGAAAAATCACAAACTCCAAAGGTCAAGAAAGAAGAAAAAGCATAAGAATTGTATGTCATCCATAGATATAGATTCCATCAATGAGCAGAAAGCAAATGAAAACTCACCAAGAATCTTGTATCCAGTCGCCAAAGTATTCAAAGCAACTTTCCTAATTTCACCATCTCGTTCTGATGTTAAGCTAGCAACAATTTGCAAGGACTTCAATTGTCCTCCAATCTGTAAGATGGAGAAGACAAAGATCAGCATTCTTCAAGGTAAACCAACGGAACAGGCGCTTAACATAGAACAACAAATTTTACCTCTGATACATGGTTATCCAGTAAGAAACCAACAAGATCGACGCACTCTATCCGAGTTCGATTGTTCCTAGACCGCAAGCCCTCCAAGACATATGGAAAAGTTTTTGCTGCAGAATACATCTGGATTATTTGCTTAATCAATTCCCGCATCTTTTCTCGTAATTGTGCAATATTATGTCCGGACTGCAACAAACAGAGATGTATCTCAGAACATGTCTCCTCCGGGTAATGAATGGTAAATAAGATATATAAAAGTCACGAATGACTAATTTATGTAATAACCAAATAATACAGCAATTAAGGCCAGGAATAAAAGGATCTAAGCATAGACATTGCAAATTTGCTTCTTGTCAAAGGTCTAAAAACTTAATGTCAAATTATACAGCAACAGCAGTGCCCAAACTCAAAATGCTGCCAAGCAGCCAAAATTTATTCTAACAATCCCAAATTTAAATTATCCTGCTAAAACATGGCTTACTTGGGCTTAGTCGGGGAGTTTAGAAGAGAAAAGAAGAGAAGAGAAAACTAAGTTACAAGAGAAAATAAAGGAAGAGATTTTAATGTTGTTTTGGAGTTTTTGAAGAGAAAATATTATTTATATGTAAGTTTACATGTTTACCTATCTATCTAGAAATCTTGATACGCATTTGATGGGCAAAATGAGATACCAATAAAATTTTATGAACAACTTGAACTTTCTCTCCATTTCTCTCCATATCTGGAGAGAAAAGTTCATTAGGCAATCCATCCTCTCAGATTTTACTCTCCTTTTCTCTTTTTCTCTCCACTTAAAGCTCCCAAACAACATAAACTTTCAGTTTTCTCTTCTTTCCTCCTCTTCTCTCAAAATCACTCCATCCAAACTAGCTGTTAAAGATTTCCATTTTGAAGGTAAGAAAGCTTGTTTGCAACACCATAAGAAAGGAACAAAGACATCTACAAGCTCAATGAATTAAAACAGACAAGTTAAAACAAATAAAAAAAAAAAAAAAACCAACCTTTTCAATCAAACAAGGAAGAAAAATTGCAGCTTCTGCTTCAGTCAAGGAGTAGGCCTCATTCTTCAACATGTCAAAAAGTTCAGGAAGAAATTCCAGCACCTACACAATATTTCTCACAAAAATTAAAGGCTGAACTCAGTCCAGGAGAAAAAAGAAAGGAAAAGAAATTAAAACATAATGAACAATATACTCAATTTTATAGGTAGTAAATGGGGGCAAAAAGAGAGAAAATGCTGACACCTTGAGCAGGCATGATGTGTTTGGAAGAACTCACAGAATCTCAAAACAAACCACTTCAAGAGAACATCTAAAACTTCTATTATTTCCTTTGCAATGGATGGAAGCGCCTGAAAATTTAAAAGATGAGTAGTAAGCAGGCCATCACATGCCACAAACCGCAAAATCTAACAAGCAATACACCTTTTGTAGCATCTCAATCCCATCAACTTGCTTCTTAAAGTCTGTACTTAGAAGCCTCCTGTGCAAATCCTCTCTGAAGAACTTCATAAGGTCATTCTGTCGAGTGTGAATAGCAATGAATGCTGGCATCTTGAACACAGAGTAACAAAGAAAAGCTCAGTAAATAACTGACTACAACAAACCTCAAGATCTTGTATCTGTTCCAAGCGTAGTTCCTCAAACTTGACTCTGCGAACAACTATTCTCTCTCTGTCATCCTGCATAAACATTTAAAATTACAGCAACTCTATCTGAAACATCTCAACCCAGAATTTTTCTACATGGCACTGAGAATACCTTGTTTGAATCAGCTTTTGAGGGTAAGCAAAGCCTGTGACTGGACACTAATGTCTTGAACAGACATAAGGGACTCTTGCCTTGGGCCTTTTGTTGGGATAGCTCTCTAAGGAAATCAAGAAACAATCAATTACACTGATATGCTCCAACAATTATGCAATTCAACTATGCAAAAACATACTGAAGATGTGGCTCTGCTTCCAGGTCTAGCTGGACGATCACCATGACCATTTGACTTTCCAATCTTTGAGCTGCCTTTTGATGGAGCAGAAATTCTTCCAGATTCAAATGTTTCTAGGAATCAAGAATCAGGATCAGAAATAATTAAAAGAGATCTGTCCTCCATTGCATCAACTTTTACAAATTTCTCTTAAAGGTGACTTCTTTTTTTTATTAAAAGAGGGAGAGGGAGAGAGAGAGAGAGAGAGAGAGAACTGCAAGGGTATTTTAGTCTTGAAAATTTTGAAAAGTGATAACCCCAGGGTGTGCTTTTCAGAATCAACTTTTATAAGTAGATAAACTAATCAAACAAGAGAACAGCTCCAAAAGTTTTTAGCTTCAAAAAAGATAGATCAACTGATTTTGAGAAAACAAGAATTGGCCTGTAAAAAGAGGCATCCCATGAATCCACAAATTTGGGGAATCACAAAGCAATAGTAGTAATAAAGTACCATGAAAACCTCCATATGGTTTGAGGCGTTCAACAACAATAGTTAAAGCAGGCCCTTGTATATCTCTCAAATTCTTGCTCACCTAAATGGAAAATTGAAGGAAAGATCTACGCAGATTAATGAATGTCAATTGTCCATAACCCAAAAAAAGCAGGAAAAATTAGCCACGCGCACCATTTCATGCCCACAAATCCTCAAAATCTCAGCAAAGCACACTTCTGCTGATTTTCTAACTTCTGCTGATTTATCCTAAACACAAACATTTTCTCATTGCAGTAGCATGTATATGCAATTATGTGAAAATAAAGTATATAGGCGAATTACACTTAAAAGTAACATGCAGTTAAGACATACACTGTCATAGAAGATGCCGCAGGCTTAAGTAGATGTATGGCATCAGGAAAATCTGTGTACACATTGAGCTGTTTGGATAACCAATCAAAAAGATCTTTGCGCCCTTCCGCACCAAGTTTAGCATCCGTTAATGCAGCAGTAATATAAGGAATCTGGAAAGCAAAGTCAAGAATCTTGAAGAATTTGGCAACAGGAACATCAAAGGAAATAAAAGAAGGTGAGAACCATTTTATCAAGATGAACAGCAGCTAGCCAAGAATCCAAAGTGCTCAAAACACATTCTCGCATGTGCTTTTTATTGTCCCCGAGGCATTTCAAAACATCTGATAGAATGCCCTGCAAGAAACCCACCAAAACATTCATAAAATTATCATCAAGAGAGAGAGGATGCGGGGAACCAAAATGCTCAGCAACTGAACCTTGCTTGATTTCTCAACAGCTGCTCCCATGGAAGAGGCAACACCAGCAATAGTAGACAAAGTTGCCATTATTAGATTCTTGTTGACTATCATACAACCGGCCTCTAAGAGCCCCAAATAGCTCCACTAGCAAAAAATTAACAGGAAAATGGTTATTAAACAAAATAAATTGCAAAAGTTCCAATCTTGACCCAACCATCCACAGTAGCACCATTACCAGTTCCAGTTGGTTGAATACGCTTATTAGCTTCTTCAAGGATTTTATTTACTGTTTCAATAGATTCCAGTCGAATCTGTAATTCAAAGAACTTGATCAATTTTAAATTATATCATTCTGGATAACGGATATCCTAGAAACAGCTTATAGTGTATATCTTGCACCTTCCAGTCTGTACTTTCCAAGCCCTTCAGCAGAGTAGGTGTGATCTTACTACTAATATCTTCACGTGGAAGGCTATCTAGTCCACCACCAGAGGAAGAAGATGTTGACTCTGCTGCCTTAACAGTTCTTTTAGGTGCCACGGATAGTCCCTGCTGGAATTAGAGGTCAAAGTTAATACAAGGAAATTAATTTAACACCAAAGAGACACCATCAATACCAAGCCAACCATACCACCTCATATGGATTCTTTTCATACTCTGTGTCGAGTGCACTAAGAAGAGCAGGTTTTACATCTGAGAGAAATGCCTTAATATCTGCAGGGAAAGTGTATGTTAGTTTCTGCAAACATCAAAAAGTATCAACATCTACAGAAAGCAGACGCGTCACCTGGGCCAACAAACTTGTGCAAAGCACCAATCATTTTAATGGTTGCATTTCTAGTGGCAGCAGCACTTGATTGTAAACCAACATCTTTACAGAAATCTATTAAATCCTGCAAAAAAATTGGAAAAATGAAAACGAACCTCATGAAGCTATCAAAAAAATCATTTACAACTAAGGATAAGACCAGAAATCATCAAACTATAGACAATTTCCAAAAAGAGCTCCAATGACCTTTAGTTTCAAATGTGAGATGCCAAAGTCATCAACTGCCAAAACCATCCACAGAATCCCTTCGCTAAGAACTTTAGGATTCTTATGCTCTTTATGAATGATCTTGTATAGCTAAAAGAGATCAAATACCAACAGTATCAGAAGTGATGAACAATTCCAACCATCAAACTTGAGTTCAAATAGAATAGAAGAACAGCTGCATGCAAGGCAAAAGGCTACCTAAAAATATTTCCCATCTAGAAAGAAATATCAACTAGAGAAATTATGATGCAAATAATAATCAAATTTAAATAAAGCATGAAGTGGGGGAAAAGACTTTTTTCCACAAATTCCAGTAATCTGGAGAGAATAAATGCAAGTTAAGCCTTCCTACAAAAAAATGCAGAAGAGAAGAACGTAACTAGTTTTCCTTCACCTCCCTCGTGGTTGCTGCCACTCAAAAACTACCAAAAACTCCTACCAGTTAACGCAACAAGACTTACTCTCTCAAAAACAAAACCTGGACTGGCAGCTTCACAAAAAGTAGTAAGACACTTCGTTGCATGAGTTCGAGTCTTGATATCAGCAACCCTTTCACTAATTCCTGTGTGCAAAGATTATTCTTATCATCTAATTTCCATAAAACTTAGAAGAATCAGCTAACGTAGATAACTGCCAGATACTTATGAATTCCATAATCCATGCTACAAATCATTACATTAGAAGAGTGTACATAACCATAAAAAAAAAAAATTTAAAAATAAAAAATAAAAAAAAATAAAACCCCAGAAAATCTCACCTAGGAGGCAGAGCACAACACATTTTTTTGGAAATTTAGATGCAGTTGAAGCTATATGAGTGATAACCTCAATTACTTGTTGCTGAACCTGCAATTCAATTTAGAGGGGAAGAGAAAAGAGGAATCAGCTTATTCATCCATACAACACTAACAATAACTGTGCATTCTCATTCGACCAAACAGATAATAGGAAAAATATAAATACCTGAACATTTTTCTCACCCCAGCCTGGAACAGCACAAAGTAAACGGATTAAAATCTCCACTGATGGATCAAGTTCTTGTATTGCTTCAATCTGTTCCTTGATAGACCCAATAGCTGCAATGAAAACGATAAAAACAAAATGCAACACCTATCAATGATATTGGGAAAAACAACTTCAATGCATCAGCACCATACAACGCATACTGCTACTTACACTCTCTACTTACTTTAAAGAGAAGTAATGCATTGAAACCAGTCCAGAAGTTTATGAATAGACAAAAGCATGGGAATTGTGCTGATATCCGGCAATCAGAACAGTAGAAGAAATTTTAATCCGTGATAAGAAATGTTTTTCAAATAATTTTCTTTTTCCTTTCTCTTTCTTCTCTCCTTTCCCTTCTCCTTTCAGAATGGATTCCTCCCCATTTTTTTTTTTTAATGAAATATTGTGTAGCTTTCACAGACTCAACCAGTCATCTTTTCCTGTCAAACCACATCTCAAGCCTCCTCCTACATGTGGAAGCAACTTTTAGCTTAAAAATAAACCAAATCTAATCTAATTGGTATGATGAAAACCACCACAACATTTAGCTCCACCCATTCTCCAAATAGCAAGCAAAGTCCATGAACCAACCACAAAAGCTTCCTCTCTGCCTCAAGAATCTACTCCAATCATTTGATTCGACCTATAACAAGTCATAACCGTGTATTAAGCTGAAAAGTAAAATAGACCAAATTCGTTAACCAAATATAAAGATGAATCCCAATTTAACTCCTAAGGTTATGGCCCCATGGTCTGTATAAATATGTTGCTATTGTTTTCAGTTTGGACCAAAAATTGAAGCCCATTACAAACCACAGCTGCAAATATCGCAGACCTCAACTACACAAACTTAGCATCATCTCTCTCTCTCTCTCTCACCCAACCTCAGGCATCATAATATCCGTGTTGTGCTTTTGTACTACTTTGTTGTTCATTGCTGTCTATGCTTCCAGTTCTCATTAGTTATATTTTTTCATTATTTTCCCCGAGCCATACAAGGGAAATCAACTTGAAACCATGGGGGAATGGCTATTCTCCACTTGGGGTGTTGCACGCATACCAAAAAAAACCGATGGAATGACAATTTTGATACACATTTCTTTCTATGAGAGAGATGTGTGGCTGCTCTGTTGGAGGTTTAGAGCTTAGGAATATAGATTTTATTAATATCCCATGATGTTTGATACACCACTATGAGAATAAACCTGATGGAATCAAAAAGCTTAAAATGGATGTATCCTTGCAAAATGGAGGTTTGATATCCCAATTGATTCCAGCTTCCATCCTCCCCAAATGTATATACCTAAATAACCCCAGGTTAGAAAAAAAAAAAAAAAAAAAAACCTCCCTATTCCCTCTCCCTGTGCCTCTTGTCCACTCCTCAATCTGTACATGTATACATTTTGTGGCTTTAATGGGAATTTGAAAACCAGTGATGGGAATATATTTGAGTCTAGAAAAATATGGTGGTGTCTGCGAATTTGAAGCATTAAAGGAGTCAGATACCCGCCTCGTGTTGGTGCTGTATGGTGGCAGCAGAGGCACCGTGGTTGCTGGAAAAGAAAAAGTAAATAAAAAGAAACTGATTTGAAAATCCAGTTCTAGATAGGGATATATCAAACTGAAAATTTTTTTTGACCCAGCATCCAGATAACCACTGACATGCTTACAAGCAACTTCCCACTGCAAGAAATAGGACTCTGGAAACAAATATGATTCACACGATGAGATTTTTAAAGTAAAACAGCCTGGGCCTTTGTATTGGTAAACGAAAATAAATGCCTGCCACAGAGCTATTGCATGGCCAATTTAAAAGAAAAATCAAACCAAAAAAATAAGAAGAGGAGGTAAGGTAGGGAAAAGCAAGGAAACATTAGAACCACAAAAGCGATTTAAGGTTGCACAAAAATACAGTTGACATTTTCAGAAGTCAGAACACAAGGAAACTCTATGTTTAAATCTTTCCTCGAACAAAAATGAGCATCCAAGTGGTAGAATAAGTTTTCCCCAATCCTAAGCTCAGATTGCACTTATAAAGCTTGAGACTTCTTCATCCACCAGACAGATATTTTATAACTTCAACCATTATACTAGGATTTTATAACACTAGAGGTAATAAATAAATAAATAAATAAATAATAAAAACTCCAAAATTATATACTATGAACTTAGCCCACTTCCCCCTCTCTACAAATAACTTTTCACTGCTTTAAAAAATGCACAACAGGACGCAGCAAAACTTTCACTGCCTTAAAAATTACTCCCACTTGTGGAGACTTGGGTGAAGTTTATGTCTGATCTTCATTTGTAAGGGTATAACCTCTGGTACACAGACTACAAGTTTTATCAATAAAATGCATGTACTTATCCAAAAAAACATTATGCCAAGATCCAATATCTCTTTAGCCATTGCTGCTAACAAGATACTCTCTAAGAAACAGAGGGTAAATTTTAAAAAATGGCACTATTCATGATCCTCAGTAGAAAACAATCTTGAGATTTCAAACTATGTTGGGGCTATGAATAACAACTACGGACAGTTAAAACTTAATCTCTATGGATGCATGTTTAATGCAGTTTTGAGCTCTGCTTCTTACTAGTACAAACTAAAACAAACAAACCAAGCCTTAATCCCACTTAAGTTAGGTAGGGTTGGCTGCATGAATCCTGCAACGCCATTGCACTCTACCATATCCTCCTCAATTCCTAGATGGGTTATATCTTTCTTACAAGTTACCCACCAAGTATTTTTCGGTCTTCCCCTACCCCTCTTATATTGACTACTGGTCGTCTTAACACATGACCTAACCACCTTAAGCATGTTTCTCTCATCTTCTCATCAATAGATGCTACTCCAATCTTCTCACGCATATGCTCATTGCGTATCTTGTCCATCCTAGTGTATCCGCACATCCATCTTAACTTACTAGTACAAACTAACTTCAAGGTATAGATTAGCATACAAAACAAGTTTTAAACAAAAACCAAGTACCTTCAAGCCGCTCTTTCCACACAGCACTTTTCAACTGAGAAATAGTATCTGCTTGAATAAGGGAACCCAATTTGTCCTCAATTTCTTCAAGACTCATTTCGACAGGCTGAACATGCAACCCCAGAGATTCAATAAAATTGTGCAGCAATGTCTCGATATAGAATACCAATTACACATTCCAATCATCAAAATGCAAAAAGAAACAAATGGATAATTAACCTCAACATCTTCAGGTTCTACAGGTTTCGACGATTTTGCCTGCCCAGATCCATCTCCCTTTTTGTTGACACCTGATTTAGTAGATGACGCTTTCTTAGCAACAGGCTGAAAAATAAACACCAAGTCAGAGAACGTGTGAAAGAAAAATAAATGAGCCCTAGAAAATGCAAAAACAGGAAGTCATATCATAAAGCATAGTATTGCAATGTATAATACTTACAGCTGCCTGAACAGACTTCTTCCCGCTTAGCATGCTAGCTGCAGATCTCCTAACAAATGATCCATCTGAAACCTGTGAGAGGAATTATCAATTCTATAACCACCAAAAGTATATGCAATGCAGTCCATGAAGAAGTGAGTGAGAGATGTTCTAAAAGCCAAAAAGCATGCCCACAAACAAACATAGAAGTCTCTAAAGTCAATTAAACTTCAGAACATTATTGGTGTCTCCTAAATCTGTTCGTAATAAAGGCAAACAAAAAATAAAAGCTAAAAATATTGTTTAAACCTAATGGTATCAATTACCATAGTTGCTTATGCTCAATTTTAATTTACATTGACTATCCAGTATGTGAAGCCCTAGTTTCTGGACCTTCAACACTCCAACAGCCCATTTCCAGTTCATAGTTTCCTTAACAATCTTCTTCACCAAATTTGAAGACACTCCCAATAATTTCTGATGTTTTACTTTTACTCACTCCTCGTCAACAACAGGAATGCTGTAAACATCATGGTGTTCACAAGTACGAGTGTCAATCGTGTCGTGTTGTGGGTTATTGTGTCGTATCATAATCGTGTTCTGGTCATAAAACTTCATCCCTAACCCTACCCAATTAATAATCGTGTCGTGTCGTGTATGACCTGTTTATTTTCATGTCGTGCCGTGTTTGACCTATTTAACCCGTTTACTACTAATAGTACTAAATTAACCCAACAAAAAAATCACTTTACGATATGGAAAAATGACTCTCTCAAGATTGTATTCAAGTACAAATAATTTTTTCCTTTAAGATTGTAAAGTCATAGTGATCTTAGATACTTAGAATTTTATATAATTTCACATAAAAATATAGTATTGAGTTTATAATGGGTATTTTTACTCTGAAGTCAACCTTAAAAGTCTTCCATAATAGAGGATTTTGATGTAAATAAATAATAGAAAGCAAATTATACATGAAAGTTAAAAAAGTTACAATATAACTTTAAAAATATCGTAATATATTTTCATATATATAATTGCATACAACACAGTAAACGTGTCAATCGCGTTGACCCATTTACTTTCGTGTTGACCCATTTATTCTCGTGTTGTAAACGTGTCGTGTCATAATTATATTCGTGTCATGAAACCCCCAACCCTAACCCTCTAAATACCCCAAATTTCGTGTTGTGTTCGTGTCGTGTCAAAAATTGACACCCCTATTCACAAGCCTCAAGAAGGCTTCAGATGATCACTGGTGGTTTAACCCTACACAACCATTTCCTACCCAGTGAGATATAACCTTATACATTCAATTACCGCATAATAGATCTGATCTAAACGTATCGTAGTAGAACTAATGCCTAAAATTAAGTGTTTGCTAGTAAGGAGGTTTTGATGACCAAGGACTGCCATAACAATGTATAATGACATAGTAGACAAAAGTAAACCCGTTTTATGGCCCAAAAATTAGAGCTTCCAAGCTGCATATAAATTTCATACTAGATAATCATCAGTATTTGTGTAAATCATTACTTATTAAAAAAAATAAAAAAAAATCGACTTCCTCCAAAAAGTGGAAGAGGAACTTTTGCAAACAATGTGTTCATATTCAGAAATTTAAACCAAAATAAATGGACAGCCGAGAACACGTCCTAAGTTGTTGAACAGCTGGATATAATGAGAAATAAAACCAATAACACAAGCAAATTCGAAGAGAAGAACAACTTCCCAATAGAACCTAAGCATCAAGAGACATGGAGCTTAAATAAGTTAATATGTTTACAGTGTTCTTAGTTATCTATTCTCAATGTTTCCCTCATAAGAAAGGCTTCTGAAAGACGAGACAATAAAAACTATCTGACAGCATAAACTCAAGGACAAAAGATACTGACCTCTGAGCAAGACGAACTTCCTACCGAAGATTGGATTGCAGCTGGAATGCACACAAAGTAAAGTGAAAGAAAATAACTCTTGAGGGTGGTATACTGTTAGCATCTTTTAAGGAAAAGCAAAATCAGAAAAAAAAAAAATCATTTCAAACCTGAGCTGGAACTTGTTGTTTGACCACCTCCAGAACCACCAATCATTTCTGAAAGCTTCTTTTTTCTAACATCATCAAGTTTTTCAAGAGATTTTTCCAGAGGTCTCATGCCAACAGACTACACAGAAATTAAAAATCACAGCTAAAATGAATGTGTCCATGTTAACAGTGAACAGCACTCAATTGACTGAATAAAATAAAAACTATGGAACAGGAAAATTACCTGCTAATTTAGCAATAGCTGTCAAAGCTGAAAATGCAGCATCCCTAACTTCAGGTGTCCCATCATTTAGTGACTGATAACCAAATCAATTTACCAAAGGGATTGATTTATATGGAATTAGTGACCGAATCATATGTATGATAGAATCAGGAAATGAAAAAATTACTAAAGCATCATAAAAAACGATCATAGTGCTTCAGAAAAAAGAACACTTTGCCCCTGATCCTACAATTATATACTAAAATTTGTCAAAATGATATGAATGGCCAAACTAAACAAGAGAAAATGCACATGTTTCTAAAATATGATACACGAGCCCCAAAGAATCCACGATTAACACAGTCATTCTTTATACTAACTGAATTCTCATTGGGAATGACCTCTATGGGTACCAAATAGTATCCACGATTAACATGCAAATCAGTCGAACAACATAAATGAGCATAAACTTATTTTCTCAAGCAAATTTGCATAAGCATGAAGCAAAACAAAAGAAAATCATATAGGGAGGGAAGAATTTGGATCGAACTGTTTGGCACTTGCTTACCTCCATACAAATTGGCACATACTCCTTGTGCACTTTGAGGATAACAACCTTGTTGCTTGTCTCAATGCAAAATGTAATTATAGTTTAAAGTCAATGACCGTACAAGAGGAACTTTATTCTTCACAGAGACCTTCACATCTGCAACAACAGTGTTCTTCAATCAGGAAACCCTTCAGAACCACCCGAAAACAAGGTTTAGAAACAAAATTCTTGTCCTAAACTAAGAGAAACTCAAAGCAAAACAACTGATAAAGGAAGTGACTATTTTTCCATTTGCCAATGCCTAGAATAGAACAGCATCTTTCTTCTCCAACACTTTGGCAAAGGCATATTTAAGGAAAACGGGAGATTTTCCACTGCAAATTCATATAAAGTTTCAGACTCACAAATTATATGACATCTAAAATCATCATTCATAATAAACAAGCTTGAAAGTAAATAAACACATTCACCCCTGTTTGAACAGTTCCTAGAGAATCTCACCTCAAATGAGAGCAGCATTCTCTATCAGAGTCCCAGGCATAGACACGACATGCTTAACACATCGAAACATGCAACTAATAATCAACAAGAAACTAAAAATACTTACCCTCACTCACCCTACAACCACACAAAACTTGAGAACAATGTCCTTTTCCACACTATGAAAGGGTTCCAGCCAAGGCATTCCATCGATAGGCTCAGGTTGGGTGCACGGAGGACATCATCGAATGGCAAAACATGAATGCACTTATAGAAAATCACCCAAAACAACATTTTTCAAGTAAAGTTTGGCAACTCCTCGTAAAAATAAAGCAAAGCACAAGTATTTGCAAGACATTAAAGAAATCTAAAAGATAATATGAAAAGCTCCTTTGATTTGTGTATCAAAGAGAACAGAACATATCACAATACACAAACATAGAATGTCCCCAGTATATGAAAACAAAACCTGCCTTCAACAATATCAGCAAGGTTTAAGCACCCTGCGATTTCTTTGTGCATCGCTTGGAGTGTCTGAGTGAGAGACTCTGTCAAAGTAGGCTTTTTCTCCTTCAGTTTTTCCTAAAGAAAGAAACAATGTGGGAGGTAAGTAACAAACATACTGAAAAAACTAGTATTCTGCTAACAAAAGTTTATCCAAAAAAATCAAAAGATAGAATGACTTTTTGACCAACGCTCTAATCATCCTTAAGAATCAGACAGACAAACTCCACTCACTGTACAAACATCATTCTATTATATTATTTAATATGCATACCCCCCAACTAGATTTCTTGTGCGTACCAATTGAAATATTTTGAGAAGTGCGTGAAAAATAGACACCTCAGCAGGTTTTCAATAATCATTATTTTTGGGTTAATTGCAATATAGACCCCTGAAATATAATATATATGAGCTTTGCCCCCAAACTATTAATTTTAGCACTTTAGTACCTTATACCATCAATTTTTGCCACATTGCTCAAATCAATTTTTAATGAAAATACTTTTAATAGTGGCCTTTAATAGCAATAGATGAATAAACGTATTTCAGTAACCAAATTTAGATAACAGGTATTAAAGTCTATTCACTCAAAAATAGAAAGATTTAGTGATTTTCAACCGATTTCAGCAACGTGCCAAAGATCAATAGTATAGGGTACTGAAGTACTAAAATTAATAGTTAAGGGCGCAGGATGCTAATCACTTGTAGATCAGGGGTGCGTATTGCAATTAACCCCTTTTTTTTACAAGTGTTAAAGTTGGATATCAAGAGGTACTGCATTTTAAATACCTTGGTTCAATCCTCTAGAAGGATGGAGGTATAAATGGCGATGTAGCGCATTGGATACAAGCGGTCGAATAAAATGGGAAAAGGCCTATGGAGTATCATGCAATATTATAGAACTGCTATTAGATCAAGGCTACTCTACAGGTCGGAATGTTGGGCAGTGAAATATGCACAAGAACAAATGATGAGTCAAAGAGATACGAAAGTTAAGTTGGACGTGCTAGGGCAGACAATACCCAAAATAAGCATATTGAGAGAAGATTGAGGTAGTTGGTGTCAATGAAAAGATGAGAGAGTTTGGCATTTGCAAAGGCATCCCTTAGATGTGCTTATTAAGCGTAGTGATATTTGAGAGGTTAGTCAAAGCAAAGGGGTTGGAGGAAGACTAAAAAAAGACATGGTTGGAAACCTAGAGAAAAATAACGTGGCAATGGGAATTGGCGAGGTATGGTTCAAGACTGGGCGCAATGGCGAACAAGGATTCATATTGCCAACACCGACTAGTGGGATTTCAGGCTTAAAGTTGTAGTATTATACTTTTTGTGCAAACGCATTAATCCATATTACAATTATAATAATTACATCTCGGACAAAAGAAACTTGATATTTATATGAAATCAAGTCTTCACGTTTACGTAATCCATACTGATAGCCCTATATGATATTGACTGTATTTATATGATCCTGCAGAAACTTGATATTAACGCTATCTGTAGCTCGTTCAATCAATACTAGTTACAGTATTCATTTAAACTCTCTAAACATAGTTGCACAAATAAGTACGGCAAAGTTTTGAAACTTGGGCAGTACAAAACGTCTTTGTTGCATGGTTCATCAACTGCAAATTTCCCAAGTCCACAAGATACTAAGTGGTTGTTGGTATAGGACAAGTGTTGAATCTGGTCAAAAAGAGATGGCTGATTTAACTTAAGATGGAGATCTTGGACCTTACTAATCCCAACTAAGAACTACTTAACAACCAAAGTATTCTTCTGAAACATATTAGGATTAATGTGCACAAATAAAGGACACTACAATTAATCAAGCATGGCAAGCTACCTCGCAGTCATTTAGCATTGGATAGTAAAATACCTAATTCAGATATATACATCAATTTGATATAATCCTCTGTTATGACATAAAAAATATGACAAAAAAATCTTTTTTATCACATACAAGTGCCCGTGTCTAAAATTTTGGCTATGTCCCAGCATTTGTATTTTAGGAAAATGGCAAACTACATGACATCTAGAACATTCCATACCCAATACTCACAGCAGAATCAATGTAAGATAGGAAATTATCCTATGTTACATGGACAATAAGAAGTCTAAGTTACAAGAGAAGCAGACAAATACAAAAAGCATGTCTTTTCCAGATTAAGTTTTCTAATTTTACATAAAACAACATTTATAAGAGTAAAATTATAGAGGTTACTCAGAAGATAGAACAAGCATGCTCGCAATTCATTACACAAGTTTTAGTAAGGAAGAAAATTACCAGTAAAACAGGCAAAAGAAAACGAGAATTCCCAGAGAAATGCGTTCTCAATCCTCTTGCAAGATTTCCAATTGCTTGGATAGCTTCAACAGCAACAGCTATGTTCACATCTATAATAAGCTGCAAAGTCCCCGACAAAAGTGGTCAGCAAATTTATGTAACTCATGCATGTCAACAGCAAGGAAGAAAAGAAAAGGTGAGGCTTTGAACTCCAGATAGAGAACATTTAAAATGCTCCTGATATGATAGTACAACTCTTAAGCTTCAATTGATATAAAAGAAAAAGCAATTAATCTGACATTAAAAATTAAGCCAACCATAAAGTGTAAATATAAAGAAAGGTAACTACATTTTTCATTTGACAACCATCATGCACCAGAACAACAGAGCTGAACTGGTAACCAGTAAGCAACATACAGATTGCTCCAATGTACTATTTTTAATTCTGCCACCAATTCACGACAAATGCGAGGCAGGATTCAGTCCAGTAAAAATGCATGCAGTACCAGAATTAGGGGTGCAAACGAGCCGAATTGAGCACGAATAGTGCCCTACTCGAACTCTAACTCGAAATTTTTTCTGATACTCGAACGAGCTTCAAAATTTGAGCTCGAGCTTGAGCTCGAAAAATTTGACATAGTTCGAGCTCGAAAACAAGCTCGAACACGAGTAACTCGACTTTTTCGTAAGTAAAAGACGTAATTTTTCTAAAAAGTATGGACATTTTAATAATTTTACATATAATAAGACTAAATATTATATAATGCCCGAAAAGCTCGATGAGCACTTGAGCATATTATACATATGCTCGAGATCGACTCGTCAAGAGTTTCGAACTCGAGCAAGCTCGACTCAAGCTCGGTCAACTAGAGCTCGAGTCGAGTTTTTGATCGAGCAGCTCGCGAGCAGCTCAGTTCGTTTACAGCCCTAACCAGAATGATACTTTGTGTCTGATAAAACAAACATCAGACTGGTTGCTAATGTAAACAAGATAGCTTAATGACAACTATTCCTTCTCTGCATTTCTGTGAGAGTACTAAGAGCTTAAAGGCTAACAGAGGTTGAGTTTAGATGCCAGACAAGTTTTTATTTCAGATAGGCCCATAAAGTCCACAGGGTCTAGGCCAAAGATAAGTGCATGCCGTCAATATTACAACCATAATGCACCACGACGCACACCCATTTTGGTTCCAAGACTCAGTAAAAGGCAATTTGGTTCCATAACTCAGTGAGAAGCAATAAAATGTGCCCAGATAACTATATAAATCAAAATGAAGCAAATAATCCAGAATCCAGATCGCTACATCCTAAAATTCTTGACTCTCTTCCACCAAGTTATTCAATATTCAAACCCAAAAAGCTAATGCTATAGATTTCAGTCTGATAACCAACAAGAACACAATCATAGTAGCAACTAAATTTGATGATAACACAAATTACATGGACAACTCTGCAGATATATTAGCGTGTCATTGCACCATTATTTGATTAGTTGATCAACTTAAAAAACATAACTATGAATCCAGGAAAAAATCTACAATTGATAACTTATTAGTTAGTCTATCCCTGCATGCGAAATGATGAATAACCAATTAATAAATCTATGCAGTCATTAGAAGTGCTGCAGATGAACCGCAAAGTCATGCCTCATCTCTCAACACCCTTTCAACCTTCAATTACATTAACTCGTGTTCTGAATTCAACAGACCTATTTCTTAATCAGTTACTATATTAATGCTAAAGGTATCTTCCTTTTCACATAGACAGTTTCCACTTACCATTCCCACTCTATTTAAATTCAAAATGTTCCCAAATTTTGAATATGTTTGACATGAATGTAAATTATCCCTCTAACCAATGATGTTTGAATTTATGGGAAATTCAACTTCCTATCAACAGAGGAAAGAAACTGGTTGAAATGGATCAATTCTGTGCTCACAACTTTAGTCATATTTGCACGTGAATGGATAAGAGAATGGTGCAAAGTTAGTGATTTAACAAGTCGCACCAGGGAAGTCTAGAGATGCAGACAGAAATTTAGTGTGCATTGCACACTTCTTTAGCATATGCATGTGGTGGGCTTCACTCTCCTATATGTGTTTGTACATCTTATCAATTTGAGTTGACAACTTTCCAAGGGTGAGATGAAAAAAGTAGGAATGGTTATATGTTGAAAATGGTAAAACTTTCATTTGACACATTACCTAAGATGACACAGACGTGGCAAAGGAAAACAAATTGGACTCTTTCTTTTTCCTCCAAACCCTTCAATCATATTTAATCATCTTACAATGAATTTCAAAGAAATGTATTAACAAAGAGAACCCTTGGTCACATGACAATACATCGACTTGTCAACTCCATCTAGAGCTATAAGGCAAGTACAGAATCTACGATTCTGAAGTCAGAAGTGAACATGTAAACACTACAAATAAATCAAGGGCAGAAAGCAAACGTTTACAGAAATTTAGTCAGGTAGCTACTATTGTCTAAACACAGAATTAAGTCCTAGAACATGTAAAAGTTTGATAATGATAAGACAAATTTAAGTTTTCTGAATGTTCATTATCAGAATACCAGATCCCCTGAATAACAAGATGCAAACAGTCAAATAAACAGCCACCAAACAGAGCACATCAGAAGAAATATATCAAGGAAGATGACAGCATACAGCTGAAAATTTAACTATTTTTCTCCCACAAATGGCCACAATTTGATTATTTAAAGTTTAAACCAAGAACTCGGCTAGTAAACCTTCTTAAGCGTAACCGGCATATCTCTGTGAAGTCACCAGGAGCTATCCTTCTGGTAGATGCAAGCTTGGTTAACTCAGCAACAGCTTCTTTCCGGTCTAACCACTTGGCAGCTTTCTGAAATAATGAAACAATCAAAAAAAAGAAATTACCATTGATCCTACTCAAATTAGATCATACAAAGGTAATAAAATTGCAACCACTTAAGTGACAACCACAACATAATGGTGTGGAAGTACTGTTTCAGAGAGAGAGAGAGAGAAAGACAGAGAGGAACACTAACCACTCCTTCCCAAAAACCTGACTTCTCTAAAGGTGTTAATATATCCACAGGATCAACAAGTTCATACTCATCTATCTCCTGATGAACTGACAAGAAAATATTGTCAGGCCCAAGGAGTAGGGTCGAATAATATACAAATCTTTTGAGCATGACTTGACGAACACCAACCATTTCAATGCCAGTTGAAACAATCAGTTTATTAAATTTGTTCATCAAAACTGATATCACAAAAAATAGCCCGCTGAACAAGAGTCCTCATTCTGCAGATTAAATTGTGCACCTTCAGTAGCAGCTTCTTCAGAAGGCCCAGAAGCCACAGCCTCAGAAGTAACTTCGTGTTCTGGTTCCTTGTCTTGCTCTGATCTGATAAATGTCAATCAGAAGTTAAGGAAAAATAAGGAAAATACATATCTCCTATGCTAGGGGATTATACAATGAACAGAACTCATACAAAAAGATACAGCAATAACACAATGAATACTTTTAAGCAATCTTCAAAAAATATCATGCTAAAGTCTGCAAACTGAAAGTAGAATTTCTAGTACAAGAGATGTCAAGATAAAGAAATCAGAAATATAAAATTACACCACACTAGAATGGCATGGAAACACGATAGGCTGAAAACAGATTGATACAAACACAAATAAGTCCACAAGGATGAACATGACCTGAAGATTTGGTTCGTTAAGCACAAACAGGCTACAAGTGGCATATATCTTCATTCATGTTAAAAAAACACAAGAAAGGGTCTGAGAAGACACACACGCACAGAGACCAAAAAAAAAAAATAACAAAATAACACGAGCTCAACCCCCACCCCCAAATGGCAAAGGAAAATGGAATAGGTCATGAATTTCACTACGGTCAATCACAAAGACTCGAGGCATATCAACCTAAGGACCAATTAATTCCAACGGCTAGAAAATAAGAAATAGTAAGACATCTCTGGTAAACACTGAAGGTCTATACCAGCTGCTTCCAAAAATCTAGGGAACTACAAATGCTAATGACTTCACAAATAACTCATCAAACTTGTGGTCTATAGTCCAATAAGTTTTTTGCATAGCTCCTCACATAGACAACCCAGAGGATTGGTATGGTACATTTTCTTGCATCCAGTATAGCTAAAATACAAGTAATTTCATCAACCTATGTGAAGTTAAAAGATGCTGATCTCAAACATCTGTTGCTCAAAATTAAAGAGTACCTTATTTTGCGGGTTGGCTTAGCTGTCCCTGTCACATTAACAAGCTCTGCTTCCAACTCTTTTTTCTTAAAGTTGCAGAAGAATAAACCATAAATATAAAGAGAAAAATGTTGGCAAGGAAAACATAAGATAATTCCTTTAAAAATCAACATACCATTGTGTCTCGCATCTTCTCAAATAAAATTGATTTAACAGCATCTTTCCCAATCCAACGACAAAGCTCCAATGTTAGGCCTTTTGAAGAAGCACGTACATTCTGATCTTGATGATCAAAGAGTTCAGGAAGCATCTTTAATATTCTCTTTGGCGGTACTACCTTGGAGCCAAACTCACTGATGGATTATTGAGGAAAATGTTATTGCCTCCAAATGCATTAAAACCTAAACTATTGACAAGTCAAAACAAAATTAAATGTGCTACGATGAGTTTAATACCTTAAGGCCTGAAACATGACATCTATTGCGGGGACAACTGCTTTAGCAACTTTATTTTTTATTGCTTTCTCCATGGCATCCTACAAAGAACAAGATGGTCATAAAGGTCTACCACCCAAGGGGCTTAACTAATCTGCAAAATATTTAAAACACAAAATACCTCATGCAAATCGCAGTCTTTCTTCAAAAGAACTATGTATTTATTACACAGGTAAATAAAATTTTTATCAAAAAAAAAGCATGTAGCAGATCCAACTAAAGTTATGTTTCACTGACTCTCCTCAAATAAACAATAATTAAAAAGCAGAAGCATCATAAGATTCATTTAATTTTCTAAAAATACATAGTCCAACTCACCATTATTTCTCAATTCTACTCCATAGTGCTGGTCTATTCACAAAACCATCAACTAATTACCATTGTTCTTCAAATTGCTTTTGATTCCCTCAAGCAATCATAATGAACTTTGAACAGAGCACTCCATTTGCCATAAAATTTTCAAACGCTCTCCAATTTAATCACAGCAGTCCATTTCCATGCTAAAGCATTATACACACCAGCAAACCTCTAAATCCATTTGCCTGAAATCTTTACCAGAAACTATGACGTTCCTTTAGATGAGTAAGTGCCAGCTTCCTTAAAGGTGCCAATACTGTCCTTCAATACACTGGAAATGTCCCATTCCCAGCTTCTCAACTCATTCATCAAAATGATTAAGCAGACTTATTTATCAGCTTTGCTCATCTTGTTACATGACAAGAAACATAAAAGATAAAACTTTCCATGGCTTAGCCTCTCCGAAAAAGAAAAGAGCAAATAAGTTCCAGTCACTAATATGGAGAACAACACTGCTAACATGCAGAAACACATCCACTTCCAGCACCTATCCATGATCCCCCCTCCTTGGCCTTTTTCAAGCAAAAAGGAACATAATGTATTCTTACAATCATTCTAAACATACAGTTTGAACAGAACTCTCTTTTCATCGTTTTCCAGTCAAGTGTCCATTAATGCTTTAGCATTAGAGCTACATTTATTCATTCTGCTCCTTACAAAAAACACTGCATTTTTTATCTGACATCTACTAGTACTCTTCTCAATCTAATGGACTTCTTCTGCACCATCTTACACATACTCGCAAGCAAGCTTATCATTCTAGAGTAATTTATATCCTCAAACCCATTTTTTCCAATGAATAAGGAGGTAAGGGCAGCATTCAAATTTGTTCCAAGTATCCCTTCCTCGTAACACTGCTTCGAAGCTGATACTATGCAAGCTTAACTATCCCATCACTTTTTTGTTTTTGTTTTTTTTTTCTCCTTTTGAGAAGGCAACAATTTATTATAAAATGAGGTAACTTACAGTGCACAACAAGAGGTATTATGCAACGTATTTTAGTACACAACCATATGTTTCATCAACGAACTCTACCAAAGATAAGGTTACTTTGTTAACTTTTATCTACCCATTTCCTGATTTCCAGTTGACAAAAGATTTAAAGGTAAGTGCAAAAAGTAACACTACAGGTACAAGGTCATTGGTTGCATTGAACATCAAGATATTTGAGAAATTAATGCAAGCACATACACTTAAAAGTCAACAAAGAATCAGAATCAAAATTAAGTGAATCACTCAAACATAAAGGAGCCATAACGGGTTAAACCACTGTTTGATCGTCGTTTGCCTAAATACATTACGTGACATGACGTACATACTTCCACTTTATGGATAGTTCACCAAAGTTTTTCAAATCCTAATGTTCTGATGCAAGGCATTATTTTTATCTGGACTTGAATAGTTGATGAAAAGAACGCAGTAGTATATAATTAGGGTGGTTCAGAGTACGGAAAGATTGATAAGGACCAGCAAAAGAGTGGAAGATTAACATATGAACTACACTGAAACTCATATACTAAGGTGATTCTTCGGTGTAGACAAGTCAACCTTGTCTCTATTCATATTATTGCTAGCTCATAGAAATATTCTCAGTCCATGCATTCCATAATTCTTTCATGTGGACAACAATTTTTTAATCATAACATGGCATATCAGGCACAGGATCCTTCATATGACTTAAAATGTGAATAATTCGGACAACTGGCTTTGGAAAATAATACGCATCTGCACTAAACTTCGGCAAAAAACTCTATTTCACACTAAGGGTGTGTTTGGTTAGATTGAAAATATTTTCAGGAAAATATTTTCAGGAAAATATTTTCCAGAAATTATTTTGGTGTCAACCACCAGAAAATATTTTCCAATTTTCCTTCCTCTGGCTGAAAATTACTAAGGAAATTTTTGAGTGTAAGTTATTTTCCGGATAATTCAAGAGTGACATTAAATCTCAAATACTTACTTTTATAATTTTATTTCCTAACCTTATTTTCATTTTAAATTCTTGTCCATTCGTTTTTCTCTTAATCATGGGTCACACAGTAATATAACTATAATTATGCATATTTTACTACTACATTATACTATCATTTAATTTTGAACAAAATCAATCTTTTATTAACCACAATTACTTGTAAGGTATTTATGACCATTGTTATAAGTTTTCTTAACTTGTATTCATAAAATTAAAGATGAAACCATTAAAAAATTTTATTTCAAAATATTTTCATTTTGTCAACCGAACACCAGAAAATAAATTGTATGGACAATGGACTTTTTCATGTAAAATGTTTTCCAAGGAAAATATTCTCCCCAAGAAAACATTTTCAGTCCAACCGAACAAACCCTAAGTGAAAAAAAGTATGCCAATCACAGTTCAGTGGCACGGATTTTGTGGTAGGTTTAGTATGACTGTTTACCAATTCTATAAGAGTGTGTTCAAAATATGAACAGTGAAATTGTTCAAGCTCAGAACTTAAGTGAGTGTTCCCAGGTCAAGGATTAATCAAGTACAATACAGAATACAACCATCATGACACATTACTACAAAGAAAACATGGCATACACAACAATGCTCAAGATGCAAACCTCCAAGCCACATTGCCAACACCGAAAGAAATTTTTAATCCAAGACACGCCAAGCAGCATAGACACTAGCTACAGAGTTCAATCAAGCATTAAGCTTTGCTTAATGTACCATCATGCCAAGAAATTTCACTTCAGAGCAGCAAAACTAAATTGGGCATCCACTCATTAAACCATCCACTAACCCACACTACTAAAAGTGAAACACAGAAAAGAAAAGGTGATATAGAGATGTAGAATTAAAACATACCAAAAAAGCCTCAACGGCTTCCAACTCTACCCATAGCATAAATGCCGTCTGCGATTTCTCCACTGTCTTCGGCCTTCCAGTCAGGCATTTTGCCACTATAGCATCACATACTTCTTTCCCGTATCTACCAAAAAATACATTCACGCAAAATTTTCCAAGGCAAATACATAATTAATGAATTTAAAATTGACACTAAAAGAACCAAAACTCTCCATAAAAAAACATCAAACTTACCTTCCGGCATCAGCATCAGCAGCTTTAAGATAAGCAATTAGGGCATCTAGCGCCTTTTCTTGAACGGGTGCATTAGAATCCGCAACAGCCTTCTTAAAAAACGGTCCTAAAAAATTCAAATTCAAAAAAAAATTAAATTTCTCAAATAATTCTCAAAAAAACCTAAGATCTAACCAGATAATCCCTCACATTAATAAAAATACAGACGCGGCTCAACAAATGTAAGATCTCACAATGACAAAAATCAGATCTGAGGAATTCAAAAAGAAATTCAAAACCCTAACTCACCAAATTCTCGGATTCGGGGGTCCTTAGGATCGGAAATAGAGTCGCATAGGGCAGCCAAATCGATGTTGGCATCGTTCCTCACTTTCCAATTCTTGTGCATTAACCTATCTTCCCATGGCAGTTTCTTCGCCTCCTTCAACAACTTCTCATCCTCCGACGACATTGCTCTATCTCTCTATTATATATCTACCACCAACACACACCACACCACTCACTTTGTGTTTCTAAAACTATATCTAAATCTATCTCTAAATCGACCGCCGATGAAGCTTTCTCCGACCACCGACGAAAGAGGAGAAAATGCTCGAACGTGAAACGGCGTCGTTTAGTTGTTGTTTATGTGAAAATTGTGCTTCTTTTTTTGCCGAGTGCCGGCGAGGGCATAAATGAGAGAAGGGGGGGCTTGGGTGATTTCTCTCTTTTTTATCTTTTCTGGTTTCAAAAAACAGGGCGACAGTGGGCTTATTTTCTGTTTTACGCTTCGGGAAGAATATATACCACTCTCACTACATCATGTGAGACCACGCACAATTTGAATTTTATTCTTTTTTTATTTGATGGTAAGTTCAACATACAAAATTCGGATACACATAAAAACAATTAGTGAATTGAATATACTTTTAAAACTTAGTTGATTTTTTATAAAATCAATAAATGAAAAATACATACAAAACCCAGATTAAAACTCAAAAAAATTAATGAGTTGAATGACTTTAAAATTTAATTGAGTTTTTATATAAGCAAGAAATAAAAATTACTTACAAAACTCATATTAAATCTCAAAAAAAAGTTAGTGACTTGAATATATTTAAAAACTTGCTTGAGTTTTAATTGAGTCAAAAAATAAAATTACACACAAAATTTAGATTTGACTCAAAAAATTATCTAGTTAAATATATTTAAAATGTTGATTGACTTTTTCAATTCATAAGGGTAAAAACTCAAAATTATTAGCTATATTCAGTACCATCTCACCTTTCATAAATAAAATTTCTTTTAATATATAAAAGAATATTTGTTAGGAAAGTTATTATGTGAAAGTTATGGAGAATAATACAAGGGAGTGTGGATACTTTGAAAACTGAATAGAAGTGACATATTTTGCTATATAAGGCTATAGCACAAAGTGATAGAAATTTATCACACTAAAAAATGAGGACTCTTAGTATCAAAAAGTGATAGAAATTAGTTTAAATGGCATAATTTATGTACTAGCTTTTACGTGAGTATTTTTATATACTAGTACTATTCATTATCAATTTAAACAATTTAAATTTTAAATATTTTATTAACAATTTATCATATGTGAAAGTTATAATGAAATACAAACTCGTGTATATTTTATTACTACTTTACTATTAATAATGCTTGAAGAAATCCACTATATATGTAAGACTTTTTCTTTTCCATCAATGGCTTTATATGTAACTTCTATAAAATCTTCTCCATAGCCACTGAAGAGTAGTTTTTTTATTTTTTTTAATTATTGTTTTTTCTATTTGCACTAACAATTTGGTATAATTTATAATTAATCTAATTAATTTATTTTATTATTAACCTTTTATAACTTCCCTTAACTACTACAAATTACTTCCTTAAACTCTCAACATCCTAAGTAACCATTATCTTTCAATTAATTTTATTTATTAACTTCTTTTTTTTTCAATATAACTGAATACTAGTTTTTTTTTTATTTTATGAAATACAAATGGGAAAAACATATACTACGTGTTTTGATTTTAAAAAATAATATAAGTAAAATACGGAAAGAAATTAATAAGGTAAGTTATAAGTAGCGATTTATATGAAAGAGAGTAAAAATGAAACTGCGTAAAATGACATCACACCCAATGTGACTCTATAGTATGGAATAGGAAAATTGTTAAAATGGACCGATCCACGGTACGTGAGATGGATCCCTTGGTTCATATTCATCCACATCATTCTACAAAGAAGTTTATTTTTAATGAATTAGAGTGACGTAAATGAATATGGACCAAGGGGTTCATCCCACCTACCGTGGATCGGATCCATGCAAGAATTTTAATTGTGGAATATATATAGATGATATACCAATTTGGAGGAGGTTGTGTGGTTTATAAAAATCAGGGATATAGGCAGACTATAGGTGTGTGCACTATGATAAAATTAAATTGACTTAAAAAAATAAAAGTTTTAAAAATTATTTTTATTTAGACAATAAGTAATAATTTGAAAGGAAATCGAATGATAAAAGATAGTTATTTGATTTTATTAGGAGAAAAAATAAAAATTACACCAAAATATTTATGGTTTGTAAAGAGAAAAATATAATATAGAAGGTAGTTAATTTTTTATTTTTTTTAAAAGGAAAAATTACACCAAACCTCTTACTTTATATTTGATTTTATTTTATTAGGGAAAAAAACAAAAATTACACCAAAATATTTATGGTTTGTAAAGAGAAAAATATAATACGTTATAAGGTAGTTTTTTTTTTCAAAAAAAAAAAAGAAAAACTACACCAAACCTCTTGCTTTATATTTGATTTTATTAGAGGGAAAAACAAAAATTACACCAAATATTTATGGTTTGTAAAGAGAAAAATATAATATAAAAGGTAATTTTTTTATAAAAAAAAAATGGAAAAACTACACCAAAATTACACCAAACTTCTTGCTTTATATAAAATTATAATATAAAAGGTAATTTAAAAAAAAAATACGCCAAAATTACACCAAACCACTTGTTTTATATAAAATAGTAATGTAGGCGCGTGGGGGATTAGTTTGGATCTGTTGTGGTTGAGCGGTGTATTTTGAAGGGGGGACTAAAGTGGGTCCAAAGGTGGGAGGAGCGGAGAGAAGACAAAGTACTTGTAAAGAATTTGGAAATTCAAATTAATGAGCAGTTAAATTAAGTGGGTGATGATCACGTGCTTCACAGTCCATGATAGGAATTTGTGTGCTCGGTTTTATAATATGGACTTTGAAGTCCCTTTTTCTGATTGCACTCTGACGATAAATTTTGAAGGGTTTAGGAGTAAAGGGCATTTGGAGGGATTAATGTGGACGAGTACAGGTGATCAGTTGTTAAGGGCTTCATTTCTACGTTGCCGGCAAGAAGGGATTTGTAGTCAAGGATGATTAAAACGGCTACATGTCAGATGTGGTGGGCCCACACTTGTGTACAACTCAACCCTCTAAAAGTATTGACAAAATTAAGTGACGTTATTGAAGTTTGGTTAAAACTTTCAGCCAAAAAAATATTGACACATCATTGAAAAATTATATGCATTAGAAGATTTCATTGTATTTTTTAAATTTATATAATATATAATATTGACCCGTGATTGAAAAATTTTATGCATAAAAAGATTTTGTTGTATTTTTAAAATTTATATAATATAATATTATGTTTTTAAAAAAAATTATATTATATAAATTTCTAAAATTAATAAAATGATACCCTCAATAAACTATATATGATACATTAATGTTTATGATATTTGATTTATCTATAAATTTTGTGACTCCTTAATTTTAACGCGTACAATTTACAAAAAAAAAAATCATATCTATTCAATAAATAGTTATAACAGTTATGTATG
This sequence comes from Cinchona pubescens, assembly GCA_025175665.1. Lineage (NCBI taxonomy): Eukaryota > Viridiplantae > Streptophyta > Magnoliopsida > Gentianales > Rubiaceae > Cinchona > Cinchona pubescens. The sequence continues at coordinate 171,099 of JANKKI010000250.1, forward strand.
TTTGTTTAGTCTTTCGAAGATGTAATATAAAATGTATTCCAAGCTATCATACAATGTTTTACTGATTTTTGAATTTAAGAATATTTAATAATTTTGAAGACGTATTATTTTCAAAATTTGGAGAAATATTATTATAAATAAATATGACCGAAACTAATAAATTAAATAAATATTCATTCCTAGATGATTTAGAGAACCATATATCTCTAGTAATACATGTTTTTTTTTTTTTAAACGGTAAACAGCTTTCATTAATCAAAAAAATAAGTATTCAATTGAACTACACAAGAGTAAGACCGCAATTAAGCTACTTGTGATTCCACAGTGAAATGAATGTTTCCAAACTAGATCTTACAAGGTTAGAAGAGAGAATAATTCAAATGAAGAAATAAAAGTCTCTAGTGTATAAACTTTTAAAATTAAGGGAATGATTTCCTTAAAAGGAATTCTAAAATTCCCCCAAAGATATTAGAAGAGAGAATAATTCAAATGAAGAAATAAAAGATATTAGAAGAGAGAAATAATTAAAATTTTGATATTAAGAGAGAATGCTATTATTCGATTATTTAATTGAGATAAACACTTGAATATTGAATGAATAAAGCCATAATTATTTCAAATTGGCTATACATGCCAACAAGAAAAAGAAACGTTGCTTGATTAAAACATCCTTTACATATATACAACAAATTAATAAAACAATTAGCTAAAGACTAATGCTTTCTTTGTTTAATTTACCATTGATGTTGATGGAAATGTTTTTGAACATTATCATTTTTTGACGAAGTAATGGATATTGTGGATTTTACCAGTATCATCCTAAGACATTGTTAGTAGGCTAAAATGATTTAAAGATTGTTTATTTACTTGACCACTTGCTACTTATTATCTTTTACACTTAATCAATTATGCTTAATTGTTTTTTAGCTTATTAATTCAAGGTATATTGCTATACTGAAAATTATTTTCTAAAACACAAATTTAAAAATCACTCATTAAATTATATTAAATCATCAACTTTTAATTTTAATTTATTAATCAAATTTTATTTTTTATTTATTACAGATATAGTGATACGTCGATAATTTTTGTACCTTTATATAAATGTACAGATTATTACATTTGTAAGCAACACACTCTAGCTAGAGGAGGGTCCTTAAAGTACTGCTTAGCAAATACGAGAATTTGAAATGACGGATGATTAAGTGTTTGGAGACAAGTTTCTCTTTGTTACCCTGTCTCTCAATATTCTAAAAATTATAAATTTGATATAATTTCTACATCTGCCCTGCTTGCGTTGATATGTGAAGATTTCAATTTGTCATGTCAATATTGTCTAAAATTAGATTCAATTTATAAAGCTTGAATTTGTTGAGGTAGTAGTGGGTTCTGGCTGTTGCAAATTTAAGGTATTATGCAGCAAATTTACCTCTGAATACTTACATATGTGGACTCAAATAATTGGGCTTTCTTTAGTACTACAGTTTGGGTTTCACATCTTTGGGGCATGAGTTTCGGGACAAAATTAAAAATTTATAAAATTACTGATACGTTATTAAATTTGTGAAAAAAATAAATAAAATTTAATTAAATATTTAAAATCAATAATTAATAATTGAGTATAATTTTATCACATAAACCGTCAGTTATGACTTATAAATTATTTTTTATAATCTATTTGTCTATTTTTTTGAGTTGGATATCAGAGTTAGACAACCAAGACGGCAAAGCTCAGAAGTCTAGTAATATACATCTCCGTAATATTGAAATGATTATAGTTATGTTGCCTCTTTTTAATCTCTTTATATGTGTCTCGAGTCTAGAAACGAAGATAGAGGCGAATAAAAGTTATAAAACAAAAATTGGACGAAGAAAAACAAATTCATGTTAAAATTAAATTTCATTTTGATTTAAAATTGGGCAAAAACAAAAGAAGAATAAGATTTTACTCTATCTCCCTTTCTATCTCATTTTTCAATTAAAGCAGCTATTCGAATTAGCGTTTTCTAAAAAAAAAAAAAAAATTGAGAAATTATCAATTGGCATGCAGTAAAACTATGGAAACTGAATTCTATGTGCCAAAAAAATAAAAAAAAATCCCTTTCTCTTTAGTTTGTATGACAATGCATTTGATGTAATTCATTTTCTTTTCCGTTATAAGTTCTAACCGTGAGTAAATCTGGAATTTGATCACATTGTCATGAGAATTTTTACTCAAACCCTATAATGATCGACAAGTAGAATTACAACCAAAAGCATTTTGGAAAAAAGACATGAGCATATTGCAGGGATAAAAATATTTTACTTTATTTTCCTTTTTACAGCAATGCATTCTATCTATTGTTTTTTTAAATCTTTTAAATTAAAAATTATTTCCAGTGACTAATTATGCAAGTTTGTTAAACTCTACTTTCATAATTTATTTGTAGACTGGCAATATATATTACTGCAAAAATATTAAGGAGATGTTTGGTTCGCATTCAAGAATTGAAATCTGAATGAGAATCATAACTCTCACTATCAGTACGAGTTTGTATCATTCTCCTCTACTTATTTGGTTTGATGCCAGAATGGATTTCGTAAATGTTAATAAGTTAATAAATTTGGAAATCAATTAACATGTGTGGAATGAAAATAGACATTTTCAAGCACTTTTATTCTCATACAGTGATTCTCATAATAGTTAACCAAGCAACATATATATATGAGTATCATTACCTTTGATTCTCATTTCTTCCCCTCGTATCAATAAACCAAAAACCCCCTGAAAGAGGGAAGATTTATCATGTTACAAGAAAACAAATTTCTCTAAAATCGAATCTTTGAAGATGGGACTCTAAATATCTATTCTCCAAGAAATTATTTCAATCAGTTATACAAGTTGAAAGAAAAAAAAAATTAAATTTGAAATCTCAAGAAAATTAACTATATTTGGTATTGAAATAACATCAATTCTCTTTCTCATTTGGTGTTCACATTATTCTTTCATAAATTTCACAATTCAAACAAAGAAAATCACTTTCTTAGAAATCTTTTACCATTTTCTACCACTTTCCTTGGTTTAACCAACCAAAGATAGAATTTCCTTTTCCTTATTGACCTTTGGGGGGCAAATTGCGGGTTATTTCTTTGAATGACACGAGTTTTGTATATTTTATCCGTGCCCGTTGCCTCTCAATAATTAACGCCTCATAGTTATCAGAATTACTACCATCATTCGTCGCAGCAGCTATTAAAAGTTTGTACTTTATGCCACCAAGTTGGCTCTCAGCTGTAACCACCCTTTGGAACAACAAATTGGTTTTGGCCTCTTTATTATGCACATCGATTGCAAATTTTCCAAGTTCTATAACCCTAGGGTCCTAGAATATTGTACGGCGTTTTCTTTTTTCCAAGGAAAGAAGAGTAAGGCATTTGAGCAAAGGAAGAACACCATCATTGTGAGAAGTAGAGGGCGAAGATGAAGAGCCATTTTGGTGTATGTGTTTTGTGGATATAATATTATAGAACTGTATTTAGAGAGAAGACAACAATTTGTGGTGTGGTTTCGTTTCTTTGCCTCATTATTTATAGGGTTAAATTAAGAGGAACCTGTAAGTTGACTAATGTTTAGATTACTTTTTATGGTTTTTAAATTTATAATTCACTCGTTGTGATTTCGGTTAAAGTAAAACCGTTAAATAATCATTAGGAGGCTAAAAACTTTTGATTTAAAAGGTTATTTTAGTCAATTAAATCCTCTAATCAAGATTAGTTATGTATTTTAGTATAAAACACAACTCCTTCCATTTAACGGAGAAGATTTTTAGGTGATGGATGATTAATAGGTTTAGGGGTATTTTTTTTATTTTTTGCACAATTCATTCAGTTTTTATCTTGTTCCATTAGGCAAATTACAAGGGGCTCCTTGCAATTTACACTTATTTATAGCATATTCTAGCACGTGAAAGATTATCATTATTTGCTTCAATATATATATATATACACACACCCCTTCTCTTAAAATATTGTTTTTACCTTTTTTCTATATATTCTAATATAACAAAATATTTTCTAGTAATATATTGAACATTGTTTAAACTAAAATCTGCATTATGCAGTCTTGAAAAAATAAACGTAGTGGAATTTATTATTGATATTAATTGATGATTAAATGTTCTCTTTAATTTATTCACCATAAAGTTTTAATAGATAGACTTTATTATCTTTATATAAGTTACATTGTTTGATTAGTGATAGAACAGTTTTTGTTTCATTTATTTGCCTTCATTTAACCTGCAATAGCTAAATTCATTTAGGGGATAATAAATGAAGATTCTCCATTTACTTCTTGGACGCATGACACTTTAGCTATTCACATAATCAAAGGTAAAAAATTTGTCAAAGCCATTATTTTTCTTTTACAAAAATTACATGGTTTTATTTTCTTTTCATTTGGATAAATGAAAAAAATACGAGTATCTATTGTAAAACTGTGACTATTGTACACATTTAGCAAAGAAGTATATATTTTCCGGATACAAGGTGAGAAACCAACATTTCTCGCTAAAAGGCGCATCTATTGGCTACAAAATCTTGGAACTTATTTAGAGGAAAGCTAAAATCTTCAGAATTTGACAAAGAATATTCATGTTCTTGTTAAAATTATTTGTTTGTTTGTTTTTTTCCTAGTAATTACAATTGGATTTTTCATGCTAAACATATTTTATTGGTGGAGATTTTACTAGAAACTTGTTTAATGGGGTTATCAAAAATTAGTAGAAAATTTCTTCGTTAATAGCTATTACAGAGAAAATTTTTAGTAATTTAGGGTTCGTTTGGTTGAATGTAAGTTGTTTTCCTAAGCCATTGAAAAATATTTTACATGGAAAAGATCATTTTATATATCAATTTTTCGGTGTTTGATTGATAAAATAAAAAAATTTTGTATAAATTTTTGTATTGTTTTTCATCTTTAATTTTATAAATATGAGTTAAAAAAACTTATAAGAATTGTCATAAATACTTTACAAGTAATTATATCCAATAAAAGATTGAGTTTGTTCAAAATTAAATGATAATTATAATGTAATAGTAAAATATGCATAATAATAGTTTTATTACTAAAATTTTCATAGTGAAGAGAAAAACGAATGGACAAGAATTGAAAATAAAAATAAGTTTAGTAATGAAATTATAAAAGTAAGTATTAGAGATTTGATGTCACTCTTAAACTATTCAGAAAATAACTTACAATAAAAAATTAGTAAGTTATATTCAGTTAGAGGGAAGAAAGTTAGAAAATATTTTTCGGTGTTTGTTATCAAGAAATTTTTTTGACCAAACACACATTTTTTTTTTTTGTAGTGATGTAACTATTCATCTGTAATATCAACACGAAACAAACGAAGCCAGTTAGGACTGTATGAAATTGCTCTTGTTTATTTATTATTTTCAATAATTAATTAACAAATGTAGGAAATTCTTTCCTTTTCCTCAATTAATTCTTAGAGCTGGAGAGGGTGTCAAATCTAAAATTATATTCACATCACTACTAAATAATTTTTTGAAGTATGTGAGTTTCCTAACTTTCTCCCTACCTCATTGCTTGTCAAAACCAACTCATTGTAATGAGAAGCATCATTTTCCTTTGCTATAATAACAAGTTAATGCCAGCAACAATTTTACCTCCACTGTTTGAAATAACAAATTGGTTTTGGATTCTTGAATGTGGAAATTGACTGCAAATTTTCCACTTGAGGCTCATCTATGTTTATTGAATTACAAGCATTGTGTTTTTCTCTGGCTTTTGAAATTGGAAAGATAACTGATATTGCTAGCATTACGAAGAGTAATCAAGCGTGAAAATGAATTGGTATAGTTCATTGGGAAGTTATTTACTTATTATTTACAAAGCATTGTGTTCGCATATAATAAGATTTTACCCATATCTTTCCTTCAAAAAAAAAAAAAGGGAAAAAAAGATTTGCCCATATCTACTCTACCAAAAAAAAAAAAGAAAATACATTTTAGTCAATTTAAAATTTATTTCTAAGAATTGTTTTTATTTTACAAAGTAGGTTGACGTATGTAAGATACAGGAAAAAAATCGTTATCTTATATCAACATGGTTCACACGAACTTTAAAAAAAAAAAAAAACATGGTTCACACAAAAAGACATGATACAAACTTGTGAAAAAAAAAATCAATAGAATTTATTATATATACGTTATGTTGTTTAATATATAAGTGACTAAAAGGTTTATATTTCATTTATTTGCCTTAAATTTCTTATGGACAGAATTTATCACTTATACATAAGTTACATTATTTTATTAATTGTTAACTGGTTTCTCTTTCAGTCAATAAAATTTAAATTGTTCACATGAAAAATGGTTTCTTTTTTTTATTTATTTTCTTAATTTTTCTGAATTTTTCTTCTTTATTTATTCATTTATAAGTTTCACCTATTATTTTTTTTATACTGTTAATTTCTATTACTAGTTAGTAACATACTCGAAGCATATTCACTCTTGCTGCCATAATCATCATCATTGGAGTCCGAATCTTGCCATTCCCGCTATCTAAATTCATCTTTTTCATCCAAAAAGTTCTGTAAGTTATTTATTTATTTTTTTGGTTTCTGTGTGAAAAAAGTTTATGACGTAAAAAAACTTCATTGTTCATTTATATCATCTAGATGATCAAGGGCCTGTTCTAAGTTTCCTTGTAAATCTGCTCATGTTTGTTGTCTGCATGTTATATTGTGAATTTGCAAAAATCTTGTTTTTAGTTCTGACTAGTTTATTTCTTTCTTTATTTATTTTAGAAAAAAGTACCTTGTTTTTAGTTCTGACTAGTTTATTTTTTTCTTTATTTATTTTAGGAAAAAGTACCATTTTGTTCCTTTATCTTTGTAATCTCGTCTAATTTAGTCTCTTATTTATCACTCATTAGCCAAATTACTCCCTCGTTCTTTTTTATTTAAAAAAAGGTGGCCAATCTATGATACTTAATGAAAAATTTGAAAAAACATAATGGAAAAGGTCACGTCATTCGCACGTAGTTGTTAAATTGAACAAAAAATTGACCATTTGGTCCTTTATTTTTGAAATTTCATCCAATTTAGTTCTGCCCAGTATAATTAGTCCCAATTTGACTCAAACATAAGAACAAATATAAAATACTTAGAAACAGTAAAAATTTACAAAATTTTCATGAAAACTCTAATATCAATTCATTAAAAAAAATTAATATTAACAGTTCACCTTGAAATTCACTTTGCAAAATGGGCTAATGATGTTAAAAATTTTACAAAAGAACACCAAATGGATTCCGAAAATCATCAAAATTTTCCAAAAATATCTAAAATTTTAAAAATTTACCATTTACTCAACTTGAAATTTTTTGGTAAATTCTACAAAATTTTTACTTAAACATGAAACTATGTAAACAGTCTATTTAGAACACTAAAATCACCAAATTTTCAGAAAAAAACCCTATTATTGTACATAATAATTGTAGGAATAATTATAATAAAAAATAAATTCAAAAATACCACTTTTGGAAAATGTGCCGTTGGTACGAAAAAATTGATATTTGAAATAATAATACTAAACGAATTTCAAAAATCATCAAATGTGTAGAAAAAGTTTAAAATTTAAATAGGTTTTGCTAAAATGGAAAATATTTTGGTAATGCTATAGCTTTTAGAAAATTTTTCTTTCACCCAGAATATAACTTTTGTTAATACAAGAAATATATTAAAACTTTGAAAGCATTACAATAAAAACATAATTTTTAACAAAAGAAAAAATTTTAATTGATGAAACATTTCTGAAAAAAAAAATCAAAGTGGTATTCCTGCTGGACTTTTCAAATCAAATATTTTTAGTGGTATTAGGAGATTTTAAAATAAAACTTTTAATATAAATAATATGAATGATAATAGAGTTTTCATGAAGCTTAATTTGGTATTTTTGATGTTTGTAAGTGTTTCTTAATTTTCTTTTACTTTTGAATTAAATCGATACAAATTACAATAGACGAGACTAATTTAACAAGATCTCAAAGATAACTAACAGAAATGGAAATTTTATTTTTCAATTTAGCAGTAATCCGTTAAGTATCTTAGATTGATCAATTATTTTTTAAATATATAAAGGACTAGATTGATTTGTGATGATAAATAAGGAACCAAATTTGACAAGATTCTAAAGATAAAGGACCAAAATGCTATTTTTCCCTTTATGTTAGTTTTTTATTTTATTTTTTTACTTTCTTATAACTCATGTGAGCCAATTATTGGCCCAAAAGACTATGTAAAGTTCTGTTTTTTTATTTTATTTTTTGTCATCTTTTGTTTATTTTAATTGAATGACATAAATTAACTCATTTTTTTTGTTCTACATTTAAAAGAATACAAATTAACTTGCAATTAATTTTTACTAGGATTTAGGGAATACTTGAATTGTAAAAATTTTGCGATTTCTCTCTCAACTGAACTGTCGAATTTAAGTATCTAGTTTTTTGAAAGACCATAAATTATTCAGATAAAGGGCTTACGTGTATAAATAATCTAATTTCGGTGACCCGATAAAAATATAGTTTTGTTTCATTACAGGTGTAAACTATATCTAACCCTAAATTTATACGAGGGTAAGTAATTATGCCTCAATAACATTTTAAGTAACAGTCTACACTGACCTTTAATCATGGGACTAAATGTATATAAATATTTTCACAGGCAAGAGACACGGTCAAGTTTATAAAGGGGTAAAGTGTAATTAACTCTAAAATTTTTTCCAAAAAGTAATTCAATCGGTTATTACAAGTAATAAATTTGAAATCTCAAGAAATTTGACTATTTTTATTTATATAAGATGAAATTTCTCACACATTTCTTGTTTTCATTATTGTTTCATAAATTCCCCATCTCAAACAAAGAAAAGCACTTTCTTGAAAACTTTTCATGGATATAGATCTTCTTTTTCCTAATTGACTTTGAGGGGGGGGGGGGCGATAATTCTTTGAAGTACACGAGTTTTTAATCCTGTTGGTTCTCAATAATTAACGCCTCATAGTAGTGAGGATCACTACTGCCACTTATTGTTGCTCTAATGTAAAGTCTATACTGTGTGGCATCAAGTTGGCTCTTTGCTCCAATCACATACTCCAACACCAAATGGGCTTTGGCCTCTTCGTTTTGCTCATCGATTGCAAAGTTTGCAAGTTGTATCACATGAGGTGTCTCTGGTCTTCCTGATGCCATTCCAGGACAAGCAAGGCATTCGAGCAAAGGAAGAAAACCATCAATACTAGCAATGTGAGAAGAAGATGGTGAAAATGAAGAGCCATTTTGCTATTGTATTGGAGACAAGATGTTCCTTCTTTGGAACATTATTTATAGCATACTTGAGCATGTTAAAGATTATCGTTATCTACACCAAAAAATGAGTAAGGAAACTATCCATCTCACTATATACTGAAGTATTTCTTTTCTTGGAATGTTATTTTTTAGTACTTCATTATTTCTGCATAGTCTAACATAATTAATACACCAAAATTTTCTAACACATTTAATGTGGTTCTTCATAAAATCCACGTCGTACAATCGTGATACAATAAATATTGATGGAGTTTATTGGGAAGTACCTGTTACATTAATATGATGTTAAAAGTTTCTCTATATTACATTAATGGTATAAAATATATTTTTTGATTTATTTCCCATAATTTTTCAAGAATAGATTTTGTTCTATGTATACGTTATTGTTGGGATCAACGATGAATAAACACAATTATTGAAAAACAAAAAAACACAATAATTTAATAAAAAATAAGTTACAATATGAAATGTGAGTGACACAAACGATTTAATATGCTTCGACTTAATAATCAAGTCTATGTACATAGAGAGAAAATTCATTCTTTATTACGAGGAAAAAAATACTCATACAAGAATACAACTTAAATTCTAAACTCAATCGTTGTATAACTTCATTCTCACCTCCAAGACCACTCTCACCACAAGTATAAGACTACATGGTTTATAACTTGTATTTTTCTCCTCTTGTGTTGTATCTTTGTAATTGACCAGCCAACTTATTAATAGGGAATATTTTTTTATCACTACTCCAAATAATAATAAGAAATAACTTGTTTTACAACCTAAATTTTATACAAATAACAAATAACAAAAAACTTGACCACTACTCAAGCAAGTAAATTATTAGAAAACTACTTCCTATACAAAAAAATAAATAAATAAATAAAATAAACAAAATAAAAAACCTTACTTAAAAGATACTCAATTTCCTAACAGTTACAACATTTATGGTGATTAAATGTTTCTCTCTAATTTATTCGCCATTATTTTTCAAGGATAGACTTTATTCTCTTTGTGTACATTACAACTAAATAATAACATAAATACCTTGTCTTTCAACCTAAGCTTTATATAAATCGGAAATAACTTGACCATTACTCAAGCAAGTAGACCATTAGAAAAATATTTGCTCCACACACAAAAAAATTTACTTAAAAGAAAATTAATCAATTGCCTAACAGTTACAACATTGATGGTGATTAAATATTTCTCTTTGATTTATTCGTCATAATTTTCCAAGGATAGACTTTATTCTCTATATATACATAATAACATTAATGGTGATTAAATGTTTCTCTTTGATTTATTTGCCATAATTTTTCAAGGATGGACTTTATGTGTACTATTATATATATATATATATATATATATATATATATATATATATATATATATACACACACACATACATATCTGTGTGTAAGTTGTTTCTCTCAATTTTTGTTTCTTCCCTTTTTTATAATGTCTAAAATATTTGTCCTTACGAAATATAATTCCCAATTCCGATAGAAAAATATATCCAAATTTTGTTTCTCCCTTTTTGTAATGCCTAAAATACCCACCCTTAATGAAATACAGATCTCTATAGGAAAATATTATTAAATTATTCCTCATCTATTTATTATTACCTATTTTTAAGAATACTACCAACTGTTTTTTATTATGTCTAATATACTCTTAATTAAATAGTTTCATACCTAACAAGTGTTTAATTATTTGTTTCTTGTAAGTTGTCCTTAATGAAATATAATTGACCTATCTAAAATTTCTCTATTTAATCTGATAAAACTATATTTTTTTTTTAATAATTTATATTACTACTATATATTTATTGTATATATTTCAAATTAATATAACAAAATTCGTTAGATTTATATAAAAATTTAGAATCAATGTATGATAACATGGTATCTATATTTTATTTGTAAAAAGAAATTATTTTGAGAAAAAATAATATAAAGTAGTCTTTATAACTATTGTGTATGTTCAAATTGTTTCTTCCCTGAATTTTTACATAATTTTAACATAAATACATAATAAGAAAGTAGAAAGTTTTAAGAGTTAAAAAATTATTTATATTTTAGCAAATATTAAAATATATTATTTATAACATTTATATATATATATATGTGTGTGTGTGTTCAAATTGTTTTTAGTTTTTATAACTATTATATATCTATAGTTTCATCACAATTATTTTCTTTACTCTAATTATTCATTCAACCATTCTCTTGTATTTTAGTTAATTATACTCATTTTTAGTTGCTTTATATATTTTCATATGTTAATAACATATAATAAATATCTTGAATAAAAGATAAAACTTTTGAATTCTATAGTAATTTTTTAATCATGTGTTTGTTTTTAACACAACATGAGGTTGTTGTGCTTTACAATTGATATATAATAATTAATTAGTTATTTATTGTAACAGATAAGTTAAATTGTTAGACTTTCAAATTTATTAGTTTTAATACACCTTTCTCTCATGGAATTAAGTTTACCCTTGCCAAAAATATTCAATTTCACTAACATTTAACAAAAAAAGAAAAATCTCCTGACACATTTTATGCATTATGTTTGACTTTATTTGGTTTAATTCAATAAAACCTCTTTTTAATATCAAAATTTTGTTTCAAGTTAAAAATCACAAAACTACTAATCATACAAATACATATTTTATAATTTATATAAAAAAATTCCTAATATTTAATTGAGATAAAAATATTTATTATTTTATATCTCTTTAATATTATTACTTTTTTTAAGAAAAAATCACCTCCCTATCCTTTAGTAACTCAAACCCCCTCACTAACAAGTCATAAAAAAAGGTCTTGTCACCAAACCTTCACCTCGTAGAATATTGATGACTATAACAATATTTTATAGAATATTGATTTAGAATAGCTATTAATAAGGTAGAAAAATGTTCAACCCATGATACGATGAGTGCCTAAAATATTCTTATATAATCATTTTAATACATAAGAATTGTACGCATATTTGTGGAGTGACAACGTCAAAAAAGTACTTAGCATACGCTAATAATATTGGAGCATTTGATAAAAGAACAAAAAAATTTGGATTAGAGCAACTAGTGATGAGGAAAAAAATCAACTCATAGTATGATGTATACTCAAAATATCAATGTGGAATAATCATAGTAAGATCTATAAGAATACTATATTCAAATGGTAGGAATGACAATATAGGACAAATAAGTAGGCAAGTACTGTAAACAAACAACATAATTTATACAAATAAAATATATTATTTAATACTCTAAAATAATTACAAATACAAATTCAGTTTCCATGTCAATTTTGAAAATTACAATGCAATTGTTACACTATAATAAAATAACAATGCTTTATATTAAATGTCTAGGTAACCAACACAAGAAATTGATCGAAAGAATACGAAAAAGACAAAAATTAAAATACGTACATTTTTACTAGCTTCACATTTTTGTTTATGTATTTAATAAATGAAAATTTAATTTATATTAAATTACTATATCAAAATAAAATTTTAGAGCTAACCACATTTGATGGCATTTAGGATGAATAAAAGAGCTCAGGAAGTCCCAAAAAAAAAAGAAAAAAGAATGTCAATGGAGTCTTGAAATGAATGTTATCACAAGTTTAAGAAGACATAAAAAAATACAAATATATTCTTTACATGCATCTATATTTTACGTAATATATTAAAAAATTAATTATGGCAGAAATTATTAAAAATTATGTGTCATTTTGGATGTCTTTAGAACTGCATGTTTTTCATGAGTTGCATGTATTTTAGAGTAAGATAATCAATGTTTTTCCTACTAACATTCTGAACATTAAGAATAAGGTAAAAAAACAATTTCTTACTTTTTTTTATAATAATTTTAATTTACTATTTGATCTGTATCTATAATATGGAGAATATATTAGTTTACTTTATTTTGTTTTTTTTTTTTATATATAAGACATAATTTTGTCTGATTAATTTCTAATAAATTAATCAAGAGTGTTATACGTGCAAAGCATGTTCTCTTTTCTAGTTCTTTCCCTCTCCCTCTCTCTCTATATATATATTACATTGACAAGTGATAAAATGGTTTTTGATAAGGGATATATGGAGAATTTTCCGTCTACCTCTTAAGATAAAAATATAATATATCTTATATATATATATATATATATGTATGTATATATATATATATATGTATGTATGTATGTGTGTCTATATATATATATATATATGTATTTTATATTATATTGACAAGTGATAAAATGTTTTTTGATAAGGGGAAAATGGAGAATTTTCCATGTACCTCTTAGAATGAAACTTTATCTATTGACATAATCAAAGGTGAAATCGTTTGCATATCATGATTAATTTCTCTTATTTTAATACAAAGTCTATATTATTTCTTCTCTTCATTTGAATAGTAATTGGGATGAAAATGAGAGTTGACTGACAAAGTTTTAATAAAATATGTTTTATTAACATTCTTGATGTTTAATTCAAACTATGCAAATAAACATGTAGAGAAATTAAAGTGTGTAGCAAAAGTTTGGCATGTCGTCACTTTAGAATAACATGGTATTACCATTTTACTATATTTTTTGAGAAACTAATTGTTTAATTTTCACATTTAATATTTACTACTTGTATAGAAAATATAAAGTAAAACCTGCTTTTTCCAATACAACTCCTGACGAAGCTATTCAACTAACAAAGAAGGAAAATTTTCTCATTGGTTCAAATTTGTTTCCATTATAAAAGTATTTGGACCCTATATATTGCTTTAGCAAGGATAATTATATGTTTAACAATAAAAATCTCCTCACCAATATATTTTGCAGTCTGACATTGTAGTATTTTGCTAATAAATTAAAGGTAAATTATAAGAAAACCTCTTACAGTTTGTCTAATGTTTAGATTACTTCTATAGTTTGCAAATTTATAATTTGCCCTTTGTGGTTTTGAATTATAGTGAACCATTAATTATTTTATTAATTGACAGTTAGGAGGTTGAAAATTTTTTACCTTAGTCATTTTCAGTACAACCCGTACTTTTTGGCGAAGAGTGTTTGTAGGCAGTGGAGGGATACGTAGTAGACTTAGAAGTATGTTTGACTTTTTATACAAATCTATTAATTTTTAAATTTTCATCCACTTTACAGTTACAAAAATCCAAATGATAATGAGGCAAATTGTAAGCTCACAAATCATAAGAAAAAAAAAATCTTAATATTAACCAAACCATAAAGGATTATTTGTAATTTACGCATAAATTAATTGTCACTAGAATTGATAGTAGGTCTATCGTACTTTTTTTAAAAAAAAAATTCTACTAACATTCCTAAATCATATGAAATTAATATTTAATAGCTGAAATTGCATCCATAGTCTCAAACTGGACTGTCAAAATCTTCAATTCTGTACTCTGGTCCCTTGACTTCTTGATTTCTTTACTTGTGCATCCGACTTTGTCCATTTTAACTTACAAATTATACCAAGAGAACATAAGTACTAGATTATAGCAAAACTATCACAAAAATACTACTAAGGTCATACTTTTAATCTAGCGCGCATAAAATAACATTACTAAATCGAGCAAAATCAAGCAAAATACCATGATTTCGTGGGTAAATAACTCTATTAGATTTATCACCAGCTAATTAATCATTATAACCATTGAAAATTGGTATCATCTCACCCTAAACTATGATTAAACAAAGCATATTTAAACACAAGAAAGCAAAATAAAGCATGAAAAGTAAATAAAGTAGACTAAAGATGAATGTAAAGACAACTAGGAGAACAAGGCATGTAAAGAGAAAGCATGTAACTAAGACTTTATAAACTAAGTAGGCATGAATTTAAGACATAAACCAATTGCAATAAACTTAATTTAGATTCTTACAAAGATCTCTCTCTATCTCATTTATAATGTCGTGCTTATTATGTTGGGACATTCCAAAAATAATGCCACATTCTCAAAAGAAGCCACTATTTTATGTCATTATCGTATCATATTCGAATAAGGTAATAAAAAATTAATTGGTCTTGGTGTCCACAATTGCCTTTCAAAACATCAATTTAAATTAATTGGCCTTAATATATAAATTACCTTTTTATGGTAATAAATCAAATTAATTGACTTTAATGTCTAAATTTGCCTTTTAAAGGCACTGAAAATTAAATTAAATGACTTTAGTGTCAAAATTACCTTCTAACTTCTAAGGTTATAAAATCAAAATTCATTGTTTTCGGATTTCGTGCCCATATTACCGTTTACGATAATTAAAAATAAAAAATATAGACATGTATTAAATTTGGATTTTAGGTCCATCTCGCATTTCAAGACATCAGAAAAATATTAATAAAATAATTGGACAAATCTTGAATTTATTTAATTACTCTTTGCCTTTAATGGCTAAATCTCAATTAAATGTCAATTGCCTCAAAAGATCTAAAAATTTTATATTTAAAAATTTGTAGTTTGTTTAGAACTACATGTGACTTGATTCTAATTTAGATACGTAGGAAACCCTCCAAAGGATTCAACTACAAGAACTACAAAATATATTATTTTGTGACATTTTTCTATCAATTAAAATTTCACTAAATTAAAAAAAATGAGTAAAATTCAAGTAACCCGTTAAAAGTTCAAAATTGGATAAAATTAATTTATTTGTTTTCATCCCATTAAAATCAAAATAAATACTCAAAACACAAGTGAATTTCAATTCACCTGAACTATGAAAGGATTGCAGGTAATAGACACACAAGCAGTTTAAGTATATTTTTTAGCTGCAATCCCAAAAATAAATATTGTATAAATCTCCCCTATTCTTGTTTATTTAATTGGAAGTCATTTATTAATTGACAATTAGAATTAAAAGGTATTCCTCTAAAATTAGGGAATGTAATTAGAAGATTTAATTTTTGAATGGGTCTGACTTATGTAAATAAAAACTCGCATAAACAAATCGCATGAATGAGATTAAATTGAGCGGGAATTTAATTTTGCAACACTAAATTTTTGCCCAACAATATCAGAATATCAAACAAAGGAAAAGGACTTGTCAAGTCAAAATGCAAAAAAATTTATACCAAGATTTAAGTGAATACTAAATCCACTGTCTCATAAACTATGTTAGATGAATATGAGTTGAACAATAACAACCCTCACATGTATCACTTCAGGGGAATTCATACACAAAACATAGTTTAAAGATTTAACTCAAAAAAATAAAAAAAAAACCAACAAAATTAGGCATCCAAACTTTTCTAAGAGAATTCAAACTTTAGATTCTAGGATTGGTTTTCCTTTTTTTTTTGTGCAACTCGTCAATATAATTGCATTAACCCTGAAACCCGTGTAGTTCACAAATCTTCTTGTTAAAAATACCCTAAAAAAATAAAATAAAAATTTCACAAAAGTCTGTCACTAAAAAAGACAATAAAAAGCCTAAATAAGTAAAGAAAATTAAAAAGAAAAAAAAATTCAAGAAAACGAACCTGCTTCTTTAGCAGTTCTTCAAAACAAATTAAAGTCATACCTCTGTTCCCCTCTCCTTTTTGGATCCCCTATTTAAGCTGAATATGTTATTCAATCCCTAATTAATTTAAGAAAAATCAAATCTTTAGAACCCAAAATCTATAGATGTTAAAAACTACTACTATGATATAATATATTAAAGAACCCACTCTCAAAATGACATATCAATGGATCTTCGATTTATTGTTCTCCTTCGATGGAGCTATATGTTTCCTCCAAAAATGAGAAGCAAGAAAGGGGAGAGGAGGATGACTGAGGAGGAAAAGGGAGGTTGATTGTGACTGAGAAATGGAGAAAGGGAGGGAGAAGAGAAGAAGATTAGTGAGAATGAGATTGGAAGTTGACACTCCTAACTCCTCGTAATTATCACAGGCATGTCAAATGTTTGAAATGCCATTCTCAATAAGAAGAAATAAGTTGACAATGATGGGTAAATATGACAAAAAGAGCATTTAAGGCAAGCCACACAAAAAAAATGCACATTTGAAAACATGCAGAATACTACAACTGCCCGCTATCCAACGCCAATTAGTGATTTGTTTACAAGAATCGAAGATTGGGAAGTTGTGTTTTTTATTTGCAACTTTGTTCTTTTGATGGTTGTCGAGGTAAATATTTCTTGTTATACAATCAGAGTTTACTTTGTACGATAAGAACATGTATACTTCTTATAGTTTTTGTCATATATTTTAAAGTTTAATTTATAGATAGCTGTGAGTAATTAGTTATTTTTTGTTTAAGTTTTTAGTTGCACTTGTTTGACTTATATATTATTTATTTATTAAATAATACAAGTATTTCTTTTTATTGTTACTGTATGATTTGGTTAGTTTAAATTTATTATTACAACCTATAATCATGCTGCATGTCATTGGGATTTTTAATAGACTGCTTAAGCATCCTGACTATGTTAATTTTAGAGTGGAATTTACTAAGGAATTTGTTGCTATATATGGTGAGGAACTTAGTGACAGGCTTAAGTTCAAAGTCTCTACTGATGGAATTTGGGATGTTAGGATCTACAGGAAGAAGAATAGGCTATGGTTGGGTTAGGGATATCTTAGCTTTGCTCAGAATTATAATATAAAATATTTTTACTTGTTGCTATTTGAGTATGAGAGAATTCTATTTTTGGGGTTATTATATTTAATAATACTTTTGTTGAAAAAATTATATTTAATATTGTTAGGACCCCGGGCTCTGTTCCCTCCCCCATCCTTTTGTTCTTCTTCAATCTGTTTTCGTAGCATTTTAGCTTGGCGTGTGATGTGGCCAAATGAGTATCTACTCCATCCAGTCAATCCTATTCTGCAGCTTTCATGAGTCGCATAAAACCCATATCCTCATCCCTAGCATTATGGTCCTTCCAATGAGTCTTCACCACTTCTTCACACTCTTTGGATTTTACCCATATGGCTTCAAACCTAAATCTTCTATTAACGTACTTAATCGAAACCCTACTCTGGTCTCCCATAATATTAATATTAATGGCCACATGATTAGAGTTCCTAACATTAACATGACGTACACTAGTATCGGGAAACAAACAAGCCCATCCTCGGTTCCCACATGCTCTATCTAGCCATGCACTAGCACAAATTTCACCCTCATGCCAGTCCTGCCCAATGTGTTCTGCCCCTCCGAATCCAAGATCACTTAACTCACAGTGCTTTAACCAGTGCTTCTCTAAAGTATCTCATTTTCCAGATAGCCCTATTGTTCTTACCTTTAAATTCCTTATGTGTTAGAATCTCGTTGAAATCTCCCACACACAACCATGGCAAATTTGATCTACCCTTTAGGAATTTTAAGTTATTCCAAGACTCTTTTCTCAAATGAACCGCCGGTTCTCCATAGTACCCTGTGACTCTCTAGGCCTGACCTCTATCAAAATCTTCCATAGCCACATCAATAAATCTGTCATTAAACCCAATTAGAGACACTGAGAGATCTTTCGTCCACCACATTCCTAATCCGCCTGATAAACCTTTTGCCAGAATTGTAATCCCATCCAATTTCAAAGATAACCTCAGCTTATTTGCCACAACCTCATTACGTTTCGTTTCACAAAGAAAAATAATTTTGGGTTTATTTCTCCGGATTAAATCATGGAGTTCTCGAACTGTTTGAGGATTCCCCAATCCTCGACAGTTCCAGCTTAGAAGATTCATTGCGATAGGCGGGGCTGAAGGACCCAGACTCTGTCTCTAGTACAGATACAGACGCAACACAATCCATATCAGCTTGGAAAGCTTGCCTCTTAAGTAACCTCTATCCTCCCGTCCCTCTTCATCATTCATTAATTTCCTTTTTCCCGAAGCTTTCTCTCTCTCTCTGCCACTTGGATCCTCTCTCTCAGACTTCCAGATTTCCTAACCGATCTCCTAGTCTTTTGGACTTCCTTCTCAGCCCTCCTTAGGCCCAGAAGATTTTGTTTTATCCTTTTGTGCCCCACATTCTCTTAGACCTTTTATTGTTATGTTGAGTAGATAAGGCCCATCATCCACACGCATCCCCACGCTTTGGCCCACATTATTAAACCCCCACCACACAAATTTTGGATGCTCATCCTATTGTCAATCTTTATCAAATCTTTATTCAACCCCGTCCTATCCTTACCTGAAATATCCCTGGTCAATACATCATCTCTTTTTACTCTCTCTCTCTCTAGTCTTCCAAGGAATCTGCCTCAACGATTGGGTTACTTCACTATCCCTTCTTTCCCTGAAATCAGCCAATCACAATCTACACAATCTTATTAGGTTTCATTGTCAGTAAGCGGGGAATTGAGATAGACCCAGCAAAGATCAAAGCTATCCGTGATATGTCTACGCCAAAGACTCAAAAGGACGTAAAAAGCTTCTTGGGAAAAATCAATTTCATTGGTCACTTCATTGCTCAGCTGACAGCTACTTGTGAACCTTTGTTCAAACTGTTGAGAAAAAATGCACCGATGTACTGGAATGATGATCACAAGGCTTTTGACAAAATCAAAGATTATCTTTTGAACCCTCCTGTGTTGGTCCCCCCAAAGCCAGGGAAGCCATTAATCATGTATCTGTCGATTTTGGACGGATCCATGGGTTGTGTCTTGGGGCAGCATGACGATTCGGGCAGAAAAGAGCAGGCTATCTATTATCTAAGCAAGAAGTTTACAGTCCATGAAGCCAATTATTCTTTTTTGGAGCGAACATGCTGTGCATTGGTTTGGACCTCCCAATGGGTCTTGTCAAAGGACAAGCGATAGCGGATCATCTTGCTGAGAACCCAAGGGAGAATGATTATCAACCCTTGCACACATACTTTCCGGACGAAGACATCTTATTCATTGGCACTGCCGAAGACATGAAAGATGAATGTCCACATTGGAGGCTATTCTTTGATGGTGCATCCAACACTTTCGGTGCGGGCATAGGAGCAGTTTTGATATCACCAGAGGGCAGACACTTCCCACAGCCAAGTTACAGTTTTTGTGTACGAACAACATGGCAGAGTATGAGGCTTGCATACTTGGTCTGAAAATGGCATTGGACATGGGTATTAAAGAGTTAACTGTGTTTTGTGATTCATATTTGCTCGTCGAGAATACTGCAGTGATATCAAGGAGTTTCTGGATAAAGGTAGCTATCCTCTAGGGGCTAGTACTGCGGATAAGAAGTTCCTACGCCGAATATCAATCAAGTTCTTTTTAAATGGCAATGTACTTTATCGAAGGATGATAGATTTGGGTCTTCTAAGGTGCGTTGATAAGAAACAGGCCGCTTACATTATGGAGGATGTTCATAGGGGAGTTTGTGGGCCACACATGAACGGACACTTATGAGCTAAGAAGATAATGAGAGCAGGCTATTTCTGGCTTACTATGGAGCATGATTGCATCGAATTTGTCCGCATACACATAAGTGCCAAATAACGGACATGAGATTGTCTCAGCACCAACTAAATTGCACAACATCACTACTCCATGGCCCTGTTCAATTTGGGGAATGGACGTCATTGGATTGATCGAGCCGCCAGCTTCTAATGGTCATCGCTTCATTCTGGTAGCGATTGAATATTTCACTAAGTGGGTCGAGGCTGAATCCTACAAGCACGTAACAAAAAAGGTAGTGGCAGAGTTCATCCGAAAGAACATCATTTGCCGCTTTGGGATCCCGGATACATTGGTTACCGATAATGCCAAGAACCTGAACAATGACATGGTAGATGGTCTTTGTGCCCAATTCAAGATTAAGCATAGAAATTCCACCATCTACATGCCAAAAATGAATGGGGCAGTTGAAGCAGCTAACAAGAATCTTGAGAGAATTATTCGAAAGATGGTTGACAGTCAGCGTGATTGGCATAAAAAGCTGCCATATGCATTGTAAGGTTGATTATAAGAGACAGTCTTGTTGTAAGCTCGGGCCATGCATCGTGGCCAAACATTGGCCATGACGCTGACTGTCAATGGAAGTAGAGATCCCTTCTCTACTCATTCTTATGGAAACTGAGTTGGAAGATGCAGAATGGGTGCGGTTCAGACATGAACAGCTTGCACTCATTGATGAAAGACGGCTAACAGTTGTGTGTCATGGCCAATGTTATCAACGAAAGATGGCCCGAGCTTACAACAAGAAAGTCAAGCCCAGACATTTTCAGGCTGGCTATCTAGTCTTGAAACGCATATTGCCAATATAGGACGAAGCAAAGGGCAAGTTTGCTCCTAACTGGCAGGGTCCATTCATTGTACACAAAGTATTATCGGGAGGAACTCTTATCCTTACGGAGATGGATGGACAGGTTTTCCCCCAATCGATAAATGCGGATATGGTCAAAAAGTTTTTCATCTGATTGGGCAGACTGTATACCTTTAAGTCATTGTACAATGTATAAGAACGTCGGATAGAATTCCACCTGTTGTTTTCTTTCCCTTTTCATCCACATCCGGACTAAATTTTTTTATCTCTTCTCTTTATTTGCCTATCTTTCGTTTCAATTGTGCTTTATCCCTATCCTTTGCTGTAAAAACAAATTGGAACTGAGCTCATTTGCAATGTAGGGGCAAATTGTTGTTTTGGGTGGCAAAAAAAAAAAAAAAAAAAAAAACTTTGAAAAAAAAAAAAACAAAGTTTGAGAGGCTGACCAAAACAAATGCCCAACAAAACTCAGTTTGTTATAATAAAATTGAGCATCCAATTTTTTTCAAGTCTATTTCCCACACTTTGCCTTCAAGTAAGACTCTCACCCCAAAACTGGGGCAATTCTTTTAGATAAGGGACATAACCAGTTTTCCTCAGATCACAAACCCGCTCTTCCATCTTTTGTAGCTATGTTCTTTCCAACCAAAGTGCCCATCTTAAACTGGGGCAAGTTTTTGTTAAAATAATCATAATCTTTACCAATCACACGAACTTAACCCATTTTGAGCCTAACTATCCTAAGTTCTGCATAGGCTTAAAGGGAGCAGTTTGTGCGGTCTCGGCATACACATCTACATGTCTATAAGAGATTACAGGGAAGACAGCCTTACTGATGCCGAAAAACTTTGAAAACTAAAGTTCACATGCATTGGAAAAGGAGATTACTTAGCCAGACGTCTTCCGTTTACTCCCACACCTTGCCGTTTACTTGGACCTCATAGGTGAAAACCCGAAAATGGCACTTTTGTTTAAAAAAAAAAAAAGAGCATAAGAGAGGCTTGGTTGAAAACCCTACAGTGCGGCCTAGGCAAAAGGAGAGTTTGCGAAAAAAAAATGCAAAAAAAAAAAATAATAATAAAAGGGAAGGAAACCTTGGTGAAAACCTGAAAAGGCGCTGAGGAAGGGGTAAACTGAGCAAATGGTCAAAGTCTGGTTGACGACTGTTCTGGGTGCAAGTCTGGGAAAGTGTTCAACTGAAATTTGTTGACCAAAGTTAGGCTTATTGTGTTGTTGCCTCTATGTCGTTCTCTCAACACAGTCATTGGCCTTTAAAAGGCACGTATCCAATGGATCCAAAGCATTGCCTGATCGGGTCCAAATCACTTGGAATGAAAGTCAAAGCGGTGTTAATACGGTGATGGCACGATTTTTACTAAGATTGCTCCCATGTGCCTGTATTATTTATTCATGTACTTCTATCAAACTCACATGCTGCCATTTAGTTTGTTTGTAGTTGTTCTTCTTGTTGTTGATGTTTTAGTTATCAAATATGTGAAAACCATCCCAGTAATTGAACTACGTTCGACCTGATTTAAGCCTGGGATACGTAGGCAGCTCTTAGCGAGCTCGATCACCTTGCTTATAGAAATGTTCGCTAAGATTGACATTTCGTATGTTTTGGCACTGACCAATTCGAGTTTTCTTTGCTTGATATCGCATTGTTTTGAGTACCTGCAGGTACATGAAAATAAAATGGATGCTAAAATCCACGACACTGGGGCAAATTTTATTGATAGCACTTGGATATCCTTCATAAATAACAAGGGATACACTAATCTTGAGAGCTATCTTGATACTCAACGGTCTTTCTTCGCATTTTGAAAGGGGTGATTCACGCCAACCCCTAATGAAGCAATCAACCTTACAGGTGATCTCCACTTGGGAGATGGTACACTGAGTTTCCAGTCAAACCTCTTAGTTTAAATAATGCTGTCATTTACCGTTTAGGACTTAATGTCCCAATTTACAATCCAGTCATGATTAGGGTTAATAACTAGTTGCCTTTTATACTTCATTTCATGGGTAAGCCCAATGACATGGCTCCGTGTATGTATCATACTTATTGCATTTTTACCCGATAAATAAATTTTGGGTTCTCATTTCCATTTTTTATTAACCTGATAAACGAATTTTGTTTTCTCATTTTCATTTTCATTAACCTGATAAACGAATTTCAGGTTTGCATTTCTGCATCACCCGATAAACGAATTTTGGGTTCTTATTTCCATCTCCACTAACCTGATCTGAAACGAATTTCAGGTTTGCATCTTAACCCGATAAATGAATTTCGGGTTCTTATTTCCATTTTCATAACCTGATAAACGAATTTCAGGTTTGCATTGTCATCCTTGATAAACGAATTTCGGGTTTCCATTCTATTAACCTGAAAAACTAATTTCAGGTTTGCATTTGCACTCCCAATAAACGAATTTCGGGTTCTCATTTCCATTTTCAAACTTGATAAACGAATTTCGGGTTTCCATTCTATTAACCTGATAAACGAATTTCAGGTTTGCATTTCTGTATCACCCGATAAACGAATTTTGGGTTCTCATTTCCATCTCCGTTAACCTGATAAACGAATTTTAGGTTTGCATCTTCACCCGATAAACGAATTTCGGGTTCTCATTTCTATTTTCATAACCTGATAAACAAATTTCAAGTTTGCATTGTCATTCCCGATAAACGAATTTTGGGTTTTTATCTTCATTAACCTGATAAACGAATTTCAGGTTTGCATCTTCACCCAATACAATGAATTGCGGGATCTCGTTTCCATCTCCGTTAACCTGATAAATGAATTTTGGGTTCTCATTTCCATTTTTATTAACCTAATAAACGAATTTCAGGTTTGCATTTTCATCCCCGATAAACGAATTTCGGGTTTCCATTCTATTAACCTGATAAACAAATTTCAGATTTGCATTTCTGCATCAACCGATAAACGAATTTCGGCTTTCATTTCAAGTTTGCATTACCCGACAAACTCACCGTTCGGGTTTTCATTTTAACTTACATGTCTTTACCCCGATGACATAAAGTTGGGTTTTCATTCGTATTTACATACCCTTTCCTTGATGATACAAAGTCGGGCTTTTAATTCACATTGCTTGTTGAGTTTCATCACCAGTGGCGTTTGCATGTTATGGCAAGTTAGTTTTCTTTGTCATTCACAGCTACGTTTCATTCTAAGTCCCTGTACTCCCGATAAACACCAGATCGGGATTTCATTCTTGTTTTCAAGTTCAATTTATGTCTGACTTATGGTTCATTTCACTGGGCGTCTTTTTATTCACTTCTTTTCCCCAATGAAGACTTTTCTGCTCTGGATGAATAAATAGACCTAATCTCCCCGGTGTATTTGTCAAGATGGTGAATTTTCTCTTTCATGACCTCATGAGCTTAATGTTGTCATGTGGCAAATTTTGTTGCATGATTGGAATCATCCAGTCATGCGGTGTCTACAATCTTTGCCTAGAGTTTCTTCGATCATCTTCGACACTCTGGCAAAGAGGGGCAAGCTGTAGACACTTATTTTTGTCCCTTAAGTTCTCCCCTATTTTTCTCTTAATTTGACTCTCAATTTTCTTTTTAATTTTCCTTTTAATTTCTTTTTAACCTACTCTTTGATTTCCTCTTAATTTATCCTTTAATTCCCTCTTAATTTCCCTCTTAATGAATTTTAATACCATTAAATTTTTAGATTTTTCAAAAAAAAAAAAAAAATAATTAATTAATTAAAAAAAAAAAATTCAGCTCGTGAACAGTTCTGCGCGTACTGTTCACGCTCCGAACAGTTAGCTCGACAGAGCAGTTTTGGCCACGTTTTTCTCTGCATTTTTTCACCCATTCTCACCAAATTTCAGATGCCCCACACTCCCAACATGACAAGGAATGGTCTTTGACCATTTTTACACTCAATCCACCTCTTTAAAGAGCAAACAAATCAGTCTAAAGAGGGGGGGACGAAATTTCTGCAGAAAAGAAAAGAGAAAAAAATTTCTAAGTTTAAAAATCTTCCAAATAGCCAACTTTGAACCAAAATTCCAAACAATTGAAAAGGAATTAGACTAAACTCAAAGAAGAAAAGTTGTAGAGAGTACTTGGAACTACAACTTATATTTGTAAATCTCAAGCAAAATCATTCATTTGGAGGGTCAAAAATGTGGTAGAATCAGGCTGGAGGACGAAATTTCTGCAGACAAGAAAAGAGAAATTTTTCCAAGTCTGGAAAATTTTCCAGATAGCCAAATTTGAGCGAAAATTCCAAACGATCAAAAAGTAATTAGACTGCAAACTCAAGCAAGAAAAGTTGTAGAGAGTACATGGAAATACAACTTATATTTGTAAAGCTCAAGCAAAATCATTCATCCAAAGGGTCAAAAACGTGGTAGAATCAGGCTGGTGGCCAAGAAAATCTGCAGAAAAAAAAGAGAAATTTTCTAAGTTTGGAAAATTTTCCAGACAGCCAACTTTGAGTAAAGATTCCAAGTGATCGAAGAGGAATTAGACTAAACTCAAAGAAGAAAAGTTGTACATGGTATCTGGTACTACAACTTCTCTTTGTAAAGATCAAGCAAAATCATTTATTTGGTGGGTGATAAACGTGGTGGAAGAAGGCCAGTTCATCAACCGGAAGCTTGGAGGTGCCGAAAGCAAATTCGGCTCAAACGCACTCCAAGCCAAGCATAACCAATTCCACCACATTCCTGAGGTTGAGGTGAGTTAAATGGGCTTTTGAATCGATTGTTTTGGTGACAAAATACTTATCTTACTATTTTTACATTATTTATGACTTATACACATTTTCATTTTTTCTTTTATTTTTTAAATTTCTTCTAAGTTACATTTTTAATGACAATAACCACCAAACTTTAATTTGATTTTTGTTTGACATTTTAATATGTTTAATTTCCCTTTGATTGTGAAATTATCGTTTTGCCCTTATGAGTATTAAATTGTAAATAGGTTCTGATTTTGCACATATTTTTCGATTAGTTTCTTTTGTGATGATTTGTGCTTTAGTTTTTATGTTTGTTGGTCTCGATATAATATTTATACTTTTTCTTACTTGTTAAATGATGTGAATTTACTCTTCTGTCCTCAAATTTTGTTTAGTTGCACGACTAGATATTAAATATTTGAATCAAACTCAATTTAGTCCATGACTTAATAGCTGTATCAATAATATAAAATCGGGCTAGAAGTAAACTCTGGCGTGCATGACAAACGACTGTTTTGCCCCTTGAGAGTTAAAGGGCACTGCAAGCTAAATGTGTGCAATTTTAAATTGGACCCCGGGCTAAATTTAACTTGTCAATATTTTTATTTACCATTTATTTTCATTTCTTCATTAATATGTACATATTTTATAACTTTTAAACTATCTTAAGCACACGTACGCTACAAAGTCGGCAATAATGAATACTAAAATTGAAAAGGGAAACGCGATAAAATCATGCAACCGGTCCAACGCCGGTAAAGTGGGTGCCGAGGGAAATTCAAATCTATCCCAAACCTTCCCATTTTACAACAAGATTTCCGAACTCATGTTTTTTGAATTACGTGGACCAGGAGTCAATCTAGACTAGGGTTTATTTTTTCTTTAAATTTTGATGTATTTTTGTGTCCCGGCGCACCAACACACTGGGTGGCGACTCCAATCCTGTGTTCCCTAGCTTATATTATTTTTGTACAATTCATAGTCTCATTTAAAGCCCTGTTATGTAATAGTAAATAGGTGATTCATTTAAATTGGTAATAGTAAGTAGGTAATTTATGTTTGTAATAGTAAATAAGACTTTTGCATTTAATCACCGATTATTTCACGAGCACCACATTGGCGACGGTGCCGGT
The DNA here is from genome assembly GCA_025175665.1 of Cinchona pubescens. NCBI lineage: Eukaryota > Viridiplantae > Streptophyta > Magnoliopsida > Gentianales > Rubiaceae > Cinchona > Cinchona pubescens. Next base: position 198,563 of record JANKKI010000250.1, read on the forward strand.
CCCAAAGGTGCCGGCCAAACCGCGGGTTGCGACAAGGACTATTAATATGTTTTACATATTAACTCCTAATATTTATAACTTATTATAATTAAATCCAAAAGTTAATTTATCTCATAAATTAACCCATAAGTATCTCATACTTATCAAATCATTTTAATCCTGAATTAATTATCCTTAAGTGTGTGACCCTTTCGGTTCTCAATCACGTTGGCAATAAGTATAAATTATAATCCTAATATTAATTAGGATTAGATAAATTAAACACATTTAATTTATCATTAATTCTCCAATTAATTAATTTACACTTATAGATCAAGATTGGATTCTAGCAAAGCATCATGACCACCAAAGTGTTGAGATATGTCAAGTGGTTCGACATCACCTATCTGTGACTAGTTCCCCTGTAATTATTATCCTTTCACCAACCTATATCCTGATTAATTCAAGAATACAGATATAATGCCAACTCTCATTAGCTAGAATTAATCTAATTTTACTTCTTGTCAAAATACAACTCACTTGAAATAGAATTTAAGACACTCTTAATTTTATTTCCACTTTGCGCAAAGATTTCCGAATCGTTTTTCAAGAAGTGGCCATACTGGGATATACTCTCCTATTTATAAGGAGTGGTGAATCCTCTATTAGTAATATCTTATCTTCTCATGATTCATATTATACCCGAACTCTAGAGTATGTGCGACTCACTAACAGTAACGACTAATAGAGCTAAAGAATAATAATTCACAGTCAAGATAAACTCATGATCTCAAGTCAAATGACCATTATACTACTATCACAAAGAGATTAATCCACTGACATTTAAATAAGAATCCGTGTGGAATACTCTTAGCTGGTCAATCTGATGCACTTATTCTTAATAAGCTTCCACATACGCTTATGTGCTAATCTACTAGTGTCATACACTACGATTAGGGATATTCACGAATAAAATATAATTACATCATAACTCTTTATGATTGTCACATATAAATATTTTATTCGAAAAATGCCATATTACAAAATATATATAAATATAAAAGCGTAATTTATCTCTAAAATTAATTAATTTTAGGACATACACTAACATCATACCTCTCATTCCTAGATTTTTCATCAAACAACTCATTGAGATGAACAATCATAGAGTGAGCATCCATATTATCATGCTGTTTTTACAATTCAGAACTCATAGCGGCCTACATGATACAAGAGGCAAACATATTAATAGTTCTAATGGTCATAAAGAGTTATGATGTAATTATATTTTATTCGTGAATATCGAATATGATCTCAAGAACATAGCTAGATTTCTCGTGCTTGAGACAATTCTCAAGTTACGATGTTAGTCCGAAAAATTTGGCCCAATGAGTTTGTTATCATATAACATGGGACGTAAATTGACGTTATTACTCATATTCTACAACACATAAATAAAGATAGTATAAGTATTTGTTATTTACATCATATGTGTATACGTTTATATCCAATATGGTATGTTCTTTGGCATGAGTATTTGAATACATAATTTATATGTAATATTATTAAGAATTATGATGTAATTATATTTTAGTCGTTCATAACCCCTAGTGGGCTAGTGATGACACTAGTTATTTAGCACTTGGGTGTACCCAACTAACCAAAATAATTTCGAAAGGAAGGTAACTCTTACCAATTACAACTCTTTGCAATTCCTAGATAGTTAGGTATCAACTCTTTGATAGCACATCATATGTGACTCCTAACCTTTGCCTCAAAGACATATAACTTTGAGTGTACCCAACAAATTATATGCCTCCGTTAAGTCATACCCATTATTCAGAGATCTCATCTCATAGCTCAAACATGTCCAACATAGAATAACCTTGGATTAGCTCAACAAGTTATATCTAAGAAGAACTCTTGTTTGTTGCTATAATAATGAAAGGCAACTTATATACTCGCTTAATATTAATTTCAGGGATTTTCTTTTATTTATTTTATTAGGTCTCATCAAATTGCATGTCGCAATATTATCATATCATCATATAATAAATAAAACATGTATAAAATCATGAATGATTATGGACTTTTACTAAACTAGTTTCCTTGAGTCACGAAGGAAACTAGGTAGTCAAATTCTAAGGGTAATCTTCAACTCTTGAATATACATTTGTAAGTTGCACTTTCCGCCCGATCTCCATCACCACATCTCTTATACACATATAGATGTGTATAAGAGACAGAATTACATCTGTCTCTTACTCTCACATCTAGATGTGTATAAGAGACAGTCATTGAAGTCAATTACATTCAGGATTGAAATGAGAAAAGAATTACATCTCGATAATAGAAAGGCTGACACGCAGCCCTATTTTAAAAATTTACAACCATCGAATTTGAACCAAATAAATCAAACACAATCAAATTGGTCTTAAGTCCATAATCATCCATCATGCTATTAAATAATTCAATAATTAAATAAAAGCATAAATCGTATTAGTATCTAATCATGAATCACTATATTTCATAATTTCAATCTAATTGAAATTATCAATTTTGAATTATTTATAAAAAATATTTTATGGAGAAAAATTATTATTTTCCAATCTCATTAGAAAATAATCATTTAAATAATAGAATTTCAAAAATTATATTAGAAACAATTTCTAAATTTTTTTGAACATTTATTAAATTCCAATCTCATTGAAAAATAATAAATTTCTAAAATTTAAACAAATTACCTAATTCTAATCACATTAGAATTAAATAAATATTTTAAAATATTGTAAAAATTTAAATTTTAATTTAATTAGAATGATGAAAGTTATATAAATCTTGTAAATTAATTTTAAAAATTGATTGTCAAAAATTATACAATTCTAGATGTGTATAAGAGACAAAATTTAGGTTAAGTTATTTTATATGAAATTATTAAATAATTTCGCTAAAAATAAAAGGTTTAAATACTTTAAGCGAAATAAGATAATTCAATGAGAGTTGGCCTGTCTCTTATACACATCTAGATGATGTATAATAACAGAGATTAATTTAGTTTAATATGTGTGGATACACATTAGAGTATAAAAAATCTTATGTCTCTAATTGACATCTATACATGGAGTCGCTAGCTAATAAATTATTTTATTTTCTTAAAACGTGACTATCACGTTTTTTAAAGAAGTTTTGACGACTTTTTTCTTTTTGCTTGCTTTTCCCGACAAGTACTAGTACTATATATAGTACTACTCCTTTTCATATATATTTATTATAATATAATATATTTTATATATATATATAGAATCCTAATCAAATTGGGTTTAAAAAATTACAAATTTTAATCAATTTGGGATATGAGTATATGAATAATTATAAAACCATTAGAACTATTAATATGTTTTACATATTAACTCCTAATATTTATAACTTATTATAATTAAATCCAAAAGTTAATTTATCTCATAAATTAACCCATAAGTATCTCATACTTATCAAATCATTTTAATCCTGAATTAATTATCCTTAAGTGTGTGACCCTTTCGGTTCTCAATCACGTTGGCAATAAGTATAAATTATAATCCTAATATTAATTAGGATTAGATAAATTAAACACATTTAATTTATCATTAATTCTCCAATTAAATGTGTTTACACTTATAGATCAAGATTGGATTCTAGCAAAGCATCATGACCACCAAAGTGTTGAGATATGTCAAGTGGTTCGACATCACCTATCTGTGACTAGTTCCCCTGTAATTATTATCCTTTCACCAACCTATATCCTGATTAATTCAAGAATACAGATATAATGCCAACTATCATTGACAGCTGTCTCTTTTACACTTCTTGTCAAAATAAACTCACTTGAAATAGAATTTAAGACACTCTTTATTTTATTACCACTTTGCAAAGATTTCGAATCGCTTTTCAAGAAGTGGCCATACTTGGGAGTATCTGTCTCCTATTTATAAGGAGTGGTGAATCCTCTATTAGTAATATCTTATCTTCTCATGATTCATGCATACCCTGTCTCTTAAATACATCTACTATCTTTATTTATGCTGTCTCTTATACACATCTAGATGTGTATAATTCACAACAAGATAAACTCATGATCTCAAGTCAACTGTCCATTATACTACTATCACAAAGAGATTAATCCACTGTCATTTAAATAATAATCCATGTGGAATATTCTTAGCGGGTCAATCCGATGCACTTATTCTTAATAAGCATCCACATACACTTATGTGCTAATCTACTAGTGTCATACACTACGATTAGAGATATTCACGAATAAAATATAATTATATCATAACTCTTTATGATTTCACATATAAATATTTTATTCAAAAAATACCATACTTCAAAATATATATAAATATAAAAACGTAATTTATCTCTAGAGATTAGGATTATTTTATACACTAAATATATATAAATATAAAAACAAGGATAAAATTGTTGTCATATCAATTTAATTTAGGATTAATTTTATTTTGCACTCCTCAACTTATATCTAATCTCTACTTTATATCCTCAATTTTAATTTTGGATATTTTGCATACCAATTCTCGAATATGTCTACTTCAATCTAATTTTTAACATTGTCCCAAAAATTAATGAAATTTTTTCATGTGTATAACAGATTTAGTAATATGTACATTAATATTGACACAATATAAGTTTTGGTGCAAAAATAAAGATTTTGTTAAGTTTGGTAGTGGCGTTCAAAATGACTGAAGTGGGACGAATTTGAGAGTTGTAAATGCAAAGTATCTCAAACTAAAATTAGGAGTCCAAAATGAGAATTAAATATAAGTTACGAGTTGCAAAATGAAATTAGTCCTTTAATTTATAACCCAAAGAACTTTTTTTTTTTTTTCGCTTTGCAAGGAAAATTCTCTACCATGGATATAGAACACCATAGCAATTTCTACTGTGCATGTAAAACATAAAAATTGTTCAAAATATGCTTTGAGTTGAAAAAACTATGCTACGAATCTTCAGGAACTTCAATGACCATTCAAGTCTAATTTGGCTGTTACATGCAAAATTTGATATGCAAAACTGTCAATCAATCGCCATTCAGCCAACCCCTCCTCCTCCTCCTCCATTCCCTCGGCCACTTTCCCATCCTTGTGGCTCCAATAGTGCCAGTTTGATTCTAATGTCAAAAAAAAAAAAAAAAAAAAAAATCATAATTCGCACCTTCCTATCCACCAAACCCATTTCCTCCTTCACATGCACTACATAAACTTTTTCATTTTCTCATCTATATACACAACATGAAGGTAAACTCTTACAAAATAAAATTAGATTTAGGTCACATCTAGTAACTTGTGATAAACGGTACAATTGTTGCCACTTCAATCAAACGGTATAATTAGGGATAGATCCACGAGTTGAATTTTGAGGATAAAAATTTTATGCATATTTTTGCCGAGATAATTTTATGATTTCTACCAAACTTTAGGTGGTAAAGTATAATTTTTTAAGGGTGTTATGAATATTTTTTTTTAATAAAAATCAAGAACAATAATATATTTTTGAAACTTTGGAGAATGATATTATATAAATACATACCTAAGGAATAATTTTTTATATTCTCTAAAATTTTGAGGAGAATAATATAATTTTAAAAACTTTAAAGGTGGCTATCCCTCGTCGTCCCCTGATGATCTGCCCAGGGGTACAATTTTCTTCTCTGATGAACTTCCTAGATTTCAGCTTGAATTTGATGGCGGTAGTGGTGGTTGAGGTGGAGCGATTCAATGGCTATTGTTGGAGATCTCAGCTTTTCAGTTTGGTTTGCTATAATTTTGTTTGGAAGGAAAGAGATAAAAGTAAAAAGAAAAAAATGAGGAGACAAAGTCAAGGATTTCAAACCTCTTCCCTATAGTGGCTAATTTCATTCGCTGGGTTTAGAAAGGAAATAGAATAGGAGAACGTGAGAGAAAAAAATTGAAGTGACAAAGTTGTGTTGCAGACAAAGGAGGTTCACGATATTATATTATAAATTAAGTGTATGTAAAAAAAATTTCAACATTTTTAACCTTCATAAAATCATGTACCTCCTACATTTTTCTGTCTTAATGCCCATCTCATTGTCTATAATGGATGGAAAGGGCTGTAGAAAACAAGATCAATTCAATTCATTGACACGTTCGATTGCCAAACTTAATAAGTTAAAAAAGTTTAATGATGTGAACACTCATTTTCCCTTATAAAAATATCTTGACTGCCTTATTAAAGAAAGAATGGTTAAATTATTAATTTAAGGAATAGACAAGCGACCTATGTATGTCACAAGGAGAAAATTTATTGTTCATAAACATTTAAAATTAAAACAAAATAAAATTCGAGGGTGGGAGAGTCAAAAAAATGTGAAAAAATACGTAACTTTAGTGTCATTTACCATAAATAAATACAAAATTGGAATTGATTGAAATTATAAGATAATAATTAAAAATAGAGGACTAAATCCATGGTCAATATATTTTATATTTTTAAGGGAATGACAGAATTAAGGTCTTATTTAAAGAGCAAGATATCAAATATTTAGAGTTAAAAAACTCTGTAAAGCGGCGCCAATAAGGAAGCATGGAAATCCTAAAAAGATCTCGATAAGCCTCGGGGAACGAGGTACCATATCCTCTCTGTTGACTGGGACTAGTTTCGGATTTTATTTTTTCAAAAAAAGTAAGAATAAGGATTTTTTTCGGTGGATTCTTAAAAAAAAAAAAAAAAAAAAAAAAAAAAAACCAATAGGCCAATGAGCTAAGGTCCTTTTCAGGGTAGTCAGTCCAAGGGATTGTCACTATGCAGTCCTGGGACCATTTTGTACATAGAACCAAAAAACCTACCCAAGAAAAATCTATAACTGAAAGACTATGACGACTTTATCCTTTTATTAATTTTTTTATTATAAATTACATTTCAATTTACAAAAAAAAAAAAAAGTATCCAAAATACAAAACGTATGAAATATACGAAATGTGTGCTTTAATAAATATTAAATATATAACCATCAAAACATGCATTCAAATGCAAATTAAGTGTTCTTATGCATAATTGAAATTCAACATGTTATATAAATATAGTGACCAAGAAAAATTGACAATAACGCATTAAAAAAATTAATATTTAGAAACCTTAATGATATGCATTTTTTTTTTAATTGTTCTCAGTTTTTTTGATAATGAGTTTATATACCCAAGAAATAATCGAATTTTTTTTATGTACATATGATAAATTTGTATTTTGCAATAATGTGCAACACATGTGCAATATTCCTAGTATTAACAAAAAGCAAAGAAACTGTCAAAAAGATTTTTTAGATCTTGTGCTTGAAATCAAACATATTTCAAAGAAATGCTACGTCATCGCCATTAATATTTTTGGGTTGGACAAACAATTAATATTCTAGATTAAATTTATTGGCCACATCACCATCAAGTCATCAATCTCCACGATAGTAAAACATCTTCATTCATTTGTCTCTATTTTGCACCACTACTCTTAGGAATTTTGGAGAATTGAACTTAGAGGTAAAGCACAATGAGTGAGCTACCATTCCTCTATGAATGGTAGAGCATTCTTAGATATAACTCCACTAAACATTGATGTAGGAATTTGTCAAACATTAATAGTAGTTTAAAACACTGCCATCCCCTAGAAAAATTAGTGAAAATATATTTGTGAGGTTGGCTTGGAAAAATTGTATGTTGGAGGTTGCTTCATATAATCAGACCAAATAGACCATAATTGCTAAGTATTAGAATATATTAGCAGTTTAATAAGTGAACTTAATATTTGGGATTGATTCTAAATGGGTTTGGCAACAATGGAGAGATGCATCTTATGTTGAAAATGAAGTCCTTATGTGTATCCATGTTGGCTTACTATGTGTAGAGAAAGATGTGGATAGAAGGCCTGGGATGGTTTCCGTGGTTTACATGCTCAATGCTGGCTCTGTTACTCTTCCAACTTCGTATGACAATTTAGAAAGGAATTCTGAATAGATTGAATGAAAAGCAATCTGATGCCAAATTATTGTCGGTGTCTATAAATATGAGGCATCATTTACTAAACTATATCCTCGATAGAGAATAAAGAAACAAGCAGTTTTGTGCCAAATTTTTTTTAGCAATATAGGAAGCCTCTTAAGTGGATTAGAACTGTCCTATATGTATGTATATTCAGTTGGTAGTAAAAGCGAATTGCTCTTATACTAGCCATATGCTATTACTAAATCAAACTTAAGTTCAAGAATTAATATGTTATAATCACGCCAACTCATTACCATTCTATTTAAGTGAATTGTCAAATAACTTTATTTTAGATGGTAGGAGCTAAAAAATGATATTTTTTTTCTTTCAAAACATCAGGTTTTGGTGACAAAGTTTTTTTTGTTTTTTTTTTTTGTTTGTTTGTTATGCATCCTCAAGTCTCACTCCTGTCAAAATCAGTGATAAGAACTCTCGTTGTATCTAATTTTGTTGATACTATCTATCAATATTGTATCCACGGCATTATTGCGTACACTAAATCAATGTAATTATTATGCTTTTTACAAAGCAACGTAATTTTACTTTGTCTATAATGACAATAATCATAAGAAGCTAATCAATCAGAATTGAGATAGAAAGAAAAAACGAAAGAGAGATTTTCGAGCTTGCAAGCAGCAAGCAACAAGCAACAACGGCTGAAAAGCCGTTGCGAAGTGAAACAAGATAGAATATGAATACTTCTTTTGTAAATAACTAATTAAAATAAGAGAACGATAGTAGTTAGTGAAAAGGTTGTACGTTATAACATCACATAATTTATTTATATATGTGTACGAAGGAAAATGATAATGGAATAATATTAGTGATATATTGTACATCTATAATGGAGAAACTTTGTGCTACTGAATTCGCATTGCAATTGCAGAGTCCGCAGCAAAGCCGTGAGATGTCCTACAAAAAGTAGGTGTTCTTGCTTTTGCAAACTCGTTGTGTATTTTAAAATTCAGCCACTATTTACTTTTGTACACTTACACATTCCGCAAGTATATTGTCATAAAATAGTAAAGAGTGAATAAGGATCATTTTTCGGAGATTAATTAAGAAATTATTAAGTACTTAAAACTAATTATTATTTAGATCGGATTTTTGTTGTTTTTAAAGCTAACTAAAAAAACAAGTAAATTAGCTAGCTAAAATAAGAGAGAAAGTATTAATAAAACAAGTGCATCTTTTGAATAAAAACCTATGATAAAACATTTAGGGGTCAAATGTGAAGTTAGCTAATTTTTGAGTTTCACCTAAATTGAATCTTTTATGGGAAAAAATCACCAATTGGGGATTTGGTTCCTAATTTCATTCAATCACTAATCCCATGTCGTCTATTCACTCACTTATACTAAGCAATAATCACTCCTAAACCTTACAAAGACATACTAGTCTATCTAAGTCCATGGAACCATCACTACCCATTAGGCAAAAAAAAAAAAAAAAATCCTTAATTTACCCAACACAACCACTAGTTTAGATCTAAGGGAGAGGTTCAATAGCATATATTCGTTCATTCACCAAAAAAAAAACTTGGAGTTGAACACCATTTTGGAAACCCCTGGTAAGAGTCTTCCTGCCTCATCCCTGACAACCACTCCCTCACTCCCAAACACATACCCACTCTACCAAACATTCACACTTACACTTACACACTCACATATATTTACACGCATACCACACACACTAACAATCAGAACACACACCCTCACGTACACTTACACACACTAACTCTCGTACACACACTAACACACATGCGCAAACACATTTTTACAAACATTATACCACAATGACAAACGGGACATCATATGGATAAAAGTGACAATTGAAGGCAATAATTTAAATTGAAAAATAATAGCTTTCTTACTTTCATGATTTACGTGCCATATTCTAATACTTACCTACAATAAGAAATTGTAAGGATGAGTTTCTAATTCATGTACTTGAAATAAATCATATCTTAAAAGAAATGGCAAGCCATCATCATCAAGTGAATGGCACGCCATCAGTATTACCATTAACATTTTTTGTTTTGACAAACGATTGATATTATAATTTAAATTTTCAGCCCCTTCACCATCAACGCATCAATCTCCATTCATACGTTGTCTTTATTTTGAAGTATTTCTCTTAAGCATTATAGAGAAATGAACTAGGAATGAATTTATCAATATAAATGATAGTTTAATACACTACATCCCTTATGGGAGGTATATAGCATACTTGTAAGAAAAAAAAAATTATAGGTATAACTCCATTAAAGCAAATAAGAAGATTCAAAATACACATCTTTGAATGACTTATGCCTAGCCATAAAGCGATTCTAATGACTTAAACGAAACTATATTTTTACTAGAGACTACCGTCATCTAGCAATTTACGGTGTAAAATTTAGTGACTAATTCGTTATGTTAAAACTATCAATTTGTATATTAGTAAATTAAAAGGTAAATATTCAATATTATAACTTTTATTTGATAGAATACGATTGACAACATATAGCAACAATAGCTATCAACTTGCATAATAATAATTCAAAAGTAACAATAAACATTTAGTTTTTAAATTTTATTAGACAAAGTACGCCTTAGTTAAAATCTAATTAGTACCTGATTTGATATCCCTACTTTTTAACATGTTATTTATACAGTTACTGATATTTAACATTAGATATTTATAACTCCAAAAACAATAACAATAATTTTTTTTGTAAGAAAACAATAATTATCTATATAAGAATTTTAACTAATATAATTTAGGAACTAATTTTTGATTATAGGAATAGTATAATTTAGATTCAATATGTGATAATTATTTAATGCATGAAAAATGAACTAAAACAAAGTAAGAATTGCAAGATAATGATTATGTTCTTTTAAGAAAAATAAAATAGGTGTAGAAAATATTTTTCACCCCCTTTCCTACTCATCCAACCAGTTTAACAATAATCGAAAAGATAGGTTCTATATTGTATTTATTTTTTAGTACACCACATAAAAATCAAATTCTTTTCATATTTTGGACAACGAATCTCTTTTATCATTATAAAGTCTAGACAGCAACATTAGAGATAAAACAAATGGTATTGGCGGAAAGAATGTGAAAATATTGACAATATTTATGAAAAATAATGTCTTTATTAATTCAAATTTAGATGACCTTATAGGCTTTTAACCAATTTTATGTCTCCTTTGTTCTTTTATTTTTTTATTTTTTTGTTTCTTTTTTGTATCAAAATTGGAGAAAAATATTTCAGAATTATTCTTTCAAAGATTCCAAAAGTTATGTACGTGATAATTACTACTTTTTTTTATTTAAAGATAATTCCTACTATTATTTAAGTTAATTGCTAATCCTAAAAAAGTTTTACTTGTGTACTTATATAATTTCTAAAATTCATTCTTAATTTCTTATACCAAATATCACTCTCCATTGTGTATAAAATCTTATTCTAACAATAAAATAATCATTAGAATTGAAAATATATTTTAAAATTGTGTACTTGTAAAAGGTTAATAGTATTTTTTTGAAGCGGAATGCTGTTTGGAGGCAAAATTAGAACAGATTTTTAGTTTGGAGGGTCAAATTAATAATATTTCAGTTTTGGGAGAGGCCATATTGGGACATTTGTTTTAGTTTTGAAGAGTAAATTGAGACTCTTCGAATTTGGAGGACTATATTGGAATATTTTTTCAATTTGGAGGTTCAAATTAATACCACTTTAATTTAAAACACCATATTCAGAAAAATCTTTTTGCTTAATTTGAATGGCCAAAATGGTATTTAATTCTTTGGAATTAAAATAACTTTGTTTTCCTTTATTTGTCAAACAAATTTTTTTCTTTTAATATTTGTTAATAAAAAATTAGTTTCTTTAATTGCATATAAATGTTGTCTAATGTTTCCACAACCTATGTATATTGATAACAATCATATGCATAATTCTATTTGATGAGAAATTTTATTCCAAAGTTTTTTCGATAATTTTATTTAATACTCATCTTCAATTTCTAATCAATCCCAAAATTCTACTATATAAGAAAATTGACTTCAATCAAACTTAGGGGTTGTTTGTTAATGCTGAATTTTGAATTCTGAATTCTGAAGTCTGAATTGTAAGTTCTGAAAGTATTAATTGCTGAATTAATAAATTTATTTCTGTTTGATAATCAACTGAATTCAATATCTGAATTAAATATGTCACTTCATACATGTATTAATTTATTATAAATAATTGTCATATATGCGTAAAAAATAAAGCATATGAATAATTAAAAATAGTATAAATATATATGAGAGAGAATTTGTGCGTGATATAGTGTGTGTAGGTGAGTGAGAGAGAATATGCATGTTTGTGAGTGTGTGTGACGACGAATATGAAAAAGAACAAGAGAGAATGTGTGTGAGAGACTAAGTGTGTATGTGTATGAGAGAGACAATATATATATGTGAGGAAGTGTGTATTTTTGTGTGTGTGAGAGTATATGTTTGTGTGAGAGTGTGTGTGCAAGTGAGAGAAAGTGTGTGTGAATATGTGTGAGAGAGAGTATGTATGTGATAGACTATGTGTTTGTACATTTATTTAAAATTCAGCAGATTAAGTGAAAATATTTTCACTTAAAATGTTGAATACAAATTAAGCAATGCAGCATTTTAAGTGATAACAGAATTCTCTTATCAAACATGCTACACAAAAGTCTCTTAATCAATTAATTTTCAGCATTAAGTTGAGTTATCAAACAGAAACATGCTGAATTCAAAAATCTCTTAATTCAATTAATTTTCAGCATTAAGTTGAGTTATCAAACAGACCCTTAATTCTAAATAAAGTTTGAAAAAGTTAGTTTTATTTCATGTGTACCTCATAGGCTTCTTTTTTTTTTTTTTTTTTTTTTGTTTAAGGGTCCAAAAGTATGGATGAAACATGTAAATTTATTTTCTAAGTAAATTTTATATTTTTATTATTACTTGATTACTAAAACTTATCCCAAAGAAATATTTCCTACTCATCTTTAATTTTTAAAATTCATTCCTAATACTCTATTACATAAGGAAAATTATTTCAATCAAATTTATTTACTTGTATGAAGTTTTAAAAGTAAATTTTATTTATTCTTCTATTCTTTGAGAAGTATTTACATAAATAGTCTAAAAAATTATAAATAGGCATTCAATTTTTGAACATAAAAAAGTTATTAAATTTTATAGTGAGGATAACTTGGGAAAAAATATCTAAAACTAAATTAAACTTCTTCATTTATTATAGTATATATTCAATTAGATTTTTTAATAACTTTATTTAATATTCATGTTTTATTTCTAAATCTATCATAAAATTCTATTCTCTGAGGAAATTTGCTTCAATCAAACTTAGTTCTATATATAAGTCTAAAAAATTTAGTTCTATTTGTTGTATACCTTTTAAGATTTTTTTTCTCGTTAAGGGTCCAAAAATATATATCAAATATGTAATTTTATTTTCAAGTGAATTTTACATTTTATTATTACTTGATTTCTAAAATCTGTCACAATAAAATTATTCCCTACTATTCTTTAATTTCTAAAACTCATTCCTAATATTCTATTACATAAAGAAATTTACTTTAATCAAATTTTATTTCCTAATAGGAAGTCTTAATTAATAGTAGGTTTTATTTTCTCTTTTAATTTTTGAGGAGTATTTACATAAATAATCAAAATAATTATAAAAAGGTATTTAAGTTAATGGATATAATAAAGTAGTTAAATTTAATAATAAGATAATTTTAAAAATAAAATTGTATAAATCACTAAATCATATTCGTTCTTTATAGTATAGTATGAAAGAGTATTGAGTAGAATCGCCGGGGAAAGGGAGGGGATAAAATGGAGTAGACTCCCCAGAAAGAGATTAATAACTCAAGAAACTTAGATAAGATACTGAGTCATCATGTAATTGTCATAGTTCTATTGAGGATGGGATTTTGATAAAAAGATGGATTAATACAAATTAACCTTGTCTTGTCATTAAGAGCAAATAATGCTATGAGTACCTAAATCTTTGATTGAGTTACACTTTGATACTTTATGTTTAATTGTATTATTTTGGTACCTATTTTTACAAATAGTGTTTAATTAGTATAATTTTCATAGAATGAAGGAAACGGCCCTAATGTTGTGTTGGAAAAGCCAACTTCTTGCTCTTTCTCTTCTCCAGTGAAAAACTTATCTCCAGTGAAAATATTGGAAATCGTTACATGTATACTACAAAGGATTAATAAGGATAATTCTGAAACAGAATTTGAATAAATTCAGATTAACGTATTTTAACTATTACACTAAAAAATAAAATAAAAAAAGAAAGAAAAATATGCATTTAATCGCTAAACATTTCTCAACTTTTTAGTGAATAAATGCAAAATGTTAATTTTTTCAAAAAAAAAAAAAGTTGTGTTAATAAAACCACACTTTTTGTTCAATTTGTGTTTTAAAATTACCTTTATTAATTTGTTGTATAATGCACGTGATGAAACTATTTATAAATATAATGTATCAAATAATACAATTAAAAGATAAGATATCAAAATATAATTTAATCAAAAATTTGATTACCAATAATCCCATTCACTCAACTATGAATTAATATTAATAGAGATCTTGAATGATTAAGATTTTCCTGAAACCAACCAAATTGTCGACATCACGAGAAATGACCAGAGCGACACTAAGTCACTGACTTTCTCTTTCGTGCTTCGATTTTTCTTTCAGTGGGGTCCAAAATTGCAGCAATATTAGACCTCGCTAGCTAATTTGGTCTACAAACGAATATAGTTAAATGATTAAAAGCATGAATTATGAAAAGTTTATCCACTCACTTCTCCCATTCCAAGAAATTTGAAAATATTTAGTGTTCACAGTACAATTTGCATGAATCATATTAATTTGTACCAAATCCATGTTGGTAAATGGTCATTAATGGTAAGGCAGTTAAATTATGGAGTAATTGAAAGTGAGATCCAAATCCCAGAAGTTTTTTTATGAATATGAAATCTAATTTTCTTACTTTTTTAAGTGTCTATTCTTTTGGCAAATTAAAAAAGAAAAGAAAAGGAAACCTTCTTGTTATGTTATTATTTTTTTCTCCACATGATCTTTTTATGGCCACTTGTTCATCTTAGTCAACTATCGCAGCCAGCGTTCACAGAAAAAAGTCTTACTTTTCCTATCAAAGACAATTATTATTCTACTAGTACAACCATTGGGAAATTCTTATATATAACTCATTAAAAAAATTTATTTTTAAGAGTGATATAAATAAATGTGAATCAAAAAGTGATTTATCTCATTTACAATAAATCGATTCCATATAAAAAATTTTCACAACCATACTAGAAATACATGGATAAGTTACAACCATCTTGTCCTTTAAGTAAATTTTTTTTTACTTCATGACATTTTTTATTCATGTTGATCGACGTCAACTAATATCATCTTATATCACTTAATTGAATGATATAAATTAATATGAATCAAAGAATCTATGCAATTAATTCATACCAAAACATTTATAAATATAATCTAAATCTAACTCTATTGTAATCTTTTCTACAGAGAAACTTAGGTAAGATTAAGTTATGAATATACTTTATACAGAAACTTAGGTAAGATTAAGTTATGATTTTATCGCAGAAATTCTTAAAATTTGTTTTATGGATACACTTAAAATATTTATAAAATTTTGATGTAAATTAAATTAGAAGATTTAATCGTAATCAGCATGTAAAATTTACAGATGATATCAAAAATCCAATCTATTAAGTATTTTCTTACTCTATATAAGTCGAAGATGCTATTTTCTATCACGTGACACATGTACCTTTTTAAATGACGACCAAATTTATGGATAAATTCGAATGAATATCAAATTCCCCTAAATAATTCCGGAAATATATAGGTCCAATAAGGCAATAACCGTGAGATCACACGTCATTTGCAACCATGTCTTCTCTTTCAACCCCCACAGCAGGGACTGCTACCCTTTCCAGTTTGCACAATTCACCTTCCTTAGCTAGTAAGACCTTATTTCACATTCCCACAACCAAAAAAAGTAACCATCAATCCAAAGTATCTTGCAAGAAAGCCACAGAAGGGGAACGAAATGCTTTTTCTAGGAGAAATATGCTGATTGGTTTAGGAGGAGTATATGGGGCAGCAGCTAATCTTGCTGCTGATCCATTTGCTTTTGCATCGACAACATCTGCCGCTGATGTCTTCCCTGCTAAGCTAGACAAAGTGGTGAAAATCTTGGTTAAAAGGCCAAAGAATAAGAAGAAAGATGAAGATGAAGAACAAATTTTGGTGATAGAGAAGATTGAAGTGGAAAGAGATGTATTTGCTAAGTTTGATGTATTTATAAATGAGGAAGATGACAACCCAAAATCCACACCGGAGAATACTGAATTTGGTGGGAGTTTTGTGAATCTTCCCCGTAAGAATAATAAGCAGGGGAAGAAGATCAAGACTGGTCTGAATTTGTCATTGACTGAGATTTTGCAAGATTTGGATGCTGAAAATGATGAGCATGTGTTGGTGAGTTTGGTTCCAAGAATTGGATGTGATGCTTTGACCATTGGTGGAATCAAGATTATTCTTGATTGAACAAAATCTATTTCAAGAATAATTTGCCATTTCTTTAATTCTTGAATCTTGCCCTTTGATGCCTGCTGGACTTTGATACTTTGTGTTTTTTTTTGGGTAATACTTTGTTATGAAGTACAAAATTAAGAAATGGTGATTCGATATGATTTTGATACGTGGATTGATTCTTACGATTAATAGTACTGATGTGAATGTGGAAATTATTCCAAATATTTATCTATTATCTTTCATAATTTTGTATTTTTCTTATACTCTGCTTTTCTTATTTTTCACAAAAAGACATGATGGATTATTGCTTCTTTTTGCAATATGGAACTACTTCGTTCCGAACCATATTCCCCCAATTTTTACGGTAAACAGAATCTGATGTCTTTTTCCTTGCAAAATTGTTGTTGATGCTTGTAAGTTTAATACTGCAACTCTCTGACGTTACTAATGTAGCTTATGGGAGGCTTTCCTGAAGTGTTGTTTAAGGCAAAAATCTTTTAAAATTACTCTTCTAAGTTAGTATCTGAAAATATTGGAATTCATTCTTCCTCCTGCTGAAGTAATTGTTGAGTTGCTGCTGTTCATTTACTTTGTGTAAATTAAATGAACTATCTTAGTTCATACCTAATGAATTAGGTAACTTGCGAATATTTTTTTAATTCGTGCGTTCCGATACCTTGTATCCCTTATCACATAATATATGTATAATTGTTAGGCAAAATAACTTATTTCGTACCCGAAACCCTACTATACACAAACAAGTATCATGTATGATAGAGTACTGCGTGTCTGGTAAGTATCTCCTTCGTTCATGAGGTTCCACATTTTGTGGATGGTAAAGAATTTTAGGCCACATGTAACTGACTGATCAGCTGCTTTAAGAGGTAATTATCTGAAAAAAAGTGCCAAGACCACCTGGTGTTTTCTTTATGTCAAAATGAATCAGTGATTTACTCATAATGTATGTTTTCTTTGTTGTTTTTCTTTTGTGGGGTTTTTTTTTTTTTTTTTTCCCCCTTTCGGTTCTGTATGAGTAAGTGAAAAAGAACTTAGCCAAAAATCTTTACATCAATTTTTTGAGTCTGTTCTTCTATTGCAAGCATACTTTTGTTTTGTAGTTGTAATCTGTATTTTAGTTAATAAGATGGTTACTAATTGCGGACTGCATAGTAGTAATTGGTTAATGAAGGGGGGTTGGCCGAAATGCTGATTTAATATTGACTCATTGTTATGCAGCGTAGTGAAAGAATTTAGTAGCATAAAGTAGTACTGGAAGTAGAAATTGTTTTTATCAGGTAATCTGATTAGAGGAGGCTACGTAAATTAGGTGGAAATGTCATGGGGTTATGTCACTATTTGTGTTTGTATGACATTATAAGCTCTAGTATATTGCAGTAGGATTTCTGATCAAAGAAAGTATTGTTGAAATTAACTTAGAGAGCAGTATAGGGCAGTGTCAAACCTTTAAAACTCAACTTGGTGTTCCATGGATGGGACAGTTTAGAAGATCAAATTTACATTTGTTTAAGTTATTTCATATTCTGCTCCGAGTTTTCTTCCAAACTTGAAATTGAATTTTTGCCAAATGATTATGGAAGTTCAGTAGGAAAGAATTTAAGAGTGTGTTCATTGAAGATTTGACAGTCCCAATTTACTTTTCTCTCGTAGTTTCTTCAGAAAATCAGTAAGATGAATCAAGGTCATTTAATTAGAGGACTGTTATTAGATAAGAAGCAATCCTGAAATTGAGTAGAGGAATGCAGAACACAGTCTAGTTAAAACTGTTTAAGAAGAAGACAAAGTAGTTCCACACATAGCCATGCTATGTTCTGTGTTTTATTCAGCATGAATAGAAAAATTGCAGAGGCTACAAAATCAATCACTTATAATGTAATAATGATGTGTTTGGATACAGAACGCAGTCTAGTTAAAACTCTTTAAGAACAAGAGAAAACAGTTTCATGGTCGGCCATGCTATGTTCTGTGTTTTATTCGGAAATAATGGAAAAATTGCAGAGACTACAAAATCATTCACTTATAAAACAATAATGATATGTATCTTTAAGTGGCAGAATAATGCTAGAGTTTATCTTAATGTTCTGCGATGTCTAATCAAATTAATCCTATCTGTAGGGTAATAGTATCTTCCTAGCTTACTTGTAAAAAATTAAGACTCATGAAATGCTTGTGAAATTCACCACTGAAGAACCAGCTAATAGGTCCTTGCCTATCAAGAAATGCTTCAATGTGATGATTGAATAAAACTCTCAATGCATCTACGGCCAAAAATGTTGCTGTGTGTGGTAATAATATTTTTTTAAGTTCTTTTCTTTTCTTTTCTTTTCTTTCTTTCTTTTTTTATTTGAAATGTTCTTTATGTACTGTATTCCTAATGATTGGGATCAGTCTGGATTTCAGTAGCCAAATCTCTGGTAAGCTGATCAGCGCGGTCATCATGTCCACCAGCGAAAGTATAAACTCGGTATGCAAACTGAAAGGCCTTCCAAAGAATTTTTGCAGATCCCTTTTTCTGACTTTCAGTTTTAGGTCCTTTTTCTGCATTGTCCATTGCCTTTGCATCTCTCCTTTCCTGGAAATAATGAACAAACAATTCTGAACTTAGACCCAAGTTTCAATGTTGTTCCTGAAGTGATAAATAGAAAAATGCATTTGAAGCAAATTTTAATTTAACTGACCTTCAGTGCCTGCTCCATACAGCTTGAAGAAACATACCACCATCAATTCCTTTATATGTACAAGGATGCTGAAATCAAAATTGATTTTGTGACTTTGAAATTTCTTGGACTCTTCATCTTTTGTCCTTTCCAATGCATCCAGTTCTTGTTTGATCTAAATATGATGCTTTTTGTTAGCAATGTGTCACTAGATTCTTGCACAAGTGATGTAGCACATATTGTTTGGAGAAAAGTAGTAATAAAGCTATATGACTTTGAAGAATACCTTATTAAAGTAATTCTCAACTTTATCGATGACTTGGTTAACAGGAGACTCAATCTGCCAATTCTTTAGGGTTGTAACTATAGTGTCTAATTTGAAGAACAATGCTGCTGCCATCCTCAATGCTTCCAACTTCTTTGTTGGGAAATCTTCGAATCTTGCCAGCACCTACACCAGAAAGAATTACTGATCATGATTGTCTTCGAGTATAAGTTATTAACATGTTGGGGAAACGTAAAAATACTTGGAACCTGTGTCTCATCAGTTAGCTTCTAGCAAGGATGGATTCCACATGTTTGTGGAAGTTATGCAGTTCAGCCATGTCTGTCGATTGGAAAGAGTTTATGGAAGCTTTCAACTTTCTGACAGATTTTTCATGATTTTTAACATCCTCCTCAATTTGTTGGAAGTATGCTGACCTGTGATGTAAACTAGCAGAAATATGAGTACTATATTTACCATTTGTTTTAAGGTAGACTAGAAAACGTTATGGGCTTACCTCTTTGTCATTTCTGCTAGTGCATCAGCCATCCCCTGTTTTCCTCCAGTTGAGGAACCAACCCTACCTTTCCTAGACGATTTTGGATCTACATTGCATCCTTCCACTTGCCCCTTGAGAAGCCGATACAGATTGCCCATTTGGGATGATCTCTTCAATTTGGTTGCAGCTTTCCTCAGACGTAGGTTTTTGGCACCTCCAAGCCCTGGAGGAGGTGGTGGAGCACCTCCCATTCCTGGTGGCATGGGTGGTACTGGTGCTCCGCCATAGGATGCTCACTCACCAAAGGGAGGAGGCGGAGGAGGTGGTGCCATTTTTCCTGATGTCGTGGGTGGAGGGGGCGGTGGTGGAGGCAATATGGAATTGCCTAATGCCGTTGAGGGAGGTGGTGGTGGGGGTGTTATACTTCCTGATATCGCGGAAGGTGGAGGAGGAGATGGAGGAGGAAACAAAACTGTGCTTACTGATGTCACTGGTGGTGGAGGCGGAGGCGGAGGCGGGCATGGTCCTGTTTTGAGATTCTGTGACATGTTTGGTGATGATAATATTGTTTCTGGTGGCTTTACATTTTCTGAGAACATTGGTGGTGGAGGTGGAGGTGGAGGTGGTGGTGGAGGTGGTGGTGGAGATACTTGTGATGTTACTACATTTGGGGACAATGTATATTCTGCTGGCTGAGGTGGAGGATTTTCCTTTTCAGATATATTTGATTTCAGCTTAGGAAGTGAAGTCGGTGGTGGAACCACATCAATATCTCCATTTGCTGGGGTGTAAGGGAATCCGCTGGTTCTGACTCCAAATATGCATTACTGGTCCAATTCTTTCCAGCATTGTTTGTTGAATCATCTGAAGTAGTCATTAGAATGTCCATTGCATCCTCTTCCATTTCAAAATCTTTGTCATCCTCATTGGTGCCTGCTGGTTTTGCTTCAGATTCATGCTTTGCTTCGACATCTGGCTGTCTTTCCTCAACTGTCTCACTTTTCTGGATCTAGATGTTGGGTTCTTGTGCTGCTGCATGAGAAAGCATGTGGAATGACAGGCGCTTTATGTCAATGGGATTCAGCTTTTCAGCTGCTTGAACTCTGAGTTGAAGCAGACGAGGCGGAGAATAGGATAGCTTTGATAACATATTGCTCATCTCTGGAAGGACTGAAGTTGGAGTAGCTGGAGAGCTAGAAAAGGAAGTTTTACTGTCTGAGTAGGACTCGGACAAAGCCTTCCCAAATGCATTCTCAGAGTCACTGTAATCATTCATCTGCTTGACCTCATCCTCATCCATCAATAAATATCAAACATCCTTTCTCTTGCTAGATTGTTCATGTTTTCAAGCATTGCCTGTGCTGTTTCAGTTTCAGCAAATTGAAATTGTTTTAAATTCCTGATCCTATAAGAAATACTCCCCGAGTAAAACTTATGAACAACATACCAAGTTCTTCCAGATCATCTTGGTCCATCTTAACGGATGCATCGTACTTCCCCTTAGACATCCATTCACCGTTGTTTGTCCATGAGTCTCCGAGTGATTTCAAAACATCACAGAAGCAGCGCAAAACCTGCTTCAAGAAATGCTCTTAGCTTGCTTTATATGTTAAATATGATGGAGCCAAGCGTTTGTTCCGCTCTAGATCCTCTATTCCACTTCCTATACCAATCTTTGTCTCACTCTCTGAATTCTTGACAAGTGTATCCTGACTTAGAAGTATTTACTATGACAAAGTACACGTGATGTGCATTTAGATAGTGAGACGGGAGATTGACACTAAAAGTGGGATAGAAGATCCCACGAGCCCTGTTTGAAGCCAAAACTGTGACTGATAGGTAGGGAAATAACCCCAGAAAAAGAGCAGAAGAAAGATAACCTGGCTCATTGATGCTCCTTCCATTTCTGACATTGACGTACTTGGTTTAATGGAACGATATATAGTCTATGAAGATCCTTCAGGGTCCATATCAGTAGCTGCAGAATTGTACAATCAGGAGACAGGAGGAAGCCTCAGAATTTACTTATAAATTGCAATGGCCTCTCCAGTGGACAGCCGGAAGTCTGATAAGAAAGGCTACTTGGAAACAAGAGATTGAAGAGTGAGTACCTCATTCACAGAAGCCGAGCCAACGCAGGGAGATAGGTCGAGCAAGTCTCTGAAGGTCAGAATTTTGTTCCAAATATCTGTCATCTTTATATAGTTCCCTGCAACTCCGCACGATTTTCTAACCGTAGCACCTTTCATTTGCTTGTCAGTTTTTGATGCTTTAGAACTTTTGCTTCCTTGTTCCTTTCCCTGTAAATGTTACATAGGCATATACTTGCTTACTTTTTCCATGTTGGAAATTCTTCTTTTATTCTTATTCTTTCCAAATTGTGATCATCAAATTGCTGACCAAACTTATGCTAGATAAAACTAAACCTCAAAATTTCCCTATTTCACTATTTCTAACACATTTGTGACATCAAGTATAAAAAGAGAATTTTCATCTTCCTTCATCTTGTTTGATTTGAGAACTTTGTTTAACCTGTATTGTTGTTACATGATAAATTTGGAAGTAATCAGGGCTGCATAAATGTTAACTACTGTGAATGAGTTTATCACTGAAATATAGATAACAAGGATAACTAATTTTTGAGTGCATCACATTAGCTTTTACATCACTTGTAATTTTATCTTCTGAAAGGATGAATATGGATAGTTTGCCCAAGAGATGCATTACATAGTCGAAATCACTTGCAAAAGAAATTGATATCCCAGTTCTATTTATCTTGGCTTGCCTCGTGGAAAAAGAGAGTTTAGCAAAAGCAATAGTGTATCATAAACTGTTTATCAGGAGTATTTGTTAATGATTGAAACACGGTGCTGCAAGGCGAACCAAAGTACTCAATATTTGAATCGAATTCAATTCCATAAGAGGTCGTTGAAATTTAATTCGTCACTAATCAATATGCATTACATAGTAGAGTTGATCACTTGTAAATGAAACACAATATCCCAGTTCTATATTTATCATGGATTGCCTCATGGAAAAGAGAAATTAGCAAAAGAAATGTATCATAAAACTGTTTATCAAAAGTATTTGTCGTGATTGGAAAGATGAGATCTGACAAGAAACCTAACAAAATTTTGGGTGCATCCAAGATGGTATTTGAAGTTTTGTTATTCATCTTAATTTGCTAATGATGGTTAACAAAAGAAAAAAGGTCTAATGGAAACGTTAAACTCAATTGTTGCAGATTAACCTCATTCATTAGACAATGAAATGATGTGAAGCTCAAGAGGTCAAATGCTTTTTCCAACTACTATTGGTAAATTTTCATAGTTCGAATCACCAAGGGGATATGTGGAAATCACTGTACATCCTCTTTAATTTAAAAAAATTAAAAAAAAAAAAACCCTCATTCATTATGAGACATTGCATGCATGAAAAAGAAAAGGAGAATATTACATAAACAAGAGCTATGATAAAGAAACACACACCTCAAATCCAGAAAACTTTTTTCGGAAAAGGAAGGGTGCCACACCACATGACCAGGACCCGGTGGACATTGCCAGCAAAATGCAACTTTTATGGAGTTTTCTTCTTCAACAAAAACAAGGAATTATTATAATAATAATGTTGATAGCTGTAATTTACAATCAGCCCACTAAGTTTACTATACAAGGTCAGCCAAGAAAAGGGTTTTGAAACAAAATCAAGATTTCCTTGTACAACAAGAAATAATTGAAGGATGACAACAAATGGTAGGAAGATATCATCAGAGAATACATTCAAAATTTTTTGTTGTTTTTTTTTTTGATGAAATTATCATTCAAAAATTGTGAAAAAAAAAAAAAATTTCAAATTAAAAGAAAAAGAATTAAGATTCCACAAAATTAAGAATTATTATATGATAACGTGCATCCAATAATTCTGAGTTTGCTCTTGAATATATGCTCATGGACAGACTTCCTCCCTCCTTTATTTCGAAAGAGAGAAAATGAGAGTCAATTTTACAAAAGAGAATCTTTGCGTTTTTGTTGACAAATCCGCGTAAGGGCGTTTTTTTCGCACTCTTCCACTTTTTTTTTTTGGGTGTTAATTAGGATAAATAATGTACATTACTACTATATCTCCATCTGTCACTCGGAGACAGGTATATATATATATATATATTCATTTTTGACAAAAACTACACTATCATCTTATTGACCTATCTGCATGGTCAAATGTTTTTAATATCTATTTGCTAACTAATTAAATTCCCGGGAAATAAGGAACATTTGTGAACATAATAGTATGTTGGCCACAAAATAATAACACCTTAATTTTTTTCTTTCTTAGTTAACTAAGAAAAAAGTGATTCTACCATCCATATTAGGTTGTTGGCTTTGTAGGCTAAAGTACAAGCTAACAAAATCGAGAATCTGATACCTTAAATGAGATTGTAAAATTATCTAGATAAAATGGTTGCTTAATTTCATGGTATTTTGTTCTTTTGTTTTTGTTGAACTTCAATTCTTGGATGGGCTTTGGAATTGTCATCTCTATATACTTCTTTTCTTTTTGTTTTTTGGGCGGGGGTATGTGAAACCTTTCATCCAAGTGGTAATTGGAACAAAGACGAACGAATATATCACTAGAATTCTTATATGAATTTATCTTGGATTTAATTTTTAATTTTTTTTTTCTATTTCAACACCAAAATAGCAATCATTATATATATATATATATATATATATATATATATATATATATATATATTAATTTAAAAAAAAAAATCGCTTAGAACATCCAAACAAGTCGACATGTCCTAGAGCTGTCTCAAGCTGTTAAGATCTCATGGTTAGTGATAAATTTCATAACCTTACAACTGAATACTACTAGAATATTACAGGAAAAAAAAAAATCAATCAAAATCATTTTTTCTCAAGTACCTATATTTAATTATGAAGCTTAAAAGCTTCCCACTTTTTTCTTCTTTGAAGGGCTACAAATGATTTTATTATCATGTAGATAAAAAAATTACTAAAGTTTGCACGTTCGACGGTATACAATTCTTTTGAGAAATGCTCGCCATTTTTTAAATAATTGCAGTTTCTTTGTCATTTGATTTTAAATTTTCTTGGTACAGATTAAATCTACACATGGAATTTTATAGTCCCATTAAATTATTATATCTATGTATTATAAAACTTATATTATACAAGTATTCAAAACAAATCACATTTTATTATACAAGCATTTAAAACACAACACTGTGATATGATTTTGGATTTTTTGTTACATTTTTTTTATACACTTATGTTATACATTGTGTTGAGATAACATGTATATTTTTAATATAAAAAAAATATTAAATAAAAAATAAGTGTTAACCCATAACACATCACACAGTACAATCTAGATCATGTATAAGAGACAGCGTATATATATATATATATATATATATATATATATATATATATATATATAATAGAAGACAGAAAACCCTAGGATGGCGATAGTAGGATTTTACTATCTGCACCTTTCCATCTTATCTACACCATGTACATGTCTTAATTTTCCCATCTAGTTCTTGTCAACAACACATAATGACATGTAGATAGGACTTTGCTTGTCATCAAAGATAGGAACACTGGAACAGTACAAAGTAGTGATAGAAGTAAATGCCTCTAGTTAGTCGGGAAGGTACTTAAGTGGATCTAGTTTTGAATTTCACTTATAAATTTTATGATTGATGGTGATC
The DNA here is from genome assembly GCA_025175665.1 of Cinchona pubescens. Taxonomy (NCBI): domain Eukaryota; kingdom Viridiplantae; phylum Streptophyta; class Magnoliopsida; order Gentianales; family Rubiaceae; genus Cinchona; species Cinchona pubescens. Next base: position 224,400 of record JANKKI010000250.1, read on the forward strand.
AGGATTGGAGTTTGGCCTATTTTTAATGATTGTTCTAGAAGTACTTACATGACAACCTCATTAAGGATAATTATGTAATTTTAAACATGATTAAATTAGTATGATGTTGGCCCTGCACCCCTCATATGTATTTATAAATAAGGGCTGAAATTTAGATGCCAAGATGGAACCATAGGACGAGGTGCCCATTGAGAAAATACAAATGGATCCAAGCATTCTGGATAGAAAGATAAAAATTGGTGCAATTCTGTCAGCAGAATTTAAAACTCTTCTCTTCAGACTTCTCATCGAGTATAATGACATATTTGCCTGAACTGTTGAGCATATGTATTGCATTCCTTGAGAAATTAATGAGCATAAGTTTAGAGTGAACCCAACATATAAGCCAATCAAGCAGAAGAAGCGCCTCTTCGGTCCGAAACGTAGCTTAGTTATCGGACCCGAGGTGGATAAGCTCTTAGCTGCAAAATTTATTAGAGATATTATATCTGACCTACCTTTGTAACCCTATACTTGTAACTAAGCAAGACTCTTCATGGCGCATATGCTGAGATTTCACTGATTGTAATAAAGGCTGTCCAAAGGATAGTTACCCTTACTCTCGAATCGATACAGTAGTAGATTCTTTTGTTGGGTTTTATATTTTACATTTTTTGGATGTATTTAAAGGCTAACATCAGATACACATGGCAAAAGAAGATGAAGAGAAAACTTCCTTCATAATAGACCAAGGCGCGAATTGTTATACTATGATTCCTTTCGAACTTAAAAATGTAGGAACTACATATCAGAGACTCGTCAATAAGGTGTTCAAGTCACAAATAGGACGAAACATCGAGGTATACATAGACAATATGGTGATAAAGAGCCGATCATTTGAAGAGACTTTGGAAGATCTGAAAGAAACCTTCGAAACATTGAGGTCAATTCGAATGAGGCTAAACCCTAAAAATTGTACATTTGGGTCCTCTCAGAAAAATTCCTAAAGTTTATAGTCTCTCATCAGGGAGTTGAGGTGATCCCAAAAAAAGTGCAAGTTATAATTGATATAAAGACTCCCAATTCGGTCAAGGAAGTTCAGAGACTAACTAGAAGAATGGCAATTCTGAATCGATTCTTATCCAAATCAACAAAAAAAGAACTATCATTTTTTCAATTTATAAAGAAGATCGAAGAACTTCCAGTGGACAGAAGAAGCTCAAAAAGCCTTTGAAGAGTTTAAGAAATATTTGAGTAACTAGCTAAAATTCGTATCTCCTCAAAAAGGAGAACCACTGTACTTGTAGATTTCAATTGCAAATCTGGCAATCATTCGGTTCTTTTAAAAGAGGAAGAGCACGGCAGGCATTGCCCCATAAATTTTGTAAGTAAAGTGCTGTAGGGGTCGGAAAGGAATTACTCTCTTATTGAAAAAGTTGTCTTTTCCTTGGTAGTGTCAGCTAGGAAGTTGAGTCCGTATTTTCACGATCACAAAATAATTGTCTTAACGAATTTCCCCTTGAAGAATATAGTGAGCAAACTTGATACCTCAAGAAGAATGTTATCTGTTGAGCTGTTCGAATTTGATATTGAGTTCAAACCTCAGACGGCCATCAAAGTGTAAGTTCTAGCAAACTTCATAGCTGAAAACTGTGGATTCAAAAAGTTAGAATTAATAATGACAGTGGATCAGCTTAAGGAGCCACTCCAACTGAGAGAGGATCTCGTATGGGAGTTTCACGTTGATGGGGCTTTGTGTGAATCCAGGATTGGATCTGGCATTATTATTAAGTCTCATGAAGGGGATTACCTTACACATGCTCTAAAGTTCGGATTCCCAGCAACGAACAATGAAATTGAATACGAGGCACTCATATGTGGGATGAAAATGGTCCACAAAATCGGAGCTCGAACTATAAGGATACATAGCGACTCACAACTTGCTATAAACTAGAGTTTGGAAATCTGTGAGACCTGAGGTGTGATCTTAAAGAAATATCTAGCCGAGGTGAAGAGTTAAATGTCAAAATTCAAAAAAACAGACATTATCAAGCTCCTACAAGAAAAAAAAATATGCATGTAGATGCATTATCAAAGCTAGCCATAGCGATATACTCCCACTTAACAAAGGAGGTATTAGAGGAAGTACAAGACTTCAGGTCAGTGGATCCTATGGACAAAATTATAGATATCCACACAGATCTCAGATAGGGATATGGAGTCCATAATAAATTATCTGAATAGTAATAAGCTTCTTGAAGATCCAGCTAAGGCTAGAAAGCTTAAGTATAGAGTCATAAAGTATACATTAATTGATAGAGTACTGTACAAAAAAGCTTATTTGTGGCCACTATTGAGATGCTTCGAACCCTTCGAGGCTAATTATGTACTAAGAGAGGTCACGAGAGTATATGCAGAAGCCACATTGGACCAACGAGCTTGACTCATAAAGTCTTACTCGTAGGGTATTATTGGCCCACTTTGCATTCAGATGTAGATGATTTAGTTCAAAAGTGCCATCAATACCAGATACATGTACCTATTCCCCGAAGACCAGACTCAGATATGGTCCCCATTCAAAGCCCTTGGCCGTTCGCCCAATGGGGAATAGACATTTTGGGGCCATTACCAAAAGGAATAGGCAAGGTTGAATTTTTGGTAATAGCAATTGACTACTTAACCAAATGGATCGAAATTGAACATTCAGCTTCGATATCCAAAAATCTCAGAATGGCAATAGAGAAATTCTTTTGGAAGAATATTGTTTGCCGATTCGGAATCCCTTCTATTCTCATATCCGACAATGGAAAATAGTTTGAAGAGGAACCTTTCAAGAGCTTCTGTTCTAATCAGGGCATAAAACAGCATTTCACTTCGGTGACACATCTACAAGTGAATGAGCAAACAAAAATTTGTAACCGAACCCTTCTTATGGGACTCAAGACTTGGTTAGAACACGCTAAAGGCTTGTGGGTAGATGAACTGCCTAGTGTCTTATAGGCATATAGAACCACTCCCCAAACAGCCAATGGATACACACCTTTTAGTTTGGTCTATGGTACCGAAACTGTTATTCCTGCTGAAATCGGTTTACCATTAGTCGAGTAGCATTATGTGACTCGGACAGAATGATGACGCCTTTAGGATCAATTTGGATTTGCTAGAAAAAAAAGGCTAGATGTATCTCTTCGGGAAGTCAAGTACAAACAAGCCATGGCTCGGCATTATAATTCCAGAGTTAAGTCGGCAATAGATACTTGCGTCCTGGAGATTTGGTACTTCAAAAAAATGAAGCAAGCGAGTTAAAGGAACAAAAAGTTAGATCCGAACTGGGAGGGCCCTTATCGCATGATAAAGGCTCATAAATCGGGCTATTATAAGCTCCTGGACATGAAAGGAGATCCTGTTCCCAGAATGTGAAATATTGTAAATTTGAAGAAATATTATCAAGGAATGTAATAAACTTCATTTTTCTTGAAAATGTTGAAAATGTGCACATGTATATATAGGAGGGTAGAGACCTAGAGGTCCTCTCTCAAGAAAAACAAATATCTCTCACCCGTTGATGTATTAAAGAGATTCAGACCAGGTTCAATGCAAAATGAAAGAGAAAGATAGGAGGGTAGAGACCTAGTGGTTCCTTCTCAAGAAAATCGAATTGCTCTGACCCGTCGATGTGCTAAAGAGGTTCGGACTAGGTTCAATACGAAAAGAAAGAGAAAGTTAGGACGGTCGAGACTTAGTAGTCCTCCCAAGTTCTCAAGAAAATCGAAATGCTCGGACCCACCAATGTGCTAAAGCGGTTCAGACCAGATTCAATACGAAAAGAAAAAAAAAGTTAGAAGGGCCGAGACCTAATGGTCACCCTTTAAGAAAATCGAACCTCTCCAACTCGTCGATGTGCTAAAGAGGTTTGGACCAAGTTCAATACAAAAAGAAAAGAGAAAGTTAGGAGAACTGAGACCTAGTGGTCCCCCCTTATGAAAGATGAAATGATCCAACCCCTCAAGGTTATTGGCTAGGTTCGGATCAACTTCAAGGAAAGAGAAAGTAGGAGAACACAAATACTAAAATGCAAGAGTTGCTCATAACTTTGAATGTGAAACACGTGTTGCTCGCTTAAAATTTGCTTAAGTATAGTATTATGATAAACCAGCAGAATAACTGTTATAGATTAGTTAGTTTATATGCTTGGTACTTAGTATATCTGGCATAGTTTTATGGTGTGGAAGCAACAAATTGAAGCAAGAAAAGAATGAAAAGAGTGAATGAAACAAAAACAATTCAAAATTTTAATAAATCAAAGAAGGCCTAGCTATTACAAAAGTGGTGATTACAAAAAAAAAAAAAAAAAAAAAGCCTAAGGTTTTACACTAGAGGGTTCGGTTGATGCAGTGGAAGTCGGATTGACAAGTTCAGACTCGGGCTCAGGAGTGGAAGATCCCGGCTCGATATTCTCCGAGGTCGTAGCTTCAGGAGTTCTCAGGATCAGTACTTAGGCCTTGAATTGCGCTTGCAAATTGTTGATGACCTTTTCGTTGACTGAGACATCATAGGAAAGACCCTTGTACAAATCCGGGTTCTTCACCAAATGATCGCATGCCATGATGCAGACTTTCTCAGTGAATGCATTCAGTATCGCGTCGCTTCTTCTAAAGTGACGAATGCATTTTTGCCACGGATCATAAGCTAATTCTCCCGAAAATTGAGCTTCGCTTCGGCCATTTTAACTTCTTCCTAGAGTTGAAGAATCCTCTTCTCCTGATCGGCAATCTAATCTTGTCTCAATCACCGATATCAACTTGAAGAGTCTTCTTCTCCATCTCTGCTTGACAAAGTTTTTCTTCCACTCCGTCCAGCTTGGCTTTCCACTCATCGTTTCTTATCGGCCTCTATATTACACTTCAGCTCGTTGGATTCACGGCCTCCTTCACCTTTTGGCTCACTTAGACTTTAGCGTGAGCCAACTCCTGCTTTATGAAGTTTATTATGGAGTTGAAGGTAACCTCCCGCTCAGCAACAGTGGGCAAATTTGTGATGGCTAGAAACACAGCAAAAGAACAAGTCAAGATCTTATGAGAGAACCAAGTATACAAATTTTGAAAAGAGGATGAAAAGGGAACAGAGGTACTTACGCTCATCAAGTTGATATGAAGCTCGTCTAGCCTTTGTTGGGGTGTGAACCTTTTCGTGTAGGCAACACCCCGAGAGAAAGTGATGAATTTTGCCTACTCCCGAGCCACCCTAGTGAACAATGATCGATCATTAATATCGATCAGAGGGTACTGTGGGTCAGAATTGATAGCTTCTCGAGGTGGAAGGGCTCGAGAGAGGGTCACTGGACATTTGAGACCATGGGATGTCTTTTCACCCAACCAACCTTTTTTCTTTCTCGGGGCTGTACTTTCTGCCTCCTCAAAAGTTGAAAAAGGAAAAGGTTAGCCAGAGGTTAATGCAACATCATAAAAGAAGGCATAAAAGATCTAAGGAAAACAAGCCTCACTATAGGCAATAACAAACTATTTGTTTAGGGGAGATTCTTGATAGTCTCGCCAGGGACCCTTACCATTGTGTCTAGGCTTGCAGGTCTTGGTAGGAAAGGAGTTGAGGCCGAGTTTCCTGAGGAAGAGGGGCCAGCCTCGAGTGTGGAGGCACTAGCTTCTCTGCTTCTATTCTTGGTAGCCTGGACTATTTTAGGCTCGGCTTGGGTGAGCGATTGAATCGTAAGTATGACAGTTTGGTTGTCACCCAAGCCCTTCGGAGTAGGCTCAACCTCTGATTAAGGTCAACTACGGACCCCATTGCGAGAAGAGGCACTAGCGCTGGCCGATGTGGCGCTTATTGTGGAAGATAGGATCCGGTGGTACATGATGGTAAAGGTTGGCTAGAGAAACTCGCACCAGTGACAGGAGTGGTGGAAACCAACCCTTTCAGGAATGCTTCAATCTCTGCAAAAAGAAAGGATCATCAGTTCGGGTGTGTTAAAAAAAAGAAAAAGAAGGGAATAAAAAAGATAAGAGATAAAAAAAATTTACAACCTTTATGAGGATCGTATTCCTTAACAATATTGTGTGAAAGAAATAATCCAGCCCAAGCCAAGATATTATTGGAAAGAATGGCTAGTTGGTTGTGAAAGTTTATTCTCAATTTGGAATAGATGAGTTTTTTAGCATCATCAGAGTTCGGAGGGATGGCATTCTTTGCTTTTAGATTGTCTTTAACGAGGTTCCAGAGACCACGGGGCATAGGAGGATCTAAATAATGAACAAAGAAAAAAGACTTTTTTCAGTCATGAATGGAAGAAGGGTTACCCAAGATAAGCAATGCTTGCCTGGAGCTTAGGGGTAAACATAAAAAATCCCTTCTGAAGGAGAATGTTTTAACATCATCATAAACCTATCTAAAGAAAAGGGAATATCGTATAATTTAAGAGGAAGGAGAAGCCAGCTATAAGTTGAATAGTGTTGGGGGTTAGATGGGATATGTTGATATCTCAATGGTCAGAAAGTTGTGCTAAGAAGGGAGCTATAGGAAGTCTCAACCCTGCGTCGAGTTGCTCCTGATAAACAGTTAAGTAACTAGGAGGTGGCAAGTGACCTCACTCCTGGGGATAAAGAATTTGATCCTAAATTAATGAATATTCTTAGGAAATTGGTATCTATTCCTGAGACTTTTAATGTCTTCGGGTTCAAGGATATTTAGGGTATTTAGGGTTTGAAGGTCGGAGTAGTCATTATGAGGAGCTTCGGCTGAGGGAGAATTAGATGGAAAATTCAAGGAGACTGCAGCTAAGAGGTCCTCGTCGAAGGGGTTAAGCAATCTTTTAATCTCATTCATGGGGGAATGCTGGGGATGAGGTGTGCTTATGAAGGAGGAAGGAGTGAATGTACCGGCCATTGCTCCTAGACGAATGAGAGAAAAACTTGAAAAACTCGAAAAACTTGGGCTTTATTGGAAAAAGAGTGGTGAACGGTCTTTGGTTATCCAACAGACGTTGATGACCGGCCGAAAAATGGAAATTCGTAGGAGAAACAGGAATGATTGCAGGAGAAGCAGGGATGAAGGCTGCACGGAAAGGTGTTTGCTTAGAAAAGGGAAAGGAGTACAAGGAGAAGAGATAGAGAATTTTCTGAAAGGCAAAGGAAAGCAAAAGATAGAAATGAAGGAAAATGTGAGATTGTAGGTTGAAATGATGTATAAATAGTTCAGAATTGTGCCCTGGTTAGGGAAAAATGAAAAATTTTGCTTGAAAATTGGGGGAAAAACAAAAAGTTAAAAGACGCTTTGGGATTTAAAATAATTTAAACTAAGGATGTCTTTTGAGAAGAGCAATAAAAACGGGTGTAGAAAATGAATCGGCTGTGTTGCCAGTAAATGCATTAATGGCTCAGTACAGTGAATGTAATAATGGTGCATGAGGACTCGGTGTGCCACAGGTATTATGGAGAAGTAATCATTATGGAACAGTAGGCTTTGTGGGGAAACTCGCCATTATGGGAAAAAGAGAAAAAGTTTTGAGTTTTGTATTGAGTGGTTCAGAAAAGTTTGGGGTTTGTATATTTTTTATTCGGGGAATATACTCCCCAGTTCGGCACATCGTAGCAAGAGGAATCGAACTTAGGCACCATGACCTAGGGAAAGTTGCAGGGGACTTTTGTTGATTATCATCGGCTCGGCCCCTCCCCGAGATTCTGCACCAAGCCAAGGGGACTATTAATGGTGCTCAGAATTAGAGATTGGCCTATTTTCAATGATTGTTATAGAAGTGCTTACGTGGCAGCCTCATTAAGGGAAATTATGTAATTTAAGAATTATTAGGTTAGTAACATGTTGGCCCTGCACCATGCTAAGGTCAATATAATTTTTTCCCCTGGTAAATCTCTTTATAATTCAAACTCCAAATTTTCTCCTCAACTCTCTGCTTTCTCTCCCTACCAAAATCACTCTTCATTAATGGTCATGATTAAATCTTACTTATATAATTTGATGTCATTCATTTTATGATTTAATCTACACCAGACAATTTATAAGTGATACAAAGATTAGATCTACATAAATATTTACTCGTTATCTCACCTTATAAAGTGAAAATTAGATATAAGTTAAGAGGTGCAAAATAGAAATATAGCCCTTTATAGTTCCTACTCCCTAATTAAATTTTGGAACTTTAAAGTTTTGTTAAGAGATACATAAAAATTATCATCTTGAGTTCTGCTTCTTCTAGTTTAAGTTTGGGTTTGAGCCCATTTAGCTCCTCAATAACTCGTAGGAACTAACTCCACTTTGTATCCCTTAAATATGATCGATTATCACTTTGCATCTCCAATTTTAATTTTAGATATATTACACATTCAACACTTATATCTATCCTATTTCAGTAAAATTCAAATTTTAGTATCATTACTAAAATTAATGAATATTAGATATATGCACACCACACAACTATTCACAGGTGTATGTATGTATCACTGGAGATAGACAGATTCATTTCAGTTTGTGCCATCTAATTTATGATCAATTTTCACTTTCTATATTTAATTCTAAATTTTGGACTTACCGCACCCTAGACCTATAGATCCGCCTAATTTTAGTACAATTTTGTTATAGACATTGAAAAATTTGACGAACATTTCACTTTATATGTATGGTGTGAAAATGTCTATTAAATTTCTTACGATGTTAAAAAATGAATTAAGAGTTGGGTGTGTAATTTTTCTTAAATTGAAACTTTCAAGTAAAAATTAAAAATTAGGTATAAATTAGAGATTGCTAGGTGGAGTAAAATCTGACTTCGAGTCTAGGTGTGCATTCCGATTTCTGAAATGAAATTGATTTAATTTCCTGTATTGGCCTCCCACCCCACCTCCCTTCCCCAAGAAAAACAAAGTAAGGGTAAAAAACAAAGAATCTTGTTCAAAAATGACCAAGAACAAAAGAAAGCCAGGTCACCTCTAACGCCTAAAGATCACCTAACAAATTGGCCTACAAGTGTAAGACAGTACGTGGTATATCCAAGTCCAAAACTCAACACCGAACCTAGAGATATAAGAGACGGAAGAGAAAGAAAAAAAATGAAAAACCACTACATGCGACAAAAAATAACATGAGAATTTATTCAAGAAGAAAATAATATACAAACTAAAAATTTCAATATTATTTACCAATGTTTCACATGGCAAAATCATACTTAATAACAATATCTTGATTTTAGATATTTTATCGAATTTCGTTCTTTTTTTCACAAATCTAATAATACATCAGTAGTTTTGTCCTAGTTATCAGAAATCCTCCCACACTACGAACTGTGTATCGACTCATACATAACAAAACACGATTCATTAACATTCCGAAATGTAAGGATTCACATTTCAAAACATCAAAAGTAGTGAATCCTTAAGATGATTTTTTACAATAAGAATACTTTGTTTATTTTTTCTTTTTTCAACATGGTTCTTTATTTTCTTTGATTTATTTATTAGGAAAATGAGAAATACTCCTTAAATTTACCTAATTAAAACTATTTAATATTGGATCAAAAATAATTATTCTTAAAAGTTGTGCATTTTCTTCTCTCTAGTCACTAAAAAATTAACATTTATTTAAAATATAACATTTCTTGTCTCTCCAATGAAGGGAAAACAACCCATTTGAAAAATCGAGTCTGTTTTCTCAACGAAGAAGACGACTAAAAATGTGATCAGAAATCACGCTTTCAGTTAATTTCTAGAAAGCGAGATTGCAAAACATGCTTTCTCCCAGCTTTGAGCCATATCATCAACCACTCAGCGCCACGTCAACTGCCAAATCATTGATACGTCAGGGAGATCTGCCAAATCATCAAGCCACATCACTGACACGTCACCTGACACATGTCGCCATGTCATCAACAAAGGTTCTCTACTTGCCACGTCAGCTTCATCTTGCCACATCAGCATCTTGCCACATCATTAGTCTTATCATTTTTAGGGTTTCTTCTTGATGGTTCGATCTTCATTTGGCTCGGTTCGATTCAACTGGTCAGACATCTATTTCATCCAATTCAACTATATTCTGCCCGGTTCTTTTCTGGTTCAACCCGGTTCCTTATTTTCGCCATTCTGAATCCATCTATGACCTCGATTTTTCCAAACTTAGCTTCTAAGGTTCTGTTTCTACATATTCCTTGACCTAGTTATCTAATTTCGTCTTTTACTCTTGGTTTAATGGCGTCATATAGTTCAACATCAGCTCATAGTTCTTCCCAAACACCTATAATATTGGATAATCTTGAAATGATTATCAAGTAGGTACTTAGTAAATTTCTCCTTCATATAATTCACACTCTATCATCTCTAATTTTGGTTGGCATATAGATTCTACTTGTTCTAATCACATGACTTATGAATCTACTATTTTCTCTTCCAAACAACACTCATATATATGGCCATCCATTCAAACTGCTGATGGATTTATCATGCCTGTTAGTCACATGGGCACTATATCCACACCTTTTTTTTTTGCATGAAATCCTTCATATCCCTAAATTGACTTTAAATCTTGTTTCTATTAGTCAACTAGTTGAACTTGGTATTGATGCTATTTTCTCTATCACTGGTTGTCGTTTGCAGGACTATCAGATTGGACAACTCCTCGGAATCAACGTAAAGTCGGGCGTCTGTTTGAGTTAGACAACCTCAAAATTCTCTTATCTATCCATGTGCAATCTACAGCGTTTTAGTCTTCTATTCCTTCATTAAGTCTTTGGCATTCTTGTCTAGGACATGTTTCTTTGAGTCGACTTAAGATGTTAACTTCAAGTGGTAAATTAGGAACAATGCAAAATGATTCTATTGATTGTGTTTCTTGCCAACTCGCCAAAACTCTTGCATTGCCATTTCCGACTAGTGACTCCATTTCAACTACATCATTTTATTTAATCCATTTAGACTCTCATTTGGGGTCCTACTCCAACACCCACTATGGGAGATTCTAGATATTATGTTATTTTTGTAGATGATTTTACCAGGTACACATGGTTTTATCTTATGAAAAATAAGTCTGAATTACAACAAATCTATCATGATTTTGCTCTTATGATCAAAATCAGTTTTTTCGATCCATTAAAATTTTTTGTACTGATAATGCCATAGAATACATGAAACTTTCCTTCTTAACTTTATTCGTTAACAAGGTACCATTTTCCATCATTCTTGTCCAGGCACTTCCTAACAAAATGATCATGTTGAGCGTAAACACCGACATATTCTTGACACCACTCATGCTCTATTAATTGCTTCTTCTATTCTATATCGGTTCTGGGGTGAAACTACTCTTACTGCTGTCTACACTATTAATCGGGTTCCTTCTCCTATTACTAATATTTAGTTTCTTTATGAGCGTCAATATGGTTCTCCTCCAAACTATACGAACCTGAAAGTTTTTGGGTGTGCTTGTAATTTATTCTTCTACAATCCCATGAATACACCAAATTAGAAGCACGGGCTAGGTTGTGTTGTTTTATAGGATACGATATTGAACACAAAGGTCACCGTTGTTGGGATTCTCAATCTCGACGGTTACGCATATCCTGTCATGTTATTTTTTGGGAACATAAGGGGTTTTCCTCAATGTCCAAGTTTAATCTATCTCCTTTTTCTTCACCATCTCTCTTCACTCATCCCACAATAGATCTCTTACCAGATACTATTCTTTCAACAGGGTCTGTTCCTGAGGTAACTAACTTTGATAGCCGCAATGTCAATTCATCCGAGGATCCTGGTCAGCTGACGGTCCAAGTATTTCTACCCCTATTGAATCTCCTATTGCATCACCATCTCGGTCTTCTTGCCGATCTACTTGGGTAAGAGTACCTTCTACTCGTCTTCATGATTTTCATTACTTGTCTACTGTTCTTTTTTTTGATGAACCACATCGTATGAAGAAGCGTGTTCTAATCCTATTTGGCAATTCAAGTTATGTCTGATGAGTTGTAGGCTTTTGAGAAAATTCACACGTGGGATTTGGTTGATTTTCTTCCAAATAAATCTCTTATTGGGTGTAAGTGGATTTAGAAAATCAAAACTCACTTAGACGGTAGTGTGGATCGCTAAGCTTGTCTTGTTGCTAAGGGCTGTACACAGAAATATGGCATTAATTATGAAGAAACTTTTGCACCAGTTGCTCGCTTACTTCCGTTAAAAGTTTACTTGCTGTTGCCGCTGTTCGACATTGGAAACTATTCCAAATGGATGTAAAGAATGCCTTTCTTAATGGAGATATATCCGAAGAAGTTTGTATGCAACAACCACCAGGATATTCTACAGATCCTTGTAAGGTCTGTAAGTTTCGTAAGACTCTTTATGGTCTCAAACAAGCTCCTCGATCATGATTTTCTAAATTCAGTCACACAATTGAACAATATGGATTCAAATATAATTCTTATGATTCTGCTCTCTTTGTTCGTCAATCTGCTTCGTGGTATCATTCTTCTGCTTCTCTATGTTGATGATATGATCATCACTGGAGATGATCTCACTGCATTATTGAACTCAAGCAGTATTTAAACCATCATTTTGAGATGAAAGATTTTGATTTTCTTAATTAGTTTCTCAGTCTTGAGGTATCTTCAACATCTGATGGCTATTATCTTACACAAACTAAGTATGCATTAGATCTTCTTGCTTGTATTGGGTTGACTGACAACAAGACAGCCTCTACTCCTATAGAGACCAACGCTCATCTTACTTCTGATGATGGTTCCATTCTCCATGATCCAACCCTTTATCGACAGCTAGTTGGTAGTTTAGTGTATCTTACTATTACTCGTCCAGATATTGTCTATGTTGTCCATATAGTTAGTCAGTTTATGACCAGTCCCAGAGTTCTCATTTTGTAGTTGTTCTTCGTATTCTTTGATACATCAGAGGTACTTTGTATCATTGTCTTCTATTTTCTTCTTAATCCTCTCTTATCTTGCATGAATATCATATAATAGAGTCTTAATCTGATACTGATTGGGTAGGAGATCCTACTGATAGACGCTCTACCACAGGATTATGTTTCTTTTTAGATGATTTTCTTGTATCTTGGCGTAGTAAGAAACAAACTATTGTTTCTCAATCTAGTACGGAAGCCAAGTGTCGTGCTATTACTGATGCTACTCAAGAACTTATTTAGTTTCGTTGGTTACTATCTAATATGGGTATTGATCATGAGTCTCCCACTATACTTCGTGTTAACAATAGAAGTGCCATCCAAATTGCCCATAATGATATTTTTCATGAACGTACCAAGCACATTAAAACAGATTGTCATTTTGTTCGCCACTACATTATGCAAGGAACAGTGAAAGTTCTTTCTACTTTCTTTTCTGACCAAACTGCTAATATTTTCACAAAAGCACATCCTCTTGGACGTTTTCATACTTTAGTTTTCAAACTCAAGTTGGTCAACGTTCAACCACCTTGAATTTGAGAGGGAATGTTAATATATAAACTATATACTTAATATGTAAACTATACATATTTAGATTAGCTGTGTATATCACTCTCCTGATTCTCTCCCTTGATTATTGTTATTGATTAGTTTCCTTAGATAATTTGTATTCATAGCTATATAAAGACAAGTCTTATACTATTATACGTGTGGTGATGAATATAATTTTTATTCACATATTTTCTCACTTTAAAAAGAGGTAAATCACATTTTTGTACTCGTACTATGTTTTCTAATATATCACGTCTTTTATAATTATGATTTCGTTTCTTTGTCATTGGATGATAATTGTATTCAAAATTAGTTATAGCTGCATTGTTGAAGGGTGACATTGAAAGTGATAGCTTTCGGCTGTTTTTCTGAATGGTTTAAAAAAAAATAAAAAAATAAAGTGAGAGTTTGGCAAATAGTTTTGAGTTAATGCATGGTGACGATATGGATTACGTTGCTGGTGCTTGCTGGCGGCTGTGGTGAGAATTGAAGTTGTCAAAAATTGCAATTTCAATTAATAATCACGTACTAAATATTGGGCGCATTGCATTTAAAAATAATTTATAAAGTAATAAATTTAAAATTATTTATCAAATCAGTTCATTTAATAAAATTCTATTAAATCATTAATTTCATAATTTTAAATTTTTAATCAAATTTTTATTTTTTATTTTTTATTTTTTGAATCTAATAACACATGACTTTTATCAACTTATCATTTTATATAAATTTACTGTTACAATTTAAAATTGATTAATAATTTCTTTCTTTTAATAGTACATTTAGATTTGTAAAAGATAAAGATGTTGAGTTTTTCACATGCAAGTAATATCATTTTAAAAGGTTCTCCAAGAAAATGTAACATCCAAGAAATGCAACCCCCAAGGTTTGCCACCCCAATAGACGACCAATTAATTTCCATGTGGTTTGAGTTGTTCCCCTATGAATTTTAGTCTCACGAGATGATCTTTTTACTAGGTTTTTGAAGAATTTGAAGGGGAAGAAAGAAGAAAATGACTATTCTATGTTATATGGGGGTTCTTGCTTAATTTACCAAGTCAAAGTCTACGTTTTCCCATTTGAATAGTCAAGATCTTCGTTGCAACGCATTTTTTTATTTTAGTTTTCTTTCTAATTTTTGGGTACAGAACCATTTCTCCCAATGAAATTTCATAATGTACCAACTGAATTTAGGAAAAAAGAAAAAACTTATTTTCTAACTGTCTAGTGAACTAAACTCATGATTAATAAGTTATACGAGAATAAAACTCATGATTAATAAATTATACGAGAATAGTCTTATTACTTACACAGTACTTTGTTGTCATGTACTAACTAAAATTCTTAATTTTATATTCTATGATCCACACTAAATATCGGTTTATTTAAAATTACATTCATTAATTTGACGTGACAAATTTTCTGCAAGATGATGTTTATCCCATCGGTTGACAAAACCCACTTACACGATTGGCCGTCATAGTCCCTCTATAATATGAATTACACTTGGACCTCTTTGTTTAAAATTTGAGATGATGGATATCATCTAGAGGGATACTGCCACGAAATTAATGGCAGAATTAATAACTAGTAGTTGTATTTTTAAGAGGATATATATATATATATATGTGTGTGTGTGTGTGTGTGTGTGTGTGTGTGCCAAATTTTATTTTTTTAAAAAAAAAAACAAAAAGAAACACAACCATGAATTATGATATTGGATGTAATTTCGATTTACACATCTAAGTCAATGGATGATCATTTGCCTCTTTGCTCATTAATGCTAGTCAGCATCAATTTGATTTTCTCCTGTCGCTATATGTAATTAATTTACCCACTGGGAACTTTAATTAATGGCCGAGATGATCGTTTAAGGTGCATGGGTGACCTTATTCAAAGTGTTTTCTTCTATGCTAGTAACATTTGAATACTTCAGAATAATTATTAATAATATTATTATGCCTTTGAGAAAATAGTAAAACATTCACTGAGTATTTTTTTCACCATCAAAGATTAATCTGTCACAAGATTTTTTGTTCCACTAAATAAATTGTGCAAAGCATAAAATTTTGTGAAATAATTTTAATAAAATAATCTTGACATTTTATTTAATAATATGATAATTAATTGAATAAGGTGTGAAACAAAAGATTTTTAGCGGATTAATCCAGATAGCGGTTTCTTTGAAAAGTTTGGTGGGTTCTCTCCCAATTTTGTGAACGACATATTAGTCATGATATTGGAGTATAAGAATACATTCTTTTGATAGATTCAAGGGTTGAGAATATCTTACCAATCTTAAACTCTCTAATGTTTTACGGTTTTGTTGATGAAATCATTTTGTTGAACTTAAAGATTTATACATTACAATCTTTTATAATATATGATATTGTATTAAAAGGATTGTAAAATTTTTCTAAAATTTTTACTTTCTTTAAAATATCGTTGAAATCTTGGACAGGAAGTAATGCATGCATCGACTTCTAATATACTAGTATTCACATGGAGATAATTTGCATGATAACCAATATATTATCTTGGACTTGGTATAAGCACCTATTCACTTGCATATTATCTTCATCCAGCTTCTAGATTATCCTAGCCAACTCGAATATTTTCATATTGATGTCATTTCCCCCCCCCTTTTCGGGTTATAGATGCCATGCTGCAGCTTAATAATGAAATTTTACAAACTTAATGTCAGTCCAATCTTCACTCATTATAACGTCTTCAAACAATGTTAAATTTGGTATTAAAAATTTGGGTTAAATTCCTTTGCCCCCCTAAAATTGTCACTCTTTACCACACAACACCCTGAACTAATTTTTTGGTCACTTTACCTCCTACTTATTATTTCCTGACACTTCACCCAAATTTTGATGGAATTAATAAAAGTAAAGGAATTTTCGTGAATTGTATACACGCGTTATAGTGTAATGTCAAGGGTTATAATAAATAAAATGTCATGTTGAATACTATAACATTTATTAAGGATACGTGCATAGAATTCGCGAATATTCCGTTACTTTTATAACTTTTCATAATTTGGGTGCCAAGGAAAAGAATTTTAGGAGACAAAGTGATGATAAAAAAATTAGTTTAAAGTATAATGTGATAAATAATTACAAGTTTAGGAGATCAAAGTAGATTTAACTCTAAAAATTTTACTATAATCAATAAGTTTTTAACAAAAAATGATAAATAAAATCATCGGAATGATTTATTATTGAACTATTAGACGTGTGATAGTCAAATAAGGGAAAATGATATTAATAGTCATCACATTTCACTTTTATATTTTTTTAGTCTCTTGATGCATTTTAGTCTCTCACAAATTTAAAACGTACCATTTTGGTCCTTCACAAATTCAAAATGTACCATTTTGGTCTCTTGAAATAATTACGGTTATATTTTAGTCAAAAATACTCACATGCGTATAAAATGTAATATATTCAAGTGCAAAATTAACAATACATAACCTTAAACAATAAATTATTCCAAAAAGAAGAGGATTGGAGCTGTTGGAGTAGAGTTGGCGAAGGAAAAGTCACGAGGGATGGGAGTAGGGGTGGTGATGGTAGGTGAGAGTTTAGTAGAGTGGTGGTGATAGAAGTTTCAGATAGTGTCGTTTAATATTTAAAATTTGTATATTGCCAATTTTGCTCATGAAAAATGTAATATTTAATACACATGTGAGTATTTCAAGCCAAAATATGCTGATAATTGTGTCAATGGACCAAAAAAATATATTTTGAATTTGTAAGGGACTAAAATACGTCATTTTAAATATGAATGACTAAAAAGTACAAATATGAAAGGGAAGAAACTAATAGAGCTGTTTTCTGTCAAATAAATAGTGCCACTTCTTACCTAAGTGTTACTTAAAGGTCATATTAAAATCACTCCCGGAAGTCTCCCTTTGTCCTTGTCAAAGCTCTAGAGGAACTCCGTATTCCTTTATGAACCCCTAATGGTGAAAAAATATATTGGTATTACAATAGAGAATATCAGTATATGGGTTTGTATATCATTTCTATTTAAAAAGAAAAGGACCTGAAGAAGATCGATACAACGATAATTAGAACAATGAAAATTGTGCTCATAGAGGATAAATATTAGACAGGATTTATTTTACTTTGCACGGTTTAACTTGTAACCGATTATCATTTTGCATCTTAAATTTCGATTTTAGAAATATTGCACCTTCAAACTCTCATATTTATTTTATTTCTTTCTAATTTTTAACACAGTAACTGAACTTAGCTGATGTTCTAATTGTGAAACTAAAGTGGAACATTTATCAAATTTTTTAATGCTATTAAAAATTAGATCAAAGTGGAACAGATCCATGGGTTAGGAGTGTAATGTTTCTAAAATTTGGAATTAAGGGTCTAAAGTGAGAATTGGTCATATGTTAGGGGATATAAAATAGAATTAGTCATGACTACCTCAACTGGTACGTTATGCCCTCGAACAAGTGTAAGGCATGTGTACATGCCCAGTATCCATTAATTTTAGTAATAGTGTTAAAAATTAAACTGTAATGACATAAATTTGAAATTTAAGGGTGCAATTCAAAAATTGAATTTGGAGTGCTAATTGAATATAAGAATTAGGTTACAAAGTGGTGTAATCAATTGGATAATACATTTAAGCAACTTTGAGTTTCATCTTTTGAGAAGAAAGAGCAAATAATATTCACTAATTTCACGGGAGAAAAAATAATATTGTCTGTCAAATACATGGCGAAATTGCAAATGTGGATTCTCTTGTCGTACCCACTTGTCAGCACAGGGAAAAGTGAGACCGCCGCATATTGTTATTCAAAGCTTATTATGCTATGATCAACATTCGACCACACAAAAACTACAGAACAACCAAAAGCAAAAGAAATTTCAGAACTCATGCCAAATAGCTAGCTTGACTGATCATACTGTTACACCAAGTTTGAAATGTTAAAAACCCAACAAGATTTCAAGGAATTCAAAAGAATATGAAAAGTCATCATGTACATAGTGCGTTTTAATTCAATTTGTAAATTAACATTCCAAAGAAGCCTAATTAATTATAGTAAGATGAAACAAAGAAGAATTCAAGATCAATTCCATAAAAGAATAAGTACTCCAACCAAAAATCAAAGGAAAATATGAATATGATAAACTGTGAAATTATGTACATGCTTATTCAATAACTTTGTCCCTCAAACTCTCATTTTCTAATTTTTAGACAATTTCGGGTGGAATTTAAAACTCAAGAATTATATTTGGACTTTGTTTCAATATTTTCACTTTCAAAATTGCAGTATCTGATTGTACTATGCACCATTGAAAAAAAAGAGTAATAGTAGAATTATAAACACTAGGATTTTAAGAGTTACAGACATCTAATAATACATTAGATATAACTGTATCAAATGAGTTTTAAATTTTTAACATGATAGTGTCTAGAAAATAAGGGGTGATTATACCTATTATATGAGTATTAGAGAGTGTCTATAACTTGCAGTCTTTCCTCTTCCTGTTTTCCTTTACATTGTGTTTAAATGGATGGATTTGGATTTGGATTTGAATTTGAGGACGAATTTGAGATAAAATGATTTAAAATGACTAGATACTTTGGAGTGAATTTAAATTTCAAAATTTTTAGTAATTGAAATCTATATTAATTTTGGATGGATTTAAAATTTGGCCAACTAATATTTTATTCGAACAGTAAAATAGATTTGAGTTGAGGATTTAAAATCAAATCCGGGCTTTTAAAAAATTACAACTTTTTGGAAGAGTTTTAGCAAATTTTTTTGAAAAGACAAATGAAAAGGACCGATTCCTTCTTACAGTATGTGGATATAATATATCCAATAAACTATTTATTTAATAACCGTGTTTGAAGGGATACAATTCCTCGTTTCCTCCCCTAATCACTTTGAGAGTCATGATATTCAAACCCTTTTACTCTTTTTCCCCTGTAGCTCGTCAAAACAAATACCAGGTATTTTCTCAAGGTAGTCCGTCTTGATCAGATTAGTATACATTTCTTGCATTCGGAATTTTAATTCCTTTGATATAATCAAACAGAATGTGGTCTTAATCAAAGCTTCCCACACCCTATATATACTCCTATTCATTTTGTAGCGTAATCAAGAATCTTACACAACAAAATTTGTCACCAAACAATATTTACTCGAAAATTACAAAACCCACAAAACCATCAAACTTTTCAAATACTATATATTCTTTTTAATTAGCTTCTGCTAGGGATCATGCAGCGTTCAGCATCATCAGCCAAAAAAGCTTGCCAACAAATTTTCCGATATCGAAATCAGATATTAACTAGTAAGCATCCACAACAAGCACCGTGTGATGTTTTCATCAATCATCGCGGAATCGATACGAAGAAAAATGTTGCAGGATTGTTGTACGATCATCTTCGAAGACTAAATATTAGGCCGTTTTTGGACAGCAAGAATATGAAACCAGGTACAAATTGTTTGAAAAAATTGACATTGGAATTCATCAATGTAAAGTTGGGGTAGCTGTTTTCTCACCAAATTATTGTAAATCACACTTTTGTCTGCATGAATTGGCTCAAATGATGGAGTCTAAAAAGAAGGTTGTACCGGTATGGTTTGCAACGTAAAACCTTCCGAACTTCAAGTTGTCGATAACGGAATCTGCCCGTCGGAGGATCTGGAACGGTATAGTAAGGCTCTTGAGGAGGCGAAGTACACGGTTGGACTCACTTTTGATACGTCAACAGGGTGAGCATTCACACGTACTCTTGGAATATTGCATGCATGCATGCATTACTATGGTCATAATAGGAAAATTTTAAAATGAACTAATTCACGGGTCATTATTAGATAAATTCGATTTATGATACTATGTTATTAAATTTGAGTAACCTGCATCATTACGAGTGATGAGATTTATTTTGAACTAAGAGCTGAATAATATAGTATCATAAATTGGTTTATTTCAAATTTTTCTCCAAATTATATTGTACTATACCGTAGCCCTTATCTGAATTTAGCCATATAAACGATATGACATCCTGAACTCAATGGTTATCGAAATAACAACGTAAACCTGATCTACTCAACACTTGCCTCACACAACACAAAATCACTTGACACAAACACATAAATGTTGGCCTATGTATCTTGATTTATGAATAAAAGAATTGGATTTAACTTGAAATATTAATTTATTTTTGAACAGGGACTGGTCAGAATTCCTAGAAAGTGCCACGGATGCAGTGGTGAAGAATTTGATTGAGGTTGAAGGAGAGGAGGCGCTGAGGATGCACTACGGGAGACGCAAGTTTTCTTATTCGTGAAGTTTAGGCTCAAAGACTAATACCAAGGACGAGGAAGTTATAAATACGTCCAAATTTGATGACTACATTGAATTTATTTGTTGATTCTTTCTTTCTTTTTTTCTTTTCTTTCACTGTTAATTCAATTAATTGTTTCATAATCAAGTCAGTCCTTTGATCTTTTAACTTTTTAACTCTCTTCTTTTTTATACATTTTATGTATTCCCTTTTAAGTTTATGGGGAATGTTACTGGGCATCACTATCTCACCAGCAATATAAATTGCTTATGCAGATGTTGTAAAATTTGTTCTCATTCTTAATATTACGTACTATTTGCTTCTTTCCTTACCATAGATTGATTTATTAAAAAAAAAAAAAAACAACAACAGTCTCTCTCCTTTAATCCATCGTCCAATTTATTACCATTAGAGTGCAACTATAATCCAATTTCTAGTATACCCCTGCAAACATATATATCTAATTACGAGGGAAATAATCCAAATTTAGAGTGACTAGTTTAACCGTATAACTATATAAAAATAGAAAAATTCACGTATTTTCAAGCAATAATGTGGTTGTGGTTAGGGACTCCCAGACAGAATTTGTAGACATTTAGTTAGAAGCTTTTGTTTCTTTTCTCACAAGAAACTAAGCAAAATGGTCCCACACCGAAAGGAGAAGGGGGCATTCTAGTCAATCGGGTTACTGATCACTAAAATCCATCCTTCCACCAAAGTTTTACTTATAATTATATCATTAATATTTAGCTATTTTAGCCTCCGCCCAACTTGTCATTCTTCATATATTTCTTGATCCCAGGGATCACATAAACAGCATTACAATTTATTTCCATTACTAGAAGCTTTATATGCTCCCAAAGATGTTAATTACTCAAATAAAGCTAGTAATTAGCTGCTTAGTCGTCACGTATAATACATGTCGCACGCTTTGATCAAGTAACGCAGTTCTTTTGACGTAAAATTAAGATCTCATTGATAATGAAATGTAGTTCAAATAATAAAATTACGTTTCTCATATGACTCCAGACCATAAATTCGAGTTACTAAGGGATAGATGAAAATTTACTGTAAATTCTTTAAAAAAAAAAAAAAATCTCATTCTCGTTACACCCCATTTTTTCATCCCTATATAATGTGTATTTGGGCCTTAAAGACCATAAGGTACCATGCAATACTATATTTATTTCAAATCACGCCTTCAATTTCCTTCATTCTTATGCAACGTTGTTCGCTTATAATTAACTTGTTGCATTGTTGCAATATGCCGGATTGGTGTTAAATTAATCCTTGTGAGCGCCAGTTTGTGACGACTCCTGCTTAATTTGATAAGAAAGTGAACTCAATTCCCTAGTAGCGTAAAAATTTATTTATTTATTTTTTGATCAAATTGATTACAGATTAGAAATTTAGACATTGAAAAGAAACTAAAAGGAGTTTTTCTTACCTTTTTTTGTTTTTTTGTTTTTTTGTTTTTGGGAAGATCTCTAAACAAGCGAAGGAGGTATATTATTGTATTATTTCCATGTGGTTTGCACTACTGTTTATTAGGTCAATTAATGTCCATGCACAGTCAATTCGTGATGAATGCTGAACTATTTTTTTTTCCATGCATATATCCATAAGGAAATGTAAAATAAAAAATAAACCAAGTTTTTTTTAGACCTGTCTTTTTACGCTTTAATTTCTAAGATAACTGTATTAAAAATGTTTTATGCTGTCTCAAATGGTTGTCTTTATTTTTCTATGAAAAATATATGAAAAATAATTTACAAAACTACAAATTCAGAATCATTTATCAAAAGCACTACTTATAGCAAAATCATAGTGAAGCTAATTCCGTCCTGATTTTAAATATTCGGTTTGATTTTATTTCTTTCTCAAATTCAGTGCATTTAAGTGTTATGTTACTTTATTATTTTATATGGATACAATGAAAATATATATACTTATATATCATAGGGAGAGAGATTATTCTGTCAAATTTAAGAGCAACACAAATGGCTGCCGCAGACTCTGAAGAAGCATTAACTCTTAAATTCTAAGAATGAAACCAAAGCCAGTCACTTTTTTCACTTTGGTGACCTACACTATTAAATTGATTAAACAAACGAATTTGAAAAATCAACAATTTAATGCAAAAGGTAAACCTAGGACAATACCATTCTATTCAATAATTCAGACAAAAAAGAGTTTGGTTCTTAATTTTACTACCCAATCATAAAATTCCATGCAGAATGTTGAAGGAAATCAATTACAAGACCAAGCCTATTTGACAAGATTAATTTATGTAACAAAATTTTATTAAAGCGTTAATCCCTAATTTTAATATTTAATTAAACTTAATTTTTTTTTTTTGAAATTAATGACACATCGACAGTAATATTGTAAGTGATTTTAAATTTATAACTTTGTAAATATTTAAACCTTTACTAGTGGAAGGTACCCAAGCGTTGCAGTGTCTCCTTGGACGTACCAGATCGTTGTGGAAGATACCAACGAATTGGGATCTAAACCATTTAGTTGTCAATTTTGCTTTGATTTAGAAAACTTTACAAGAAAAAGAAAAGTAAAGGAATGTTTTCTAATGGTGAGAACGAAATATTTTGACCTAGAAAATTATTCCTTCTCCGGTGGAAGACTTTAGACCACTAGTCAAACCCAATAAGCATTATTCATTTTAACTCTTTCATGTTTCGAATAAAATCTTTGTTTTGTTATTTGCCTTAACAACTAGATTCACTTTTCTAGTTGTATTTTATCAAATGAAGCACAAAAACAAAAATCAATACTTTTCGGACCTTGCAATATTTTGAACGGGGTAAATAACCTAAATATTCTAACATTTTTTATTAAAGTCGAAATTGTCTCCCAACTTAAATCTGAGCCGAATTTGTTTTTGACAACACAATCAAATAGGGACCAAATTAATGTAAATATTTAAATGAGAAACTAAATCGATGAAAATTTATTGAGAGATCATCTCGATTTTAGTGAAAAAAATGAAGAACTATTTAAATGATTTGGCCTTTTGAAGCTCATAAATAATAGTACAATATTTTTGTGACGCTAAATTACAGTACCAGTCACAAAAATAAAAAATTCTTAGTTATAAATAAGGCCTCCATTAAATTATAAAGCACAAATAAATTTGAAACTTTGAAAACAATAACAAAAAGGGATTGCAAAACTATTAATGACTCGCGTATTAGTTTTCATGACTTAGACTTGATGGTAACAAGTAGTCATTTTTCTTATAGTGGAGTCCCAATGGGCCATCCATGTTTTCCATACCATAAGTTTTATAAAGTAATTAAAGAGTCCATGTGCTTCTAATGGCCCGTACCACAATCACTATTCATTACTATAAAAAACATAAAAGGATCGAAAGCGCTAATAATATAAAGAAAGTTAAAGAAGACTTGTTTGCATTGAATGCAACTTCTTCTCTTTTGAATCAGGTAGATTCATATATTGAAATAGTCATTCTATCTATATTTTTTGTTACTCCGTCCATTTTATAAAGTTTTTGACCTGATTTAATAATAACTATCTAATATTTGGTGTTATACTAATTTTTTTTTATACTTGTCCCGCATCTAACAAAAACTGTCCCTATGGACTCTTCAAGATAAATTTTTTCTATTTCCTTTATTTGGTAATTGAATATTTCTATTCCCTAAACCAATAAAAATTATGCATAGCACAATGCATACTAACACATAGCTAAAACACTTATCTCTCATGTATGCTTTCATTGGGTGAGAACTGAGAGTGGGCCTGTATTATGTGACTTTTGATGGGTTATTTTGGGACGAAATAATATCCCTGGTTTAAGTGGGCCGATAGAATGTCGATTACAGTAAGCTTAAGCCTCAATTGTCACCACTACTGAAATCCTAATGTAACCGAGAGTCTATCTCAGGCTCCCATCCTAAACGAAAAATATAAACCCCCTAATTTTCAACACAAAAAAAAAAAATAAATAAATAAAAAATACTAATATTAGTATTTGATAATATCTAATATACTATAAATTTTATTTGAATTTGTACTACTTGTCATTGTTAAATAAAATTTTGTTATAAAATATGTTCACATGGGAAGATTCCGGTTTTTTTATTCTTCTCGTGTTATTTAATTTGGACTCTAAAAATGTTTCTCACTTTAAATATAAATCTTTTGCTAATTATTTGCTAATTTTTGTAATTAATTTTAGGCAAAATTTTCATCAACTTAAGTGGCCTAATAATAGTAAGATTTGGGGAAAAAGTAGCCAACTTACGGGAGTTAAAGTTTGGCAACTTTTGAGCGTTAAAATATGTATAAATAGGGAATTTCGTAGGATTATATCATTATTTGCTTGCGGATATTTTAGGAGAGTTTTGAAGAGAGAGTTTTTGTGAGTGACGATGTGGATTAGTGATACATAGCATACTACCTAGATTGTTCTAGAAGCGCCTACGTGGCAGCCTCATGAAGGGCAATTATGTAATTTAACCAATTGGACTAACATACAGATAGCCTTATGCCTCCTTATGTAATTCTATAAATAAGGGGTTGGGGTGCTACTAAAAAGGGATGAAGACTTGGATAATCAAATATTCTTCTGACATTCAACTCTTTCACTTTCTCTCTCCTCCTAGAATCTAATTCAAGCTTCTTCAGCGAGCATCAAGAGCTCGTCATATATTGGTTATGGTATGCCTTTACAATATAAATTTTCTAATAATTCCATTTTATTATTTATGCTATTTGTATATAAAATATCATATCTAATATTATATTTTTCGTTAATTATTATAATTTGATTAACTGATTTTGATAAGTTTAATATTATTTTTTTAAAAGTTGGGATTTATTTCAAGTATAAGAATTTGTTTTTTTGAAAAATTGTTTTTGCATAGTTAAAAAGAAGAAGAAAGAGAAAAAGGAAAAAGAAAAGAATAGCAGGAGAGAGAAGGAGAATTGTCTCGGGAAGGTGGTTGTGCATTTTGACTTCTGTTAGATTTAGGTAGTACTTTGGGCTTATTGCATATTAAGTCCGTAGGCTTCTGGTTATATGAATTATGTATTGGAGACTTAAATATTTATGATATAAGTAATGTAAAGATTATCATAGGACTATTTTGAAATAACTTATTAAATGCTTTTGTAGTATTAGTACTAGTAATATATTTGACCTTTTGTATGTAATTGAGAAAAATATTCTACTAAAATATGTACATGATTAAATATTTTTAAAACTTGAATAGTGTGATTGCCGGCATGATAGTCTATATACGAACTTAATTAATATTTGACAAATTTTTATAGGAAATTAATCGAATTCTTTGCTCTGTTTTTGCTATTTCAAAGTAAGAGGTTATTACTTCTTTTTAATTTGTTGAAAATATTTTGTTTAAATATTACTTTTGGCAACATGTTATTTTAGTTATTAAACTTCAACCTTACACGGGTACTTGAATTGTTTTATATTATGAATTCATTTAAGTAGCATTATTTTGAATTTTGTATGGTTATTTTGCATGAGTATCTGTTTAGGATATTTGTTCGATAATTAATAACAGTTCAAAACTCTTAAAATAATCATGAATAGTTGGTAGGAATTATAGTTAGATATTTTTTGAACTGCCAAATAAAATAATTTATGGCCTCTGAATTTCAAATTCTGGCTAAGATGGTTTTTGCGAGACCCCGTAGCAACATTTTCTAGTAGGGTCTCTTAGCGTTAGGTTAAGTACTCAGTAAGCTAATGATAGCATATTTATTTTATGAGTGTATAATGAACCATGATGTGAATTTTGAAGTCTGATTATGAATTTGACTCTAACTATTCGATTACGAACTTCTGAACTCTAATTATGAACTTCTGATTCTTAATTTTGGATTCTGAAATTATTGATTCCGATTTTGATTTTGAATTTTTGATTTATGTGAAATATATTTTGTAAATATTTGATACAATACCACTTTTCTAGATATACAGGTATGATTTTTGGAAATGACTTTTATAAAGAAACCACTGTTTGTAATGTGAAACTTTTAATAAACACTATTTGAAAAACTTTTGTAGATATATTAAGAATTGGAGATATATTAAAATCAATTTTTATTTCATTTTGTGTTGGCTTGAAATCATTTGATGATTTAGTTTACGTTTGATTAGCCGCACATTCAAGTCATTATTGATATGGATTGTATAATAATTTAATGAAGTTATTTTAATTAATTATGTCTCGTTCTGGTGCCTTGTATTCTTGAGAGGTAACTTTTGAAGGTACGACGACTGTTATGTATTAACGTATACGGACACGGGGTATGACAAAATATATATTATAGCTTTCCAAATCCAAATAATGCATTTATCTCAAAACAATAGTATTTATTTTTATATAATTAATATCACCAACAAAAATACCCATAAGTGAAAATTTTAAATATTTAGAATCAGTTATTCAGAATAATGGTGGTGCAGATCAAGATGTTACACATCGGATACAAGCGGGTTGGACTAAATGGAGAATGAGATCGGGAATATTATGTAACTGCAAAATTCCTTTACGACTTAAGGATAAATTTTATAGAACGGTAATTAGGCCAGCAATGCTCTATAGGTTTGAGTGTTGGGTATTGAATCACACACATAAGCAAAAGAAGAGAGTAGTAGAAATGCGAATGTTAAGATAAATGTGTAGATACACTAGAACGGACAAGTTACGGATGAGCATATTCGTGAGAAAGTTGGAGTAGCACCTATTGATGAGAAGATGAGAGAAACACGCTTAAAGTAGTTAGGTTATGTGTTAAGACGAACAGTAGAAACGCCTATCAAACGAGTAGATTTTAGAGAGAATAGTCAACATAAGAGGGGTAGAGGAAGACCGAAAAAAATTTGGTGGGTAACTTGTAGGAAATAATATATAGCCCATCTAGGAATTGATGAGAATATGATCCATGATAGAAAGCAATGGCATAACAAGATTTATGCAACCGACCCTACTTAATGGGATTAAGGCTTGATTTCTTTGTTTGTTTGTTTAACACCAACAAAAGCAATCTTCTACATTTAGTTAAGACAAGGAATTTTTCTGACTAATCAAAGTAGGAGTTTACCTGCGAGAGTAAGAGGCAATATCAGCCTCGAAGAAGGATAGAAGTTTATGAAAAGGTTTTCTTTTACTCCAAATCAGAATAAGTGATTGCTTAGATTCGGACGGGAAAATCCACTTTGAATTTTAAAGAGAAGATCATTATTTGTGACTATAGTGGTGACTAGGGCAACACATTATTGCTTCAAGCAAGAGAAATTCCCACAATAGTATTTTTTTTTTTTTTTATTTGTTTTGAAAACCACATTTCTCTTAGTACTCGAACTCATAATGAATATATGAAACGTTTTACTATCTAAACTTGATACTTTTTTGATGGGAAGCCAATAACTAATGAAATACTATCCATTTAGATGTCCATTTACTCTTCAATTCAACAAAAACAAGATTGTGATGTTGGGATCTTGGGATCTTGGGTAGAGAGGAATTATTGAAAAGACAATTATTCTTAAAAAAAAATTAATGACGGATATTCTAAGGGCCGTAACTTAACCTCAAGGTCCACCCTCGCTCTGAAACAAGAATTTCCATGAAGTAATTATCACTTCTCAAAATAACTTAATATTTGTGGAAAATTTTGTGTTTCGCCTATATCCACTTGTTTTGAGGACTTGTAGTACAAGACCTGAAAGCCATAATATATATGACTCCCTCAATAAAAAAGTAAAAAAAAAGGAAAAGTTTACAAAGTCACGTTGCAAACTCACTTCTCAAAATTAGTTTATATATTAAAATCTTATTGAATGTCTAATTTCTTAATTTTAAATTTTTTGTCAAATTTTTTTATTTATTTTTAAATATAATGATATATCAGTAACTTTTGATTGTCGTTTTATATTTATTATTTTATATAAATACACTCAAAAAAAAAAAAATTCAACAAATAGGAATAGAACTATTCGTGTCGCGTATAGCGTTTGCTACAAATACGAATTGACATGGAATAGTGACACAAAATAATTGCCTGGTCAATAATGTCCGATGATTAGTGATGTCTCAATCTCAAATTCAGTCTAGAGGCTAATTTGGAGTGCCAGTCCTTTGATCCTTTTCATTTGTCGATTGCCGACTGCATTTCATACATAATTCAATACTGACCACACAAATCGAAACCTAACTAGCTAGAATGATTGAATACGAAAATCTTTTGTGGTTGTCATTCTTAGTGTAGCCTTTTGTTACCCATTCTATTGCAAAATTTCTATTTTACACAGTTCTGACAAGTCACAACACTACCAGTATACTATCCTTTAATTATACTATCTGTATTTCTCCCCTTAAGTTTAAGGAGAATTTTATGATATTTTATCGTATCATTATATTCTGAATGGTCGAATAATACTTATAATATGATTAAATGTTAAATACTTTACAAATGTATATTATACAAATATTTAAAATATAACAAAGAGTTGCCTTGTGTTAGTAGTCATTGTTTTCCATTGGGATACATTTGGGAGTATGAAGGATTTTGATATGTAATAATCTTATCATGCTTAGTTAATTAGTTTTTTCATACATGTTGATAGTGATAATCATTAAAGATTTCATCCATGAACCTATATGGAATAAAATACTCTCTCTTGAGGGGAGTGGAAGTAGCTATCCTATTAGCATAATTAAATCAAATTACTTACTAATTAATAATTATGTTATTGTTGAGTTTTTGATAGTTTATTGTTTAAAATATTGAGTGTTATTTGTTAATTTTTTATTATGATTATATTTCCTAATTCAATTAAATTTCTTCATAGTCAAGTCTTGGGACTTATAAATGGAGGGTTTGTTAAATTATTCGGATTGAGTTGAAAGTTTAGAATAGGAAAATTCTAAAATAGAGATAAAGACTATTATAGACCCTTGGGTAAGGCCAAATTTGCATAAGTTTTTTTCCAGACATGAATATTTGAAATTCAATTTGTTTGCAATTCTAAAAGCTATAATAGAATTTATAACAACATACAACAATCTAGTAACTTTAAGGTTGAGTTTGGGAGTTTAGAAAAGAAGAGGTTGACTCCTCTCTTAGAACACATCTAGAAGGGAAAATTAAAATGAGGAGGTAAGAAAAAGGAAAAGAAGTTTCCTTTAAATTATTTGAGAGTTTTGAAAGGAAAATTTTATTAATGTTAGTCTTTTATTAAAGTGCACATCCTTTTGATATTTATAAAATAAATATAATATTTCATAATTAATTATAAGGTAGTCTAATTTTTCCTTTCATGTCATCCTATTTATGAAAAGGAACTTTTTTTTTATAATAATTTTTATCCTTCAGCTCCATCCCTTTTTCTTTGTTTTCATCCACATAAACTCTTAGACAAAGAAAAAATTCTAATTTTTCCTACACTATCTTCTCTTCCTTCCATTTCTTTCCATCCAAACGCATAAATTCTTAAATAAGGCGAATTTCGTTCCTAGGTGAGACTTCTCAATGCGGCAGAGGCACATGTTGATATCGACTTAACTTTTCTTATTCTCCTATGATTGAATTATTATATGTACAAAAAGACAAGAATCCAAACTGTACTGGAAAAATTATTTTTTTCTTTGAAATTTTAAACGTTAATATGGTAACTTCTTTTTTTTTTCCTTTTCAATACTCTTTATATATATATATATATATATATATATATATATATATATATTTCCTACAAGCTGTATCTTATACACATCTCATTCCTATAAGAGAATTGAAATGTTAAAGAAAGTGTCTCAAAACTTAAATTTACACTCGAAATAAAAGTTTTAGTTAGTTTCTTTTCGGTTCAAAGCACGTGTCTACGTGTGACTCATGCAAGGAGATGTCCCAAGTGCAAGTACATTTTAATGTTATGGGCTTGTTTGCAACTATTTTTGAAAAGCTCATAAAATAAATTATTTTTTAAAAATGAAAAAATTATTTTTAAAAAAACATATACTGAGTTACTTTTAAAAATAAATTTTAACTATTTCTGAACATGAAAAACAAAAACATTTTTTTTTCAATTTTTGTCAATGATGGTTCCTTTTTCTTTGAAAAGAAAGATCACACATTGATTAATCTCGAAATGAGATGAAGTACAAATCAAGTTTATAGAAAGGTGCTGATATACAAACAAATTTAGATTCAAACAAATTGGATATATTTGCTAGCTCTTATTTTTGTCCGAGTCAAGCACAAGAAACTAAAGCTTTGAAAGACTTTAATTAGGAGCGAAATAGTTAATATTTGAAGTGGACCTCAAACAACCAAAAATCAGCTGTAATAAAAAATATAAAAAAGAGATCAATTATTATGGCATAATCATTATGTTTCCTTAAAAATCCATCAAAATCTTCCATGGTCTACACAAGAACGCTTTGCGCGACGAGGACTTTTGAGCGTTAATTTGCGTGTAGAAAATGGAGCATATAATCCAGGAGTTGCATGATTCTTGCTAGTTTTACTACTCCGTTCCTTTTAAGTTACGTTTAAGAATGTGACACAAAAATTAATTATTGTTATTAAAGTAATTTAAATTCTAGACAAAATTATCTATGACTAAATTGTTCTTTTGACTAATAATAAATTAAAAGAATTTTAACATTAATTCTCTTTCTCACACTGTTTTCTATTCCCCAATCTCATGTCTCTTCACCTTCAATAATTAATGGTGTTGGAAAGAGATAATGGCAAAATTGGTAAAAAAAAATAATATTTCGTTGGATTTCTAAAGTGAGACTTAAAATAAAAAAAAATAAAAAAATCTTAAGTGACATTTAAAAGGGAAAGAAGAGAACATTATGGTACATCTATAACAGGTTTCATAAAAATAAGTCCAATTAACCCAAGTTTAATTTTGGTTAATTATATCGAATTCCGATCGACCAAAATTAAGGGTAACGATCGTGTTGTACCGCGATTTATCGTATCTGTGTGTCATAATTGTGTTCGAGTTATAAAATCTCAACTCTAATCCTACCGAATTAATAATTGTGTCGTGTCGTGTATGACCTGTTTATTACCGTGTCTTGTTGTATCGACTTGTTTAACCCATTGACTATTGATAGTACTAAATTAATCCGACAAAATAATTTAAGATATGTAACAATGATTCTCTCAAAATTCTATACAAGTATAAATAATTTTTTCCTTTAAGATTGAAAGGTCATAGTGATATTAATTACCTCGAATTTTATATAATTTCTCATAAAATTATAGTATTATGTTAATAATGTAATTTGTTACTTCAAAGTCAACCTTAAAAGTCTTTCATAATAAATAATTTTAATGTAAACAAATAATAGAAAACAAATTGTATATGAATGTTTAAAAAAAGTTGCAATATAATTTTAGAAATATCTTAACATATTTTCATATATAATTGCACACAACACAGTAAACGTATCAATCGTATCAACCCGTTTACTTTTGTACTGGACTAATTTATTCTCGTGTTATCAGCATGTTGTGTCATAATCATGTTCGTATCATGAAATTCCAATCCTAATCCGCTAAATACTTTAAATTTCGTATCTTGTTATCGTGTCATGTTAAAAATTTGACACCCCTAACCAAAATCGAATTTGAATTCGAGTGATTCAAATTTGTACCAAAATATCCTTATTCCCATCCCCTCGTAATTGTTGTCATTGTTTTTCGTTAAAGTATATTTGCTTCATGGGATTACGAAGAATTGTTCAAAATTTGATTACTAATCTTCTATGCTATCATGCTTGGTTTTTTCATAGAAATTGATATTTTGAAAATCCATCCCATCAACATATATGGTATAAAATAGTCTCAGAAGGTAAGTAGAAGAAATTATCTTAGAATGAATAAGGGAATGAAATAAGTTAGAACAACAACTTTTTAGTCTTTTGTTTTAGTAAAAAATAACTTATAAGTCTATGATCAACCTCATATAGCTAAATTAAAAATAAAACTTTAATGAAATATTTCTAACATATGTAAGACTCGGATTTTTTAGACAAACAGTTAATTGATTGTGTAAAGTAATCCGTGAATGTGCATGTCATCTCTGTAATGGTAACTTATAATACATAAATATAACACTTAATGACCCGCATACACATGACAAATTAGTCAAGGAAATCAAATATTTACAAGTGCATTTTGGTCATTTCTAATTTTCTACCTAGAGTTAAGCTAATAATCAAACTAAGATATTAAAATTCTCAACAGCCCACCAATTATTTCAAGGCTCATAAATTATCCAAATCCATCAAGCAGTAGAATAGATAGCAGACTTGGAAAGTTAATTCTCAAATTATAACTCAACTCTCATTATAACTTCACTTGTCATTCTAAACTTTCATTTGCTCTCTATTTTCCTCTTGTCAAATAATTTCTAATAGAGACAGACCTTGCCCGCCTCCTAGAATTCAGAAATCTGTACTTTTTATCCTTAAAAATTTTACTTGTTCTTATACCCAAATAAAATTTGTATTTCTTCCCCTAAAAATTTAAGAGAAATATAAATTAACCTTTATAATTATATGTCCATTAAGTTTTGCCCCCTCAAGATACTATCCTTGCATTCGTCCTGATTTCTGACTTGAGCATCAGAACTTATTTTGGGGGGACAATAGTTCAGCCGCTCTTATTTTTTTATCTTAACTTAGCGACATGTAAGTACGACGTACATACGGCGCACACTACCTTTGTTTAGGAGTATTTTTGCTTATTGGATAACTTTAAATTCATACGTTATGACTTTGATTCGAAAATTACCTCAATAGTTCTCCAACTATTTCATTAAAATTAAAATGGTGCTCCAACTTTAATTTTAGCCGGATTAGTTCTTAAACTAAATATTTGTATTTAATTTGACTCCTAAATTGTGGCTTCGCCCAGAACATAAATTTTTTAAATTATACCGGTATTGACTAGGGGCAAAACCATCGAATCATTTGGTCCTATCATTTTTTTGTTTTTTTAAAACTCAATCACCTCATTAGTCCTCCAACTTTTTTATTAAAACCAAAATGGTCCTCCAACTTTAATTTTAGCTGGATTAGTCCCTGAACTAAATATTTATATCTAATTTGATTCTTAAATGACCGCTCTACCCAAAACATGATTTTTTTTATTATCTTAAGCGGTGTTGTATAGGGAAATAAATGTCAAATCATTTGGTCCTATAATTTTTATTTTTAAAGATAGTTTTAGACTTTATAATAAAAAGACAAACATATTATATGGATTAATAATGGTCTAGAGGTTAAGCGTTTGAGATTTTGTTTCGTTACTAATGTGCGATGGAAACCGCCATGCTATATTCAGTTTTTTCTAATATTTTCATTTCATTTAAACCTAGACCCTAAAATCGTCCTTATCTTTCTCCCTACAACAATGCACCACTAATGCTACACCTCTATTCCCCACCAATGAAGCCTTCTTACTCCCTTCTGTCTGCCACGACCATCTCCTCCTTCCCCATTCCCTATCGGGGCACATTTCCTTTTTTGTTGCCCCACCCCTCTCCCAGAACCATCACCAATTCCTACCCCTCTTAATCCCATGCCCTCCGCTATTATCGCCACTATCTGTTCCTTCCCGATCATCCTCTCTCCCTTCTTGCTACCCCCATCATTCCATTGCAACTATGACCACTTTATGTCCCTCCCACTTGCCATGTCCTCCACCTCCAGTAGCCAGACTTCTCTCTACAGCCTCTATTTAATGTTTTTGAAATACGTCTATATCAACAATTTCTTTGAAATCTGATTTGTAACCAACAATTTTCTTACCAAATGCTACTCCATTTCTTCCTCTTCCTTCCAGTTCTGGCGATGTAAGCTCACAGAAAGGATGTAATTATCTTCCAGAAGAAACTCTATAGATCGATTTTGGAATTGGAGTTGAAATCGAAGTTATCTATGATTTATAAAAGCTATCATATTAGTATCATCAAACTTCCCAGTGTTTTCATTTCTAACAATCATAGAATTAGATGATTTGACGATTATTTGTTTCTGGTTAACACCGATTAAAATTACAAAAAAAAAAAAAACTTTATATTTTTGGTGGAGCCGCCATTTAAGGATCAAACTAGATACAAATATTTAGTTCAAGAACTAATATGGCAAAAATAAAAGTTGGGGGACCATTTTAGTTTTAGTGAAATAGTTGGAGGACTAATGAAGTAATTTTTAAAAAATCATAGGACCAAATGATTTGACAGTTATGCCCCTAGTCAACAATGCTCAATTTTTTTTTAAAAAAAATTATGTTTTGGGCAAAGCCACTATTTAAGAATCAAACTGAATATAAATTTTAGTTCAGGGACTAATCTTACTAAAATTAAAGTTAGGGGACTATTCTACTTTTAATGAAATAGTTAGAGAACTAATGATGTGATTTTCCCTAACTTCAATTTTTTATTTTAGTGCTTATAATTTTTAAATATGAACAGTAACTTTATGAACATCTAGGAGACATAACAATGATAAATATAAAAACCCAAGACAATTAAATTATTAACAAAATAATAGTGTCTAATGAGGTAGTAGATTTGAGAAAAAGAAATATTTTGGTGCAATATAGAGTACATAATTCCAAATTGGGGACCCAAACATTAGCTAATAGCTTGGTTGGATAAAAAAAGTTCATGGTGTATCAAAAATGATTTCTTATTAAATAAAATCCATAAAAGACAACAAAAAAAAAAGAAAAAAAAAAAAGAGCAAGAAGAAAGAGTCATAAACACATTAAACAATCTAACATGCTTCTTTTTGACAACCACCTGCTAGGTGGGGGTAGTCACTTTTCACTATTAAAAAAAAAAAAAGATACATGGAAGCTAACATGAATTCAAAGATGTACCCTTTGAATTCTAGGACACTAACTTTCACTACACTTTAGAACTAAATCAGCGACTTGAAGTAATAACATCTTCTAATTCTATGAATTTGACTTTTACATATTAGAACTAAATTAGAGAAAGGGGTTTGGAGGTCATCCTGGTTCGCATTGCTCTTAGCATATTGAAACATATATGTCCTCTTATGTCGTCATTTCCTTTTTGGGGCGAGAATGTCCAATTCTTGGATTGGATGCACATCTCGGTCATTAGGAGATTCATTATCAGAAAAGTATCAAGTTTGTTTTGCCAACACCTTATCATTGGGCATGATGGAATCATCAATTGATTTAAACTTTGGTTGTTGGGGAGAAGGCAGGTTGGATATGAAGTTGGTTTTCTTGCTGCCCAAGAATTTGCTTGAATGTTCGTTGCTGCTCGTAGATAGTACAATTTCCTTGAATGTAGGCTTATCCGTGGTTGTGAGGTCTTTCATGTTTCGATTTTGATGGTGAGTCTTACTAGGCTAGAAATTTTGCATGGTTTCTTCCCGCTTATGCAATGAGGGAGGTGCATTAGGACAAGGAAATTCGTTGTCTGAAAAATAGCATGGGAGTTCTTCCATAATTCGGGCATTAGAGATAACAATATGCAGATCATCTTTGAATTTTGAATAGGGAAATCTATGAGCAGATTTGGATGGTTTAGGATCATCCTTTGAAATGGTCAAATCAGCATCTTTTGAGGTAGTTAGGTCTTGATTTATCTCAATCATTTTTGAATTTTCCATCTGAACTTCCTTGCCATTTGAATTTTGAATGTCCTTCTTTTGTGGAGCTTTGCTAATAGCCTCCACTGCCTTGGAAAATGGTGGTTCCACCACCATATTTCTGGTTGTGTGTGCTTTCGTCCCCAAGTTTTCTCCTTGATTTGCTGTCGTTTTTGAAGTAGTATTCGAAATTGGCATTGACTCATCTAGAATTTCCTTTGGAACACTTGAAGTTCCGGCTTCTTGATTTTGAACTAGTTGCCAACGAGAATATGGCATGTTGAATGGCCTTGTAGGAGCTTTACCCTTAGGAGGTAGTGATTCAAGATTCTTAGAGGGTTGAGTAGTCCTTACTTTGCAATCAGCCAAATGGCGGCCTATTTTATGACACTTTATATAGTAGGATGGGATGTCCCACTTTCCTCCCTTCACACTACTCTAACCATACTCTGGTTGGAAGAGTTGCCAAAAGATCAACCTCCACGCAAACCTTTGTTGTGTTTGGGTGTGTGAAGTTTTTGATTTGGCGACGAAAAACTTCAGTAGTTCCGGTTTGGCCATGAAAAACCTTTGTAGTGAAGAAAACTGCTGGGAGATATTCCAACGTGATCCAAATAGGAACTACTAAAGGTTTGATGTCTGGCGTGTAGAGAGGTGCCATTTGAGAACTCTCATGTAGAATCCATTAATGAACCAAGTGTTTTTGAGCCAACAACGCGATTAATCCTCCTTTGAAGAAAATCTGATTAAAATGTGTTTATGATCAAGAAAACCCACTGTGAAATTACCCTTAAAGCCAATTGTATGAAAACTTTTAGCACGGTTTCCATATTTGGTTTGCCCCTTGGGAAGTTGCCTACCAAAGTGAACCAGAAAGGGGCAGCTAGCTTTTTAACCTCTTCCTCAGAAAAAAAAAATTGATGGTTCTCTTTTGAATGACTTGCAACTTTTCAAAGGAAAGGTCGAGGAGTGTGGTAGAGATTTCATCTTGTTTTTGAGGGCATCTGTAAAAGAGCGAGCTTGCCCCTTAGCCATTGGCTGAAGGGCCTCCGTTTCCTCCTAGCCAATGGCCAAGAAGGAAGGATAGTGATAAATTTAATGAGAGAGTTTTAGAGAGAAGGAGGATAGAAAATTCTCTTTCTGGGGGGAGAGGTCTAACGTTTCTTACTTCATTGTACATGCAACAATCTAACAAGCTAACTTGGAAGAACCTCTATAGAACATCTAGCAAAGAATGAAGAATCTCAATTGCAATTACAACCTACTTAGCAACATATCATCCTGTATTCTTTTACCATATTCCCATCCAAATGCAAAATCTAGATGATATTCTTTTACCATATTCCCTCCCAAATCTAGATGATATTAATTATGTTGGAAGTTCTTGAATCTAGATATGTCATTGATATAATTTTTGGAAAAATATTTGTAGACCAGATGTGTTATCTACATCCCTAGGAGTAATTAACTCTATTTTTCTCTAATTTAACAATTTTGGCTAGTAATATATTCTGTCCACATATACAAAGACCTATAAGAGGAAAGCAAGTGTAGAAAATATACATTGAGAAGGGGAAAAAAAGGAATAAAGATCTTTATATTCTTGAATCCACATATACTTAATTCTTGGATTGGCATTTGTCAGATTCATGAAGTGATGAATAAACTTAAACAAAGGGAACAAATTCCAAACCTTTACTAGCAATATTCTCAAACATGAAACAAGATATACATTTAACAATAGCACTTCTAATTGATTGAAAATTTTCATAAAATTTCACAAAAATGCAAACTTTACTAGTATAAACATCCTAATATCATATTTAAAACTTCTGCAAATGTAAGGAATATTACCAAATTAGTCTTTATCATGTTAAATATGTTAAATATGCCTTCAAAGCTTTCAGTCTGATTATTCCACATATTCATTCAGTACAAAGTTTTCAAGAAAACATTTGTTCATTTACTCATAAATTCTTATTCAACCTAGTAGGCTTTTGATACCAGCCAGAAGTTTCAGGTATTTTTCACTTCTTTACATCTATTAAAGTGTAAAGCTTCAATTTAACACCAAACATTAACAAGCCAATTGAAGGATACCAAATGCTTACAAGAAAAATGGCAAACAACAGGAAATCAGAACCACCAACAGACACCAGAAAAGCATACAACTATTTTCCAGAATATAGAAGGTCCCTTACATGCGTTGACATTGCCAAAGCATCAGTATACCTTTCTTGTAGTAGAATCTCTAGCACCCATAGACAAGCAACCCACCAATTGAAGTATATTACTCCCAAATTGCATAAATTATAAATATATATATATATATATATATATATATTCAAACATCATATCACCTGCTAAACTTGTTAGTTAGATAAGCAATTCAAATTCTTAGGGATGCAGATCCAGCCAAGCAAAACACTAAAGTGATTCAACGAAGCCCAAAACATAAAAGAGAATGGCTGAAGCTCTAAAATTTTCCAAGCACTTAAGCATAAGGTTATGGTAAAGGTAGTCAGCAACCAGTTCTACCTTATAAGACACAAGTATATACTATGCGGGGAAGAGCTGAAAATATGGACAGTCAAGTTGTATTTGCCCTTGAGAATAAACATTTGAGATGCTAACTTCTTCACCTTCTCGTTTAGCTGTTCCTTCTAGCAAGCGTTGCAGCTTCCCAGTTTGGCTCACCAATATTCAGAAGTGGAGTGGGTATCCAAATGTTCAGGTCAGGAAAGATCCTTCAGAAAGTTGGGAAGAAACAACATAAAACAAATATTGGCTCGGCAAGTTTAAAGAATTTTCTTGACTTTTTTGACCCTTGGAGATAATCTGTTCGTATGTATAGAGGAGCACCCAACTCAGATTCGATATAATTTTGTTTATTAAAAGCAAAGTTGAGATGACAACAACGTTAACTTCATGACCAAAAGTATTCTTATGAGCTGAGGTTGATCAATAGAATTCTCAACCCATTGTCCAAGAGCTCCTTCTATGCTACCAAAAGAAGAAAAAAGTTAGCATAGCAATTCTTTTAGATAAACAAATTTTTGTAACACCATCTAGAAAATGACAAATTTCAAGGTATGGACTGATTTGACAAAAATTTCATGGTGGTTAAACCGCAAGTAAAAGTTCATAAGTCACAATGTGGAACTAACCCTTAATTTAAAAGGGTAATTATACCTTAGCCCAATAATGATTTAGAGTTTATTTCACTATCCAAAAGAAAAGGAAGGAATATCATATGCACACACAGCCAAATAACAAGCAGCAAGCTAAACCATAGCCCCAAGATAAGCAAACAAGATCTCCAACATTTTAAAAATATATGCAACCTTAAACAAATTAAGCTAACCGAAAAACTTGCATGACAATTACTCCAAGTTTAGAGTATCCAAAAAAGTAAGATCAAACAAACTAAAGGCAACAACAAGTGCGAGAAAAACATACATCCATCCATCAGTAAAAGTCCCAAACTAATCTGTCTCTAACTGAAAGCAGACATAATGGAAAAAGAACCTAAACCAAATAAACGAACCTTTCATTTCTTTGTTTATCCATGTTTTTCTTTAAAATAGCAAACCCTCACCCATATACTCAGAAGATCTATCAAAAGAACTAATCAAAATCTAAATAAATCCTAAGAAACTTCAACTATAAACAATACTACCAACTATGCATAAAAGATGATTACTACAAAAAGTTCAGTGAAAGATATTTCAAAAAAGAATTTCGGTAATGAAACTATCTGTAGCTAGAGAAGATTAGTCTGAAAATTAAACCTAAACCAAAATCAAAGGGCAGCTGCTAGCAAGAAACCAAGCCTGATGGCAGCCTCTCAGTTTCTTGCCTATAATCTATAACAATCACCAGATAAACAAATTTAGGTTATTAGGGGAAGACCTCATATTAAAAAATAAAATAAAATAAAAAAGAGACAAAGCTATGGCATTTTGAAAGATGGTGTCAGAAAAAATATCTAGAATTTTTTCAAAGTGGAAAAAAAATAAAAATATATTTTACCAGTATAAACCATAAACTGATTAGAAAAAGTTCAAAAATATGTGAAGAATAAAAACAAGAGATCTGAAAGTAGAAATCCGTAACTTCATCACAAATCTTTCTAAGAAGACTTTGATTTCTTTCTTTTTTTTTTTTCATTTGCAACAAATAATAATAATAATAATAAATCTAAAAAACGGGGAAAAAAAACCAAAAATACCCAAAACAAAAAACCATTCTCAAGAATCATGATGATGAGATCTGAAACGGGAAGAGGATAGCATTCATCACCAGCATGGGCAACATGTTGTGTGTGGTTCTGGTGGTTTGTTCATAGTAGGTGAATATAGAAATAAAATCGTGGGAATGGAGAAAGCAGAGAAGAGAGATATAGTTGACAGAAAGATTCAGGTGATGGGAAAGGAGAAAAGAAAAGAGTCATAGAACTAATAGGCAAAAGGTGAAACAAAAATAGGCTAAAAAATCTCTATAATTACCAATGAACTGAACCAAAAATTCAGGTTCACTATACATGGAGCGACGACGAAAACCAAAACTCCCTAATTCTCTTTATACTATATGTTAATTAGGAAGACTGGGACTAATTCATCACAAATTGGCCCTTCTCCCTAACATGGTTGTTATGTTATGTGGTTTTCAGTTCTATTTTTTACCTACAATGTGAACAGTTTTTAAGGATTTTGGATCTTCTGTTACACTTTTTGATATTACACTCATATTACACCATGTGATGGAGTGACATGTGTCTTTTTAAAATAACAAAATAATAAATGAATGACAAATGTCATCCCATCACATGATATAATATGAGTGTAACAACAAAAAGTGTAACAGGAGATCCATTTCCGTTTTTAAGTTCCACATTGCAAGGTTGAGGCAGGCATGATTGATCAATCAGTCAACATTAATGTTAGAAAATAAGACAACTTTATTTTTGGGGTTGGGATCTTGCCATACCACAAAATTATTTGGTCGAGATCTCGCCATATGCCGCTTGGACTGATAAATTATGTATGGGATTATTAAATTTTTGTTATTTGTCGTAAAAAATTACACCATTGAGGCTTGTAAATAAATTCAAACTACATGATATTTGAATTGAACTCAAATCATTAAGAGTTCATTCAAACTTGGTTCGTCAATAATCAAATCAAATTTGAATAAAATTTAATATTTGTTAATAATTTATTTATTTATTTATTTATTTTGTATTCAACTCGAACTGGTTCTGATAAGTTAAAAATGTTAAATGTATATATACAATTTCCAAACTAGTTGATCTCAATTTGAGTTCGACTCAATAAAAAGTTGTTTGATTTCTGTTCAAAAAATAAATAAGTCAATCTTGAACAAAATTTCAAAATTGTTAAAATAATGAAACAAATTTAAACACTAGTGCATTGAATTTGTTTATATTCGTTTATACCCCTAACCCCATTCACAATGAAGTTACACCCATGTTACAAGATTTTACGCCAGAATATTAGATTTTTATGCTAATCATTCTGTGCATCCATGATTTAGAAATATTTGAGGCACGCGTCGCGTTATTTTGGTATATGCGATAAATCCGAGAAAAAGTATCCATACGTTTTCCACCTAGTTTTCTCCAAATCCTACTATAAATATGTTTCAACAAAACTGACTCTAACTCAACCATAACTTGTTTAAAGAAAATTACTTGAACCTTTCTGTTTCCAGTTTCAATGAAGATGAACTCCCTACCATATTTAATTTATTCTTTAGTCACTGAAATAAAAAATGAGATGTTCTCAAATCAAGACATTTACACATGTGTTAGCACATTTGCCTATGACACAGCTTTGTTAGCCAAGATTCCAACCAATGGTCAAGAGTTGCTTGGATTGGTTACTCGACAACCAAAATCCAGAAACTAGAAAAGAAACACTATTTTTTGAGAATTCTAGTCTTAATACACAAAAAATACTCATCAAATTTCCAACATGAAAAAATCAAACCTGTATAAAAATAATTTTAAAAAGCTCAAAAAAATAATAATAACTTAAT
The DNA here is from genome assembly GCA_025175665.1 of Cinchona pubescens. NCBI lineage: Eukaryota > Viridiplantae > Streptophyta > Magnoliopsida > Gentianales > Rubiaceae > Cinchona > Cinchona pubescens. The sequence continues at coordinate 266,903 of JANKKI010000250.1, forward strand.
AATTAATATAATACTACATCATCTCCAAGTTGAAAATAACTTGTCAAGTGCCAATATCGTCTCCAAGTTCAAAATTAACCTGCCCAGCATCATTTCCAAGTTCAAGAAATTAACAGTAGCATTTTTACATAATATTGTGAACATTCCCAAAAAAAGAAACAAATACAACATTACAACTGAACTATCATTTTCTTAATTAACATAATCAACATCAAATAAAGATTAAGAACAAAATATCAACCATCTTATCAGTCATCACTTCACTTCATGACCATCTCAATTTAGCCATTCATCGTCTTCATCAATAAGACCAATACCCTTACGCTAAAATGTTTCCAAATCCACATCTTCCTCAATTTTATCATCATCATTATCATCATCTAAAAATAAAAACAATAATACGATGTCCTAAAATCTTGATTTTGATGATGACAGATGTAATATAATAATCTTAACTTAAACTGTGTAAGAATTCTAATTTATTTTACCTTCTAGAGCAGAGTTTTCAGACGAAGAACATTATCCGAACAGCATTATGTCTCTCGGACACACAAGATTTTGAGGAACCTGCAACGGACGCATCTAACTGTCCGAAGAAAATTATATCGGACGAGGCTAACATTCGAAAGAAAAGCATCCCCGGTTAAGCACCAAACCTTTCAGACACACTACACCGTTCGATGACTGAACTCATCAACATACCTAGTTTGGACGAAGGAACGGACGCAAGCTCGGCCATTTGAACGGCATCCTTAACTTCCTGATATTTCAAATCGGACGATTGTTCAGACGCTCATTAATAACCTCAAACGTCTGAAACCCATAATGTCTAGTTTTTTTCAACATTTATTATCTAGCCGTTAGAAGGTGGTTGGGAGCTGATTTATTGCACCTATAAATACCAACCATTATGTATTATGTTTTATCAACTTACCCATTGAATACAAGCAAATAGAAAGGCAATTTGAGTGCAAATTAGGTGAGAAGTAGCTAGAAGAAGTAGGGTGTAAACAAGTCAAGTCGAGTTCGAACACCGTTTGAACTCGACTCGAGTAAACATTTTAGGGTCCACGCTCTAGCTCGAACTCGCCGAGTTAATAAAAGTTGTTCTCAAGCTCGAGTTTGGCAATTTTTAGCAAACTGGAGTTCAAGTTCGAACAAATTTGGCAAATACTAATAGAGTTCAAATTCGCGTCTATTCAAACTTAAATGAGCTTACGTAATATAAATTAATAAAATTATATATATTATTAAATAAAGGTTAAATAGACATTTCACTCTATTTAATACATATACATAGGGCCTACAAACACTCGAACCTCACACAAAGATTCAAATTCGAGCTCGAATAGTTCATCGAGTTGCTTGAGTTCGACTCGAACTTGGTTAATACCAAACCTGAGTCGAGTTTTGACCAAGCAACTCGCATGTGCAGCTCTAAAAACAAGGCTGGGAATCGTTTAGAGCAATTAACAGTTGAGATGAGACAAAATTTACCATTTATTTTGGAATGATTTATGATTGCTATACGCATATTTCCTTGTGATATACAATATTCACAAAATAATATTTGAAATTTACATTATTTGTTAGACTAATTTCATTTTGCACCTCTTAACTTATATTAAATTCTTGTTTTGCACCTTGAATTTTAGTTTTGGATATTTTATACCCTAATTCTGAAGTTCATCTCACTTTAATCGTTTCTTTAACACCGTCTAAAAAAATTACAAAATTTTTTATATATACAATAAATTCAGTAGAATGTACAATAACATTGTCACACTACTTCTTATGCAAAAATATAGATGTGTATTAAGTTTTGTAACAACGTTAAAAAAAGAAGTATGAGAGTTAGGGGTGTAAAGTGTTCAAAATTAAAATTGAGGATAGAAAGTGAAAATCGAGTATAAATTGAGGGGTGCAAAATAGAATTAGTCCTCATTTGTTTGTAGAATTTTTTGTTTTTTTGTTTTGTTTTTTTTGTGGGGTGTGTGTGTGTTGCCTACCTACCTACTTTCTCAATTTTTTTTTCCTTGACGAAATCTGCATTTACGCCTAGATGAGAAAATATATGTAGCTGTTATGAATTCTATAAAGGTGGATGTCTATTTGTCTTCCTAAACACATCGGTTAATGTGATATTTTTTCCCTTGAATTTTGTGAAAACTTATTGATTCCCATGAAAGCTTATTGGTTCCCGTGATTCATGTATCATATTTATGAATCCCCTAACTGTAACCCTATATATAAGGGGTTTTGATACCTCATTTGTAAGTCTTATATAAGTCCTGTATTAGTCTTTTTCAACCCTTTTGAAAAGCTTGTGAAAGGGTTTTGGAGGGATTTAAAAAGTTTATAATATAGGATATTGAAGAATTTCTTATTATTTCTCTGTTTATTATTCTCTCATCTACACTTATAAATTTCCTACTTTAGTTAGTTTTGTAGGCAATGTTAATAATCTTGACTTAGTTTTACAACACGTTATCAGCACGAGACTCTGACTAACTGAGATCCTGGAATTTTAAATCAACACAACAAAGGTATGTAGAACTTTCAATACGACGAAAATATATGGAACTTTAATTATCATAGCCAAGGTATGATTTAAAATTTTTGGATATACTCTATTACCATCTTTTGTTTTAAACTTTCAGTTGTATCAACATAATATTATTACAATTCATTTTAATAAGTTCGCATCATGTCAAATTATACTAAACTTGAATTATCGGCTTTTGGCATGATAAACTATCTATAATGGATTTTGGCTATTAAAATTCATTCGAATTGCACGTGTCCTGAAGACACAATCAAAAAAGACAAAATGCTATATCCAAGTAAGACTAAACAAAATCTATGATTTTCGTTATTATATCCCTGAAGGATTCAAAATTTTCTTATTTAAAAGATCCAACAGATCTATGAGAAAAATTATACAGATCATTTGGAAATACATATTAGAGAAAATGTTCTCTACTTTCTTGCCTCAAATATGCTCTTGAAGAAGCAATACTGGCAAAAAGAGTTTTACAAAATATTCCAACTTTCATATCTTTTTATGGCTGAATAAAATAATGAGTTGTTACTCAAATGAATCTCGTCCAATTAATTATGCTCCGTTCCCCGAAGTGATGTGACAAAAGTTTAAATAGTACTTGTGGACGTGGTGATCTTCAAAATCAACATATTCATGATGGTTATCAGTAAATACTACTCTGATTATAATACTACAACACACCATTAGAAGTGGTAGATTAATAAAAATATAAAAGAGAAGATGTCAGTCGTACATTTAGAATGATATGAAAAATAAACGTTATCGTTATACTGTGAAAGACCATTGGTCATGTACCTGTCGTACGTTAAATAGTCTTCTTGAATTGCCTCAAGAATCATTGGAAGAAAAAGAGAAAATCAGATAAACAAATTTTATCTATAATGATTTTGACCATACTTATTATGTTATTGGTTTCTTCCCTGAAGGAAGTATTGACCGTTTAGTTGACGGTAAAAATAACTAAGAAAGAAAATAATGTAGGCTATGATATTTTATATATTTTCATTACAATTTTAAAATTCTACATGTCTTGTTATTTTACATTAATTTATTTTCTTATATTATTTTTGCTGTTATATTTATTTTGTTTAAAGAGAAATATATGGATATACATTTAAATGTATCTGAGGTATGAGAATATGTATATGACAATGTAACAATACATATAACACTCAAAAGTAAGAAATATTCTTTCACCTGAAGTTGGGAGAAATAATTGTTAATACTATAAGTGTTATTGTAAAATTCATTGTAAGCTCCCGTAGAGCAAATATATGTCTCCCTGAAGGAACAAAATGAGTTACAAATAATGCACTTTCTCTACTAAATTTTGAAGAAATTTATTAAAGATAGCTGCTGAAAAGGATATCATTTTGAAACTATACATGAGAAAATTATTGAGTATCTATGCAACATTAGAAAAGAAATGTACTAGCTAACGTTGCATATCTTTCTTTTGATTTGTACTATACAATTGAAACACATTGTTATAGAAAACTTGAAGTTTACTGATTCAAATACTTTTATTATTTGGCAACGACCGGTTAGACCATCCCGAGTCATTTATGATGCATAAAAATTATTGAAAATTCACATAGACATATATTGGAGAACCAGAAGATTCTTCAATTCAATGAATTTTCTTGTGTTGCTTGTTCTCAAATAAATTAATTATTAGATCATCACCAACTAAAATTGGGATTGAATCCCTTACATTTATGGGATGAAATAAGGGTGAGATATATGGGCCCACTCACTCTTCATGTGTACCATTTAGATATTTTATAATTTGATAAATACATCTACTAGATGGTCACATGTGTGCTTATTATCGATTCGCAACCTGGAGTTTGCGTGATTACTAGTTTAAATAATTCGACTAAGAGCATAATTATGAAATCAAGAAAATTTATCTTGATAATGTTGGTGAATTTATATCTCAAATATTTGATGATATTTGTATGAACGTCTTGAAACACGTGTTCTCATAAACAAAATGGTCTAATAAAATTAAATGTCTGCAAAATAGTTAGACCATTATTTATGAGAACATGTTATGTTGCTTGCAGCAGCATTTATACGCATCAGGCCAATAAAGATTTTAAATTCTCCCTATTATAATTGGCTTTTGGTCAGGAGCCAAAATTTTCCATCTATGGATTTTTCATTGTGCGATATATGTTATTCCATCGTAACGCACAAAGATGGGTTATAAAAGAAAATTAGGAATATATGTATGATATAAGTTGCCCTTTATGATTAAATATTTTCAAATATTATAGGGCACTTATATATGACATAATTTGTCGATTGAAATAAAAATATTTTCCAACATCAGGGGGAGAAGATAAACAGCTGAATAGAAAATTAAATGAAATGAATTATCATATTTTGATCCTCGTACGAAGTATGTGAACTTGAAATTCGCAAGATAATTCATTTATAAAATATTATGTATCAACTGCCAGATTCATTACTGACCTAAAATGAGAAGACAAAATCTCATATACTAGCTTAAATGCTCCAATTGGTGCCCCAGTAGGACAACCATCCATATAAATGATAGCTAGCCATGCATAAATTGTGGTTGACTAATGGTTCCAAATGATAAAAATCCTTGTCAGAGAAAATGAGCAAATATTAGAGATGATCATAAAATGGAGGCGGGTGCTCCTGAAGAGACCCTAGACATAACTAATCATAAAATTCCAGAAGTGGATCAGGTACCTGATGAAAAAGAGATCTTGATAAGTTGTCACTATTGAAAAGGATGAAACCGAAAAGAGATTGTTGTCGACAACATATTATTGTTTATAATATTAGCTGATGTTTTGAATAGAAATCGAGAATCTTGAACTTGAGTAAATATTTGTCGAAGAATATCGACATAGAAATGATTGAAAGATGCAATATAAGAAAATTCTTGTTCAAAACGCGAAGATTTTGGACCTGTTATTCCAAATTCCTAAATGGTAGAACCGGTTGGGTACAAATACATTTGTACGGGAAAATGAAATGAGAAAAATGAAATTGCGCTATATAAAGCATACCTTGTTGAGCGAAAGTTTTCGCAAAAATTCAACATCGATGATAAAGAAATTTATTCTCTTGTGGTGGATGTAATCACCTTTTGATATCTAATTTGTATAGCAGTTCATAAAATTAAAATGCATCTAATGGATATTGAGTATATTTTGTATGGCTTATTTTGAAATCGATATCTATATGAAAATCCCTGAAGGATTTAACACACCTGAAGCATGTAAAGTTTTCCGGGAACATTGTTCAATGAGATTGCAAAAATCCTTGTACGGATTAGCTCAAAGCAATCTAGGCGAATACGATATAATCGCCTCAGTGAGTATTTCTTGAATAAGAGTTATAAAAATGATCTAATTTGTCTATACATTTTCACAAAATGCACAAAATCAAAATTTGTAATAATTGTTGTGCATGTTAATAGTATAAATATTATTTGAACTCCTGAACAAGTTCATTAGAACTCCTGAAGAGCTGTTTTGTTAGAGCTCCTGAAGAGATTCAAATAGAATAATTTGATCTTGACAAAGATCTATAGTTCGAGCACTTATCGAACGAAAATTTTGTTCATCAATGAACTTATTCCAAAAAGGTATTAGAATGATTCTATTTGGATAAAATACATCCATTGAGTATCCCAAGGGTTGTGAGATTGATTGATGTCAAGAATAATAATTTCTCATCCTCGTGAGAATGACGAAAAACTTATTGGTCCTGAAGTACTATATCTCTCAATACTAACATGTACTGTAAATTCGTTAGCACGATCTAGTTCTTCTCCGATACGAAAATACTAGAATGACATCAATTGTTGGATGTTCATTTAATCCAACATAATTCGATTTCGATTGAGTTATGAAGAAATTAATATCATGGCGATCAAAATTTTAGTCACTACTTCTTACAATCATTGTTGAAATAATTGCAATATATGAAGCAAGTAGTGAATATGTTTGGTTACAGTTATTGACCTAACATAGTCTCCAGAAGATATGTGTTAAATATTAGAAGTGAGACTTCTAATGACATTATATAAAGACATTGCTGAATATGTTGCTTAGCTAAAGGGAGGCTATATTTCTCCGAAATTTTTCTTCTCTCATGATCTTTAGAAGAATGATGAAATTGATATCCAACAAAATTCACCCATGCGATGATCTAGCGGATTTATCCAAAGGTGATACTAACAACAACATTTGAGAAGTCTGTTTGTAAAATTGTGATACATCATCTCAAAGATATCAAGTGATACTTTTATGAGGTGGGAGGATAAGTACACGCTGTACTCTTTTTCCCTTAGCCATGGTTTTGTCCCAATAGATTTTCCTGGCAAGGTTTTTAACGAGGCAGTATACAAAAGTGTACTATAAACATTGAATACGCGTTGTACTCTTTTTTCCTCTACCATTGTATTTCCCACTGGATTTTTCCTGGTAAAGGACGTATTCTTTGATGCATGGATATCCAAGGAGGAGTGTTATGAATTCTATGCAAACATCCTATATATAAAGGTGGAGGTCCATTCGTCTTCCTAAATACTTCGGTTAATGTGATATTTATCCCCTTGAGTTTTGTGAAAACTTATTGATTCCCGTGAAGGCTTATTGGTTCCCGTTCATGTATCATATTTATGAATTCCCTAACTGTAACCCTATATATAGGGGGTCTTGATACCTCATTTGTAAGTCTTTTATAAGTCCTGTATAAGTCTTTTGTAACCCTTTTGAAAAGCTTGTGAAAGGGTTTTGGAGGGATTTGAAAAATTTATAATATAGGATATTGAAGAATTTTCTATTATTTCTCTGTTTACTATTTTCTCATCTACACTTATAAATTTTCTACTTTAGTTAGTTTTGTAGTCAAGGTTAATAATCTTGACTTAGTTTTACAACAGTAGCTGCTTTTTATTATTACCACTATTATTTAACAAAGTTTTGCATACGAGGAACCTAAAAAAATACAGGAAAAAGGAAAATAGAATTATAATAAACTGTTATCGATCTTATATAACATGTATATTTAGTGACTTTCATCCTTTAAATTTTCTCACTAATTTTTAAAAACTCTCCCGTAAGAAGGTTAAAATCCATCCAAAAGAGTTATAAATAAAATATATTTAAATGTTTTTTACTTTCAAAATCACTATCAATGCTAGTACTCAAAATTAAAATTGTATTATCAGAAGCTCTTGAAAGTTGACCATTTCATGAGAGAGAGAGAGAGTGGACGAATGACATTCGAGCACTAGTTCTCCATAAAAGATGACACGATTTTTAGGTATTAATGATGACCAAAAAGCTCATATATATTTCTTTGTTGCACTAATGCACTACACAAATTTTTTTAATATGAAGCCATGCACTATTTATAGTGGCTCTCAATAACAAAAACTCTTCGAGTAGCACAACAAAGGTTTTTTTTTTTGGTTTATCTAACGCTGGAAAGGTGGAGACTCCCCAGATAGAAATGCTGAGAAGAATGCAAGAGACTCGCTTGGTTTGAAAATTGGCACTGCATGGCCAGCTCCTCTAAATGTTGCAAATGTAAGGCCTTCGTACTCCTGAAGCCAACCACCAACCTAGTGTAGTAATAATGCAATACAAACATATCATGTCAGACCAATTTATGCATTAATTAGTTGTCTATTTGGCATGCTATCCCTCCATGCTAGGGTTCGAGGCATACAAATATAGTTTCCGAATATGCAGTAATCTCTAATATGTGGTATGGGTATGTAGCGTAATATGTCACTTGTTACAAATATTTATGTATTATCTAATACGTCATACCAAAAAGTATGAATTGGTAAGCAATTTTACAGGTTGGCTAGTGAATTAAGTAACTAGGGTTCCATCATTAGTTTAAGACGCCTATCATTAAAAAAAATAAAAAATAAAAAGGCTTGGCAGCTTGGCACCAAAAAAATGGTTTTCTCAACTGGGAACCAAAGCTAAACCAATATTCAGTAGCAGTTCCTAGGCATAAAGAAAGTCTGTATTTTTTATTTTTTTTTTTGCTTGTAATCAGAAATAATATTTCACCTGTTTCTGATGGTACCAGGGCCTCCATGCTTCTGTAATGCGAAGACCAAGGGAACTCAAGCAATATCTAGTGGACAAAACAGGGACTCTTCCATCAGTGTCTCCACTGCATCAACAAAAAGGGCATCGAAAAGTTGGTTCAAAATGCTATTATAAACAACAAGATAATGCTTCATGAAATCAGATGGCAAGTAAAAGCTGATATATAAAGGAATACAATGACATCTACCTGTACACCCAGATTCTAAGTCCTGCAGCAATGAGTTTCTTGTATATAGGGAGCATGGATTCCTTTCTATCTGACCAATAGTTGAAGACTGTCATGCTGCATGAAAAAAGATGGTTGATGTGCTACTATGAGAACCACTAATAAGTTTCTGTTCATTTGAAATGATCATCACAAGCCAAAGAATTAGAATATTCTGTAGGTAATTGAGAATTATGAGAATTGTATTACTTGCAAATGTTCCAGTTCCTAAGATTTCGACCCATATCACTAACGTGGAGGGCTTTCTGCACATCAGCTCTGTTGTAATAGTATCTTGCATAGTCATCGAGGCATGGGTCATAACCGCCTAGGATCCTTGGCATCTGCTAAATTAGCATTCATTTACAGCCATGTCAAGTTTACCTGGTATTGTTAGTTAGCATGTTTAAATATCCACTTACCAATTTCGAAGTGCTCTTGAACATGACTTTTACTGATTTGTCTTCAGAATTGATTGTTGAGTTTCCGATACAGACTGACGTATAGAGACTGTAGATATCTATCTCGTTGTACTGTTTGAAAACTTCTTCCACGCCCTGACGACAATCTTCATTACTCCATGTATCGTTACTGTAAAAGTCACAAGATTCCTTTATTGTTTTATGGGTTTCATCTGATACAATAGCATGGCTCCAAGCATAATCTATAAGACCTTTCCAATCTTCAGCATCACATGTTTCAGGATTTCCCAGCTGCAATAAAAACATTAATATTCACTTGATATATACTTGTCACAGAAAAGTCCGATTGAATAGGAAATTTATCAGTTGCAAATGACTGCATAATCTAATTGAAATCTAAAGGTTTCACCAATATATTGGCACGGAAAACTGAAAATGTAGAGCAATGATAAGAGTTAGGTTAATAACTGTCACGGCCCTCGAGGCAAATTGACTCCTTTACTTTTGCAAACTATTTAGCTAACTGTGTAGGTGAAAGAAATACATTGAACTACTACTGTAAGCATTAGTTATCCTTTGAATGATAGGACCAGGTACTCATAACGATTAGGAAGGTCCATACCAGAATGCCACCGAGGTTAATGAAAAGGGAAGGATCTTTATTCTTGTCATGTATTAGCTCAGCCAGCTCAGGTACGTACTTGCCTGTCAAAATACACCAGTGAGCATATGTGCATGTGTCAGCCTTTTGACAACAATGAACACCATAGGACTAAAGTAACATATACCTGCATAACTCTCCCCCGCAATATAGAAGATGCGCTTTCTTTGTATGATGGGAACTTGAGGAACCACTGGTGCAGAAAAGTATAAGCATCTTGTGCTGATATCACAGTTGAAGAAACACAGAAAATTAAGATCACATGTAAAGTCATCTCCAAGGGGGAAAGAAGAGGAACTTGTAAAAGAAAAATGTGAAATGTCTCACCTGTAAAGTCATCTCCAAGGTTATCATAATCACTACTTGTATTTGAGTATGAAAAGCCAACACCTATCGGAGATTCGAGGAACAACAAATTGGCTTCTGCATCATATCAGACAAGGAAATATGAATTGACTGATTTTTATGAATGAAATTGGAGTACTTTGTTATAGGTGTGTTGCGTCTTTTACCCTGTACGTTTTGTGGTGAGTAGTGGCATGCAGTTTTGTGACGCATTAATGTTTTTTTAATAAATCCAAACACCTTATTAAGCATATGATGGAAGTCATCAAACCTGTGTTCCATGAGTAAGGATTAAATTTTAAGGCTTGGCCATCTGAGTCAACAAGGAAAGGTCCAATCTCTTGGGTTGCTCCATATTTAGACGAACATCCAGGACCTGAAATATTAACATCTTGTCACCTTACTGGAGAACAAGCTACAAAAGCATGAAGTAAACTTTTAGCATTCAATTTCTTATGCCTTGTATGAAAGAGAAAAAAGGTAAGATTGTCTATAATCTAATCCATTACTACAGGGAGAGAGATTTTTAAAAGTGCAACATTCTCTAAAGATGGCATTAAAAAATTAGTGAAGAATCTATTCTTTTCTTTCTGGTGAGATAACCATTTTCCTTCGTACGTCTTGTAACATTTAAGCTGAATAAAGGAATGGTCAAAGAATTGTTTATTAAAACATTTATATCTTGTCATAGATGTTCGGTTACTGATGTATTAGGATTTTAAAACCCCCAGTTATGATAATCGACATCCCCCTCACTTAGTACAGCACTTAGTGAATGTTAGGAGAACTGCAATATGATGTGCAACAGCTGCATAAAGCAGTTCATATACCATTTTCATGCCAAATCAAGACATTACCGTGGAAAATGTATCGTTCTGGGATACACTTCATGTAAGAGTATTGATGCGTTTTTTGGATTGTGCTTACCTCCATTAAGCCAGAGGACTAAAGATTTCTCATCAGGAAGTGTTGAGGCTTCATAAAACCAGTAGAAAAGTGCTCTTCCATTTTTTTCATTCACAGTAACATACCCAGAATAGTGGCGAAAGTTCACCCTAGGTTGTCCTGGCAAACTAGTAACTAGATCATCCGCCTCCAACAAGTAAGTTTTTTTTCTAGACCAATGCGTAGCAACTGCAACTGGCTCCAAAACCAGTAAGGTAATAAGAAGCAGATGGAGGAGAAATGTTATTTTTAATATGGAATCCATGTAGAGCAACAACACCTATTCTGGGACGGCTTTAGACTTGAGGGTGAAATAACAGACACCCACATGGCTATATATACTTGTAGGGTATACTGTGTATGAAAGAATGCATGCCTAGTCTTTAATAAGTAAATTCTTACAGGCCAAACTGTCCTCTTAACTTAACTTTTAACTGACATCTGATGTAGATTTAGGCGGGACTTGCATCAGAAAGGCAAGTGGAGCCTCCATTTCTGCGTGGGTTGTTGGGTCAGAATCGTGTGAAAATAGGAAACAGTATAGTACAATTGTTAGTCTCTAATACCAACTTTCATGAACTTTACTTCCTTTGAGCACTATATGACCCACAGGAATATGAACATACTCTTATATTCAACTAGTATTCGTAGAACTATTTTTTCTCATCTATTAGATATGAAAATGACATCTTCGTTTACAATTACTACTGATATTTAAAAGCTTAAGGATGGCGTATAACCCTTGAGCAAACAGAGGCAAATTAGAGGTACATCATTTATTGGCTTCTCTTTTGCAGGTGTAAGTATTTATCCATAGATTCTCATATAGTGCCAGATACAGTAAAGCATATCATTCACTAAAGAGAAAGTAACATTGGTTTAGACAGAACGATGAATTTCTCTTCTAGTATCAACCACTGAATTTGCTCATCTTAGGGGGTTGCAATTCAACAGGCTAGGAGTAATTTTAGTGTTAAGCTAGCCATCTCACAAACATATGGTACATGTCTAACAATTATAAAAGTAAATCCTACGCACTACTCACTAAGCAGAAATCAGCATCATCGGGCACTATAATTAGTCAGATATATGACATTAAGTCAGATGTCCTTAAAAGATTGGATAGCACGATAATATATCACGAATTAGAAATGAAGTACTTTCAGATAACATGAATACTTTTTGGTCCAGAAAACAGAGATAATTGTTAATGGTCAATGAATTAATGGTGCAATTCAAAGTGATAAATACTACGACAATAATTTGGGATAGCTGCATGGTGAAAATATATTTTCTTCAACATATCATAAGGTAAATGTCACCATGGATTTGACATGATTAGATAGATGTCTTCAAGTGATTGGATTTAACAAATCAATGGTCGCCTAAAAGAACACACAAAATCAATGGTCATAAATAGCCTAAAGAACATCATAATGTTAGGAAATAAAACCAAATTTCAAACATCAGAGCTACATGGACAGAATTAATAGCAGATTTAAATAGGAAGACAAGAACGGTTCCTAAAATTCTCCACACGTGGCACTTCTTTATACTCACTGACCACATTCTAGCAAGGAAGTTTTCACTTCAACAGAATTCCAAGTGGAAAGACATTTTGGTATATATTCCAAATTGATGGTGCCCTTACTACACAGAGAAAAGATGAGCTGCTTTTGGAATCTCATCATCAAGGAGGAGAAAGAAAGAGTTTTGTGGCGAACCTTGTGCGTTGTGACTATATGATCTGAAGTCAAGGTGATGAAAAGAGATGATGACAACAACCAACTTGGTTGTGAATCATGACTTGGATTCCATTATAATGGGTAGGGATTTATCTCTTGATTGTTTAAGAATTATTATTTTCTTTGCAAATTCATTGAGCATTATAGTAATCTAGTATTTATGTCATCAGAATTACAGCCATTTGATTCTAAAGATGATCTCCTTAATGCCGATCCATAGATTTCTTAAGAGGAAATGTCTTCATACACGGATTAACAGGTGACATTCAGCAATGCAAGTGCTTAGAAATATATTTTACTACTTTGCATCTAAAAATCTAAGCAGGCTATTGAATACCATCTAGAATTATTAGTACAAGCATTTTAAGCTATAAGGGGTCCGATTTGGAATACGAGCTTTTTATCATCAATATTTCAGTGCATGAATCATGAAAGACGAGTACTTCACCAGAGATAGATTGAAATGTCAATTCAACGTCAAACTCTTACAGATGAATGATGAAACTCAGATACAGATTTTTCTTCTTGTTCTTCTACAATTTATACTCAAATTAGTGGAGATATTACTTGTAGAATTACTAAAACTCTCGACTCCTTTCCCTGAATTCGTATAAGTTGTTTGTGGATAACCTTATTAGAGCACTATTAGTTATTTGATTTTATATCAAAGATGGTCACTACTCTATACATTTGCAATCCAGACCTCCAGCCAAATTGCAAGAATCTATTGTTTTATTCGAGCTATAAACATCTTGTTTGTCCCTTCTCACACTTAGTTGTTTCTTTTTGCATTTATTCGCGGAAAAGTTTGCATAATACTCTTTGTTGATGTATTTAGGTCAAAAACAAACTAACCTCCCCACGTCTAAATATCCAAAATCTCTCAATGTAACCTTCCAAGAATTTTTTTTTCCCTTCCCAGAATTAAACATAAATATGCTTCAGTTCTTACACTGTTCCCTAATCCCCTTGAGAGTTGAGACCAATAAATAAATCTAAAATAAACTCAAAAAGTTTCTAAACAAGATAACAAAAAACAGTTAGATAAGTAAAATTTTGAAAAACTAAAATGCGTTTCTGACCTAAACTTCAGGAACAAAAGTGAACTTTACCTACCTGGTGACAAATCCTTCAATTAGTTTATCAAATCACAAAGGCCCTTTGGTCCCCTTGAATAAGGCACAGTCAACCCTGCACTATCTCAAAAGTAGCTCCCACTTATGATAGATGAGAGAAAAGACCAATCTAGCTTGTACAGTTTCGTAGTCATTAAAATGTTAAACTTTACCTTTGTTTCAAGAAAATTAGCAAAAAGATCGTTGATGCAAACACGTTTGTGTCTGCAACACTTAGATGCTACTCCATTGCAAATGTACTTGCTCTTTCAAATCCTCTTGTAATTACAGTAATTCAAAAGCTAAAAGGATTTTCCTTAAACATGTTTTCTACAATACACTTAACTTATTCTAAGGACAATATAGTTCATCGATTTTGTCCATTTAAACTTTCTTGAAAACGGTTTAGAAAAAAACAAATGAACCTTACATCATAGTGAAGAGAAAAATGAACTAATGTAGCCGGGAAAAAGCAAGTGATGGCATACCAAATAGTGAAGATGGGACCTCTCTAGCCATTTGTGCCATCAATACTAAGATACATGTATCTGAATAACTAGAGATATCTCAGCTACGCATCATTTATACGGACATCAATCACGGCACTGGCACTCATTCTTCCTCTAAAGAGCCATAATTTTGTCTTCTCTAGGTCTAAACATCGATTGATTCCCTCTCCCCACCCATCCCCCCTCCCCAACCAATGGGGAACATGCATCTGTCATAAGCAAGAGAGATGCAACTTTTGACATTGAATAGTTATCTATTTCTACAGAGAGAAAATGAAATTTGGAATTACTGGAAAAGTTAAAACTGATTATCTTACTTCATCTAGTATGCGATATCTGTTAGTTTCGAACTTCAGTCTTTCCAAAAGAAAAGAAATTTAGAACAAGAATAGATTCAGTCCAGCATTAGGTTCACTGTTTAATTCTTCTCAGCAAATAGGAAGATTTATTCAACGTCAATGGAATTTAACAACATGTTGAGGTTCATACTTTCCATGAAATTCCATTTGTGCAACTGTCAACATTAGTTGGGAAGATAAGGTATTTGGTAAGACTAAGGTATTTGGTAGCCAAAAGAATCCCAGATCCTCCTTTAAACTAAAAGAAATTGCAAAGTAATTTGAATCTATTCAAGTCGTTCTTCTACCTTTTAATCCACATTCCCACTCACCACTAACCCAAAACAGAAAAGTGGCATTGGAGCTTGTGGTGCTGAAATAAATCTATACGGTTGATATGTAAACATAGAGTGGGAAAAATAAATACTTCATAAATTGCTGAAATTGGGTCCAAGCTTAATGTACTGACTAGAGTAGCCACCCAATTACTAGAGCTCTTGCATTAATACTGCATTTTTAAAATCTATTCAGTATTCTCTTTGGTTTTAGATTATTTAGCAGCATTTTTAGGATACTAGTGGCCAAAACTGGGGTATCTTTTCTTCTATCTGTATTCTACAAGATGTATTTTTCATTTTTCATCGGTGACAGGGGACCAAGAGCCAAGCATCTAGCTGGGAAGCATGGAGGGATAAGAGGGAGGGTTTCGAACTCCCCTCCCACCCTTCCCTGAACAGTATGTTAAAATGTTGATCAGCAGGAGAAAGTGCAGGCCATCTTTTCTGACCTATTTTTTTATTGGAAAATCCTTCCTTTGAACTCCCATTAAAATTGCACCTAAAGGGTTGTTAAAGAATCTTACTATTGCGATTTCTTTTTCATTTTTAGGGGCACACCATCACTATCAGCTCCATAGTGTCCATGTGAAACACAGATTGCCACCCATATTGATTATTAACTACAAGGTGTGAATCCACTGAACCTCATAGATGACTTCAATAACAAGCATTGCTTTAGTTGATTACTAGGATAAACACACTACTTTATTTTCCCTTGTGTACTGTAAAACATGGTCCAAGTTTATTTGTTTTATAGCTAGAATCTATTGTCTCCACCTCTCATGATTCAAAGTAGACTCCCAGATGACAACCAACTGCTTCTTTCCTTGTGTTCTTCTGGAAGTGTCATTTTTACTTTAAACTTTTCTGCTCTATGTACTCGACTAGGGAATTTGTCGAGGGAAAGAGCCAAGAGGGTTGTTGTTGACTTGCTGTTGGTTGGAGTCTCTAAAGATTATGATGCATATTACATCTTAATCAGGTTTATTAATTAGGTAAAGGTAAAGATTTAGGTAGACCTGGTTTTTGATATCACTTGTAGACCCTGTAGTGTGGATTAAATTTTAAAAAATCTATGACACCAACTGATGTAAGTAAAATTTTTTACGATTTAATCATGACCACAGAATTTACAAGTGAGGCCAAAAACCGATCTACCGAAATATTTACCTTAGGTAAATACCCATGCCAGTATCATTTGAGAAGCCCACTACTGATTGTGCAGAGGGGGAAATTACACCCTTACACCATAAAAAATCCATATGAAATGAAGGCGTGGCAAAAAGCACTTCTCAATAAACTGGGAGAAACAACAGGATAGCACCCTCTTGTTCTGGAGTCATTCTGGTATTATTGCAAAGGGATCATCAAATATCCTAAGCAGAAAATATTTGGTTTTTTTGCAGGAAACAAAAGCTAATGTTCAGTTAAAACACAATCCCAAATTAAGCCCAAATTCTGAAGGCAACATTTTTCTAATGTAAACCAGTGGAGAACATTTCACTGAATGATAACATAAAAATCAATTCTTTAGAGAGAAGATTTAAAATGTTCTGGAACCCAAGTCATGTATTGAAAAGTACAAATAGAGAGTCAGCAATGCACAAAAGCACAAAAAAGCATAAAAGAATAAATTAAAGGTAAATAAGGTGATCAACTAGTATTTGTCAAATAATACAAAAAGTACCTAGCAATGGCTGAGCATAAAGTGATGTTTGACTACATATTTTTGCAGAGTCTTTTGGAAAACCCAATTCAGTTTTCTTTTATCCAACAGGAATAATTCTCTATTGCAATTCCACATCCAAATCTTGTCTTTTAAGCTTTTTGGATTGTTCCATGAATAATACAAAGGGCCAAGAATGATGATCTAGCCACTGCTTGGTCCAAGTTATCTCAACCATCCCAATCCACATATTTTTTCCATAATGAAAACCGAAAAGGCCTTGAGAGACTCCCTCCAAAGCCCACACCAAAACCCCACCACCAAAAAATAACAGGGAATAATTACACCAACTCTAATTTAATCCCATTTCCAGACTTGTGTGGATTACTATGTAAAAATTTATGAAATAAATAATATTAGTAGACAAAAATAAAAGAACTATAAACTTTTCTTATAATTTAAGGTTAAATACATTAAATTTTCTTAAAGTTTTGATTGTTTTATACTAAATTCAATAACATTATTTTTTCTTTTACTTTACTTTTTTGACTAACGGTCAAATGTAATTCTGTTGTTAATTTTTTTTTTTTAAATAAATTTACCCCTAAAGATCAATTGCAGTAAACCCTCTTAAACTTTAATCAAAATTTCACTTTATCCCTTTAGGTAAGTTTTATAGTATTTAATACATTGGCATAAAAATAAAACTCAATAATGTTATCAATATTGTTAAAAATATAAATATGTTCCAAATTTAATTACTAATATTCTAATTCTTGAATTATACTTTCTTTAACATTTATAATTTAAAAATACGATAAAATAATTAATTTTAAAATTTTTGATGAATTATTAAAGGTATTTGATCTAAATTATTTTAATTTAATTTTTTTATTTATATGATAAAGTTCCTTGTATAATTTAGATATTAGTTAAATTATATTAACATAGGAAAAAAAGTTTTAAAAAAAATATTTTAAATAAACATAAAATTAAAAAAAAAGCGACAGGAAAATAGAATAATATAACTTTAATTGATAGTTACAAGTCTCAAATATTTAAAAATTTATTTTTACATGAAAATAAAATATAATAAAAGACCAAAAAATACTAAAAGTGCTAGGAAACTTTTATATTTAAATTTTTTTTCACAAGTATTTTTAAAGAATAACTGATGTTGGTAGACATTATTATATTTTTAGTCATTTTAATAATATTTTTATATTGATTAATGACTAAAGTAGGTTAATTGATACAAAACTTGAAAATTAGGGACTACAATGACAAATATAATAAACTTTTAAGTGGTTAATTTTATATATTCTTGTAGTGTCTTGGAATAAAAATTTCTCTTTTAATTTTTTAATAGTCAAATTACTAATGAAAGGGGTAAAGTGAGAAAAAATAATATTAGAAAATTTAGTACGCCCAAATTTTAAGGAGATTTAGTGTATTTAATGGCTAAGATCTTCTGTTTCACCTCCTGCGCCAATCTCTGTCACACTACCAAATCAACAGTTAAGATTACTGCATTAAAATTATTTCACAAAATCTTGACTATTTATTTATGATGTGATAAAAAGTGACACAGAATGTGAGAAAGAATCGTGTGTCGTATTTAACCCTTTTGATTTACGGAAAATTTCTATATCTATGCCTATTTTGAGATGTGTTCTATATCTATGCTTAAATGAAACGGAGGTTCCAACTGGGTGGAACTCGCATTCTCTGAATGCGAGTTCCAATTTTTTTTTTTTTTAAAAAAAAAAAAATTAACCCACGAGGGGGAGGAGGACTCCTAATTCCAAAGGACTGTCTCTTATACACATCTAGATGTGTATAAGAGACAGCTACGATAAATTACTAAATATGTACGGGTTTACATTTTTCATTCGCTGTTATCTGCCTAGCAATATAGTTTATGGTTTGCCTATAATGGTTTACTATTTCCAAATATCCTACAACTTCGTTAATGTTATAGTTTATAATTTACGATTTACTATTTAAATGATTTTATCTTACATTCAAATCGAGGAGGTGTAAATGAAGAGAAAATTCTAAAAATATTCCATTCTGAAATTTGTTCTCTTGGGTGCTCATTTTATTAAATTCTACAAAATAATATATATATAGTCAAATCTAGCTATAACAAAAAAAAAAAAAACATAAATTCATTACAACGGAATTTTTTTCTTCAAAAGTGGTAATATACAAAAACTAAACCCTAAAAAAAAAAAATTATTTGACTGACCTCGCATTCGGGTCAGTCAAATAATTTTTTTTTTTTTTTTTTTTTTAATCCTGGAACTCGCATTCTCTGAATGCGAGTTACACCCTCCGGAACTGCCATTTCAAATGAGCACCCAAATAGAACAAAGTTTCAAAAATGGCATATTTTTAGAATTTTCTCTTTGATTTACACCATTAGGTGTATGCGTATGGGTTGGGTTAAAGAACCAGGACAGAATTCTTCACAACATACCTCTCTAATCCAAAAAGCACCCCAATAAAAAAGGGAAAAGGCTAAAAAACCCTATCGCAAGAAATGGGGGAAGATGGAAAGCAAGATCTCAAAACCCAAGAACTCCATTACTGGGGAAACACTCCAGAGGAAGAGTACTACAACCTAACAGCCATGGCATCAAATCAGCCAAATCTTTTTACACTTCACCAAGAGGAATCACCCTCTTCACCAAATCATGGCTGCCTTCTGACACTAACCCTCCAAAAGGCATCATCTTTATGGTCCATGGCTATGGCAATGACATCAGCTGGACCTTTCAGGCAACTCCAATCTTCCTTGCCCAAAATGGGTATGCCTGTTTTTCCTTGGACCTTGAAGGCCATGGCAAATCCCAAGGCCTAAAGGCCTATGTCCCAAATGTTGACTTTCTTCTTGATGATTGTCTCTCATTCTTCCAATTCATATTATCCCAAAATCCCACCTTCCAAAACCTCCCAAAAATCTTGTATGGTGAGTCAATGGGAGGAGCAATCTGCTTGTTGATACATTTCAAGATCCAAACTTTATTCAATGGTGCAATCTTGATTGCACCCATGTGCAAGATTTCTGAAAAAGTAAGGCCTAAATGGCCTATTCCCGAAATCTTGACAGTTCTTGCAAGATTTGCACCAACATTTACCAATTGTCCCAACTGCAGATTTGTTAGAGAAGTCAGTAAAAGTCCCAGAAAAGAGAATCACTGCAGCCCTGAATCCATCAAGATACAAGGGGAAACCAAGATTAGGGACTGTTCTTGAACTTCTGAGAGTTACAGATTCTATTAATGGTAGATTATCTGATGTTAATCTTCCATTTCTTGTTTTACATGGAAGTGCTGATGTTGTTACTGATCCACAAGTTAGTATGGAATTGTATGAATTGGCAAAAAGCAAGGACAAGACTATCAAGATCTATGATGGGATGCTGCATTCTTTGTTGTATGGAGAGACTGATGATAATATTGAAATTGTAAGAGAGGATATTCTGAAATGGTTGAATGATAGATGTTGAGATAAAAATGTTGATCAACTTAGTGTATGCTATTTGTTCACCATTTCATTGATTATTTACAATTGTGTTGCAATTAGTCCAGTGGAGTAACATATTTCCATGTACTGCTGAAAATTGCACTGAAATCTTTACACCAGAATTTAGTAACAAGTTGTTATTTGGTGCTGTTTTTCTTTAGTGATGCTATGAATCAGTATGGTATTTCATTTTAGACAGTATTCTGCTCCCACCAACAATGTGGAATTGCTTATAAAAGTTGTAAATGGACAAAAGCAGAAATGGCCCTATTTTGATGTATATTAAGGAGCAATAACAGGCAACAAATCTGTAGCTAATGATTAATGAAACACGGAAAAAAGAAGACTATTATTGTTACTGGATAAGCCATTATGAGTTACTAGCGATGTAGACTTACTCCATATGTATGTATGTTTATGTATATTCTCGTCAAGTATTATGAAAGATAATAAACGTGAGTGAGAAAAAAATTATTTAGTGTTGTCAAAGTGTGATGAATGTGGATATGAAATGTTGTTGGGAGAGAAATAATAAACGCGTAAAATTAGTTTTTCCTCAAAAAAGATTTTACATGAAAATGAAAATTATTCCATTATATAAAGTAGTAACTAGTGTAGTCTAGTGATTGTAATTTCTTTATTGTGTCTTCTGAGCAGGCTTACTAAATTTTGAGACTCCTATACAGATAGTGGCTAAGTAAAGTTTGTTTCAATTCTTAACCAATCAACTGTTGAATTGCAATTTGAAGTTAAAAATCATTAAAAAAAAAATTCCCCACTCCCCCAAAAAAAAAAAGAAAGCACTGTGGCATCTTGTATTGCAGGCAGTAACAGCAATAAAATTTACTTATACATTCCAGACAATCCAAAAGTGGGACAATTTGTGATTACTGATATGTTATTTTCCCCCGTGTACAAAATTTTGAAGTATCACTATAATATTTTATTTAGTAACCGAGCTCATATTGCCTAGGTTTTAACGAGGATTCACTTTTGTCTTTGCACTCTTGATCATCAAAAAATAAATAGTTAGGCAGGAAATTTAATCCCATTCGGATTGTACAAAAAGAAGTCTTCTCCGGTGGTATCTCCAACAAATTTTGAACATACATTCACCTTTAAACATAATCACATGCGGCTTACCACTTATCACAATCACCTATAGGTTAAAAAAAAAAATTAAAAAGAAAAATCATCCAGGATGGTGTAACTACAGTATCTGCTCCAATTTATTGCCATGGTTTTTGTTACTCATAAAACAATCAGTAACATCTCTTGTTTTGTATTTAATTTTAGAAGACTACAAATACTGCCTTTATTTTCTTTAAGACAGAAGGCAATTACCATAAGTAATCGGCTATTTTTGGTCACACGAATTACTTCGTGCTACCAATACTACCAGTACAGTATAGTAGTATAACACTAACAACTTAAATTGTTGCAAGTGTCTTCAAGAATTTGCTGATTGTGAGAATCAACTATACCACTTTTTATGACACTTAGCGGTTGCTATGTTATTTGGGAAAATAGTTAGATAGATTAGATTTTTATCTCACCTGTAGATTCTGTGGTCATAATTAAATTTTAAAGAATTTTATTTATATCAGCTTATGTCATAAATTTTTTAAGATTTGCTACAATCCACATTATAGGATCTACGAGTAGGATAAAAAATCGAATGTGTACCTAAACTTTATTCATTTGTATGGTCTAGGCTAGAACTAGTAAATCCAGAAACAGAATCAAATCTAGATGGGCCTCAGTGAAATGATTTGAATCCAAACCTGAGTAGCTATCCAGTGCCCATAAGCCTGGCCATGGTTTCTACACTAAGTTACAAACTAGGCTAAATTGAACTAAGCGCACAATCTATTTAAGTTGACAGACTAAAGTGTATGGTGTTTTTTAAACTGAATTCCAGGATGAAATTGGGATTTCTGAGGAAATAAAATCATCATGATAATGCAACAGACCTATTCCCCGTGGCTAAAGCAACATTACTTTCATTTCATGCCACCCTATACTATATTTGTCAAAAACTCACTACACCTATACTTTTTCCAAAACGTAATAAGATATAAATATGCTATTTAGTCTTGACTACTTACTCTACAATAGTATAATAGACTGAAATGTAAAAAGGCTCTCTTTTCAATCCTTCAATAGTTTGTAATACCTATGCAGCAAAAAAAATTTCCTACAAAATGAGGCACAGAGGATCAAACTCTTCACAATCGGTTGACCAACAAAATTAACAGTTCCTCTAGAATATACATCACTAGCTGTGAATAAAGACATTAGACTTCCAAAGGAAAAACAAATTTCATGTTATATAGGTTCAGCAATCTCTCAGTTCAGTAAGGTTATTAAATTGCCCTGAACTTAAAGAGGTGCCCAGTTTCCAAATCAACCATCTGTATAACCAGATCAAGCGTAAATTATACTACTATTCACTTCCAAACTCGATATAAAACTGAACCACAAAAAGCATCAATACAACCACAAAAAGATGGGATGAAAAAAATAGCAAATAGAGGCCAGAGAAAGAAATAGTCCTTATATTAACCAATTAAAATAAATGTTAACTTGTGCCATATCAGGGAAACGCAGGACTAAAAGTAAAACTATTATTTACAATGCAACTTTAAACAAGAATCATCAATGCTCAGGGATCTATCTTCATCTGGTGTAATAAACTGAAGTCCCAACTTTCTATACATGGTAAAACTAATAGCAACATTCAAAAATAGGATCATGCAAGCCTTATAAGATGCTCCACATGACCATCCTATAAATGAGGTCATCAGGTCAAGTTAGTCTTTGATATAAATCAAAAGCTCTAATCATTTGCACCTGCTCATAGAGAACATAAACAACCAAACCATTCTAAAATCACTAACAAGAACTCCCTCAGCTTGGACCTCTCCCGAAGAGGTAGTCTAAGTCCTCCACAGTAAGTCGAGCCGCCCGGCTACCAGTCTCATCCTCTCCAAATGCAGAAGCAACCATCTCTCTCTTCTTTTGCTGGAAAATCCAACACTCCACATGTTAGAAATTTCAAAATTCAAAGTAACACAATGTATAGATCAAGTATTTGGAGAAGAACAAATTCAAGATTTATGCAACAAGCTCCACAAATTCTCCAAACAAGAGACAAAAGATAAGTAGCATTGTGTGAATCAAGATATGCAAATGGAGATGCTAAATTCCTAAGGATCTTCATTATTACACTTCCGTGGTGCAGCCCATGCCTTTTCTGTCCAAAAGAGAAAGAGGAAGGGTAGAGGAGACGAACATTCTAGAAAAACTCCAAGGAGCCATATATAAGGGCTTTTGATCAAATAAAGTAAACAAAGAAACAAAAGACAATGTTCCTCTCTCTTTTTCAAAGTTTATTAGTTGGACTAGAACATTAAAAGTTTCAGAGTATATCACAAATTAACTTCCTGAAGTTAAAGATACAACTGACAGATATACAGATACATATGGTGATAGTAGAGCAGGAAGTGCCACAGTTTGACATTTCTTTTTGTACAAAAAAGAAAGGGTGAACTGAATTCACCTCTTCAAAGGTTTCTGAATTTACAGTGATCTCCCTCGTCAACTTTTCCTAGTCATTTCTTAATCTTCTTATCCTATACTTGAATTTCAATCACCAAGCTACACATCTAGATCCCAAATACAGTATTAAAGAAGGTAATTTTATGACTTGCATATTTTCCATGACATCATCCTGTAGGGAGATTTATGAATCATGACATGGAACCTTGAAGGCAACTCAAGGTATATTCAAAACCCTTTTCGGAGGTGTATGTAATTATCACAAACCTCAGATTAACCTCGTAAAACAGATACAAAATGGTAAAAACCTTAGGCCAAGAGTTAATGCTGTATGGACTTGAACCAAAATTTTGCAACCAACCAGAAGAGAGCAAATCTTGTCAAGGAAGGAGACAGGGTTCCCAGAAATTTAACCAATCAAGCAGTAGTGCCCATTTTGTGTATTGACCGTTTAGTACTGGACAAATGTAACAAGAATTAAGAAATACCTACAATTCAAAGCACAAACTTCAGTACCTGAAGTGCCAAAATGCGATCTTCAACAGTGTCTTTCACAGTCAACCGCAAAACTGTAACTGGACGGGTCTGGCCAATCCTATGAGCGCGGTCAATCAGCTTGATCCTCAGTTGTGGGATTCCACCAAAGGTCCAGGAGAAGTACATGACATGCTGCTACCATGTTTAATCCAAGACTTGCAGCTTTCAACGACATAATTATCACAGAGACCTAAAAAATTTCAAATTTTAATGCTAAGAAGAACCAAATAGTGAAACCAACATTTTCAAAAGTTTCCAATATGTCAACAAACCTCTGGAAGTGTATTAAAATCTTTTACAGCTTTATCTCTGGCAACAACAGACATTGTTCCATCAAGTCTCCTATATTGAATGGAAGAATGCTTCAGACAATCTTCAAGTAAATCCAGCATTCTCGTCCACTGGGAGAAAACAATTGCTTTCTCCCCCATTACTGTGGTTGAACCACTAGAAGTTTCATCCATGCCCTTTATTTCTTCTTCATCACACAAATTCTCATGCAACCCTCCAGAATGAAGACTCGATGTCTCTACACTAGAAGTTCCTTCCTCGACAGAACTTGAGGAACTCACTCTTGAAGTTTTATCCTGTCGTTTCGTCAGGGACTGCAAGACCTCAAGAGCAGCCCTAATTTTGGAAGAATCATACGCACAACCCAAAGAGAGGGGCTCAGATGTCTCAGATGGTTCACGCTGAGAGCAATCAGAATTGCTTTCCAAAGTAGTCTGATCAGATAGAGAACATCTAAGCGATGCTACAGAAAATACATCAGATCTGTTGAGATGAGTTTTGCAATTTGTGGTTGGGCAATGGGTGTCATCACCACTTAGATGCTCACATATGCACTGATTGCAGAAAACATGTCCACAGCTAGTTACAACAGCATCTTCAGGGAGATCCTACATAATAATCAATACACAAATTCAATAACACGAGGTGAAAGACAAAATCTCTAACAGCATAGAAAGAAACCTAGTCAGAATACTGGAGGTGGATATATCAAAGTGGTTATCAGCTATAACAACATCAAAAGTACGTTTTTATTGCAAAACCCTTCCAAGGAAAATTGTTCAAATATGAAAACAAAAAGAAGAGCTCTTTAGCCAAACTGATTCGTAAAAGAAAAAATGAAAAGAGAGCATCAAGAATAGAGCAGAATCTGAAGACTTGTCACCAATAGATAAACAGAGATAAAGGAACATGGAACTAGCATTCTTCTTTTCCCTGGCAAATGATTTCTGCACATTAGTGTCTTTCTCAGTTCTTAGCTTCACAGACACTCACAAAATTTTTTTAACTGGGACATCAAGTTTCTGAATCTTAAATAAACTATATAAAACAAAAACCTCCCCCATCTTACATAAAGTAACAACCACCAAACAATTGTTACCTTTTTAAAAAAACAAATCTCCATGCAGTACTAAAGCAATTTACCATATTGCATGTAATGCATGAAGAAATATCCAGCTATTTTCCTAACAGTGAATGCTAGTGAAGAGTAAAACATAGTATTCCGATTGAAGGAAAAAGAGAAAAGGAGACGTACGACTATACTATAATTAGAAAGAAGAAAGTAAACTCAAATACTGAAGATACTGATCCACACAATTGACCACTCAAGTATCTGTTGCTTTACCTAGAACCAAAATTACTCAAAATGGAAGCAAAATATGATCCAAAAGCCCATGGAACATGCATAATAAAATGATGTTCAAAGGGTCATCCTCACGAACATTTAATCAAGCACTCAAAGAAGTTTGACACTTGTGGTGCCCTACTTAATCGAAGAACTCTGGTCATGGAAGATTGAAAGAGAAAGAGAAAGAGAAAGAGAGAATTGATATAACCTAGGAATAAGATATACAGCCACAAAGTCTAAAAATGCAAAAAACACTTTCATTTGTCACTTGTGACAGACTATCACTTCAAAACTAATGGGAACAATTTGCATAACTAAATAAAACACAAACAGAGAACTAAATTTTTCACCAAAAGTAGAGCAGAAGATCAGAATTTATAATGCTTAATGCACAGCTGGAACAGACGCACTCTAACATTAGTCACTTCCAAACTCAGTTGCCAATAATATCAAGAAGTTCAAAAAAGTTTTTTCAGGAAGATCTCGGTTAGACACAGAAAATCACTGAAGAAATGCCAGAGATAATGATTTTTTTTTCTTGGCTTGTGCAAAAGGGAATGATTTGTAGGGCCAGGGGAACAACCAAGCCAATGGGGCAAAAAGAAAGTACCGAAGTATTTGACTGCTATCAATAACCACTAAATACACCCAAACCTACATATATACTATTACAGTGCAAAATATGCTCTTCATTTGTCTTGTGACAAACAATCACTTCAAAATTATTGGGGGGGGGAGGGGGAACAGAGAAAACAGTGGAAACCAAAACTTTTTTGACACAAAACTAGAGGCCAAAGACCAGAAGCTACAATGAATGTTCCATGAACAGTGCCTTTCTTTTCAAAATTGATTACCGCACACATAGATAAAGTTCCCAAACCCATAATATTATCCATGTCCATTAACAAGATGCCCACCTGAATAGAACATGAACAAAATCACAAAAATATCTAGAAAGAGCTTTGTATTGAGAAGCTACAACATGCTCAGATCACAGCTGTAATGCAAGAGATAATGCTTCTTTTCTGTTTGGCAGTTCAATGTGGATTGTTTGCAGGGCATGGGAAAATATGCCACAACAACAAATCAAAAGCTAACTAATGGATATAAACGAGTAAAACACAACAATAAAAATGTCAAACTAAATGCCTTAAAGCTAAATCACCAATCAAGGAAAAGGATGAAAAAGCACTGTATATGTACACCATGAAAGAAGGATAACATAACAACATACGCTGCATAAGCCACAAATTGATAAGGAAGTCTCAAAGCAATTCAGAAGATGCATTTGTTTCTCCCGAGATAGTTTCTTGACCATCTCAACAGAGGATATTGATTTCGAACCAGAAGTGAATCCCCTCACAAGAAGAGGGTGGTCACAGGCTTGTCGAAGTCGCAAAAGCATCAATAGTATGTTAACATAATTTTGCTTTACAGTCCCAGCAGCTGCATATTCCTGACATAATTTAGAAATGAGAAAATTAAAACAAAAAGAACTGCAGAACCACCAAAGTACATCATTATGAATTTCTATAGGAACATACTGCAAACCGAGCACACGAGTCAGCCTCAAGTCTGCGATAGAAGTCTCGCTCCCCCGGCGTGAAGTCCAATTTATACAATTTAATTGTTTTGGGAGGAAGTTTGATGATGGGTTCTCCATCAAGAATAGTACCTTGAACATACAATATCACACAAGTCATATAGCAGACTAAATACTGATTACAACTGAGATGCACAAACATATACACACAATATAGTAGCTACATAAAAAAGTGTAACAATATTCTCTTCTCTTGGAGAAGGTTAAAATCTTATTAAAGGCACTGACAGGCTGTAACCCAAGTTACAGGAGAAAACATATCTACGAAGACATCTATGTGCTTGGCAAAAGAAATCAGCAAACGATATGCAATCTCTTGGATAACACTACTGAAACCAAAGGTAAAGGGTGTTCCAAAACACAGTTAATGAAGAACTACAATAACTTCATAAAAATTATATTAGCCTAAATGACTGTAGCCAGCTTCCCGGAACACAATGGCCTGGTTTGAACTCTCATGGCAAAATTCACAGCAACCATTGTCCTTCCCTTTAGGATAGATAAATAAAGAGTATCAAAAGATCATAATAATACAAAGATGTATCTTGGGATTCCCCACCCCAAACCATAACCATCTTTTTCTTTCCCAAGGTCCCTTCAAAAGAACAGTATGAGCTCAGTAGTTGATAGATAAACCAAGAAAATTATTCAATCAAGCATCCACCAGGGTACAGATATGCAAAACATGCCCACAGCCAAATGATTTAGGTTGAGATTTTCTCAGGAAATATTAAAGGCGTGTCAATCAAACAATGCATGTCACTCAAACCGACCACGACAGGGATGTGCGTATGAGAAAGGGCCAAATCAACAATCTTGATAATTTGCTTATCTTAGTTGATGCTTTATACATACAGCCATGGTGGATAACTTGTTGACCAATTCCAATCAAAAATATCTTCTGTCCTTCAATATATCTTAGAACCAAAAAGATAACATGAGGAATAAAGGTAAGCATGTGAATTCCATTCATTTTAACTCAACCCACCAGAAATTTCAAAATATGTAGTTTTGTCAGTAATCATGTAACAGATTGGTATCAAGCTGTGAAGTAAACTGATAGCACAAGAAAACATGAATAACACTCATAATAGTAAAGCAACATGAAAAAATTTCATGAGCCATGATGGTACATACAAACCATTTATCAAATTCCATCTGTAAAACTACTACCACTGACTACTAGAAAATCAAACATCATAATAAATGATGAAAATGAACAGCATGATTAATTTAGTTACCACACAAACAAAGGTTAAACCCAAGTACTTAAATAAACATATCTAACCTTTGGTGCGACGTAACATGATGGTTCTCAGCACAGCCTGCAGTTTTTTGTACCCATTCACCGGATTTCTTTGAATTGGGACTTTGAGTTTATTCCTGAACAAAAATCTTTATAAGCCGAATATGGCTCATACTTGAGAAATCTGAAGTAGCTATAAAGATCATCGACTGCATTCTGGATAGGTGTCCCCGACAAGCACCACCTACGTTTAGCACGGAGACCCCAACAAGCTCTCGCTACTTGTGTCCGGTGATTCTTTATGCTTTGAGCCTCGTCTAATACCACTCTAAACCATCCCACACCAGCAAGCGGACGAATATCCAGCAATTCACCATTCACAGCATCCTTACGCTTTGATTTTTTACTAGAGCTTGGAGGATATTTCCTTTTTTTAGAGGACGAAAGTTCCATTGGTAAATCAGAAGAGCAATTTGTCTCATCATCATCTTCATCAACCAAAGGCTGTTTTGGTACCTCCATACTTACTATTGAATAAGTTGTAAGCACAACATCATACTTGGCCAGTTCATGAGGATCTTTAGTTCGATTACTTCCATGATAAACCAGAACAGAGAGGTTAGCTTTACTAGTGACACTTGTTTTGGATTTCCTCAGACCACTGACGAAGGACACTAGTCGGACATACAATAAGAGTTCCAGCAGCTGGTCTACGTTTTGCACGTACAGAAGTAACCTTTCCTCCACAAAATCTTCCATTTACTTGACAAGACTTGGCACCTTGATTCGATTTCCCAACATTAGACCCAATATCATCATCATCATCATCCAAATTTAATGTCTCTGGCTCACTTTGTTTCCTGTTAGATTCTGTAGAAGATGGAGACCTCTCTTTTAGGATAAGTGCAATTGTTGAAATTCCTCCCTAGTCCCTGCAATAAAATCGTCCACCCAAAGTCAAAGCGAGGAATAGTCTGATCAGCATCAATCAAGAATACAAGGAAGAGAGACAAAAAGAAAAGAATCAGAAATTGAGCCTTGAAAAGCAACCTGATCATCAGCAAGAATACCACCATAACAGCGTGAAACAACACTCTCCTTCTTAACCATCCATGATAAAGCAATGCGCTGCCCAGAGAATTCTAAAAATCAACTAATGTCAGTTATCCTTTAACGCCACAAAATTGGATTAAAAGTCTAAAGAGATTTTAGAAGAAAAAGAAGGATGTGTAAAAAGCAGCAAAAATAAATAAAAATAAAATTTTCCACAGGCTTAAAAACAGATCCAGAAGAGTCTTCTACAAAACCTTGATATTCCACTTTTAGGACAAAAGTTCTATGGAAGCTATCATGTCATACAAATCTAGCTATCTTTCACAGGTTGACATTTTTTCAAATGATTAATATTATACTACAAAATTACATTCAACTCTTTTTTAAATAATTAAATGGATATTGATAGTTCATCTTTATGCAAAAATAATAATAAGAGCTTATCTAACATGCAAAGAAATCAAATCAAAGAAGCATACTCTCAACACTAATAGGAGAGAACAAAAATCTCAAACTGAATATTCTTTCTGCAAAAACCCTCAGCCTACAATGAGTTCCATCTCCTTTTATGATGTAAACATCATAGTGGTGACATTAGAGTAGTCAACATTACTTCACTAGGAAGCCATTTTCTAGGTAACATCAAACTGGCCACTGAAACAAAAAAGCATCACTTTCAAGTATTTCACTGGACAAGTCCTAACGATACCACTACCGACTTTAAGAAAGGTTAAAGTACTCGAATGAGCGAGCCTCCTAAAGGGGACCTTCATAGCAGACTTGGGCTTTGAATTAAACAGCTTAGATTCAATGGAAATTCAAATGAGATCTCAATATTTTGCACTAAAAGGTCTCGTACTCACTGCATAATAAAAGAATATACCCCAAATAGCTGAAGAAAGAAGAGCATCCTACCTGATGCTTTAATAGATGAACTGCCAAAACACCCTCCGGTGCAGTATCTTCTGCTTTTGGCTGATAAAGATCCTACAATAAATGCCACAATGTCAATCTGATTGAATCCCTATCATACTCGAATCTTTCCAAGAATATCACCATGTGAAGTATTGAAAGCATAAGTAGGTAGACAAAATGCATGGCACCTCAAAAAAGAAAGGAAGCAAGTGCATCACACATTTAGTTATTCTTTACACACAACTAAAGAAATTCATTTGAGAAGATGCCTGGCTCAATAAATGGGTGCAAAGTGAAGAATTGTCATTGTTATTTGATATTGTTGGCGTCAATGATGCAGCAAAGCAACCAAACAAAACAGGTTGGTATTGTTGGCATCAATACTAGTGGCAGTATATAGTGATTTGTTTCAACTAGAGAGACAAAAATGATAAAATATCCTTCATAAAACAAGATTGCCAAAATATTTAAAACATACCAGAACAACTTGTTTTTTATGGAAAGAAGGGGACAATGTTACTTTCCATTAAAGTAGATATCCGTTCTGAAAAAACTAAAAGTTAAAGATGGCTGAGTTCCTCCTCCTTGTGGGTCTCAATCAGATTAAGGGCAAGCAATCGTGAGACTCTATTAAAAAAATAAAATTAAAATTAAAATTAAAAAGAATAAATCCCATTTAGGGTCAACAATAATCAAGTCAGAAGCCATCCATCCTCAATCTGAGAATCATCAAGAAGCTACCACCAATCAGACCAACCCTCCCTTCTACAATGGCAAGTGCACAAACAACAAAAACCAAAATAACATGAAAAAGAAAGATGCTATTAAAAAAAAGGGGGGTAATCAAAACCTGATGATGGATGGGGACCATGAAGAAGATAGAAATATAAAGAAAAAAAGGCATCAAAATGAGAGTTGGAGTAAGTTAACTGTCTCAGGTGTTCGTTTTTTACAGTTAAAATCCTAGGGAAAACAAATACTACCATCAAATATCAGATCTAGAATCTGTGCATTAACATTATTTTCGCTGTTTAAAAGAATCACTATGCTTTTCATAAAGTCAAATAGTTGAATTCAACCACACCAAGAAACTATAGAACAAGAACTCACCTCCAATGCAGCTCGAAATACAAAGCGCTCACCATTTTCCTTGAGCTTCAACTGTCCCACTTCAACGGATTTAAAAGAATTACATATAGACCACAGTACTTGGTCGAGCAATAGGTGACTTGCCATTAACTGCAGAGGCATTTGGTCGTGCAGGTCCACTAATATCCTCCAAAATACACACATCTTCATCATCAATTGTATGGTACCTTTGAACCAAAGAATCACTCTGAACTGGGTCTCTAATATTTGATATATGGGAGCCATTAATCCTTGACAAACTAAGCCTACTCTCTTCTATTACATTGTGTTGCTTAATTATATTGAATACTGGTAGACCTGATGGCTCCGCATTCAGTAGATCAGAATAGTGATCATGATGAGCAACTGAACTTGGCATTTCAGAACCGGGTCCGTCATAATCATCAAGACCTAGGCGGGGTCTTTTAGATTCATGAAGTACATCTTTTTCCACTTTTGGGAAAACCAGATGGTTATCACTTGAACCAGAAATCCAATAACTTGAGGAAGATGTCTTTGACCCTTCACCAAGAGACAGCCCAACAGCATCACCAAAAGACTTCATACTGTTCAAAATATATCCTTGACCCGCTGGGATGCTATGCCCTGAGAGGTAATCAAATGGTTAATTTTTGCACCTTTTACAAAACTTTCTTGCTTCAATTGGAACTCCTCGCTGAATTTTGAAGTTAAAACCCCATTGGACAAAGAAACATAGTTTCCACCACCATTTGGAGCACCAAGTCCCTTGCCAGCCAAATCCCCAGGCAAGGGAACCTTCCAGACCCCATCATCTAACTTTTCCACATGGTTGGCTATCAAGCTATTTGAGCTTGTAGGTCGAGCCAAGTGCTCAACCTTTTGCATCGTGACGTTGACCATCTTATTATCATCATCAGTCAACAAATTGAAATCAAAATCACACGGACTAAACAGCTCTGAGGACATAGAATATGAAGGATCAACCCCATCATTAAAATATGTAACACTTAAACATTGGTCACCATATTCCACCAACCTATCATGAGTTATGTTTATTTTCACCCCAGACGGGACCTCCAACTTATCCTCTTTTGTTGGTAGCTTGTCACAAGAATCTGAAATGATTAGAAACACTAAGTTAATCATGATCAAATTCAAAAGAAAATAATGCAACGAAGTTTACAACAGGAGCCGACGATAAAGCATGTTAATGCCAAACAGCAACAGTCATAGTACTAAGTTCCATAAGCACACAGGTCACGTACTTTCAGAATAATTAACTCCTTCCAAGCATGTTAACTGAAATTCTGTCTCATGATTCAGGTGATCAAAATTTGATGCCCCTCTACTATTAGGTACATGATTACTGAAGTGCCCAGCAGGAAAACTGAATGGCTGTATTTCTTTACAATCTTGCAGACTATTTGATGAAGAATCATGGGAAACAATATCTTTGTCCAGGCAGAAATGACCGTGGCCCTGAATTTGCATCCAGTCAGTCAAACTCCCAGAGGAACTATGAAGTAAAGAGCCAAGCTGCAATGAGGACTCCAGCTTTGTACCATCAGAAACAATAGATTTCTCAGCTAAATCGGAGAAGAGCCATATGAAATCCCAGTCCTTATGAAGTTGTATGAAGGGGAAAAGGCGGAAGACCCTGATAAGTCGGCTCTCGATGAGAGGAGCCCTACATTATTTGGTAACCCTAATATAAATTCAAAAAAATCAGTTTAAGAGAAAAAAGAAACTAAAAGTATCCAATAATCAGTGGGGTTGTGAATGCAGCAATTAAGAGAGTTGAATCAACAAACAGACAATTAAAAAAAGAAACCGATGAAAAACAAATGCCACAATAATTGACTTTTCCTATTCAAGAGCGTGTCTAACCTTGTGTCACGTCATGGAATGACAAGTCCTCTGTCCTTATCTGCAAATTACAAGAGACGTGTTAAAATCAAAATATACCCATGATACCAAAAGCAAATACAACTTTATAAACATTCGGAGAATAAGATCAAAATTTAATTAGAGAGAGTGTGTCTGAGAGGGAGGAGCAAAAGACGGCGTTGACGGTCTAAAAGGTTCACCATGTCTACCGCATCTAATTAGTCCCATTTTTTTAACGGCTCTTTTTCCCCTTTTCCATATTCATTTCTACAAGCGCCACGTTCCTTTCCACTACGCACTAATAACCTACCTCCTGTTTATTCAAATCCTCTCCCCACCCCAACCAAACAAAGAACTGGGTATTAAAGATAGGAAAATATTTCAACAAAAGATCAACTAGTTAATACGCTAGCCACCTCCTTTCTAAATAACTTTTTCAACACTTTCCTGCCCGGTTAGTAACCTTATTCCGAATAAGGACACTACACGTAACGCCATAATCCAACAAAATCCAAACCGAAACGACACTACAGTAACACCATAATCCAACAAAATCCAACCCTAAACCAGTTAGACAATAAGTGCAACCATAAAACTCATAAATAACCATTTCCGGTAATATTCTTTCCTCAAAAAACACTAGACAAACCCAACTTTTTGTTTCCTCGCAGACATTACCTCCTTTTCAATGGCGCCAAAGCAGAATCTAAATCTTCTTTCTTTCTTTATTTAAACAAAAATATATGCCCAAAGCAGATCTAAATCATAAAAACCTCAACTATAGATTCTTTACATATACAAAAATTCAGTATACCAAAATTGCACACACAAGTAAATTAAGCACAATCAGCAGAACCAAAAATCAAAACTTCCCAAATATCACCCAGATTTTTCAACTCCCTCTAACACAAAAATCCCAAAAATTCTATTAGTAACTACAAATCAAAAAAAGAACAAAATTACCGAAATATACACATTCAATCCCTTGTGATCTCATAACTACTCATCATTGATTCACGCAGAGTCAAATTACACTTCAAAAATAAACTAAAACAAGTAAAAATTCCAAACTTTTTACAATTTAAATAAATAAATAAAAAAAAAGAGAAACAAATTCTTCAAAATTCACCTCGGAAGATTCCGGCTTTTCTTCCAAAATATCCATTAAATCTCCGATATCCATTGTTAGGTCGTCCCGAAAACAATCATCATTAAACGAAAATTCCTCTGTAACGGCCGAAAATTCGATCTGTCGTCCGCCATCAACATATTTCAAAAATTCAGAATCCTAAATTAAAAACCCTAATTTATCCCTCCTTCCTCCGCCACGATCATTCAAAACGACGCCGTCTCCTCAACTCTCAACTCCTTAAACTCAATAATAATTAGTAGAGAAATAATAAGTAGTTAGATCGAAGAGGTGTTTTTTTCTTCCAAGAAGTTTCGGCGAGGTTTACGTCATTAGATACCCCTCCTTTTGTATGCACCGCTGCGTGTTTTCTCGGTGTCTTACTGCGTGAATTTTTTTTAATTTTTTTTTATTTTTAAGGAGGTGGAAAATGGAAAGTGGTTACTGGGGGCGTTGGTGAAGGCTTTTTTTTTAATAAATAAATAAATAAATATTAAATTAAATCCAGATTTTTTATCTTTAACTGAAAAGGGTGGGAAACTGAGGGGATAGTTCAATGTTTTAGCGTGTTGTCCGTGTCAAAAGTCTTCGATGAGTTTGGAATTATGGGTGTCTATAAGAATTCCATTTGAAAAACAAGAGAGGTGGTGCCTTCAAATGGAAGGTAGAGAGGTAAGTTCACTCTCTGGTATGGTTTTAAAATTTTGTACAATATAATATTACGATTCTGTTTATTATTATTATTATTTAAAATAATATTATAATTATTATTTGAGATATTATTTAAGAATAATAAATAATAAGACAAGTGGATAGAATTTATGTGTTTTAAATATTGTAATTATTGTTTGAGGTATTATTTAAGAATTAGTTATTCACATGTATTTAATATGTGTGCATCTTATCCAAAAACAGTAATTTTTAATATCATTATAAGATAAAGAAATAAACAATGAGACGAAATTTTAATGCAGGAACTTGTTTTGTAGCGGTTGAATTCCCTGAAAGAAATATTATATTTTGTATTATACATTGATTCTAGAGTAATTTATATTAGGAAGGTAATTAATGAAAGATGATAGGAGTTTGCAAAATATAAACTACTACTAGATATTAGTGGGAAGAGCACACACTTAATGTGTGTATAAAATAAATAAAAAATATATATTCAAAAAAAATGTGAAAGTTATAAATTTTTTTTTTTTTTTTGTAATTCTAAATTTTCTTAATATTAGAAAGAATTTAAAGAGAGAGATCATGACGTGGGAAACTATAGAGCTAATAGAATGGTTATGGGATTGTACGAAGGTATATATTGGAAACTAGGAATAATGATGACTAACAAGTAGTACGACATGACATGATGTGTGTATATGGAGCCGAGACATGGAATAAGGGGTAACAAATCTATTTGTTTGACTATACAATCTCTCTAGTCTAGTACTCGTGGGTTTGATTTTGTTGGTTTTTTTTTTTTAGCTGGTGTTTTTGCTTGTAACCTGGGGTATTAGGGTCTGTTTGTTGAGGTGAACAATATTTTTCAAAAAATATTTTTTAGAAAATATTTTCCGAACTTTCGCATGTTTGGTTGCATTAAAATTTAGGACAAATCTTTTCCTTTTAAAATATTTTACTTCCAATGGGGCATAAAATAATTTACCTAAAAATTCTTGGAGTTAATTTCCTCACCATTGTGTTGCATCATCTCTCTACCCAATTCTGTGAAGCCTATGCACAAATTTTAACTACAAAAGACACAGTTAACGATCAGATCTACTAATCGTCTTTTTTTCTCCCTTCTCTCCATCCCTTATTTCTACTATTCCTTTCTCTCTCACACACGGTTTCTCTCTCCCTCCTTTTCTTATATTCCTTTCCTCTCACAAGGCACACTTAGGTTTATGTAGATATGAAGATTGAAAAGTTTAATCGACGTGAATTAAGATAATATTTGAAAGTGTTGTGATAGTTTAATGTGACTAATTAATATCAATGGTTGTGGTGGTGATACTGGTTGTGGGCGGTGAAAATGACTAGTAGTGATGGGTGTAGTGCAATTGTGGAAGTGTATTGATATTGGTTGTGATGGTGGTGGGAGGAGTGTTGATGATAGGATCTGGTACTGATCACGGTGAGGGAAATAGTGGTGGAAGCGGTTGAAGATGGTAATGTGCTTGGAAAAGGCCAATTATAATTGATGCCAATGTATGGGATAGGTTGCTATAAATTATTTTCAAAAAATTTAACAAACAAGATAGAATGAATGGGAAAATCATACTTTTTTCTGAAAAAGGTTTTCAGTGAAAAATATACTTTGATGAAAACATTTTACGTTGAGACAAACAGACCCTAAATAGAAATGAAATTTGTAAACAAAAAACCAATTTTGGTATTAGATCCATTTATTTAAGATTGTTGCAAATCCAAAATGTATTATTGTTAGATGCATGATACGGATATATGTCCTAGAAAAAAGGTAATAAACCAATGGATGTTAGAAGTTCGCATTGCAAACTATACAATTTTTTACTCTCAGTGCATTTGCTTTTTGTTGTATTAGTTAGTGTTTTAGCTTGTAACGTTACATTTACGTACGGAAAATTTTACAGTTTTGTTAAAAAAATTATGCCGTTGTACTTTAAAAATTTTCGTATAATATAAAATTACGTGTCTTAAAAACTTGTACTGTACAACTATTTAAAACTAACGAAATAGTTTCCTCAACGAGACTTGTAAAATTTCCCTAAATTTATAAGAACAATTTTGAGAGTGTCCATAATTACACTTTCATTAGATGTGCGATAAGCAAGGAGGTCATAGAACACTTTTTCATTTGGAGACGGTTGGATATTAGAAGTTCGCATTGTGGATATGCAAGAATTTTCTCTGTTTTAGGTGTTTTAACTGAAATACGAGGAACAATTGTATTGTAGATAGGCTATATAAACTTTACTTTCATACCGAACATCCAACAACTTCCAAATTGTGGAGGTCAATCAAGAGACTCTCTGTCTTCTAGTCTCATATGTTAAAGAATTAGTCCCGCATGTTATGTGGAGCTTTCTTAAAAAAGTAATAAAATTTTGATTTTTAAAAGTAGCCTTTTAAAATATTTTTTGAAAATAATTTTTAACTTGTAAATATATATCTAAAAATAATCTTTTCACCAAATTTAGATTTTTTTTTTTTTTTTTTTTTAATGTTTGAATATTGCTTAAGACTCATTTTTAAACTATTGAGAACAAATCTAAAAAATAAGCACCACAGCTCCAAGTTTAATACTTAACCTTTTGTTATACAAGAGAACAAAAAGGCCCTTAGGATTGTTTGATTTATGAGATGATGTGGGATTAGATAATTAATTCCATGTCATCTTATGTTTGATTGATTTTTTTTAGCATAGGTTGGGATTGTTATTCTAACTAACTAAATTAATCTCTTATAGAAGGAATAAAATAATATCATGGGAGATGCGGTATTAATTATCTTGAGATAACTTTTAGATTGGATAACAAAGATTTTGATTAATTTACCTATATGGATTATATGAGGTCCATATGTCTAATAGACGACCCAACCCAATTTTAATATGTTAAGAGATAATTAACCTGATACTTGATACTTTAACATGTACCTGACCTAGTATATTTATGATAATTTTTTGTTCATTTCAAAATTTGAAATAAAAAATTTGACTTCCTAATTATACAAATATCCCTATAAATGAATAGGATAATAGAAAAAGTCATTTAGTATTAGGATAGGAGAATGTAAAAATACAAAATTGATTTAATAAAAATAAAAAGACTACTAATTACACATATACATTTGTAAATGAGTATATGATATGATGCCCAGGGTATGTAGACTAATTGACAGAAAATCAATACTGATTCATACTGGTGTTGGTTATAACCTCAAGTGCTCAATCTTGAAGCCCCAACTAGATTCCTAGTCTAGACAAGACTAAAGAGAATCTAAAATTCTAATTCACTCGTATGAGAGGAAAAAGAAAAACTGAAATCTTATTGCCAAAATTCATCTCACAATTGTGTACACAGCCATTGATTTATAGTTCAAATTCTTGGATTCTAGGACTAAATTATTCAATGTGGGATAGAGAGTTTTAATAGTTGGTGGTTGGGGCTTCACCTTATCCATGTCTCGGCTCCATATACACCACATCAAGTATGAATCAGTATTGATTTTCTGTCAATTACATCTACATACCCTGGGCATCATATCATATACACTAAGGATTATAATTTCTAGAAGTGTATAAAAGAAAGGAAAGAGAATATAAGAAACAGACCCTAATCTGTCTCTTATACACATAATGATGTGTATAAGAGACAACAGCTTCTCATCCTAGGCTTGATCTTCAATGACTTGGACGTCCATTACTAAGAACATCTTAGACTCTTTAGTGGACTTCATCTCCAAAAGGTTTGTGAGCTCTTCTTGATCTTCAACAACTTCAACTAAGCCCAACATAGCTTCATTGAGGTTCTTAGCTCTTGATCTCGTAATTGGACCTTGTGGAACTTGAAGTGCGGATTCCGTGAGCCTATATCGAGCTTTTGTGGACAATTGATCACCATCAAGTCCTTGGGATGTATCAGTATAGCAGGAGTAAAAGTCCCTTATTATTAGGTCATAATATGTAAAATTGCATAATTGACCCTATGTATCGCATTAGGTCAAGTTACCCCGGTCACAAACTATTGACTCGTTAATCCTAAAACTTGAACTAGTGTGATAATCTTAGAAATTAGAATTATATGTACCCTAAATTTGAGTATTTTTCCTTAGTTTCAAACATTTTTAGAGTTTAAGTGTTGTTTTTGCTAGTTTTTGCTTTTATGTTCCAAAATGTGGTAGTTGTGTTAATTTAGTGTTTTTAATGTTATATTCGTGTTTTTATATAATTAATAGAGTATATTTATTTGTAGGGTTCGATTGGAGAAAACAGTGAGACAATCCGACAAAAATCGAATCAATTCAAACTGCCAAGCATCATTATCTGCAGTCAAAATATTAAAGAAGGAAATCATTAACTACAGTTACCAAAGAAAAATTGCTACTCGAATTTTGACCGTGCTCAATAACTGCGGTCACCAACAAGAAGCATCATTTATTGCTGTCAAAATTTTGATGAAGGAATTTCATTAATCGCGGTCACCAGAAAAATTCACGCATCTATTGAGCATCAATAACAGTGGTCAACAAATTGAAGAAAGGATTTTATTAACCGTGCTCACTAAGAAGTCAGTGAGCGTGGTCACTGAGCACGGTACGAGTGATTTTGAGGGGCAAATTTGTCCATTCTATGACAAATTGTAGCTGCAACTTCCTTTTCTAGCTCTAGGCATATAAATACATCTCTTAAATCTCTTTGGAGGACAAGTAGAAAGTGGGAATATAATTAGTTAGTAGTAGATACTATAGTAGAGTAGTTTAGTTCTGGGAATATAATTAGTTAGTAATGGAGACTATAGTAGAGTAGTTTAGTTCTTGTCCTTTTTTCCTCGACAATTAGGGAGGGTTTTCTTAAATTAGATTAGATTAGGATCTATCTTTCTTGTAACTTTCATTCCCTAGTTAAAGATTCAACCTTTTTAGTGGTAAGTACTTTATTCTTATTCAAACTCCTTCAGTTAATCCTTAATTTCATGTTTTTTTTTTAGTTTAATTAGTTTAATTGCTTTATTTCAGCATTAAAATGCTTTCTTTACTTGCTTCCTTAGTTTAATTGGTAGATTAGCTCATGGACTTTTTAGCTAAGTGCTTCCTTTACATGCTTTCTTGGTATAATTGTTAAATTAGTTTATGCACTTTTTTAAAAAATACTTTCTTAGTGGTAATTTATAGTTCAAATTAATTAATTAGAATATATTAGTTACAAGTCTTCTTTAATCATGCTTTCTTAGTGGTGATTAGTAGTTTAAGTTAGTTAATTGCGCATTTCTTTAAAATGTTTTCCATTTTACTTCCTTCTTTAAATACTTTCTTAAAATGCCATTTTTTACCTGCTTTCTTTAATTGCTTTCTTTAATATTAATGCTCACTTCCAAATTGCCTTGCTAGTTAGTTTTAAATTGCTTCCTCAGTCTTTTAAATTTTAGTTTTATTTTAATCACTTTAAAATTAATCACTTCAACTAATAATCTAACCAAATAATCAGTAGTCACCAACCAATCATTGTGGGTTTGATTCCTTGTACTTCCCTTTAGTACTAGTTGACAATCATATACTTGTAGAATGCCGTCTAGTTAGTTGTTGGATTTAGGTATTTTATGAATTTTATAACTAAGTGTTTTTATTCAAAGTGGCATCACGTTTTTGGTGCCATTATTGGGGATTAGTTTTCGGTGATATTGAATTAATTTGGTTGGGTTGCTAAATTGAAATCTTTTGTTTTTCCTGTATAATTGTTTCACCTATTTGAAAAAGCAAAAAGATTTTTATTTTGTATTTGTATTCTTATTTTGAAAAATTCAAAAATATTTTCTTATTGATGGATAGTTTAGACTTGTTAGTAGCCTAAACTTGCCTAATTTTTGTTTATAAGTTTTAGTTCTTTTTGTTGTTTATATTTGTACTTGTTGCTTCAAAATCATGCAAAGACCAAATTAGAATGGTGCATACTAAGGAAATTATCATTATTATGATAATGAAGGTATGCCTAATTAGCATGATTCTTTTTATGGTTATTCTCCTTATCACCCATTAAATTATTAAATGGGATGGTTTAGCCATTCGTATCCTTATGAAAGTTACCAAAAAATCCCTATTCTTTCCCTCCACCTCATGAGACATTTTATGAACCAATAGAACCCTAGTTCTTTTACTTACCAACCCAAGAATTTGATGAGACAAGATCAATGGAAAGAAGGGTGATACTTCAAGAAATGGCCCAACTCTGAGAAAAAATGGCTTGATTTTGAGGAGAAATTGTTTGATTCTTCAAAGACCAAGTCACATCCAACAATTGGTTACAAGACGAACTTGCTGAAATTCAAGGGATGGTAAATAGTGAAAAATAATGGACTCCAACATCCTTAGCAATAGGTAAAGAGCTTGTTCAAGAAGAACACATTGAAAATATCTTGCAAGAAATTAGTTCCGAAGAACCTCATGAATTTAAAGTCACAATAACTGGTTCCCTTGACACTTATGTGTATATATATGTGTGTGTGCTTGTGTGTGTGTGTGAGTTTGTCCCAGAGTTTCTAACAACTTAGGAGGTGCCATTTGGGGTGTTCGTGATAAAGAAGTAGCTCGAGAAGGAGGAAAGAAGAAGAATGGTATTTCCTAAAAAAGGTCGAGAGGCACAACCTACTTATGTCAGAGTTCAATTTCTTGGAAATTTCGGAGAAGTTCAATAATGGTAAAAATTCACCAAGGATACAATATCTTTGAAAGCCCTCCTTGGTTTTCTTTAGTTTCTTTACTTTAGTTTAAGTACCCTGTTGGTCATAAAGGCTTGTAACTTTGTACTTAGTTTAATTTATGTTATGAAGTTGGTGATTAATTTTTGACTCCCTTGGATGAATTTGGTTGTCAATGAGAATGTTGATGACAATGTATACTATTAAAAAAAAGACTTTTAGCAACGGAAATAAACGATAGATTTTTCCCAAAATCCATTGCTAATGGAATTACCAAAAGATTATGCAACGAAAAAAAATCCGTTGCTACATATCTCGTCACTAGCAGGTAGTTACGGATTTAGTAATGGAAACTGTTAGCAATGGAATTTTCCATTGTAATTTAGCAACGGATTTGTAAGTAACAAAAAAATCCGTTGCAAATCAAAAAATTAAAAAATTAAAACCCAAAGAAAAAAAAAAACCTAAAAAACCAGCCAACAACCAAGTTGTTATTTCAAACCAACCATTTTCAATTAAGACCACAATATTGAGTAATAGCACTTCATTTATTCATTACAATTCAAAAACATCCAACTAAAAAGAACTAAATAAATTAATATATAGTTTTTACAAACACAAATCTGAAAGGGAACAAACAAGAAAAATGTAAAGTTCAAAACTTTCACTTAGTATTGAACTAGTGTTGTTGCACAAATGAGCAGTATTAAACTAGTGTTGTGGCACAAATAAAAGAATAAGAATTTAACAAGTGCTGCAAGGTAGAGACGTCATCTTTCTTGTCATCCTTCTTCCATAACTGCTACAACCTCTAAGACAACCACTAGCGAATTATCACCTTTTAAATGCAGTTTCATGCTTGTGACATTTATATATAACCTCTCAAACAATTCATATTAGATGCTATGAAGCCATCTTGAAAATTTGCTACTAATTCTGCCAAATAGTGAAAGATCTAGGAATCAGCATAGCACCACTTGAGGATGTTAATTTTCAATCTGTGTTAAATAGAAAATTAGATCTATGTTGGAAGTAGTTCAAAATTTAGTCAAATAGTTGCAAACAAATAGATATCTTCACACAAAGAATTAGTGATATTGCATAATAAACTACAAGAAGACTCACATCCCTACAAGAATGTTTCATATAAAGGTCAATAAACCACTAAAGCAAAAAGTACAAAAGAATAAAGGAAACTGAACAATTAATGTAAACATATTTAGACAACTAAAATACAATGCTAAAATAATAACAATATCAAAAGTCTGTAAACTAAATTAGTTTGCCAAACTGAAGAAATTAACTATGGACATGAAATTTAGCAACAGAGTATATACAATCAAATAACCATAGGCATACTGAGAATTCAAGTACACATCCAAAATAACTGTAGGCAGAATTCAAACATATAGGCATCTACAAGAATATGTTCCCTTTTGAGTTGGAACACGAAAGAGTATTGATGCATTTCTATAGGAATCAAGAAAATACAGCAAACTAATCAATGATATGAACAATAACGAAAATTTTTCAAAGAGCTTAATTATTCATTTTCTAACAGAAATGGCACATCGAATACAAAGATAAGAACATTAGCAATCAAAATTATAAGGTACTGGACTAAATATCTTCGCTAATTCTTGCAACTTGTGATTTTGTACTTTACAGATCAAAGGATTGGAATGAATTTTAATACTTGGAATGCTACTATAGAAAATATAAGCTATTAAGTGAAATGTTATATGACTAACCACTAAAGATAGGAGACAAGACCAAAGATAGTATTGGAGGTGCAAAAGTAAGAAATCCAAGATGTGGCAGGTAAATGTGATTGATGAAACATAAGAACAGAACATATAAATTTTGCTGCCAAAAAAAAAAAAAAAGCTTCTAGAACAGTGCTCAAGTTCTAATCATTCAGTTTCCCTAAGCATGAAATCTATTAATTAGTTCCTTTGCTACCTTTAGTTGATGCCAACAGTTCAAACTTTGAAGTGATATTTTCTAATTCCAAGTTCCAAGATTGTTTGTGGTGAATGAAGTTTTCAAGCATTTTTTATCGAAGTATAGGTGGAATTAAACTCTGAAAGAGCCCATTTGACCAAAAAAATTGGCTAATATCATTTAGAATAGGGGAAATCATATTTCAGGATCAACACACAGAGGTCTTAGTTGCAAGTCTTAGAGAGGCAAGAATATG
This sequence comes from Cinchona pubescens, assembly GCA_025175665.1. Classification (NCBI taxonomy): domain Eukaryota; kingdom Viridiplantae; phylum Streptophyta; class Magnoliopsida; order Gentianales; family Rubiaceae; genus Cinchona; species Cinchona pubescens. The sequence goes on from JANKKI010000250.1 coordinate 311,679, forward strand.
AAAATATGGCAATTAGAAATGACTAATCAAGTAAAATGATTTGCAAAATAGATGCAGATTTTAGGACTACTTGAATTTGCATGCAACTAATAAGCTAAAGCAGCCGCATTATAGGAGTACAAATACTTGTGAAGCAAAAGAAAGAATGAGAGAGTACATTGAAGTGAGATGTGGCCTTGATGTGCTTGGCCATGTAGAGAATGATCTAATCTGATTCAAAAGTTTAATTAAAATTTTTTTACTACTTGTAATGTTAGAAAATAAGGACAATGAAAACTAGCAAGAAAACATTGTTAAGAGTGAGTTTGCTCTTTCCATCAGTTTCTTCCCTTTTAAGAAACTGCAGCAAGATAACATTCACAATAAGAAAAAAATTGCAATTCATATCTCACTTGAAACAAAACTGTAATAGTTTTTTATAAGATGGTGCAAGGAGAATATGAATTTCACCAATCGGATAATCAAGAAAGAAATACAGTTAATCTACAACCAATTGGAGAGCTAATGTGCATGTCTCATAACCCAAATCTATAGTTATTGGATCATTCCCTTGAGGTGTGCTAGAAGTTGTCTAAATGAAAGTATACATTTCTTGAGTTGATAAATCAAATTTTAGCAACAAATTAAGGGGGTTTTTTTTTTTTAGAAGAGCACAAAATTTGTACAAGTAGATACTTACTACTACCAATTTAGCTCCAACAAATGCAAATAAACAATTTCATGTGCACATGATAATGCAGTCTATAAATCAAAAAAATCACATTGATAGAGTAGAAATGAAAATCAACAAAGTAGGAAAGGCATTGAACAGAAACATTTTGGTACTTACTATGAGTTTTAACAAGTAGATTATTGATGAGCTTGAATTAATTCACTAAAAGTTGTAGGAAGCACCATAAACAAAATTTCAAGGCACAAAATCTTCCAAAGCATAAAGATGAAAAAGGAACAAATATTTCTTCTCTCTTTATTATCTGTTGGGTAAGAAAGTGCCCAGTTATAAATAATTTAATAAAGTCCTGCATGCAAGACATTTGATTTACATGATAGGAACTAGATGGTAGCTGCCAAGAAGTTCAGATTATACACTAGCATAATTGTAAGAGGTCACATGACAATTGAAGCTTCCAAAAAGCTATAACCAGAATAGTCATTTTCCTTATGTACTCCATAAAGTATAACATACAAGTAAGAGAATGAGCTAGCGCATGACCATGCAACAACAATATAATCAAGCAACATCTTAAACTACCAATTAAACTTTTGAGAACTACAAGCTGTTAATTTAGCAAACAAATCTCTAAGCTAAATTTGCAAGTTGTTTTTCTATATGAGGCTAAAAAATGCTCAATGTGCAGTTAACCATTTCCAATTTTGAATATATTACTAGAAATCTTGCTCAATAAATACTCCGATGTTTTCTTAATCATCTACACAATTCAAGGCATATAGATAATACTTCTTTCTAGATTTTCAATTACTTCCCTTTCCACGTACTAATCCTTTACCTCCTCCACTTTGTAGTAAAGTATTAGGATTTAGTAATATAGCAAAGAAGGAAATGACTGTATTGAGTAATGACATGGATAAGCAAATTGTTTGACACGCTAATAACAAGAACATAAAGATTCAAAGAGAGAACAAATACAGATTTAGAAATCAATTCTAAAGCACTAATCCAATATGTCCTAGCTATTCATGGAAGGTGATAAGAATGCAAGAAATTCCTTATCTATTTGTCATTTTCTCATCTAATTGCAATTCCCTCCCACCCCTTTCCCAAAAAAAAAAAAAAAAAAACTAATTTGAAAGGAAAGCAGAAAAGTATAAGAAGTACACATCAAACATACATCTTGGGCACTTTTATGAAAACATTAAAAAAGTTCCTCCATTTACTTGAGAGTATATGTGATTTAGGTAGCATCTAAAGGATTGGAATAGATAAAAATAAACCAGTTCTGCAACAAGCATGAAAGGCAAATCCATTCAACTTTGTTCACTCATTTTTCTCTACTTGTCTTCTACAACTCCTTTATGAAGCGAATAATAATAAAGCAAATACAGGCTGCATTGAGATTGAGAACGAAGCAATCATCAAGTTCAAAGAAGGACTATGTGATCAATGAAACTTTCCTTCAACTTGGATTGTTGACAATTGCTGTCCATGGAAGGGCATAAGTTGCAGCAATAATAGAACAAGCCACGTGGTAAAGATTGGACTCCAAAAGAAATAATACTTCAAGGATGGTGGAAACATTTATGGAAGCAATCAAAATTCATCATTTCTAGGTGGCGAGATAAGTTCTTCTTTGCTCGACTTGAAATATTTGAATCACCTATCTAACCTTGAATAGTTTTTAAATTCCAATCCCGAATTATTAGGTTTACTTCGGATATTAAGTTACCTCAATCTTTCTCATGCAGCATTCACTAGAATGATCCCTCAACATCTTGGAAACTTGTCAAATTTGCGCTATCTTGATTTGAGTTCATATTCTTATTCACCAGAAGAAACAAGAAAGCCAAAAAAATTCCGTAGAAAATCTATCACTTTAAAATCACCTAGAGAAAATCATAAAAGAAATAGGAATGCCAAAAAAAAAAAAATTAACCGTCAAGGATTACTATGTATTTCTCCAATTGTCTATTGCACCATAAAAGCTCAAAAATCACAGCCTAAAATCACCTATTCTAACTAGGTTCATGCATGAAGGATTAGCTAGGGTTTTCTATTAACTTGATAAATACACTATTTGCAATCAATGCATAGCATTTAAAAATAAAGTACTTTTACATATATTTTCCCTCTTCAAATACACAAATTAAATGTTAAAATTTTAAGAGAATGACTAAATTCAATGATTAATACATTTACTTTAAACTTGAGAAAAAAAAAATCCTAAATTTTCCGAGTATGTGAAATTGATAAATTTCACTATGGAAATTGAATAGTTTTTTTCGAGAAGATGATGATGAAGCTTGTTATTGAATAAAAATATAAATACCTTATATAAATTCAAATAGCAGATAAATGGACAAATCGTTACTAGTTTTAGAAGAGTGAGGAGGACACGAGGCAGGTAGGTGTTGGTGGAGGGAGGATAATGCGAGGCTGGTGGATGGTGGTGCAAGGAAGAGGATGAGGAAGCGAGGAAGGAGAGAGAGAGAGAGGAGGAAGCGAAACTCTTAAAAGGTAGTGGACGGAGGAGGCTACGGTTACGAGGAAGGAAGGAAGGAAGGAGGAGGAGGTGATGAGAGAGATGACGGGTAAGGCTGGTTGATGATGGCAAAGGAAGGAGGAAGCGAGGAGGTGAGAAGGCGAGACAGAAGGAGATGATACTGTGGGGTGAGGGATTTGGTGTAGAGATATGATCGATTACTTTGGTAAAGAGTATATTTGACATTTATCTCAATACTTAGGGTTTTTCGTTGTAAACTTTTATTTTTAATTTTTTCTAAAATATAGCAATTGAATCCGTTGCTAATGGGCACTACTAATATATATATATATATATATATATTTTTTTCCCAAATGGTAGTAACAGGAAAATCCATTACTAAATTTTTTTCGTTTTCCAAGTAGACTTTCCATTGCAATGATTTTGGGATTTTTTTTTACTATTCAAAGTCGGTTGCTATTTCTGTTGTAAATGGCAACGAATTTTTTTCATTGCTCTTATGTGCTGCTAAGATACTTTATTCTAGTAGTGGTATGACTTCAAACGTTAAATCTGATTTGTGAATGATAAACATGCTTATTGATACACATCTATTTGATTTTTATTATTTGATTGTGGAAATTCTAATTGATGATACACTTGATTTAATAAGTGTTTTGAACTTAATTTGAGCAATCGTGTGAATGTTTGATACGGATTGAGAGTACTTTTTGTGACTGAATGTCTCTTTGAAACCCATTATGTGTGAAACTAAGTTTGGGGAGATGAGTTGCATACTTAGATACCATTTGTTGTGTTAAACCTTATTGCCTAATTGTTTGAACTTTCCTTAGTCATAATTAGTTGTTGAAGAAAATTCAATTTCTAGGACTCAAGTTTAATTGGTAATAGCATTTATATGGCTTACTTGAAATTGCTTGCATAGCCTTTGTTAGTGTTGTACTTAGTATTAGTGAATTCCATGATTAAAGGTAGAAATCTTAACGGTCAGTTATTATATTGTCGAACTCAAGCTCATTTCATAGTTTCATGTTTAACTAGTATGATATTTTCTACTACTACTAGGAATACCAAATAGCCTTTCTTTATTTTTTATTATAAAATTTAAAGGAATTTACCAATTAATTTATCCATTGCAACATTTAAAAAAAAAAAAAAAAAAAAAATTGGGTAATTGTTGTAAATAGATAAATCCGTTGATAAAGTAATTACATAAAAAAAGATCCTCTAGAAATGGATAAATCGGTTGGAAAGAAGGGATAGAAAACGATTATCAATCATTCAATCCTCGTCAAAATCCTCCTTCTTCCTTCCCCTTCGCCTTTACCTTCCCACCACCGTTCTTTTTTCTACCCCTAAAATTCTATCAACTCGATCCCTCTATCCCATTCTCCCCTTTTATCTTTCCTCATATTCTTTCTCTCCCCCAATCAATCTACCCCCAAGTCAACTGTCACTACCGTCAACCACTGTCGTGCTCTACCACTATCCGCCACCTCTATCCTCCACCACAAATGGCTTCAGTTTTAGGTAAGTGTTAGGATTTTTGTAGTTTTTATTATTTTTCAAATTTAATTGCATTATTTTGTAGATTCTTTTAAATTTTTATTGATGATGTTATTATGCCTAATATAATATGTTGAAATCTTTTAGTTCGTGAATTATTAAAAAAAATCATTTTCTCTTCATTATAATTGCCTCTTTCTCCGTGCTACTCTCCTTCCCAAATCCTATCTAGTACAGTTATCTGATCTCTCTCGCTCACATTACTTACTTTATTATTATATATACATACTCAAACATGCACAAACACATAGTATGCGTAATTACTGATGAATGGATGATGTTTTTCCCATAATATATGTGAACTTTTTTCAATTGCATAACAAATTAAATAGAATGCTATAAAAGGGCTTGGTTGATTTATTATTTTTTGTTCAATTTTTAGTGATTTTTTTATTGTTCACTGGAATGGTGATTGGATTTAACTTTAACTAGTTTTGGTTTTTTGGTATTTTTTTTTTAGTGGATTAAGGTACCTTTCTGGAAAACGAATCAGAATTATTCAATGGCAATTAAAGGTTCTAATTTTTGCGAAATTATCAGTGTATGGCTATGACAATAGTGTTGTTGTGGATGGCGGTTTCTTATGCTATTAATGAAAAACATACATGTTACTAGCATTTTGAAGTAGACCAGGTAGACGAGGATGATTGCATTAGGTAGCATGGTACAATGGAAGTTAGCGTAGAAGCTGCTCAAATGTAACATGAAAAACATTTTTTTTTTTTTTCAAAGGTTTCAATATTTTTTTCCATTTTTTTTAATTTATACTTTTGATTGTTCGACCCTGAGGTTTATTTTGCAAAAAAAAAAGTACTAGTGACATGGGGAATTATTTGATTTTGCTAGGCTTGTGCTTCATTAATCCTTTCCCCTTCCCTCAATTATGCTCCTCTGCTGTTTAATTTAGTTTTTCTTTGTAGCTATTTTTTCTTTAGTTTCTTATGATCTTTGGCAATTAATACCTTTTTTAAGAATTGTGTTTATGAAATATATACTTATTTGCTTCCATGGCTCTGCTTTCGGGGTTTGTAGGCCTACAGAACAACGGAGAAAGGAACATAGTAGNCTAATTTTGAATGAGTATTTTGGGAGGAGGGTGTTGCTCATATTTATCCTACCTATGAACTTTTTTAAAGTCATACTTATATAGTGGGATGTTTGGCCAAGACAATGTACTCTTTGCCCTTTAATCTTACTTGTTGAATTTCATCAATTTGGACAAATTCGTAACCTTTGCATCATTTTGCGAACTAAAGGGAAGGAATTCATAGATTTTTCTTGTTTAATGTACAGTGTTGCAAAAGATGTTATCAAAGCTGTGAAAAAGAGGTTGCAGCACAAGAACCCAAAAGTTCAATCACTTGCCCTGAAGTGTTTCCTTGGTAACTTAACTCAGAAGTCCAGTTGTTTTTAGCTTGTTTGTATTTGCCTTTGAGTTTATTTGTTAAATGAGGTCTGCACATATGCTTGAAGCCTGCTGTTTGAAATTTTTTCTTTTGGATTGTGATGGTATAATGGCCATTCAGGATTATATACAACGCACAGGTTTCAGTGGAGTGCTAGTACAACAGATATCTAGATGACAACTTTGTACAATAGCATTTTGGTTAATGCAATAGAATTAAGCACATGCTTGTAATCTTTTAACTGGATTGGAATGCATATTCCCATGAGAATTGGTCGACTGCAGAAAACTAATTTTTGTTGCTTCCTTTTTAGCTGCCAAGTACAATACAATTCTATGAATTTGTTTCAAGAATTCGGTGTACACATGCAAAAGGTAATTTTTTTTTTTTTTAAAAAAAAGAAGATAATTAGCTACTTCTGAATCTCATTTTTTTTTTTTTTTTTTTTTCAGAACTTCAATAACCAGTTTAACTGTTGAACATATTTCAACATTCAAATAACAGTCAAACATGGCAAGAAGATACAGATTGTATGGTACAACCCATCGATTATCTAGAGTTTGATGCCATTTTTCCTTCTTCTATAATGCAGATATCCATTTTCAGCATGAGATGTATACTAAGTAAATTCCTTAAGATAATAGTTTTTACAAACACCATTCCTCATACAAAGACTTTGCATATGTTCATGGATTCACAAGGACCATGCATCATGTGCTTAATGACAAGAGAGTACAAATATGGCTATTGTTTTGGATCAGGTATTTTAGCTGAAACAATACAGTCATAATCATCTAGGCTCAAAATTTTAAAGCCAAGCTTTGGATAAACAAAATTTGAGCATGAGGTAGTTCATGCTTTTGAAATTCAATTATATACACACATGCTGCAACCTCACCAAAAAGTTTCTTTTGTATCAAGTCAAATTTTAGCATCTCCAATTTGCTTTAAAGACTCCAGAAACCAGATCAGGCCTATCTTGTGGTTCTTCCTTATATTATAATTTTTTTTGAATTTCCTTCCATATTGTATTGCATGTCATATTAAGGAAGATATCAGGTTTTCCATACCTTTGTACTAAAGCCATAGCATTTATATACCTTCTTCTCATATCTCTTGGACCTTCAATAAAGGATGCCGTAGATAGATTCTACGGCTAACACTGCTTCCAGCAATTTCTCCAATTGGAAACACTATCCATAATGCCTTTAAGGATTTCAGTTCTAATTTCTGACTGTATTTTCCTATGATAATCAAGTCTAGATAACTCAATCTTTACATAAACATCAACCACAAACTACTGCAATAATCTTCCAATATGTAACTAATATAGACCTATCATCATCCCTCATTTGAAGCTTATACCAACATTACTCTCTAGCAAAAACTACAGCATTTAATTTTTTCCTTCTTCAACAGCTATAAAGTAAATATATATATATATATATATATATATATATATATATATATATATATATATATATATATAGATAAAGGAAGTATATAATCGAAGCTGGTGAAAAAACTATACAAAAAATGTCCATAGGAGAAACTTTAAGTGTTATAAATTATTTACTTGCCTTGTTTTTCCAAGTGCAACAATTCTGAAGCAGATCCAATAGAAGAAGGATCAATGTAGAATTCATCAAGAGAACTATGATGCCTCCTCTTTTCTTTTTTTTTGAATTAGCTAATTCCTTGGGATGCCATGATGCCATCTATTTTCACCTCGTGAGAACAGTAAAAGATACTGTAATGAATCATAGCATGCAAAATAGTGTTTAATCCTATGGCTTGTATTAGCATGTGTATAAACCTGAATATGAGCACTCTGATCAAGATTCTGATCATCAGATTCCGTTCATATAGCAGCTACTTGAGAAGTAGATGGCAGATCGTATACACGCTAATCTAATCCAAAATGAGAATTGAGAACAATGGTTTTTTCTTCAATGTTAGAAATGTCTCGAAGACCTTAAAGAATTCAGCATATGGATTATGACCAAGGACCTTCATTAACAACTTAATGGTGCTCTCACGAAGTCTAGGTAAAGCATCAATTCTCTTAGACAATTCCTCTTCTGTGCCAAAAAAATAGAGTTGAATTCCGGAAGGATTCCATCACCAGAATCTTTTAAGTTGTTCAAAAAGTGGTACACTTGACTTTGAACAAGAAATGTATAAACTCCTTTTGTATTGTCTTCTTTGTCAGGTCATGATCATATTTGGTGCCAAGAGACGTAAACGCAAGAGAGTTATTATACATTTGGGAATTCTTTCAAAATTTTGCACTTGCCTCATCATAACCACTATAAAGGCGCAAAAAATCACACGGCATTGCCAGAGTAACAACTGATATTTCTCCTCCAGAACAGCAAAAATTTGGTGACTCCAAGTGAAATTTCTTTGATCCACAATGAGGACAATCTGGAGTAGTTGGAAGTTCCATAGGTTTTTGCAGGATCATTTCCAAGCAAGACAATCGTTTCTTGACAATTTTTTGCTGTTCTGGAGGAGAAAGAAACTCCTGTTTCTACGCGTCCTACACTAGTCCTAGTGACATTTTTTATCAGGCTGCTTTGATTTCCTTTGCCGAGTCTGTAAAGCAGGAACCTTATCAGTAACTTGCTTTTTCTTTTTCTTTTTCTTCTGAGCATAAAGCTCTCTATGACGTAGCAATGAGTCTTCTTTTTTTCTCTTGCAGCAGTCTCAGCCTTTTTTTTACCACGGCGTAATAGTTCATCTTTTTTATTTTGTGGCATTCAAGCATAACGATTATGCTGTAAAAGCATCTTCGTCCATCTGATCACTGACCAGATGAACCATACCAAATAAATAAAGCAAATAAAAAGCTAAACTAATAATGAAGTTAAAAAAAGAGAGTACAAAACCAATGAGATAACAACACTTTAAACACAGTTACTTTGCACATTTATTTGCATATTTTAATATCCTAAAACACTACATAACATAATATCTGACACATAAGAGTTACTGATAAAAGAACATCTAGCACAAAAAGTAAAAAAGCATAGGAACAATATCAGTAAACCGAAAAAAGAAATAAACCATGACAGACCAGCATTTATGATCCAAAACAGAAAATTTGCAGCCAAAGTTAGCTATAACAACCATATTAATCATATTCATCGTCTTCATAATACATGATAATCATCATCATCTTACTATAAAGTTTGCATAGTCGGCAAAGACCAAAACATAAAGAACAACACAACAAAAGATAACAGGCAAGGACAGGTACCAACAAGACAATACATATTGAAGTTAAAGAAGATCAAAAAATGAAAAAGTAGAGATGGAGAAATTGTAAATTGAAAAGAGAAAGAGAGCATTACAATGTTACCATGGGAAAAAAAGCAATTAGCATCAATTAGCATAATTACTTGTTCTTGTAATTGACTTACATATTCAGAATTGAGAAAAAGATTAGAACTAACATCCCATGTGTCCAAACTTGATCAGACAAAAATAACCTCCCCAAAATTCGTATATCCAATTGAAAACAAAGTAAATGTAGGAGGAATAAAGTATAAAGAAGTTGTGAGAGTAGTAATTTTAACCTGAACATAATTTGCCAACAAGAAGTGAAAGTAAATTATTGAGTCAAGAACCATGCCTACTTCTCTGAATTGTCGGCTGGAACATGTATTACCCATTAGCATAGTGTACAATTCATATACACTTAGTAGAAGAATCAATAATCGTGATGTATACAACTACGTCCAGATTTAACATTTTTCTACTATTAACTGTTGGAAACTACACAAAACCTGGGAAAAGAAATAAAAGGAAAGAGATATGAGAAGACTATAAGAAAGAAAAGAAAGAAAGGGGAGAAAAAAAAAAAGAAAAAAAAAACAATATAAAATAGAATAGAAATGAAAAGAAAGAAAGACAAGGGAAGAAGAGAAGAAGAAATGAATGAATGAATAAAATTTTTCCACTCTGACCGTTTTTGTTTATTATATATCAATTAATATATATTTGTCATCAATCAATAATTTCTAGTGAACGATTTAAGAATTTTAGAATTAAAAGTAATATAAATTAAGTATTTACTGAAATTGTTATTTTATAATTCCAATAAATTACATTGATGCAAATTTATGTAGGATTTATATTCTAATACTTTATGATGATTTATTTATTTCTTTTTTTTCAACCCTTAACTTCCATTATTCTTTTTTATTTATTTATTATCCTAAAATTCAGCAAACACGTATTTTGTGCTACTCCAACACAAGTAGTAATACCATTTAGGCTTAATTATAGTTTACTCCATATAATTAGGGGATAGTTACAAATTGTCCCCTATATTTGTTTTATCTACAAATTATTCTGAAAATTAAATGAAGTTAAAATTTTCGTCTAAAGAGAGTAGTGAAATGTTATAATTGCCCTTAATATTTTAATTACCTTAACCAACATAAAATTAGGGTGAATTACATTTTGGTATCTGATTTTATTTTATGTCATTCAAAAGTAACAATATTTTTTCATTCAACATTATTGTAAAAAAAAATTTACCTTCAATATTAATTGTATGAATTAATTTAATATTTTAATTTTTTTTCTTCACATCCATTTTTTAGCATGCCATCACATACTTGTTTCATCAATATTATTAAAGTATTTTATTTATTCAATCACATTACTTTAATTTTATTTTATTTTCTCTATTATCAATAATTAATTCATCACTATGTATTTAAAAAATGACATCCGGCAACATTAATTGAGTAAATATACTAGTTTGAAATATAATCAATATATATTCCTAATAAATTTAGAATAATAAATTTAATTTATTAGTATCATTTTCAAATTTAAGAGAAGACAAAGTGTAACTAAAAATATTAAGCACAATTATGACATTTCACTATTCTGTTTAGATAAAAATTTTAACTTTATTTAATTTTAAGAATAATTTATAAATAAAATAAATATAGCACACAATTTACAACTATCCCCTAAATACAAGCACATATTTAAGTGAAAATGCCCAAACCCTCTGAAAATTTACCCAAATATTAGTTCACTCGATCTAGTTAAAAAATTAAAATTAAAGTAGCAAAAAATTTACTCTGTCTACTACCAATTTTTGTGGTGAAGGGTGGAGTCCTCTCCGACCATTGATGTCATTGTTCTGGTTTGTACTTGGCCAACTCGCTGAAATTGAATCAATGGTAAAAAAATTCCTCAAATTTCCGCAAATTATTCAATTTCTTGCTGACCCTTTTACTGAAAATCAATCTGTTTTATGAACTTTAATGTTTTTGATAGTAATTTATTGCCCGAATGAAATTTTGTGTAGTTCAAGATGCTTTTTTGAATTGAAATTTTGAAAAAGATGGATTAAATGAGAAATGGATTTTTGTTGTTTTTTTAAATGGTTAAAGTTTGAAGATAATTTTGGAGATTTATATGGAAAGTTTGATTTCAAGAACATTTACTTGTTCACGAGATTTATGGTGATAAGGTGTTTGAAGAAAAATGAATTTTTCTGTTCGCACCATGGTATGCTATAATGTGTCTTGAAATTATGATAAGCCGTGTTTCTAAGATTGAATCCTGGTTTATAAGTTGTGTGGAGATGGTGTTATTTTCGGTGTTATGACTCTCTGACTAGTAAGCGCTTAAAAAGATAAGGATTTTGGTTGAATTTTGCAGCATTTTAATTGATTAAAGTAGTGAAATTTGATTGTGTATTTTAGTTGCCAGCATGCTGATAGCTTCGTTTTGCATATAATGATGAGGTTGTGTTGAGTACCATGTATAGGAATACATCTTTAGTTTTGGTAATATGGAGCTATTTACTGTTATCTTGTACGTATTCATAGGGTACTGCAAAGAAGATAATAACAAAAGAAGAGTGGGAGAAAAAGCTCAATGATGTAAAGATAAGGAAAGAAGATATGAATAAATTGGTGATGAACTTCCTCGTGACAGAGGGTTATGTTGATGCAGCTGAAATATTCAGAATGGAATCTGGGACTGAGCGTATCCTTGTCATTCTAGAGGATAATCCATTTTTATATCTTTTTATGTGATAATGCACCATTAGAAGATTTGGATTTACATGATTTGCTTTTTCCTTATGACTTCATAGCTGACATTGATCTGGCAACTATAACTGATCGGATGGCAGTTAAGAAGGCAGTGCAGTGTGGTAATGTGGAGGATGCAATTGAAAAAGTGAATGATTTGAACCCTGAGGTATGCTATCCCATCTTCTATAAATTTTGCTTGTCACTCACCTACCCCCCCTCTCGTATCTGCATAAGATAAACAATGCTTTAACAGTGGTATATTCTACATTTCCAGTCTTTCTAATGTTTTTTTCCTTCTCTCATTATCTTTAATGGGGAGGTGGGGGCAGAAGTAAGTGTAGGCATACATCAATTGGTTCTATAAGTACATGCATATAGTCATCAAATATGAGCTCTATCAATACATTGTTGGGAGGTAAAGTACATCAAACTGATATATCCGGAGTAGCCTACACTTGCAAATAAACATGCAAATTGAAGACATTGATGACCAGATATGTTGGTTCTAACGCACATGACATGTTAGTAGTCAGCTAGGTGCTTGTTTATAATATTTGAATTAATTTAATTTGTTAATGTATGTTGTAATAAAATATGGCTCGCTGGACGAGCTTTGTGTGAATGTGATTTGGTACACTGCAAAGACTATTAAGATCCTATAGACTGGAATACGTTGTAGATTTCTGGCTGCAGCTCTCAGCTAGAGACTGCTAATGATCCCTGTCACATTATGCAATTTAGATGGTTCTAGGAGGAGTATCATTGCAAAAAAACAAATGGCACATTTCAGACTCTTGAATTTACTCAAATTAGTTGTCGAATTGTTGATTGAATCTTTCTTGTGAATCAATGCATTAAGAACAAGTGTGTGGTATGCATGATTTGTGAAGTAAGTATACAATGCTAGTTGTTGTTCAAGGACCCAATGCATGCTTATATAATTCTCTTTATCCAGTTTACTCCCTGCCAATTTTTATAATTCTTTTTTTTTTTTTTGGAGCAATTTTTAGAGTTCTGATTTGAATATTTTCTTGGTTAGTTCTTTTTACTTTTTCTGGCTAGATTTTTGGCAAGCATTTAAGTATCTTCTAAAACCAAAGTCCGGATAGTTGTAATGTAGCTGTTAAATTCTAATATCTTCCAGCTAATCTTTCAAAGAGTGGTAAATGATCATTGCAAAATATTATTTGAAAGAAAAGTCTTTTTAACCTAGAGAGTGAGTATTTATTTTGGGAACTGATTGCGTAATTGCACTCATCAATTGTGAGAAATCAAGAATCTTGTTTCTGGAACGGCTTGACTCTAAATATGAGATATCTCTTGCCAGTGCATGAGAGGAGGTTGAAGCCTAATGATATTTTCATTTTGTGGTGTAAAATGTCAACCCTGTTTTTCAGTTTCTTGAATGGTGCACAGAGGCTTTAGTTTGAGATGAGAGTTCTTCTAGTATTTCTTACTTGGTTCTCTGATTGTAATCTGCTCTCATTTTATGAAGTTGTGGTTAATTCTCTTAATTTGCTCTTCATTATTAAATCTGATATGTAAATTTTGTTACTCCCTTTGTTTTTGTCATGTTTCTATGCTTCACTCCAGGCCTCATTTTTTCCCTAGTTTTTTGTGGGAATTTGGATTGACTTATTCCAAGTTATCTATCCCAGACATTCCCACCCCCTCAAAAAATATAATTTGTTAAATAGATGCGTGCTTATTATTGGCATTTGTCAAACGTGAATTTGTGATGTTTAAGATGCTGATATCATTTGAACAAGACATAATGAAGCACTGTTAATGCAGATATTGGATACAAATCCCCAGCTCTTTTTCCATCTTCAACAACAAAGATTGATAGAATTGATCAGGAATGGAAAAGTTGCAGAGGCTTTAGAGTTTGCTCAGGAGGAGCTCGCTCCAAGGGGAGAAGAAAATGTAATTCTTGGCTTGTTATGTGTACACATGAAGCGTATTCATCTATTCATCTATTATTTTATTGCACCAAATGCTGGTAGTTGAGTCATGACTAGTTCTACACCATAAGTGACTTAAACCATTCATCTTGATTTCTGATTACTCTTGTGGAAGTAGATATTTCCAAATTTCAGACCTCAACTGGAAACCTGAAAATTTTAGTATCAGGCTTAGGATTCTTGTACTTTTGGTTGCAATAGTTGATTCTCAAGAGGATAGGATTCTCTTGCAGCAACTTCTTTATTTTTTTAGAAGAGTTGGAAAGGACTGTTTCGCTATTGGCTTTTGAGGATGTCAAGAACTGCCCAGTCGCGGAGCTTCTGGACATCTCACAACGCCTTAAGACTGCTAGTGAGGTCAATGCGGCAATCCTTACCAGCCAAAGCCATGAAAAAGGTTACTCTCTATGCTCTTTATATACTTTTGTAAGACTTGATACTCCTACAAGAGAAAGCTTATCAACTTTTTCTTTTTTAAAAAAATAAGTTTCTTTGATGCTTACCAGCTCTGTAGAAAACATGGAATTTCTTTTGATTCTACATGCAATTTAAACTGTTTCTGGCCTCTCCCAATGTCAGTGCCCAGTCATAATCATGGTCATACTCATAGATGTTCATGTCTGTTTTCTGATTGCTAGAGAGACTTAGAAGTCTCATTTTGAAGTGTCTAAGTAGTGCTGTAAACCAGTAGAGTGGTAGTTTTCAAACTCCACTAGTTTAATCATCTAACAAGCTTTAGGTCCCCCAATTGAACAAAGATTCAGGTAAAAAATCTTTTCGGAACTCATTGATGAAAATCATAAGCAAAGCTCTTCTCAAGCTTGTTCAGCTTGTGTAGTTATATCGTATTGTGCTTGTTTGTATCTTACTATGTAGGATACTTTAACATTTCAAGAATAACAACATCAGACCTCAAGATTACCGAACTATGAAAACATGGGGGGGAAAAAAAGTAATATACGATAGGAATCCAAATTCTCAATCAAATCTCAACTTAATCAAACTGGCATGTCAATTGGTTTGAAATACATTAAATATCTGAGGCTTTCTGCCTCGCTACTGAGGGGTGCTCACAGTTTTGTGTTTGATACAATTCTCTGAGCTAATCTGTTTATTAGAGGAGAAGGAGAATATGGAGAGATGGGAGGAGGAGAAATAGGGGAGGCAGTTAGTCAGAGCTGGTGTATGAAAGAGGAGGAAGAGAAAGATGAGAAAGGAGATGAGATGTAGTGAGGTTAACGGTGAGATTATGGGATTGGGGGCTCATTGTCATGTAATGGATTTAGGATGTCACGGAAGAGAAGTGGGGTGTAGTAACGAATATTTAACCAGAGTGGGAAAGAGAAGTAGTGGGAGGCAGAAGCTTAGATGCAGGTGTAATACATCTTCTAAATGAGTGTATTTACACTCTTGTTGACAAACAGAGTTGAGCTTTTCACGAAATGATTGTGTTCGCTTGATATGGAACAGAGCTGAGTTTGAAGACCGAGCTTGATTTGTTTGTTGAATAAGTGGGCAATAAACAAGCTCAAACAAGTTTTGTCCATGAACAGATGTTGTAGTTAACAGCTTCAAGTCTAAGCTGTTGGTTGTTTTATTGTATAAAATTGTATCGATTCAATGAAAGTAGTACTCATTGCTTGTGGGATTCTTCTAATCAATTATAATGGAAGATTCTTGATCCTTCCCCAGTGAACATAATTGATTTGAAGTCAGAGAACTATGGAGCACAGATTTCCAGCACACCGCACATTTTAACTTATTGCTTTCTATGAATAAGTTTCTTCTCATTTTATATGTCACCAAGAGAAAGACAAAGAGCAGGGGGGAAACTAATGGCGTTGAGTACTGAAATTGAAGGCTGAACTTACCTTTTGAGACGTTAATGCTATGCAGATAGTGTTGCTACATACTAAATAGCCGTGCTGGATATTCAGCTTGTAATCTGCTTTCAGGATTAAAAATTATTTTAATTTTGTAACTCAAGTACTTAGAAAACATGTAGAACTGGGGATTTTATCATTTTTGAAAAATTTCCTTTGACCTGCATTTGGGTTATTCAGTTTATAATGATACAAGATCAGAAAAATGATAGCCTCAACTCATAATGCCATGAATTCTTTTGGTAAATCATGATAATTCTTCGTCTTTTGAAACTGCCTATTGAAATCAATATTTGCTTTCATCCCTTTTCCCCCTATGAGACATACTATGGCTGACAAGGAGCAGCTATGTAAAGAAAAAATCGTTATCCATTTTAGTCCTATTCAAGTAGCTTCTCTTGTGACATTGGTGATGAATATGTTCTAGTGAGAACATGAGAGAAAAATGCTGAATGCTTTCCCACCAAATGCCAAATTATTCCAAGTTTAAACTTATTATGGCTGCAACTTTTGGAAAGTGGAAAGTTGAGCTAATCTGATTTCCAAGACTTCCAGTGGCATGTACAGTCAGTGTTCAACGTTGATACTGTTGTTTACTAGTGTTTACAGATTTTTCTGTGACTTATCTGTTGTGATTCTGATAAAGTAGTTATGTAAATCTGCCAATACAACAAATCTTCTGTAAAATAATTTAATGCTGATTCAATGTCTTTATTACTGCATATATTGGCACATTCTTTTGTCATACAAATGCTTTGGTGGACCACTTTAAGCTGCAAGTGAACTTCTCTTCCTCTTGTCAAATTCAATATGCGTCATCAATTATTTGGACAATGTACCATGTGTCCTGAAAGATCATGTGCAGATTGTTTTCATTTGTTTTACTCAGAGAGACTTGTATATTACTTATCGTATGAATTTCTTCTATGGCAGACATTTGTTGTATTTAACTTGTGCATCTTTAACTTTTGAACTTATTGATGAACTAGTAATAAGGAGTTCAAAATGCTATCGAACGTGCTCATAACAATATAATGATTGGATAACAGATCCTAAGCTGCCAAGCTTGTTAAAGATGCTGATGTGGGTGCAAAACCAACTTGATGAGAAGGCAGCTTATCCTCGCATAAATGATATATCTACGGCCACACTTGAAGATCCTGGTGTTTGATGGGCATGCAATCTTCTTGCTTGAATGATTCAAGGTTTGCCTACTGCTGATTCACAGTAAGACGACGAAGAGACTGGGACATCTTTTATTTTATTTGGAAGAAAGTAGTTAATTTAGTCATTTATGAATGTCATTTTCATTATTTGTACTTTCCTAGGGCAATAGTTTTCTGCATAGAAAGCCTTGCAGCGGTAAAAACTTGATGTACAGACCATGAAAACCCCTTCACGTATTTCGCTATCTCGCTATGAATCTGGAATTTTTACTGTTTTGTGTGTAAGAACTAAGAAATTAGGTTTGGCTTTGCTTTCCTAACAAGAGACAGCATCATTAATGATGGATTTAGGTTGTCACTTGCATCAACTATATGGCAACAGTGATGGCTTTCTTTATTTATTTGTGTCTGTTGTTGGTCAGTATATATATTGAATAAAGTAGTATGTACTTTCCCGAACTATTCACAACAAAAAGTTGAGACATTTTAACAGAAATATCAGCTGGCTAAAACACATGCCAAATTAGGTTTATAAGTCTTCTTTTTATGTTAATCTTTTAGAACTTTTGCAGTTATGTTCAAGATCACTGATATTATTTGCTAACAGGGAACTGTTATTCAAGAATCTAAATTCTGAAATGTTATTAATTTGATCAATAATATGGCAAAAAGGAGAATATTCGTTTGGGTAGCCATTAATAAGATTATATTTATAATATAATTAGGATTAAAGAATTTACTGGAGCAATTATTTTAAATGTATTATATGGAAAACGTGTTTAATCAATAATTGTAAAATATTAGTATTCGAAGAATAATGAAAAAAATTTCAATCTAAACGGTTGCGATAACTGTTGCATAACAAGGCTAAATTACTTGAAGAGAAAAACAAACTTTCATTACTAATTAATATGAAATATGGATTAATTAGAGGTGTAGAAACACAAAGTGACATAAGATTCAAGACTCCAAAAAGATGACATAAATCCAAGTAGTAGTAGCACTTTTGGAACAGCCGTTGTGGAGTTTAGAATTATGATTCTGCTGGACAAATACAGCCTTTGTCTTCTCTCCCAATTCATAACAGCCATCATCAAAGTTGAGTGCATAACTTGAAGGATCATACTGGAATTTGAGCTGTTGTTTGCCACCATTCTTGACAACATTCTTCACAGCTGCTCTCATTTTCAAGAAAAGTCTTCTGAAATGCTTCTTAGTATAAGTATTCACCCATGATGCTAGCAAATTTGCTGCCAATCCCATCATGTTTAACTATTCACTCAGCCAAACCAATGAGACAAATTTGAAGGAAATAAAATTTTCTAAAATATTGGCTTCTTGTGATGTTTGGTAAAAGTGGCAAAGACCCTTTATGCATTTATAAAAAACTAACAAGAAAAACAAAAGAACTGAGGAAGAAAGAAAGGTTCCAAAGCTTTTAGTGGGAATGCAAGAAATGAGACCAAAAGAACTAAGTGGTAGTGCAAAATGGAAATTCTTGTGTGACTTTTTAAAGAATATAGTTACTAGTTGCAGGCAACATTTCCCTCACAGTGCCACAGTGTTTTTTTAAAATTGCATTGGGAGACTCAAATTCCATGATCCAGAGAGAGACAAAGGCAGAGACAGATA
This sequence comes from Cinchona pubescens, assembly GCA_025175665.1. NCBI lineage: Eukaryota > Viridiplantae > Streptophyta > Magnoliopsida > Gentianales > Rubiaceae > Cinchona > Cinchona pubescens. The sequence goes on from JANKKI010000250.1 coordinate 330,546, forward strand.
GCAATGAAAAGAGAGCCCCTCCTGCCTTTGTACCATCACTATCCAATTAGTTGTAACAATACAATGCAATGCTGCTTTTTCAGAGCTCAATTTATCTGCACTTCATAATAATAGATGTAATTCCTAGACCCTTTTTGTACATTGTACTATTACTAGTTATAGGTGTAATATTTGTGTAGAAACTTGCTTAGGACTAGTTAATAGTTATAGGTTCAATATTAATTTGTGGTAAAATTACTTAGGTGAGTAAGGTTACGATCGTTGTTCTCTTGTTTATTTCGAATTGTTGATATTGAGGTATGATTAAATCGTATTGAGACATTTGAATAGTTCTAAATTGACTTTATTAGTTTGTGACTTTTCAAGTGGATATTTAACTTGGAAATATTTATGCAATTTGACTAACTTTCAACTCTCAACCTTAGAAAAAATTTAAGGGCCTTAATCAAAATTTTGTCCCATGATTGATACTTTGGTCCATCATAAGCACAAGCAACTTTAATTTATTTAATTTCTAAATTTTTTCTTGTTTTTTTAATGTAATTTTGTTCTTAAAAAGGTCAACTTTGGTTAAATAAATGCTTTTAAAAAGACTGAATCAAGTTGCTTTTTCAAACACCTACACAGGGCTAACTAAACCATGGAGTGATTAAATATGTCTTCTCCTTCGAGATTTAGCCAATTTAAGCCAAATCAGTACAATCATAGGAAACTTTATAAAATTAGTGTTGTATAAATATTTAAAATATAATAATATGGTACTTAAAGAAATTATAAAATTTTCTTTTCTTTTGTAATATTAAACTATTAATTAGTGCCACTATACGTTGAAGGAAAATACTTAAGTAGACTCGATCTTTGGTCCCACCTATAGACCCTGTGATCAGAATTAAATTTTAAAAAATCTTGCTTACATCAGTTGATGTCATAGATTCTTTAAGGTTTAATCCATACTACAAGATTTACAAGTGAAGTCAAAGATCCGGTATACCTAAATATTTGTCTAGCTTGAATATGTTGGATAAGTTGGACAATCATAACCTGACCGAGCTTGTCTTGCCGAATTATCTCAACTGTCCAATGATTTCACCATAGGCAGGTATAGCATTTTAAAGCAATCATGGACAAGTCCATATGGATATTCAAAATTTTGCTATCCAAGTTACATAATACAATGCATCAGGCAACAAGTTTTGCCGAGCAAAATCCCATGTTCGTACATATAATATACGAATCTTATATTGTATATTCTATTTTTAATAATTTGAATCCATAAGACATTATTAAAACGTCATAAAAAAAATGTCTTACTAATTACCTAAATTGCATTAAATAAATTTGATCATCATCATAATTTAATATAGATTCGTTTTGCATTTTTTTTTTTTTGGGGGAGGGGGAAGGGGTAGAATAGGTATAAGAAGAAAATTAGCTATGCATTTCTCATACCTTGAAAAATTATATAATATTTGAAAAATTCATGCGAACTCATAAGAAAATTATGTCATTGGATTTTGAAAATACATTCTTTTAAAATATAATAGATGAATTCAGTAACGAAATTATTGAATTTCTATTTAATTATTTAAGTAAATTTAATTTATACATAGACCCATAAGTCAAATCCATTCACGTACAATGCCAAAATTATGCTTTTGTGACTTTTGATCACGGGCCTTTGAAAATGGGTAGGTAATCTAGATCTAAGTTTACGCAGAAAGATCGGTTGCCACAGCATATATATTTTTTAAATGACATAATTATCCTTTCATCTATTCTAATTGTTTTCGTAGACTCACCTCCCCTTTATTTCATACACCTTTGTTGTCAATCCAAAAAATTTCCCCAAGCCAACAAATATTTTTTGGCAAGTACAAGATCAATTCTATAAATAAAAAACTTAACAAATAACAATATGGTGATTTGTGATACAGGACATGCTAGAGATTATTTGAAAATTGTTGATAACCAAATTCAAATGCTACAGAAAAAAGAAAAGACAGGTTCTGTGAGATATTCAAGACGCAAGCCCCAAACAAGGGTAAGTATTATAAGGGTAGTTATGTCATTTGGAAAAAATATGCTATGACAATAAAATTTTTATTGTGGCAATATCATTGTTTAAAATTAAATATTATAAAATTTTATTTATAAATATTTATTTATTTTATAAAATTTAATTTATATTATTGTTGTATTTGAATTGATAGATTTAAGAAATAATTTAAAATTCATTCATTTATTAGAGAAATTTATAAAGTCAAAATAAATAAATTTAAAATCTATTTAAATTAAAAAATTATTTAAAATCCTTCATTTTTATATTTTTTAATTTGAATAAATTTAAAATTTATCCATTATAACTTTATAAAAAATTTTAAAAAATAAATAAATTTTAAATTTTTTTTTCAAATTAAGCGATTCAAACATAATTTATAAGATTTGCAAGTAGAATCAAATGCTAGATGTATCCAAGCATTTTCCCTTTGGAGTAAAGGTATCAAATTGAAATCTTTTCTACATGATCCATCAAATCAAAGAGCCCTTTTTTCTCTACACTCATTTGTCTCCAACAAAAGGTAATGTAAGAGGTGTTCGGGAATCGTGGATATCTATACCTGCTTTCTCTGTCTCCTACCAGTAACCATTTTGGACTTCGCATTTACATTCTCAATAAATTCTTTCTTGTCCTATTCCCCAGTCTCCGTTCCCCTTGGCTTCTTCTGTGACATTGGTTACAGGTTATTCCCTCTTGAATTATAGGACCTATGCAGGATATTATAAGATGGGTTAAAATCACTTAGCCCCCCCCCCTAACTTTTTATGATTTAGTATTACTTTATACCTTAAATTATTTTTTTATCACTTTAATATTTTCTTTTCTTGTCACTTCAAATCAATTTTTAACAGAAATTAGCAAGTAACAGAATTTGGAGAATTTGTTGTACGCATCGTTAGAGTCGAGAATCGCCATTTCTCTTACTTCCATTACAATTTGGCATGAAATGGCAAGAAATAAAAATTTTAAGATGTAAAGTGAGTAAAAGGAAATAGTTTAGAGTGAAATATGATGAATTGTAAAAAATTAAGGGGGCAAAATGGATTTAACTTTTTTTTTTTTTTTTGGCCGCTACCTAACCATGCATGAAGCAAATTGGCGAAGGTTCGTCACTTGTTTGACTTTCATTGAAATTCGGCTTGAATTAGCACGAGACAAAAACAATTGGGCTGGAAAATGATCAAAAAGTAATTTAGGGTATAATGTGATAAATTGTGAAAAGTTAAAGAGGTTGTTTTAGTACATGAACTTAAGTTTCCCCCAAAAAAATAAAATAAAGAACGTTTGGTTGAACTTGTAAATATACAAAATTAACGATACAGTGTTAAACCTTAACATAACTATAGAATTTTTCCAAATCTCATCTATTAGTATATTGTCACCTCTGGCCCAAGAAAAATATCCATTTTAGTTATTGGATCTTGAAAAGTTTTAATTTTACCCCATGTTTATTAGTGAAACATCATATGTACTAATAGCTATTGTAGTAATTATTAATAAAAGAAACAAGTAAAACATCATCTTGGGATTACTAGTCTATTACTTAATATTACGTTTTATTAAATAAATGTATTATTTCTACCTTTTGTACTTGGTGAGACTACTTCATTAGGAATATGTCTTGGAAAATAAATAAATAAATAATATCTTGGAAAAATATTCGATGATGAGATGTCTACCCCCTAGAAATTTTCAACTCCGTTGAGATGGGCCGGACAGATTGCTTTTTCATATTTTAACTCCTGCTCAATGACTAGTGGCCCATGATGGCGGATCCATCTATATTTAGGCCCATTATCAGATAGGCCAAAATAGTAGTAAGTAGAAGAGTGCACACTTCAAGGGGGGATGATTCCATTTTGACAGGGTGTGTTTCTTGGCCAACGCAATCACGGTAATAATCGGGACTTTCTAGAGAAAATTCTTTACTATTAACCGTAACCGTTAGATGATTGAATGATAACAAATTTTTTTATTTTTTGATAATTTTAATAACTATCATACCCATTCTATATTGAGGAGTGATTAAATAAGAGTTACTCTATTCTTGAGTTATATTAGTGACGTTGCTGCTTGAAGTGTGATTTACAATACAGCGATTCATTTTAGAATCTTTTGTCAGAATAAATTTTCAGAATTCCACCTCTGATGATTGATCTCAGTTTATTCAACAAACAAGAAATACCTTCTTCTTTTTTTTTACTTCTATTTTGAAAGAAAATAACAATAAACTGATTGAAAAAAAAAAAGACTATATAGGTAAGCTCATGACAAAAAAGAATGGACACTAGACTATTTTATAGTTTGACTTATAACTTGCACATTCTTCATACTTGAATCCAAAACTATTCACTTGGGTCATGTTTAATTGCTACATCAAGGGCTCATTGCCCTTGATAAATAATTAAGAAGCTCGTTAATAAGAATTAGGGCAAAAAACTTTTATAATCACTAAACTATTTCTGTTGTTCACTTATGGCCATCGAACTACTTTTGATTTCAAACTGTCTACTAAATTATTTTAATGGTTCACTTTTGGCCATTCAACTATTTTTATTTCAAATGGTCTACTAGCCATTAAGATAGCTAAGCATAATATGTATATAATGGCTATTAGTATATTATTACACAAAAGTTTGGTGGGTAAATTGAAATAAAAAATTAAATAACCATAAATAGACTATAAAAATAATTTAATAGACAATTTAAAACTAAATGATCATAAGTAGACTATGAGAGGAGTTTAGTGGCTATATATATATATATATATATATTTTTCCCTAAGAATTACTATAGTCATCATATATGCTTTTGCTTTTTCGGTTCAAGATTTTTCATTTTTGTGACAATGAAGAAGTAAAAACAATAGAAGTGGCACGCAGATGTGATGTGAAACAGAGAATTGGGCACTTTCTTCGGACAAAGCTGCATCAATACCAGGTTTATTGGTTCCCTAGTTGCACGTCTTCTAATTTGTTTTCTGAACCCCTAAGCAATTGCATAATTATCTATATTGATTTAATTTTATTTTGTTTGGGAAAATATATTGATTTAGTAATACTGCCATTTTAATACTACTAAAGTATTGGCTTAGGATTTTGAAGCTCAAAAGGCAGATCAAGAATCATCTTTGGACTTTAGATTGTGAGACATTATGTTCTAGTTCAATCCAAAAAAGTCAAGTTTCTTGATAAGCAAAAACTCCATGATGTCTGGCGCCGAACTGAATTATTCTTACTCAATGAGAGCCTAATAGGCTATTACTAGTATTAATATTGACTAGTGAGATTTTGTTTGTGCCCTGAATCTCATATCATATCTTTTATGGATTGACTCCCTCTTCTTTTTAGGTGCTTTTTCAGAGTGGTGCGTGAAGACGTGCATAATAGAGCCAACCAAAGTAACATTAAGTCATTAACCAACCCTTCCAGCCACAAGTAAAGATGAATTCTTAATCTATGCTTATGTTCTAACTAAAGATGATTGATTGCATAAATAACATATAATTAATAGGCTAATTAAGACTTAGGTATATGATTGATCTCGAGAACACAAGACACAAAGAGGTGACTCACACTTATAGGTCTCACACTTTTACAATTCCAAGTATGCCTAATCTTTTCATTTCTCGGATCTATAATAGAAAGACATGGGCCATCCATGGAGCTAGAGGTGTTCATGGTCTAATCGGGTATTTAATTAATATGATTTGTATTCGATCCTACTCAATTACATCAAGTCAGAAAAAAGTTAATTAGGTACCGGAAATTTACCACTAAACTATACTTGCCACAATGCAATTATTATGTACAACTAGACCTTTTGTTTAATAGGTAAATTGGACATAATCAAGAACCAAGATAAGTTCATCAAAAAAATCATCAAAATTAGAATGTTGAAATCTTCTTTTATATGGATATATGTTAGGATAGTAAGTCGTAACCATATTCAGTCATTTGGATACATGCTAAAAACGGATTGGATGATGTATAGTCCAATTATGATTTTTTTTAATGTAAAATTACACAATAGACCGAACCAGATACATATCGGAACACAATTCTCGACCTACTATCCAATCCGATAATATTTAAAATTCAATCCGTTACCCGATCTTATAGTACTAAACGGTTATGTAAATATTCTATTTTTATGAGTTAGTGATTTTTCGAGTCGGTGGAACAAAATGAACACCCCCTACATGTAACACCATGAAATAGTTAGACTTGTATCTTTTTTGCTGTTTACTACCAAGCATGATCTTCCACTTTTATGGTCCTCTTCTAAGCATGATTTATGCACTGCACACAAACAGTATTATAGTTGTAGTTTGCAATTTAGCGGATATATTGGATTGTCGGCACACCACTTATTGGCTTGTTCTCGGTTTCAAGTGGCATTTATCTTCATTTGCCATATACATCAGTTTTTCTTGGTCTAACACTTAATTTTATGACTTTTATTTTTTATTTTTTTTTTGAAATAATTTTATGACTTTTATGAAAAAGATATAGACACATACTGAGGTTTAATTCAGTTCAGTATTTAAAAGGAAAATTAGAATTTCTTTTTCTTGTTTCGAGTTTAAGTTCATATTTTATGTCTAAAAACGTATTAAGAAAAGAAAGCGGGCCAACTTGTTATGTTAATAAGAGAAATCTACTGAATGAGGTGAATCATTTGGATTTTGGAGACCCTCAGAATCCATTCCAAAATCTGGTAAACGCGCGTGCTTGAACGATTCTAATTTACAAGCAATGCGTCAGATTTCAAAGTAGTAAATCTCAAGAAATAAAAGAATTACCATCGAGAGAATTATTTCATTAAATTTAAAATTTATAAAATATACACGTATAAAATATATGATATTATATTTTACAAATTCTTAAAGTATAACGATATAGTTTTATATTAGAATTCTCATAAAATTATCAATCACTTATCAGTCATCACTAGTTACAAGTTTGGTCTTTATTTAGCTATTACCACTAGATTTTTATGGAATATACATTTGTGATCATTGGCTGTATTTCTCATTATTGATGTAGACTTGCACAAACGGATCTAGAGTACAACAATCTTGTGCATACAAAAGATCAAGAAGAAATGGATTGGATCAAGATTTTGTCCAAGTTCTTTAATCTAATACTTTGACAGATGATTACAATAATATATGTTCCCCCCTAAACCTTATTTCTAATAAGTCTGGATGTGTACATTAAAATGTTTGGATTCTAGTATTCCTCCAATAGTTTTACTCTCATTAGTCGATGCTAACAAACAATATCTTCATTGATTTTACCATGCCACGTTAATTATTCTGTATCTCATTTTCCATATGGAACATAATTGATGGGTCACATTTAAAAAAAAATTCATCTCTATTTTCCACATTTTAGGGAAATATTTAGATAGAATCGATTTTTTACCCCATTTGTAGAGTCTGTAATGTATATTAAATTTTATGAAATTTATAACATTGGCTGAAGTAAGCAAAATCCCATAAAATTTAATCTGACCACAAAACTTATAAGTAGGTCAAAAACCGTGTCTATATATCTAAATATTTTCCTATTATGGTGGTGGTGAAGAGCACTTGCAATTGCAATCCATTCAAAGATTTTGCCCAACCGTGGCACCAGTTGGGAGTCATTTGTATTTCTTGCCGCAGGTTACAAAATGCCAGGGGAATCATCAAGAACTATTTCAATGGTCCATTCCTTTGATACATCTGCACCTACAATGGATTATGCATGGAGGAATTTTGAGCCAATACAAGTGGAGGGAGAGAGAGAGAGCGAGCTTTGCAGCCACTGTTGTGCTGTCCAACTTTCTTAGTCCATTTGGACATTTGGTATGCAATAAGTTTTGGTGTATGTTAAGGGTTGGTTTTGCACAACGTTCGTAATGTGACTGCTAAAATTAGCATTTAGAAAATCACATTACACGAAAGTTCATAACGTTTCTATTCTAGTAGTTAATGTTGGCATATAAACCAAACCTAATTAGGTTTTGGAAATTTTAATTATATTATTTTTAGTAGTTGAGTTTGTAAGGGATTTATTCCCTAATATATCTAGTGTTAGGAAATTGCGTTGGTTGAATCCCTTAAGGATTTAGATTAGTTTGTACCTATTTAAAGGCATTGTGCCTAGTTATTTCAATTGAGGTGAAATTTGTATTGAAAAGTTAATTAAATAATTTGTTTATCCTCCCACAAAATTCTGTTCATCCAATCCTTTATATAATTTCAGTCTTGTGCGTGAAAGTCTTGTGGCTTATTTCTAAAAGTTCTTGGCCATCTTAATTGAGTAATTATTTTAACTCCTTTAAAGTAGTATCAATTGTGTGTTCCGCTGCATAATTTTTTGAGTCTGTCAAATTGGTATCAGAGCTCTAGGTCAAAAGTTTGATCTTGGGGCGTTTGTCAAAAAAAAAAAAAAAATTAGAGAAAAATAAGAGTCCTAGGCCGCGGTTTTGGACGTGAAGATTGTGGTAGAGTTCTTGATTTTTGAAAATTAGACCACAAGAGAAATTGGTCTGAGATTGCTCGTTTTGACAATTAGGGTGTAACGAAATTGACCCTAATCCACAGTGATCTGAAAAGAAAGATCCTGTCGTGTTAAATTATTGTTGGTGTTGAACAACGATCATGAGAAAAAGATCATGTCAAATTTGCAGTTGAGGAGCAAGGTAGGCCAAGAAATTCAAAAACGAAAAAATTTCAAGGTACGTAAATTTGTTATTTGAATTGTCAAGATGGGTAGAGAATTTATTAATGGTGAAAATTTTGAAATTTTGCACATGTTTATGGGTAGTGAAGAAAGATTTGAACGGGCAAACATTATGGAAGAATATTTGAAAATATGTGGTTTAGGTGATGCCATAGAATTGTGATTATCTAACCCTTTGCCAAAAGAAATTATGAAGAGGAAGGCAAATTTGTTTTTCAAAATTATGCGTAAATCAATGGTCAGAAAATTTTTCAAAAGGGTTATTGTTAATGCTCAATCGCCTGAATGTTTTTGGTCAGATTTATTTTATATTTTAATGGAATTTGCGGATGATGATTGTGATTGCAAATATAAATTTGAGTTGGAATGGCAAGTTAATTTTGAAAAGGATATGTATGTCGATGATGACATAAATTGTGAAAATTTTTATGAGGTTGAAAATTTTGATTTGCATTCATTATTTGGGTTGATTGAGGATGAAGAATTTATCCATGGAAAAGATAAAAGTGTTGAATTGAATAAGGACGAGATGGAAATTTGCGATTTGATTGAGAAAGAAGAGAAGGAATTTGAAAAAGACGCCATTGATAATTTTGAAAATATTATTGAGAAAAATAATATGGTAGATGATATTATTTTTCTTGGAGTTGATGAATTAGTTGGAGAAAAGGGTGACCTTAAAATTGTTGTTCAAGATTATGGTGGAGTAGACCAATTAATTGAAAATTGTGGTATTGAAAAATTTGGTGGCTCAAATTATCAAAAAGAAGAGTATGATTTTTTGGTTTTTGAAAATTATTTGGAGGATTATTGTGTGAAACAAAAGGTTGGTGTCTTCAATTGTGACTGGGTAAGTATGAATCAATTCTTTGATCGAGAAGAGTTAGCCATCAAATTGTAAGCGAAATGCAAGATCCGTCCACTACCATGTATGAAAATAAAGATGAAAACCAACCATAAGTTGGGGTCACATATGGTCTACACAGCGACCGAAATTTCAATGGTGATTGTAGCTTGTGATGGCGTCAGATTGGTTTTCATGAAGGTTTGGTTTAAGGGAGGCAATGTTGGCATATAAACCAAACCTAATTAGGATTTGGAAGTTTTAATTATATTATTTTTAGTAGTTGAGTTTGTAAGGGATTTATTCCCTAATTTATCTAGTATTAGGAAATTGCGTTGGTTGAATCCCTTAAGGATTTAGATTAGTTTGTACCTATTTAAAGGCATGGTGCCTAGTTATTTCAATTGACGAAATTTGTATTGAAAAGTTAATTAAATAATTTGTTTATCCTCCCACAAAATTCTGTTCATCCAATCCTTCATATAATTTCAGTCTTGTGCGTGAAAGCCTTATGGCTTACTTCTAAAAGTTCTTGGCTATCTTAATTGAGTAATTATTTTAACTCCTTTAAAGTAGTATCAATTGTGTGTTCCGCTATGTAATTTTTTGAATCTACATCAGTTAAGATGTTCAATTGGAAGATTAGATTCCCGATGCCAATTACCTTGTGCCAATTTGATACCACAAATAATGAATTGACATATAGATAAATTTTGACGACAGAGTATTGAATAATAACTCTAAATGATAAAAGTTAGTAATAATTATAATTTTAAATTTATGTGACAATCTACCATTGATGGCATTGAGTTAACACTGAAAAATTTGACAGTGCTGATCTAATTTGGTCTAAATGCCATTCTCATTTAATTAGTTGCAAATTTTCAAATGATTAGCATTTGGGGACAAACACTATGCTAAATTATCCCTTAATATAATTTTCTAGTTTATTAAATGAGTTTTTTGCTAGATTGTTTGTTTGGTTAACCTACAAAAGAAAATATGTTCTCACCAAGTATTTTTTCCTATAGAAAAAGATGAAAGCTTTAGAGATTTTCTTCTTCAATAGCAATCACCATTGGGTGAAGTGAAACTTGTAAATAAAATGTTTGCCTAAAACAATTGAAAAGGTTTAGCAATCCAAATTATGATTGTGTCGTGTCTGCCTATGTGCAAGCAATAAATTCATAACCTCTTTATTAAGTCAACAAATGATGCTGCCCTCTAAGGCCTACTTAAGAGTAATCCAATAGTGTTTTCTGTCCTTGATGATGTTTCTGAATGGCTTTCTAGCTTTATCCCTGGATTAATTAAGAGATTTAATCTTGGCTTTTCTTTTTGATCTTGGTCCTACAATTAGAGGGTTAGGTGACACTAAATCAGTTTTTATAGCTATGATTATCTCCTTTTCAACTTAGTATTTTTAATCAATCCACTAGCATACAAGAATAAAGAATTAATACCATAACTCTAAAATGCTTTCCATTTGGGCCCAAGTTGTCTCCACAAATGATATGCATGAAGAAATGGTTAAATTAAATAAAATTCAAAGAAAAGTTACAAAGGCAATTTATACAAACAAAAGACTTTTACAAGCTTCCAATGACCCAATCTATTTTCACTTAACTCTTTTATGTTCCATAATCAAGTACCTCTTCTTTTGACCACATGAAAAACTGAATCCTATGTCTTAATCCAAATTTTATGTCCCATATGTTTTCACTTTCACCTTATCCTACAAGGTAATTCTACCATCATAATTTCGAGAGTTTGTACAATTTAAATCTTAAAATATATGATATTATTACTGTATAAAATATGTAATATGGTTACGTTAATGCGATTGTAGAATTTTCTTATATACTACATTGGATTTTGTCACCATTCTTTCCCCAAAATGATAACACTAAAAAATTGATTATTTGTGACTTGCATTATTTTGTAGGTCATAAATACAGTTACTTTGTGATAATAAAAGTTACAAAACTAATAATTTCAAATCACAAATAATATTTTGACCTTCATTTGCAAATCATAAATACTTTTGTGACTTTGTAGATGGTGTCCCTCATTTGAGAGTCACGAAACTAAAATACGAGTCACATTTGAGTTTTATGATAGTCATAATCACATACAAAATTACAAAAGTATTTGTGACTTGCAAATGAATGTCACACTATAATTTGCGACTTGAAATTATTAATTTTTGTGTTTTTTATTGTCACAATTTGACTGCATCTGTGATCTAGAAAATAATACAATTCACAAATAATTATTTTTCTTGTAGTGCCAATAACCACAAATTTTTTTTGGCAAAATCAATCAAATCCTTAAAAGCAAGATTGTGGTTATTATGTAAACAACTTGGCCCACAAAAACCATGATTATCTAACATGGCTTGGGCCAAAATCCTTGTCAAAATTTCAGCTTAAAATTGGGCCAAAACAACATATGTGGCTTCTATTAGAAAGAGGCCAAGCATCTATGTTGTTTTCAGTCCATCTTCACTCCTCCTTCAGATACCATCATGAAAAGAAGAGAAAGTATAGTCGAAGCCGAAGCATAAAAGGGTGTCTTTCACGTGAACCCTTCTGACCAGAAGCTCAGTCTCACACGAGCCACCACTCCCCACCACATCTGACCCCTCCTCATAGGTCCACACACCATCTGACACACACACAACACACACACAACACAAAAGGGGAGTTGGCCTCGGCCCCCAATCAAAATAATAAAGGAAGAAATCCCCTACCCTCGCATTAAAGTACCAGTAGTATTAATACTATTAATTATTGCATCAAAACAATTAATATTGTCAAGTGATTAAAGAATTTTATTCTTCATATGACAAAATAATTTATATCTCATCATCCTCAATCCACCCTCCTATTAAATTTAGTATTCTTTTCCTCATATTTTATCTTACATGATTAATTTTATACATAATTTTTTTAAAAAATTGATATTTGACCAATTAATATAATTATTTTTTTATTATTGGCTCTCAATTAAAATTCAAAATTTATTTATTGGTTTTGAGTTTTCAAAATTTGAAATAATTTATGAGAGTAATTAATAAAACATGACATTAATGCTCTTTTTTAGAATTTACATGAAAGGTAAATTAAGTGCATTAGCATTTAGAATTTTACTCACTTTTTAAAAAATGACAAATAATTTGGAACAAATTAAAATAGAAAATAGATAGTGAGAGTAATATTAATTATTGCATCAAGAAATTATGTTTTCAAGTAACCAACACGTCTTCAGCTTCTTTTTTTTTTTTTTTTTAAATTCTTTCCTTTTCATACTTTTCGTAGATTTTAAAAAATAATTACCTAGAGTAGATTTTACACAAGAATTGTGATAAATTAGTAAAATTTAACAGTTTTAACAGGTAAAATTTAACGTAAATTCTTTCTTGTTGTAAATAACAATCTACTATTTCCGTCTTATTGAAGTTGTCACTACTTTCTTGGTCTAATGTACCAAGTTTTCATCTATCAATTATAAGTAGATTTTTTTAAATTTTCTAAAATTTTAAATTTACATGTATTAATATTTTATATAAATTTTACTTTTTTAAACAAATTGTACTAAAAATTAAACATATATACATAAATTTTTTATTACAAAATTGCTCTATTTAATTTAAAAAGTCAAACTATGACATGTAAATTGATACAGAAAGAAAACTATTTTACAAATCAATTATACTTTTCAATTGCATAGATTTAAATGAAGTGTTCCCACAAAATGTGACAAATGTAATTGATGTATTATTAGTCTAAAAAAAAATCCACTACTAGTAATTAATTTAAATTAATATTCATTCATAAATTGTTAAATGATTTTGGGACTAAAAATATACCACTAATTACCATTAAGGCCCTACTTTCAGCTGCCGCAAACCCCTACCCACCTCACAGAAGTCAGAGATGGCAGAGCTCCTACTCCTTACACTAACACACGCAACACGTGCAATTGCTGCTCACGCGCACGCGGGAGGATACCCGTTCTTTTGACTCATCTTGAACGTTGACAAGGATACTGTCAATTGATCCAACGGTTCAGTTCTGTTTAATCATAGCAGAAGATCTGAGTCGTCTGATTGCTAGACAATCTCGAGGAATTTGTGTCCCATTTGTTGGTGGAAACCTCTCAACGGCCGACATTTTTTAGAGTTGATATGTCGGATAGGAGAGAGATAAAGAGTAACTGTGAAAATATTTTTTTAAATTTTTTTTTGGGTGTAAGTTATTTTTTGAATAATTTAAAAGTGACATTAAATCTCAAATATTTACTTTTAGAATTTCGTTTGCTAAACTTATTTTTGTTTTTTATTCTTTTTCATTCATTTTTCTCTCAATTATGGGTCACACATTAATATAACTATCATTATATATATTTTACTACTATATTGTACTATCATTTAATTTTGAACAAAATTAATTTTTTATTAATCACAATTACTTGTAAGGTATTTATTACCATTGTTATAAGTTTTTTAACTTGTATTCATACAAATTAAAAATAAAACCGTTAAAATTTTTTATTTCAAAATATTTTCATTTTGTCAACTGAACACCGGAAAATTGTATGGAAAATAGACTTTTTCATGTAAAATATTTTCCAAGGAAAATGTTTTTCTCAAGAAAATATTTTCAATCCAAACGAACACACCCTAACATAAAAGTTTTTTCTCCCTATTTTTTAGATTTCTTAATTTGACCCTTATAAAAATTTTAAAAAAAAATACGGAGTGGAAATGATAATAAAACAATTAAAAGGGTAATATAACGAGCAGGGAATGAAATGTGGGAAGGAAATTATCAATAGTTAATGAAAAAATGTAAAGGGAATGGCGAGAGTAAATTTGGTATATCATAAGATGACGGATACCAAAATCTTATTTCATATTTTATATATAGTATGGATACTATTGGAACCTCGACATACTCCTTCTATTCCCTTTTAAATGTCATTTAATGTTTTGACATAAAGATTAAGATTGTTAATAAATATACTAAATTCTAGACAAAATTAATCATGTATTACTAAATTGCTCTTTTGACTAATAATAAATTAAAAGATTCGCAACATTAATTCTCTTCCAAACACTATTTTCCCTCTCCAATCTCGAGTCCCTTCATCTTTCGTAATCAATGAAGCCGGAAAGTTGTCAGAGATAAGGGTAAAATTGGTAAAAAAAATTAATATTTCATTGAACTTCTAAAATGACAATTAAAATAAGACAATTTTTTTTTGTTAAAGTGATATTTAAAAGAAAATGGATGGAGTGGTATCATGGATAGATCCATTTTAAAATTCTTGATGAATATTAATACAATACTTTCTCTATTTCAAAATATGTCTCGCATTTGGTTGATACAATAGATTAAAAAAGCTATTAATTGCATCAGTTTTATAAAATAAAATAAAAAAAAGAGTTTAAAGTGACTAAATTATCTTCTACATTATCTCAATTTCATAATTCTCTCTCCAAGGATTAAAGTTGAAAATTATTATTTAATATTTTTTTTTAATTTTTTAAAGTAACAAATAATTTGTTTAATGTAACAGTCATTTTGAAATGGATGTAGTAATGATTAAAGGCTTAAGAAATCAGTGATTATGTTGATATTTCAGCAGTCTCATTTTCTATTCTATTGAATTAGTAGTTCTAGGGATTAGTCAAATTTTAAAGAAGGGAAAATCGCTGAAATAGTCCTTAAACTTTTTTACTTTAGCCAAAATAGTCCTATCACACTTTTTTTGTAGCCAAAATGGTCCTTCAACTTTTATTTTTTAGCCAAGATAGTCCTTTCATGTGAAATTTATAAAAATTAAAAAATAAAAAATAAAAAAAATTATGGTGACTACACCATAAAAGGACTTTTTTGGCTAAAAAATAAAAGTTAAAGGACTATTCTGGCTAAAAAGAAAGTTGAAGGACTATTCTGACTAAAAAGAAAGTTGAGGGACTATTCTGGCTAAAGTGTAAAAGTTGAGGGACTATTTTGGCGATTTTCCCTTTTAAAGAAATGTGGATGGCACCAAACATAATGAATGCCATTAGTACAATTTGGAAGTGGATTAGACAAAATTAGAGTGCATTTAGGGCTGTGAAAAAGTACAACGTGCATCATCATTTTGTTTGGATTTGTTTCTTTTGTGGATTGATCTATGATTAATATATTTGCCAAATTAAGTGAAGATGAAAACTAAAAAAAAAATAAAAAAAAATAGAGAACTTCTAAGTAGAAAACCACATATTTTATTTTGGACATTTAATTTTTCGTTTCTGTTGTTTGTATTTCACATTGATAACTGTGCAACATATAAATAACAATAACATGATGAAATGCTACATTACCAAAACCTTTTGATGCTTTCGATTTAACCCTACCTAACCTTTTTTTTTTTTCAATTAGACCTCCTAGCTAATCTGCAAGAACAATATGCTGAATTTCTCTTTGCTTAATTGTAGATGTTTTCAAGTTTTCTAGCAAATAACCAAAGAAATAAAAAAAAAAAAAAAAAACGAAAGAAGAAGAAAAGAAGTTGTTTAAGAGCAAACGGCATGGGAAAGGAGAAACATAGAAACCAATCATTGATATGGTACACACGAAAATTTTATAGTATCTTTCAGAGAATCATTCCATTGTAATTTAAGGGATTATAAAGTACAACACTATATGTTTTGAAAACTTATATTGTACGAGTGTTTAGTGGAAGAGACTCTATGTAGAATTCCCCACGTACATATACCCTTTAGTCTTTACCACTTGATTAAGTTTTTTCACATGGATCCTTGATAAATTATGAGATCTTACTTTTGTATGTGATTTCTCCATGAACGAAAGAAACGTCAAATAACAAAAAAATAAATAAATAAATCAATCAATTGAATAGTTAATAAGCTAACTAATGGCTCGGAACTCTTACCTAAAAATCAAATTATTTTCTTCTAGTGTTCTACATGTAAAGATATCTAAGACACACTACTTCCACACGCACTAATAAAGATAGAAGCTAATGCAACAATTAGCACATTTTATCAGAATGCATTAACTTCTCAATAAACTAAAGCTAAGTGGTTCAATACACAGTCAGCTAATTGATACTTAATTTCGACTAGAAAAATGAGCACTTAATGATCGAGTCACAAAAATAAAATATATAAGTGAAAAACAATTTTGTGATTCTTTTTATTTTTAAGGGATGAACGAGGATCACCATTATTTGTGACTTGTATTTTAGAATATACGAAAAGATTTTATTTGTGATATTCAAAATTATACAAACTATAAAATATTAGTTTTTCGTCCAGAAAAAATTGGTAGGTACATATATGAAGATCCAACCAAATTGAGCAGCTATGTCGAAGAACATAAATGAACTTACAACACTGGTTCACTAAATTAGTCAAAATTAAGTAATATGGATGACTTCAAAAAATTGTTCAATCATTTCCATCCAAGACATTAGTTGTCAAAAATCCTATACAAGCAATAAAGGCTTGAAGCTGCCATGTCGGATGCCAAGTCATCTTGTCCAAGTAGGTGGGGACCAAAATTTGCTTTTGGGGTCACAGATTAGTATAATTGTCCTACAATAATAGGGACCACCAATTTGCGTTGCATGTTTGATGTTTGTTTGAGATTAAATACTTCACTATTTTGAAGATAGTACTATTTTAGTACTTTATCTCTCACCAAAGTTCCATAAATCTCTGTAGCCTCTCTGTCTCCTCTATTGCTGAAATTTGAGAATTGGACATTAGAAGATGGATTTAGGCCCATATGTTGCACTTTAACTCCAAGAATGCCCCCATTATCCCCATCCACATTATCTCCATTATCCCCATCCACAAAATAGTACAATTTTTGGGCAAGGATACCCTCACTCTAGGAGTTTATGGTAAGGACTAAGGATATCCTACCTGCACATTTTCATTGTTTTAGAGGTTCTTACAAATGGGTTCGTTAAGTTGGAACTGTTGATAGTGAAATTCGATCCCATAGCTATTAAATTTTTATTAGGTGCTGGTGAATATAAAGTAGCAAAATGCGATTCTTCATTGATTCGTATAGTACAAATTGGAAATTGGGTCTGTGTAATTTGTAACTAATTTCTTCTCCAATGCCTATGGCCTTTGCCATGGGGATACTATTGTAACTTTTCTTGCCAAACAAGGGTATTTTTGGAACTTTACAATGAGGAGACAATGTATAGACAAAAGGGGGAGTTATTGGGCTGGGCCCCTCCAAATAACATTTGCTATTAAAAAGTGGAGTGATGGTGCTGGCAGGGCCCATCAGTATTACTAGTGGACGTATCATTTGTGTGAAAAAGTGGTACTCTGGAATTGATTTTTGATTGGGCCTGGACCAATTGTTTATAATATTAATTTTCACTTTTTTGTTCTTTTTTTTTTTTTTGGGGTAAGGTGTACTCTCATTTTCTATGCTGCACTTTGGGAGCTGAAAATGAAATTTGTTTGCTGTTAAGTGTGTCAAATTCCAAGCTTTGCTCCATATTTGCCCAAAACATGCTTCAGTAATTGGGTGCATGAAAACTTTATTAGTCTATTTTTTTATGACCAAGTAATGTCAATGTTTGAAACCTGAAAAGAATATTACATCATTTCTTGGAGCCATTGCACTGTCTATTCATGTTAGATTAGGTCTACAATTATAAGATTGAGTGTTTAGCTGCCTTAGAAGTACAAGACATAATTAACCCTAGTAGGAAAAGTTTTTCTATGAAATTCGCCTAACGAACCCAAACTAAATAGTGTACAACTTTTGCAAAATAGTTTGTGTGTTTGGAGAGATAGCAAACCACTATATTCTTGTGCTATTGTAACTCAAGTATGTTGTAATATTAAGAATACCTCCAAGAAAATTTTATATACGTGTTTTTAAATAATTTATGTTCAAAATTTGACGAGAATATCTACTTATTTGATACAAATCATTCAAGCTATATATATATATATATATATATATATATATATACTAAATATATACTATTATATTTATAAACATTTAAATGTAAATAATGGTAAATCTAAAAAGTTAATGTAAACAATAGTATTGATTTAGTCAAGAAGAAAAAAGAAATACCAGAGAAAGCAAAATAACACTTTCTCAATTTTTGAAAGTCTTACCTACACCATTTGCAAGCTTTTTCCTACTTTTAGAGTTGCATCCAATCATCTATCTTACAACACTACAATTATACAACAACAGAATCCTCAATTCTCATGCCCTTACGCAAAGGTTTTAGAAAGGGAAATGCAAAATGCTCATCTAGACAAGGGTGGACTCAGGAATTAGGTTTCGGCGAGTAAGATTATATTAACATATTTTGGAGGGATTGTTTTATAAATTTTGTAAAATATTAAGGGAATAAAATATAATTTTTTTGTGGGTGCAATTAATTCTTTTTTTTTTAAAAAAAATCTCAAAGAAGAAATTCAATTTTGAATCTTTTGGGAGACAATATTATATAAACATATATATAAAAAATACATGTATAGTTTTTGAAAGTTTTAGGAGAACGCCAAAATCTATTTTTTATAAGAGTATAATAAAAATTTTATAAAATTAATTGTATGAATTAATTTACCATTTTCAAGAGAACAAACAAAATTTTTTTACCTCAATATTAATTGTATGAATTAATTTACCATTTTATGTTTTCTTTTCGCATCCATTTTTAGTATGCCATAACATACTTATTCCTTCAATATTATTTTTCTATAACTAGAACAAAGTATTTTATTTATTTAATCACATTATTTTAGTTTTATTAATTTTTACTTTATTTTCTCTATTATCAATAATTAATTCATCACTTTGTATTTAAAAAATTACATTATTTGAGTAAGTATACTACATTGAGATATAACCAGTATATATTATAAATAAATTTAAGTTGCTCAACTAACTCATTCTCTTATGTTACCTAGAAAAAAAAAACTTAAAATAATAAATTTAGTTTATTTTCATTTTCAAATTTAAGAAAAAAAAATTAATAAAGAAATTCGCAAAGTGTAATTAAAAATAATGAGGGCAATTATGATTTTTTATTACTCTCTTTAGGTTCATTAAATATTGGAGAGTATTTTGTAGATAAAATAAATATAGGGGGTAATTTGTAACTGTTCCCTATTTACAGGGGGCAAATTTTAATTAAGCCTTACTACTAAATAAACTTGCCAAAAACAGATATAGGCTTAGCCCAAAAGCTGAGGCCCAGTTCTCTATTCCTGCCTGCCTTGTTAGTAAAAGAAAGGTCCATTCAAATGTCAAACACAGACACACAAGGACCTCGTATGCTTATTTCCCTTTTCCAAGTGCAACCTACATGTCATTCTTAGTTGAACTCATCCCGTGAAACTGGTTCATTTTAGAATTTTTGAGTGTAAGTTCTCTAACATACAATGACTCGACATGCATCTCTTAGTCTATTTTAGAATTTTTTCTAATACGTTCTTCAAAAATTATTTTAGACCCGAATTTGTTTTAGAATTTTCTTTATTATATGATTTTTGGGAAATTTAAAAAAAAAATTAATTTTTTACCCTATATATAGATCTTATAATGTAATATAAATTAAATCATATAATATAAATAATATTTTATATAAATTTTGGTAATCACATCAGGTACGAATCAACATAATACCGAATATATCTAAATATTTGCTCTCTCTCAATTCACTATTAATGGCTTGATGCAACCATTAAAAGCACAAACAAAGCCTTCCATATAGCTATTTTCTTACTCCCAAAGCATCTCTCTTTTCCAACTTCTCTTCAGTCACCCATCAAAAGAACAAAGAAAAAAGTTGCACCCCTATCCTTATTCCTTTCTCTCTCCAGTCTCCTCCCTCAACATCTTTAAGTACTGCCATAACTGTCTTTGGACTGAATGTTCTATGATAGATTACTTAGTTTCCTTTCTTGGCTCTTAATCAGCACATTAATTATGTTATTGACCCTTCATTCATATTTGTAAAAAATTTGGAATTCTTTAGTGGTTTAATTAAGAAATGGGAGCTGAAGAAGGAATGGGATGGTCACCAAATGGTGCACCACTTTACATACAAAAAGATGATCATTGGAGGCATTTTGATAACTCAGTAAATGCAGTTTCTTTTGGATTTGTTGCCACTGCTATTCTCATTTCTATGTTTCTTGTAATGGCCATTTTTGAGAGGTTCCTTAGACCCCCTACTTCCTCATCACCTGCTTTGATGACACCCTCAAATGGCCTCAGCTCAAATGAGGCAACATCCTCATGACATTGAGTCCCACATTGAGTTCACTGGAAAACTTAATTCTCATCCTTCACCTAAAGTAAGTAGCTTAGCCGCAAGTTTTAGTGTGTTGTTTTGTGTTTTTTTAGGAAACAGAATTAGGTAAACACTGTTTCAGGTCAGGTAGACACAGTCTTAGCCTATCTATAGTGATCTGATAAAATTTTATGAAATTTTATCCATATTATTTATTTTATATAGTTTAATTTATTAAAGGTTTAAAATTGAGATTAAAATTGAATTTATCTAAATATTTTTCTTTTTTCTGAGTAAATAGTAAAAAAAAATGCCATAACTTTGTAATTTGTGGGATTTGACTGAAATGCTTGTTCCTTGTTTGTGATTGCTTGGCAGTATGTATGGATGAAAGTTTTGGTATTTGGCAGATAATGATTATTGTTGTTCTGACATGAAATTTTATTATTTTCCTATTTTATATGTACATCTTATTTTATTTTATTTTTTTCGGGAGTATTTGGCACTTCTTCATCAGTCATCCCCATTTAATTTAGCTTTCAGGCCTCATTCTTTATTCTGCCTTTCTTGCATGTACAGTTCAGTCTCTTTGTTTCATTTCTTATTTTTGGTGTTTCTTGAGATGGGTAATTGACCTGATTTCCACTGTGGATTTTACATTTTATGTTCTTGTCTCCAAGTTATGCTTTGTGTGGTTGATTACTTGATTGTGTAAAACTAATTTTTTGAGTAGTTTATTTTTTCCTATTTTGGAAGGAGGGGAAATTGGAAAAAAAAAATTTACTATTCACTTCGTAATGAGAAATATTTTTTTTAAAATCATCTAATAGTGTAGAATAATCACTCCGTGATATAGAGTGAATAGCACATACTTACTCAAAAAATTGATAGGTTTATGGAATCTCTATGGTGTTTCCTAGTCTCAATAAGATTGTGATTGTGGTCAATTTCTAAGAAAGATGGCCAATATGTGTCCACATTGTTGCAGGAATATTTCCACTGCAAGCTGGAAATACTTTGCCTCAAATATTAAATGAATTTTTCAAGGATTCTCCCGGAGATTGAGGGCTCTGGGCCTTCTTTCCAAGATCTTAATTCTTGGCATCAGATTCAGATTATTCATCCTCTGTGCCTTTTTCGGCTAAAGAATTGGCAAAATAAGAAACCCTTCTAAGGATAAAAGTAAAAGGCTTCTTTAACTGCTCTGGACTAATTTTACCAGTTAGGAGTCTTGATAACAAGTATGCATGTGCATGTTTCTTAATTTGTATGCCCCAGAAAAGACTTCCTTTGATTTGATATTTTGTATGAATGGCCCATTCCATGAAGTTGTTAGCTGGTCAGATTGCTACCCATTAATGAGATTGGGGACTTTATGCTACATGAAGTTCTATCATTCTGGTCATTTTTTGCTTTGCCCCACCACCTGTACTTAAATTCCACTATGCTCATCACCATTAATCTTGAAATGTCAATCCAGCTATGTTATCATTTTAAAATAATGTCTTACGAGGACACGGAGTTTTGAAGTTCATAGTCCTCTGTATTCTGCTTGTTTGATAAATTTTCTTATTAACAGAATGCATATGCACAAGTACAATATTGGCATTGTAGAAAGAATCCGTTATGATTTTAGCTCAGGCATACAAAATACTCTCTGGATCATATTATCCTGCTGAGACAGAACTTGTGCCACAAATATATTGCCTAATTTATTGATCATGCCAAGATGATTCTTCTTTCGCCGTAATTGTATTGTATAATGATGTGCTTTCAATTTTATTTGAATAATGTGCCTAACTACCGTTCTTACCCGTGTCTGTTGAAATTTGTTTGACCACCTCCCTGTCCTCTCAAAACTCCCAATCCTGAAGTGGAATATTCTGCCTCGAGTTCATTGACCCTAAAACCAACGAGCATTTAATCCTCTTGCTTTCCTCTCACATGAGTGTAAAAGGATGCAGCATAACTAATCATTATATTTTTTATGCTATTCAATTCAATCTTGTAGGTTTAGGGTTGTCAAGATTGCACTTTTGTGCAATCACTGGCTGCTCATAATTCAAGTAGCCTTCATGAAATTGACTGTAAATATGTATTAATACAATGACTCTAGATATGACATGAGGAATAAAGTAAAATAGCAGGTTCAAATTATTATACTAGTGGATCAGGTTTTTGTGGTCACCATCTTCGACTGACCTTACTTTATGTGCTCTTGAACTATCTAATTCCTTTCATTGTTCAGTGAAATTAAATTGATGATTGCAGAAATCACCATAATTTCAAGAACTTACAGAGTTTCGAATTCAGTTATCTTTTCTTGAGTAGACCAAGTTGCTTCTTTAGTAGAAGAATCTAGTAATGTGCTATGTCATGTTGATTGCTATCCACTTTCATTGGTACGACATTTAAGTGCTCTTCCTGAGACTTTTATGATTGTATTTCTATTTGAATGTTTCAGATATCTGTAAATGCCAGAGAGGTTTCAGTTCTGATGCCTGGAGAACATATGCCTACCTTACTGTTATTGCACACCCTGCTCCTGTGCCTTGCCCCCCAGAGCACATGCCATGGCCTTCCCATCAACAGCATTATCCATTTCCAAACTGCATCTGGAACCCCAATTCAAGTGCATCCTCAGGCTCAATCTCTCAACAATGAGCATGAAACTTGCTTCAAATTATCCATTCATGATATCATTGTGCTACCTACTTGTGCAGAAATCGAGCAGACGAGTAAATGTTTGGAATATAAAGGTGCCTTTTTCCCTACGGGCTCTTCAAATGCTGTACATACATAATATTTAGATGCAAGAGTACCATCTGAAGTATTGTTGTAGAAATGGCGACAGAGCATTTAACATACATGTACCTACCTATATATGTTGTCAATATGTTGCATTATCTTCAGATTTTCATTCAAGATCTCTTGTGAGAAGTATATTTAGCATTCATTGCCATATGAAAAGTTCTTCCTACACCTCGAGTTCATTCAGCAGGGTTCTTTCTCGGGGTGAGCTGATTTCAAATGTGATATATGCAATCACTTGGTTCAAATTTCTGTTTATTTTGGAACATAATTGGCTGGATGGCAGTCTCAAGATCTGTATAAGAGTGCAGTTCTTTAGCCATTTACAGTTACAGGTTAGATATTGATGCTAAACTGGCCCCTGAGATTGAATTCCTGCATCAGAAAACTAGCAACTTGAGACAATTCCAATTCCCTGTATCTTTCTTTCTCCTTGTGATTGATGTGGTATAATATGAAACATAAATTTTTACCAAATCGAAACAATTATGCAGCATATTCAACCCCAGTGTTAGGCTGTTAGCTTAATTAGTTCAGCAAGTTCTGATGTTTGAACTCAATAAGCTCCTGGTGAACAATAAAATAAATCTTTATTCAAATATTTACAATCTTAGAAATACCGACACCCTAAAATTTTTATGGACACACAATATCCTTATTCGATAAGACATTAGTGTCACCTAAAAAAAATGACATTAGTGTCATTTTGATCCTTGAACAACCTAAGGGGAACTAAAACTAGATCCAAAAAGAAAAAGCTAATGTCTGTACACCAACAATCTTACTTTCTATTGCTGCATTTTTCGAATACTCTGTTCAATCTGAAGTAACAACAATTGGAGAACGGACATAATGGTAGCCATCTGACCATGTCAAGTCTCCGAAAACCTCTCCCAGATTCGGATAATTAGTTTGTAATGTTAGCCTAAAACTCCTTTCTACACCAATTTCCTCAAATGTTAGCCTATAAGGCTCAAGATAAAATGTAACTCCAGGAGGTGAATTTATGTGAGCAGTATAAGTTCCGGGACTGCCTACATTCTTCAGTGTTCGAGTCAGTGTGACAGAATATCCAGCAATAAGATTCGGAGCAACCAAAGACGGGTAGTTGAATTTGTACAAGCTGAAACGCTCGGGACAGTAATAGGGTCCTCTGGCAAACAAACTAATTTGGGACTCTGAATAACCATTGGCACATAGGAAGTTCAAGTGATCCGTCACATGACCAGTTAAGTCGTAGACCAAGCCAGGATCCATGGCACTATTCGGTACCATATGTCCAGCTCCGAAACCAAATGGTGTCGCCCATTCAAGGTCCATTTCTCTCATTATATTCATCGTATTGTCACCTATTTGTGCTGTGTACATTATTAAGTACAATATATATTAGAACAATGTTGTCAAACGTGTACCTGTACTAAGTTCTTGAGTGTATATGTATGTCACGTAATTAATTAACGTACCTGTAGTCATAATTGCAGATCTAATAGCAGCGGGACTCCAATCGGGGTGGAGGGCCTTGAGTAACGCGACAATACCAGCAACATGAGGGCAAGCCATAGAGGTTCCATACATAATTGTAAAAGAAGTCCGTCGCTTATCAGAGTCTAAACTTGTTGGACTGCTGTCTCCAGTGTTTGAAGCAAGGATATAAAATCCTGGTGCTGTAATATCCGGCTGCATGATGAATGAATTTGGAAATAAACTTTTACTTACTCCACTGCGGAAGCTTATTCAGTATTCTATACGAGTTATATGATCTTCCTACTTTTCAATCATCTGAACGAATGTCATATCCACTCCACATTATGGATTGAGTAGGTAATCTTACCCAGTAATACCGCTACCAATTTGTCAAATTTTGTAAAGTGCTAAGAATAGGAGTATAAATGAACACAAACAGAACGGATTATTTTATTGAGTTTGAAATTCCGTTCAAACTATTTTTTTTTATCTTTCGAGTTGAATTCAAATGATGTTCAAACCTTCTTCTTTTTTTTTTTATCTTTAGAGTCGAACTAACTTTTGTCGAGCCGAATTCGAATAGAGTTCGAATAGTTTAGAATTTTTATATGTAAATTTAAAATTATTAGCTCATCGAGCCAAACACAAAAAATTCATAAACACTAAATTGTTAACTTATTATTGACGAATGAAAATTGAACGAATTCGTACGGAGTTCAATTCGAATATTGAGCAACTTGAATTTATTTAAATTGAGGCAGGCACAAACCTTGCAAGAATCTCAGGAGTAACCCAATTTGGGCCTCTGGATGAGAAAGTCGCTACGGTAGGAGCAGGCGTTAATCGCATTGTCGTCGTAGGAGGCCGGATATATCCCACTGGATCACTATAAAATTCAAACAAAAAAAATCAAGAATTCAAAGAGCAAATACGTACAAGCTAACTTGTTAGAACAGATTAATCAATACTCTATCCGTTTCAAAAGAATTCAATTAATTACCTGACGGAATTAATGTAAGAAAGTAGCAAAACTCCTTCGTTATATCCAATATGTATTGCTGGAAGTACATGAGGAAAAGCATCAATTATATCGCCAAAGTACTCATCATTACGGATAATCATCCCGACTGCACCAGCCTGAGCAGCAACTTCGCCCTTTTCGGCATTTGAATTTTGCCCTGTAAGACAAACCAATATCTTTCCCTGCACCTTCTGTTGGTCCAATGTTCCTCTTCTGCAAAAAATCCTGCAACCAAATACAACATACTAGCTAACTCAACGAGAGGAATAGGGATAATAAAGGAAGATACCTGTGATAAAAGTGCTGAATTAATTATTTCTTACGCTTCATAAGGGGATGAATAGGGAGCATAGGCCTGTGCTGCATCAATGAGAGGATAATATCCCTTATTTGGCAGAGATGGAGAAAGGCTCCTACCCTAGCATGTACATATCAAGTATTTTATTCAGATATTTGTTCGAATTTCATTCAGATATAATGAGGTCAGTTATAATATTTGTCAATAGAAGAGATAGGACTTTGAACCATGAAGGTTTGTCGGGTTGGCAAATCGATAAAAGATAGGAAGTCGCGATCCACGGTGCTTGCTCCTACGGTAAAAATCCATGGCGCGATGTTTTTGACAGTGTTTGGTCTTGGACCTTCATTTCCGGCCGCGGCAACTACCACTATATTGTTCATAAGAGCATGAAAAGCTCCAATTGCAATGGCGCTTTGAGAGTAGATGAAACCTTTATTTTCAAGAACAGAGAGAGAACTTGACATCACATCAACACCGTCGTGTATAGCTTCGTCGAAGGCTTGCATCATATCAGCGTCGTAGCATTCGACGGGGTTATTGAAAAGAAACTTAGGCCAACAGGTTTTGTAGGAAGCAACTCGGGCTTTTGGTGCACCGCCTTTAGCAGTTCCTTCTGCAAACCCCAACATATTGGCTCCAGGTACAAAGTTTCCACCAGCTGTTGATAATGTGTGAGTTCCATGTCCTTCATGGTCGCGTGCATTGTTCATCCAAGGTTCGACTCTCGCTCCCATTGATAAATAGCCATTGTTGAAGTACTTGGCTCCAATGAGCTTCCTGGATTAATTAATAATAGTACATAGACAGTGTCATTAGGGAAGTACTACTAGCCATCGTAATAGTAGTATCACGTATAACGTATCTTAATATCATTTGACATTATATTATATATTTTAACAATCATAGTTTACCTATTGCATGGAACAGTGGTATTCTGACATGATCCTTTCCACTTAGATGGACGATTGGTCCAAAACCTTCATCGCTAAAACTCCGTGATTCAGGCCAAACACCTATAACCATAGCACAAAGGAGAAATTCATAATTTAATTGTACTCAACAGTTTAACTACATATATAAGAAAGAAAAAGGAATTAGAGGGTGTAATCAACAGGGATATGTTATATGTGAAATTTTATTTAATTAATTATTTTAAATCTTAAGTTACACGTAACAAGCCATTGAAGCTCACCGCTGTCGAAATTGGCAATGATTACATCTTGGCCAAAATTGGCCTTGTTCCAAATAGACTCGGGGGGAACCACACCATTATCATCCTCCAGGCCAAGGAATTTCCATGAGTGTGTGGTCTGCAGTTTTGCACCCCCGTTTAAGAAGACGGAAACCACGTTCGGATGCTCTACAAAGTGAAAGTTTACATGGAAAAAATTAACATGATATTTTTCGTACTCGAGTACATACGAGGACAAAAACAACATCCATATAATTCATTGTGAGAAAATGGAATACACAGGAGTTGTACGGACGTGCAAGTATATATGGCTATAGGAGTATAAATCAAGAAGATTATTCGTACTTTGCAAGTGTTACACATAAAATTTTCCCCTTAATTTTTGCGTATAATTAATCATCCTATGTACACAACGTTGTACACTTGAACTATAGCCATGCAAGTCAATCAAGATTGGAGAAAAAACTATGCTTACTTGCAATCTTTGCAGCAACCTTCTCTTCAAGGATTGCAGCAAAACCATTTATATGTTTTTGATATGAGTAGAACATTGCACCCTTGGCATCCTCTTTACTGCATTATTCATGAAGATTAAATTAACTTTTTTGTTTTAGTAGCACAAAAAAGGATCAATTATAGGAAAATTTTTTGTTGGGGACTCCGCACTCCTATTTAGCCCTATTTTCAGTAGATCCATCTATTTGAATTTTGAGCTGCTGAGCGAGTAGCAAAGAATAACTCTCAATCATGTATATATTGTACTTATTACTAGGGAGGAAATATAAATTCCGAACCTTCCCAAGAATGATCCGAGAAACTCATGATGAGAATTTGTAGCCCGATCAAAATCATCAACGGTTGCATTTGGACCATGTGAATGTGCTCCCAAATATACTACATATGACTGATTTACATTCAAGAACAAATATCAAATTAATTAAAACCATATATAACAACTCAAATTCAGCCATGCATACATATATTTATTCCAATTTAACCACATTTTTTCAAAAAAAGTATAAGAAAACACTACCACCTTTTTAATTGACGAAACTTGTTCTTGGGAGGTGAGGAAGATAATGAGAAATATCACCAATATCAAGGATTTAGACGGGGACATTTTACTTTCTTTCTGGCTATGGAAGATGTGGAAGACTAAAAATGCAATGAATCCATTGTTATTATAGTATGACGGGTGATATGGTGCATTTTATGATAGGATTACTAGTGTTGTTTAGGAGTAGGATTCTAGCCAAGCAGATATTTGCAAGCCAAACGTGAGAATACGTATGGAGGGAAAAATTTGTTTGTTGGGATAACATTTAAATTAAATTTTGATTCTCCTTTTATCTTTGTACAGTTTATCTATACTCTATATTATATCTGTACTTATTATATATAAAGGGAGAGGAGAGATTTTGGTGTCTGTCATTCTTTAATTTGTCATTTCAAATCTTCGTTTCTCTCTTAGATAAGG
Source organism: Cinchona pubescens (assembly GCA_025175665.1). NCBI lineage: Eukaryota > Viridiplantae > Streptophyta > Magnoliopsida > Gentianales > Rubiaceae > Cinchona > Cinchona pubescens. The sequence continues at coordinate 359,756 of JANKKI010000250.1, forward strand.
TGTTTAATTTTTGTTTCTCTCTTAGATAAGGTATTCAATATTCATCTCATAAATAAAGTATTCGATCTTTATTATTCGAATAAATTTTTTTGAGGGCTCGAAAGTTATTTATCGTGTAGAATTGGACAATCACAAATTAAGAATTCCATATTTCTTTGTAAGACGATGGTAAATAATTAATCTAAATCAGTTAGTCCGACGTTAATTTACCACCCATTTGTTAGACTACAACTTACCCATTTAGTGCTCAAAAGCTTGACTTTTTACTTTCGATATTTGATAATTAATTTTTACCCCAAGAATAAGACCAAATTTATTAGTCCTAAAAGTTTTATTTGAAACAAAAAAAAATAATCACAGAAGTATATCACTCGCGAGAAACGTCATACTTGTCGATTGAATTTCTAACTTCTTTTGAACTTCCTCGGAAGTCAATGCTATGAGAAAAGCTTTTTGTTGTACGGTGACATTTTGTAGATTTAATTGTTTTCTACCGGCCTTGTTGGTTTGTTTTATGCCTCTTAATAGTTGTTGAAATGACTAAAAAGTAAAAAAATTTTATTATTTTTCACTATCGAATACTCCAAAAATATTCATTTTTCGATACGACGTATTTCGAATCTTAGGCTTACTAAACACAAGCCTAGATAAGATTAGTGATGAGGTGCATTTCCCTCGTAGTATATATCCTATTGGCTTTACTTAAGAGTGCTGCTCAAACTTCTACCTGATTATAAACATTTTTTGCATGCCTCGTTTGAATTTCCATAAAACACTCTACTTATTAGAGTTCTAAAAGAATTGGATAGTAGGTAATACATAATTTTTCAGAAAAATATTTTTCAGATTAAATATGACAAATCTTTTATTTGGATATTGTTATTTGGGATTTAATTTTGTTGAATCTCTTTATTTTATGGGAGAGAAAGATGTGAGATTATAATTTTTTTGAAATAGTTATAAATTTTTAAGAGAGAATTAACTATAAGAAATAGGGTTAAAATGATTATGTGGTAAGTTTTGATTAGTCATCCGAACAAACTCTTTGTCAGACTCATTCTGATTTACGTTAAAATGCACATAATTTTATTGTTTTGAAGCATAGTTGCATAAAATACCTCCTTCATTTGATAATCTATAAAGGATAAAATTAAAGATGAAAAAAAAAATAAAAAAGTTATTGTTCACAAGATTTTAATTTTTTTCATCCAAGCACTGACAAATTGTATGAAAAATGACATTTCTCATGTAAAATATGTTCCAAAAAAATATTTTGGTGAGGAGAAAACATTTTATATCTTCCCAAATGGACCCTAAACGTTAAAGAAACACAAGAGCTCAATGGGTCTTTTAACCTTCAAGGAAGATAAATATATTCCATTAAAGAATAAAATAATATTAGTGAAATGATTGTTACTTGAAACTTTTAATTACCTAAATAAATACAAAATAAGTAACTATTAATTAGTTGTACAACATTATAAACTAATTAAAAAAAACACAGAGAAGACATTTAAGGAGCATGATTGTTGAATATAGAATTAAAATTGATATATTCTTGGCCTATTGAATTTTTATTGAATTTTAATTGCTATGCACATTAAAATTTCACGTTTGTATTATAAAATGATATTTGAAATATTACATAATAAACTTTAATAAATCAAAATTCTAGGTTAGACTATAATATCAAAACTCAGTAAGTATTTAATTACATCAAAATTATAGAAAATAAGAATGTCACATTTATATAGAATACAAAAAAAAAATAGTAGTTATTAGCTGAATGAAAAAGAAAGAAAAAATCTAATAATTGATTTTATACCTGAATATATAAAGCATTTATATAACTCTAAATGTGATGAAATAAAAAATAAAAAGTACAGTATTAAATTGTTACGTTGAATCCTCTCATTAGGATGCACTTTTGATTATTATTAATAAAAGGGGGAGCCCGACCATATCATGTGGTTTCAAACACACAAAAAATAAATAAATAAATAAATAAAAAAGAAAAACAATTAAAATTACTTTTTAACATGATATGTTTACCTCTTCACTTAAAAATAACATCTAGAAGTATTGAATATTTAATTATTAATGACATAATGTTGGAATAATATGCAAAGAATTTAACCCATGCACTGAATGAAATAGTGTATTTATTTAATAAATAGTAGTAATAGAATTTTTATATATTTATTTGCATCATTAAACAGAATTTTAAATTATTGTATCAAATTTGAATAATTTTTATATTTAATTATTCTAAAAAGACATTATCTTAACAACTGGAGAAATTTTTATTACAAAAATAAGTAGAAAAAATAAAATTTGTTGGATATTTATTACCAGTCTAAATTTGTAGATGATTATCATGTTTATCAATACATACTTTATACAAATATTTACTAATTAAGTTATTTTATATAAATAAAATGAGAATAATTCAAATGAAGAATAATTCTTGATTAGTTGAGTAATGAATTTGAATATAATTGGGTAAAACCCAAGATTCAATAACCTAGTAATTCTCCCCAACTAGCTATGCCATGTAGGAAAGGGAAAACTTTCAATTAAACTAAAATGTTTCAATTATATATATTAGATTTCACTGTCACTAGTCTCTCACACTGTTTAATAGAGTTAAGACAGCTGAAAAATATGTTGATGATATGCTCAGGCGATGATAATCGTTTAAAGAAATTAAATTGATGAAAAAATATTATCAGTGACATTTTTTTGACAAAAGTACCTCAACCCCAAACAAAATTAGCCTCATACCCCCACAAACACACAAACGCATACGCTCTATATGGAATTGAGGTTTGGAAAGGCACTATATATTTTTGTGTTAGATATCCTTGTTTTCTTTAGTTTTCCTTTTAATTAACTTGATTTAATTTTATTTTATTTTAAAAAAAAAGCTCATTATGAGAGGTAACAAGTGATTTTTAAAATTTTTTAATTACGGTAACTCTTTCGATGGTTTAAATAATTTTTTAATAAATATTTTCTTTATAAAGTTTTCAAAATTGAAGAAAATGAATGTGCCAACAACCTACAAACTTTTGTCACATTCACATATCATCTTAGGTGAGCAAAAGAATAAATTTTCAATTATGTATTACTAGTGCACTTAAACACGACATGTATCTCATTTATAAGATGTTATATTCTATTAGGACCAACTTTTGCATCACACTTTTCACTAATGCAATCAAACACATAAAGGTGAACATGAAGATTTGTGTCACTAACATTATCTATAATATATATAAAAATGTTGAAATTTAAGGAAGAAGCCATGATTGAGTGTTTTCCTAAGTTTTTTTCTTGGCATAGGATGGTGAAAATTTCTTTTTTTTTAGTCGGTGCATCCTGGTTCGATCGGTATAAAATTACCTAGAGAGAGAAGAGAAAAAGGTTTTTTTATTTATTTAAGGAAAAATGTTAGAAGAGTGAGGAAAATTAGTTTTCATGGTTGGCGAATAAGTCCTAGATTGTTCAACATTATGTTTTTCTTTTTTTCTTTTTTCCAACAAATGATAATATATAATTATTATTTAATTATTGATAGTTAAATGACTTACATTATTTTGTACTTCAAGTTGAAGTCACAAAGAGAAGAAAAACGTCCCTTCCGTGATATAACAAATCTTTAATGTAAAAGAAGCTAACTTATGACTAATTTTATTTCTAATCTTTACCACTGGATTCAAATTCAAAAAATTTTGTTGATTTTAAATTAAACCTCGAACTTAATTTTGAAATTATAAACTAAAATTAAATGGTCTAATATATGCAAATTGATGATTTACTATGGTTGGTAATATTGCTATAGTAATTAATTTCCTGCCATAGCAAATTTCCCTTCGAAATTATTGACAAAATTGCCCTCAAAACATATTTATATATTGCTATACCGTCAAGTTGAACCAAACCTTTCAGCCTACCTCGAACGGCTGAATTTTTGGGCATACCCATGGAAATGGGTGTTGGAGGTGGACTTCGTGCAATTGTGATTTTTTTTTTTCTTTTTTTAATGGTTTCATGACAAATAGATGATTAACAGTTACAGATGTTTTTTTTCAAACAAATTCTTATTTTTGATGCTATATTTTCGTCCATTATGATTTTCTTGAATTTTTCTTGATTTTGACTAGAAATAAATGAGACGAGTACAATTATATAAAGTGATCAATACAAAGTGACAAATAAAAGTTATTGATGTGTCATTAGATTCGAAAAAAAATAAACGAAATCCGATTAAAAATTTAAAATCAAGAGATTGACCATTCAATAGGAATTTAACACATAAACTAGTTTTAGAAATAATTTTAAAATGTGATTTTGTAAAATATTTTCGACTGAGTGAGACTATTCTGAGATGGACTAATGTGGGAGGCAGAGAGACGGAAAAGAAAATTTGATCATGGATTAAATTTTCCAGCCAAGGCCAAAGGAAGAGACTAGGAATAATTGGTCTTGGGTAATTTTGTTAATAAAGGCAAAATTGTTCTGGCAGAAAATCAATTGCTTTGCCAATAACGACACGGAAAATACATACTTAGGTTGATTTGATTTTTTACTCCACTTGTAGATCTTATGGTTAGAATTAAACCTTAAAAAATCTTACTTACATCAGCTGATGTCATAAATTTTATAAAGTTTAATCCACACCACAAAATTTACAAATAAAATAAAAAAATCGAATATATCTAAGTATTTTTCCAATGACACCCATTTGCTTTCATTTGGCAGTTTAATTCGATTCAATTAGGATGGTTAATGTCAACCAGTGGTGCTATTTTGTGTTTCTAAATATTTGTTGACAAATATGCTAGCATTTGTAACAATGTGAGGAACAAAAGTTGTGTGTTTTATCTCACGTGATTTTTATATTACTCTCAATTTCAACACTTAATAAACTGATAAATTTTTTTTAAATATAATTATATAAATTTTCATGAATGAATTTTGATAGTTCATTATATAGTTAGACAGAAAATCAAATAAGAAATGAGACGATCCTTAGCCATTACATTGATGAATTTCCAATTATAAAAGTATAAATTTCCAATTATAAAGGTATAAGGAATCTGTAATTATAGGCATAGAGTAATAAATTGAGAACCAAGGAAAATATAATAGAGAAGGTATATAAAGTAATCTATCTGAGGAAACATTATATACATCAAGTAACCTAAGAATGTCAATCCCTAATATATATATATATATATTTTAAAAAGGAACTATATAAAATTTATATATATATATATATATATAAAGTATTATTGTATGTAAATGATAGTCCCAAATGGTATTTAGTCTCCTATATATAGCATTACATTTGATTGAGTTTTTCTCCCTAAAAATAAAAAATAAAATAACCAACAGTTATAACACACAATGCAAAAAAGGTTTTGGCTCCAATTTTTTTTAAGAAATGGAAATCAACTTATAAACAAGTATGATATAGCTGAATTTGGAGTTCAATTTATTTTCTATTTATTCTGAAAAGTCCATTAACCATTGACAAAAAAAAGGTCTCGCCTAAGCAGAATTTTTTTTTAAAAAAAAAAAATTAATAATAATCTACCATAGATCCTTCCAATTCATATTCTTACGCATGTTGTGCTCATACTTTGAATTTCTAATCTCCATATTTATGACATTTTAGATATATTTGAATTGAAAACTTAACTACGATGGCCTTGTTTCTTGTCATCATGTTTGATCCAAGTTAGAAAAATACTGCCTTCTTTTCTTTTGAAGTGTACAAAAATTGTCTAAATTTTAGGTAAAATTGATTCTATATGATTAAATTGCCCTTTTAATAGTAATAAATTAAAAGAGTTCTTATATTAATTTTATTCCTCACACTATTTTCTCTCTTCAATTCCCTTCATCTAGTATAATTTCAGTAATTAATAGAGTTGGAAAAATATGTGGGCAAAATTAATAAATAAAAAAATAATGTTTCATTAGATTTCTAACGTGACATTTAAAATGGAACAAAATTTTTTTTTTTTCTAAACTGACACTTAAAAGGGAACGGAGAGAGTATTACTACTACATTCTTCAATGAAAATTTAGACAATTCTATAATCCCGTTAAAAAATTACCTCATTCGCTAATACGTAATAATATAATATACAAATATTTAAAGTATAACGTAATTTTTCCTTACAATTTTTCAAAAAACTTAATACTAACATTAACCACCCATCCCCCATCACTTAAGAAAATAAATTGAAAATTATACCCTTCTGTCTCAACGGTACGCTAAAATTTAAAAGTAACTAACTATATATACCTATTTAAGGAAAAGAACTGAGAAGAGGACTCCTCCCCCACCTTCAATACCGTTCAATAACATTATTAAGTAGGAGTAGTATAGTAGAATGCAAATGTTTTGATTGAAATCCACTATGAAATCTCTGTTCCTTAAAAAAAATAAAAATAAAGGACTGCACAATCACAAGCCAAAAGGGCAAAAAGAAAAAGAAAAAAAAAACACAGAAATCAGAAAAAGACACAGATCCCTTTTTTTTTCTATCCAAATCCAAGAAATTCTAGCACTTTTTCTTGAATTTCTTTGACAGGTTTTGGCATCATTGCAGAGTGTTTTAGAGAACTGTGTGCTGTGTGCTTTTCGCAAAGAAAAGCCTTTTAGACTTCTCAATTTAGTTGGTTTTTGTGCTTGACTGATTTACTTTACCCCACTACTTCTTTTTTTTTTTTTTTACTGTTTATTGTACTAAAGATAGGATTTTGAATCGAGGGTTCTGTTATTTGTGGTTAAAATTTGTGTTTTTTGTGTTAAAGTTCAGATTTTTAAGGTTCTAGATGAAGGGTTTTGGGGGCATGTGCTGAAGAGAAGCAGAAGGTAGAAGTAAACTGAAGAAGCAAAAACAGAAGAGTTTGAGTTCTGGAGTAGTTATAAAATCCTGATGGGCTATTTGGGTTGCAGAAAGTTTGTATATTATCTGGCTTTCTTGGCTGTTTTTCCTAGTACTACCAACTTGCTGGGGATTCACAAACCCAAGTGATGGTACAGTATCTATCACAAACCTCTTATGTACATTTTAAGTCTAGGTAACTGTGCTAGGCTGTAAAGAGAGTAGTTTATACTCAGAATCGAACCGACTCGTTCCAGCTTGGTTCGTTGATAATCAAGATTTTGGAGTTTGTAAATTTTTTGTATTTGGCTCGTATTTAACTAGATAAGCTAAAAACTTATATAAAAAGTGTAAGTTACTTGACTTTAATTCGAGTTATGTTGGATAAAACTTCGTTTGAGTTCAACTCGACAAATAAACAAGCTAAATTTGAACTAAATTGTCCTACTTGTTTATGTTTATTTACGCCCCACTTAATCTGGACGGACTTACATTGAGATTTGCATGTATTCCAAGTGCATGAATTTGCATGCTTATTACTGATTTAGGGGATCTCCTACAAGTATTCTTACTTTAATTGGAATATGTTGTTAGTAATTATTTTTTCTTTTTAAAACTTTATCTTCTGATTGCGTTTTGTTGTTAGTCTTTGCAATTAGTAGTTTATATGCTGCTTTGGGCTACCCGCGGCTTGCCGGATGGATTCCATTTGGTGGAGACCCATGTGGGCTGATGGGTTGGCAGGGAGTGCTCTGTGTGAATGCCAATGTAACTGGAATGTATGAAATATGAATGCTCTGCTCACTTTTAAGGAATTTGGATAGGTAATACATGCAATTTTGGTTTCTGATTTTTTTTGCTTGTTGGGTTTGACAGTGTTCTCAGTGGTATGGATTTGGGAGGTGAACTCAGTGCAAATTTGGGCTTGTTTTCATCAATCATACAAATGTATGTATCCTCTTGCAATGTGAATGGCCAAAAAGTGAACTTTTCCTGTTTCTCGAGTCGGACAACTTACTGATCTATTGTTTTACTATCATATGAATTTTACAATATGAATTTCGAAGGAGTAGCAGTTTTAGTACATTTGGGTTAGCATGAATTTGCTGCATTACTGAATTACCTACAAAAATTTAATTTTTTTTTTTCTTGTTTAAGCTGATAGAAATTTGTGATTTTTGTATAAGCAGAGACCTTAGCAACAATCAGATTGGAGGTAGTATACCATCTGATTTGCCTGCTACTATCAGAAACTTGTAAGTCTGGAAGCTTAGTCTCTGAACGCTTATAATTGATCTGATAAGAATAAACTCTTTGATTCCAAAACAGATATAATTAAATAAAAAAACACACAAACACACACACACTATCAATCACGGATGATAACCAGTTCTTTTGGTTGTAGTTCTCTTTCTGATAACCAGTTCAGTGGGAGCATTCCAGAGAGTATATCGTCATTGGATCAGCTGACAGACTTGTGAGTTCCCTATAGTTTGCACACGTATTCATTACATTAAGCTTTCATTGTCTTCTCTTGTTTTTACCTCATGTAATTCTCAGCCTGTTATTTTCTAGGTCTTTGGGTAACAATCATTTGACAGGACTAATTCCAGATGCCTTCCAGCAGCTTGGTGGCTTGACCATGCTGTAGATATTCTTTTATTCAAGTTTTATGTCCACTAGTACTGTAACTTTTATACAACTTTCTTTAGCTTACTGGTTTCTTGTGTTGCAGGAACTTGTCTGGAAACATGTTGAGTGGTCAGCTGCCTTCTTCAATGGGAAATTTATCCTCTCTTACAAAGCTGTAAGTTTGTATATTGTTTGGCATTTCTTATGTGGAAAAAATTACAGATATGATTTCCCTTCTTGCTTATGGAAGAGGATCCTTAATTGTACGTCCTATTAAAAATGTTTTCTAAGATAGGACTTTCTGAAGTTATTTTATACAAACTCTACACGAACAACTTGCTCTAAAGAAGTGTTACTAGAAGTTATTTTATGCTTAAACAATCCTCTTCTCCCTCTTTATTTTGGCTAATGAATGCCGTAGTTATTTCATTAAGATTGCTTATAAAACCAAACTGAGAGTATGTTGTTTGAAATCAAAAGTTGAAGCCAGAATGTGAACCTATTTCATTGAAAATGCATGACTTATCCCAGTAATGGGAAACATTAAAACAGAAAATTCTGTGTTGGAAATCATGCAGTTAAGGAAGAGTATTGAATAAATAAACATAAGCAAAAGCTTAACTAATCTCAGTGCTTTAAAGAAACCAAATACAATCTTCTGATTATTGATAAGAAGTGTCAAATCCACTCGGTCTGCCTTGCATTTAACACTTTGTGCTGCTTATGCTTATTATTTACAGGTACATGCAAAATAATCAGCTTTCAGGAACTCTTGATGTTTTACAAGATCTTCCTTTGATTGATTTGTAATCCTTCTGCTTTAATTTTTTTAACGTAAAATTCTCTTCAAGCAAATCTTGCTTTTAGACGATTTGATTTGTCATGTGTTCATGTTTTACAGAAATATAGAGAATAACCTCTTCTCTGGGCCAATTCCGTCCTTGAGAAATTGCTGAATGTTCCAAACTTCAGGTGAAATGTACAATCACTTCTTTGTCAAATCTCAGATTGTTTTCATTGTGTTATTTTGAGTCTTATTTTATCTTAATTGTCAATTTATTGATTTCCAATTTTCTCAGTATGTTGACATGAGATTTTGATGCTTATTAAGTTAGCTCTCTTTGTTTTTGTAAGTTGTGTCAGATAAGGTTCACAAAATTGATTTCTTTTGGAACACTCTAATAAAATTAGCAAATAATGTAGGGCTTTATGCTGGAACTCATGTTCTAGGGATTATGATTGAGAACAATTATGGCTTGATTGATATGTTATTATTAAAAGAAAATAAAAGTAGATCTCTTGTTTTTATGCTACTTGTGAAAGAAAAGCTTCACATTTGATGTGTTGAGGGATTTCTTCTTTCTTCTTCCTCAAGGTCATTCTTCAAGTAGAGAACAGTGTCTCAAAAACACACGTTCATTAAAAATGACATATTACAGAAATAGAGATAAGCAGCTTGATTAAGTCTCTTCCTAACAGCATCTTTATGGCATTTGACTACCTAAATTGACAGAATCTTCCCCTTTTTAGACTTGGACTTACAGGTATGCTCGTGTATATAATTTATTTAAACTGACGTTTGCTCATAATATTTTCTGAGTTAAATACCAAATTCCTATCTCTTCCTTTTTGCGGGTATTGTATTATTGGTTCAAGATGTACCTATGCTGTTTTAGTGGTTCATCAAGCTTGCAACCAATTCAAGAACAAACTAGCATTGTTTCCTCAATGTGCACCTCTAATTTTTGGATATTCTAACGAAGATGGGAAATTCTGGAACTGATAAAGATATTGAACCTCTTTAGGAAATAGTGTTGATGCCTGCATTACATGTAGGATTCTTATACCTATTGTACTCATGATAAGTGGGCTTAAGAGAATGCGTATTTATTCTGCTCACAACTACACATACAGTATGACAACTACTTAGCATACTGAACCCACCATTACGCAAGTCTAATGCTAAAAGTTGATGGCATCATTGAAAGTATTTTAAGTTCAAAATTACTTTTAAAAAAGCTATAGGAAGGGCATGTCATTGCAATCAAATATTATGCGCATCGTAACATGATGTCAATTCGTGCTAATTGAAAACATCTGTTAGGGGAAGCCAATGTTATTTTCAAGAACTTATGAATGCTGATTTCTTAAGTACCTTTACTATGTCAAGTTACCTTCGTTAAAATTTGCCTATGGAAAGAAAAAATTCACTTGGTGAGGATGAGAAGCTTACTAGCTGAAACAGCTGGAAGTGTTCTTTGAAACTTATACTAGCTAAAGAGGACTAACAAGGAGCAAATGGTAGGTTCAGTCCTGTTGGATGCACTTGGAACTGGATGGCATTACCTTCTTGGTTCTCCACTATATGATCGTTGAAAACTAGTACTCTACATCTTGCTGGTGAGGAACTTCATACTGAAGGCAAGAAAGAGGTTGTTTACAGAAGGTTTTAGTTATAATAGTGGGTTGCCTGGTTGTGGGTTCCTTCACTCACTTTCTAGAGGGATTCCCTATTCCTCAGAGAAGAAGGGATCATCGAGAACAGGACAAGAATTCTGCACGAGGAGTTGCCTATAAGGATTAGGACATTCTGGTGCTGCTTTCAGAATTATTGATAATATGGGGCAATTTGTAGATTGTTTATACTATGCTAGAACTCTGGATTTTCTACGTGCTGGAATTTTCCGCGAGTATCATTCAATTATTTTCTTTATTCGTGATTTCTTCGTTGATTGACATCTACAATTGTGATGCAGGAAAGCTGGAAACCCCTTCAACACCTCAGTTCTTCCATCATCTCCTGTTTCATCCCCTTCACCATCTCCATCTCCTTCTCCATCCGAGGCATCTCCTCCTGAATTTGCCCCAGTACAGCAAGTAACTGGACCACCAGTGCAACAGCTTCCACAAACTGGAAGGCAAGGCACAAATAAGACATCTAAAAGCATCTCATGGATTGCTTATTGTAGGAATACTTGTCATTGTAGTACTTGCCCTGGGGATGTGTCTTTTCCTGTCACGTTGCTGCAAAAGAAGGCAAGTGGCTGACAATACAGCCAAAAGGCATGAAGCATATGCATATGGTGACCGCAGAGCAAACCACAAGGATGATGACTCTTTGCAAAAGCCTAATTATCAAGCAGAGAAAGGTCAATGTTTTCAATTATTAAATGCTTCTAGTTCTTGCTACTGTTTTCTTCTTGTTTGAGCTTTATTTCTTGCCATATGATGACATCTTGAGGGCTCTGAGCAGTGACAAAAGCAGCAGTGATGAGGCCAGCAATGACCTCAGTAGATACCAAGCAGGAGAAAGATGTCAAGGGTAGGAGAGCATTTCCGAAGAGGGAGGATCACAGAATAGACATGACACGGATGGATTTGACTGGCATGGAATCAAGTATTCGACCACCCCTGCCACCTCCTTTTACACTTCTTCCTTCAGAAAGGATTATGGCAGATCCATCTATTTTGCCTTTGATAACCCCAAGTGGACATGCTATGAATTCTGTGAAGTCTTTCACCATTGCATCTCTTCAACAATATACAGAGAGCTTCTCTCAGGAAAATCTTATGGGAAAAGGCATGTTGGGAACAGTTTATAAAGCCAAGCTTCCCAATGGAAAGGTACATAATTTTAGCTACTTTGCATGGGCTTTATGGTCATAACTCATAACTACTTCTACAAAAGTTGGATTCCAATGCTTTTCGATCTAGTTATCTCCACCACCGTTTTAAAAGTGCGGGATTAGTCTTGATAACCTTCCCTATTGCCTCATGTTGATTTTTATGAATAGGAAAAAGTAAAACGGTTTTAACAGTCTAAGGTGTTAAATTGTTTTAGCCTGCTTTGTGTTTATTGTCTTGTCCAATTGATTTTGGCTTTCAATTTCTGTATCTCCGTGTGGAAAACATTTTGATGATCATTAGACATGTTTTTGAAGGAAAAACACATCAAACTTGATGTTTTTGAAATGGGTATATATACATATGCGTAATATACCATATAGTTTAATAGGGTTGACTCCATTTTCCTTCCATATTTTTTTTGACAAAATAGGACTTCTAACCGTAACCTTCATTACCTAAAGATCAAAGCAAGAAAAAGAAGAGTCAGTGAAAAATGTTTCCTTTGCATGATATCTCTTTTTGATATTTCATATTCTCCTGTAACCCTCCTTTATGGTCTTGTATTGTTCCACTTGTGCTTATATAGCTGCTGCATTATGTGCTGACTTATCTTGTTGCATTGATATTATTTGTTCAATCTATAGCTGCTGGCAGTGAAGAAACTTGATAGTGGGACATCTAGGCTTCAGAGTGATAGGGAATTCCTTGAGCTAATTTCTAATGTAGCTAAACTTCAGCACGCAAACATAATCCGGCTAGTAGGGTATTGTGTGGAGCACCGACAAAGGATGCTTGTATATGAGTATTGCAAAAATGGAACACTTCATGAAGCACTGCACTTGGAAAGTATGATGAGATCCATGAAAGACTCACATGGAACACTCGCATTAGCTTGGCCCTTCAAGCTGCTAGAGCCTTGGAGTGAGTTATTCTGTACTGACTGAATCTGAAGATGACAAAACCATTAAGTTGTTATATATGCTTTTGAAGTTAATTTATGTCCAAAACAATGTAATCTTGTTGTTTGATTGCATAGGTATCTGCACGAGGTTTGTCAACCACCTGTTGTTCACCAGAACTTCAAGTCTGCTAATATTCTCCTAGATGATGAGCTTTCTGTATATCTTGCGGATTCTGGCTTGGCTCCTCTATTGTCATCTACTTCAATGGCTCAGGTAACATCTTTGCTGCACCTTTAGATCATTAATGAGATTGAGACTTACATTAGGAAGAAGTTTATGTTTGTCGTCTATAGGAAACCAGTTTATATTATTTGCTTTCTACATAACCTGTGCATATTTGAGTTGCTTCAAGGTGGGTATAGGTTTTTGCAAGGTTGCTGATCATACACCTGTTTGTTTATCAGTTGCAAGGTTGCGGTTATGGTGGTCCTGAACTTGAATTGGGAAGCTATTCCTCTCAAAGTGATGTTTATAGCTTTGGAGTTGTTATGTTAGAACTTCTAACAGGAAGAAAATCTCATGACAGGTTAGTGATCCTAGAGTAAAACTGGAACATAAGTTTGGATATCCAAAAATCAATTCAGGATTATAAAAAAAGCAAATGACGTCAGTTTTGGAACTTAAAATTTCAGGTCACGCCCTCGTGGGGAGCAATTTCTGGTTAGATGGGCAATTCCCCGGCTTCATGATATAGATGCATTGGCAAGGATGGTTGATCCTTCTCTACATGGTGCATATCCATCAAAGTCGTTATCTCGTTTTGCAGATATAATTTCCTTGTGTATTCAGGTTAGTTTCCCCATTCATGTTTTGCTTTCTTTTCAATTTTTAGTGGCTTCGGGAAAGCTTTAAAGAGTACCAGACTACGCAAGTTTGTTCAGTGGCTCAGTATGACGACATTTCTCAGTCTACAGTTTGTAAAGCTTTATAAATGTACTATCCATTACCATTTGAATTGCTTTATGGTGGATACCACTTTTTAGTGATGCATAAGGGCAAAGGCTGGCTAGAGCTGTAGTACGGATTTGCTTGTCCTTTTTTGTTAATGTTTTATCTCGGGTTTTGGCTTCCAGTACCGTAGAATAGTCAAAGACCAAAGGTGATGGATGGTGTTATGGGAATACACTATTCTAAAAGAGCATCGACACCTATTTACTTGCTTTATTCAAGAAACTTGATGAGGTGTAATATTATAAAGTCTTTGCAGCATGACAAAGAAATTCATTGTACAAAATCAGGTAGTCTTCTTATCATCTCGGTTAGATTTACCCAAAAAAAACTGAAAATCTTGTCAACACGAGAAGCGGGGAGCTAATACATTTTGATTACTGCAAATATTTGATTTGTGCTTCGTTTATCATACATGGGGAATTGTAACTTCATCATTGTACTATGCAGCCGTGATTCCTGGAGCCAGAATTCAGACCGCCTATGTCAGAAATTGTCCAGAACCTCGTACACATGGTGCAAAGGGATTCTTGAACAAGAGATTGTGATTCTAGTAAATTCCAGAATGGACTTGGCAGATGATCCTACAATCTTCAGAGAACCCTGGGAAAAAGCAGTTCTTTTGATTTGCTAACTAGTTGTATGTGTATGATGGTATACATAGTAGCTTATGAACCTTTACACATGGTGCATGATAGGTTTCTTTGTGATGTTAAACTTAGAAAAAAAATGGATCAGCAGCTACTTACTGATTTATACTAAGAAATGAAAATGGATTTTGAAGAGATTTTTATTTATATTTATTTATTTATTTTTGTTCCTAGTTTCACTCGCATTGCCAGCAGAACAAAAATGTATTATTATTTTTTTCTTGGAGCAACAACAACAAATCAAGTCTTATTCCTACTAAGTAAGGTCAGTGGCATGAATCTTATAACGTCATTACGTTTTGTCATGGACCATTTGGCTTTAATAATTTTTAGATGAGTTATATATTTCTTACAAGTTACCCACCAAATCTCTTTCACTCTTTCCTTACCTCTTTTATGTTGATTGCCCTTCTTAAATTTTACTAGCATGACAAGCGTTTTTACTGGCCGCCTTAACATTTGACCAATCACATTAAGCTTGTGTTTCTCATTTTCTTATCGATAGGTGCTATTCTAATATTATCACGAATATGTTCATTAAGTTCTTGGAGCAACTGCAAAAAATTTTAATAGGTAGTAAGTTTGTAAATTGGAGGCAGAACTCCAATACCATTCCGGGTTAAAAATAGCAACACAATGTGGTTTTGGAAGTCGAAACATTTATATAAACTATAATTAAAAACAATAAACTCTAATTATGACCAGTATCGGAGTTAGAAGTATAAGTGGTGGGGGTAATAGTGTAATTTAAAAAAAAATTAAAGGGTAAAATAAATAATTTTAAATTTTCTATGTATAATTTGTAATTTCTTCAAAATATAAAAAGAGTAAGCGCCCACATTTCTTTCTCGGGAAATACTTAGATAGACCTGATTTATAACTCTACTTGTAAATCTTATGGTGTGGATTAAATGTTATGGAATCTGTAACATCAACTGATGTAAATAAAATTTTATAAAATTTAATTTTGACCGCAAGATTTATAGATAATACCCAAAATCGAATTTATGATAGTATTTTCCCTTATTCCGCTATTGATTACTCTATTTGTTGCACATAACATTTGTATTATTATACACGGTGAGCTAAGCGATTCCGAAGAAAATATTCAAAATTATGAGGAATATATAATAAAGGGGAAATGACTTTAATAGTCCCTCACATTTTTTATTTGTACTTTTTTAGTCTCCACATTTAAAATGATGCATTTTAATCCCTTACAAATGCAAAACGTACCATATTTGTCACTCGACACAAATACGAGCATATTTTGTTTTGAAATACTCACACACGTATAGAATGTAACATATTTGACTGTAAAATTGACAATACATCTAATTTTAAATGTTAAATTGTCTCAAACAAGAAGAGGATTGGGGTTGTTGGAATAGGGGTGGCGGAGGAAAAGCAGCGAGGGATGGAAATAGAAGTGGTAATGGTAGGTGAGAATTTTGGAGTGGTGGTGGAAGAGGTTTTAAGTAGTGTCTTTTAACATTTAAAATTTGTATATTGTCAATTTTGCTGATGAAAAATGTAACATTCAATACACATGTGAATATTTCAGGTCAAAATATGCCTATAATAGTGACGAGGGACCAAAATGGTGTATTTTAAATTTGTGAAGGATTAAAATATATTATTTTAAATGTGAGGGACTAAACAAGTATAAAAGTGAAATGTGAGGGATTATTAAAGTTATTTTTCCTATAATAAAATGAGTAAATCTTTGTGCCTTTGATTTTTTAAGAGAAATGTGAAGAAAATGGTGCACCAATATACGCATTTAATTAATTGAATATTATATTGATTACTTTTTACTTGTGTTTTGATAATAATGGCAGTTATAAAAATAAGCTTGATACAGTAACATGCTTAATAATTGTTCAATAATCATCATATCAACTTGTGAGGGTTATAGCAATCACAATCATTCAAATTTTATAGGGTTAAATACAGTAAATTCTCTTAAAGTTTGGACTATTTTACATTAAACTCTCTAATATTATTTTTTCTTCTCACTTTGTCCATTTTGTTACTACACATAAGCAATTTTGACTAGGGTTAAATACAGTCAACTCCCTTAAGATTTGGATTGTTTTGCACTAAACTCTTAACGTTATATTTTTCTCACTTCGCCCCTTCCGCTAGTACACATCAACAATTTGACTATTAACCCCTAGGCACTACAACAAAAAAAGACATTTTTACCCCAGGCACTACAAGAAAAATATAAAATTAACCCCTTAAAGTTTATTATATTTGTCATTTTAGTCCTTAATTCTAGTTTTGTGTCAATTAACTTACTTTAGTGATTAATCATTATAAAAATATTGTCAAAACAACTACAAATGAAGATAATGACGCCTACCAACACTAGTTGTTCTTTAAAAATACTTGCAAAAAAAATTTAAATACAAAAATTTCCTAATATTATTAGAATTTTTCGGTATTTTCATTATATTTTATTTTCTTGTAAAAATAAATTTTAAATATACGAGACTCAAAATCATCAATTAAAGTTAAATTAGTCTATTTTCTTTTTACTTGTCTTTATGTTTATTTAAAATGATTTTTTTATTCTTACTTTTTTTCATTTGTTAATATAATTTAACTAAAACATAAATTATACGAAGTAACTCTATCATATAAACAAAAATTCAAATTAAATAATTTAGATGAAATATCTTTAATAATTTATCAACAATTTTAAAATTAATTATTTCATCATATTTTTAAATTTTAAATATTGAATAAAGTATAATTGGAGAATTATAATATTAATTAATTTGGAGAATATTTATATTTTTAACAATATTGAAAACATTAATGAATTTTATTTTTATCCCAATGTATTAATGAATATTACAGAACTTAATGAAGGGGTAAAATGAAATATCGTTTAAATCTTAAGGGGGTTTACTACAATTGACCTTTAGGGGTAAATTTGTCTTTTTGAAAAAAACTAACTACAGAGTTACATTTGACTGTTAGTCAAAGGGATAAAGTAAGAAAAAAATAACGTTAAGATTTTAATGCAAAACAACCAAAACCTTAAGGGGTTTACTGTATTTATCCCTTTTGACTATTAAAAAGTCAAGAAGACATTTTTACCCCTAGAAACTACAAGAAAATATAAATTAACTCCTTAAAGTTAATTATATTTGTCAATTTAGTCTCTAATTCTAGTTTTGTGTCAATTAACCTATTTTAATCAGTAATCATTATAAAAATATTATCAAAACAACTAAATTTAATGATGTCCACCAATCTCAATAGTTCTTTAAAAATACTCGAAAAAAATTTAAATACAAAAATTTCCTAATACTATCAGTAATTTTCAGTTTTTTATTATATTTTATTTTCATATAAAAATAAATTTAAAATATACGAGAATCATAATCATCTATTAAAGTTATATCAGTCTATTTTCTTTTTGCTTTTCTTTATGTTCATTTAAAATCATTTTCTTCTTACTTTTTTCCTTTGTTAATATAATTTAACTATCACCTAAATTATATGAAGTAACTTTATACATATAAACAAAAACTCAAATTAAAATAATTTAGAGGAAATACCTTTAATAATTCATCAAAAATTTAAAATTAATTATTTTACCATATTTTTAAATTTTAAATATTGAATAAAGCATAATTTGAGAATTAAAATATTAATTAATTTGAAGTATATTTATATTTTTAACAATATTGACAATATTATTGAATTTTATTTTTATCCCAATGTATTAAATGATACAAAACTTATAGGATGAGGTAAAGTGAAATCTCGCTTAAACCTTAAGGGGGTTTACCGCAATTGACATTGAGGGATAAATTTGTCTTTTTGAAAAAATTAACGGCCGATTTATATTTGGCCTGAGTTAGTCAATGGAGTAAAGTGAGAAAAAAATAACGTTAGGGGATTTAGTGCAAAACAATCCAAACCTTAAAAGGGGTTTACTGTATTTAACCTAATACAAAACTTATATAAGGGGTAAAGTGAAATCTCGCTTAAATATTAAGGGATTTATTGCAATTAACCTTTAGGGATAAATTTGTGTTTTTGAACAAACTAACAGCGGAATTACATTTGACCATTAGTCAAAGGAGTAAAGTGAGAAAAATAACATTAGCGGATTTAGTGCAAAACAACCCAAAACTTGAAGGGATTTACTGTATTTAATCCAATTTTATATCTCATCTACAATAATATGAAAATTGACATTTTAATTTTTTTTTTCTCCTTCATGATCCAACACCAACAGGCCCAAAACTAAATGCTTGTTGGATTAGGCTGGTAAACAGGTCGGATTTGACATATTTAAATTCGGATCCAATTAATATAATCGGATTTGGATCTCCGACGTGTCTACAAAAGTAGATTCATAAACACACACTCGGATCCGGATCTTAAATATTTTTTTGTAACTTTTACAATTATATATAAAACTATTATAACTTATCAAATTTTTTCTTTTTTTAATTATAAAAAAATATTTAGTTCATAATTAATATTTATGCATGTATGCTATATTAACTATAAATTATATGGACAATTTACACAAACATATATGCATACATACATAAAAAATAATACTAATATAAAATAATTTTATTATATATTAAATATTTTATTCGGATTCAGGTTTTAATCAATTAGAACACTAAAATTCAGATCCGACCCGTTTATTATAATAGCTAAACGAGTCCGAATTGGATTCGAATAATCGAAATTTATTATAGATCTATATCCGGATAAACGAATTCGGGTCTAAACCTGACCCATTGACAGGCCTAATTTGACAAGAAATTTAGAAATTAACCCCCAAAAAAAAAAAACCGTACAGCCAAATACGACACCGTTGTAGTATAACAGGAAGTCGTTTCATTTTGTCTTGCTCACCGTTTCCACCTTCAAAAACCATTAGAGTCTAGTCTGGTATGGTCTTTCTGTCAAATATTACCAGTACAAATGAAAATTTTTACAATTTCTTTTAAAAAATTATTTCTTTGTGAGTTTATATAGTATAACATTATGTGTTTTAAAAATTTGTACTGTATAAATTCTTAAAGTCAAAAGAATAATTTCCTTAACAGAACTGTAAAATTTCTTCAATCTTTTTATTTATTCAAATTAAAAAATAAATAAATAATAATCCAATTCATCAAGTTTGATCAATCCAAAATACATTTAAATTTAATTTATTTATCTTTACAATCGAATTAAAAAAAATTTTATTTATCTTTATAATTTAAATCTTTTGCATATAACTTAAACTTGAATTAAAAGCAATATTATACTTAATTAACGAATTAAAATTGCACGAACTGTTATACATCAAATCCACCTCGTATGAAAATAACTTTACAATTTGGTACTTACATTAAATTTAGTCCTACCTAAAAACCAAAAGAAAAACGTAAATCATAATACTAAACCCCAAAAAATATATATATATATATTTTTTCCTTTTTCCTTTTTATTTTCCTGCATTTATTCTGCTCTGTCAAGACTTTCAATTCGGTCGCGGCTCGCTCACCTCCTCCTTCTCCTCCTTCTCCTCCTTCTCCTTCTTTCTCTCTCACACGCAGAGAAACACATAGAGAGGGAAAAAAGAGTCCAAACAGAGATAAATGCATGTTCGAATTCTACTATCTTATTTTTCTCTGCAAAGCAATATATAAAATTCCACTTATGGATCTTAATTTCATTTTTTTTTTTGAATGTAAAGAAAAATACCCATAATTTGTTTTTATACCCTTTTTAGCTTACTTGATAACTCACATAATTGTCTACATTAGCATGCATAACGCACATATGTTTGAATTTTTTTTATTTTATTTTATTTTTTTATATGTATTTTTTTGGGTTGTTGATTGGTTCTTAATCTGCAGGCATTTGGATTCAGGTTTTCTTGGAGCTAGGGTTTCCTTATTCTTTGAGTTGAAATTGAGAATTGATGACCTAAGCTTTTGGAGGTAATCCTTTTTCTTTTCTTTTCTTTTTTTTTTAATTTTTGGCTGGATGAAAGTTTCTGATTTTTGTAGTTTTGTGAGAGAAAGGAACTGTAATTGGTTTTATGCTGCTATTTAAATGAATTCTTTGAGCTTTTTTCATTGTTTATTAGGAGATGTGATGGTGTGATTTGAGGTCTAACTTGATGGATTGTAATTAGTTTGGAAAGGTCTTAATTGTGGGATGAACATCAACATTTTGGTTGTAATTTGTATATTTATATTTGAATGTTGGTCTTAGGGAAGCTTATAAGGACTTCTGAACTCAATAACAGTGATAATTTTTGGTCGATTGTAATTTTGAGGTGTTTTTATCAAAAGGGGTTTCGATAATTGATTGCAATTTACAAGGTTGATTTAGGCAATTTAGGTATTTTGCGTACTCTGCTGAATCTGCTCGAGTTGTTCCCAGGCTTTGTTGTCTTTTTTAATGGCTGATTTGTTTTAATTCATGAGTCTTTCCACATGTTTGGTCGAAGTTTTAACCTTTTATTACCTTTGCAGGTTGGTTGGACATTAAATTGTCGTAATAAGTGAGTCTGTCAGCATGCGAGTTACTGTGAATTTTAATTCTTGAACACGTATCATGGATTATTCACGGTCAATTTCCGTTGTTGGTGAGGATAATATTGGGATTCCTGATGATCTGCGTTGTAAGAGGTCAGATGGTAAACAATGGAGATGTACTGCTATGTCCATGCCTGATAAAACTGTATGTGAAAAGCACTACATTCAGGCAAAGAAAAGGGCTGCAAATTCTGCAATGAAAGCCAGTATGAAGAAGAGGAAATCCATAGGTGAAAGTGATAATCACTATGAGAGTAAGAGTGGTGATGATATGGATTTACCACATGTAAATTCCGATGCCGGGGAGTTTCCTGGTTCAGGCTCTGCGAAGAAGTACAAGGAAAAATTACCAAAAAGCACAGATCAATTATTCGCCTGAAGCACCTTCTGTGAGGAGTATTTCTCTTCGTGGTTATCACAAGTCAAATGATGATTTACAAAGGGATGGTATTATACATGAAAAGAGTCGAAGATCATTCAGGACGCCACCACCTTCTGCAGTGGATTCATCTAGAAGCAGATCACAAAAGATGCTTGATTCTAGTCCTATGACTGTGAGTCAATATTTTTTCTTGCATTGCAGAAAATGACACAATTGCTTTTACTTTAATTTTCTTATCTGCAAGTATCTAAAAGAATGTGAAGAGAATAAAATTGTACTTCTGAGCTAAAATCCATGATAGTTACTGTTCGTGAACTTATGTGCTTCCTACTGTGGTCCCCATCAAAGATTAATTTTCATAAGGGAATTCTATCCCAGAGACTCTGAAACTTCTTGTTCCATGTTGTAGTTCTTCCTCATATTAAGGTTCTCTTGGAACTGTGTTACCACATTTATCATCGATAAGGCGCATATGCTTTGAATTGATGACACGGAGTTAGTTTCCATGGACAACTTTTATGTGATGACTTAGTGGATTTCCCTTCTTACTATTTTTTGGGAAAGATATTAGACTCGTCTCTTTTTATGACATTTGATGCCTTAAAGATGCAGATCCATGTACAAGTAATAAAAAAAGGTAAACTGGATGATGAGAAACTGCTCCAAACACAAAATTATGGCGATTACTTCGTAACTGTACAGCGAAATATGCTTGAACTCTCATGTTGTTTGATAAACATCCTTGTGGTATATTTATTTCCTACCGTGCATTCAATAAAGATATCTTTTTCAGCCATCCACTTTCTGAAATTATTGATTGCGCAAATACATGAATGGTTATCAAAATCAAGACGAAAGTAATTTGTTGAAAGAGTGAGGATGACTTGTATTCCATTTTTAGATCTGGAGATGTTCTCTTTCTTTGTCTTATTCAATTTTATTATTGGACTTTTTGTACATGTGTATTCCATGTTACTCATAGCTAAAAGCACTTTACTTGTAGGGAACTTCTGAAGGGAGCTCAGAATCTTCTGATGATGCTGGTGGACAACCTTGCCATCAGTGCAGACGAAGTGATAGAGACAGGGTTACTTGGTGCCTTAGATGTGATAGAAGAGGATACTGTGATATCTGCATCTCAACCTGGTAGACAGATCTTCCATTTTGTTTCTGGAATCGTACAATATCAGCTTAATGATTAGTTCTTAATCTCTCAGGTACTCTGACATCCCACTGGAAGAAATTCAGAGGATTTGTCCCGCATGTCGTGGTAGTTGCAGTTGCAAGGTGTGTTTACGAGGAGATAATTTGATAAAGGTATACTTCTATTTGCTGAAGCTGCTATTTTTGCATTCTTTAAAACTGTAAAATATACAAAGTTTCAAAAGCAGACATTGTATTTTCCTAAATAATGATTGCCTCACTGAACCAACTTGAATCTGAACTATGATTCAGATCACGTCTTACTGAAGTTGGATTTCCTTTTTGCCACCATATGTGCTTATACTTTACTTCTACAATTATCTGACTGTAGGCAAGGATAAGGGAGATTCCTGTTCAAGACAAATTGCAATACCTCTACTGCCTATTATCAGCTGTGCTTCCTGTTGTTAACCAGATCCACCATGCACAGAGCTCTGAGGTGGAGCTGGAAAAAAAGCTACATGGTCAGATATCTATGTTGTTTTAGTAGCATTTCGTGTTCATGTTTCCATGTGTGACATCTATTGTAATCTCAGACAGAAATACATTTATTTCCAGGAAATATAGATCTTGCCAGGACCAAATTGAATGCAGATGAGCAGATGTGCTGGTACAGTTCCTCACACTTTTATCTTGTTTGCTGTTTTTTAAGAGATCCAAGACTTCTTAATTTGTGTTTGCATAGTTTCTAGACAATAGCATTGTATCTTGCGCATATATTTTTCAAGAAAACTGTTTGACAATACTTTTTTTTTTTGGCAGTAATTTCTGCAGGATACCAATAATTGATTACCATTGGCACTGTCCAAACTGCTCGTATGATCTTTGTCTTAGCTGCTGCAAAGATGTTAGAGAAGCATCCAGGCTTTTTGTTGAAGGTGAGATGGAAAATATGGCAGCAGGTGAAGTTGATGGCAAAAAATGTGTGTCAGAGCAGGTTGAACTATCCAAAGTTCAACTAAATTTGCTTAAAAAATACTTTGATTGGAGAGCCAATAGGGAGGGCAGCCTTCCTTGTCCACAAAGGGAGTATGGGGGCTGTGGTTGCTCAGTTTTAACATTAAAACGAATCTTCAAGATGAATTGGGTTGCCAAACTGGTAAAAAATGTTGACGAAATGGTTAGCGGCTGTAAGGTTTGTGATTCTGAAAATCAGGACGATACTGGATGTGATCTCAGGCTCTTCCAAGCTGCACATAGAGAGAATGGTAAAGACAATTTTCTATACCATCCATCCTCCCAAGATATTAAGACTGAAGGGATCAGGGACTTCAGAATCCATTGGAGTCGAGGAGTAACAAGCCTGTTATTGTTAAAGAGGTTTGCGATATATCTTCAATGGCAATCTGGGATCCCTTGGTTATATTGAGAGGAATTAGAGAGACATCAGACGAAAAACTTAAGGATGTCAATAGAACCGTAAAGGCAATTAATTGTTTTGATTGGACTGAGGTAAATTTCCAATGAATTGGGTTTGAAATTGACATTCATATAATTAAATTTCTCTTGTTTCTGAAACTCATTTACTCCTCCATTTATGGCATGCCTTGTTTCCCATTTTTTTCATATCCTCTCCAATTGTGCACCTCTCTCTCTCTCTCTCTCACACACACATGACTCAATATTCTGTCAGGTGGATATTGAACTCAGTCAGTTCATTAAAGGATACTCAGAGGGTAGAATTCATGAAAATGGTCGGCCAGAAATGTTAAAATTGAAGGATTGGCCATCTCCCAGTGCTTCGGAAGAGTTTTTAATGTACCAGAGACCAGATTTCATAAGTAAATTTCCATTGCTTGAATTATATCCATCCAAAGTGGGGGCTTCTGAATGTTGCTGCAAAATTGCCTCATTATTCGTTGCAGAATGACGTAGGTCCTAAAATTCAGATTTCTTATGGCACGTGCAAAGAACTTGATATGGGTGATTCTGTTGAGAATCTTCATCTTAATATGCGTGACATGGTAAGTATTGAATATTTCCTTCTCTGAGTTTCTTGTTCCATTGTAGAACTATTTCCCTGATTCTGTGACATTATCTGGAATCTACTTTTATCAATCCTGGTTTTCTACTTCCTTTTCTTCCTTTTGGTTGGGCGGAGGATGGTTGGTTTGCTTTTAATCACCATTGTTTAGTGCTGTACATTGTCCACTAATAGATGTTTTTACCATTAGGTATTCCTGCTGGTGCATCTATGTGATGTGAAACTCGAAGTCCATGAAAGGACAAAGATTGAGAAGGTACAGGAGACTTTTGCAGAATCTGAAGGAAGAGAATCACCGGGTAATCCACAAATGAGTTTGAATCACTGGTGGGTCACCTAAATTATTAACCAGTGGACACAATAGAATGGATGAACATCACGCTAATTTAGATCCCGCTAATGATGAGACAATAATGGATCAAGGCACAGGAGCTGCTTCTACTAGCAAAGAAAAAAAATTCAGTTGTGAAGATTTGAATGGAGCTAGTGATAATAACTCCGAGAATTCTCAATCCGGAGCTCTTTGGGATGTTTTCCGGCGACAGGATATTCCGAAGCTGATTGAGTATTTAAGAGTTCATAAGAAGGAATTTGAGATGCCTGATAGCATTAACATACAAAATGATTCTGTGAGCCCCTTTCTTTTATCATAATATTCCTAATTAACTTCTGAAGCTAGGAACATGAAGTGGATTTGATTTAAAAGCTCATTGCTAAATCCATACTGTTGGTCTCAGGTGCAACATCCACTTTATGATGGTGTAATTTATTTGAATAATCATCACAAGCAAAAATTAAAGGAAGGGCTTGGTAAGTTTTACACTGAGTAGCAATTTTGAGAATTAATTTTATTTCTGGGTGGAATAGGTAATAATATCAAATATCTACTCAAGTAGCTTAATATGATTCTTTGCATTAATTGCATTGACATTCTATTTATGTCTAAGCATTTTGATTTAGTTTTTCTTTTAGTTTTATCTTTTTTTGAAGGTTCAAATAGTGTGATTTGCTGCTGAAGTTAAACTCTTGCATTAAAAGTTGGTATTCATCTCAGTTTTATTTCTTTTTCTCCTCTCTTCTTGACCTGAAATTTGAGAATGGCATAACGAACCTCACCACTCAATGGCCAAATTTCTAGGTGAACTAGTATGTCTAGAGACATGCTTAATTGTTGAGACTGACAAATTCTTTATTCCATTCTGTTTTATTCAATGTAAAACTGGGTGTTGGCTGTATGTTTAGACTTGTAACATTACTCTGTCTTGGACAACAAAAATTCATTCCTGAAAGTTTTTGCTTCGCAGTTGTTTCAGAAGGAAGATTTTTTCTTGTGACAGCCTGTCTTCCATTTCCTAATTTCTTTCCTTACCATACTCTGCTTTGATTCTTTGGACCAATAAGCCCTCTCTCAATCTCTCTGTCTGTGTTAATATGCTAGTTTACAAGAATCAAAGAAATTGCTGAATTATTTCTCAGGAATAGAGCCTTGGTCATTTGAACAGCATTTGGGGGAAGCTGTCTTCATTCCAGCCGGGTGTCCTTTCCAAGCGAGAAATCTTCAGGTGAGTCTTGTGATAAATTTCTGTCATTGATGAACCTAATTGCATTTCATGAATTGTGAAGAGGATATTTCTTGTTCCGGCTCAAGCCAACTCATGCAGAGTACATATCTGGTGTGGGTGGTTCTCAATTATTGCTCATCTCAGGTTTATATAGTTATCAATGTGTCAGCACAACATGTCCTTGGTATTGTGCCTGTTTTGTGTCCTACTTGATTACCTTCTCAGCTGAAAAGGGAATAGGAGTTGTTATTATTTTGTCCTTGTCATGTCAATGTTTCTCTGACATCTCTAGGTGGGAGGTTCTCCTGTCCATTTGCTCATGCTCTAGATATAGCATTTACTTCCATACAACTTGAACATGAAGCACTGCTGAATGTTTTGTTTCTGGACTCAATCTAGTGTTATCCCAATTAGGATTATAAAGTTTATCCCGTGTATTTTTTTCTTAGAACACCTCACTTTTTTATTCTTTGTTGGCATCCAAAATACTGTTGTGGTGGCTTGATAGCAAGTTGAAGAGGCTCAAAATAACATCTAAAGCTAATCATTTTTCTGCAAAGTGCATTTCAAAATCAAAAGGTTTGCTTAATAATTTAATCTTAGCTGTAAGCATATAAGCACTCGTAATGAGGTACTTTTTCGCAGCCTTTCCTTTCGATGGGAGGTTGTAATATACTCCAGCAATGTTTAGCTGTCCTATGTGCTATTAAATGTAGACCGATGTCAATATTCTCTTTTATTGGTTTGTTTCAAAGTGGTTATTGTGCATACTAAGTTTCCTTTATTGAAATCCTTTTCTGCTTTGTAAAATTGCAGTCCACAGTTCAATTGGGTCTTGATTTTCTTTCTCCTGAAAGTTTAAAAGAGGCCATTACATTGGCTGAAGAAATTCGTGGCCTTCCCAATGACCATGAGGCTAAGCTTCAAATACTAGAGGTTAGGCATGGAAAATCCTTCTGGTTTCCTGTGCATCTGCTTTCCAGAATCTTTTTTTATTTCACTGGTGATTTCTCATATAATTCTTATACGATGCAGGTGGGGAAGATATCACTATATGCTGCAAGTTGGGCAATTAAAGAAGTTCAGAAGTTGGTTCTTGATCCAAAGTAAGCATTTTTGAGATGGTACTCTCAGTTTGATATAGACTACTATACATGGTTTAGCATTCAATGTACTAACCTTTTCTTTGTGGAATCTTTGAATATGGAACTCATTAAGTGGCCAATAGTCTTAAATTTGTCTCCATCTTGAATTCAGGATGATTCTAAAACCCAGACAAAAACAGGATATTAAGGATTTAGTTTTGAATTAAAATGAAAGAAACAGCCTGACCCTGTCTGCGACTTCCTTACAATTATTTTTGCCTTTTCTGGATGCATGTTGTCTGATAGCGCCAGAATGCCACAGGATTTTCCTTCTCTTGCTTCCTACCCTCTTCCTATACAAAAACGAAGTGGGAAAGAAAAAAGGGAGGAGGGTCTGAGATATATTGTACTCTTTCCCTCTTTCTTTGGTTCGTTTATTGAGCCTTTCTATTTGTATCTGCTGCAGACTTGGCCCAGAGCTTGGATTTGAAGATCCAAATTTAACTTCATCAGTGTCGAAAAATTTGGAAGAGATGGTTAAGCGAAGACAAGTTTCTTGTCTGTAAATTAGTGTATGAGTTGAATTGATAAGAATAGCAAGGGAGTGATTACTCCAGTATACTGATGTACATATGTGTGTATGTAATTCTTTCTGCTCCTAAATTTGATGCTCTCGTGTTTTGAGGGCTTCTGCTGGTCTCGCCAGCTTCCATGAAAAGGTACTTAGCATGGCTAATCATCATTGTCTGTGGAATTGGAAATATGTACAATCTTTGAGTTAATTTAGTTGCAGGACTGGCACAGATATATTTAGCTTTGAGTGAGTTCAACTCTTGATTCGCACATTCACGCTGATCTTTGTTGTCTTATTAAGCCTTATAAACTGTTTATCATAAGAGATCAGGAGAATATAATATGTAATTTTTATGCAGTTTTTGTTTAATCATCTGCTGTATTCATCTGTTGAATAACTCAATGAGCATGCCTAGAAGTAGAATTGACCTCTTCCTTGTGCAAAATACATACAACTTGTCAAGAAAGGTTCCCGGATGATCTGCCTAGATCTAAGATGCTCCTCTTTGTCATCATTAAGTAATGTGGGATGGTTATTTTATGTAAGTTCTGCTAAATGGTTTTTGCATAGTCTAAGGACTATTCTAATCTGATGTTGAGAATAGAATCAATCTGGTGAACCACTTCAATAGTGTAATAGATATCTTTATTTGTAGAAACAGTACAATCATAAAATATCACAAATTTAAGACGACTAGACAAAATTATTGTTATGTTACTAAATTTATAAAGAAAAGAAAAAAAAAGAAAAGAATGAGTGAAATTCGATCAAATACAAAAAAAAAAAAAAATCAAATATTGATGATTTAATAAAATTTTATTGTGTAAAGTTGTGTTAACAAATATTACGTAATAGTTTTCAATTTTGTAAATTGTTTTCTTATAAAATTGTACTTGATCAGGGGTACTGGAGAGAATGGGGTGATAAGTGTGGACAAAGAAACAGCATGTACTGCACATGAATCACCTACCTACTGACAGAACAATTTAAAATGTACAAAATGTGCTAGTCGGTGGTTTTTGTCCTAAACTGTATGAGATCGTATTCTTTTATTGTGTAAAATACATGAATGATCATTAAATTATTAAATTGTTATATATAAAATTATTGAATTATTTATTTTGTAAATTTGATTACTCCTTAATTATCTTAAATGTGTGTTTGAAGTCATTTCGTTATAAATTTGGTCATTAAACTATTTTAAGTGTGTATATATGCCGTCACCATAAAACACACACTCAAGATAGTTTAGTGACCAAATTTACAAAATAAATAATTTAGTGACTCCAGACACATAATTAAGGTAATTCAGTTACTAAATTTACGAAACAAATAATTCAATAAAGTTATATGCAACAACTAATAGTTTGGTGACCATTCGTGTATTTTGCTCTAAATACTAACATTATTCATTTTCTTTTTGATCCATCTAAAATATTACCACCAACCTCGTAATTTTGTTGACTATGGACCCCATATGTAAAGTCTAAGCAGCTAATTGCGCACATGGAGTCCTAATGTACAATGTATTGTATTGTACAAATTTTTTAATTATAACGGGATAATTTCTTAAGGGATTGTAAAATTTTCTGATAATTTATTATTCACATTTTCTTGAAAAAAAATTTATTATCATATGTTTAAAGATTAAAGCTACAAAATACAAAGATTTTTCTTCTATTTCTTGCTTTCTTAGTGATTATTTTAGTCTTCGAGGTATTTTAGTTGATGGTATCTATGACACATGTTGTCAAAAATGGCAAATAATTAATCTATTAGATACGCTTCTTATAACCAATAATTTTTTTATGTATATAGAAAAAAAAATTTCACCCTTCATTCCCACCCTCTGGCCTTTAGTTGTTGGAATTTTGCCTCCAAAATATAATTTCAATAAATTTGATTTTTTCTGCATTTGTGTTCCCTCTTTTAGTGAATCTTTAGTCCCACATTGAAATTTTGTGTTGCATATTTTCACCTTATATGTGTTTAGTGTTTAGTGTTTTGTCAATGTGCAATATTAGTTGGGAGCCAAAACTATACATAGTTGATAGTTTGAGGATTTTCCTCAAACATGCCCACGTGGCGCGATGAAGTGCGTGTGTGTGAACCATTATAGTTTTATTTCCTTTGTGTATTTCTTTCCTATATTTTACTAACCTGCATTCATTACCTATTCCATGTACCAATTAGCTATTTCGTGTGGAACTTCTTTATGTATCATTCTTATGTTTTCTCTGAAGGCAGACAAATTTCCTTTCTTTTCTCTTAAGTTAGTGTTGTTATTTCTAAATTCTGGCCGGATTCACACTATAAATAGAGGCTTTGAGATCTTCTTCAAGACACACTGAAAAAATTATCTTCTTCAGCTTTCTCTTATTTTCTTTCCCTTAGTATTGAATAATCCTGTGTTGAATTTGAAACCTTACTTGCAAGTGCACGCGACCAAAGTTGTTGTTGAATCTTAGAGAGTGACTGTCCAATGATCCCATTTGTATGAATGGATTACGATCCTGTGGGGGCAAAATCACTTTCAAGAACAGTGATTACACGTCTCGACAAGTTATGTTGTACTTTTGACTGTTCTTCTATCCAATTTTTACAACAATTTTGAAAGTGATTTTTTTGTGTTGCTGTGATGGCCAACGTTGGTGTTCTTGATAATAATATCAAAATTGCAACTGTTCGTCAAGAACTAACGCTGATCCGAGAAGGTTCTGTTTTATCTGCAAACCTTCAAAATGGACTACATTCTATTCGGATATGCTGTCCCTTTTAAATCCATTAGGATTCATGCTGATGACAACCAAACCGCTAAGAGTCACGTGTTGAATTTCATGTCAGATGCCCTATTTGATCTATACCGCACACATAAGTTTGCCAAAGAAATAAGGGTGGCCCTAGGCAACAAGTACAACTCTGAAGATGTTGGAAAGAAAAAGTACATGATCGCCAAATTCCTAGACTTCAAAATGGTTGACGATAAACCTATCACTGACCAATTCATGCATACCAAAATATTATTCTGGACATCACTCAAGAGGGCATGAAAATTGATGATGCTTTCCGGGCTGTTGCTCTGATTGAGAAACTGCCACTATCTTGGAAGGAGTACAAGAATATGTTGAAATATGACAAAACTGTAATGATGCTTGATGAGATGATATCCCATGTACCAGATCAAGGCTTATGAATTTACAACTAAGGTGAATCTGGTGGATAGCAAACCTGAAGGAGCTTTTAAAAGGTTTAAAGGCAAAAGTCGTATACCCAAGAAGGGCTGGAACAATGGTCAAAATCAGGACAACAAGTAGTCCGGTAAGTTTAAACAGTTTGGTAAGATTAATAAAAAATTTAAAACACGTTGCTGTGTCTGTGGAGTTTTAGGTCACAAGACAAATAAATGCAAGTTTCGCAATGAACAAGAGCAGCAACCGGCTAATCAATTGAATCCTGTTGAAGGCGATGATGAGGTAATTGTTGCTATTGTCTCCGAAGTAAACTTGGCCCATAATGTGACCGACTGGATTATAGACACTGAAACAACGAAGAATATCGCTGTTGACAAATATCACTTCATTGAGTATGAAGAAGTGAACAATGAGGAGCAAGTGTTTTTTGGAGATGCTCGCACTACTCTAGTTCTGGGCAAGACTCTTATCTCTATAAATACTATTACTTTATCCAATGTGTTGCATACTCTATCAATGAAAATAAATTTAATTTCTGATTCTTTGCTTAATAAAGGCTCTATTAAACTTATTTTTAAAGGTGATAAATTAGTTCTGACTAGAAATGGGGACTTTGTGAGAAAGGATTTTTACTGTGGGGACTTATTTGTACTTGATGCTACTTGCAATGGAATGAATAAGAATGCTACTTTTACTTATATTATTAACTATTTTTATGTGACATGTTAGATTAAAACATGTGAATGTTGACTCCATAAGGAAAATGAAAAATTTCAAAGTTGATTCTTAATCTGATTGATCATATATTTATAAAATGTGAAATTTGTATGGAAACTAAACATCATAAGAAACCTTTTAAATCCATTGAAAGAACTAGTAGTTTTTTAGAATTAATTCATAATGATTTTGGCGATTTTAAGAATAATAAGAGTAGAAGTGGAAAGAAATATTATCTCATTTTTATTGATGATTATTTAAGATACATTAAATTATATCTCCTATCATAGAGGTTAAAAAGATGAAATTGAAGAAATGTTCACTAAATTAAAAAATAAAATTGAAAATTAGCTAGAGAAAAAAATTAAAAGGCTTAACTCTAATGGAGGAGGTGGATATGATTCCAATCTACTCAAGAAGTTTTGTGAACAAAATAGAATAATTCATGAGATTACTTTACTTTATTCGCCTCAATCGAATGGGGTTGCAGAAAAGAAAAATAGAACTCTTAAAAATATGATGAATGCAGTATTAATAAATTCTAGTTTACCTACTAACATGTGGGGGAAGTCTATCTTGTCTACTTATCATATTTTTAATAGGATATCTCACAAGAAAATTTTAAAGACATTTTATGAACTTTGAAAAGGTTATGTTTCCAACTTTGGATATCTCAAAGTGTAGGGGTGTCTAACTAATGTAGAGATACCGGATTTTAAAAAGAATAAAATTGAGATTAAAACTGCTAATAGTGTTTTCATTGCGTTTGCACATCATAGTGTTACCTAGAGATTCTTAGTTTTGGAATCTAATTATATTTTGGAAACTAAAGATATTGAATTTTTTGAGAATATTTTTTCAATGAATAAAAATTCTATACCAATGTTGTCTCAAGAATTTCAAAATTTAGAAAAACATAATAATGAAAAAACTCAAGAACTGAGAAGAAGTAAATGAGCATGAGTGCAAACTAATTTTGGGCTTGATTTTATAACTGTTGTCATAACTGAAAAAGATCCAAAAACATATGTAGAGGCTATGAATTCAATTGATGTCAATTTTTTGAAAGATGCAGTTAGAAATGAATTTGAATCCATAATGAGTAATCACACTTGAAAATTGATAGATCTGCCAAGAGGGTGTAAAGCCATTGGTTGTAAGTAGATATTTAGAAAGAAGTTAATGCCTAATGATTCTATTGATAAATTTAGGGCACGTTTAGTGGCTAAAGGTTTTGCACAAAAAAAATGCATTGATTTCTTTGACGCTTATTCACCTGTTGTTAGAATCATTACCATTTACAGTAAGTGATTGTTGTTATTACTTTCATATTTAATTTAATTGTGTACTAAATGGATGTGGAAACCAATTTTTTTGAATAGTGAATGATGAGAAAATACACATGTATCAACCTGAGGGCTTTGTAGTTGAAGGATCCGTTGATGAAAATTGAATATGATGGCAACCCAACCTACGTTAGTGAAAATCCTATGAAGTAGGTTCAATAGGTAACCACGAGTCATAAAGATGTTCCAATTGCACTATCAAATGTGGTTCCTCCCTATGGTGTAGATAGTGTTTATTGTTTATAAATTATGAGAGTTGAGTCGATGACTCTTAATGAACTTATATCCTTTATAGGACATATGTGATAGTACACACGCGATAAACTCACCTATATGAGTGTGAAAGTGGGAGGCTGCTTCTTATGAGACTAACGAGTATGTCTCTAGAGCACTTATGCCCGTCCAAGTAAGGTGCATGACCCAAAAAGACACCAAATCGAGAGCTTGCAATGGTCGAAATTTAACATGTGCACAGCTATAGGAGTATGCATCAAGAAGGAAGGTTCAAGACTTTTGTCACTTATTTTTCGTATACTTGTTAAATTCACTAAATGCGATTAAAATCTAAAAGATATCGTCATTTATGTGTTAAATTTTTTTATTCAGTACCACTTCTATATTTTCAAATCATGTGGGTGATTGTTGAAATTTTACCTCTAAAATACAATTTCAATAAATATGATTTTCTCTCCATTTGTGTTCCCTTCTTTTGTGAAGTCTTTAATCCCATATTAGAATTTTGTATTGAATGTTTTTACCTTACATGTGTTTGGCGTTTTGCCAATGTATAATATTAGTTAGGAGTCTAGACTATGCATGGTTAATGGTTTGAAAATTTTCTTCAAACACACATGCATGTGACACTATCCGCCCATTTAGACGAAGAGGTTTGGCCCAAAATAAAAGTAAGTCCAAATGATTGGCCCAGAAGATAAAGGAACATTCTAGAATTCTTTAGAATTTCCTTAGTAGTAACCTTGGATTCTCCAGAATATTCTAGAAGGAATATTCTTTGTATAGAATTCTCTAGAATCATGTAGATTTGGAATATTCTCTAGAAGGAATATTCTTTGTATAGAGCCCTCTAGAATCTTGTAGATTTGTATTTAATTTGGTAGGTTCTAGAATTTTCTCTTACAAGTATAAAAAGGGCCAACCCCCTCATTTGTAACACACCTCAGAAGTTGAGTAATTGAATATATAGAGTTTTTCATTCTCTCAATTCTCTCTCTTCTATTGTTGTGAGTGTAAGGCTGATTTAGGGTAAAAACCTAAGTGCCGCACGGGTTGGGAGCACTAGAAAGAGTAAACCCGTGACACATGCCTATCGAGTCTGGCGCGGCATGGTGTGGTGTGTGTGTGGATCCATTATAGTTTACTTCCTTAGTATATTTCTTTCGTATAAATGATTACCTATTTCGTGTGTTAATTACCTATTTCGTGTAGAACTTTCTTTATGTATCATTTCTATCTTTTCTTTTAGTCTCATGTGCTCAGACAAATTTCCTTTCTTTTCGTTTAAGTCATCTATCTTTTCTCTCAAGTCACTGTTGTTACTTCCAAATTCTGGTCGGATTCATTACCATAAATAGAGGTCTTGAGATTCTCTTCAAGACGCACCGAAAAAGCTCTCTTCTTCAGCTTTCTTTTATTTTCTGTCCCTTGGTACTAAATAGTCCTATGTTGAATTCAAAATTTTGCTTGCAAGTGCGTGCGATTAAGATTGTCGTTGAATCTTGGAAAGTGACTGCCTGGTGATTCTATTTGCATCAGCAGATTATGATCCCGTATGCTGCGAAACTACTTTTAAGGACAATAATAACACGCCTCAGCTAGTGTTGTTCTACTTTTGATTATTTTTCTGTCCAATTTTTACAACACTAGTGACTTAAATCGATGATTAGTAAATTATATAGAAAGTATTTTATCACTTAAATACACTTCGTTGTCTAAACTATTTATTTGACCAAGAGACCAGTGAATGTAAAAATGTAGCATTAACCCTTCTGATATTTTATTTATTTTTTGGGTACCCATAGAATTTAACTTTATTCTGCGGCAAATATTTAGGTAAATTTGATTTTTGGCTCTACTTATAAACCTTGTGATGTGGATTAAATATTAGAGAATTTATGATATCAACTGATGTAAGCAAAATTCTTTAAAATTTAATTCTGACCACAGGGTCTACAAATGGGACAAAAAATTGAATTTACCTAAATATTTTCCTTATTCTGCCATCTATAAACATGATTCATCGATCCTATCACGGCAATTTTATAAAGTTGTACCAAAATATCAATGCAAAACGTGGAAAATGAAAACATAGGCTCAGATGTACAATCATTATTTAAAGTGTACTGTAACGATTTTTCGAGACATATATATGATATTTGCAAAATAAAATTAATTAAAAAACGTGTTTAAGAAATTATTTAAAATATTATTTGGTAAATAATTAATTTAAAAAAATCCAAAGACCCTGTTTAAGAGCCTCAAATGATTGACCATGCTGGTTTACGTGATACTTTTTTGTTGGAGTGACAGCACCTATCAATCATGGAATTGGACGAATATAAAGCCACATGACATGATAGATTCTTCAATTAAAAGTTTGCTTTAATTATGTATACCAATAAAATGATCACAGAGCTCGTGCATGGGAAATCAGATCTTACCCATTTCACTACAGGAGTGATTAATCATGACACAAGTGAATTTAGTTTTTTGACAGTCATGATTAATCATATCATTTGGTCACATATAAGACTCTAATTAGGTGAGATTTACTAAACCTCAAATCCTTTGTTAAAAGTTACTCATCAAGAATTAATGTTACGTTTCGATGGAAGAGTTTGGCGAATGATTTGAAATCTAATCAATTTATTGAAATAATTATAAATTATTCTAATAAATGAATTTTAAATATTTTATCAAATTCATCGATCCAAAACGTAGTTTAACAGATTGCGTTACATGCATGATTTATCCCAATTTTTAAAGGATAGAAATTGCTTTTTTTTTTTTTTTTTTTTTAACAAATGGTTGTCCTATCAATACCAACCTTGACTATACATGATTTATTCTTTGCTTTACGGTAAAAATAATTCAATTTTTTTAACTTTTTATTTTTATAGTTTGGAGCATAAAAGTAGTAAATGTAATTTTCTCTTTATTAACTTGCAAACTATTATTGTTCCTTTTATAGTACTTTGTGTAGCTCCAAAGCATGTAATTTGAGACAAATGACGGATTACTTTAAGTAAAAATCTCTGTGTATTTTATCTTTTTAATGTTTAGAAAGTGAAAGGAATATGACACAAGTAATTAACTTAATTCCGAGTGCTGTAAAGCCTGTAATGCAGCTTAGCTAGATTGCTGCCTCATTCATAGCTGTTTTTCTTGCAATTTGGGAAGTAATAGTGATGCATAGTAGTGATGCAATTTGCCTCCATTTTTTTTTTTTCCTTCTAATCTCCGAATAATATGTTACAAGCATTTCTTAAATATGTAGTTTCCAATCACTTTTTATTTCATATATATATATATATATATGTGTGTGTGAAATTGTTAAAATAATTATTTTAAATATTAATATTTATGAATAATATCCTAAATAACGACTATTTAAAGGGATCCAAAACTACTTAAATAAGCATTTGGAAAGTTTGAAGTTTATACATACGAATTTATAAAAGCATTTGGAAGTCTATACATACGAATTTATAAAAGTTTGAAATGTATAAAATAAATTTCCTAATAAGTGGATTAATAAATATTCAAAGCCATTGCTATTTTCGAGTATACTGGATATTTTCATTAGGGACATTCAATCAAAAACAAAAATAAAGGGAGAGATTTGGTATGGTGGTCTCCCTTTTTGACTCTTTTTAAATTTATTTATTTGAATTTTAATTTTTTAATAACTACCAATGTTTTTTAATTTATTTGTTTAAAAATCTTTAAAAAAATAGTATTTTGTAACTACTAATAATAACTACCTAAATAATTACTCATCGGTTACTAATAATTTGATTTTGAAAATAATCTAAAAATTTATTTATTATTGTCAAAATAATGTCAAGTTTTATATATATAAAATAGTTTTTAAATAAATTAATTTTCCTGCTGTACATACATTGAGTGTGTGCTTGTCACTTGTGTTAATTATGCCATATATAGAATACCAAAAAAAAAATAAAAAAAATGAGATGTTTGTAAAGTGTAGATTCCTTGAACTCTTTATTTAATAAATTGATTATTGCAAAGCTTGACAATCACGAGCTGATAGTTTTGATTTTATGAAACAAATTTTTGTTAAGGGTAGCTATGTATATTAAATCCTAAACAAGAAGAAGCACATGGCATCATTCAACAGATTTGATTTGATATTTACTTACTTATTATATATATATATATATTATATATATATATATATCTTATAATATCACTACTACATGGTTTCTCCTGTAATTCAACTGGAGATGTTGGTGACTGGTGAGTTGCCTATTATGATTTGCAAATGAATACTGAATGAGGTATCGTGAAAAATGGCAAGAAAAAATGATGAAAAATTTTAAAAAATGAGCAATTGCTTATAAAAACATAGTTCAATCATCAATTAATGTATCTAAATTGCCTTCAGTTGTAATTAATTATCGTGACTATTATGGTATAATAGTTTTTTAAAAAAATTTATATTACTTCTAAAAAATTATTTCGTTATATTTTAAAATTTTATATATTCTAATCTTATGTATTTTAAAAATTTATATTATACAAAATTTTAAAATTAATAAAATAATGACTATGAATAAATTTGATACGTGGCTCCACCAACTCAACAAGCAAAAGAAATTACATTTTCAAGTGCTAAATAGCTAAAAACAAGTAATTCTTGGCCACCAAGACCATAATTGGTAATTGGTGGTCAGGAACTCAGGATATTTAGACAAGTCAGGTAAAAGCCAAAAAAAAAAAAAAAAACACCCAAACGAATATTTGTAGAGAGTTTAGTTAATATCATCTAGGTAGATTGGACCCCTCTAAAGTAATAAAATGTTTCAATCTAACACCTACAGTGAAACCATTTTGATTTATCCCTCCAAACAAGTATTTCTTGACAGTTAGAAAGTCTTCTTTAATTAGGGGTGCTTATTCGACCGAACTTCAAATATTAAAATTTTGAAATATTTGACCAAACCATTTCGACTGTTAGGATTTGGTGAAAATTTTGAAATTTATCAATTTATTGGAGTAATTTTTAAGAATAAAATTGATGAATTTTAGATTTACCTAAATTAAAAAGTATGAAAGTAAAATTCAAATAACTTCCAATGTGAGTAGAATTAAAATTAATTTATTTTAATTTTACAAATCGTTCTAATAAACAAAGTTTAAATATTTCACCAAATCAATCGATTTAAAATCCAACTTAATGGATTGCTTTACATGCATGATTGATCCCAATTTTTATAGGATTGAAATTGCTTTTTTACAAATGGTTGTCCTGTCAATACCAACCTTAACTATACTTTTACGGTAAAAATAATTCAATTTTTACTTTTTTATAGTTCGGAGCATACTAAAGTAGTAAATGTAATTTTCTCTTTACTAACTTGCAAAGCTTTATTATTCTATTTATAGTTTGGCTTGAGCTCAACTTTGTGTAGCTCCAAAGCATATAATTTGAGACAAATGAAGGGTTTCTTAGTAAAAAAGATGTGTATTTTATCTTTTTTAATGTTTAGAAAGTGAAAGGAATATGACACAAGTAATTAACTTAATTCCGGGATTGGTGCCTCAGATACTGTAGTTTTTCTTGCAATTTGGGAAAGTAATTGTGATGCATAATAGTACTTAATTAAGCATCTGGGAAATTTGAATTTATACGAATTTATAAAAAGTACAACCATTTTAGCAAGTGTATTTATGCTAAGAATGATACAAGATTATATATATATATATATATATATATATATATATATATATATGTCTAATTCCAAACATGAAATATGTAAAATAAATTTGCTAATAAATATCATTAGATGTAAAAAGTCACAGTCATTATACTTTAAACGTTTGTATAACAATATTATATATTTTAAAAGTTTACAACGTATAAATTTTTTAAGTTAATAGGATGATTCTCATAAAGATAACCAGTCAATTTGCTACTAGGCAAATTGCTTCAATTGTGATTCATTTTTAAATTCATCACGCATTTAGGGTTGTTTTTTCACCAATTTCAAATTGTGACTTCCGCAATTCTGAAATATGTTTTTGAACAAATATGCATTTTGAAAATACGGAACCGAATTATTAATTTTAAATTTTCACATTTTAAAATACTTTTGGAAACAGAAAACTCTTGAAAAAATAAAACAGATTTTGCATTTTTTCAATGCGAAATCATCTAATTCCTTATTTTTAAAATGCGGAATTTGCTTGTCCTTTTTATTACTATCCTTGGTTTTTGTCCTTTTTATTTCCATTCCATTTGTTCTTCCTCTTCCTGTTAATGTTAATTCAGTAATTCAATCCTAACTGTAGTATAGTTTTCAACCCATTAAATGATTAAAAAAGATTTTAGGATTTAGTGTGAATATTATCTATAGTATGCATAATAAAAACCATGAGCATTTGCCTATATGAAACTCAAATATAATTTATTTGATTGTTAAATATATAGGAGACTTTAAAAAAAAAATCTTTTTGTACAAAACTATTGAGAAATAAATATCATCTTTGTTTTATAAAGACGCCATGATAATCAAAACCTTTTAAAACGGGTTATTTGAATGTAATAAAATCGAAATCTGTAATTTTGTTTAACATGAGAATTGGTGAATCCATATAAAGGCCGATATAAACATTACTGAAATTGGAATTGGAGAAATCCATGAGTTTAAGTAGAAAGAAAAAGAATGAGCATTTTACAAATATGGTTTTCTAAATAGTTTTGATAATTTTTTTTTTTTAGGAAATGGTGAACACTTTTAAATTGATGAATTACAAAAAAAGAAATAAATGGTTTCTACATTTACAAAATGCATATTTAATTCTTAAGATTTTAAAGCATATGATATTATATTGTAAAAGTATTTAAAGTACAAGAGAATAATTTCTTAAAAGGAACCGTATAATTTTTCTAAATTTGTTACGTGGTTCCATCAACTCAACAAGCAAAAGAAATTGCATTTTTTTTTTAAAGGAGAAATTGCAATTTCAAGTGCTAAATAGGTAAAAACAAGTAATTGTTGGCCACCAAAACCATAATTGATAATTGGTGGCCAGGAACTCAGGACACCGACACAAAAATTTGCGAGAGATATGTTAATATAATTTTGGCCCTTTAAAATGATAAAATGTTTTAATCAACCCCCTAAAAGTGAAACCTTTTCAATTTATCCCTCCAAACAATTAGTACTTCTTGACCGTTAGAAAGATTCTCTTTGAAGTAGTATAAGGTCCATCTTAAAAACAACACTAATAAAGTTCATCCTCAAATCACAAGAATTGAAATATTTCCGGTATGAAAATTTATCCCTCAATTTTTTTGTAAGCCAAAAAACCAAATATGTAAGTGGAAAAATATAATGGCTTTTCCTACAATTTCCTTGCTGATTAACTCTTTCATTTTCTTTCCTTTTCAATAATAGACATTTCGATTAAAAAAAAAAACAGTTAATTTCACACGAATTATTTGGCTTCAAAGTTATTATGTTTAAACCACATCATTTTCTAATAGACATATTTTTATTTTTTTTGTTTTAATTGAAAACTCATTTTTCACAATGACAACAATAATCGTATATCACCGTTTATTATTTTTACCACTTGTGAGTAATGACTGTAAATCCTTGTTCCCACAAAAATACACCTAAAAATAAATTAAAGAAGACTTTCTAACTGTAGAATAAATACTTTTTTGTACTATCAAGGAATTTTGTTTTATTTTATCTTTTTATTTAGTGTGAAATATCTTTGTCATGGTGGTCGGACCGACAGTCTGATTGATACCCATCACACAAATATACAAATTGGTACTTACTCCTAGTAAACTCTGCCAGATTCACAGAAAAAGAAAAAAAAAAAAAACAATAGGGTATAATGGCTGAGAATTCTCTTATTCCCTTAGGTTCTATGTTATTATAAATTTATATTATATAAGTATTAAAACTATAATAATATAATAATTAACGAGATAATAGAATTTTTAACAATAATATACTCTTTCTCCCACTCTCTGCATACTTGAACAAATAACCACACCACTACACTACAAATTAATCACGCTCTTCTAAAAATAAGGAATATGATAAGTTTTGTTTGAATAATTATTATTTAGAATAATATTGTATTTATTTTTTAATATGTAATATATGTAAAATAAAAAAAATTATTAGACAATTATAATTAAATAATAATTATAAAATATTATTCAAAGAATTGATGAATCATTTAGACGGTAGACGTTGATCGATAATTTGATACAAAAAAATTATTAAAATCGTAATGATTCATTATTTTAGATAATTACTCAGAATTCCTTTCTTCTATGGCGATTTAGTCGTGATGAATAAATTTGTCACTTTATCTCTTTTCAGGTACTATTCCCAAATTTATCTTGATTATTAACTATATAATATAGAGTGACATGACAGCTATTAAGATACTTGAAAAATAGTGAGACTTTTTGTTTTTTAACCACTCAACGCCCTATAATATTCACTATTCACTCCACAATATAGAGTGAGTAACAAAATTTTTTCCCTATATCATGTATAAAGCAAGATTTGTTTGGTGTGATGTCATTATTTGTTATTCTTATTTTATCTCTAATAGTTTTAAAACTTTCCATCATAACTACTTCTAAAACTTTTTCTCATTTTTGTAATTTTAAAAATCACACACACATTTTTGTAGAATTTTTTTTTGTTACTAGACCCCTCATTACGAAGTATGTATTATAGATCGTTATATGATTGAAAAATAATGATACTTACATGCTTTCTAATCATGTCAATAGTTGTTATACTCATTCCTTAATTTATATTTTGAAGTGAGTAGTCAAAACTTATTCCATATTGTGTGTCCAGCTCACTAAGTATAAAATAAATTCTCAGCTTTGCATTCATTTATTTTTCTTAGGAATAAAAAAAACAAAAACGAAAAAGCGGAGGTCCATATTCTTCTTTGTATTGCCGTGTTCGTTCTCAAGTTGAGGCTCCTCCTCTGGAATTATTTAAAAAAAAAAAAAATTTTTTTTTTTTTCATACACTACTTTTCTTTGAAGAATTTTCAATTCAGCTTAGCTATTACCTGATCTCTCTCAAGTCTACTTATACGTATACGTACATAAAGAGTTTCGTATTTCGTATCGTATATATACTTTTCCCTTTCCCTCCCTCTTCTTCCACCGACTACTGATTCAGGCTCAAGGACGACGACGGACGACGACGTTTTGCTCTCCGATCTCCTCCTCTTCCTCTGAAGAACATGGCCAAGCGTGGTTACAAATTACGTATCCTTTTTTTTTTTTCTTCTTATAATTTTTATTCTTTATATTTCAGGCATATATAAGTTTTGACGACGTCGTTTATTGTAGTAGTAGTTGTAGGGATCTCAATTTGTGTTGTGAAGTAATCTGGGAAGTTGAATTCACGATTTTTTAGTTAAATTTTATTTTATTGTTTACTTAATTTTAAATTATTTTTTTTAGCGGTTGAAGAATTTAGAAGTTGAGCTGAAATGAATTGAATGAAAATTGAATTAAGAAATGTTTTTTTTTTTTTTTTTGGGAATTTGTGATTTTTAATTTTATTCTTATTTATTTTGGATAATTTGTATTTCCCTGACTGAAATGGAAAAAAATAAAGAGGAATTCGTGGCGCATTCGGGGAG
This sequence comes from Cinchona pubescens, assembly GCA_025175665.1. Lineage (NCBI taxonomy): Eukaryota > Viridiplantae > Streptophyta > Magnoliopsida > Gentianales > Rubiaceae > Cinchona > Cinchona pubescens. The sequence goes on from JANKKI010000250.1 coordinate 403,008, forward strand.
TGTGAATTGTTTAAAGATTGGAAAGAAGAATTTTCGGCATTTAATTTATAACCGGCGGAGATGATCAAACAGTCAATCTTTGGTCAATTGGCAATCCTACACCTTTATCCGTAAGCTCCATATTCATATCTTTCTAAATGTACTAATGCTATATATAAAGAAATAAAATTTGCAGCAGAAAGATGATTTTCTAAATGCTTTTTTTTTTTAATTATTATTTTTAGGTGTATTTTTAAGTGGTAAGTATATAACTATATTTGAATCAGTTGCGGTTTGTGTTCTGTTTTATTGTAGTTTTTGAACTGTAAAAATGTAGCCCACGTGTTTAATGTACATCTTACCAATCATGTTACGACCATTCTCTTTGGAAGGTGAATGTTGTTTTTGGGCATGATTAAAAATATGGTTTCTTGTTATGTAATTTGTTGTCAAGAAAATCATTGTCCGGAAGCAGTTACGTGTGAGACGATGTTGGAGTAGAATCTATGAGATGTGTAAACCTTCTGTTTCAAAAGGGAAAAAATGTCGTGGTTTAGCACATTATGTATATACTAGTGATTGAGGGGGAGAGTAGGGGTTAAAACTGAGAGGGTGTGTAGTTAAAAAGAAGAATAGAGGGGAGAAAGAGGATGGGGTGATTGGTTATCAATTGAATCTCAAGGGTTATATTTGGAAGTGGATTAATTTTAACATTACACATACTTTTGTTTTTATACATAGTATGATTACGGAATATTGGCATAACGTGTTATGTATCAGTTGGACCGATGCATTTAGTTAATGTTGCTCCCATGAATTGCTCTATGAATGCTTACTAGTTTTTGCTTTCTGTTTAATATTCCTGTTAATTAATGCGGTTAGTGACTATGTCTATGGTTCATCATTTTACCCAATATTTTTATCACGTGATGTTACTTTTTCAGTGTTTTGACAATCCTTTTAGGTTGTTTTGGGAATTTTCAATTTATCTCATTATCGTGAGAAAATAAATGGATTTACATGGTGTGGATTTAACTTGTTGGAAAGTGATTACTTCCATAATTTCTTTAGCTCATATGGCATTACTTTCTATGACTAATTGAAGTTGTTCTTTTCCCTAAATATGCAGAGCCTTAGTGGCCACACAAGTCCAGTAGAATCTGTTGCTTTTGATTCTGCAGAAGTCTTAGTGGTTGCTGGAGCCTCATCAGGCGTAATAAAATTGTGGGACCTGGAAGAAACAAAGAGTAAAGTCAATAACTTTTTCTTAATCTTTACCCAAAATTTCAGTTTCTTGATTACTTAGTGGCACGGTTCTATATCTTCTAATATTGTGATAAAGATACTAATTTTAAGAAAGGATGTTTTGACCTGATTACCTTGCTTGATTTTAGTAAGCTGGATTATTGTCATTAATTCTCTTTGTTTGATGGCAGTGCTTTACTAATGTCTGCTGGTCTATGCATCCTTGTGCATTGGTTTTCCTTTGTTGCTATCGTACTCTCAAGAAACCTAATGAATAATGCTTTGACGAATACAACCAAAGATACATATGAAAAACATTATTTGCTGGTTGTATCCTGCGAGAAATAGAATATCAAACAGGCTACTAATTTCTATGTGTGGAAAGTTAACAAGCTGCCTGCTTCACATGAAAGCTTTGGAATTGTGGCTTCTATTTTTCATTCATCTTCCTGTGGATTACTTGAAGTCTGCTTGTAACTTCTACTATTCCAAATTGTATTCTTTATTTCATTCCAATTTTGCATGCACATATTTGTCTGACTGCATGTGTGTGATGTCCTTATAACCTTTAGTATTGCATTTATTAAAGCAGCAATAACTGTTGTGTGATTTGCGTGCGGTTTCGCTTTAGGTCTGTCAGTATATAGCTAATTAACTGTGAAGAGATAAGCAAACCGGTCCATTATTCTGGAGTCATACTTATCAGAAACACCGGGGGGTAGGGGAAGGTCTACCAAATCTTGTGCATCTCATATTCAGGGGACTCATAGTGAAGGTATGCTGGTCTTTGACCGATGCAATTGGCAATGTTCCAGCATGCTGGTATTTCCTGAGTTCTGTTCTGGTAATTTTTGAGATGACAAAAGAAGATTATTGTTTCTGTTTTTATTTTTTTTGGTGGTACAGTTACTACCATCCTGTCGAAAGAGTTGTAACAATTCTTGAACTGGAACTGAGGTTTCAAGCATTTAATTTCTGTTAACTGGATCTTTTATCCTGCTACATCTCTTGCTTAATTTAAGTATCTTTATAACACTCATCTTGCGTCCTAATCTAGTTACTATTGTTCTTGAAGTGTAGTGGTTCGCACTCTCTCTGGACACAGATCCTATTGCACTGCTGTTGAATTCCATCCATTTGGCGAATTTTTTGCATCTGGTTCCATGGACACTAATCTAAAGATATGGGATATCAGAAAGAAAGGCTGCATCCATACATACAAGGGTCACACCCGTGGAATTAGTACTATAAGATTTACTCCTGATGGTCGATGGGTTGTGTCTGGTGGATTTGATAATGTTGTAAAGGTGTTAGCAACACATTCTGACAGGTTGGATCTATTTTGCATTTTATCTTGCCTGGTCTTGAACCCTTATACTTTTGGACAGATATGGGACCTGACAGCTGGAAAACTCTTGCATGATTTCAAGCTTCATGAGGGACATATTCGATCGATAGACTTCCATCCACTTGAATTTCTTCTTGCAACAGGTGGCCATGTCAACATGCATCTTTTACTTACAATAAATTGTTCGTCCACATCCGCATTTTCCTTAAATTAGTACCCAAGTTATATCTCTTTCCCTTAGGTACATATGGCTAGAAACCTTTTGAATCAAATGAAGCACCATGCTATGTAGCAGCACTTAAATGCTCTACACAGATTTACGGTTTATTTTTTTTCCATCTATGCATGCTGAAGATATTTTGTGCCTTATTTGCGTTGAATTGCTTTGTCCTTTTATTTATGGTCTATTGTTTCCAGTAGTAATGCGAGATTAGTCTTCCAGGCTCAGCAGATCGAACTGTTAAATTTTGGGATTTGGAAACATTTGAAATGATCGGATCTGCCAAGCGTGAGGTAAGTTTGCATCCTTTTATCCAGAGACGTATTAATTGGTTATTTGTTCCTTTTGCATCTCCCTCTTATCTTGTGCATATGCAATTTGCCTTCCGATTCTGCCTTAGGACGATCCACCCCTTCCTTACCTTCGAACAGAAAATGAGAATAAAGACCAAAAATGGATCTGGGAGTAAAAGAAAAGGGGTGGAAAATGAGAGAAGGATTTACTCATGGATTTGTTGAATTATGTAGTACAAATGTCTAGCTATGTTCAGCCACCATCTTCTTTTTCTCTATGAGTTTCCTTGTGTGTAGCATTCATGGTGTAAATATTAATCTTAAAAGGTTTTGGGTTCTCACCTCAGGGACTATTGACATTTAATATCTCAATTTCTCAAAATTTAGCCTAGGTGGCATTGGAAAATCAAAGTCCTTTATGCACAATCAATATTCTTTTGTGCTTGCTATTTTAAACGGTCTGTTTTAGCAAATGCCTAACCCTTGACAGGGTCTAAGAGTGGGAAGATGCTTATATGACTAATAGTTGTGGGTGTCCCAGTTCATTCTGAATCTCTGTAATAACTTGGAAGTTCTCGGCTTAAATCAAATTCTGGACCATTACTTTACTGTCTTCATGAAGTTGTGTCAACAGCCTCTTTATTTTTTTGTTTATATTGGATACATGTGATGAGTAACTTACTGAACACTTTCAATTTGCACAAGTTCTTATGCTTAGGTTCTGTTAGGGTCATAGTGGCTTTGGGACTATGCAGAATGCCTGCCTGCTTGTTTGAGCAAGTGATTTGATTTGGGATGCTGATTTAATTGCAAAATATTTCATAATTTTGTCAATCCTACCTTAAGTGAGCTTGGGCAACTGTATAAGAGATTGATTTGGTGTTTGAGTGTAAGCAAGTTAGCTTTAAAATTTTCTAGGGTGAGAGCACCATCATTACACATATGATCAATATGATACTCTAAATTGGACTTGATGGTTCTCAGGCCACTGATTGAGAGATAAGGTTGTGAAAAATGCAGGAATTGTTTATTTAGTAACAACTTCCAATTCTAAGGGTGTGTTTGTTTTGGTGGAAAATATTTTCCATTACTTCAGGTGTTTGGTTGGAATGTAAGTGGTGAAAATGTTTTCTCATGGAAAATCTTTTACATCCCTCAGTATAAAATGGCTTCCAGAAAAATAAACTGAAGTTATTTTCCATTATCAAAGGACATGCATCCACTAGTCTCAGTTCTCTGCCCACTTGCTTCTCTAACGTGGAACCGGCAGTGGCAGAGCTAGAAATTTTTCTAAGTGGGGGCACAAATTAATCCACATCACATGAGCTGAAATCCAACTTTGGAAATTATTCCGAATAACAATAGCAACAACAAGTCCTACTTAAACAAGCCGAATTGAGGGTCCTATGGAAAATTAACTTAAAATTAGAAATCGCAGGTTCATAACAAATAGAAAACAAGTCCAAATTTGACCAAAAAAAAAACCAATCATTAGCAGATTAATTAAGAAAATCACCGAGGAAAATTCAACTTATTTCACAAGTTAAAACAATAAATTACATGTTTATTTATCGTTAATAAGTTTAAAATTTTCATTTGAAACAATAGTTTATTTGTCGAAAAATAATTGACAAATAAAATAAGAACAATAATATCAATAAAAATCTATAGTAATTGATCTATCTTGAGTTTGGCGAAAATTTGATTATTTGGGATAAAAGGAAGTCAGAAAACTGTTAATTGTTGTCCATTTTAAGTTTCTTTAATTTTTTTTTTTTTCTTTTCATTACAAATCTTTTAAGTGTCCGTTTGAATGGGTGGATTTGGATTGTGAAAAGAATTTTAAATGAGTAAATTTGAAATGATTGGATTTGAAATAAAATGCAATTTAGATGAATTTCAAATTTTGCCTTCACTTATGCCCCTTTTGGGTGGATTTCAAATTCCAATCAAATTCCTCAACATGTTTGATAACCTATAATATATTTGGATTTGAAATCTAATCCACTACACATCATGATGGGGGCACAACTAAGAATACATGATAAATATTGTAAAACATATATACATAATGATAGGATTTCACCGGGGGTCAGTGAGGGCACATGCCCCCAGTGCCCCCCAGTGCAAATCCGCCATTGGAACCAGCCAACATTTCTGATGACTTTGCTGGTAAATCCCATTTGGGTTGTGCTATAGACTTTTCTGGCGACATTAATCAGATTGTGCTTCCAGAGCAAGGTGATTCCCGGAAAATGAATTTGCTGTCTTTGCCTGCGACTTTCTGGCTACATTAACGTGATTGTGCTAGAGACTTTTCAGGCGACTGCAACGTTTATTCCTGCTGCTTCTCTACATGATAAAGAGTTTAAACACAATCGCATCACAATCTGAGACCTGCAACTAGGAAGGAAACTCATAGAAGACACAAAAATACATGGTGCAGATTTGAATATTTTGGATCTAGAGAATGAGGGATTAATTTGGAGGAAAGAGAAGGTAGGTCACCACAACCAAGAGGGTGAAAGTGGGTGGTGTATGAAGGTGGAGAGGAGAAATTGCATTGTAAATGTAATACGGTTGAAGGAATATTTTTTATTCTGATTTCTTATTTTGAATTTTTTCCTAAAAAAATAACCAAACACTAGAATATCTATGAAAATCAGCTTATTTTCTGGAATGTCTTTTTCTTGGAGAATATTTTCTTTGAGAAAATATTTCCCATCCTACCAATTGGACCCTGAATCAAACTTTCTGTCCATGCTGTTGTGGTTTTCTTTTATCCTTTTATAAATCTAGTATCTCTGCTCCTCTTCCTCTCTCTCACCTTAAATTGTAAATAAATCTCCAATTTCTGCCAGGAGCCAATTAAATTGGTATCCTTGGGACATTACATTTTATCAGAAGATAATGATTTTATTTTGTCTTTCAGACTGCAGGAGTTCGATCCATCTCATTCCACCCTGATGGAAGAACCCTCTTTTGTGGATTGGATGATAGTTTGAAGGTTTAGCAAAGACCTAGCCTTTTGCGTTTCATTGACTTCTATTATGGTAAATCAACATATTTTTCTCACAATTTGTCTTGTTGAGTAGGTTTATTCATGGGAGCCTGTAATTTGTCACGACTCTGTTGATATGGGATGGTCGACACTGGGTGATCTCTGTGTCCATGATGGTAAACTCCTGGGTTGTGCGTATTACCAGAACTCTGTTGGAGTTTGGGTAGCAGATATTTCAGTAGGTCTTATAACTTTTCGCTTTTTGTTTAACGTATTTACTTGCTCTACTTTGTATAATCACGTGCCGTTTTACTTTTGTTTATTTTGCTGATTTACAATATTGCTTTTATGTCTAGGCTTATGTACTTTAAATGCTTCTGGGATTGCTTTATGTTTTTGGTTCTTCTTTAATGACTCAATGATTTACTTTTTCTGTCAGCTTATTGAGCCATATGGGGCTGTTGCAGTACCTGGACAGAATAACCCTCCTGAGAAGAAACATGAACTTCATGAAAATGCTCTTCAGAGAAATCTGTAAGCCACAGAAGGTCCAATTCAAGTCTGCGCAGCACGTCCCCAGATATTGATTCTAAAGACTTTAAGAACATATATGTTGACAGTAAGTTGATTTCTTTGTATGTTCCATTTTCGTGCTTAATAAATTGCTTAATTTTTGGCACAACAATTTTTTTCCTCATTTTCTTTGTTCATGTTATTATTATTATTATTTTTAATTTAAGAATTGTTCCTGAAAGATATTTTAGAAGCTCACAAAGGTCCATTTACAGGCCAGGGCCAAAAAGTTATGTTTAATTTCTTTTTCCTTTTGGTTGGGATGTGGTGGTTGGTTTTGAGCTTGGAATGAAGTTGTGCAGAGCTGGGTTCTGTTTTACGTGATTATTTGTCTCAGAACCAACCATGTCGGGCCAATCACTGATCAAAAACCCTGCTAAAACCGCTCCCCCCTCCTCCAAAACCCCCAAAAAAAAAAAAAAAAAAAAAGAAAGAAAAGAACCACATTTGCTGCCTCTGAACTGAATAAATGATGCATTCTTTTACTATAGCTAGACTACTAATAAAATTTTGACTATTATTTCCCTTCACTGAGTCAGTGAAAGTAGGATATTATTATTATTTAGCTCAGTTAACAAGTAGTAATTTCCCCGTATCCATATCCTCTTCAGTCCAAAGCTAAGACAAGGTTCAGTATATTTCTGTTGGATATTAGAGATGTTACATTTGCATACATGATGTTCTCTTCTCATACACAGGCAGCTGATTATCTTTTACAATTTATTCTTTTTAGTGATAACAAATATGTCTTGCTCGATTTGAAGCTGCAGGTTGCAATTCTGTTACTTCAACAAAAGTTGGGTCTTTTAATTCTCCAAAGGTTGTAGTCCCTCCTGAATCAAAGGAAATTACGGCTCTAGCAAGTCAGAAGCAGGGTTCTGCAGTTAAAGTTGGGTCTCTTAATCCTCCAAAGGTTGTAGCCCCTTCTGAATCAAAAGAAATTACATCTCTAGCAAGCCAAAAGCAGGGTTCTGCAGTTGGCATACATGCAAAAACTAATGCGTCAGCAAATGCCAAATCTTTCATTGTGCCTACTGTCATACCTCGTGAATGTCCCGATGCAAAAGATTCGGCTTTTTCTAGAAGGGAATCTTTTGCTAGTGTCAGGGTCAGCACTGGTACACTTAAGCCATCTCATATACGAAGGCTGTCGAATACAAAATTTGATATGGAGAAAATGTCAACCGCACTTGAATCTGGGTCTTTAGGTAGTATGACAACTGCTGTTGATCCTAAAAAGGATCCAAACTTCAATATCAGGCTTGTTTGCAACAATAATGTGGAGGACTCCTCTGAGGAAAAGGATCTGAGCATTGACAATGTTGGAGAGAAGTCTGAAAAAGCTTTGTCACTTACAAGACCATCAAACCAGGAAAATGGTTAAGTTTTTATCTGCTGAAAATTATTTACTTTACATGTTATTACATGGAGTCTGATCTCTACATCTTATTTTTGCTGTCATTGTTGTCATTCTTTCATTTTTCTAATGGTTTCTACAGTTTTACTGGTCTGCTCTGACTTTTTCTTGAAGTGCATCATTCCCTTTACAGGGTTGTCTGATGTAAGAAGTCATTTGGTTTGTACATGCCTGGAAGTAGATATATACTCTTGAAGAAACCATTCCTACTAATTTTTTCGAAAATTCTCATCCATTTTAAAAGTAGATTAACATCCCATATTATGCCATATTTTTCCCTTTACTCTCTCTGAGAAAGAGATAAGCTTGGTTGTAGAGTGCTTACACTTGAATTACCCACTAGGTCTCATGTTTTCAAGAATATTTTATTATCTTGTTATTTGATTCTTTGGTTTGCAATTGTGCACTTTGATCTGCCTAACCTGTGATTCAGACATTAAGATGGTATGTATAGTTTGGGCAGGGTTTTGGACTGACTCCTGCCATTAACTTGATTAAAGGAGGAATAAAAAATTAGTCTTTTATCTTTATATTCTATGTCTGCAAGTGACATATTGCTTTTATATATTATCGATGAATAAAAATCTTATTATTTAGTTCCTTAAGGTGGATATATTCAGTTTGAGTTTGTTTCAATTATTTCTTCTGTCTGTTTGACAAGAATATTTGTCAAAATAATTGATTTGATCATATTTACTATGTTTCAGGTGAAAAGCCTCAGGATTGCGACAAAGGGGTGATTCCTATTAAAGTTGTGAATGGAGGTTTGCTATCTAGTCCTATTACGTTATCATAGTTAGAGAGGACTAGTGGCATATAATAATGTCTGTGTGCTTAACATTCGCAGTGGCAGTTGTCCGAGGTAGGACACGCAGTCTGGTTGAGAGATTCGAAAACAGAGACGGGTTAAAAAGCATTGAAGCTCAAACACCTGATAAAGCTGCCCAAACAATAACTGAGGCAGCTAAAACATCTACTCCGGTACGGTTATGGCTGCAATGTAGTAATTTTTGTTGCATTAATTACTTTCTTGTGGGGTGCTGCTTATGTGCTTACAAGAACATTAATTTTGGCAGGTAGGTGAGCTTACATGAACTGACTGGACATTTTTAAGGAAGTTATTTAAGGAGCAGTTGCATTAAGATAAATAATTATATTTCCCATTTTTGTGAGATGAGACTATACTTATCTTTAGGTTGGACTATCCGTATATCATATGCTGAATACTCTTTGGGAGTCCCATACCAAGAAAAGTTTGTATGCTTATTTTTGTTTGATGGATATGCCTTTCCTTCATGTTCAATATAGGTGAGACATCCTATCATGTTCATGTTTCTCATAAGAACCTGCCTACTCAAAGTTTGAGGAAAGTGTGATACATCATCATGAAATTTTATATGAGCAACGTTTCCGATGTCTGGACAGTCTTGCAAATATCAAAAGTGAATCATGCTAACCTGATGCTGGATTTTGGTTTCAAATCTTTTTACTGTATGTTACTGTTTCCAGTTATTCCTGGTGGGGCATAGGCCACGGGGTATGGGAGGATTATGTGATGAGGAAAGTTTATTTTGAGAAGTGCTCTGAATTTTCTTTCAATTATTTTCCATTTTGGCCTAGTTGTTTGGTTTCAACATGTAGGTAAACTGTAGACATAATTTTCAGTCACAGTTTGCTCTTACAGTTACTGCTGAATTTTTGTTATTTGCCCTTTTGGTCCTCTAACAAGGCTTTCAATGACTTTTTTAGTAATCATTGTAACAGTTTTGCTTCTGTCTGCCATGCTCTGATCATGGATGGCTTGTACCCTGTTTTTCCATTTCATTCTTGATAGAGATGTGTTGGTGCCAATAGAGTAGCAGATATTTCAATTACCTTTGCTGAATTTGGATGACTAAGTCTAGTCATCTTACTAAAACCACAATATCTAAAACTTGAGTTTTAGCACCCCCCCTCTCTCTCTCTCTCTCTCTCTCTCTCTCTCTCTCTCACTCTCTCTCTCTCTCACTCTCTCTCATCCTGATGTGGACATTTGTTTTTTCTTTTTTATTTACATTATTTTAGTTTTAGACATAGTCCATCAGCCAAATGCTTTCTATCTGGCTATTCTATTTATTGGCTTCTTTAACCGTGAGTTCTGATTTGATTTCTAATTTGCTGGAAGACTTGCAATTCTCAAGTATTACTGTGATCAAATTGGTTTTTTTGTCGGACTTACATATCGTGTACTTTTCTATATGCAGGATAATAATCAACCGAGTGCTGCAAGGCAGGAGGTGGTTACAGATGATAAGCAGAAGGTGGCTACAGATGATAGTCATGTTATTGAAGGTCTGATGCAAAATCATGACGTTCTCTTGAGCACATTACGGTCACGCCTGACAAAGTTACAAGTAAGTTGCTTATAGTCCTCACTACTATTTATTTGGGACTTGCTTGTGTCACTGCTGCATTTTCTTTCGAGGTTTAGTGATATAAGATGTTCAATTTACTTTTGCTTGTCCTAGACCTCATGTTGCATTGGGTAGATCAACCGGATGATTCGTCTAAACTACACTCACACTCTAAAAAGCGTGTTCTAAGTGCTCCATAAAATAAATTGATTTTAATTATCTGCGAAATTCAAATTCTCTGGAATGCCAGGTTTTCGCATTTTCTGACTGATTTGTACAAGTTAGCATTTTGCACTAGCTCCTTATTCAGTTGAAGTTCTTGAACGATCTAACTCTATCTACCTTGCAGGTGGTGCGGCATTTTTGGGAACGCAATGATGTTAAAGGTGCCATAAATGCCATGAGGAAGTTACCTGATCATTCTGTGAGTATCCTCTAAAGTAGATCATGCGTTTTGCTTATTTTATTTTTGTATGGTCCCATCTACAAGATGTCCAGCATCCTTCTTGACATAGCTTCTTCTCTTCTGGCACAGGTACAAGCAGATGTAGTCAGTGTTCTCACAGAAAAGATGGAGATAATTACCTTAGATCTGTTCTCATGCTTACTACCAGTTCTTATAGGCTTACTGGATAGTACAGTTGAAAGGTAAGTAAAATGGCAAAATATCTGAAACTAGGATTTTGCCTTGTTTCTGAGGCTGGGCTTTTTTCATTTCGCTTAGAAAGTCTAACTTGCGTGCCATGTAAATTTATCTCCGGCAATATGGTTCCATATTGTTTTAGCTGGCAAAAGCCCTGTTTTTGTTTTTAAGTTACTTCAAACTGAATAGTTGGCTCCTCTGTGGAAGAGGTCAAATGATATCACTGCTTCTGCTGACTAATAATAGTCCTATGATTGTTTTGTTGACAATTCTGCAAAGTTCTGGCAAAATGATAGTGTTCCAATTCTTCTTGTTGATAATTCAGTTTCCTCTTAACTGCTTCAGTGATGTTTCTGCAAAAGAAAGCACTAAAACAGGATTCAATCTGAATTTTCTGTTAAAGTAGTGCCTAAGTTGTCAGTCAAAGATTGATGAATTATATAATATTTACCCCAAAAAGAAAGAAAGATTAATAGAAGATATAATTGTAACTGAACTTACTTGGCATGCAACCCCCTTTAACCAATCAAAAGAATGCAAAATATGAAAATAGATAAAAAGAAACTTATACTATACAGGAGAAAGTGATGGAACTAGAATATGTTGGACACGCAAAATAGTTCTTGTGCTAATAAAGTCTTTCTAAATAATGATAATACAACTAAGAAGAAAAAGAGGAGAAGATATCTTTCATGGAGAAAAATGCTATCATACATTTAGTTCCAAGTGAAAATAGGAGGAAAAAGCTTTTGAGGATTTGCTTTTGCTTTGGCAATTGGTGCCTCAGATGCTTTTACTAGTTGAAATCATTTCAAACTTATTGTTGGTGGGGTGAAGGTTAGATGCCTGTTGACTCCCCCTGCTCATTTTTAGATAATTTTGATTTCTTGAGTATTGGAGCAGGGAATTTGATGTTTTTCTCGTGTTTAATCTACTCTAGGCATGCTAGTGTTTCTCTGGAGTTGCTGTTGAAACTCATTGCGGTCTTCGGTCCTTTCGTACGTTCAACCGTTTCAGCACCCCGTGCTGTTGGGGTTGATCTTCATGCGTTTGAGGAAAGGTATAATTCTGACCTTATGTGATAGTTGCTTCACTTCTTCTTTACAAGGTTGCAAGAAAAAACTATACATGACTTTCTTAAAAGCTTATTCGGGAAATGTGTTCTAACAGACTTGCAAGTTGCAAACAGAGCTTTGCCCATCTCCAAAATGTTAAGAAAATCCTTCCAACACTGATACAGTAAGCATTTGCTCCTCTGCTTTGTTTCTCTCATGGAATTACACGATGATACTGAATTACTGACATCTTGTCGGTGTTAATATTGTAAATTCTCTAATTCTTGCTGTAAAATTTTGTTAAATGATACTGTGTAGAAGTTTGTCTCTACTGTTTTCCCTCAAGTTTTAACTCTGAAAGGATACTTAATTACCCATTTTTTGGTTTTGCTTTATCGCCATATATGTGCTTAGTTCTGCTGGGTGAGCTTCTTATCCCTGACCTTTGATCTTGATCTTGTTGTAGGAGAGGTGGTGTGGTGGCAAGATGTGCACAAGAGCAATACTAAGCCTTGTTCTTCAAGAAACATAAAACCAAGATCTACTTTTTCGTCAGTATGACTTCTATGTAAGAACAATGTGCAGCTCTTCAGTTCCCGTTGATAAAACTTTCCTAGACCGCCTCTTGTCGCATCAAGGAAGCATCACAATTTTGCCATATTGATATCTTACTTTTGCTACCTTTTTTTGAGTCCATTTGGTAGTTATAGGCTTGGGGCTCCATTTGGCAAAGCTTGAGAACATTTTTGTTCCAGTTGCCACCCCTTGACCTGGTGCTAGGTGTTGGTCCTCGCATAGCGTAATACATTCTTTTAGTGATACCTTAGAAAATGCGGCTGATGATGCATATATATACTTGTGTTCTTGCTTAAGCTGTAATTGTAAGTCAATTTATGTATATGCGCTTGTGTAATATCCAATGAGATTGTATACACCCCTCATTTATTAATGAAATTTATTTCATATGTTCAAGTCGCACTCTTTTATTTGTTCCCTTTGATTAGTCGGGTTAGTTTTACCCTCACTTTGAAGTGTGATTCCCCCCTCCCCTCCCCGCATGATCACACTTTAGAATGATACTCACAGCCTCTGTCTCTTAACCATCCCCCAAAGAGGGAAAAAAGAAAAATCTCCCACCTTTCTCGGTCAGCATTTGCCTGGGGAGGGAGGAAGTCTGATACTGTATGAGGCTGTAAGTATACTATGCAAAACCCATTAGGAAGTATAATACAGTATTAGGCTACAAGTATACTGTGTAAAACTTATTAGGATCGAAAGAAAGCGACCAGAATTCATGGTTTGTACAATCTGCTCATTCAATAATGTATCTTAAAGATTTTTTAAAAAAAATTTTGGTATCAAGCTTCTACCTACCATCATTTCATTTGAGAGATGCGTTTGACGAAAACAAATAGACATAAATATCATGTATAAACTCAAAAGCACAAAAGAAATCGGAAAAATTGTAAGTTGTAGACTTATAGCTCTCTTGGCCCCTAAATACTTATTCATTCCTGTGAAATGAAGACCATGATGGCTTAAGGCTATGGATCCATTACGTGCAGTGCCATGAATTGAACGCCATATACCAGCATCTTAATTGTGCTGTTCTGTTTCTGCTGAACAGCAACCAATTTAACGTTGAAAGAAGATGGAGCTGCAAGCTTGATACATGAAGCAAAAAACCTCTGCTGCTTGACAGGCTCCAAAAACCTAAATCACCTATGTAGGTCAAGCTGCCCTTTCCCTTTCAGTAGACTCACAAAATACATCCAACATTACCAAGACAGATGGGATCTTTGGAATTGGAAATATGCACAATCTACATAAGCGTATCAGACTATGCGAGTGTGAGATTCAATCCAACTACCAGCCTTCTGTTTTCTTGCATGCTTACTTCTTATCATCTTCTTCATCTGAGCAACACTGTTCCACACTTCATTTTCACCGAGTATCTTAGATAGCATCGTATACACAGCAGGATGGTCTTGCTGCAATTTGTAAATTCTGCTAGCTGAGCAGATTCACCGGTTTCCAAACAGGAATGCAAGCCACAGGCCCCAAGCAAAGCACCCCATACAACCACATCAGGCTCAAAAGGCATCCCCCTAATAAATTTCTCTGCTTTATCAAGCTGCCCAGCTTTTCCATACAAATCCACAATACAAGCATAATGCTCCATCTCTGGCTGAATACTATACTTTAGATTCATGGAGTTAAAAATCCGTTCGCCCTCTTCAACCATTCCTCCATGCCCACAAGCCGAAAGAACATTAATGAATGTAATTTCATCAGGCCTGACACAAACCTTCACCATTCTCTCAAATTCTTCCAGTGCTGTCCTAGCAAGACCATGTCTTGCATACCCTCCAATCATAGAATTCCACGAGACCAAATTCTTATCGGGCATGGATTGGAATATATGATATGCTACCTCAATATCCCCACATTTGGCATACATGTCTAGAAGAGACGTTGACAAGATCACGTCAAGCACTATACCGAACTTAAGGATACACGAGTGAACTTGATTGCCCATGAGAAGAGAAGAGCAGCCCGCGCAGGCATCTAACACACTCGAGAAAGTGAAATGATTAGGCCGAGGCCCCGAGTTCAACATTACGACAAACAATTCTAGAGCCTCCACAAAACTCTCCCATTGCACATACCCTTTTATCATTGCAGTCCAACAAACTACATCATTTTCAGTCATCATATCCAAAACAGACCGAGCTTCACGAAGCATCTTATTCTTAATGTAGCCATTTATCAGAGAACTCCACGAGAAAGCATTCTTCACGGGCATCAAAGTAAACGCCCTCTTAGCTTCACCGGTGAGCCCAAATTCCATAAAACCAAGAATCAACACATTCCAAGGGGCCACGTCTTTCACCGATATCTCATCAAACACTCGGCACAAACCTTTGCAATCCCTCAACTCTAAGTATCCTCTCATCAATGCAGACCCAAGAGAATCATTCAAATTCAACCCCAACGAAACCACTCGACCATGTAGCTGATGAGAGGAGGGATTAACAAACTGTAACCCGTGTTCAAGAACGCGCTAATCAAGACAGCAAAGGTTAGCTCATTGGGTTTCTCGTGGGCTCTAGTCATTTCCAAGAAACATTTGAAGGATTTTTCAGGGTGGTTGGCTTGGCGGAACCCAGAAAGCATGGTGTTCCATGAAACAACATCTTTCTGGGGCATTTTGTCGAACAGCTCTTCGGCATATTTCCAGTGGTTTTGCCTCATGTATCCGTTGATTATTGAATTCCAAGAAACAACGTTTCTTGTGTGGGGATTTTCGTCGAAAACTTGGCGGGCAGCATTTAAATTTCCGTTATGGAGATGGCCGTTAATTGTGTTGTTTAAATTAACGGTTGATAGAGTGGAGAATTTATAGCGCGAAACCGTACGAGTGAACATGCTATTTTTACCGAATCACCCATGTCATGAATCTCATTATAGTGGTTAACAATTTAATTTTGGGCATGCAAATAATGGTAGTTGGATTGTGAGAATAATCTTATTTACATTGTTCAAGATCATAAATTATCAAACAAAATCCAAACAAGATTTAGTAAGTACTAATTTTTATTTATTAACATTTGAAGTTCTTTTTATTAATAAACTTGATAGTAATGTTGAGAGTAATTGATAAAAATTAAAATTATCAAATCATCCTTATTTGATACGCCGTAATTTTGTCAGTTTTTGTGTAAATAATTTTAAAAGACATAGATAAATAAACTAAGATATCTAAACTTAACTCACAAAAGTTTGTTAGAATTATACATTAACTCTAATGTTTTTTATTTTTTTAAATTCATCTTTTTCCTTACTATTCAGTGACTTGAACTCATAAGAGAAAGCATTTTGTATCACCTAAATTTACACTTTGCTTTCAATTCAGATCTTAATCTTGTTAAATAAATTAAACAATAATATGTTCTCCCTAAAACCCTAAACTAAGAATTTATTGTGACTATGAAAAAAAATTTGGGAGACATTTTTCAAATTTTAGTTTGTAACTACTATATTTTAAATGTGACAAATTGCATTGCCAATGTTTCAGCGTCAAATCCAAAATGAAACTAAAAGGGAAAACCAAATGCTGCCAACAACATTAAAATTTGGAGTTGTCTTTTTATTTTTTTGGTTACAAGTGGACGTTTTTTGTATTGGCGTTTTATGTAACAAAAAAGATTAATTACGACAAAAAAGTGCAACTTATATAATAAGACATTTTTCATCTGATTTATTGGTTATAATTTCGAATCATTAGAAGAATATTGAGAGAGTTGAATTTTTTTTTTTAAAAAAAAAAAAATTAAGTAAAAGAAATTAATTATTAATGAAAAAAATTGTAAAGATGAAATCATCAAACTCATACACTTGTTAAAAAATTCGCCCTTTTAAAAAAAAAAATTAAGTAAAAGAAATTAATTATTAATGAAAAAAATTGTAAAGATGAAATCATCAAACTCATACACTTGTTAAAAAATTCGCCCTTTTCACAAGGAAAATTTTCATACAACTGGCTCAGTCACTTGTGACCTAATCAAGTGTTTCATGTCATATTTATTTTATGTAACGGTGTAGACCCTTTAGTCAGCCACAAGATTCATGTATGAATCCACACAAATATTTTTGAGTTTACATTCCAACAAATTATTATAATAATTTTTTAAAATAATATCTAAACAATATCGATTGAATTAAAATGATTTAAATAAAAATTTATTATTTAAGAAATTATTCAAAATATTACTAAAGTACGTATGGTAGCATATTTTTAAATTATGATAAAATGTATTTAAAAAAATAATTAAAAATATCATTTAAAAAATAATGCATAATGCTAACAATTCAATTCAAAGCTCTCTCTCATCTATATGTCCTAGTTGGCAATTCACAATGATATAGGGGACATGCATGTAATTAAAGGTAACAACAGGGGCCAAATTTGGTAAAAAAGACTTAGGTAAAGACCCTAGAAATAAATAGTAGTAGCATTCCTCGTCAATTAAGAAAGAGACAGAGAAAAAAAGGGGGGAAACGTAGAGAGATTTCCACCCAATTTAACTCAAATTATATTCTTACACTCTACTTTTTTTAACATTTCCTTCATCCCATCATCTTCTTCTCTCAATACCGCTTCATCATCCATCTCTACCAATTCATTCATTCTTTTATTTTGCTCTCCTCTTTTTTTTTTTTTTTTAAGGTAAATAAATTTTTTTATTTAATCCTTATCTTCTTCTCCTCATTTGAAAAAAAAAAAAAACAAAACAAAAATTAACGTCTCCAAAAAAGAGGAAAAAAAACAAAACTCCCCGGAAAACCACCTTTTCCATCCCAAAACCACCATTTCTACCGAAAAAAACCACCTTTCTGGGTGTTATCATAGAAATTCTGCGGAATTTTTTGAGGTTTTCGGTTTTGTCTGTCTGTCTGTCTGTCTTTGTAGCATATTTCTGGAGGGGTGGTGGTTGCTAACGTGCGCCGGAGGTGCGCATGTTAAGAAGTTAAAATTCGAAAGTTTTAAGCTTTTAGAGAGAGAGAAGGGGAATTGAGATTTTGTTGTGTGTGTTTGTTTTTGGATTAGTTTTAATCGCGAGCGTACACGTGGAAGGAGGGAGATGGGGGCTGAGGCAAAGGTGGTGGGACCCAAACAAAGGTGGGGCACATGGGAGGAGCTTATCTTAGGAGGGGCAGTATTGAGACACGGTCCCCAAGATTGGAACGTCGTCGCTTCGGAGCTTCGAGCACGCACCCTCTATCCCTTTTGCTTTACCCCTCAGGTCCTTTAATTTCATTTTCCCTCCCCATTTTTTATTTTTTTTTGGGATTTATATCAGCATATAAATATTGAAGCTTTTGTTCTAATTAATTAAGCTAATTTGTTGTCTTAGGAATTTTGTCTCTCTAACTAATTATTAATTTATATTAATTTAATATTTTTTTTAGGGATTGTTATTTACTTTGTGATAGATTGTGTGGGGTCATGTTTTAACATGTTTAATTACATTAATATGAATGACAAATAATTAGGTATACTTGATTTTTGATCTTATTTGTAGACATATTGTAGTATGAATTAAACTTTAGAGAATTAATGATATCAATTATGTAAGTAAAATTTTTTAAAATTTAATTATGATAATAAAATTTACAAGTAAAATAAAAAATCAGATCTATCTAAATATTTTCAAATATCAATATATTAAATTAAGAATAGATAGACATAAGATATATACCTTGAGGCTTAAGAAAGTTGCGGGCGGTGGCATTATTTAATGCATGCATGTACCACGTGGCACGAGTCATTTATTGTTGATTTTATTTGGTTTGTTCAACTTTTTTCCTTTTTTGGATTTTTATTAATATTAATATTATTTGGGAAGAGTCAGACAGTCTAATAAATGAGGTGAAACAAAATAAATAAATATGAATTTTTTTATGCGATTTTATTTATTGTATCGATCCACCTAAATTTTTATGGTACATTATTTTTGCTAGAAGGATAGGTAACCATAGTTATCCCACTTAACAAGTTCCAATTAGTCAATTTTTAGTATAGTTTGTGCGAAGATCTAATTTGATTTGTGGTTGGTCATGGAACAAGGAATAATAACGCGCAAATTTGTAATTATTTAATCTTGACTGTTGATTCAAATTTATAAAAATCTTGATCACTAATGTCAAATCAAAAAAGTTAAATTTATTTTTTTTTTTTGGTAAATTGTTAATTTTTGTTATGATGAGGAACGTTTATCTCACAATTAGAGTTTCAACTTGATCAAACTTTTTTTTATCTTTACCAGAGAATTTTTCTAGATGAATTGAGCAACTATATACAGTTAAAAGTAATCAGTGTTCCTTGGCCCCACAGAATTGAAAGTAATTGCAATTTGGTCATGTATATGGTAAATAGTTGGGTAGACTCATTTTTTAGCTTCACTTGTAGATTTTGGGGTGTGAATTAAACTTTAGAAAATTTATGATATCAGTTGATGTAACTAAGATTTTTTAAAATTTAATTTTGACCACAATATCTATAAATGGGGTCAAAAATCGAATCTCCTTCAATTTTTTCCATGGTATATTATATTGGGGATGGTATCAAGCGTGAAATTTGTTGTTTGGCAAGGAATCATACAATGTGTTGAAAATTGAAAGTTAGATTCCCACTTCCGAGGTGGACCATATGTTATAGTATTTCATTGATGGTTTGGTTTTGGCCATTTGTTGTCCTTCATAATGTTGGCTCAAAGTTAGCAACTATCCTTGCAAATGTATATATATATATATACTATCCTTGCATGTATATATATATATATATATATGAGTTGTTTCTCCACTTAAAAATGTTTCTTCCCTTTTAAGTGTTTCTCTCTTTTTTATAATGTCTAAAATACCCACCTTTAATGAAATATAATTTAAAGAAAAAACATAACTGAATTATTCCTCTCTTAATCTAATTACCTATTTTTAGTCATACAATCTTACTCGAGATATAGAATCTTTTATTTATTTTTTATTTTTTTGTCTTGCCTAATACACTCTTAATTAAATAGTTATGTCTAATATGGCCCTTCATGAAGTATAATTAGCATATCTAAAATACTCTCCATTTAATATACTAAGATTATTTATCTTTTATAATACTACTATTATTTATTATATATATTTTAAATTGCTATAACATAATTCTTTAGATTTATATGAAAATAAAATATAAATGTATTAAGATGGTAAAAGTTTTATTCGTATAAAAAATTTATATTTGATCAAAAATAAAGTAAAAGTAGTTTTTATAACTATTATGTATATTCAATTTTTTTCTTCCTTACGTTAGTATGAAATTTTGGCATAAATACAAAATAAGAAGGTATAAATTTTTAAGAGTAGAAAAATTATTTATACATGAACAAAAAATAAATAAATACTATTTTATAACTGTTATATATATTCAAATTATTTTATTCCTATTAAAAACTGTATTTTATAACTATATTATATATTATTAATTCACAAATAATTATTTTCTTTTATCTAACTGTTTATTCAAGTTCGCTCTTGCATGTTAGTTCAATTAGAGCCAATGTATATATTTTCATATGCAAATAACATTTATAACTATTTTGAGTAAAAATATTAAATTTTTGACTCTATTATAAAGTGATTAATCATGTATTTATTTTAGTTATAACATAAAGTTGTTGCGGTTAGAGTCAATTTATATATTTCCATATGCAAATAACATCTATAACTATTTTGAGTAAAAATATAAAATTTTTGA
Organism: Cinchona pubescens; assembly: GCA_025175665.1. Taxonomy (NCBI): domain Eukaryota; kingdom Viridiplantae; phylum Streptophyta; class Magnoliopsida; order Gentianales; family Rubiaceae; genus Cinchona; species Cinchona pubescens. Next base: position 423,483 of record JANKKI010000250.1, read on the forward strand.
CTATATTATAATGTGATTAATCATGTATTTATTTTAGTTACAACATAAAGTTGTAGTTTGGGATCAATTTATAATAACTAATTTGTTATTTATTGTAGCAAATAAGTTAAATTGTTGTATCGCTTTCAAATTTATTAGTGTTAATAGATTCTTTTACTTTAAGCTTATTTTTGCCTTTTTAATATCAAAGTTTTTCTCCACCTGAAAAATCACAAAATTAATAATTGTACAAATAAAAATTTAGTATTGATAAAAGTAAAAAAAATAATAATGGAATATATAACACTATTTTCTTATCTCAATTAATTTTTTTTTGTTACGATTAATTTAGATTTGTTTTTTCCCTTCCCTACATTAAGAAAAAAAAAATTAGCCAAGGAATAAAACTAAAGCTTGGTGCGAAATAGAAAACTCACAATTTTTAATTAAAATAAAAGTATTTATTAATTTTATACATCTTTAATAGTAATATGTAATTACAAAACCCTTATCTTTAAGAATATCATTTTATTAAGTATTGGTTTAAGCAAATATTGATAAGATAGAAAATAAATTCAACCTGTAATACAATGTAATGCATAAAATGTTTCAAAATAATCTTTGTAACACATACAAGAATTCTATTCATAATTTGTGATGCTAATATAGATACTTAAATAAGTAACTTCTATAGAAACAATGCATATTATGCAAATAAATCATAGTATTAAGTACTCTAAGTATTTACTGGTATATATGGAGTTTAAATGTTAATTTTGGAAATTACAATACTGATTATTATAGTATTTGATAAAATCGTGTAATAATATTGGTTTAGATTAACTATTGATGAGGTAAAAAAATTTCAACTACTGGTACCATGCATTACCAACATAGTCTAGAATCATTATTGTAAGACTAGAATACTACGCATAAATTGTTAGAATGACATATAGAAAAAATAAATAGATAAATAATGTAAAAGACAACATGAATTATACAAATAAAATCATAATATTAAATATTCTAAAATAATTGCAAATCTACATTGCGTTACACATTAACTTTGAAAAGTACTTTGCAATTTTTACATTATTTAACAAAACAATAAAAATGTACATTAAATATCTTAGTAAACAATACAAGAAATTAATTAGAAAAAGTATGCGAAAAATAAAAATAAAATTTGCAAAAAATAAAAATAAAATTCACATTTTTTTTAGCTTTAATTTTTTTTTTATATATTTCATAAATATAAATTTTAATTTCATAATAAAACACCATATCAAAATATAATTTCGGAACTAACCATGATACCATTCAGGATAAAAGTATTTGAGTTTAGAATTTGATTAAGTTCAGAAGTGAATGTTATTATAAGGTTGAGAAACATGAAACAGTACCAATATATTTTCTATTGTGATACATATTTAAACAATATGTTAACAAATTAATTGCAACAAAGATTATATGAAAATTACATGTTATTTTAGATATATTTAGAACTACATATTTTTCAGTACAATTCTGTGTACTTTAGAGTAAGATAATATTTTTTTTTCATTAATGTTTTCTATATTTAAAGTAAGATAAAAGAACAACCTTTTTATTTTTATCTTTTGATAATGATTTTAATATATTACGTGGTACCTATCCATATTATAGAGTATATATTAGTTTAATCTGTTTAGTTTGATATCTTTGTTATTTACATTTTACTTAAGTTCATTTTTTTTATTATTTTTTGAAATTTTAATTAATCATTTTGTAGTTATTATCATATATTATTTGATCTCATGTAAATATTTTTTCTAATAAAAGAGTTTTAACACGTTTTATCTCTCAATAAAATGATATTTGATACTTGATAATGATTTTATCTTTTAGTAATAATAAAGAATATATAGATACATCTAAAACGTTCAATATTATAGAAACAATTTATTTTGAAATGATCAAGTCATTGGTGGTGTCATTATAACAAATTATAATTTGAGAACCTAAATGAAGCACATAAATTATTTTAGATTGAAATTAATCACATTTTGCGTTATCAATATGAGTGAAGAGATTAAACTTAAAAATTTCAACAGAATACTAAAACAGATATTATCATAAGTTTAAAAAAATATAAAAAATACTAATATATTCACTATATGTATACACATTTACACAATATGTCAATGATAATTAATTGTGATAGAGATTTATTTAACATCCCAATTAAAGTAACGTGTAATATTGGACATCTTTAGAACTACATGTTTTCTCATTAGCATTGCGTGTATTTTATAGTAAGATATAATAGATTGTTTTTATTAACATTCGGTGCATTTCAGAACAACCATAAAAGACAAGTTCTCATTTTAATTTTTTACAATGATTTTAATATTGTATGTGAACCTATCAATAATCTGCAGAATATATCAGTTTAATTAGATTTTAAATTTTTGTAATAATTTTCTTGATGTATTCGTTCTATATATTTTAATTAATTTCATTTTTTATATTTTGAAATTATAATCAATTTTTGCAATTATTATCCATATATCATTTGATTTATGTAAATATTTTTTGGTAATCAAAGAATATCAATACTTCATCTATAAAATGATATTTGGTACTTGATAGTGATTTTGTTTTTTAATAATGCCAAAGTATATACAAATATATTTTAAAAAATTCAATACTATAGAAAATATCTTTATTTTTAATTGATCAAGTAATTAGTAGTGCAGCTATAAGAAATCATTATCTAAACGTATAGAAGAGAAACAGAAATAAGATGCAAATAATGTCATATGTTGTAAAATGAATAACACTAAACAAATAACAAAGAATGTTGAAAAAAATTAAAAAAAAAAAAGAAAGGTGAAAATAATTACGGAAAAAGAGTAAAAATATTAAATATATAATTAAAATATATACCTTTTGTATAAAAAATAATTATTATAAAAAAGAGTAAAAATATTAAATATATAATTAAAATATATACCTTTTGTATAAAAAAATACAATAAATAAAATGTTTATATTTTGTATTGTATGTTATCATTCACTGATTATTTATTTATTTTTTAAAAAATAAAAAATGTTCAACAAATTAGGAGTACTACACGTGCAAAACCCGTGTGTCTATATATATATATATATTGTGATTTTTGACATGAAATTTGTCGCGAACATAAACTTATTCTTTCTTTTTATGAAATAAAAAAAAAAAATCCTTTGCAATATATACATTGATCAAAATTTTTTTTTTTTTGGGATATCCCGAGTTTTATTTGAACAAAATCCCGGATGTTCATGCCACACTTGATGTGATTTAGTAGACAATAGATAAATAGATCAACAATTATCAGCTTTTTCATGAGATAGAGATCTATAAAGCCAAGTATACTTGAAGGTTTCATATGTTCTTGGTTCCATATACACAAACTGCTATACATTCATGATATTTTCAATTACAAAGCACAAGTTAGTTTTGGTTGTAAACCCCAATAAAAAAAAAAAAAAAAAAAAAACACTCCATCTCTTTAATAATCATGTGGAATTCCATCCCAAGAGTGGCCTCAATGACAATTGGGGATCTGGTTTGTTCTCCAAAGGTAGGTGAATGAAGACGCATATCTAACAGAGTTACTTTGCCACTATATGAGACTCCGTTTTATCAGTTTGTATCTTGTTTTTTAGCTAAAATTCCATTGATGAATTTGGACATGGGACTTGGTCAACCCCAAAAGTTCCTTAGAAATTGGACCTTAAAAAGTCTCCACCTAGGGATAAGATTCTTATTGCAAGAACGAACTAAGAAATCCGTTCGTTCCTTCTAAAGACTAGGCCGGAGCTGTTGAATGACGATTGGCTGAGGGAAAGGCCTTGGGCCTAAGGGAATAGATGTAGCTGGTACAAATAGGCCGGTTAAAGACGAGCAGGCACAGTACAACGAAGCCCATTTTTCTGTTTTTATTTTTAAATGTCCGGCCATCTTTTACCATGTGGCATGCTTGTGTACAATATATATTCATGTTTGCATGTGCATGTACACTTATATTTACTTATAGTTATCCATTTCTTTGGAGGGAGTTTCTATTGCCTAAATTTGCAATTAATTTGTTAATATCACAAGATTGTTACATCATAAGTACCGTGCATTATTTCCTTTAGCCTTATGTTAAAAAATGTTGAGATATCTAGAATATTTAGCACAAGTGTGCTGATGATTAATGTGAAAATTCGTACATTGGAATGCAGGCCTGCAAAGCCAAGTATGAGGGCTTAAGAAAGCGTTATTCTGGTTCCCCGTAAGTTGAATTCATCTCTTTTACAAGCTTATTCATCAATTGTACGTAAGTTAACATGGATATAATTATGATTGTGGTGAGCACTAGGAAAATTTTATTTGTAGAGGTAAATTTTTTAATCAAACAGCATTTCTAGTTAGAGATTGACATCTAGGTGCTGTTTTTTCCCTACTGCATTGATGTTAGTACAGAAGTTGCCCGTATGTTCTGTTACATGTTTAAGGCTTAAGCTTTAGGATTCTTAACATGGAAAATTAAATCCTTTTCTTCTTGCTAGTTGCTAGCAGTGCCTCTATTTTCACATTTTCTCTCTTTTTTTTTTTTTGGAAACTATGAATCAATGTAGATACTGTATGAAGATTGATTTTGAAATTTAGCTTATGAGTGCACTAATTATCACTTCAGGGCTTGGTTTGATGAGCTACGAAAGAGTCGAGTGGCAGAATTGAAGAGAGAATTGGAGAAATCAGAAGACTCAATTGGGTAAGTTAACTTTTGTCGCTTGAATTTTTCTGACCGAACTTAATAGCTTATTGCTTATCAGTTTATCCTAGAACGAAATGATAGTCTTAAATTCAAATTAGCCTCTTTTTGAAATGTCTTTCACTTGAATTTCTTAACTAGTTTTGCTTTGTAAATTGTAAGTACCAAAAAGTCGTATTATTCAGGGAAAAGAATTGACCAGACTATATCACCCTGCCTTGTCATCTTCCATTTGTTGGCATCCTTTTTCAACTTCAGGTCTCTTGAGTCAAAGATTGAAATTCTCAAGGCTAAGAAAAGACATTCCAATAAAGCTGACCGGGGCTCCAACAGAACTGAATCACCTGCTCAAGTTTTAAGATCAGACAGAAATGAATCTTTTGGCAAGGAGACGTCTAAGGATGGACTCTCTGCCAGTAGCTTCACACAAGATACAAGGACTAGCTGGTCACTTGATCATCAGATTCCAGCCTTGGTATCATCTGGAGAGACGGATACAAAGCAAGAACTTTCAGTGTCATTTGACAGGGACAAAGGTCTAAACACAAATATGCTAGTGGAGACTAACAATAGAGAGGGAGGGACTCTTAGGAAAAAAACGAGGTAAGAGGAAGAGGAAGGATTGTGGTGGAGAAGGCAAAGAGGGAAGCGTTGGTGAGAATGACAACCTTGGATCAACTGATTTTGTCTCTAATTCTCTGCACAAGGGAACTTCCGCAAGTGAACGTGATCAGAATCTTAAGCTTTGCATTACAGGTTGGCACACCAAAGATCCATGTCACATGAGAAGTGACGGTTTGATCGGCATTTTCAATTCTATTGCAGAATATAACGTAGCTTTTGTCTTTAGACATCGACTTGATAGTCAGGTAATTGCTTTATTGGATACTCTTTCAACTTTGTTGTCAGCATCTCAGTAAGCAAAATGTTCTCTCATTAGTGAAATGGATTTACATTTGTGATCTACAACAGCGGAGAGCTAGATACAAGAAAATCATCAGGCAACATATGGATTTTGATATGATAAGATCTAGATTACTCAGCTGTTCCATCCACTCTGTGAGAGAACTCTTTCGAGACTTGCTTTTGCTTGCAAACAATTGCCCTGGTGTTTTATTCAAAAAGAACGCGGGAGTACAAATCAGCAGTGACCCTAAGAGATATTGTCCTGAAAGCTTATCAGCAGCATTACAAGGGCTCTAACAACAAAGCTACCTCTGCTTGCCTTCCTATGCGATCATTGTACAATCCTCCTGTCAAGCCAAGGAGTGTCCGCCGTCGCCCTATTCAACCCAAACTATCAGCTAAGTTGGACAAAGCTGACAACATTGTTCCTGTTACTACTTCTAAGGTACAGTCTAAATCAAGTGATCTTGATGCCAATGTTTCATTACAGTCGTTGTTGATGGCAAAGAAAGGTTTAAAACGTCCAATAAAGATAAAAAATGGATTATCTAAAGCACAGCCGAAGACCCCTATATTAAAGGACAGGAAAGGAGCTCAGCAAAGATAAAAATGTTGTATTATAGGTTAGTTGTTGACTCCCAAGTTTTTGCATGAACTTTTTGCTGTATAAACAGTCTAGTTTTGTGAATTAGATTAGTCTTATAAAGGTCAACTAGGTTATATCTGCTTAAAACTTGAGAAACAGAAATGTCAACTGTTCATAAGTGGATTTCAAGACTTCGGTTACTTGTTTATATAAGCTTTTATGATTTACCTTGGGGTGATTAATGTGTTCTACTTAGGTATATAGCTGTGTTGTTTTGTTTTGTTTTTTTTTAATTATTTTTATTTTGGGCCTTTTCATTTTCAATTTGGATTAGCAAGAAGAAATAACTGAAACCAATTCGCATTTTTAACGAGGAAGGAAATTTATGGATTAAAGCTTCATACTTGTTATATTTATTGGAAACTCGGTCCATCATACCTTGTGGTGTATGTCTAAAAAATATTTAGAGACACTTGATTTATAGTCCTACTTTAGGTTAAATTTTAAACGAACTTGGTCTGCAGTCCAACTTTAGGTATATATTTCTTGCATCACCTATGTGATATTAAATATACACGGTGAACTAGGATAGAGATTTGAGGAGAATACTTAGGTAGACACAGGGGTGTTTAGTTTTACTTGTAGATCCTGTAGTCTTACATTACCTAATGTTATAGATTTTTTAAAGTTTAATCCACACTATAGAATCTATAAGTGAGATAAAAGATCGGATCTATGTAAGTTTTTGCCGAGATTTGATTCTGTGAGTTCTTGTCGTAGCTTCATTTGTGGTTTGGACCCCTAGAAGTTAAAAATCTGGTGCTAGTGGCCCTGAGAGGAGGCCTGCTATTGTTAGTATTGCTAAAAAGTCCTATCTACTTCATCAACAGAGAGCCAAAATTTCAAGCTCCATGGGAGATTAGCATTGAGTTTACTGGTAAGTGTGTAGGCCTAAAAATGGGCCAGAATCATCAAATACAAAAAACTCGTGTTGTTGTCCAGTTTAACGATGAGATTAGCCCACTAAATAGATCAAAAGCGGGTTGTCTATGCGATTTTTGGCGGATGTGCAACTCCTATGGGCTTCTTTTGGAGTTGTCACTCTGTTCGGTTTCAATAAGTTATTGGGTATTTGGACATCAATAATACCCAAAACAGCCAACAGAATTCTTAATTTGCATCATGGAATAGCATCCAAGAAATACTCTATTTACCAAATCTCAAGGAATTAATTCAATTCCAATTTTACTTTACTCTAATTCCCTCCCTCCTATATGTCTATTTATCTCCTTGAAAAGCTACTCACCTCTATCCAAAAGCTTGGTAATATATGATAATGACATTGGCTTGATTTCGTATTATTTTCTGATTACCTTTTTAGGGAAATTCAACAGTTTCATCGAGAAAATTATTCCGTTAATTTTAAAAGATTATGTACTACAAATTTTGAAAACACATAATGTTATATTGTACAAATCTTTAAAATATACTGAGATAATTTTCTTAATAAAATTGTAAATTTTTTGTTTAAGATTTTTTTTTTTATTTTATACTCACAAATTGTTATTATATTTATTCTAAATAATAATTGTTATAATATTTAAAATAATACCAGTCACATTTTTAATGTTAATAACTGCTGCAATATTTGAATTGTAAAAGAAACGTATTGGAGACAATGGTCATATGATAATTTCAAGCCCCAAATGTTGTGTCATTATCATGTTGAAGGTGGCTATTATCAGCCTTAATAGTTCAGTACTTTATATGACTTGCTCAAGGATTTGTAAAAAGAATGAGTGTAATTTTATAAAATGATAAATAAAAATTATTAATATATTATTAAATTTTTTTTAAAAAAAATAAAATTTGATTAAAAATTTAAAATTAAAAAAATTAAATATTTAATAAAATTTTGACATACCACTGATTTAAAAAAATAATTTTAAAACGTAATTTTCTAAAAAGAATAACCTCGAAGTGCCAAGAAATTCCATTGGACCAGTGGAACAGCACCACCTAGCTTTAGCTACCCCTTCAAATTTAGGCCACGTACCCCAACAAGACCCTGGTCAACTGCTACAAGAACCTATTATTTTTTCCTTCTACAATTTTACTAATCATAAATGTACCATTTTCCAAGGAGACTTCAATACATTTTTGGCTCGTTTTATGGACTTTTTGCAGACTTGACAACGTTAGAGGTTGAAACCACTTAACCACCCCAATCTCCAAACCTTCCCTGGATATGTCACATAATATCATCAACTAATTCGAGGATGGAAAAATAAATTTAAAAAAAAAAAAAAAGTAAGGATTTTAGAATAATTTTAAAGGTGAGTGGGATCCAAATGTCAAATTAAACTCAATTATTTAGGTGGGGACTGAGAAATTGCATTGATGTGAGGAATCGTGTCTTTTATCTTTAAGTATATAATTAATCGTGGAGTTGACAACATTATTTATTTTCAAATCAATAATTAGTACTACCAATTTAGACCACTTAAAGGTTAATAATTATCAACGAGGGTTGATTTAGATAAAAGATAGAGCAATTAGATAATAAATAAGACAATTAAATTATCAAAAAATCATTCGTTATTTAGTGGATAATTTGTAAATATAATTATAAATCGTTATATATATTAGGGAGTGAATAGTGATTGGGTAGGTAATTTTGTAAATATTATTTTAAATAGTTGAAATACGTACTAGTGATCTACTTTGCTTTCGAAAGAAAGATTAATTTAATTGATACAAAACTACATAAAGATTCATTTAGTCGATTAGTTCTATATTGTACTATTTTTTTTTTTTTTCTTTTCTTTTCAAACAAAGTTGTATGGTAATATACAAGTCGTGTCAAAATTTTGCGTATTGGAGATACCTGTGGCTCTACTTGGTTGGTATTTTCCTCGCACGTTACAAATTAAGATACCCTCATATAAAAAAAAGTATAGTAACTTTTTGTTTTTAAACAATTCTTCTAATTAAACAAGGCCATCCAAATGGATTCTAAATTATTCTGCTCAGAATCCGTGTTCTTTTTCTTTGATTGAAGTACAAGTTACATAAATGTGTAGTTTTTCTATTGATATTTGATAAATCACACATCTTTTCGTGAGGCCAAAGTATCATTGATTAGTTCAACTAAACACAATAATACATTCGTTGTTTTGGCTAGTTGATTACCCCAATCTGTGAGTTCTCTTTTTCTTCAGAAAGATTGTGTTAAGTATTGCTCTAACCAGTCTTAAAATAAAATCAGTGGTTATGTGCAAGATGACAAAAATTATTGATATATTTTTAAATTCATTAAAAGATAAAATAAAACTCGATTAAATATTTAAAAATTATAATAAATTAATATTATTTTATTATATAAATTAATTTTAACGAATAATCTTACATTCATGTTCATTTCTCGATATAAAATTTGGATATTAAAAGACAACATAAACGAGCAGTGTCCTACTCATAGAGTGATAGCCACCAAGGATGTCAAAACCCATTAGCGATTTAGTGGTGCAAAATGCTAGATAATATAGTAGGTATGCATTCTTGTTAAGGTGGCTGACCTAACCCACAGACTCACACGTTCAGATTCTAACAAATTAATACTAATAATATATGTTTAAAGTCAGAAATGGTCCAAATCTTTACTGACCACCCTAAATCTTCATTGAAAATAGAAAGAAAATAACGAAGAGAAGCTATTTTCAACAATTAAATAACTCACATGATTGCATGTTCATTTTTTATGAATAAATACTATAATAAATTTACCAATTACTTTGGATCATAAAAATAATAATAATATTAAGGTGTGACTCAACAAATAGTTGACACCATGCACCGAAAGAGGAGATTATCAAAACATTATCCATCACATGGAGCTGTGCATGTAAAAGAAATCTGTAAACATATACATATGTATGTATATATATATATAGGAAAATTCTACTCATATATATATATATATATATGTTTTGAAGCATAGTTATTGACTCATAATAATACATAGGTGCATGTAAAATAATTTTTTATTTTACATATATTACATATAAAAAATTATTATAATATTTATTTTAAATAATATCTATCAGCCATAAGACTAAGAGTACAAATTTTACCCTAAAATAAATGAGCACGTATTGGCTACATAGACATTAGTGAACTAATGCAATATGAATACTTGAGTATTATCAATTTATGGGATATTTGATTAATTTTGTTACCGTGTAAGTAGGGGTATTTATCGGGTATTCGGTTCATTTGATCGATCTGACTCGATTACACCGGATCGATAAAATGTGATCAGTTAAATACTCGCTTTTAGCGACTAAGATGATTGGGTATCAAGCCCGGTCCATTCATAAATTTTTTTGTTTAATTTTTTTTTAAATATAAATATTTACCGTTGATTACACAAGTACCCCTACAAATGTGGAAGGAAGAAAGAAAATCGATTAACATGAAATCCTAATATATAAAATTATATAATTAACTTGTTTATGGACCGGATAAGGTATCCACCGTGTCAAAAAAAATTTTGAATCGCTAATATTAATACTTGACCGGCTATTGAACCCTGACTACAATCAATTTAAATATTTTATTTTTACGATTCGAAATATAAAGAATCAATGGTATTTCTAGTAGACGAGTGAAAATGAACTGCCCTACGTGAAATAAATAGAGCAATATCCTCTTGCTTGAAAATGATCAAGTATACCATATTTTGCCTACTAAGACAAATACTTAGCTTAGCAGGGCCTTTCCTATTTTGTCAATTGTAGCTTTTGTCGGAGTGCATTTGGTCGTCTTGGCAATTGCCATGTGATCTAAGCACCGAAAAAGTAAACCAAAGTCACAAGGGTTTAACCAAAGATCACACGCATAGCTTCGCATGCAATTGCAGACACAAACATATACATTTCACGTGATTTGTGTGAATTTGTATGTTATATTTTGAACTTCAAATGTGAAAGATATCAAATGGATATTCATGACATATTACATCATGCAATCTAGTTGTCTTCAAGCTTTACATGCTGGTTTAAGGGATCTCTTGTTCATATGGTCGGAAAGAATGAACATCTTTTCTCTTTTTTTTTTTTTTTTTTGTTGCCCATGCTGATTTGAGCTAGCTAGCTATATATAGATGTGTTTTCAATTTTCCAGCCGCCAGTGCAAATAAGTATAAGATGTTCAAAAGCCAAACTTGTGTAACTTGACAAAAATAGTAATATTTTGGGCAGATAAAATTTTGGGTGTCAACTATTTGGTGTTAATTTTGTAGGCCTATTAATGGGTTGGGTCTAGACTCGGACCCTATTTGATCCAGACCCATTCAATTATTATAATAAACGGATCGGATATAGATCTTGTTGTTTTAACCCTATTAGGAGTCGGATCCGATTAAAATATTTAATATGTAATAAAATTATATAAAATTAGTTTTATTCTATATGTACATATACATATATATTGCGTAAATTGTCAATGTAAATTAAATTTTATTGTAAAACCCATGCATAAATATAAAATTTAAATAAATATTTTTTTAAAAATTAAAAAATATTATAAGATCTGGATCTGAATGCAACAAAATCCAACAGAACTGAGTATGAATTTACTTTTATAGACCCAACAAATATCCGGATCTGAATGCAAATCTGGATATACAAATCGGATCTGATGAATCTCAACTCTTATACACATCTATTTGTTCCAACTCGAATCTGATCCATTTACATACCTACAATTCGGTGTCATAAATAATAGATTAACTTGTAAAAGTTTTGACGGCTAAGTTAGATAACAAAGATGATGGTTAAAAAAAATATATATGATGGTTATAAGTTTAAATTCACGTAATAATTCACTATTGATAACCCTAACTTATAGCATCCTAGTATCCAAAAATTTGACACAAAATCAAATTTTGTCTGATTTGGGGTTGGGGTCATTTAGATGAATGTTTTCACAGTAGCTGGCCGTAGGTTCAACTTATGTGACTCGATTAAGGTTGTTGATTTCAACATTCATTTAAACAAAATTATAAAAAAAAATTGATTAATAGACCAGATTAGACCACATTAATCACGACCATGTTTGGACCATCTATACTTGATCTACCTCGGTTCATGCATTAAACTTTTATATTATAATGTATTACATACTTATAGCTTCCTAAAAATTATAGTTTCACCACATCTAAAGATATGTTTAATGTAAATGAGATGGAAAATCAATAAAATCTTTCCACCTGTTGCGAATTATAGTGGCAAGCTAATGACAGTTATAGTTAGTAGTCAATATACTAATAATCCAAAAATAATATTAATGGATATGTTGTAGTATTCAATTTCCAAAACCATCCATTCATAGGGTTGTAAATGAATTCAAACTATTCAATATTTGAATTGAATTCGATTCGCTAAAAGCTCGTTCGCATTTGGTTCATAAATAATCAAGCAAAACTTGAATATTTAAAATTCGTTAATTTTTTTGTATTTGATTCGAATTTGGCTCAATAAGATGAAAATTTTAAATTTATATGTAAAAATTCTAAATTAATTGATTTTGATTCAAATTCGATTTGATGAAAGATCATTTGAATTGAACTCGAAAAATAAACAAGTCAAATTTAAACAAAATTTCAAATTCGTTAAAATAATCAAACGAGTCTAAAAATTAGAGTATCCATCTTGTTTATGTTCATTTATATACCCTATTCATTCCGCTCCATTGTTTTGATTTTTGACAAATTCTTTTATTTGTTTCATATTAGCAAAAACAAAAATCGGATAATTGATACCCCTGTTTATTCAGATTTTGAAAGCAAACAAATCATAAGAAATATTGGCGCATGATATATATATATAGTAGAGTAAATGGTTATATACTGCAAGAATTTCCTTTCGTTGTGGTTGGTTGTCATTTTTAAAACTTATTACTACCCCTTAATTAGTTCTAGGGCCCAAAACTTTTACTTCAAAATAAATTTCTAGTACAAAAAATTAAATTCCAATTTCACCCGCTCTAAGGCACCCTGTCACAAGCCTCGGTAGGCAAACCTAACAAGTCTAATTGAAAAATCAATTACAATACAATAAATTTAAAATTATTTATTAAAATTAATTTATGTAACAAAAGCATATTGAATCATTCATCCAATATTTTGGATTCATTTCTTCTTCTTTTTTTTTTTTTGCGAATTTAGTAACACAAACATTATTGTTGTACTGTAAATAATAATACTTGTTGTTAAAAAATATGGACTTCCAGAACCAATTGGTGATGAGTGGTGTGACTCAAAAATTTATTAATTAATCTAGATTCTTTAAGTTATATTTTGACATCTTCTTTTACACATGACTTGGGTTAGTTCGGATTCAAATTTTTTTGGCCAATTTAGTGACACAATATTATTTTTGTACGGTAAATAATAATACTTATTATTAAAGAATATGGGTTTCTATTTCGGAATTAATTGGTGATGAGTGGTGTGATCCAAAAACTTATTAAGTAGTCCAAGATATTTAAGCTAACCAATGTGAGATACTTATATTTTGACACCCTCTTTTACATGTGACTTGGGTTAGTTCGAATTCATTTATTATTATTATTGCAAATTTAGTGAAACAACATTATTTTTGTACTGTAAATAATAATACTTATTGTTAAAGAACATGAACTTCCATTTCAGAATCAATTGGTGAGAAGTCATGTGATCCTNAAAACTTATTAACTAGTTCAAAATTTTTAAACTAATCGATGTGAGATACTTATACTTTAACACCCTCAGGTTAGTTAAAAATTTCGTTACGTGAGTTGGACACCTAGACAGCACTCAAGGTGCGTTGTTACGTAGGCTGGACTTGAACTGAAACCCGTTATGTAGGTTGGACGTGAGAGAACTCGTTAGAAAGAGTTAGATAAAATCTAAAATACGTGTGGATGTAAGAAAAATTGAGACTATCTCTAATAGCCTATTAAAGAATATGAATTTTTATTTCAAAATCAATTAGTGATAGCAATGTGACTCACGAACTTATAACTAATTTAAAATTTTTAAAGTAATCGATGTGATATATTTATATTTTGACACTTATACTAGTAATCATTTATCATGACAGCGAAAAAATTATTTCTTGATCTCGTAGCACAATGGTTATCGAGAGGATAAAAACCGCATTAGTAACCGAGTGCGTGGTTGAAAAGGCAATTAGCATTAGCAGTCAGATTACTAATATATCTGAGGTAATTTTATTACTAAATACTTTAGTGTTGGAAACCCGAGGCAATGTGCTATGGGGCAAATGGTAATTTCAGCTTTTTTTTTCTTTTTCCTTGAAAAGATAATTTCAACTTTTTCGGCACAAGTAAAATTAACATCTATAAAGTCACATTGGAACATTAATTCATGATTTTTCTTCATGCCAGATGCCTATCAGAATTTTCTTATTGTGAACCGTTAAAATATTGGTGTATTATGCACTTTTTGTGAACCTAAAAATTAACACTTCTCTATTCTGGGTCGATAAATCCATTTGATTTCTTTACTTGAATTGTTAATTATATAATTAATAAAATAAAGTATAACTCAAATTGTGATATGCTTCTTTTTGACTTATTGGTTATGAGTTGTGGCTTCATATCACCAAGGATAGGTGAAAATACACAGTATTTTTTTTTTAACGCAATTCCTATTCAAATTTCATTTTTGATATCAATTTATATATGACATAGCAACTATTTCAGCATGATAAATATCTTACTAACCACAATTTTCTTATAGTTTTTTTTTTTTTTGATCAAAATGCATTTTAGAAAATATGATCTTAAATAATATTATATTTTAATATTTCTATTGAAGGAATAAAGAGTAGGTTGATTTATGGGAAAAAACTGATGGTACCATTCTTGAAAAAATCAGTGTGTGATTCATCACTATTTGAATCGTTCTATGGGAATGAAAGTATTAGAATATGCATATTTTCACTCTTCACTTGTGAGATGGGTTTCAAATTTATTAACTTATAACATAATGACACGCATTCCTTATTCAGACTAAACAAGTAAATAAGAATGATATAAATTCATACCGATAACAAATTTTATGATTTTCATTTCAATTTTGATTTTCGAATGCGAACCAAAAACTTCCGTAGTTTGTCTATACAATTAATGGATGCCCTTGTTCTTGTTTGTCTATACAATTAAGTCAAGACTAGCTTGATCAAATAATAGTAAAATGATACCAACAAGTATTAAAGTTTACCTTAATCTTATTAGACAGCTATACACGAAAGCTAACCTTTCTTCAATTAGTATTGGAGCTTATTTGGGGTGCTGACATTCCAAGGAAAGTTCATTTAGGGGGAAAAGAAAAGTTGCATCTTTAATAGCTTTCATTGATTTAAAACACACACACACACACACACACACACACACAAAACTCCCATTTTGAGGTCAATCAATTGAAGTACTTTTTGGACTGAAATAACAACCCAAATGAAGAATGCCATCTTATTTTAATTGCTTTTAGAAGCAATTTCTGCAAAATCAAAATAAATAGTTCAAATTACCTTAAATATCATATAAAACAACCAATTCTAAATATAAGAAACAATATCAAATGTTGATTTTCTACGCAAGAGTTGCATACTTCTAAAATCTCTTACACACTCCTATCACTTTTTATGAGCTAAAAGGGCTAAGAAAACCTTCCATTACACACCCATATTTTCTATACTTATATGATTACCCAAATTTCATAAGTCACTAAATACAATAATTCATTTTTAATCTTTCATATTCATCTTTACTCAATACTATTACCACTAAAAGAAAATGACAATTATATATATATATATATATATATATTGTTGTATGCAAATAGTATATGATTGTATTGTGAATTATTTTTTAATAAAAGTTTGATATTTGGACTACATAGAAATTATGGAATTGTAAATGAAGGTTTTTTTTTTTTTTTTTTAAGTTTTTTTAGATGATACAAAAGGATAGAGATGTGTAATAATTTTTAAAAAATGTGCAAATATCATTTGCTAAAAAAAAAAATGTCCAAGTCTCCAAACCCTTTTCAGTTTTCTCTTTAGAGGTGGTCCAGAATCCAGATCTATATTATCTTTAGATTTGGTAACGAAGGTTTATTTTGGTCGTTACTGTCGTCACTGAGGCAGACTCCTACTCCTTGGGATAAAGACAACACCCTGTTATACGTATCCAAATTATGAAAATTTTTTATATGAAGAAAGTGTATCCGTTTCACGATAAGTGGAATGGATCTTTTAATTTATATTCATTTACATCACTCTAAAAAACTTTATTTTTAATCCAAATCAAAAAAAAAAAAAAATTCAAACTTATTTTTTTTTTCAAACTTCTACTACTTAATACAAAACTATTTCTAGTTTTATATATCTATATATATATATATATATATATATATATATATATATATATATATACCCATTAGAATTCGCAATTACCATATTGTTATAAGTTGAACTTTTATTTCTTCTGAGTACGTCATATTTTGGACTTTTGACGAATAAGTGATAAGTGTTTATATTCTTCTTCTTCTTCTTCTTTGTTTTTTAATCCTTAGAAGGAGAATAAGCCACCATGCCCAAGAAAGTTCCTAATTAATGGCTAGCAAATTTATGAACAGAGACGGATCTAAAAATATTTTTTAGTGAGAGTTCAAATAATAATAGTATACATTTTTAGTCTTTAGTTGTGCATATAATTATTTTTTTAATCTTTATCCCACTACACAAATTTTTATGTTAATTTTTTCACAATATTAAATAATTAAGATAAAACTTAAAATTTTCAATTTTAACCCCACTAATAAGATTGAAATTCTAATTAACGGGGCACATAATTATTATTTTATTATTAAATATTTTATATTTTTACTTTCCAACCACAAGTGGTTCACATGTAAAAATTTATTTTTTTCAGTCAATGGAAGCGCCTCTCAATTGGTTATGAAATGTTACAAAAATTGCTTAGGATATTTACAAAATTTTTGCTATTCAAAT
The DNA here is from genome assembly GCA_025175665.1 of Cinchona pubescens. Taxonomy (NCBI): domain Eukaryota; kingdom Viridiplantae; phylum Streptophyta; class Magnoliopsida; order Gentianales; family Rubiaceae; genus Cinchona; species Cinchona pubescens. The sequence goes on from JANKKI010000250.1 coordinate 440,821, forward strand.
ATATTATTATTATTATTATTAATTCAGTAGGGACACGTGCCCCTACTGAACTATACGTGGCTTATGAATCAAAATCCGTTAGGGATTAATAGGTGTAGAAAAAAGTACAAATACATGCCACGTAATATTTTTTAATTTTAAATATTAATTATATATATCATATATCTAAATGGGGAAAAAAAAAATTTAACAACGTCCTTGTAGGAAAGAAAATTCGTTAGTCAAGATGTAATTCTAGAGGTTTTTATTTTAGTTTTTGAAGGGGGCCAAGGCCACAAGGGGGTAAGAAAAAGGTTTTCGCTATTGGTGGCAATTTTAGTTAGATTTTCACAAGGGGATGAATAAGTAGATTTGAGAGAAAAAAATTTCAATAATCACACATTCACACACTCATCTAATTTATATTGCAGCTAGATTATGGTCAGTTCGATAATAAATTGGTCTTTCTCCCTCAAACTCACTTATTTTGTCACAATTAAGTCTTATTTGATCGAACAGGTAATTAATATAAATTTACTTGACTTTTAATGAATTTTTTTTAACAAAAAGTATAATTAATATAAAATATTGCTATACAAAAACTTGAAAATTCAGAAATATATAAATAAAATAAGTGACAAAATAAATGAGATAGAGAAAGTATGTTATTATATATAAAAGTTTTTTTTATTGGTAATATTCTAGCATATGAATACAAAAATTAAAGAAAGACTGGATACCTTGTGGAAGTATGACAAAATACTCTTACTAAAATAAAAGTATAATTTTTTTTTTTGGAAATAATTTACAAAATCATAAATCCACAAGTCATGTGACAAAATCATATTTAAATACCAATTTCTAATTTTGAATACTTGGTTGATTTTTTTTTTTTGCTGATCTAGTGACTTTGTATAAATCACTTTTTTTTTTATATATGTATTTTCAGTGGCAATAATCTTGTATTAGAATACAATAATAAGGAAAGACTAGACATTCGGTGTATTACATAGATTTTGACATGTGATGTTACAAAGATTTTGACAACGAAATACAACTCAAGTTCTAAAACACTTTTTTTATGATCTATTAATCATGATTTTCAAGTCGATAAGGGATGGGAAGTGGGTTTTGAAGGAAAAAAGAAAAACGAGTAAATCTTTCCTATACTGTCAGTGAATAAATTTGTTTTGCACAATCGAATTTGAAGGCATGCCACCCGTATATTATTTAAATTTCAAAAATTAATTATGCACACATGACATGTATCTAGACCTAAATTATTGTACTAATAGTACAAAAATATTTCTACACTAATGGTGTATATAAAATTAATCAAAAAAAAAAATGGTAGAAGTATAACAAAATAATGTAGATATAGAGAGTAAATTCTATTCTAAATCATTCAGTTGAACTTTAAAAACTTGTATATATAATCGTATAATACTTTGTGTTTATTTATTTTAGACAAATTTTAAAATACAACACGGTAATTTATTAAACTAGACTTTTTATTATTATTATTTTAGAAAGAGTTTTTTAAGTATTGTTGTCCGAGAATACAAAGATTAAGTACGTTAGTGGTACTTAGATACGTGGTGAAGTGGAAATAAAATACTCCCCTCGTAGTCAATACATACAAATTAAAAATCGGGAAATTTTACAGTCCCGTTAAGAAAAATAATGTATTGATTTTAAAAATTTATACGATATAAAATTTTAAAATATATAATATTATATTATATAAAATTTAAAAAAAATAATTTTTAAAAAGAAACCGTAGAATTTTAAGAAAGATGCTGGAGTGTAGTATAAATAAATGGAATGGGGGTTCCGTTGAATTAAGCAACGAATTGGCATTTTGGACAAGTGCCCTCCTCTTCCTCCTCCCTTGTCACTTTTTTCTATTCTATTCTCTCCCACCACTTTTTCTTCAATTCTTCGTCGGCGACACAACACGCACTCACACACACACACACACTATTTTCTCTCTGTCATCCCATTACTTACTTGTATTAGTAGTATTATTTAAGTAGGCGGTGGTTGCTCCTATTTTTTCGTCTGCCCTTTTTACTTTTTCTTTCTCTCTCTCAGCCCATACAGTTTCACTACATACTTGAGCTATATATATATATATATTCTTTGAATCTCCAGAAATTCAACATAAATAAATATCTACATTTTTTTCACACACTGACACGCACTAAAGTGTTACAGTGACAAAATCCCAAGCAATTTCTTCGTTTTTATTTTTTTCCAGCTGGAGAAATAAAGGGGATTGGAGATTGATACGGAAGTCACGTGGTGATCACGTGTTATTCTCCATTTCACCTGCATCTTTTGAGGTAATTATCATTTTTTTTAAATGACCATTTTGGAATTTTTTTTTTTTTGGATTATTTTTTCATGTGTTTTTTTGCAAGCGAAGATCCATTTATTGATTTAGCTGAGAGTAAAGTTATTTCCTTTTTTATTTTTAAAATATTTTTTCTTGTTTTATTTTGTGAAGTATTTATCTTTTTGAAGTGGGAATTAAAGGGTGATATTAATCTTTAATTAATATTTTGCATTATTTGCTGAGTGATTAATCCTTTTTGGATTTCGAAAATGGTGTTAATTTCTTTCTTTTTTTTCTTTTATTAGGAAAAACAGGGTCTTTAAGAAAAATGGTTTATTGTGCTGCTGAAATATTCATCTTGCTTTTTGGGTAAAAATATTCTCTGTTTGGTGTATTTGAAAGGGTTTTGTTTTACAGTCTTTGTAATTTGCAGCTGAAAGATTTAATGATAGAATTCTTTAGGATTACTAAATGGGGAACTGCTCTGAATAAACTTGTAGAAGAAAACGAAAAGAAAGAAAATTAACAGGAAAACGTTGTCAAAATTTCACTTTTCTTTTGTTGTAATGGTTCTTTGTTGTTGCCATTTTTGCTGATGATTAAGAACAATACTCGTGAAGATCCATTGAGGTGAAAATATTAAGCATTTCTAGTATCTGTGCGATAATAGTAATGTCTTGGGTTATATTTTTCTGCCCTCTCCCATTCGGTCCTTCATTTTAGCATGTGAGCGTGTGTGTTAAGTTTAAGAAATAAAGTTGCCAAATGAACAGTTTGCATGATTCTTCTGATCTTGTCAATTTTGATTAAACATTTATGATTGGCTCGGAAAGATATATAAATGGAAACTTTTTCATTGCTTTATTTGCATCTTGAATAATGAAGACGAAGAAAGGTAGGGATGGCTAGTTAAGGACACTACTTTTATTGTTTTCTGGTTAATTCTTGAATTTTATTTCCTCATATTTGTCTGCAACATTCTCCTTTAAGGTTTAATTAGCATTCTTCTCTGATTGTACTTTCCATTGACTGGAAGTTGGAACCTCTTCTCTTGCCTGTTGCCCAGACAGGGCTACAAGAATAGTTGATAAACTACTAGATGGGAGCACTAGTTGAAGTGTCTCAAAATGCCCTCTAACATGCGGGATATATAGGCTTTATAAATCTTCTGAACATCAGCAAGTTAGCTTTGGTCAGACCAGCTTTGTGTTATCCCATACAGATGGAAAACTTTGAATGTTAAAAAGATTAATTGTGGTCATTATTATCATCACTTGGGTGCATTCATTACTTTTAATTATGCTTGATGTTGATCGAAGTTGAAGAGTCTATAAAGGAGCCAAGACCAGTTAATGATTAGCATGTTAGACGTTCAATGTACATGGCTCTGTAAGCCAATTATTTGGGGAAGAACACGAAACAAATGGGATTTGGCAAATGCATGTATATGCATGGATAGGAGAAATTTATTCAAAGACAGAACACTAAGAAACAATTGCGAGACTTTTGTGCGTTTCTCAAGGTGGAGCTGTAAAGCCTTAAGTTGTCATGGAGGAATGCCAGTTTTTCATCATGTATTTTACAGACAACGAAAACACTAGTGAATTCATATTGTTCATTTGGAAGTAAAGTAAGACAGAATCAACTAGGACAGTTCAGGCTTGTCAATGTTGTTCAATAATTCCATGCACTCGAAAAAGTTAATGTTTATTAATCCAAGACAAATGAAGGGGAATGTCCAGAATTTATTTTAGAACAAAGTCCAGGAAAATAGATACCAAGACAATCTTCAATTCACGGTAGCTGTACAAAAGTGAGTGCATCTTTTTTTTTTCCCCCAGTTGTTTCAAAGTATTCAATTGCATCCGAGAGACTTTTGAGAATTAGAACATCTTTCATATTTCAGCTATGTGAATGTTTTTTCAAGTGTAATTATTATGTTGGAGAGGATGGAATGTCTTGAATTCATGATCACTGAGTGATTCTTACAAGTGTTTGTTTGAATCTTTAGGCTTCAATTTTCTTCTGCTAATCCTCGACTTCATATTCATTTCTTGCAGTTTGTTATGAGATTGTTTGAAAGTAGTGGTTGCCTATGAGAGCATTTAAATTGTGGAGGTGGCTGCTGAAGAAAAGACTCACCTTATTTGATGGGGTTTGTTCTATAATCTATATGCTGACTTCTGATCTAATTCAGTTCAAATAAGTGGATGTGATTATTTAAATATTCTACTTTGATGTCCATGTAAGATTCTACAGAGAGTGGTGAACTCATGAAATGGTAATGCAGGGGACCTTTGGAGCAAAGATGAAACAGCTGCCATTTATGGGAGTTATCTGTACAGTTATGTTGTTCATTGTGTATAGGACCACTAATTATCAGTACCGACAGACAGAGGTATGTAGAGATGGTTGTTTGTTTGCTTTTGATAATTCAAACCAATGGGACAATGTAACCCCAATTGTTGTGTGCCAAACTCAGTTAGATTCATGGTAATATTTAAATGCTTCTAGTATATAGCTTAATTTTTGTTCACCTCTCATGTTTCTTTGCCTGTGGGAACTACTGACTCCCTCTTTCACCTCTTTTGTCAGATGGAGTCAAGATTGAACCCTTTCTACACACTAACGGTAATAATCTTGGATTCTTGATTTTAGCATTTTATGCTATACAAGTCTTTTGAGTTGCAAGTGATGGTCGTATTGCATTAATCAATAAGCAGAGTGGATTTTCATTAAATTGAGCAGTTTGATTTCTGTAGGATTCTGGTGTACCTGCTACAAGTTTGAATACTTTACCTCGTGGCATCATTGAAGCCAGATCAGATCTGGAGTTGAAGCCTCTATGGTCCAGTAGTCCAAAGTCAGAGGTGATTGTTCCTCATACTATTTCCTATTTCTCCTTAAGCACGACCACTTTACATATATGATGGACTATTTAGTGATAAAATGCTCAAAGTAGCCGTGTTTCTATTCTAAGCAGTCTGATAACTAGTAAGTTACAGGTCAATAGTCCCAGCTCTAAGAATTTACTGGCTATTCCAGTTGGCATTAAGCAGAAGAGTAATGTTGATAGAATCATCCGAAAGGTTAATCTTTTATTGATGCTTGATGCTGGCGAGTTCTTATGGCTTTTCTATGTTTGAAGTTTATCCTGCATATTTTAATTATTATACGTCCTTGAATTCAGTTTCTTCCGGAGAATTTTACAATTGTTCTGTTCCACTATGATGGAAACATGGATGGTTGGTGGGACCTTGAATGGAGTAAGAAGGCGATACATATGGTTGCCTTCAACCAAACAAAATGGTGAGGCTACTTTTATGAAGTCATTTAGCTCCTAAATAAGTAGATTTTGAGTCTTAACATTTTCTTGGAATTAAGAGAGAATAATGAATGACCATTAAGAAGATTGATACCAAAATTTCACAGCTTTTGTACCAGTTAAGGGCTAGAATTTGTTCCGTTTCAGTTGTGATGATTATTGGACCAAAGTTTGCATTGCTATCATGCCCAAAGTTGTGGTTTTATAACACTGGTGTTACCTAAATGGCCTCTATATATCAGTTCATGGAGACTTGGACCTAGTTGATCAATTTATCCCTCTTGATTAGGCACTCTTTTCTAGTTTATTCGACCTTATGTGTCCTATACTGACACTTGAACATACTGAAATTAGGGATTGCTCTAAATTTTCTGATCAAGGGTTAACACGTACCAACTCTTCTTATCCCGATTTGCAATTTCTGATCTGAGCATTCTCGTTATAGAAACTACATGTTAGGGTGAATGCATTTATATAATTGTTTTTATGGTAATGGGGGAAGAATATATGTTATTTCAGGTGGTTCGCAAAGCGCTTTTTACACCCTGCTATTGTGTCACCATATGATTACATATTTCTATGGGATGAAGATTTGGGAGTGGAGCATTTCCATCCTGGGAGGTACAGTTGTTGATTTGATGCACTATTTTGTTGCTTTTCGATTCTCTGATGCCTTCTGGTTCCTAAGCGAGATTTCTATTTTATTCTTTCCAGTACCCCCCATGGATGAAAAAGAAAAAAAAGAAAAAAGAAAGAAGCCTACAAGCATCTTTTGTGATTTTGTTGTAGAACGATCATCTACCTGTCCTTTTAGGATCACTTGAGACAACATTTCCTGGAATGCAAACTCTACCTATTAAAGAAATATGAATGTGTTTTGATTTGGACAGATGATGACCCCATGTTTTAGGATTACTTGAGACAATATTTCCTAGAACTCAAACTCTACCTATTAAAGAAATATGAATAACTTCAGTTTTGGACAGATGATTCTGAAAGTGCTTCTCTTCTCTGTCAGAGCTATCTAAAAGTTTTACCATACAAGACTGAGCAACCTCCTAACTATTCTGTTCTTCCTGTGACCTGTGGTCTTGGTTCACTGCATAATATTTCTTGGACTACTAAGTAGGTGGCATCAATAACTTTATTTAACTGAAGATCCCATATGTAACATGTGCTGAGTCCAGATAATGCAATTGCAAATGCGGAAGATCCTTATTTACATTTCTGGTTTCACTGTAGTTATGCCGTTTCTTTTTCCCATTGAGCAATAATTGTAAATCATCTCGTAATAGACAAAGCGTGTTGGTGTTGACCTGTGTTCTTCTTCCTTGTTAGATACTTGGAAATTGTAAAATCAGAAGGACTGGAAATATCTCAGCCAGCTTTAGACCCTAATTCTACTGGTATACATCACAGAATTACAATTAGGCAGAGATCGAAAAAGTTTCACCGGTGAGTTTGGCGTTTTCTGTGATCTGACATCAAATTCAAACTTTATATACTTTTAGAGATGCTAATGTTTTGAACTTATTGCAGAAGAGTCTATGACATTAGAGGTAGTACAAAATGTTCAGATGCAAGTGATGGGCCACCATGTGCTGGGTAATTTAGTCAACTATGCTCACCAATTGCTATTTTCTGTTCTTGCAGTTTAGACATTAGTAGCACTTGTTACTAATTCATGCAGTCGTAACAATGTCTTATATTTTGAAGTGGTAATGATAGAGTACTCCTAGATGATTTTTTTCTCAGTGGTAATGAATTAGAATACTAGTATTATGAGGATCAATTTAAATGTCTAACACTGTTCACTCTGAAATTGAATTAATTGGTTTACGTTTGCAGATTTGTGGAAGGAATGGCTCCAGTTTTTTCAAAAGCGGCGTGGCATTGTGCCTGGCATCTTATACAGGTGAAATATTTCAATCTTCCATCTTGGGGTAGTTTCTGCTGTCTATTAACAAGTTCTGGATTTAATCATGAACAAAATCATGTATGTATCTTGTCCTTCAATATGCAATGACATAAATCGTCTTATGTTGATTGTTGGTTAAATATGCATCTAAGCAAACAATCGTCAAATCTATTTGGTTTTATCCATTCTAGTGGGACAAGACCACCTTTGAGGCTCCCACTAGTGTGTGAAATAAATGTTGCCTTGCCTTTCAAGCACAGAGGCTGCTGAGCATGTATATGATCGCATGAATGATATGCCAGTCTCAGGGCTGATTATTATTCGTTCTTCCTTTACTCTTCTTATAGAACTTCAGTGGGTAAAGACGGACTGAATTCAAAGCGGAGAAGATTTGACAATATAGAAGTCACACTGTTTGTGGCTTTTTTGCACGATCAATCAAATAGACTGTACCCTTATTTTCTTTACAAAGGTTTATGTACGTTGCTTGTCCCTCAATTATTATACTAAAGAAGATGCATTTGGTTCACTTTTAATTCTCTTAGATTAGCTCAAGGTACTGTGTCTTTTCAGTGTGTGTTCCTCCCCCCCCCCAAACATCAGAAATTATTTTCCTGCCATTTTATGATATCACTAGATCACAAGAGGTTATATTGGTCATCTACTAGCTTGTGTTCTTTCCTTTTCCGGTTTCAAGGCTCATACTTTTTTCAGGGTGCTGTGGGCATTTTCTTCTCTTCATCCAGAGAATTACATATATTTTGTACTGGAGTTTTTGCAGACCTTCATGTATAACTATTTAAATGTAGCAGCATAGACTTGAGCAATAGTATCATTTTACTTTATTGGCTATTTTTGGCAGAGTGATCTTGTTCATGGATGGGGAATGGACATGAAACTTGGCTATTGTGCACAGGTAAGAGAAATTTACTGGGGCTTAGTTTACAATTGTTTGACATGGTAATGTTTTAAGCATCATTTTCCTTTTACTGTTTTCATTCTCATAAAAAATGTTGTTCTACTACGGTAGGAAAAGAATTTAAACCTTGTCGAGTACGTGTACCTGGTAGAAAGTTCAGTATTTCCTCCCCTGCGCCCAACCAAAATGATAGCTTCTCTCCCTTTTTTCTATATTTTGTAATGAGTCATGTCTGTTTGACCTGATACATTATTCACTCTTTTATGTTGTTTGGATTTTATAATTTCATCCCTTTTCCTGTCTGTTGCTGCACATTAAATTTGGTGATTAGTCATAGTCAAGAGTATCATTTTTATGTGGCTGATTGTGTTGTGTATGTCTACTTTAATCATATTGTCGGGATTTGACACTGAGGTGCAAACTGATTTTGACATCTTGCAGGCACTTTTCATATACTGTAGGAACAGGAACAATTAGTTGTTTATGATTCTTAGGATTTCTTTTGATTGGACTATAATTCTCTGAGAGTTACTAAGAGTTAGAAGTATTCCTTTGTTGTTACTCCTTGTGGTGGAGATCATGAAAAATGAGACGTATGATTGTCTTTCTATCCATGCGCTAGAGATGTTTTCAAAAGCAAAGATAAATCATTTATTGGGTTCATTGATATACTCACGCTCTCACTTTTGTGGTCACGGTCTTCAACTTTAGTGAAATATGCTTCAACCAAGACCAAATATTGACGGACTTGAATTGATTCTATCTTCAGGAATTTCTACTCTAAAATGGTTTCTTCTGCCAGCAGACTTGTTTCTAAAATTTTCATTACGACTTAGATTGGTACTTCCATGATTATCTGGTCTGTTCATTTTGATCACTTGACAAAGCAGCTATATTCTCGGATCATAATTTGTGCAGTTTTCTTGTACTAGTGCTTTTGTCTGTTCTGACTGGTCAAGGCATGCTAACTTGCTTCTTCTTGTTACCCTAAGAAAAGGAAACTTTGTTTCACTGTCAGAATTTAGTATTCCAGATTTAAGAATTTTTTTTTCCTGAATACAGTTTTTTATGAGAAACCTGAAGTACCCTGAAGCAAAAACTGTCTATAGATGTGAAATTGTTAACTTGAATTGGTTATGCTTTTAAAGCTTCGGCTCTCTGTTTTGAACAATTTTCTCAATATCTGAATCTACAGGATGAGAGCAATTTTTGTGTGTGTGCGTGTGTGTGTGTGTGTGAGAGAGAGAGAGAGGGGGGGAGGGGAGGGGAGGGGAGGGAGGGATAGAGAGAGAGAGAGAGCGAGTTCCTTTTAAGTAATTTTGGTAACGTTCTACCTTGGGATTTTGAAAATGTTTTGCATTCACACAGGGTGATCGCACAAACAAGGTGGGATGTTGTTGATAGTGAATACATAGTTCATCAGAGCATACAGACATTGGGTGGGCAATCTGCAAGAAAGGTCAGCTTCATATTCACTTCCTTTTTCTTTTTAATTTTTCAGGGCTCTATCAGATGTCTTATCTGAACAAAATTTATAGGCTTCAGCTGAAAAATATTTCTGCAATATAAGTTATCTAATTTTGTTTTATAGGCTTTGCTTTTGGTCATTCTTCAGCTGACAAATATTTTTGTATCTACTTCAGTTTAGATGTATTGACTGTTCTTAGAGGTTGGCTTGCATAATTGGAAACACTTGAGAGTTTCCTTAGTTACCTCTGTTTTACTTTGAAAGTTTTTAATGCGTCCTGGAGATTTTTGCACACCTTCTATCTATTGAGTAGATTATAGTCACAATATATAAATGAAGATGCCAACAAAGAATCTCATGAGGAATAAAATTTTAAGGCTGCGCAAAGCTTTATTTACTACACTTGTTCTTCCCTAGCCAAAAATCAAATAAATTCAAAAAATAAAAAAAAAAATACTACACTTTTTCTTCACTTCGCCTCTGCTTATGCTTAAGCATTGGATCTAAACTGCCTAAAATACTGATAATGCTCCAGTTTGCCACTGCACTCTTCCATTTTTGAGTTATGGTTTCTGTCTTCTATATACTAGAAGTTCACCTCGCTCTGCTGTCTATCCAACTGATTTCAGTTTCTTTTTGCTCTGCTGTCTATCCAACTGATTTCAGTTTCTTTTTTTATCCTGATACTCCTGGAAGTGAGAGCACTATTTCTTGTGTGCTATGAGATTCCTGGTTTAAGAAATGCCACGTATGCAGTTGCTCACCTACATGTGAGAAAACTTTTGTTTCAAACCTGTGTATCTGATGCAGTCAATGAAGAGATCAAGGAACAGCAAAATTAAAGTTTTCTATAGTTGTGTAGCTGTTAGATGTCGTAGGAATCGTGTCATTGTAATTTTAGGTTTTGAGGGTATTTTAGTCTCTTAAATTATCACAGTAGAAATTTCAACAATTGTGTTTTTTTAGTCTTGAGCAATATTTAATTGTATTAGGAGCTTATTTAGAGTTGTTGTGGTTATAGGAATAGTGTTAGAGGTTGTTTGCTTGTTTATTTAGAATAGGAATTAGAAATCCTTATCCCAATAGGATTCTATTTCTAGGTAGATTTACAACTTTATAAATAGGTGTGTTACTATGTTATTTTAGGCAAAAAGGATGATGTATTGAAAGTTTAGTTATTTATTTTTGTTTATTTTGTTCTTCCTCAAGAAATCTGCGAATTCTCTTTTTTTTTCTCTGATTTTACCGTTTACGGCACTGTTTTCAGCCCCTAAAAAAGCCCAAAAATTCCCTTTTTCCCTGCTGCTCGTGCTTGTAGACAAGATACCCAATCTTGTGCTACATCAGTTTGGACAAGATACCCCAAATTCCAAACCGATGTAGCACAAGATTGGGGTATCTTGTCTACTAGTGCGAGCGAGATGTATCACAAGATTGGGGTATCTTGCTATCTACTAGTGCGAGCGAGCGGACGAAAAGGAGGGAATTTGGGACTGTTCTAGGGGCTGTGAACAGTGATATGAACAGTAAAATAAGAGAAGAAAAAGAGAATCCGCAGATTCTCAAGGAAGAAGAACAAAATAAACAAAAACAAATAACTAAACTTTTTAATTCATCATTCTTTCTGCCTAAAATAACATAGTAACGCACGTATTTATAAAGTTGTAAATCTACATAGAAATAGAATTCTATTGGGATAAGGATTTCTAATTCCTATTCTAAATAAACAAGCAAACAACCTCTAAACTATCCTACAACCACAATAACTCTAAATAAGCTCCTAATGCAATTAAATATTGCTCAAGACTAAAAAACAGAATTGCTGAAATTTATTGCGATAATTTAAAAGACTAAAATACCCTCAAAACCTAAAATTACAATGAGACGATTCCCAAGACATCTAAGAGCTACACAATTATGGAAAAATTTTGTTTTGCTTTACCTTGATCTCTAACATCATTGGCCGCATCAGTATCTCAAAGTGCTAGACGGTGGCTTGCCGACACCCACCTGACCCTTGAAACTTCTCGATTATTCTCTCAGCTTACTATTGCTGTCCTCATTTCCATCTAAAAGTACGATGGAAATTTTCAAGTTTGACCTTTTAAAGGGCCTTTCTTATTAGGGTGATATACATGGTTAGTGGAGGACCTGAACTATAATATTAAGACATGCACTTGTACCTATAAAGAGAGAGATTCCTTGTCTACAATAAAACTTTTGGACAGAATTACGTATTATCATGGGCTAGCTTAATATGTTTAGTTTCTTCACGATCGGGTATTGATTCCTCATGCTAGAGTAACTCTAGTGTTCTGACCCCCTACTTTGAGGAATAATGCAACAGGCTTGACTCTGTCTCTATATCATGGAAATGTAATTAAATCTTAAATGTACCTTGGAAAGTTTGTATGGGAAAAGTCATGGAGAAAGCAGAGACAGACCCTTAGATACCCATTACTGTGTTGAATTTGAAATCTCTTAATTGCCTGCAATCCTGATTTTACTTGCACTTGCTGGTTAATCGTAACACTGGAAATGCATCAACATATTAACTTTTGATGCTGATTGTTTAGCTCTTTTCTGCTCAGAAGAGAATAACAAGATTTCTGATGTCTGTCAGTGTGACAGTGTGTTTGTATCCATTTATGTGAGACAATGGTTTCAAATGATTGAGCATGCAATCCAATCTGATAGAAAAAATCAACTTTAAGCAGCTGTCAAGGATATGATGATCATACTTGTGCATGCAGAATTTTCTTCATCTTGACAGATTTAAAGAAGACTTTTCTGATTATATAGGAAAGATAGTTATATAACTGATTAGCAACAAGAATAATAAATGTAGGAGAACTGCAACACTAAATCCTGAAATTGCTTTCATGTGAAATGAAAATGCTTACATTTTGGTCGTGCCACTGATTGTATGCTTGCAACCCATTGCTAAGCTCTGTTAGCATGACCAGATATACCATTCCAGGTGTTGGATTCCTGCACAATTCCCTTACCTTTTACACTTCTTTTTTCCCCCTGCTAACAGCATTTGATCTTTGTGCAGACGTCAAATCCTGGAGGGACAGTGAAGGTATATATTCTCTCTTTTGGTTGCTTCTCTATATCTTTTCCATCTTTCTTTGGGCTAGGTCTATTATATTTACATATGGTTTCTTCTTGATCTCAGAGGCATAAAGTTGACGTACGATCTGAGGTAAGCCACTGGATTACTAATGTTCCTGATCCATAGTTTTCTTGTAACGAGAATGCCATTTTGCATAATGAATGGTGCCCCCTAATATTCATTTTTTTTTTTTGTCTCACTTATGCAGATTAGGAGGCAATCAACTTCAGAACTTCAGACATTTGAAGACAGATGGGAGCAAGCTGTGAAAGAGGACAGGTACTGGACAGATCCATATAGAGGAAGCCAAAGACGAAGGCAACGACGCAGCAGAAGACGGCATCACAAGGTGTAATAGTAGCTCATTATGAATGACACCATTTACAAAATCTTTGTTCCTACAGTCATTTTTGACACCATGTAATTCTGAGTCTATGTAGGCCAAATGAATCTCATAATTAATTCATTGTTCCAATTCTTAAAGTTACACATGCATGGTTTTTTTTTTTTTTTTTTTATTTCTGGGGTGGGGGGATTTGTGGGTGGTTGGAGAAGGGTCTTAGTTCATCTGAGGCAGCATTTGTTCATCAAATGTTGTGGAGATAGAAATTTTGCAGCCCTGTTTCTCAATGTATTCCATGAAACCAGAGCATCCCATTTTTTGGCAGGATAGAATAGAAAAAGAAAAAATGAAATTTATGGTTAAATTAGTTAATGATATTATCATACTTGTTTACTAGTTCATAACCATCTGTTGGTAATACTAATGGATTGTAAATTAATTTTAATTAGATATCTCTGGATAATATGACTAAGAGATGCTTAATAATGGAGAGATTTCAGATTTTAAGTATTTAATATCCTCATACAGCCTTTCTGATATTTTTTGTGTGCCCTCAGGTTACAATTCCAAATTTCATTTTTATTGAAGTCCTACAGGGACATGAAACATGGGGAAGAAAATGATTTTTTTTATCTTTTAATGATTTTTGAGAGAAATGAATCTTTAGATCTAACAGTGTTCCAAGTGTGCAATAAGATAGAGTAATTCTGCTGTCTCATTATGATAATTACCATTGTATTTTATAGTACGGTTGTACTTTGTATGTTAACCGATTACTGCAAAATACTCTCATATATGGAACTGAACTGTCTCAAAAACAATTGTCAGGGGCAGGCATTAGAGCATTATTGTGACTTATATTAATTGATATTTCTACACATTCCTTGCCAATTTTGGATTGAGGACAATCAGAATCGAACATGTTTTTGCCTACCAAAAGATGATCGAGGATAACAAGAATTGATCATATGACTTTCATTAGGACAGACAGATTGAGGATAACAAGAATTTTGATCGTGTGACTATTGTCCATTAGGGCAAACATATTATAGAGAGACTTCATTGCATTGGTCATTCTCATGCATAATTTATGATGACTTGGGCAGCCAACTTATTGGAAAAAGCCTGAGATCTAGAAGAATGGCAATATCACACTATGAATATGATATTACCAAAAAAAAAAACACTATGAATATGAATATTCAAAGTAACTCTAGAAGCGATCAAGAATAAGAAGAAGACGACATAATACTGCCCAAGGTTGGCGGTCAATTCAATAATCAATGCCCGCCGCTGCTAATTACTATGTGGACCGGCTGGATTATAAATTAATCAGCACAGTACACTCTATGTACCACGAATCCCATTATCATCCTTTTTTTTTTTATTAGTAATTGAATATTATTTATCTGAATTAAATACTTATTTTTAGGGGGGAATTCTTATTTGACCAAGCATTTATACAAAAGGGAAATATTTAGGTAGATTTAGTTTTTTATCCTATTTGTAGACTCTGTGGTGTAGATTAAATGTTATTTTTAATGAAATCTATGGAATCAGTTGATGTAAGAAAAATTTTATAAAATTTAACTTTGACAGTAAAATTATAAATCTATATAAGTATTTTCCTATACAAAATATCAAATTAATTTGGTACGACAATGATTAAATACTTTTGATTGCATTCCGTACCATCTAAAAATTAGTGTGATGAGATAGTTTGACTTAATTTTGGTAGAAAATTCTATCGTTCTATTAAGGAATTATTTTTTTTGTATTTTAAAGTTTGTACCATATAAATTTTTTAAAATACAATGAAACATTTTTTTTAAAGGAACAGTAGAATTTTTTAATAACAAAATAGATGGTAACAACTTACAAATGACCCTTAATGGGAAAAATGACCAATTTAGTTATTGTCTTTTAAGGTATTGATCAATTTGGTCCCAGCAGACCAAGTTAGTCCTTTATCTTTAAAAAATTAGCTAATTTAAGGTTTATGATGAAAAATATGGATAAATAATAGATCAAACCACGTGATTATCAAGTAGTTATTAACCTGCAGTAGATATGTTATCCATAACTCCATTTGTTTATCCATAATTTTCATCATAAATTTTAAATTAATTAATGAGAAACGAAATTAATATTTTTAATAGTTAAGAAATCAAATTAATCGGCCAGTCCACAGAAATTTTAACTTATTGTTCCCTTTTGTCTACGCTGTTATTGACCAAAATGCTGGCCGGTGTCTCAATCATTCTTGTCTCAAGCTGTAAACCTATTATTTGCCATAACCATTCATCAAGAAAAAACATATATAAAATCATTTTATTTTTAGGTTAGCTATTAGCTAAACTAGGTTTATTAAGATTTGTTCAAACAAAAGAAAAGGTTTACCTAATATTTATAATATAATCTAAAGTTGTATACTTTACGCACTTTTACGCCTAAAGCTTTTCCAAGTTTACATTGATTTCCAAATAAATGGAAAGATTAGTTATTAATAACACAAATATGTTAGTAATATTTAAGTTTCTTTGTTGTTTAATCATTAAAGAGAAAAATAATAGTAACACATTATAAATGTGCCCAAATATGTCAAATAAGGCATGCCCATGATATATATATATATATATATATATATATATATATATATATATATGTCAATATATACATTAATCTTATACACATCTAGATGTGTATATCTTTAACTTTAAAATCTTTATTGTTAAATCATTTTACAACTATGATTTGATTCTCATCATTTTAAAAAAGAAAGTGCTTTCAGAAATTTGGTCAAACAACAAATTTCATTTTTATAATTTTGTTTACGTATAGAATTATAGCATAGAAAGAAAGTTCTTTGGCTCTTGGCTTTTTAGCTTAGTAACTGGTCATTCTGAAGTAGCAAAAAAAAAAGCTTCTTTAATGAAATCTTGATCACTGGGGATTTACCAAAAAGCTGGTGGAATTGTCTTTCATAGTTTATTTTTTGACTTCTCAAGCTTGGGTTACTTTTCAATATGGTTGCTAATGAACCAAAATACCCGTGAACTAGTTTATTAAATCATTATGTGTGAGATCTTTATTAGACCTTAATTATTTTTAATTCGAGTTTTGCGTCTAACCATTGATGGATCCACACCCAAATTGCTTAAATCTAATATAGTGAGCCTTCTTTCAATGTTGAATCGGATCGAATTTGACTGTTTTTTCTCCTGCAGCATCTCGACGTGACATGAGCGTGTTATTTGAATAATTAAACAAATTCACCTCGTAAGCTTGTCGAATTAAAAAAAAATTGGACAAAACTATAATGCTATTATTTTTGCTTGAATTTTGAGTGCAGTAGACTCAACTTTAAATCGAGTTTATTCTTGTTGAGCTTGAGTTGCTCAAAAAAGATTTGAATTGAACTTGAACTTGACATTATTAGGTGCTTAATCAAGTTTGAAGTTCACAGAAAGATTAACCTATAAACTTAACTCGTATGTCAAATTGGACTACTGTGCAACCAACCCAACCGTATTGAATTCTAGTTTTGGATGTGAAAATCATGCCAAATTGTCTAAAGTTCATATAATTAGGCTGCTTTTAGGCACACTTCTACTTAACGCATCAACTTTGCATTATGGGACGTTTTGACTTCAATTAATTGAATATAAAACGACTTCCAGATGAGGCCAACTTCTATATTAATAATATGTTAGTTACTAATGTAAATTATTGGCTAAAATCTTCTGACTCGCTCTCTATTACAACACCACTAAATGATATGTTAAGATTATTTTACTAAAATTATTTCATAAAATTTTAATAGTTCATTAAATAGTGTGATAAAAGATGAGATAGAATGTAAAATAGAAGATCTTGTAACCAAATTATTCCTACATAATAAAATATAAGCATGATTAAAATTAAATATGTTATCTACTAACCGCAATGTGTAAACATCTATCCAGAGCAAATCCTTCTATGGACACATTGGAGCAGTTGGACTTCACAAGTATACTTAATTATATATTTTTCTTGGGCAGGAAAAAAAGTAAACTTAATAATAATATTTTAAAATAATAATAATAATAAACCCGGTTCACAATCCTTTCATTAATATAAGAATTCATAGAGTTCAATTGGAAGACATGATTATAAATTCTAGAGAGAATTTTTTAATAATAGTGACAAATCCTTTTAGTTAGAAGCCCTTTTTCATGAAGATTTATACTGAAAAATATTACTAACTATAAAGCTACAGTACCTTTTCTGGTGTAAATATCACTTTTATTTATTTCTTTCAAAAATTATTATTAGTAAAATATATAACCAATAAATTAACTTTTCATCCTAGTAAGTCTTAAAGATTCACCCTAATATTTACTTTCTTTTTTTGGCCATTTATAGTGCAAGAATTGACAAGAATATAGGAATAAGATAACTTTTGCATTTTTAAGGGTAAAAATATGTAGTGTATTTTACTCTTTTTTATATCACACGTACTTAACATGTGGTTTTTTTTTTTTTTTAAAAAAAAACAAACTAAGCTTGGTAGAAGGTACATTTAAAGTTCGAATATTGTTCTTAAGTTCTATGCTATTATATATTATGGGATTTTATTGTGATACTCCCATATTTTGTTAATAGCATAGAACTTGCTTTGACTTTTCTAGTCAAGTGAAATCACAAAAATACCCCTACTTGTTCTAATTACACATTGAGAGAAACCGTGTACTTAAATTAGGCTTAATTACAATTTACCCCCTATAAATAGAAATTATTTGTAAATTACCCATTGATGTTTATTTTATCTACACATTACACTCCAAAACTTAACATGATCAAAATTTCCATCAAAATGGCGTGTTGAAATATTATAATTGTCCTTAATTTTTTTAATTACCTTAACCACCCTTAAAATTAGGATGAGTTGCAATTTTGTAAGTGATTTTATTTCATATGTAGTTTGTCTTTCAAAAATAATGACGCCTTTTCTTTTAATTTTTTTTTTTTTTTCAAACTCACCTTCCCCGACCTTTTTGTAATTCAAACTCATGATTAGTAGGTCACAATAGAAGTTTTACCTAAGCTGCAATTTGTTGTCATAATGATATATTTTTCATATATAATATTGAAAAAACTTTTTTACCCTTCAATATTAAGTACATTATTTAATTTGATATTTGTTTCATCTATCTTTGACATGCCATCACTTAATTTTTTCGTCATTATTATTTTTTATATCTAGAATAAAGTATTTTATTTATTTCATCTCATTATATTAAATTTTTTTTCGTCATTATTATTTTTTATATCTAGAATAAATTATTTTATTTATTTCATCTCATTCTTTTGGTTTTCTTAAATTTTACTTTATTTTGTACCTTATTAACAGATCTAAATCAATTATTTATGTAAATAATTGCTTTATAGAAATATAATTAATAAATAATTTATATAAATTTAAATTGATCAACTCTCCAACTCATGCTATCTATAAAAAAGAAAAAAAATTCAAAAAAAATAATTTTATTTTACTTACATTTCAAGGAAAAAGACTAATTTAGTTCATTATCTTTGAAGTATCGAATAATTTGGTCCCTTATCTATCATAACAAATCATTTTAGTCACTCATCTTTAATAAAATTAACCAATCTAAGACTTAGTGACAGAAATCATGAATAAATTAATAGAGTAAACCATGTGATAATCACATGGTCATTAACCTACCGTAGATGTGTCGTTAAAAATTTTGTTAGTTTGTTAAATTGGTTAATTTTTTAAGGATGAGGGACCAAATTAATTGGTCATTGTGATAGGTAAAGGACCAAATATTGGTTGATACCCTAAATATAAGGGATCAAATTGGGTTTTTACGCTTTTGTTTCAAGTTTAAGATGAAAATTTTGGTAATGAAATTTACAAAGTTTAATTAAAAATTAAAAATTGAGGGTAATTATCACATTTTATTACTCCCTTTGGATGAAAAATTTAATTCCATTAACCTTAAGATAATGTGTAGATAAAATATATACAATTATACAGGGGTAATTTGCAACTGTACCCTATTTACAATGGTAAACTTTGAAGCCTTTAACTTATAATGAAGGCTAGGGTTACTATTGTCTTTTTATATGAATTCAAAAAGTCTTGAAGAATGTTATTAAGAAGTTGAATTGAATGCCATATTGCCATTATCAATTCCCAAATATTTCAGTTCCATTGATTTGATGTTTATTTCAGATAAAAACAAAAGAAAAAAAATTAGAACTGCAATTATTACACTATTCACAGAAATGTAATTGGACAAGACATGATGCCAGTATCAATTCATTTCATATGCCAAATGTTCATATGAATTTTCAATTGTTTTGATGTTTATTCTAGAAAAAACAAAAGTAAATAAAAAAATAAAAAAATAAAAATAAGACAAAGGCAAGATTGAGACTTCAATTGCAAAACAAGGCATTCATATTCATATTTTATTTTTTTGAAATTCTAATGTCTTTTTATTCAAAGCATCAAATAACTATGGCTGACCAAGAAATCAAAAAGGAAGAAGATTAGTCTTTGGCAGTTTCTCTCTCTAGAATTTCTTCACAAATTCACACATAGCGACTACATATTTTCCTTCCTTTTTAAAATTCAATAGCAAAAGCCGAAAGGGTCTCTCTTTCTTTGTTCTCTCTCCTCCAATTTCTTGTCTGCTAAGCTTTTTCAAATTTTTTTTCCCTCATTATTAGTACTGAAACTACCATTTTCAGATCTCCAGAAAAAGTAAGTAATTCACCTCTCTAAGTCTTCATAATGGCCGGCCGTTATGATCGGAACCCTTTTGATGAAGAAGAAGAAGTCAATCCCTTTGCTGTAAAGCTCTCTCGTTTCTTTCCCCTCCTCTTCTCTTTTTTTTTTTTTTTTATGTAATTCTGTTTATAGTATTTAATTATGCTTGAATTTTTATTTTTTGGGTGATTTTAGTACTTTTAAGTAGAGGATTTTGAGGGTTCTTGTTGCTGAATCTTTTAACTACTATGGGATATTTTTTTGGGTAGTATACTTTATTTGCTTTGGAAGTTGTGATTGAAAGTATAATAATATTTTGGAATCGATTTTGAATTATTGTGATTATTATGCATATTATGTTCTCACGTGCGTGGGAAGCTGAAAGGCGAATCAATCTGCTCGATACTCGAAACTAAGAGGTTGTTTGAGTTTGGCTGGAAAACAGTCAAACCAAGTTTGAACCAAATATTTAGTGGTCAATGGCTTTTTTTGACCTCCTGCTGGAACTCAGCTCAATTATATGTGAAGTACTTAACTATTCAAGCTCGATTTGTGGTGAACTCGATAATATATCGTTTGAGTTCGTTTCAAAAGATAAACAAAGCGCTTGTGCATTTGTTAAAATAATTAAACAAGCTTGAATACTAGAGTTAGTGGAGTGTTTGGATTGTTTAAAATCATTTGTCTGTGCACCTTAAGTGTGTGTCTGTGTAAGGGGGTGCGGAATTTGCCATGGAATGAAGAATTTTAGGTCACTTTGTTGCAAAGAAATTAAGTAGCTAATGGGTACATAACACATAGTATAGCGTATTGGATCTTAACTGTAAATTATAGGAGGAGATTTTGCATAATGGGTCATTTTTTTATGTCTGCTAATTGAGGTTAGGAGGACATCAGGTTGGATAATGAAGAGGTAATTGGTTAGAAATTCTTTTAGTATTCAAACTATCTACGGAATGGAAGTAACTTGGTGAGGTGTGTATGTAGTTTTTGTGGTAACTTGTTTTATGGAAGTGCGTAGGTGAACCCCTTTACAATTTTTTTGTAGTTCTTGGTGCTAATGCAATTTTGATAAGATTTTAGGAACTTGCCTTTCCTTAAACTCGCATTTGGATGATTTTGATGGCAGGATGGAGGGAAATCATCAGGCCAATCTAAATTTAGTGGAGGTTCATTTTATACAACAGTAAGTCAGACATCATCCAATCTTTAGTTTTGGTAGTGGAAATTGGGGGATTTGTATTTTTTTTAGAATAGATTTTACTATTTCTTGTCTTTTAGAGCTAAATATCCTAGATGATATTTTACATTTGATCTATGTCAAATTTTGGTTGAAATTATTAATTGTAATTCATACTAACATGACTTCCAGTCTAGATTTTTGCATTGAAACAGATCCTATTTTGGCATCACTTGTATTTTCTTAAATGCTTTAGAGGAGTTTCCATCTCTCATGGTATATATTTGCCAAATGTTATGAGCTCTGCTGTTCATGCAAATGATTTTTTCTCTTGAGGTTTTTTGTTACTTTTAGGATATGTGAATTTGATTCTGTTATCTATTATATTGTGTCACATATATTGTTTTTCCTTCAAAAACTACTTTTCCTTTTGGTTCAAAAAAAAAAAAAAAAAAAGAGAGAGAGAGAGAACTCATTAATTCCATCTATGTTTTCCAAATTTTCAGTCTGGCAATGTTCCTGAGCGGGAACAAACTCAAGGCTTTCACCTCTTCCACCTGAACCTGCTGATTTCTATAACAGTACCGCCTCAGTTGATATTCCTCTTGATAGTGCTGCGGTAGGTCCAATTTTTAGGATTATTATGCAATGCTCACATTTTGCATCCATATCTATTTAAAATATGTTACCCTGGTATCTCTGATGGGAGTAAACCTGAAATATAGGACTTAAGAAAGAAAGAGAAGGAACTTCAAGCTAAGGAAGCTGAATTGAGGAGGAGGGAACAGGTATCTAGTGATAGGACAATTCGAATTCAGTTGACATATGCCAGATGTGCTTTATGTTTTTGCAGGACCATTCTTGCACTAATATTTTAATTTAGTGCTTTATTTCTTTTCATACATGTCATTCTCATTGCCCCAAAGCAATACCGATTCTAATGTCAAATTTTCATGAAATTGTATGATGGGTAAAAAATGTCAATGCCTCCAAATGTTCAATATTTATGCACCACAAGAAGATTCAAAAAATTTCCAGTTTTTTCTTGGTTGCTTCATCATGTAAAGCCTCAATCTCTTATTAGTTTGCAACATGTTTTGGAATATAGATTTGGTGTCAGTGCTCACTAATATGTCAGATAGCTTTGGAAGTTGTAATTTGTAAGAAGGTTTGATTATTATGTTTGATGCATAATTAAATCTTTAATGGAAAACGGTGCAGATTGATTCATTTTAACGATGGACTTTTCTTGTGTTTTCCATGGGTTTTTAAATATTTAACGCTACAACTGCTCTAAATCTCACTGTTTTGGTCAATGGAACTGTCTATGTAATTTTTTTGATACCATTTTTCTAGAAGCACACAAATCCGAAATTTCTCTCATCTAAGAACTAGCATGCCTTCCTTTCTTGTGTCAATACATGGTCTCTGGGTGTTTTACCACCCCGGTGGTAGTCAATGTCGATTGAACTTCCTTATGGGTTTCCTATGGACGATTTATATATATTTGTTCTCTAGTTGTTTCTGAGATTTTATGGATCCTTATTTTTTCTCCTGATATTTACTTATCCTTTTCAGGACGTGAAACGGAGAGAAGAGGCTGCTGCTAGAGGTGCTTTGTCTGCTATTCCTTTTGTCTTTCTTCCTTCTCTCCCTCCTCCCCCTCCGAGAAGTTTTCTCTCATGGATCTGTTTTCCATTTTACCTGCATTTACTCTTCAGTCATCCATAGTTGCTTAGTACTTATCCAAAGACAGACCTCTAAGTCATTGTATTTCATTAAGCAGTGTATAGTCCCTTGATTTCTAAGCACTTTTGAAAACTGTGATGTTTTTTCTAAGTAGCAGGACATAAGCTTGTTCTCTCCTGAAGTTTTTTGGATTATTAACCGGATTCACAACATAATATTAATGCTTTTCTTTGTGCCATTTAAAAAATTTTCCAATTCTTAACCTTTTAAACAGATTGGCATCTTTCACCTGTAGGCAAATAGGACAGATGAAATCATTTATACAATTTTCATTTCTAAATATGACAATAACTGGTTGACTTGTCCTTCTTGCTTGCAGCTGGTATTGTTCTTGAGGAGAAAAACTGGCCAGCTTTCTTTCCAATTATCCATCATGATATTGCAAATGAAATACCAATTCATCTACAAAGAATTCAGTATGTTGCATTCTCAACCTTCTTAGGTATGTTATATTTTGCTTATCTGCATTGAGGGTCAAAGTTATTTTCTTAATTACTCATATACTCATCACCTTCATGAAATACTCTCTCTTTTTCACTTTCTATTTTTTTCCCACTGCCTGTCAATTATTTTTTCCCCCTCGTACTCCTGAAGAGGGATGGGAGTAAGAGAGTAAGTTGGAAACTTATTAAAATTATAGACATCGTCCTCTCTTGCTTCTGATATTGTGATATAATTAAACAAGAAAGATGATGTTTCAGTTTCTTTTGTGTATCATTTAACATTTTTTTTTTCAAGGTTTTATAAATGTTGTTATCTATTGTGCTTGTGACAAAAAATTCTTTATTGTGGATTATGAGACTAGTTGTTACAGAAAGATTCTTTCTTTGTCACCTAAAAGTTCAAGAATCTGTAAGTTGAAATATCTCTCCGAAAGAAGAGGTTATACAATGCGTGTCAAGCTAACCCTTGTTGAATACATTAATAAAAGGATGTCCTTCTCTTGGATTCAGGTTCTATAGAGGAAAATGTATATGTGCATGCATTTTTTGGCTCTGAATTTTGAATTAATTTACCTGAACTGAAACTCTGTTAACTTCATTCATTATTGTAGTAGTAGGATTCTCTGTCTGTAGATATAAAGTCAGTATGTCAAATGCTTTGCGCAGATTTTAAGATTACAAGTTTACTATGAGCTTAACCAAAACAATCTTGCATAATAAATAAAAGGGGAATTACTGAACCTCCCCTGAGGTATATGAATATCACCGTCAGATCTCCTGTAGTTTGAATAATTACACTTGAGCACTTTTTATAGCTTTTGGTTTGCACTGGAGAAGCTTTGCCAGTAAATTGATGTGTCATGTAAAGGAACTGTTCACTATTTAATTGTCTTGGAATAATTAACATCTTGACTGTATTTCTACTCTTGAATGTATTGGGATTAGTTCTTACTATATGATTGTCCCATTGCATAATTATACCTGAAAACGTGCTTTTTGGTTATAACCTGCATTAATAGTAATTTTACTCGTGGTGAGCAGGACTTGTAGGATGTCTTTTCTGGAATGTCTTAGCTGTCACTACAGCATGGATTAAAGGGGGAGGTTCGTCTCTAACAATGTGGTTCCTCCATTTCTTATGATCATATGTTTGCTCCTCTTTGGCCTCATGGGGCTAACTTTGAACCTTTTTTTTTCCCTGTAGACCCAAAGATCTGGTTTCTTGCTATTATATACTTCATAGCAGGGGTTCCGGGAGCCTACGTTTTGTGGTATAAGCCACTCTATCGTGCTTTTAGGTATGTATTTTTATCTTTTGCGGAACTTATTTGTGGATGTATCATTGCCATGTATTTTAAGATATTGGACACTATGGTAGTTTTTTTTTTAATTTCATAATTCTGTCTGGTCTTCACCAAGATATGCATGTAGTGATGGTTCAGTGATATGAGAGTTACCCAACATGTATCTACCAAATGAGGCCATTGCTGGTTAGATCATCTGGATATCTTACCTTTGAGTTTCTGTGACTGAAATGGTTCTGAGAGTAACCCTTTACATAAATAAATATGGATCCAGAACCTTCACTGGTTGTTTTATTGATTATGCTTACAAGAGTTTCTTGCAATATTAACAGCACACTTTCTTATTGCAGGACTGATAGTGCTATGAAGTTTGGGTGGTTTTTCATGTTTTACATGGTTAGTGACCTCCACCTTTTTCATAGTTCTGCTCTTCTCTTCATTACATATCAGTAAATATGCTCACTTAATAACTGTGTTTATAGCTTCACATTGGCTTTTGCATCTTTGCTGCGGTTGCTCCACCAATTGTTTTCAAAGGAAAATCTCTAGCGTAAGTTCCCTATTACATTAATGGTGTGGGGAAACAAAAGAACACCAAAGAAGAGAGTTGTTATCATTATGACTTAATTTGTTTATATATATAGTGCTAATGATTTGATACTTGTGTTATTGGATCAGGGGTATCTTGCCTGCTGTAGACCTCATTGGGAAGCAGGTCTTAGTTGGGGTAAGTATGATTTCTATTTGACTGAGTTGGCATATCCATTGTTCGGACTTGGGTGCTCCAACTATGTGATAAGAGCAGGTTTCTTTAACTAGTTATTCATATCTGTGTTTTTCCCTTGACAGGTTTTTTATTTCATTGGGTTTGGTCTGTTCTGTCTTGAATCAGTTCTCAGCATTTGGGTTATTCAGGTTTAAATCTGCTTCACGTTACTCAATTTTTTTAACTTAAAAATAATTAAACAACAAAAAGAAAAAAAAGAATAATAATAATAAAATAAAAAATGTACTCATTTTCTTTTTCTGGTTCTTGCATTCTCCTTCTGCAGCAAGTCTACATGTATTTCCGAGGCAGTGGCAAAGCTGCAGAGATGAAGCGAGAGGCTGCTAGAGGAGCCTTGAGAGCAGCAGTGTAATACAGGGCAACTGCACAGCCTACTGCCAGAGTCTATTCTGATGCGGGTAGGGGTTTCCTGTACTCTCGGCTTTTGGGAGGAGAAGATAGTACAATTAGTCTGTTGGCTGGCATATGTTATTATTGTTCCATATTTTCGAGTGTTCATTTTTGTTATCTTAGTCACATTTGGTTTTAACAAAAACGACCTTTAGGGATTGGTCATTGGAAATACGAGTTATACCATAGCTGCAGTATGCTTAAACTATATACTCTGCACCTCACATCCTTGTGTAAATTTATTGTTGAGTCTTGAGAGTTTTTTCAATTTAGCCTCATTCCACGCTTTGAATAGGTTGTGCTGTAATTGCAGTATAGGTTCTTAAAATTGCAAGGTCTCACTTGAGCTTCTGGCTCGCTATTTTTCAGGGTATTGAAGATTGAACTCTGAACCATTCATAATGGACCTCATTCAGTCATGTATGGATAAGTACCATAAATCTTTGCAAATAGATTTTTTGAATTAATGCTCCTAATGATGTAGAAAGTGAGAGAAAGTGGTTTGCAAATGGATTGGAAAATGGTTGTGGAGAAAGTGATTTTTGACATGGATAGGTATGGATTTAAAGCACATCAAGCCACCAATAATCATCAATAGCTTTGGCCGAGGGTGGGACACTGGGACCTTAAATGCACAACTAAGTACAGTATTTAATACACGGTTTGTTTTTTTTTTTTTTTTTTTGTCGGAATTACAAATAGTTTAAACGAAAAGTAAGTCGTCTCTCATTTTAATTATTTAGTACATATTATCAGTATTGATTTTTATCAATTATTTTAAATAAAATATTTGACATTTATCAATTAATCGAACCTTTGTTTTGAGGTGACAAATGTAGGATAGTATAGTTAGCTTTCTAGATTAAGCAGCCTTAAGGGGAAAAACAAAGTGCCAATAATGCAGACTATCACAAAGTGGAAGTAGGTAATTCACCGTGGCATGCGTCTAGTGGAGCAATTTCGGCGTAAAGTCATTTATACGCTTGTGAAAGAAAACGCGTTTCTTGGCGCAAACAGAATAAAAGATGTCCTTATGCCATTCGTTCGTTCGGTTCAAAATAAATCAGGATGAATTTGATAAAAAATTTATTCGAATGATTAATTATAATTTGTTACATAATTATTTTAATTTTATTCCATCTCAATCTTTTTATAAAAATTTATAACTGTTTTGAAAAAATTATAATTCTACATTTTCTCCCGTAAGGAGATTAAAATTAGTGATATATGTAACACATCCAGAAACGATATCTGGACAAAGATTTTATCAAACTTAGTTGACAAACATCTTTCTGAAGTTTGTCAAAGCACAACGACGTTTCGGGCTTTTAACCGGGAATGATTCCAGGTCTTCATGAGGGAATGATGGAAACTTCAAACACCATGAAGATTGAGTGTATGTAACATAAACCAATCCCCCCATTATCAGATATAGTCTACTCAATGAAAAAAATTTATTTGTTATGGAAAGGTGTTATCGAGTGACAGATACTATTGGTATCTTAAATTAATGAGAGGATTCGTCATGCAATTTTTATTTTATTATCTGTGTCAATCTCTTATTTTTTGTAAACGCGTCATATATATTAACATAATTAATACTTGTAAGTTAATGCATACGTAATAAATATGGAGAATATTAGACATTATTTGAATAAGGAAGTAGGGATGGTGCATCCAAAGGGATTTGATCCCCCCAATTGGTGTAATCTTTGGATCCACCACTTACCAATTTCCTATATTTATTCAAAGGCAAATACTTATATAAACCCGACTTTTAGTTTCAGTTGTAAACCCTATAATATGGATTAAATTTTAGAGAATTTATGATATCAGTCCATGGATAGAGTACTTCTTACACCTTACGTCTTCTAAAAAATTTTTAACCCAAAAAAAAAAAAAAAAGTTAGTAAACACAACTTAAATTAGAGTGAGAACGATATAATTTCTTGGCTTGGGCTATCGAACAAGCCACTATATGTGACATATTTAACGCATTTTCCAATGATGATCAACATCTAAATAATTGTAATTTTCAAATTTGGAAATATAATTAACTTTTATTAATCATGAATTTTAAGGTTTGTGATTTTGAAAATCTATTATATGATGAATGTTCAGAGCCTATCCTATACTTAATTCAGCAACTAGTCCTGAGACTCGCATCTTGTTTGAGACTCGAAAGGATGTCGTTATTGTTGAGATTTTTTTCTTTTTTAATATAATAATAATAAAAAAATCTATTTAAGAATAGTATACCTTGAGATGTTCAAACGTGTTTAAACACTACGGAAGTGTTTGGTTTATGATAATGAGGAGAAAAAATGAAAATTAAGGTTAATGATACTATAAATGTTATTTAGTTAACTACTATGAGAATGAAAGTGTTAGACAATATCTACTTTCATTCCTCACTTGTGACATGGGTTTCAAATTTATTAATTTATCAACATAATAAAACCTATTCATTATTTAAACCAAACAAATAAAGAAAAATAATATAAACTCATAATGATAGTAGAGTTTATGATTTTCATTCCAATTCCGATTCTCGCATGGGAACCAAACATCTCCCAAATAATTCTTACATAGTTAATTTTTAATAATCCTATTTGACAAATGTCTCAAATTATATACCTTAATTACCGGACAAATAAAATATTTTTTTTTGATTGGATTACAGGTAGTCCAAAATAGTTAGGATCAATATCAACATCAATAATTGCAATTCAACAAGATCAGAATTAACTCGTATCACAATTATACCCATAAATAATAGAATAAATACTAACATAATATTAGATTAAACTAGGACCTATTTTACTCCTATTATAGACTCAATTAGAGGCGGTTCTAAGAGCTGGCGGGTGGAGGCGACGCCTCCTAAAATTTTATAATTTCTAAATTTTATTTTTAAAAATTTTATTTGTATTCATATAAAATTTACATTTCGACTTTGTAAAAATTTAAAATATATATAAATTAACGCTTATAATTATATTTTTATTAAATGTTATTCCCTTGAGATTTGATCTGCTTCTGGACTCAATTATCAAACAAATCAAAGAAAAGAATTTGACGGCATGTAGTCTCAAAATTATTTGTCCAACAACTCCAAGCAAATTTTATACATTTTAGTAGACATATAAGAGCACATATTTTGTTTCTATCCCCGATCAATGCTGATCCTTTCCTATTTTTCACCAAAAAAAAAACTAATCAATTTCCTCGAAGGAAGAGAAAAAAGATCAGTATCTTTGACTCAAATTTCTTCTAAGCTCTAACATGTCACCAATTTTAACCATTTTCCAAAATAACCAAATGAACAATTTATTGAATAAGTGAACGGTTGATGCAAAAAGAAGATACAGTCGAAACAAATTTGATTGTGAGATTTATGTGTATGTTTTTATTTTAGAAGTTTTGTGGTATGTTTGAAATTAATCAGATCTAGTATGAGATTTGCTTCTCTTTGAAATTAAATTTGTATAGATTTAGATTTTTAGATTAAATGGAATATTCTTTTACATGTGTTTATAATATGATAAATTTATTTATCAGATTGTATTTTAATCAATTGTGATGGTTATTTCTCCCATTAATGAAATTTGATTACATAAAAAAAGAAAGAAAGAAATGAACAATTTTGTCTTCATTTTGGCATAATATTAGAGAATTGTTGATTGTCTAGTAGTTCCATTAAGTAGCCAAAAGTTAAAATTAATTAACTTTGGCAAGAAATGTCATTACATAGCAACATTCTTGTCTCCTCTCCTGTTAATTCCTTATGTTCCATGCATTAGAAAAAACAGAAGGACAAATCAGATTAGATTTGCACAATTGCTACAAAATCAAAGAAAAATAAGTACACACAAAATTTGATAATTAAATAAAGTGGTGGGACCAGATGAATCATCAAGCACTACTAATTACCTCTGATTACCTCAACCACAAAAAGTACAAATGAAACAACTATTTAAATAACAAGTACAAAAAAAAAAATCAAATTAGCAACATACATAAAATACTCCAAAATACCATAATACCATAATATTTAATACCTCAACTCACATTGGCTCACACATTAATCACACCAAGCAACAAAACCATATAAAAGTTTACATCACATAGTGTTTTTCCCCCCACATATATAACTATTATTATTATATTAAATATATATTAATATTATGAAATTTAGAAAAACTCACTAGTGAGTAGAGTTGTAGTAATAAAAGCAGCCACCGACCACACTCAAACCATTTACTAATAATAGTAATAACCAAAAAGTAACTAATTCGGTCGAGTCGGACTTGAGTCGAGTTTTTTTAACAATATGCAATACATTTCTTCTCGCAATCTATGGTGCAGCCACCGCCACCGCCACCGGCGCCGTAACCCTTTCCAGAACGGCTATATGAGCTGAAACACTTAGCCGGACACGTCAGCTTCTTCTTGTAACACGGGCCTTTCTCTTTACACACAACAGTTGGCCTTATGATACCACCTTTCCCATATCCACCAGTCGGACCTCCATACCCGGCTCCATACCCGCCACCCTCACCACCACCCCCGATGTTACCGAACCCGGGTATGTTGAACCCTCCTCCGGGTCCAAAAAACCCTCCATACCCTCCATCATCACCTCCCCCACCACTCCCCCCACCAATGTTTTTTTGGGGTTTTGTGTCTTTTGTACTCTCGGGGTGGTGATCCGGGTCGGGTCGGACCGCAAAGGAAAAGGTGGCTGTGATAACCAAGAAGGCTAAGAGAGAAGTGGTTGTTTTGGAACTCATTGTTTTTTGTGAGTTTGAACTGATTTTCTTTAAAAACTTT
This sequence comes from Cinchona pubescens, assembly GCA_025175665.1. NCBI lineage: Eukaryota > Viridiplantae > Streptophyta > Magnoliopsida > Gentianales > Rubiaceae > Cinchona > Cinchona pubescens. Next base: position 471,696 of record JANKKI010000250.1, read on the forward strand.
TTAAGAGAGGTTTTTAGGTAGTGAGAAAAAAAGTGAAGAAAGTGGAACATTTAAGTAAGAAAGTATAAAAGCCAAGCATTTAAGAGACTGAGAAAAAACTGACAAGTGGATGGCAGTTGGGAGGGAGGGTTAATTTGGTTGCATTTTTCCTTTGCATGAGTTGGTGTGGACCCGTATTGTCTATTTATTAATCTAAAACAAACCAAGTTTTTGGCACAAAATAAGCTATATTAGTTATGTGAGTTTTGTAATTTACGCGTAATGTGATTAATTTTAAATTTAAATTTAAATTTTATTATATAGTATCGTGAATCAAATTTTAAAATTTTCGTGCATGACAGTGTTATTGATTGTTATTGTAAAGTAGGTTGGGAAGCAAGTGCGCAATTATTGCACATTCTTAAGGTTTAAAAGGTTGACATTGGTTGGATATTTCAGTGGGTCTACAGTTCTCAAATTGACCTTACCTATGATTCTTTGATGTGTTTTGGGGTGGGGATAATATTGGCGTAAGTGCACTAGTGAAGGCATGTTTGCATGCTAGCTAGGGAGGGGACCCTTGTCGAAGGGTTAAGTACATTTAATTTTCTTAAAATTTAAACTCGCTAAATTCTTTAATATTTTTTTTTTTTACTTTGCTCATTTAATTATCGGTCAAATATAATTTCATCGTTAATTTTTTTAAAAAAATAAATTTATACTTAAAGATCAATTGCAGTAATCTTCCTTAAAATTTAAGTGAAATTTTACTTTACCCCCTCATATAAGTTTTTGTAACATTTAATACATTGGGATAAAAATAAAATTCAATAATGCTATCAATATTATTAAAAATATAAATATGCTCCAAATTAATTGCTAATATTATAATTCTCAAATTATACTTTCTTTAATATTTATATTTAAAAATACGATGAAATAATTAATTTTATAATTTTTGATGAATTGTTAAAGGTATTTCATCTAAATTATTTTAAAGAAATTTAAGTTTTTATTTATATGATAAAGTTCCTTCGTATAATTTAGGTATTATTTATATTATATTAACAAAAGAAAAAAGTAAGAAAAAAATCATTTTAAATAAACATAAAGAAAAGTAAAAGAAAAATAGACTACTATAACTGTAATAGATGGTTACAAGTTTCGTCTATTTAAAATTTTATTTTTATATAAAAATAAAATATAATAAAAAGATCAAAAAATACCGAAAGTACTAGGAAATTTTTATATTTGAATTTTTTTCACAAGTATTTTTAAAGAATCATTGGTGTGGGTAGACATTATTATTTTAGTTGTTTTAACAATATTTTTATATTGACTAATGACTAAAGTAGGTTAATTGATACAAAACTTGAATTAGGGATTAAAATGACAAATATAATAAACTTTAAGGGGTTAATTTTATATATTTTTGTACTGTCTAGAGGTAAAAATATCTTTTTTGACTTTTCAATAGTCAAATTGCTGACAGAAGAGACAAAGACAGAAATAAATCAAAAAATAACATTACAAGATTTAGTACAAAATAACTCAAATCTTAAGGGGGTTTAATGTATTTAATCCCTTGTCGAACTTTGATTTGTAAGGGAGAATCGGATTAGGGTGATGATACAGAAATTAGTTTTTTTAATATGCTTAGCTTACGCGATATAGATCATTAAGAGTAATATTATAAAATTAACTTTAAAGCTAGATTAAATCAGATCGATATTCATGTTGATTGAATGATCTGCGAGATCTAACTAAATATGCCAATTAGTAAAGTATGACCGATCTACTAGATCGGTTAGAGTTTAGGAACCTTGATTGTTAGACTCACCCCTTCATTATATTTTAAGCAATTTATATATATAGAGAGATATTATTCGAGTTGAGTATTAAATGGTGTGATTAAATTTAACTCACAATTAAATCGGATCTAAATTTAAAATCCAAAATCAACTCAACTCATTTTATTTAAATCTCAATCCACTATTTTAGGGCGCATGAACTGAATTCAAGTTAGGACCGATCCAGCTCAATGAACAGTACAGTTATGGACCATTTTTATTAATGCATACAAGTAAAATGTTGTACACATAAAGCAAATTCTTGATTTGGCAAGACTCAAAGAAAGGGTTGTCTCTGGCAGTCCTAATATAGAATTAAATTTGAGAACGGACACAGAAAGAATTGAACCCCACAACCTACTCTTAATTAAGTGCTACTACTTATTAGGGGCAGTTTGGCACAGTGTTATTCATAAACAATTCGATAGTGATGATATTTACACACATTTTTTTTTTTTAATCTTTTTGCACAACTTCTTAATATATTTGTGCATAATGTTCATTTAAAACATGTGTAAGAAGTAAATTACACTAATAAATAGTGGAAAGAAGATTTGGACCCTCTTCATTTCTTTTCCTTAATTTTTTTGTCCATTTACCTAATCTAATAATCAAAATTTAAGAAAATAATTTGAACATACCATTAGTTTTCACTAAGTAGATCATCGTATATAATTAGAGAACTTCAATTCATTCAAAAAAAAATCACCGTTGAATTACGTGTCACATTTAAACTGGACAAGAATTTCAAACTTTAATGAAAAAACAGAAATGCTTAATCAATCGGTAAAACTTTATTATTTTCATCTAATTTCTACAAGGCATTAATATAAAATGCGATTTAAATTATGAATGGTTTTGGTTTTTAAAAATATTTTTAAAATTTTAGTTCTTAAGGGTAAATAGAAACTCATCCATTTACTCCTAAATAAAGAGGACTGTCCAAATATGGCACATAATTCAGTTGTGAAATTTTTTTACCCGAATGAATTGAATTTAAATATGATGATTTATTCGGTGAAATAAAACTAATGATATGATCAGAATATTTTTCTCAAATTTTAATTATTTAGATATAGCTTATTACTCCTTCCGTTTCATAATAACTGTCACTTTTGATTGGTGTACACGTATTAAGAAAGTTTATTAAATTATATCAATTTTATAAAAAAGAAGTTCAAAGTGACTATAAATTATCCTTTTATATTAATATCCTAACTATATAATCCTCCCTTCATTAATACGACACTAAGGGTAAAAGTTAAAAAAATAGTATTATTTAATATTTCTTTAATTTTCTAATGTTACGGATAATATGACACAAGACATGTTGTCTCAAATGATAATTATTTTAAAATGGAGGAAATAGAAAAAAAAAAAATAGAGATGAACCAAATCACATTGGAGGAATTAGAAGAAGGCTGTTGGCTTTGGGGGGGTGGGGAGACTCGTTTATCTGCATTAAATGAAGCATAAATTCAGGACAGATAGAGAGTCACAAGCATTTGATTTGGTTAGTTAGCACATTGTCAATGCACCCTATCTCAGGGTCGTATATTTTGTATCATCAACAAGACTAGACTATATAGTAAACGCTTCGAATTTAATTTTGCAGATCAAGTCAAGTTTGTCCGACCAATATTAATGGCCATCCAACTAAAGATCGATTAGAGTTGAAGTTTTATTTCTTTGTTGACTAGATAAGCCAAGTCGGTGAAAAGATGGTGCCTCAAAGTCTTATCCTCCATGCAGGGTTTTCAACAATATTTGAATGAGTAGTAGCAGTATTATAGACACAATTATTTTAAAAGTAATAAATATTTTACAAAATATTATTGTAACACTTCAGAGATAAATTTTAAATTTTTCGAGAGAGTGTTTAAATAATGGAGATTGTCATGCCTAATTTTTGGGAAGAGAGAGGGAGAGAATAAAGAAGATTGAGAAGAATTTAATCGGTAAGAACTATTAGATAAATATAGAGTTTGTGAGTTGTAATTTTTCGCCTTCCTATTTTCCTATTTCAATATCTCTGTCCCTTTCCTTTATATATATTTCTTTGAAATATCTTTTTGGGTATATTTAAATTCATTACTACCGGTACAATTGTTTGAATTTATTGGATCATGATGTAGTAAATGTGTTAGAAAAATCCCATTTCACTCCAATTAAAGATTGTTCCTGTAGAGGGAATATATTATTATTGCTTTCTTGTTGGAATGCAGGATTTTATGTTTGTGTCAACAACATTTGTTTACTCAACTTTTCGTTATTTAATTCTTGTATAACTGAATAGTCTGATGATCGTAGACACAGAAGAACCTTTGTCATATTATGGATACAATACAACATGAACATGAAGTGCAAATGCATATTCAATTTCTGACTTATTAAATGTCCTAAGACACTACTCAATTTGATGATCTTTTGCTTTGCATTTCCCAGTCATTCATATGTAAGGAGCGGGGAAATTTTTTTATATGGACTCGATCTACGGTCTTACTTGTTGACCTTGTGGTTAAAATAACAGCCACACCATTAATTTTTTACATCAGCATATAACTCTTATTTTAATCACAAGGTCTACAGATAAAACCGTAAATTTGATGTACAGGTTTTGGAGCCTCTCATATCTTGTTACATATTTGATGACCATCTTTTATATGCTCCAGTGTCTTAGGCACTCGGCAGGTAAAATTTCTTCAATGATCCTGCAACACAAGGGCTCAATCCAAGTATTTTACTTACAAGACAAGCTTTAGAATTTCAGAAGAATTTAGAATTTTGGACTAATCAACAAAAATCATTATTCAGATGGTTTACAGAGCATTTCCAAGGCCATGGTAAAAAAACCCAGGTACAATCCACTAAAGAACAAACTTGGGAATGTATGAAACTAACTAATATGATCAGCAATCCTTGAAGATGGACCATACAATATATATCCTTCTCCTTAACCAAACTTTCACCAGCATTTCATCCTTTTACAGGGCAACCATAGAGAGAATTAATCCAGGAGAAATGGTGATTTTTATACTCTCTTTTGAATAAAACAGCAAGATTTCATTTACCCGCAAGGTAGCCATGAAAGAATCCAGGAAGAGTTCTGATATTCCCTTCTTTTGAACAGAAGCTATGACCCGTATACTTTGTCAATACAGTATATATTAGAGATTAGAACAGTTCCAGCTAGCATCAACGGCGTCGAGGATGCCTACCTTCTCATGTAGCCTGGATCCAGCACAAGCAATTATACCCCGATCAAGACCTTCCAAATATATCCCTTTGGAAAAGTCTAGCGGATTCCCTCCAGCGTCGGTCACCACACCACCAGCCTCTTCAATGATATACAACACCTGCTGCATGATCCCATATCTTCTCCTTATAACCGGCCCTTGCAAACTTCATGAATATTTCAGCATCTCCTCGGGCTATGGCTGCATACTTTACCATGCTATATAGACGCAAGGGTTGATTCCTGCACTTGTGCACTATTGATGAGCTTTCAACATAATTGAAGTTCTATTATCAAACAGATTAGTTCCTCCAATACTTTAGATTTAGTAAAGCATTATCCATAAGACTTGTAAGCCAGAGTCGTAGTTTTAAAATATAACTAGGTTGTAACCCGTGCATAAGCACGGGTATAGAATTACAATATAGGTTATGATTTATTTTTCTTTTTTAAAGAGGATGTAATATATTCAAAGACACGTAATTCGCTTATTTCAAACTACAACAGCAAGCATCATAACATTTTTTTCATGATTATTTTATAATTCTTGAGAATAAAAGGATAAATATTTGAGAACTAAGTATACGACGGGAAACACATTATAGAAAAGATTGGTTACTATGCAACAAATTATCACAAACATGTGTATTAGACAATTGCAATAGAAAAGTTACAAATTTATGCGTCATTTACGTCACTATATTCCGTAAAACTATTGCGAATTGATTTTGAATCACTCTCAATTTTGGTATTGTTTGTCCAATAAAACTTGTTTCTTTCACGGATTGGACCTCCAACACAGTTATTATTCTTCATCATCTTGTATAATATTCATGCCAAAAATGAATTGAGCAGCATTATAAACATGTTACTGTTAAAATAAAATAAAAACCTATAAAACAAAAGATAACAACGCAGTCCGATGAATTCTTTCTAGTAATATAGAACAGATCATTTCTCGAAACTATTTCATCCAAAGATTTCAAGCCAAAACTTCATCATTAAATCTAAAATTACAGAAGAAAAAGAAAATCCAAAATACAAAAATTCAGACCAACACCCAAAAATACATAGGGTGAATAAAAAAAATCAGGCATGAGACATGAAACAAAGTAATGGAAATAATTAAAACTCAATATAGAAATCGTTTTTTCCTTACTTTGGTATTGGTCTCTACTTACAATGCATGTGTGTAGATGGGCAATTGTCAGCCGTTAATTTTGAACTTCAAGAAACTTTGTTAATAAGGATAAATAATTTCATCTGATAAGCAACTTTCAATTGGATGCATACAGGTACATACATGCTGCCAGTAGATTTATAGTAATAGTACAACTTGTTGGATTTCACCTACAGATGTGACTTTCAATTTGATCTTCAAGCATTGGAACACTTTGTTTGGTTAGTAGTTAGCAAATTTGGATACAACTCTTTCATTTTTTTTTTTTGGCCACAGTAGTAGAGTTTTACCACGACTCGTTATATTGACTTGACAGTTCGTGGAGGCCTCCCTGGGTTGGAGGCCGCTGTTTTAGTTATATATTAAAGATTAAAAGGAATTGAAGAACATATATGTACCTCACTCCAACACTATGAGCTAATCCGGCTGTGAAGGAATGACTGGAGTTTGCCTTCTCAACTGGTTCACAGAAGGTAGCCATTGCAGGATTGTCAATGGAGGATACGTTGATCTGCCTTGCAAAGTTTGGCCAAACAAACTCCTTATCTCCACGGAGTAATGTCTGCATCCAGGCTTTGCCACTACCCTTCCTGGCATAGATTACACAACCTTTAGCCCAGGTTTCTGATGTTGGTAAGGTCAATCTGGATAAAATTCTGTGGTAGCCATTTTGATAACTTAACCATTCTTTCTTCATTGGATAGTTTGGACATCCAAGTACTCCTATGACAGGTTCTCCATCTTCTATCAATGCCAGAGCAATGGCATACTGATCATCACGAACAAACCCCAATGTGCCATCAACAGGATCCAGTACCCGTATAAAACCTTCCACTTTGACCACCAATTGAATTGCACCGACTTATTGCATCGAGAACCTCCCTAGTACCAAGAGCCTGTTCTGGAGTTCTCAGCCCTAAAAGAGGGGCTTTAGCTAAACATTCATTCACTGTTCTTACCACATTCTCTAGTAGGTCAGCTGAACCAGCCTTTGAGAGTACCTCAACATCTTCTTCGGCTACAATTGAAACATTTTCACTGCCAAAAGCCTCGGAGAGGACCCAGCTGACTGTCGCTTGGACACTCCAATCTGTTTGCAAGATGATATAGAAAAGACATAATCAATCCTATCTTATATTGTCTGCATTAATGAAAAAATATGGAACATCCAGGAGATTTATTTGGAAATTGAAGAAAAATGAAGATGGCCTGATGAAAGAAGAGAAGAATATGCATGATAGAAAATGAACTAAAAGAATTTTCTGGAAATTCTTCGATGCAGAACATTTATATATTGTAGAGCCTCATTGTAGGGGTTAAACAACTACTACTGAGACATAGCACAAGAGTGAGATAGGCTGAGTGACCATTCAGTTTATCAGCTCAAGACACGTTCGGTAATTTTATAAATGATGAATGTGGGATGTCAACAGTTCCAAATTAAGAATTTCAAGAAGAACATAGATGTAAATTCCCACAAATTTTAAAATGATCAAGTGACAAAAGCATTTCTCTGAATGGACTACTCATGATACGTATAATTTTTGCATGCCAATGAGCTGCTTCATTGACTAATACTTGAGCATTATACAGGTTACTTTGGAATCCATAAACTAAATAGCATCAATTTCTTTTCTGTGAAAGAGGAAGAACATTATGGATGGTCAGAACAGAATGTGTTCCATAGACACTTCAGCTGAACACCTGTCAGAAAATGAAAATTGTCCTTCGAGGTAAATTTCTACCTATCTCACAAACTTCATTCCTTCTCGGGTACTAAACAGTAAGGTTACTACTGAATGCAAATATTCTGGTTGGAAGCTCTAAACATGTGCACAAAGGGGGGAAATTCCTGAACAAAAGCATCAGACCAATGGAATAGATTGAATTCACAATGTGAGACTATTAGTAACTTGCCCTCTCACATCCTAGGAGGGAGAGAATAAAACTACTATGCAATTATGCACATGCCATGAACAGAGGGTAACACAACAACACTCAAATAATTATTCATTTCAAGTAGCCAATTATTAGGATGAAGTTATTCAGGTTTCCAGTAATGCTAATTTAGTTAAAACTTAAGTATTATCATAGTATGCATAATTAAGAAACAAAATAAAATTTTTTCAAACAGTAGAAAGTCACTGATGCATTAATTGACTACGTAAAATGTTATCCATTCAAATGCAAATCTCACAGTAAAAATAGGTAGATACACGTACAGGTTACAAATCCTTGTATACCTTGAAGTAAAAAAACTTGATATTTACCACCAAGATTTTGAATAATTAAGCTGAAATGACACTGTAATATTTGTTGGTTGTTTCACAAAAAACTTGCTGTACATAGTTAGCAGCTAACAAATCAAGAGCCACTTCTTGATAATGGAATCAGAAGTTTCAGAAATTTTAGGCATAACAATTTCTATCACTGATGAATCTGAAATAATATACTATCTATTTATTTTCTGGCAAGCAGAATCACACCTTCTTGATAATAGATTAACCACTACTAAAAGTTCAGCATCTTTCGGGAAGAAAATTTGTTCTGCATCTATCCCTGTATTGAAATTCTAGAATTCTTTTGAAAAACAATATTGCAATCAGACACCTAGTTGCAGGTTGGGCCAAATGTTGATTCACAAGACAAAAATCTTTGAGAAACCTGATCTTTTTTTTTTTGTATTTTTGCTAAAAGATAAAACTGGAATTGAATCTCATTCATCACCAACATATATTCCTATATCTCACCTTATACATTTGTGGGATTCTTGAGCACATGCCAAATCCACCCCTCTTTAGAAATTAATATGTGGCAATCATCACAACAAGGAGGTGAAAAAAACAAGTTGCTACTATTACTGAACATCTAGATGTCTGCCAAGCTATATTATTTTTTATTTAAACAGTGAAAAAAGTCTCTTATACATATATTAATCATGTAATTAATTAATTAAATACAACATCTTTAATGACTTGTTAGTATAATACAGCCAAAGAAAGACGATAAAAACAGTCAACAGTCAAAATTGACAACAACCCGTTTCATATCAAGAAAAGTAGCAGAATTGTTTACCTGCAATTGTAACTGGGGAATTATCATTCTTGGAATGAACTTGATGATTATTGGCCTCATGAGTTTTGGAAACCAAGTTTTCTTGAACTTCTTCACAAAGCAAACAAGCCATATGTACAGCTTTAACAGCAACTTCCAATGACTTCTTTGGAAAAGAACTCATCATCTGCTTCTGCTGCTGAAGATGATGTCTCAAACTCCAAATTCTCCATAGAAAGATTGAGTTGGTTGGAATTTGAGTTTAACTGACAGACGGTTAAGTTGGTTAAACTTTTTTGTGGGTTTTCTTTACCAAAAAGGATAGGGAAATTCGTCACATGGTCAGCAATGGAAGAATATTTCCTTTTCTGTAGTAATAAGGCATATGGGACTTTGGCAGCAAAAGCTGAAGAAAAAGTGGGCATTTTAAAGAAGAGAGAGGGCAGAGGGGGATTTTGCTTTGGTTTTTGTGGGGGTGCGGGGGGGGGAGGGGGCTGAGCTACTTGGGAAGGGGTATTGGTTTTTGGCTCTACAACTAATATTCTTTGGTTTGCAAATTGTGGGCTGAATTTTCAGATGGTGTTTAGATTTGGTCAGAGAATAAATTTGGGAAGTTGCATTGGAAGTGGCCTAGTGGGGCTGAAGTGAGGACCCCTTTGAGTTGGAAAGATGTCATTGGGTTCTTAAGTAGCCCAATCTGCATACTTTTTTTCTTCAAAAAAAAAAAAAAAACATTATTTCTTTTCTTACTACTCGATGACTTGAACATTATAAGAAAACATCTTACCATTTAAGGTATGGTTCGTTGTTATTTCCATGCTTTTCTAAAGGGATGGTTTGGAAAATTCTTGACCTTGTCATGTTCAAACTCTATGTTTTTGTACATAATTTAAATGATGGAAAATTGGGAAAAGTAACCAAAATGATAACTCAACCTTTAGTTTAGAAAAGAAAAAAGAGCTTATTTTAAAATCAGTGTTTCCATATTTGAATTTGACATATTTTTCTGGTTTTTGATTAGTTGCTAATGTTAGGGGTGTTCATGGATCGAGTACTCGATTCATGAGGTAAAAAAAATATTCGATTCTCACTGACCGGATCAAGAAAATTTCGACCCTCTACCCGGTCCATACAAAGCGGGTATTCGGCCTACCAGTTACCCGCAAAAAAGGGTCGGGTTGACTGGGTAGAGGTTGTATTCGACCCTCACTAGTAAAAAAATATAAAAATTTAAATAATGATAGTTAGGCAAATTAATTTTACAATTAAGTTAACAACAATTATAAGTCACAAAATACATCCTAATATTACATTCCAACAGCAGCAATAATTAAATCTAACTTTATATTTAAAATTATGTATTATCAATTTTACACTTAAATATGTTATATTAGATACGCATATGAGTATTTTAGACCAAAATATACACGTAATTGTGTCGATGGACTAAAACAGTGCGTTTTGAATTTGTGAGGAATTAAAATACATTATTTTAAATATAAAAAACTAAAAAAATATAAATATAAAATATGAGCGACTATTAAAAATTATTTTTCCTTTAAAATTATACAAATTATATTAATTGTTGTTAAGTGCCAATTCACATCATTCAAAATGTTCATTAAAATTAGCTTAAACATTTTTAAGAATGTGTGATCGAAGCTTGGTGGCCACCAGGCTTTTAGTACAACTGTCTGTAGTGAATGAAATGATTACACAGTTACAATTTGAGAAATTGAGTGGTCAATTAGTACAAAACTCATTCAATGGTAAAAAACAATGAGAAATTTGGAAAGGTTTTGGCGGCCATCTTTTTACTTTTTGTTTGACTATAGTTATCTTTCTTTTATTCTTTTTAGGTTCATTTCTTTTTACCTTTTAATGTTTAGGTGACGTTATTTTTTTAGATACTAATCCTTTAGTAAATCTAACTCAACATTGTTGCTTATTCTGACAAAAACATCCTTATAACATTGTTTAAAGAATATTATTCTACTAATTTCTTTCTCTCTTTTTCGTTCATATTTTTACATGCTTCATGTTTTTCCTTTTTGTCTCATATTATTGACATGATTTAACAAATTTTCATCTTTCATCACCATGTCTTGAAATTTATCATCTCTATTTATGGAAAGAAAATAATTTTTTTTTGAGTGTCATGAGAAAATTTATCCACCATCAATAATTTGAGGGTAAAAAAGTCAAATTTAGCCAAAAAAAAAATACATTTTGATTAGATCATTAGTCCAGAGACTTTAGGACATGAAAATTGACATTAACGACTAAGTAATATATAGTAACCCTAAACGTTAATAGTTTAAAGTGAAATTAACTCTTGGTTTTCATTGTTTGGTTCAAAGTTTAAAAATCTTGAACAATTAAGAAACTTGAAAATTCACTGTTCTTCTTTTACTTATTCAGGACTAAAGGATTTATTTATTATACACTAATAACATAGTTTTTTTTTCCTACTATTATATCTTCATACATGTCACATGATGATTTGTAATAAATTTTAAATTTACAAACGTGACATGTACCTAAATTCTATTGCATGAAAGTTACATCTTTAGTGTATAAGAGATTACTCGATCTCTCAAAACTTATTTTATTTTTAGTGTTAATAATCATGGAGCTAATATTTATGGGCTTCATTTCTCTTTGAAATTAGACGAGTTCTTTGACAAAGAAAAGGGGTTGCCCAAGAAGTTCTAGGCAAACGTAAGACTGACTTCACTTCTTACGACCTAGAATTAAAAAGGAGGTCGAAGATAAGGCACTGGAAAAATACTATCATAGATTCGATTTTAGGTCTCACTTGTAAATTTTGCGATCAAGATTAAATCTTATAAAATTTTATTTACATCAATTGATGTCATAAATTTCATAATATTTAATTTATATAACAGAATCTACAAGTGGAGTTGTAGACAAGATCTACCTAATTATTTCCTAAGAACAGATGTGGATGCATTATAAGTAAGAAATCAATTCACGATTCAGCAAAGGAAACCGATTTGCTATTCAATGGGAGGCTTCAAAATCCAAATGAGTTGTGAGTGGTGCCGTAAAGCAAGAAATTCATATATTTCAAGGACTAATTTTGCCAAGAACTTCAGTTTTCAGCCTCCAAAAAATTGAGTCCACTGTGTTTTTGTTGTTCTGACTAAATGGGATTCGTGAAAATGATGCTTAATATGACACATATGCTGTCAGGAAAAATTATATTATTACAGTGAGAAATACACACTTTATAGGTGCGAAATTTATAAAATTTTATATAAACATAAAATGGTAGAAATAAGAAAGGAGATAAGTAATTAAGGGAGTTAGTTGGTAGTTAGTGATAGTTAGTAATGGTATTAATTGAAATTAAGTATCAAAATAAGAATAAATTTAGCAAAATAAATAATGACATTACACCAAAATTCTATTCACACTTTATATATAATATAGATAATCAGTTCAACAAAGGCTTGTTCTTATTGTTTATCGAAAACTGGTTATATATTTTTTAAAATTAAAAATAACTTTCTTTTTTCAAAAATTTGTTGACAAAACTCAAAAACTAATTGGGTATGATTGGATACTCTTTTTATTATTATTATTCTTTAAATAATATTTTGTAATTATTATTAAAATACATTTTTCAACCAACTTTTTATATATTACGTTTCAAAAAGTAGTTACATTATTATTATTATTTTAAATAATATTTAGAATACTATTCTAAATAATAGAAATTTTGTTTTTCATATTTAGAAAAACTAAAAACGGTTTTAAGAAACAACTCTGCATCTGTTTTACCAAATAATATTTTTTCATTTAAAAAAACAACTTGTAAATTGTTATAAGCAGTTGAGAACCAGGCTAAGTGAACATAAGGTAGCACAAGATTAATAATAACCCAAAACCTATATCCAATTCCACGAAACCAAAAGAGTAGGTAAACACAACTTCACCTATTATTGATCCATCTATTTTGGTTCTAAATTTATGTGAATGTATGTGTATATACAGAAATCAATTAATAAATCAGTATATGTATACAAAATAACAAAATAATAAACAACTGAAAAATGTGTCATTAGATTCAAAAATAAAATAAACGAAATCTGACCAACACGAATTCACCACTCTTTATGAGTTTATTATTGGGACAAACGAACGAAAGAAGTAACTATTAAATAACTTACTCTATTAAAGTACATACCTTTACTTTTTGAGTTGTTTCAGAGAGATTTTTAATGGTAAGGGACTTTTTTTTAAAAAATTGATAATTCAATAAAATTTTACTCTGTGTAATAATTTTAATAAATAATATTAAATTTATAATTTTATAAATAATTTCTCTTCATAAATATGTATGTACATATTCGTTGCAAGATAGCAGATAAAATCAGTTGTACAACAATGTACACTGCATCCCACTTGCTTAAGTTGGTCAATCACTGCGCCTATTTCGAGTATAATAAGCACATAATGCATGAATTGCTATAATTCACATTTCACAATGATGTTGGGTGGACTTCATAGATTGTAATTGAGTGGGATTCTATGTATCGTTTCACCAGTTTTGTATTCATTGTCCCTTCAATTTTTTCCCCCTTCATTTGGGCAGAATTTTCTAAATGATTTCGTTTAGCAACTTATTAGGTTTTGCTTTGTTTCTAAATCTCCACAAAACATCACCAATCGTAATAAATTTGAAATATCCAAATATCTTTGGCCAACATAGTCTCACCTGTGGAGAATAGGAACTCATAAAATAAACACTATTATATAAATTTAATAATTCTTCATTTTCGTTTAAGTATCATATTGTTTGTTTTAAAAACTTATATTTACTTAACTTATAAATTAATAAAAGTTTATAGAATCAATCATATAGTACGTCAAGAGTTTTCTAATGAAGTTTAACTCTAACAAAAATGATGAAAGAATGTAAAAAAAATTACAAATTGAGTGCCGAAATCAATCAAGGATTGCATGATGCATTATTTTGCTCATTACTTCGTCATCAATCCTAGTGAAAGCATTCTTTCATTGTTCTTTCAAATTAATAGGATAATTATTCCAATCTAGAAATGTCATTTCAGCCTTGCATATTTAGTCCACCCATTTTTACTGGCCATATTGATTGATAATAATTATCATTACCAAGATCTGAAAGTTGGATAACTACAAATATGAAACTGTCCGAACGGAAAAAAGTTTTCTTCATCTAAGAAGATATCCATTAACTAAATCTATAAATTTCTTTAGTTTCATAATTTGTGTGGAGTTTCCGAATGAGAAATAAAAGAGGGTGCAAGTGTAATCAAACTATTTATAGGAGTAAGTTTTGATTACTCATTTTACAATGCGGAGTGAGTATGACAGTCGTTAAAATAATTGATAAAAATAAATAGATCTCATTATTTTCAATCATCTGATAATTTATAATACTAATTCCGTAATACAGAGTAAGTAACGAAATATTTTTCCTATTCATAGATAGATATCGGCCCCTTAATTGGAATAAGTGATTTGTTTTGTTTATTTCTTATTAAAGTTCATAGTAAAAGAAGCGTGAGTGTGCGTGATTTGATACGACTGTTGCTTAATTTCTTATCTTTTTAACTAGAGGGAGGAGATTGATGTAGAGGGTTGGGAGGGGTAGTCGCCCAAGAATTTCAAAATTCTTTTTCTTTTTTAAAATTTTAAAAATCATTATTACGCAATTTTAAAAATTAGACTTTCTCCCTAAGATGCTTTTAAAAACTATATAAAAATGTAACCAAAATTTATATATTTATGTAGTCTTATCTTCAAAAACTTTTGAAATTATATTATTTTTAAATTTTTTTTTTAAAAATTCAATATCGTCCATGAAAATCAAATTTCACTCTCCAAAAATTTTACAAATATCGTAAAACTATTTTCCCAATTATATGTGTGTATGTGTGTACATACATACATATATAAATATACATACATACATATATATATATACATATATATATATATATATTGGCTTAATATGACCATTATTTTTGAAATGAAGAAAATTATCAAGTTTACTACTCTAATTAATAATAATAAAAATAACGATATGCATAAATTATCAAAAACACCCTTTTGGTTTAACCAAGTTGTCCCTTAAGTTTTTCTAAACTTGGTTATTTAAAATATTTTATTATTATTTTAATTTTTATTAGATCTTCTTAAATATATTTTTATTAAATTTTCTTTCACTTTAAAGTTTTATAGCAACTCATCAACTCGGTCAATCGAAATGGTTAAATCAGGAGTTAATGCCTAGCCGATTTGACCATTGGCTTGGGTTTAAAAACATTGGTTTTGATTTTGAAAGTTACCTTTTGGCTCCCCAGTTTTTGACCAAGGAAAAAACTTACATAAATTTGGTTTTTGATCTCACCTGTAGATTCTACGGTCAAAATTAAATCTTATAAAATTTATGATACATCAACTTCTATCATAGATTCCATAACATTTAATTTACACCACAAGATCTACAAGTGGAGTCAAAGATCAGGTCTACCTAAATCTTTCCCTTTGACCAAAGGCACATTGAATTATAATAATTCAAAAATCAATGATTTTTATCATAAGATGCAACAAAACTAAGTACTACCTACTACGTCTCACTAGAAGGGGTATTAGGAGCTAATCGGGAAAAAAAAATAAATGTCAAATTTTGCACAAAAATAATTTTGAAAATACTTCTCCAAATGAAAATCATTTTACCGTCCGTAATCAATTCTGAGTTTGTAGAAATTATCATTTTCGTTTGCAATTGATTCCGCTAGTTCCCATAGTGCTTGAACCATTATTTGTTTTTGGAAAATACTTAGATAAATTTAATTTACAGTCCTATTTATAGATTCGTGGTGTAAATTAAATTTTAAATGGTTTCAACTTATGCAATTACGATTTCATAACATTTAGTTTTGACTACAAAATCTACAAGTGGATATCTAAACATTTTCCTTGTTGGGTATATCGATTCAACTTATCATGCCGTCCAAGTACAAAGAGATAAAAGATAATTTTTAATTTTATGGGCAATATACAGGGTCCACAATTGGGTTTATCAGTAATTTAGATTATTAATAATAATTACAAGGGAAAATCGCCAAAATAGTCCCTCAACTTTTGCACTTTAGCCAGAATAGTCCCTCAACTTTTTTTTTAGCCAGAATAGTCCTGCAACTTTTTTTTTAGCCATAATAGTCCTTTAACTTTTATTTTTTAGCCAAAAAAGTCCTTTTATAGTGTAGTTCACCATAATTTTTTATTTTATTTTATAAATTTCACATGAAAGGACTATTTTGGCTAAAAAATAAAAGTTGGAGGACCATTTTGGCTACAAAAAAAGTTGAGGGACTATTTTGGCTAAAGTGCAAAAGTTGAGGGACTATTTCAGCGATTTTCCCTAATTACAACAACGACGTTGAGGATGATAATAATGTGAGAAAGAAAAATGACGTTTAGAGACAATAAAGCCCCAAAAAGGGGTTTTAGCCTGTGAGACTATGGGGCTTACAATAGGTTATTGTAGCCAAGAGTCTTGGACTTTATCCAAAGAGCCAGAGAGGCCTTCTTGGCCTCGTCAGGTTAACTTAATGGATCATCATTCAGGGAAGGCATTTCTTGAGTCACAAATCATTGTCAAATCCAACTACGAAACGTGGACCTTGTTTGGCAATGTTTGCTTGATGGCATGATATTGGGCCCGAGTGGTAACACATTACACCAACCACTCCAATGAAGATTTGTGAAAATACGATACACAGCTCTTGGGTTGGAATTGGGTATATGATCTTCTGGTCGTTTTTTTAGAAGGATTAATTTTTCAGACACTATAGTATACTAATTTTTTATACTATCAAATGTAAATTCATGTCGTTCCATGAACCAATCCCTCATTTACACTTTTTCTTAGTACATAAATTTATTAATGAAGGGGAATGGCATTGCCATACCCTACGGGATGTTACAAGAGCTCAATGAAGGTCAAACCTTGATATATTATCTAGACAAATGGTGATTTTACAACTTCCACCACTCCTTGCTTTAGTATGTTTGCAAACTATGAATACTTTATAATGGAAGAAAATTGCAGTTAGCATCTTTGTCATTCTTACTATGAGCTGTAGAAAAGTTTTGTATAGACTCAATACGACTTTACTTGACCTTATGATGAAAATAAGATATTTATCATCATTTTTTTTATAACAGCTTATATCATTTTTAACTCGTGTCTCTCTTGTTTAAATTACAAAAATTCATAAATTTATTTAAAATTGTACATCGGGACCATATAACAATCTACCATGAACTATTTATTATAAATATCATTAGCAGTAAGCATGTAAAGAAGTTTCCTATCATTGCACGCGGGATGATTTTTTATGAATCGCTACACCGGCAATACATCTCATTTCTCTTTACTAGTAGATGTTAGGATGGGTGCTCTACTTCTTTACTAATTGATGGAGACTTGGAAATTAACAACGTGATTAGATTGTAGAAGACATGAAGGACATGGATAAGGATAATAGATTGCAATAGAAAGTGGAGGAACATTATTCGAATGGTGGGATTGGGACAACACATTACTTCAGTTATAGTCAATTATGGGGAAGAAAAAGTAGAGCTTGATCAAATTTCAACATAGGTCATATCAATAATAATATGGTATTGGGATTAGGTTACTTTATTAGGATGATACTTTGTGATACAATACGAATAATTTTATTTTGATCAGAAATAATTATTAAGTATAATCGATGTTTTTTTTTTGTACTTTATTTGATTAATAAGAGTAATTCATTTCGAGTTAGTGGCCATTTCTAAACTGATAACCCCTAATTTGAAAAATATAAATAAATAAACTTAATTTTAAATGAGTGACTTTTATTAATTGATGAGTAACCAGTGAACATGGGCATTATTTTCTTAAAGTGTGCCTTGATCACTTTTGTAAGCCAACTTGAGGTCTGCTTTTCTTGTATTGGACATTATAGCATCCGATATCAACACATGGATGTATACATATACTCATATGCAGTATGACTTAAAAAGAGGCCAATTTAATTTAGTTGAGGAATTTATGGGAGTGGAATTTATTATGGTTTGATTTCATTAGTTTAATCTCAAATATCAATAAATTGAAAATGCTCAATTGGTTAATGAAAACATGGCTCTATGATACAAGCAAACAAATGATATTGTCAACACGTCAAAGGGGTATATACTTCAATTATTGCAAATATAGGATTAATGTAACTGGATTTACATATTGATTTGCAAACACAATTTTAAGCATTTGAAGAGAGCTATTAAGCTTGTTTATATACATTGATCAAGATTTATAGACATACAAAGAATCGTTACAATCTTGATGTATTCATATCTAACTATTGTTCACAGGTAGTATCACATCGATTCTGCGAAAATAGTTTGCATCACTTCTTAGCTGGTAAAATTTTTTTTTTTTCTATAAAAAAGATTTATAATAGATTTCCACTTACTTTATTAGTGATTCAAAATTATAACTTAAATTACAAAAAAAAAATATATAATTTTATAATTTAAACTATACTTTATTATCGGCGGTAAATTAAAAGTACTAACGTTGCTTAGTCTATTAAAGTATTTTATGTACTTTTATGATTCCTCTTCCTACCTTCTTTTTCAACTTGCTGTCACTATAGATGTATTGATGGTATCACGAATGATCCAATTCTTAACTGATAAGAAAATACATAATTGCAACGAAAATATATGTACAAAAATACTACAATAATGAGAGTGTCACCAATTGAACCTTAATTAATTGATGTCAATAAGTCTCCTTGGTTGAATTTTATCTAATGTATAATCCAACTCTTAGCTGTTAAGAAATACATAATCAATTGCAAACATAACATATAAAAAACTACAATCAGTGTCATCCATTGAACCGTAATTAATTGTTTTCAATAAGTCTACATTCGATGTTTAGGAATTCTCTTTTGCTTAAGAACACTTAGTAGACAGAATCAGATCTTGCCAGTTAATTATTCATACATTTTCTAGTATTAAATTTTAGAAAAAGGGTCCATTTCTTCATCTTCAAAAATGACTTTAAGAATATAATAATTAACACAGATAATGTATGTCCTTAGATCTCGAGTGGCCAGATTTATAACATATATTTTTAAAAAACCTTTCTAATTGTTTAATTAAATTTAAATTGATGGTAATGAGGCAAGTATTGTGGAATTAAGAGTTGTATAAATCAAAGCCTTTTTTAAAAAAAAAAAAAAAAAAACAATGAGAAAATTTTCAAAATGTAAATTTGTACACTATAAATGTTCTAGGGAGAAAAACCCGATGTATTAATTCAAATCCAAACTTGATATAAAAGTCTAATATAACATCGTCATAACTAACCTGTTCATGAACTTAATAAGAATCAGTTGTATAATGTTATATTTAGAACTATATGTATTTTTCTATGATATAGTTATAAATTTGAATTATTAAAGAAATAGATGAAAATTCACTATGAATCATCTTTTTAAAAAAGAAGAAAAAAACAAAAAGAACCATATGTATCCATGTGATTATGCAAATGAGATTCATAATTGAAGATCCAAAGTGTGTTCGAATCAAAATTGAAGGGGCCAATTGCAATTGTCGAAAGTGAAAATGAAACAAAACCGTACAGCTCAGCTACAAATAAATGACGCACATGTTGTCCACAGTCCACGTGATCAATGCAACACTAACAAGTAACAACTAAAACGTTTTTTCTTTTTCTTTTTTTCTTTTTTGTTTTCAAAAAAAAACGATAAAAAATAATAATAATAATGAATGTAGGCAAAAGTAGCACGTGATCCTTATGTTATTCTTGGCCCGACCAGAACCGTACATTTGTCCTGATGAATCTAACCACGTACAATGTTTCAAGTGTACTGCAACAGTACGAAATCCGCGTCATCTTGTCTCTATTTTTAAAAAACTACATGCAAATTGTTGTTACATATTCCTATAATTGAATTATTGTCTTAATTTAACGTTAAATTATCTTGAGAATAGACTAGTACAATTATTTGTGACTAATTGTTATAAATTAGATAGCAAAATTGGTATACCTAAAAAATTCAAGCGAAAAAATTTAAATCATTAGTACAAATTTGGAGGTCAAATTTATAGAAGTAATTAGTACATAGTTTTGATTGGCAAATATACAAATTTTGGGGAGGTTAATAGAGATTAGCCCTAATACAAATACATCATAACAAGGGAAATATTTAAATAGATCAGATATTCGATTCTATTTATAAATTTTGTAAGTCTGTAATGTAAATTAAATATTATAAATTTATAAATTAAATATTATAAATTTATAATAAATAAAATTTTATAAAATTTAATTTTAATCACAAATTTACAGTTGATTAAAATCGGATTTATATTAATGTTTTGCTCAAGGCTATGGTCCATCATCCATAAATCGTAGTCAAAGGGAACAGGTGTGAAGCCTAGAAGGTCAATTTCTGGTCAGGTAAATATTCCACAGTCCAAACAAGAATTCATTGTTTGACTTTTAACTTTACCATGTCCTAAAGAATATAATGGGATTTTGGATTTTTCACCCACCGCTAATCCCATGCCGATGCTATAATCTATTTATTTATTTCTTTTTTTTCCATGTTTTATTTGTATTAATAATTAACTTGATATGCATCATAGTGACGCACCATTCAAGAAAGAATTAGAAGCTCATATGAAGCTATGATAATATTATGTAACTCAATGAATAAATAGAATTAATTAAGCTTAATCAATGTATCTAAGCTAGCTTTCCCAAACCCACAAGAAAGAGACATCAGCTCCTCATATCAATAATTGTACCTTAATATAGTTATATTTGATGTGAATACCAAAATATAGACTTGTACACCAAAAAAGTTTATTCTTATATTCACTATGCAAGATGCGAGACATAGAACATCACTAGTCATTTTTTTTTTCTTCTCAATGGCCTTTAGTATTTGGACTTTTGGATGCATTAGGATGAAAGCAATCTTTCCAGTTTGATAGGAATGGATCAACAACCGAATTGTTTTTGTAACTTATTCATGTGGATTGATTAAGGTAAAACATGCAAAAGTAACCATATTGTTGCGTGCAATTATGAATACTTGCTAGTTAACAGGCTAATAATACATCATTAATATTTCAACAACCCAAGTTGATTACTTCAATCCTTTCTTCAGAGCAATTCTTAATTCCTGTTTATATACAGAAGTTAGTCTTTGCTATGTGCACTGATGGTATAGATGTAAATACATGTTACACGTGTAAAAAAATATTTAAAATTTTAAAAAAATAATTATGTGACATGCATTTACATCAATAGTGTAAAAAAAATTTAAATCATCTATGTAAAAGATTAATCTTAATTATAAATCTAGTAAGAAAATGAAGGATCAAATGATTGACCTTAAAAAAAAAAAAAAAAAATCTAGAAAATAAAGTCTGTTAAAGATTTGACATCAAAGTGGATTAATTATATATATATATATATATATAGGAAGGAAAATTCTATGATATCTTTTAAGGAATCATTTTCTTGTACTTTGAATACTTATACATTACAACATTATGTGTTTAAAAAACTTGTACTATACAAATTCTTAAAATTAAGAGAATAATTCTCTAAAATAAACGGTAGAATTTCCCCCGTGTATATATATATATAGCAATAATTGAGGTAAAAACCCTATTCATGGAACCTTAATAGAAAAGTCATTTTGGATTCAATGTACTAGCCAGGCTGCGATGGCTACATTTTGAGTTATTCCACTAGCTACAAGTGATATGGAAAGATAAACGGGAGATTTTGACAGAAAGCAATGGTGGGTGGACCATGTAATATTATTATCACAATATTGTAAATGATAATAATGCTGTCCACTTTTACTAAAGGAGCCAATAATTCAACATGTGATTCTTATGCAAACATTGGCACATTGCGTACTAGAAAAGATACCTTTTGCTTTTCTTTGTGCGTGTCAAACAAGATAAATCTATGCTTAGTAGATTTGCTGATCTTGTTTTTGTATTTTTTTATTGGAATCATTCCGTCCACTAATCAACATCTTATTGAAAATTCAATAGAAAAAACTTTTAGATATCATCATAGATTGTCATGGTGATGATCTCCATGTACAAGAATGCCTAAAGCTCTTTAATTGAATTAAATAAAATAAATGGTATAATCTAATAGAAAATATTTAGATAGATATAATTTTTGATCTCGTATATAAATTCTATTATGTAAATTAAATCTTATAGAGCATATGACATCAATTGATATAAACTAAAATTTTATAAAATTAAATATTGATCAAAAGATCTATATGTGAACTCAAAAATTGAATATATCTAAATATTTTCTTAATCTCGTTAAGAAAAAAATATAAAATCATCAATTACTATCATTTACCAACTTACCAAAAAAAAAAAAAAGAAAAAAAAATTTATGTGAAGCTTTGATCATTATGAGATCCTTATTATAGTTAACGTCACAACTTTTTTTTTTTTTGGAGCGTTTCAACATTTTACATTTTCTTAAACAAGTTTTAGATAATGAGGTAAGATTTCTTAATCAATCCTTCATAGTGAATGCAAGGCATCTGTTTGAATAGTTTCATTATTGTGTAATTTATATTTTGCAATTTTAATATATTTTCTAATCAATTTTCTGTTTTACATGTATTACAATTCAAAATTTAATAAAATATTAATAATATTTCAAATAATATCCCAAATAATTTTCCAAACGAATACAAAATTAATTATTATCATAAAAAATGTGCTAGTGATCTACAGAATACATCTGTTTGATCCTGTCATAAAAGTAATCTATGTTTCTTTTAAATCTTATTCTAAAAATAAAAAAATAATACTCCTACTGCTTATAATAATAATTTAGAATTTTCATTTGAGTTTGCTGAACGTGAACGGAACATCTCCACCTGCTCCCAATCCACTAGTATCAAAAAAATTTAAAAAAAAAATAAATAAAAGAAGGTGTATAGTATCTAAGTTTATGCCAATTATAGGATAGTAATTATAGCCAAAAGAAAGGGTAATTGCCAACTCTAGACCCTTTATATACACATCACTCAGCACCCACCACTTGTGAATTCCTCAACAAACTCGATCTTGAGTCTTTCAGCTCAGCATCTCTAGAAAGAAACCAAGAAAGCTTTTCTTGATCAAGAAATCTCAAGTGAAGAAAACCAGTAAGATGGCAGGAGGAGAATCAGGAAGAAGACAGATGATCAACGGTAGAAACAACTTGTCAAGGAGGCATAGTAGTGTGTATTATAGGCGTCAAATACGGGAGATTCAATGCAAAGAGAGGTCAAGTGAAGGTGGCAATTGTTTTGGGTTTGGCTCATTCTTTGTCTTCCATCTTTTCTTTTGGTGCTCGTTCTCAATCTTGCCAAACATCCCAATTCTCATAATTTCAGAGTTTCTTGTGTATGTGAGAAAGAGAGAGAGAGAAAGGGTTTTAGTGTATGGATTGTGAAGCTCGAGTTGTTTGCTTCCACTAAATCCAACCACCCTATTTTGTAAATTTTTTTGTAAGTTAAATTAGTTAATGAAATGGTTTCTTTTTGATATCTTATTTCAATTAATGTCTCCCTCTCCTTCTCAAAATATTTGAAGATGAATAGATGGTGATGCCTTTTGCAATTTATTCGAGTTACATATATATGAGATCTAATTACTATTAACAACATAAAAGTTCCAAGGTTAGCAGCTAGCAAATGCTAATTGTTCTATAAAACTGATTGGCCAATCTTGTCTTGAAGAAAAAAAAAAAATCAGCCTGGTTTATTTGGGCACGGGCCATGTTGGATGTTGGCTGCTTTCACTACTTCTATCAGAATTTGATCCCTAAACCTCGATCCAGATGAATGTTAAGTTGCTTTTGATTGCCAGCATCCCATTGGTATGTTGGTTTAGGCATAAACTTCTTGAAGTTGAGTAATACATACCCCAATTGAAACCAAATTTAGGAAGTCAATAGTCAAATATGGCCGACAAGTATGAATTCTAGTTGTGGATTGAAACTTGGCCTACTCAGCTCAAGTGATGGGAATGAGTATTGTGGCTGTATGCCATGACAAATTCACCTCAAGTTTGTTGTCCATGTTAATTGTTATGAGATCCAATATGCATATTAATTTGTTAAAGGAAATAAATTTTTATTGATATTTTTGAAAAATTTTATAGTTTTATTTAAGAAATTAATTTTTTATATTTAAAATATTTATATTGTATAATTTTATATATTTTAAAAATTTATATTATTTAAAATTTTAAATTTGGAAAAATAATTCTATAAAGGGATAATATAAATTCTCGATATTATCACAGCAAATTCTTAATGCCACGGCAAAATCAGTATTAAATGACACTAATACCCTTAAAAGTCAACAGAATTACACCCTCCTCTCCCATCTCCTGCCACCATCTACCGCCCTTTCTATCTCTTCGATCTCCACCCAGGCCACGTCTACCATCTTCAGTAAATACGGGTTATGACAAGTGGTTTGAGGAATCTACAAAATCTGGTCTGTGATGCTTTCTCTATGTTTAAGTTTAACATGGTTGGGGAAAGCTTTGGAATGGTGGTTGTGCTAAAATAGATTTTTTTTTCTTCTTTTTGTTGCAAATAGAGAAGATTTAAGGGAAAGAAAAAGATCTCGGTTAGGATGATGAGGCAAAGGGGGAGGAGGGTTAAGGGCTTGTAGCCGATTTGACGGCGGAGTCGGCAGCTGTCGGAAGCAGTGGCGGCGAAAATTTGGATGACAATCGGGAAGAGAGAGTGGGAAGGAGGGTGGAGGGCGATCCAAATATTATATTAGTGGGGACCCGAACGGACATTGAATGGAAGTTGATTTTATGAAGGATAAATTTGTCAATTGACTTAAAATTGCTGCTAAATATTAATGTTATTATTTTATTAATTAATTAAAAAATTTTAAATTCATCAACGTTAAATATTTATATTTAACAACTTAACAAATTTAATGTTGCCGGTCACAATGGCCTAAAAGGAACAATTTCCCAGAGTTGTGCTGAAGCAATATGTTTTCCCCATTATGATTTTTTTTTTTTGGGTTGAATTAAGTCGAAGAAAGACAGGATAAGAACATTTATATGGGTGATGGTTATCTCAACAGGAGATTGTGGTGGAGCTTGAGCAAAATGCTATGTAATGGTAATGGTTTAATTTTATTTATAACACACAATGAAATGACCATAAGATACATGTTCCAGTGGTTTGGTGCTTGAGCTTCCTATCATTTCCAACCCAAAACCCAAAATTTTCCAGCCTCGATTGGCTCCTTTAATACTAAGATCTACCAATGACCAATAATAGATGCAAGTGGAAGTAGTCCAAAGTGGCAAACAGGTGCCTTCCTGCTTGTATAGTAGTATATCTTTCCTTGAGAATGGAAAGTCGAATTTACTAGCTAAGTTTATCCAATTCTTGAATTGTCTCTGCCAAAGACTAATGTAGTTGCCCAGTTCACTGCTACATAAAACCTGTTCCTCCAACTGACCACACGAGTCAGGTAAGCCGAGCGCCACACTAGCCAGCTCAAAAACCCCGCCATTGATATGCCCTTTTCATCCTGTCAAATATATAATCATCGAATCAAGTTAGATCAATTTTAAGAATAGCATGTTGAGACAATACTACTTCGCTAGACAGCTAACATGCCAAGGAGTTGGAGCAGTCCATTACTGAGCATTGGAAAACAAATATCACAAACCACTCTGTTACAGGCTTCCAGCCTAAAAACAGGAAATGATCATGTTCATAAACTGCATTTGGCCTGGTGCTAACCTTCATTCACTTGTTATGAGGAGTTCAAGGATTTAAATGATCTTTGTCTTTTTTCTAAAATTTATTTCTTTTGTCATTTTGTATCCTCAAAGTCTGTCAAAAATTTGTGCGTGTGTATAAATGTCATTCATTTCATATGAAATTTAAGGAGTTGGCAGTCCAATAACAAAGGTTACCTTGGACTGGCGAAGATCAACCAATGCTTTGTACCGACCAACAGATGCCATGCTTCCAAGATGCTTGTAGACAAAGGGCTCTCCCAGAGGAATGTCTTTCATATATAGTGCCTTGCCACCATTCTGCTTGCCGACTTTGTTGAACAACTCAACAAGATACTTCCCTTCCCTTTCTGCTACCTGATTCAGATATTTTAGAAGTGTAAGAACTTTACACATCTTCACATTTATTGCAATACAGATAGATAGAAATACTAATGGCTCGTCAGCTGGAAACACATTCTCAAGTAGTCGACTCCTACACAAGGTAAAAACTCCGCTCCGAGTTGCCCACAGATAGGCTTAGGAAACTCAAAAAGATTTTACTCCATGAAAAACTGATGAAATATCATACTCATAAAGAGGGAGCAAGAAAGTGGTGGATTCTAATCTACACGTCCTAACTTGGATAATCTAATTCCGATCTTCCCAAATTTCATTTGTCAATTCTACAATGGTAAATTGTCAGGATAATCAAAGTCCTCCTAAACAATGACAGATAATCAAGTTCTTCATCTAACCTGCTTTGTTTAAAAAACCACCACTTTACAATTGCATCCTCTATTATTAACTTTGTTGATTGAGCAGAAGTGTAGTGTGCATTCTGCAGACTTGATACTGCTTTATCAGCATCATTATCAATCTGAAGTTTGGTCAAGAGAAAACATGGAAGGACTACTACTTTAACCATAGACCAAATGAACAACACTGGCCTTTTATTAACTATTGTGGCTTCTGTTTTTTCATTCTTATCGTAGCAAGTGGACTCAAATTAATTGATCTAAGAACCGATCTAAGCGCAAATTCCAGTCTTGTAAAAGATTGGAGATCCATTAGGAGCTAAATTGTTACATTGTCGATGTTCAAGCCTAAATATCATACTTACAGGAAAAAGACTAAGGGGAAAAACGAAATGTCATACCAGAATTGAAAACTGAACGGACAAACGGATAACCAAAAAAGCGAATGGGAAATGGCAGCATTAAAGCTTTACCATAAAGACTAATAACATGCAAAAGGTTTGAAATGCTGAACCTGAGCCAGTGCCGGAAGCACTTGTCTTCCTGTTTGCTCAAGAAAACCAGCACAATCTCCCATTGCAAATACATCTTCAACAGAAGGAACTCGCAGCCATTCATCAATACCAATTCTGTAAAATGAAACATATTACTTCATGGTGTCCAATAACTCTGGAAAAGACTGCAGAAAACATGCACGGATTTATACCTTCCACCCTGAGACTTGGGAAGATCTAGTGACTTTACAAACTCAGATGGACCAACTCCAGTAGACCAGACAAGGAGACCATAGCTTGTGTGGAACATCACTTCCATCACTAAGGATTATTTTCTTTGAATGCACCTCTTTTACAACCCCACGTACAAGGCGAACACCACACTGATCAAATTTAAAAGGTTGTTAATCGTGCAAAACCACAAAAACATCATCATCATTTCAGGAGAAGAGAAGCATAGTTACCTTTGTCAAGTGCTTTGTGGCATATTGTCGTAATCCAACATCAAAAGATGACAAGATCTCATTTGCCTGTTAAGAAAAAAACACAGAATATGATAGTTCAGCACAAAGGCATGTCCTTAAAACTAGTTGATTGAAACTGGAAGAGAAGTTATTACCTCAATGAGAGTGACACGAATGTAGTTTTTGATGTGAGTATATCGTTGACGTACATCTCTCATTATAAAATCACTCAATTCACCACTAAACTCCACCCCAGTAGGACCACCCCCAATAACAACACAATGCAGAAGGCGCTCCTTTTCTTCTTCTGTAATGCCTGTAAGCATGCATGGAGGTTTATCAATTTAGATAAGTTTTTGCAGCTATTTATTTCCATGATCATGGTGCATATTAATAATAACAGAACAAGAACCAGTCAATTTAAAATCTCATAGTTTTGCCTATACAACTTTGCAATTATTTCTCCTGATTGGATGCTTAAAAGGGGTATTTTGAGTTTCTCAGAGAAGGTATCAATGTATCATGAACATCAAGTCAGATCGGCTAAAGAAAAACAATATAACTTAAAAGCTTATAAACATGGATATGTCAAAACATATTCTAAGGTTTATCAGAAACATTATTGTGTTTCCAAGTTGTTCATCTGTGGGCAACATTTTCAATAGTCAAATAGTTGAAAATGCTTGAATTGAATCTAAACTGAAGATTAATATTTCTGTTAACAAGAAAGGCATATATCTTGCTTAATGTGAACATACTCCCATTCAATAGAAAAGCAGTGTCAGTGTAGTCATTATTAGAGTCTCCATGCAACATAATTCATAACACTTTAGTGGATTTAGGGTGGTAAGTAAAAGGAGCCACAAACAACTTTTGTGATCCAATTGAATACTCAGGTCTAACCTTGAGTACCATATGTGTTCATGAATATACCACATGAAACTGTCATTTCTAACTGAATTTCAGATAATATCTACTCCCTTGCTATTTCCTGCCAACTAAAAATCATTTTAAAATGATAAAAGGATAATACAACAACCAAAAGAATGAATCTGGAAACGTTGGTTAACAGGTGGTCAATAATCAGAATCTACACTAAGCTTCAAGATTAAGAAAAGCAATTTTGGCCAAATATCACATAAGTCAAGCTACTCAAAATTTCTATTTCCTCGATCAAAATTTCTATAAATTTGACACCTATGTAAAGGTCTCCCCATTGCATTTTGTCTTTGGTCATCTTTTATCCCTTGGGGGAGTGATAAGGGTAATGATCACCTGGATTCTGAGAGAGCATCAGGTTCAAGAGAAGCTTCTTCCTTATCTCTTGTGCATGATTCACTTCACGGAAGAGAAAAAAGGCGTGTTCTTTGACTCCCTTAATGCCAAAGGTCAAGGGCTCAGCTCCAGCAGCAATGACAAGTTTGTCATATGCCACTTTAAAGTTGTAAGGCTCACAAGATAGTCCAGCATTTTCTACAGTCTCACAATATACCTGATAAAACAAATGAAAACGTTAACATTAGGAAGATTTTTCCATTTTGTAACTCAAAAGTCAAAAAGGACAATAGACAATGTTACTGCAAAATTCAATGGCATTCTGATCCTCTTAGTCTGATTTTCTGAACAACTTGTACTGATCACAGAACAAATGTTAGTTCTCATTTGTAAACTGTAAACTGAAAGTTTGATCAAGGAAATCTTCCTGTTTTGGTTGTATTCATGCCTTGATGTAGTATTACGTCATCACATAGCTATAAAAAAAAAAACTTAGTACCCTTTGGTACGTGGTACATGGATGCAATATGTTACTCTGCCAAAAATATTTACTATTTGGTACATGGTACAGGGTACCAGTTGACGACAGATGTATTGGTTTGCAATTCGCAGGGTTCCATGAATTAGGTAACAAGTATTATTTATCAGTTGTTTGGTGATATAGTATCTACAATAAACACAGCCAAATTTAATGATAAGCTCACCAAAATGAAGCGAAACAATATAGTCCTCGAAGATTAACATATTACCTCACCAAAATGAAGCGAAACAATATAGTCCTCGAAGATTAACATATTACCTCATGTTTATCTGTGTCAACTCCAGTGCAGGAAGCCAAGAAGAAGCAAGAATTGGGATCCTTTGCTAGTGCTTTCTGTATCTGAATAACAGGCTCAGCTACTGAACGGAATTCAAGGGTGCCAACACAAGTAGATGCAAGCAAAGGAGTGAAAACCATGTGATTCCTTGGTGATATGCAAACAACATCATATACATTAGTATCAAGCCCGTTAAGGAATCTGCACGCAGCCCATCCGGAGCCAAGGACTACTACTCTAGGCTTTTCCCCTGGTTTTGTTGCTTCCATAGAGTGGGATGCCTGCTGGTGCTTTCATGATACTCCGAATTGGAATCTTCCACCTCCACCCTCTGTGCATGAGCAAATTGATGTTGAGGAGTCATCCTCAGTCCCCTGCTCCACTTACTAGAGTAATCTATCCTCCTGATGCTTGAGAGGTATGATAGGTTGCTTCCTGCTGAGATATTTCCAGTGTAAGCTGAAGAAGGGTGCTGGTTTGCACATAATCCTTCATTTCTTGTGTCCTTCTCATTGGCAAAATTGCGAATGGCACCTCTGGATTGTCTCAATCCACTCCTTGAAAACCTTGCCAGTGCCATTTGTGACGGAATACGCGGTACTCTCTAATATCGTATTTAATATGTCACTTTACTAAAAATATGCGTTACTAAAATACACCAATTGGTATACAATTCGTGAAATTACTCAGCGAATTAGGTAACTATCACGAATCTTCCCACTAAATGTAAACTAAGCTATAATGAAAGCAATGTGTATGCAATTTAAATAAATAAGAAATGTGAGTTGTCTATATTCTTAAAGCACAAGAAAGAACACATTGGTTTCTAAGATGAACATGGTTAAGCAGCAAGTATTTTGAATGAGTTGATGACATATTCAAAGAAAAAATACTTTGTAATATTCTTCTATAAGGAAAAAACAGAGTCCAAAAAAAGGCTGAAATATTTTTCTGTTCTATAAATTCTAGCTGGCACTTTTAATAGAATCTCAGTTGGATTTGATACTCTTGAAGAAACCATTATATTCTAATTAAAAGAAAAATATGGTAAATCAGTAAAAAAAAAAATGAAAAGAAAAAATGGCAGTAAAATTATCAACTCAAAAGGCAATTATATCGATCTTGCACAAAATATAGTGAATGGATGTGTGTTTTGTGCGTGTATTGTGATTGGTGAAGGACATTACTGATTGGAGAAGAAGAAAGGTGGTGGTGGTGGTGGAGGCGGGCGGCTGGCGGGTAGGTGAATTGATACAAGGCACGTGTCCACGATCTCCAGATGCAGCAACTCCTCTTTTTTCGGACAATTTTATGTTAGTCTTTGTCCTGACTTATTTTAATGTTTTTTTGGTGGAGTCTTGAGGAACAAGAAATTAGAAGTCTTCAAAGTAGACCAGAAAGAGTTGTTTAATGTCTTAAAAAAGTGTGGTTTGAATTTACTACTCAACTGTTATTAGTACTCCTAGGATTTATTTAAAAAAAAAAAAAACTACCTACGAAGGATTGAATAGTTTGTGTAGAAAAAGTTTGAATTCGTATTTGAGATTTGATTTGTCATCAACAATCGTATCTCATTGATGAAGAATTTTTAAAAATTTATATTTTTTATTTCAAAAATAAGAAAGTAACATAATTCGAATTCGAGATGCATAATAAGAATTTGTAAAAATTGGTGTAAACCTAAATTTTTAACCAGAGGTATTATAACAAAAAGTACTAAACTAGATTGCTAGCGTTGTTGCAACTTGTAACGAGGTTTATTTTAAGGAGGTGGCGGTGGAAATTGGGCTGAGGAAAAGAATAGCAGAAATGGAAAGAGGAAGCAGAGTCGCAATTTCCATCCAGAGGTTTTATGTCCGAACGACGTCGTTGTTATTATGTATATGTGAAAACGACAAGGCTTTTGTTTCGCTCGGCTAGAGGAAAGTTGGTCATTTTGACTCATTTTACATTAGGGCAACAGTGAGTCGCCGTCACTCGCGCGGAGAGTTTTGCTGGGAACTCTCGTATGACAGTTTTGTGCTTCTTATTTTGGAAAATATAAAATTTTTTATATGTATCAAGTATATGATTTTACTATATATTTTGTAGTCAATATTTATTTACATACCAACTAGTAGATGAAATATTGTATATTTTGGTCTATATAAATTTTTTCTGAAAAATGATTTATAAAAATACAACTTGTGTACCACTTGTCAAAGTCAGCAAAATTGTATTGAATTATAGATACTTCATTTTAGGTACTCGATTGGTCATCCTTCTTTTTTAAATCTAGTGAATTTAGTGACAATATATATCGATAATTTTGTCATTTTATCATTTCGTATTGATACATTAATTTAAATTTTTTTGGTTATAATTTTTCGTCCTCCATAGTATCAATGGTCCTGGTGTTACCCTATAAGGAAATCTAAACTCCGGTAAGTTCAAAACTTGTTTAGCTAAATTTGAATTTATGTGTAATTTCAATTATTCAACTCTATTTAACTATTAAAACAAATGAGTCATACACGGATCTTATTACTTGATTTAATTAAGAACTAATTTGACTAAAATTTTTAATATTTAAAAAATTAATTATATTAGAAATTCTAGATACACGTATTATATTGTGTAATTGATCTAAAAATTTATAATTCCAATTTAAAACACATGCATAAATATCAATTGTACATAGAGAAATTTTCATAAAAAATTAAAAGTTATAACATAGTAATACTAAGACTCCAGAAAGTTTGGATGATTTGGACATGGGTCTACCTCGTATGTCCATTAGGTATCAAAATCTCAATTAGAGACATAACAATATTAGTCGAATTGGAATATGCGACAAGGATATACAGGTTCCAATAAATTCTTATGTAAACCTACAAAAACTATAGGTTCCATATGAGTTTACGATGAAATTCACGTAAGACTCACAATTTATGTGTGAATACTAAGATTTATGTAAAAATTTATCACAGATTTCAGTTTTAAATCTAACCCATTAAGGTGTTAACATGTCTACCCATGCTTATTTTAGGTTTACTTTAGTACAGATTTGATTCTCATAAATTCGTAATTTCAAAATATTCTCAGAATCTATTTCAGCCATCGAAGGAGTAAAGGATAATTACCACATTTCTTCTTTGGATTTTTTTTTTTCAAATTTCCTTCTCTCATTACACTGACCCAAAAAAAAAAAATTTCTTTATGCTTTACATTACCCATAGAGAAATTAAATTTGTACCATAATTCTATACAAAAATTAAAAAAATCACTATAAGAATAAGGAAAAATTAAAAGATTGTGAAGTTAAATACAAGAAAATATATAATTTCACATTATTTTTGATGTATACACACTAAAGCGGTTGTACCCCTACCTTTGGGTTCTGATTCCGCCCTAACTTTAAGTAAAATAATTATACCTAATTACCTACCATTTCTGGTAAAAAAAATGCAAACTAGTATGGTTAGGGAAAGATTTAGGTAGATCTGGTTTTTGGCCCTACTTGTAGACCTTGTGGTGTGAATTAGATGTTATGAAATCTATGACATAAGCTGATGTAAGTAAGATTTTATAAAATTTAATTTTGACCGCATGATCTACATGTGAAGTCAAAAATCGAATTTATGTAAATTTTTTTCGTATGGTTAAACGAACATGGGAGGGTATAGTTTCATGTCAAATAGGTCGGCCATTCGAAAAACGTTTGAACGGCCCAAATCGAATTCCACGTTTTCTAAGTCCAAACATTTAGGAGGATCCGCCGACTTTTATGATGTCTTTCTCTTATGAAAAGACATCCCAATTGGATTCGCTACTTGGAAGAAGAAATAGCAATGCTTAAGAAACGTTTGTTACAATCTGCGTGTGATGATTTAATCACTTGCGATCGACAACAATTCCTTGCAGCTTACGCTTTGGTTGTTAAATAATAAATCTTCGAAACACACATGAAGGGTGTGTTCGTTTGGATTGAAAATATTTTCTTGAGGAAAATATTTTCCTTACATGAAAAAGTCTATTTTTCATAAAATTTTCCGGTGTTTGGTTGACAAAATGAAAATATTTTGAAATAAAAAATTTTAACGGTTTTATCTTTAATTTTATAAATACAAGTTAAACAAACTTAAAACAATGGTAATAAATACCTTACAAGTAATTGTAATTAATAAAAAATTGATTTTTTTCAAAATTAAATGATAGTACAATATAGTAGTAAAATATGCATAATAATAGTTATATTAGTGTGGGACCCATAATTGAGAGAAAAACGAATGAAAACGAATTAAAAACGAAAATAAGTTTAGCAAACGAAATTTTATTTGTAAGTATTTAATTCTTTTACATTCGAACTTTTCTCTACAATTATCTCGGTCCCACATCTAATATCAACTATTCCGTAAGTTATTTTACTAGCCAGAGAAAGGAAAATTGGAAAATATTTTCCACTGGAAAATATTTTCCGGTGTTTGGCATCAAAAAATTTTCAGGAAAATATTTTACTGAAAATATTTTCAATCCAAACGAACACACCCGAAATGTCAAATAATTAACAAAAGACAAAAGGCAGAAAACGAGTGGCATGTTACCTCACAGACAATTCAATACAATTTGACTATTTTAGTGTGTATTTTTGGGCCATTGAATATAATTATGTTTCAGCAATGATACCTAGAAAAATAAGACATAATTTTCTACAAATTAAAAATTTAGTAATTTAAAAATAATTTAGTAATTTATATTTAACATGTTTAGTTCATGTAAAATGAAAATGAACAAAAAATAGTTGTAAAAATCTCCTATTTTCTATTTAGTTTTATAAATGAATAAAATAATGTATGAGTTGATTAAAGAAATTTGACAATTCATATAAATTCTCTTATACTCCTGAAATAAAAAAAAACAAATAAATAAAAAGAATATGTGCAATCATTAGAAATTAATTAAAAATAGAATAACTTTGAACACAAATTGTTGGAGGACATTTTTGTCAAAACAAATATCCATAACATCTTTTTATAATTATTTATATGATGGAATCTTTTAAGAGGGGGCAAAGTGTACATTATTTGGGTTCAATGGGCAAAGAGCAACCATAGTGTAGGTTCAAGGGATAAAGTGTAAGTAACCCCATAATATTTGAGTTTTTGCCAAAGGAAAAACATACTCCGTTTGGATCACAAATTTTTTATTTTTCAAATAATTTTTTGTAATATTATTAAAATGAGATAGAAGTAGAAATATGTTAGAAGATCTAACTCTTCTTAAAATAGAATAAGAAAAAAAAAAGTTTAATTACACTATGTCCTTGTATAAATTTGATTGTCTCAATTTACCTCTTATAAAAAATTTATTTACATATAGTTCCTTTTGACTAAGGCTCAAAACCAACAATTAAAAAAATATTAAAAAGTGACACAAATTTATTGAAATACACTCATATAATTTTAAAATTAATTTTACTTTATCTTTTGTATATGCACCCGCAAAATTATATTTTACCCCATGTTGATCCTAAACAATAGAATCTCATAGAATTCTTAGGTAATTTTCGGTGGTAGATTCCATTGGTGGTGGTATCGTCTCGATCCGCAATCAAAAAATTTTCTACCGACTAAATCTGAACTTGAACTTTTTTCAAGATTATAACTATATATATAGCAATAAAAACTAGTAAAAAATTAGTAGAAAGTCACCAAACTTGAAAGACCCATGGACGCTTTTTACTTATACATGATTAGAGCATTTATAAATTCCACACAAAATTGCTTCAATATAACTTCTAGAACAAAAATAAAATAACAATTTCACTAAAAAAAAAAAGAGCACATACACGATCTAGACTATGTTATAAACGGTCAATAAAAAATTATCATAAGAATGGATGACAAATAGATTAATATGTTAATTAATTGGTAAACAATAAAGACCTTTCGAAATAAGAAAATTTTCATTCGAGAATTTTATCAAACTTATTTTACAAGGTAAAGTGGAAAATTAGGACATTATAAGGGTAAAATGTAACTTTTTACTATTTTAAGATGTAAACTATGACTAACCTTAAAATTATACAAGGCTAGCTTAGTAATTTAATGCTTCTATCTAACGTTTTGACTAATAGATAATTTTGACCATTATAAATGTATATAAATTTTTTTTCGGGGTACAAATTGGAATACGGTCAAATTTATAAAATTTAAAAGTGTAATTAACCCCTCCCAAAAAAAAAAAAAAAATAGAAGCGAAGGAAATAGGACATGTATTGACCCGAGGCAACCGTTTCTCTCAAGTTTGGAGAGGAACTTATTTCTTAAAAATAGCTTCAGAGTTACTTTTTAATTACTGTCCATAATTACACAATGAATCATAAATTGTTCAACCAGGCAGCTTGTTCAGAAACTTGTGTCAATTCTCGTTGTTCTAATTATTTCTATAGTTAACAATTATGCAGCGAAACTACTTTTATCAAATATCTTTTGATTACTACAAATTCTAGTCTTTCCAGATGTCTATATCTTAGTTTATTTACCTAACTATCCATAATTTAAAACTTAATTCGGATCATAATCAAGTTGCTGCTAGAAAATCTTCTTGGGAATTGCCTAAAACTCTATTTAGGATCATGGCTAATCGCACCCCACCTTGAGCAATTCGTTTCATCACCAGTGGCAGTCTTGAATTGAAGTAATTGTCTGTAATCAAAGAAGTCAAACATATCATTTCTTAACCACTGCTATTTTTGACTTAATTGGCAATCATATAATAAATAAGATCGTCACAAAAATTTGCATCAATTAATGTGCATGTGCCAAGTCAAAATAAAATTTAGACTCTGCTACATTAGTCCTATAGTGACGTGCATATACCAACTGGAAATAAAATCTGTCCGTATTTCATGTTGGAGACCGACAGATATGGAAAATATTTATGTAAATTTGATCTTTAATTTTACTTGTAGATTTTGTGGTCAACATCTTAAAAAATCTTACTTATATAAGTTGATATTATAAATTTTCTAAAATTTAATTCACATTATAAGATTTATAAATGGGATCAAAGATCGAATCTATTTAAATATTTGCCGACAGATATCGTGTTGGATTGGTGTGCATACACTTTCATCCATCCATTTTTTTTTTTCCAAAAAATCATGGGGTTTTTGGACAAAAAGAGGATTAATTATTTAAACTATTTGTCATACCAGATAGAGTCTCCCCTGCCTCCACTCCCTTATAACCCCATTTGCAAGCAATGTTAATACTTTCTGTTGCATATCTGTGCGTACAAGAAAAAAGCATCCTTGAGAAATTACAATAACCTACGTCTAAATTTTGGCACCAGAAAATTGAACTCAAAGAGAATGAGAGAGAAAGCTCACTTATTTACACAAGTATAGAGATGACCACTACATTCCCTCCAGGATTCAAGATCATCTGACCAGATTCCCTGTTCCATGAAAATTTACAAAATCAAATGGTATTTTATTGTAAGCATGGCTCGGTATCTGGGCCAAGTTGCATCTAGAACGGTCCATGAAATGATACCTTAGTTTGGACAAATCAAGCAAAAATGAAAATTGTGGATTATGTCCATGTAATGGGGCTGCCTTTCAATTTTTGTTTCCTCTAAATGTATTAAGGCAGAAAATATATGTATTATTGTTATAAAAAGTTTTTTTATTCAAAGGAAAATTCTTATAATGAAAAGTAAAAAATAAGATCAATTCAAAAAAATAGCAAATAGAATTTCGTTGGTTTCATTCGGGAACTTAACCTTAGAATGACTATCCTATAAAATTCAAGGAACAATTAATAATACCATGTCTAGTACCACGACTTAAAACCACTCTTGATTGTAAGTGGTAAATTAAAACATGTTAGTGTAGTAAGATAATTAGGGTAAGTAATATAAATTAAAATTGGATTATATCTCTAATTCCGACCTATTTGGGCAATTCTTTGGTAAAAATTAATCCCTTATAGAAAAATAAACTTGTTGCAGAATTTGCTACATGTGATGCAACTGCTACAACGAATAATTAATCTCTTGTTTCCAGTGATGTTGCATTATGCATTAAGAAAACTACTTAGTGGACTTGATCTATGGTGTCACTTGTAAACTTTATAGTGTAGATTTAAATATTATGGAATCTGTGACATCAACTGATATAATCAAAATTATATAAGATTTAATCTTGACTGCTAGGTCTACAGGTGGGGTCCAAAATCGAGTTTATGGTAGTATTTTCCATGCATTAATTAGTGTTTATACAATAGACAAATATTGGATTTTCAAATCTCAATATATCCACCAAGAACCTAATTAAACATGTTATAGGTAGAATAACTACAAGTATTTTTGTTTTTAGACCCCTCTCCCACTACGCTTAATGACTCAACTCAAATCAAACTCTGCGAAACTATTTTACCATCTAAACAGCACTCTGTTATCACAAGTATATAATGTACTTACATCTGTGAAGTTACTCTCGATGTCTTGTTCAAGGAGGTCAATTTCTTTCCCGTAGTAATCTGCTGCAGCAGTAAGAATAATCTCTCTGTCCCACACCTAAACATACATAAATATTCACCCAAAAAAAGAAGAAACAATTAATCTTCTTTAGAAATTTGTAAATCATTAAAACGATAAATTAATCAGTGGAATAATTAAAAGATGATACAATAGACAATAGTACTACTCACATGATGCAGATTTGATTTGTGCCTAAACCATCGCAAATTTATGGTGTTTCCTCCTTCGTCACTTGTAAAGCCAACATGCATCGGCTGAGACAGCAAAATGAAACAAATGCAATGGATCATGTTACAACTTCATAAATAGCAATCACAATAAAATTCAAAGCAAATCGAATAACAAAAAATAAATAAAAAATGCCAATAAGCGTTTACTTAGGTAACGGTAAATAAGACAAACACATCATTAAAAAGTTCTTGTATTCAACTGTAACTTCGGTTAATTAGACACCGTACCTGATGAATATCTCCCATAAAGTGTGAAAGAAATAGTAAGGCCTCTGTCATGTTATCTATATGCTCATAGAAAGAAAACAATAATGAATAATTATGCAAAATTGGAACTAATTGATCAACACTAATAGCATCCAAAAAGGGTTAGCTAGCATTGCATGTGTTAGGAACGAAAGAATATATTACAATATGTATA
This sequence comes from Cinchona pubescens, assembly GCA_025175665.1. Lineage (NCBI taxonomy): Eukaryota > Viridiplantae > Streptophyta > Magnoliopsida > Gentianales > Rubiaceae > Cinchona > Cinchona pubescens. The sequence goes on from JANKKI010000250.1 coordinate 510,891, forward strand.
AATCAGGGATCAATACAATAGGTATATAAGATGCCTTTATATAAGTTTACAAGAAAATATTCTAAATCACATAAATATGATAAGTCTTGCTAATAATGACAATCGGACTAACAAGGTAAGCAACTAATCTAAGTAAATAATTAGGAAAATTACATCAATCAAATATTTATATAATACAATTAATAATTCCATATCTTTGACATCTCCCCTCAAACTCAATATGGTATTAGAAAACCATTTATAATTGAGTTTGAAATAAAATTTGAGAATAGAAAATCGAAACCGTGTAGACAAGAAAACCAAGAACCAAAATCGAAACGAAATTAAAATCGACTGAAAACTTGAAAATTAAAACCAAGAGAACTTGAAAGTTAAAAATCGAGAGAACCCGAAAGTTAAAAAGATGAGATAACTCGAAGGTTGAAAACCAAAAGAACTTGAAAGCTCAAAACCAAGAGAACCCGAAGGTTGAAAACCGCGGAGAACCTGGGGTTCAAAAACGAGAGAACTTGAAGGTTGAAAGCCAAGAAAGAGAACCTGAAAGTTCAAAATCGAATAAATCCAAAAGTCGAAAACTAAGAAAAACCCGAAACTTGAAATCAGGAGACCCGAGGTTGAAACCAGAAGAGTCAAAGGTTGAAAATAAGGAGACCCGAAATTGAAATAAGGAGAACCTAAAAGTTGAAAATAAGAATTGGAGCATAATCGGAGCAAAATATATTTACAAGTGCTCAAATAGGCGGAAGTCTCAAATATTATATATATATATATATATATATATTTATTTATTTAATTATAAGTGGAGGTTCTAATACCATGTTAGGAATGAAAGAGTATATTACAATATGTATAAATTAAGGCTCAATACAATTGGTACATAGGATGCCTTTATATAGGTTTACAAGAAAACATTCTAGATAATATAAACATGGTAAGTCTTGTTAATGAAAACAATCGAACTAATGATGTAAGCAACTAATCTAAGAAAACAATTAGCAAAATTACATCAATCAAATATTTATATAACATAATTTAATAATTCCATATCTTTGACAACATGAAATCTCCGTTTGGACAGCTATTTTGTGAATATTATTTGAAATAAATAATGTAATAATTCTTTTGATGTAATATATATAAGATAAAAATATAATTAAAAAACGTGTTAGAAACTTTCTGTCCAGACAATGGATTAAATTTCTTACGTCGGCGATCGGAAGATCCATGATGATAATGTGAAAGCTGAGTGGTACCTGAAATTTTGGATGGCACCAGCAACACACATATCCTCAACTCCATGTTGATCATGACAGTCCCCTTTTAGGCCAAAATCAAAATCATATTTTAGTTAATTTATTTTGGCATGTTAATTTTTAATTTTTTTTTTTTTAAAAAAAATTGCATAAAAATATGCTTACTTTCATAATCAAAATTGCAGGCTTTATCTGGGGTGTCGATGAAATGAAGAGGGCTTGTCCAGCTATATTTGTGCCAGTGCCTTACTTGGTCAGGCCATACACACAGGGCTGATAAGTCCCCATTGACATAGTCAGGTAACAACATTTTGACTGCATGGGCTGCATCTTTTTCCAGGAGACCCTATTTACATATAGGAAATAATTCATATTCCAAATATAGTTAATTAAATTTCAGATGATATCTCCCGAATTCTACAATACGTCCAAGAAATTGAAAAAAAAAAAAAATTTATTAAGTCAAAGTACACTTTTGTTTTTTTAATTTGTACGGCAATATTTCTATCCTTACTCCTATTTGGAATTATTTTCTCCATGAAAATTGGAAAATGGTAGTGAGACTCGAAACCGAGTGCCTTAAAGTTAACCCCTGGCCAACTGGTCTCAGACCAGTTGGTTTCAATGTACTTTACTTACCATATGCATTTTAATGCGAATTACCAATGAAAAAGAAAATAACTATACAATTTCATTTGGACCAAATTATTGGATTGTGAGCTGCATATTAGGGACTCAGTAAAGCTTCAGATTGCATTTACCTGTGCAATTTGGCATGTCATCATATGACCCTCTTTGCTCCAAGCTCGAACACCAAGTTTTGGAATGAAAGCGAAATAAAGAAAGAAAATGATCCATAATGAAGAAGACAATGTCGACAAGCCTTTGAAATTTGACATTTTGACGAATGATCAATTTGTTTTCTTGAAATTAAAACTAGAAAGAAAGACCCCCTCTTGATGGGGGTTGTTTAATATATAACATCATATATAACATAACAGTTGTAACAAGAAAATATTGCACAAATAATAAAAGATACCAATTGAGTGCAAGCTAGAAAGTCTACTTATTTTTTGAAGTACAATGCAAGTTGGTTGTCAAAATAAGCAAGATATAAGCATATTCCAAGGCATCTTAGCCATACAAAAGAATGTGACAGGAAGTCTTTAGCAGTTACAATTTACAAATAGAAAGTAGCCCTTCTGTTGGCTTAATGAAAAAGTTGACTTAAAAGGGGAATATTGGTAGTAAAATTAGGTAGTTCTTGATTTCTTGACGTGAGGGAAACTCTATGCCATTAAGATAGTGCACCCTTTTGTCTAAGTTTGTGATGTTTCTCCCTAGTAGCTGCATCTGCATCCTTATCTCCAGTCATTCTTTTTGTTAAATTGATAGGTATGCAGTGCAAATTGGGAGAAAAACAGCAGCCAGATGGACCCCAGATTGCGTCAGTTCGTTTTCCCATAATTGACTCGTGGCTAAATGAAAGCATGAGTTTGATTTTAAACAGGTTTTAAGATTTCTCCTATTGATAGACGTTACTAATATATGTTACAAAATTTGTTAGTGGTTTTATTTAAATGTAGAGAAAGAATAACATATCTCGTACTAACTTTCTTCTATCAAAATAAAATAATAATAATAATATTATTATTATTAGTATTCCACAATAACCTATTTGCGAAACTAAAACGTTGCATGATATATGTGGGTGGTAACTTATTTAAATGATAAGAAAAGACTAATTTTTATTCTTTATACCTTAATAAATTGTTAATTGTACACAGAGATCTAGAACCAAATTTTAGAATTTACGTATTTGTGGGTTCATGGAAATAGGGTTAGGTTCCTCTCAAATAATTAGAAAGAATTTCTCTCCAATATATCTTATAAAAATATAATTTAAAGATATTTTTTTAAAAGTCATATCCATTCATAATCTAACTTATTACATATATTTGCTATATATAAAATTTAAAAATAAATAAATTAAGTTTTTCCGTTCGATTAAACGTTCTAATTTTATTTTTCTTAATTTTGATCCATTTTACACCATTCAAATATTTCGTGCAAATTAAATAATAAAACATTTACAAATAAATTTAGTTTTAAGATATGTTGATCTACTCATCAAAACAAAATTATTTATGTAATTTGATAATTTTTATAAATGTTAGTTATTTAAATATAATAGATCATCGGAGGAAATTAGAGAGAAGTGTACTTGAAAGGAGTCTAACCCCATGAAAATCTGGAGAATTCTAAAGATGTGAATATATGGGTAGTTTTTACAGTCATATTACGGAACCATTATGTTGCGCTTTAAGAGTTGTACGGGACAAGTTTTAAAATATAAAATATTGTTATGTACAAAATTTTAAAGTACAACAGGATATTTTAAAAAGAATTATAGAATTTTTCAAATGTATAACTCTTAATTTAAGTTAGTTAATTATGTAAACACAAAGAAAGGCATTACGTTGTCAAAACATAGAGAGAAAATAGAAATTTTGATTTGTAATGTGGGAGATGATAAAAAGTTCCGCAATACATTATTTTCAGGGAAAAAATAAATAAATAATCACAACAGTGTAAACCTTAAATTTCAGAGTTGAATTTAGACAATGGGGCTAAACAGTTCGCGCATCCACAATAGTAATTCGGGAAAGGATCAAGCTATCCTGAAAGGATATGTTTCTCTATCCTAAACAGAGGAGCAGTTTGCCTTTACAATAGATAAATCCTGATGCCTTTAATGATGCATGTTAGAATTCTTTACGACATAAAATGAAATGAATAGACAAAAAATTCAAGAACTAACGACTAAAATAAGTAAATCTTGGATTATTTTGATTTAATCAAAGACCATGTTTTCAACAAAAACATTTCTTTTAACACTGCTTTAGAAGAATTCGCCCAGCCAAATTTACTAATTCACTTCAAAAACAACAGAATGAAGACTTATTCATAGTTACCGAAAACTCTTCTCATTCTTACGAATTATGTACCTATTCATGCGTATCGAAATACAATTCATACTAATAATTGTATCCCAAAACGTGGCGACTTAACGTTTTGAAATGTTAAAGGTAGAGAATCCTTATTTATTAAGAACATATTCTCTAAATTTACCTAATTATAACTATTTAGTATTAGATTGAGGATAATAGTTCTTGAAAGTTAGAATATTTGTTAGAAATTTAATACTATATACTATCAACTATCTTCTTATCCTATAATATAGCAATTTTTTTTAAGAAGTGGCATATTGCGACATATTGACTAAACTTATCCCTACGTATTTGATACTTTTAAAAATGGTGAATTTCATTTCCATACCCGTACTGTTTTTCCTAACGTACCACATTTCTGATAAATTTGGACTTACCTCCTAGATTGCTTCCTGGTGAGGGTCCTAGTATGGAGCCGAGTTCCTCGCTTAGCATTCCTACAATCTCCTATCATAGTCGGCTTCGGTACCTCCTAGATTGCTTCCTGGTGAGGCATTTCTGTAGGCGAATTTGCATGCCAAATTTACACTTTGAGAAAAAAGCATACCTGCAAAAGAAGCACTCCAACTACCTAGTGGGTTGTCCTACTAATATAGTAGTTGATAAAATAAATTTATCAATTTAATGAAGGTACACAGAAGGAGAGCTTTATAATGCAGAAGTTTAGATTTCAATAAAGCCCTGTTGCTAAATTACTGAGGTGCTTTATAAGCATTAAAAAAATATTTGCTCCACTGATTTGCCAAAGGATAAAGAAAGCAGAAAAAGAAATTTATTGACAGCATGTTTACCAACTTAATGTCTGTTAATGCACCAATCAGTAATATGGCCTACTTTAATTTCACTTCCCATATAGAAACAGAACAGCCAGGGAAACCCAAACTTCCCATCAGAGAGCATGGACCAACACGGAAACAGAGACACGGATTGAAACATGTACTCATGAATCTGGACAGAATGTGCTATTCCAATATTCCCAGGATGAGATTTCATCCGTAGTTATTGAAAACTCTTCTCACCTCTGCATACCAATTCATGCGCTATATCGAAATACGATTTATTTGCGTTTCGAAATGCGACGATTTTTGTTTTAGAACGTTAAAGGTAGCAAATCCTTATTTATTGAGAAAATAAGAAAATATTCTCTAAATTTACCTAATTAGAACTATTTAGTATTAGATTGAGAATAATAGTTCTAAAATGTTAAACATTTTTTTAGAATTGAGGATAATTTATTTGGATTGAGGATAATAAATGGATTAAGGATAATATTTTTTTTATAAAATATCTATCGCTCTAAGAAAGTACTATTAAATGATATTTTTTTAACCTTTAATTTTAGTGTCATATTAATGAAGAAAAAATTATATAATTTATATATTGATGTAAAAGGTTATAGAGGAGGTAGAAGTAATAAGAAGGGCAATGATCTGGGCAGAGGAAGTTGGGTGGAACAAAATCAACATTAGTTCGAGCAATGAAAGGATGGTTCAAAGGCTTTAGAAAATGGATAGAGATGATGCTTGTTCACCATCTACCTCTTTATAGGGTGGAAAACATTCTCTTTTCTGCACAAATATGTTTTGTGATACTAGTGTCAACCAACTATTGTTCAAGGTTACTTACTAAGTTGATTTCAAAAATAATTGCAGACAAGTTCATTTCTAAAGTATCATTTGGGAAGTTATTAATCTCGGTAACATGGACAGCGTTTCCTTTCTTGAATTTTTCATGTTGAGGTACATTTTTGCAATCCTTGGTTAGATGCCCAACCTTATTACAATCCTTGGTTAGATGCCCAAAATGGGTAGGATGGCTTAACAGGAGTACACTTAGCCCCTCTATATACATCTAAAAAAATAAATTCTATGTGACAACAGTAGATACTACTTTTATGAAAATAAGCGAAAACAATCTAACTGCATATTACATTAAGAATGATCCTAAACTACCACAATGGACTTCTTGTAGTTCTTCCTTGCAGTGATTGGAATCATTTGTGGGCTGGCCATTGTTGAATGTGGGTGCAGAAGCGCTACCAGGCAAATAATGCAATGGTCACAGAGCATGCCAGCTATGTGACCCGTGACATCCTCCTCCACCCTGTTTTGGCGACGTCCTTATTGCCTTTGACTTCAAATAATCTTCAATTATCTACTGAAAGACCTCAAGGTCTGTTGCTCTTTCCCACGTGCTCTCCTCATCTCCATAACCCTGCCATTTAATAAGATACTCCTTATGGTACTTCCTAGAGTGCATGTGGATCATGTCTTCCAGAATGGTTTCGACAACTCTCTTCCCTTTGACTTTGGCATGAAGGTCTGTTTTACGGGACTGTCCTCTAATAGGATCTTTCCTATCCTCATGATACGTCTTCAAGATGCTCACATGGATTATCGGGTGTATTTTTTACTAAGTTGGGATGTCTACCTTGTAGGCCACCTTCCTAATTCGCTGCAAGATAGTAACAGGGCCAATGTATTTCAGCAAAAGTTTGGAATCTTTGCCTCTCAAATATTGGCTTTGTCTTTGATTAGAAAGCCTTACTATTACTGTCTCTAAAGCCACTTAAAATTCCACAAAATGTGTGTCTTGGTTCGCAAACTTCTTCATACGCTTTGCAACCCTCTCAAGATAACTACGAGCAATGTCTACATTTTGCTTCTATTCTTGAGAGAAGTTCTGTGCCCTTGGGGATTTGTAGTTTCTATCAATTCCAACTATGTGGGGTCGTAGAGGTTGTACCCAGTTACAATCTCAAAAGGACTCCTGTTGGTGGAAGAGCTCTTTTAAGCATTGAAGCATAGTTGAGCAGCATTGAACAACAACACCCAATTCCTCTGGTTAGCTGTCACAAAATGCTGAAGATATTCCTCCAACATACTGTTGAACTGCTCCGTCTAGCCATCCGACTATGGGTGTGCCGTTGAACTCACGCATAATTTAGACCAAGGAGTTTGAAGAGTTTGGTCCAAAAATTGCTAGTGAACCGCGAGTTTCGATCACTCACCAACTCCTTGGGTAGTCCCTAATACTTTACTGTGTGTTTGAAGAAGAGTTGTGACGTCTCTTCACTAGATACATGTTTGGATGCTATAATGAAAGTTGCATACTTGGAAAAGAGATCGACCAACACCAAAATTGTAGCAAGATCTTCGACATTTTGCAAACTATGAAGTTGAGTAAAACGCTTTCCTAAGGTCTTTCTGGCACCGGCAAGGGTTGAAGTAGCCCTCATTTCTTTTGTTAGTCAGCTCATGTAGCCATCCACATCGTCTTGCATTTGTAGCTAGTAATAGCCTCGTTGCACCAAAGCTAACGTCTGTTCTATTTCGGGATGGCCAGCTCAGAGAGTATCGTGGCACTTCTTGATCAGGTTCTTTTGCAACTCACCACATTTTAGGACGTAAAGGCGGTTTCTTTTGGTCAATAGGAGGCCGTCATTGAACCAAAATTGCGTAGTTTTACCTTGCTTTACTAGCTCAATCAATTACTGTGCACTGGGGTTTTTTTATAAGAGTTCTCGTACTTGTTCTTTAATGTTGGTAGAAACCTGGCTCCCTTGCAACATAGCACTCATAATAGCATGGCACATACTTGCTAACTCTGTATTGTGATTAAGAGCATCCGCTACCTGATTGGTCTTCCCTGATCTGTACTCCAACATGAAATTGAACTCTACCAACAATTCTTGCCATCGTATTTGTGGCTACTTAGTTTGGACTGCGTCATAAAATAGCTCCCTGCTGTATTTCCGTCTTCACCACAAATGGCGCCCTTACAAATAATGCCTCCAAAAGACAGGCAATGCACCACGACCAATAACTCTTTCTCGTGCCCAGAAATCTCTGCTCGACATTATTCAGCTTCCGACTTTCATAGGCCATAGGATGGCTTTCTTACATTACGACTCTGCCCAAAGCGAAGTCTGAAGCATCCGTGTGCACTTCAAATGGTTTGGTCATGTCGGGTAATGTAAGCACGGGATCTGCGAATATACTTTTCTTCAACTGGTCAAATGTTGCTTGGCATGAGACATCCTGACTCCATGCTTTCTCTTTTTTGAGCAAGTCCATCAGAGGTATGGCTATCTTGATAGAGCAATCTTTCACAAAATGCTGATAGTAGTTGGCAAGGCCAAAGAACGATCGAAGTTTTGTGACACTGTAGGATGGGTTCCACTCTTCAATAGCTTGAACTTTCTTGGGATCTATGCGGATTCTGCCAAATTCAATAATGTGCCCCAATAAATCTATCCGCTACTGTACGAATGAGTACTTCGATGTTTTGGCATAAAATTCATGCTCCCACAATCGTGTCAGCACCTTCCGCAAGTGCTCCAAGTGTTCTTCCAATGAATTATTATAAATCACTATGTCATCCAGGTACACCACTACAAATTGGTCGAAGAAGTCCCGCAGTACCTGGTTCATTAGAGTACAAAATGTTATGGGGGCATTGGTCAGATCAAACGACATTACCAAGAATTCATAACCCCATATCTCGTCACGCAAGTTATTTTGTGTTCATTACCTGTCTTGATTCGAACCTGCCAGTATCCCGATTGCAGGTCAATCTTGGTAAAACAATTAGCAATAAGTGGTATCAAGTACTTGTTACTTGTTATTTACTGTTATCTTGTTAAGTGCCCAATAATCCATACACATATGAAGCGAGTGATCATGTTTCGTCTGGAATAACACAGGTGCTCCAAATGGTGACTTTGCTGAAAAATCATGCCCGAATCGAGTATCTCACCTAATTGTTTTTGAAGCTCAACTTGCTTCTATTGTGACATCCTGTATGGTGATCATATAAGAGCCTTGCACCTTGGAACTAACTCGATTTCAAGATCCACTTCTTGTCTTAGAGAAAGGCATTTGGGTAACTTATCTGGCATCATGTCTTCAAACTCTTCCAAGACTGTTATAACTAGTTGTGGAACTGGTCCAGATGTCTTTTCAATTTCTTCTCATCGGAGTTGATACAAATATGTTATTTTATTGTGCTTCAACCCTTCTTCAGTTGTATTGCGGAGATGCTTCTGCTCTCAAGCTTTCCAATAACTGTGCGGATTAGGTAGGGTTAGTCCCAAAAGAAATCAAGTAGTCCCCGTAAGGAACCCCACAATTCCGCAATCCTTGTGTCATGTGGGAACTCCAGACTAAAGATGAGCTCGAAGTATCCATCTTTACCATAGAGAAACTAGTCCTTGCTTCAAGTGGACTAGCTTTCATCGCGACACTTTTGGCAGCACCAATGATTGGTTGAGCGGCAGACTTTATAGCCTTGACCCTGCCTGTAGATTTCTCCAATGGCAAGTTAAACAGCTTTGCATCACCACTAGCCAAATAATTGTGGGTAGCCCTGGTATCTATCAATGCGTGGATTGGCTTCCGGTTTACCCTTAAATCAACATACATCAAGCCCTTATTCTTGCTCCACTTTTGTTCGATCTATTCTATTTCATCTTCTTGTAACTGTGGTACAACTGGCTTAACAACGGTGTGGTTCCTTGATTTGGTAATTGCTTTAGTTGTTGGTAACTTCACCTTGGTCTCATCTGGTGATTGGGAAATCATGTTGCACTTGTAGAGAATGCTTTCATGGCATCCCCTTCTTCTTCTTCCACAGGTTCAAATTCTTTTTCTACCCTTTTTTCAGACGATGGCTCTTCATGTCTAGTGGGATCATCTTTTGAAAGTATTGCATTCAACAGTTCTTATTTTCAGCACTGCCAAATCATATGATGACCCTAACAAAGAAAAAACCCTTTTTTCGGTGTATCCCTCTTTGGCTTGTTATCCGGCGGCTTACCTCTGAATTGGCCTCCATGGGCCCTAACTTTTAAGGTGGAATGTTGCTTTCTTCCACCTTTTATGTTGGTAGACCCAAAGTTTCTGTTTTCCTTGGATTGGCCATTCAGTTTGTCTCTTTGGGTCTCAGTTGCATGATAATTCACAAAACTTTTAGCTTGAATAATGGCAGACTCCAGGTCCTGAACCTGTCTCTGTTATAGCTCCGTCCTTACCTACACCTTCAGGTCTTTCAAGAAGGAAAAAAAAATTACCCTTCTTTGACATATCCATTATGTTCAACAACATCCCTGGAACTTGCTGACAGATTCGTGTATCGTCCCAATTTATCTGAGCGCCCGCTCATGGTCACACGAGCATTGAACTCCACATTGTGGGAAAAAAATGACATTTTATCTTGTCTTTCAATTCCTCCTATGTGGTTATTTGAAGAGTTCCCTTTCTCATCTCTTCCTTTTGTGATTGCTACCACAATTTAGCATCTTCTGACAGATACCTCGTTGCAGTAGAAATCTTTGCTGTGTCATCCTCAATATGGATTGCCTCAAAATACTCCTCTATGTCAAAAATAAAATTCGTTATCTCTTTCGCATCACATGCCCCGCCAAAGATCTATGGCTCAAGGACTTTTGGCTAGCATGCTCTTGGCACTTCTTGAGCATTGTTGCCTGCCGCATTGTTGTTGCGTTCATATTAACCATTGCTATCTAAAGAACCCATAACTTCGCGTGAAGTTCAGTTATCATTGCTAGCAATTCCCCAATTGCTGTAGCATTCCCAGTGACCCCTACCTCTAGGGCATGTGTCATCACCATTAAACCTCAAGTTGTTGCTTGATGTATGCTCAAGGTCAGAACTTAGGTGAGTAAGGTCTGTTTCCGTTTGACCAACCCGCTGGTCGACAGACAAGGCACCTTCTCCTTCAACAAAACATATCGCACTAAGACGTTCCACTGCTATCTCCAAGGCTTCAATCCATTCCTTGTATGGAATAGCCATCGTATCACGTATCGTAAGGCCCTAGTACTGAACCAGGCTATGATACCAACTGTTACGGGCCGATCTCAACAAGCCCCACAAATGATCGGACTGTAAGGCTAACAATGCATTGGACGTTGCTTCTGCCAACAATCGATGTTTGTCACAATCACACTTAACCTCACTGCTTGAAAACGGCTGAGTGCTTATAGAGACACGCCAAGAATAGTTGCAAGAAAATATTTAATTGCACGAAATTAAAGATTGCACAGCGTTGTTGGGACAAATATTCTTTGTATTCAATGAATAAACATCAAAGATGAAAGATTACAAAATGGGTAGGAAGGCTTAACAAGAGTACACTTACACGAATCAACCCCTCTATATAAGGCTAAAAAAATAAATTCTAAGTGATAGCAGTAGATACTACTTTTATGAAAATAGGAAAAACAACCAAACTATATAATACATTGAGAATGACCCTAAACTACCACTGTGGACTCCTTGTAGTTCTTCCTTGTAGTGCTTGGGATCATCTATGGGCTGCCATTGTTGAACATGGGCACAAAAAGGCTATCACGGAAGTGATGTTGGTCACGGAGCATGCGACCCATGACACATAAGAATGAATTCTACGCAAACACAATTAATCACCTTTTTTTTGTGAATGATGGAAATAAGAATGCTTTACATGTCAATTGATTATAAATGAATTAGTCTTCACTGTTGTTTCACAACGAAAAAGGCAAGAGAATTTCTATCATCATACAACAACAAAGAAAGCTTATTATGGAAAAAGGCATAAATTTATTAGTGGCAAATAGTCTACGAATAAGTTTGCCGCTCCATTTAGCCTACCTCCTGACAATTGGTATCCGGTGTCATAATTACAAGGGATAATTTCCCAATGATGACCTCCATTTTTGCAGTAAATTTGATGTATATGCACATACAACCACAAACCACAACCATGTATTTTCCACCACCAGATATTCTCTTGCCATTCCATGAACACAGAAAAAGGCACGAAATACAGTATCACTCAAAAATGAGAAAGCATGAGTAGCCATGAGGATAGCAATTGTAAAAGTTAAACATACTAGATTTATTGCAGATGCATAATCACCACCGCCAGTTGTATGTGGCCAAAGATTCTTTAAACTATAATGTAAGTTCTTCTCACATACCTAATATTTTCTGCCTTCATGGTTCTTAAGCTTTTCAGAGACAGAGAAAGATTAACGAACCTGATGTACATCGCCAATGAAATGTGACAAGAATAAGAGCACCTCTATCAAGTTATCTATTACAGAGAGAAGATTAGCTTGGAGATCTATAATTAGCTTAGGTATACTATACCTAAATCGATCAAGCTAATATTTGGGACTTAATAACTATACATTTATTTTCTGTATCTGGGACCCCAAAACCTTACGCCAATTGCATTGTATAGTTGTATATTGCACCAGTGACAAATGTTCTTTTTACTAGTAAAATCATGGCAGTTTCTTTTACAAAGTACCAAGGGGTCATCTATCTGTATTGGGGTTCAAATATGGTATCCAAGAGATACATCTTCGTTACGAAGTCAAATTTGTATCTCATATGTATTACAGAAAAAACGATTCTTCTCCTCAAGGGTTTGTCAAATTCAAATTCAACAACAAGAAATGCTAGATCAATATAAAAAGCTAGTATATGTAGAATTCCATATATGTAGATAAAGTTCTAGATCACAGGAACACGAGTATTGGTTCATCACTGATTGCATACTTCACTGTCCCAATTCAAAATAAGCAAGATATTTTGATTGATGTAAAATCAAATACAGAGAACAAATTCCAGTCATTTTGTCAAGAAACCAATTGAAAAAATAGTAGTTGGAAAGACCTAAAAGGTATTTGTCAATAAGTGAATAAAAGAGTGCATTTCTTTCTCGACATGGTTTAAATATAGTAATAGAAATTCTTATTCATTCTCCAAGCATATACTCTATGCTTCATTAATTGTGTTACCAGATCCTCCTAACTCTGAGAGGATGCGACAAACCCTCCCGTCTGTAGAACAAAGATATTTGCTTTAAGTACTAGCCTGATATCATCACCTAACAGCCAACAAACCTAAATCGATCATCATTTTCAATGATTTGGTGCTACCACTGTGTTGATGCTATTTTGACACTCGTAGAAGTGCAAAGGAATAAACCATAGAGAAGTTGATTAATTTGCAAATCTCCCTTTCAGATGTACAAAAACCAAATGAAAGATGGCTGATGGCCTAAGGACTATAGTAGAAGGACAAAGGGTCCTTCACTCAAATGTAAGTTTGAAACTATAATCACGCTCTCGGAGTCAGAAAGGATCCAAAAGCACATAAGTGAAGTTCTTTGTCATGCAGTCTGGAAAAAAAAAATCCAGATGCCACATCACAAAGTTGGATGCTTCATGGATCATAATATATTTATCAGCGATCAGGAATTCAAAGAATGCACTAAAATGATCAAGTTGATCCAAAAGATAATGAACTGATATCTATATCAATTTTTTACAACCCAAAATAGAAGATGGAATAAACCATAATGTTTCATCTTTGACAAAAACAAGCTAGGATCTTGAGAAAGTTAATGCATGGTGAAATGTCCATTTCCAGAAATACTAGCAAGTGGTAACAGGACTGCATGTGCTATAGGCACAACCTCTATCTCTAGTCAGCTGAATATAGGCTGTACGACACTTGAACTTAACTTTACAAATGATCAAAACCTAGCAAATAAAATATGACAATAGATTTCTAGTAGGTAATTTTGCTGCTTAAAGTAATATCTTAGGAAAATTTAACCTCCAGTAGACATGAAAACATCATGATATGCCACATGTAAGTCTGTAACCTAGTTGGGAGGAGCATCCCTGCCCTCCAGTAATTAAATTATAAGATGGATTATTAACAAGGCTTACTGAGTGCAGATGAGATTTTAGTTAACTATTACATTCAAAAACTAGAAGTAGAGCGCAATTGGTGCATTACCTTAGTTGTGTACATGTCATGCCAATTAGAACAATTGAATATTAGCCAAGAGAGAGAAAAAAAAAAAAAAGAAGCAGGCAATGGAACGTACTATAGTAATGGTAGTTACAACCAAAATCGGGTGTGTTTACACAATGTAAAGGACTACTCCAGCGATAGCGGAACCTAATCTCATCGGATCAGGAGCAAAGAGAAGCAAGATCTCCTTCAACAAAGTCTGGAAGCAAATTTTTCACCCCTGTTGTGGCATATATTTAGAAAGATACACCTAATGTATTTAAAGCATTTTGAATCAACGTGCTAAGAAGAGGTCAATTAAATTTTTTTTTTCTTTTTGCACAAGATGGAATACATATTTCATGTATAATCTTCAATTGTAATATCCCCCAAACCTCTCTGCCTCTAGCAACAGCCAAAACAGTGAATTAATACACATCTATCCAGACAAAAACAAAAATATCTCAGTTTCTGTGAACAATATTTTTGTATTAAATCTTGTTTTCTCTTATGACAAAAATTGGTCCACCCAGCATGCAACTCCAGGTTCAGAAAAAGTATATACCAATTCTAATCAGCTTTATCATTGGGTAATCAACTTGCCCATTCATCAAATTCGAAAGGGTTTTTCTCCTTTTAATTAGTTAACAAAATAAACCTTGCAACTTCGTTAGGTTAGTGCTTAAAGCCTCCCAAAATGCAGTGGTAAATGAAAGATATTGATGCTAGAATGCACTAGCCTCCCAAAATACAGTGGTAAATGGAATGTGTTGATGTTAGAATTTATCGTGTGCTCATGTGAGGTATTGTCCGTTTTAACTGAAATATCATGGTTTTGTCCTTGAAAAGGCACCCCACATGGGAGGGGTGGCCCCTTACCTTATAAGTTAGACTCTTTCTTAACTATCAATCAATGTGGGATATTTGGCCCTTCCATACAACCTTTACATCAGCACAAGCCCTCAGTTAAGGAATAGTCTTGTGTACAATCCAATATTCCCATAAACGATGCCGCTGTACAGTCCGAGATTCTCATAAACGGTGCCATTATGTTAATGCTAGAATTTGTCGTGTACTCATATGAGGTATTGTCCGCTTTGACCAGAACCTCATGGTTTTGCCCTTAAAAATGTACCTCACATGGGAGCAGTGGCCCCCTACCTTATAAGTTAGACTCTTTTTTAACTATCAACCAATGTGGGATCTTGAAGTCCTCTACTTTATATCACTAGAAGGGAATCCAAGGCCAAACTGAAACAAATTATTTTGTTCATAGTGCTCAATTAGAACTTCATTAGTTTTAGAGGCTCAATTATTTTCTTTTGGCTATTTTAGAGTGTCAAAATGAAATTTATTCCAAAATTACATATCTTGAATTGTTGTCAGGATGCCTTGGAACGATGTCGTTTGCATAAGGTGCATAAACTGTAAAAGCCTTAACACTTGATCAACAACATGGCGTGTGTTTTAAAGGAGGATTTTGGTCATAACTTCATTTCACATACACACATTCCAAGAAGCTGCTAAGTACTTATTTCAAATAATATTTTAATTTTTTTATTGTAGTACCATATTCAGAAATGTAATAAGAAATAAAGATCAGGTGTATATAGAAGTTAGATCTAGCAGAAGCAAGTCGAGACCCAATTATTGTTGCTGGTTCTGAAGTAGGATCCGATTACCCAACGGACCCATAAAAGTAAATTCATATCGGATCCGTTAGACCTTATTGCTGGTTCTGAAATCAAATTCAATTAGCCGACAAGTCTATAAAAGTAGATCTGTATTTGAATCCTTTAATCTGGATTCATATCTAGGTCTTGATATTATTTTTATAATGAAGATCCTTTCCATCAATTTTCCATCTTTTTATATTGTAATTACAAGAAAAAGATATAGTTCACAATTGTTGCATATGCATGTTCTGTACATTACTATAGACAATATTGACAATTTATCCTATTTAATATATTTGTTCACATAAAATAACTAATATACATAATATTCTTATATATTAAAAATTTTAATATGATCCGGATTTTAATCAAACCATAATAAGAAGATCCATATCCATTTCATTAACATTAATAATTACTAAATTGATCGAATTCAAACAATTGAAGAACACATAAACCTAGAATCGGATAAATGGGATCTTGAAAGGGTCGGATCCGGATTTAAACCCAATTCGTTGACAGTTCAATGGTCCACGAAGGAAATGGATGGTGCATTTGATCAACTGACCAACCCCAAGAAATATTTGTAAACATGCATATCGGTAATTACAGATTCTCACATTTTTCTGTCTCCTAATAATTCAATAAGCCATTAATAAAGTGGAATTATCTAAACAAGTTGGAAAATGTAGGAATTTGGAAGAAACATGTTAACTAAGAAGTCCATCACATAAAGCACCACTGCTCTCAAGGATGAACCTTTGACAAAGCTCAGAAAGACTCTAACTGTAACATACAAGAGAAGCATAATAAAGACATAAATGCCAACCTACAAATGTAGATGGAGACAACGCACAGGATATGATTAATAAACTATTTGCGAAACTCTATTTATTTATATTCAGAATTGAGAACCAAGTCACAGAATATATTCAGAACAGATTCGATGACCTTATTATGATACACCTGAGCAAGTGATTATGCAGTCAAGTACATTAAAAAGACAAATGGTTATACCAGTCACAAGAACGAATACATAAATCAGCATATATATGACGAGCATCTTCACTAGAGAAGTCAAATTTACACTGGCCAAAGTACCAAATGATTCTTCTGATTACGCTCTGCAGCTTGCTCAAGTAGCTTGATAAGTTATACTTCTCCAGATATTCACTTAGATAGCAACAACAGCTTAAACAAAAGCGAAAAACAAGGATTAACATAATTGGGATTCGAATCTCATCACCAGTAAAACCTGCATAAAACGACTGTCATTGTAGTTAAATTTGATGGGACTTAAGTTACTATATTACTCTCTCAGTGTCATATTCTCATGTCGTCTAGCAACTTCTACTTTATAACATAGAATGTATGATTCTCAGGAAGAAACTAAAGCTGAAAATGTATGATTCTCAGGAAGAAACTGAAGCTGAACTGCAAAAATGTAAATCAACATGTATTATTTATGCATGAAGCGTTTAACAGTAATAAATTTATTGCAATGATGACTCAGATATGCAGATTACAGTTTTTATCAAATACTACTATGAAAGATTTATCTTTATACCTTATAAAAATTCATAGTTGTACACACAGATCTCGGACCCTGCTACATTGCCACGAAATATGGGATCTTCTAAATGTTACTAGAATTTAGTACATTTCATCAAAACATAGAAGGAAATCAAAATTTTTATTTGTGATGTGCAAGAGTTGCAAGAGTTCTAAAGCATTTAATATCCACATAGCATAGAGAAATATAAAATTAGTAAGTTTTGTGTATTTACATACATAATTTACAGAAAACAAATAAACGACATGGTTTTAACTTAAATTTCAAGTTGAATCCACAGAATGGGGCTGATGTTCCCCAACTACTGAATCTATATATTAGTCTATTTACTGTAACATTTTCTTTCATTCTTTTGCAATTGGTAGCTTTGGAGAGAAAATACGATTGAGAACAGCAGCCAAGCGGATGCCACTTTGAGCCAATCTCTTCTCCACAACAGGCAAACGAGAGATGAAGTAATCATCTATAAGACCAATACCAAACAATATTAGATACGGAAAACAATTTGCAGTGCTCAAGCACGTTGCTTAAGACCCTTGTCACAGAATGAGGAGATCAATCAAGGAAGATAGGATGTACAGGAGCTGTAAACAAGTCTAAAATAGTTCAGGCATCCAGGATAGTGATTTGGGCAAGGATCAAGCTATTGTGATCTCTTAAAAGGATGTATATTTCTATCCTAAGGATAAAGAGAGGAGCAGTTTGTAGTTACAATTGACCTGTTAAATATTTTGTGCAATTAACGATGCAAGTTATAATTCCTTAGGCCCATCAAATGAAATGAATAGACGTAAGGATTGAGAATTAACGACAACAATAATTACATCACTAATGATTGTTTGATTTAATCAAAGACCATGCTTTCGATTAAAAACATTTCTTTAAACACTGCTTCAGAAGAATTAATCGAGCCTGGCTGGAGAAAGTTCCAGAAAGAAATTTCAGAGAGGTCATTTCGTACCCACTATGCACATTCCCTCCCTCATTAAAAAGACAAAGGCCTTGCTGATCTTTAAAGAAAGTGATAACCACAGCCAAATTGATCTGCATATTTTCTATATGATGGATAAAAACAAAAACTACCTGAGTAGATTTAGTCGGTGAGTACATACACATGGAAATTATTTGCATGGATATGAGCATAGGCTAGTGTCGATATGTGTCCTTGTGTGCACACAAAAATATAAACAGAATACAAGATGACAAAATTAATTCACTTAAAGAATTACAGTATCGAAGTACTCACCTCCTAGAATGCTTCCTGGTGAGGCATTTCTGTAGGCATACTTGCATGCCAAATCTATACTTTCAGAAGCATACCTGCAAAAGTAGTACTCCACCCACTAAGTAGGTTGTCCTAATAGTAGAGTTGATAAAATAAATTTAATTTAAATGCAGGTACTCAGAAGGTGAGCTTTATAATGCAAGAGTTCAGATTTCAATTAAGCAAAAAGACATTTGCTCCACTGATTTGCCAAAGGATAGTTCAAGCAGAGCATGTGCACCGACTAAATGTCTGTTAATACACCAAATATTAATATGGCCTACTTTAGCTTCATTTCCCATATAGAAACGGAACAGCCAGGGTAACGCAAACTTTGTCATAAAATTCTATAAATTTGAGATGCATATAAATAGAATCAAGAACTGCAAAACAATTACCTGTATTCAAAAATAAAAACATGCATCAATGAGCATGGACCAACATGCAGAGATTGAAAGATGTACTCACGGAATCTGGACAGACTGTGCTATTGCAATTTTCCCAGGATGAGATATCGGGAAACCAGATATCCTATTTAAGTAAGAAAAAACAGGAACAGTAAGTCTATAATACAGATCGCGAGACAAAAGAGTCCAATCAGCATGCCACAGTCAAGAAATGCTTACTTCCCTTGACAAGTAAATCATACTACAATAAAAAGCAAGATGTGGACATAATCCAGAACAAATATATGAATATGTGCTAACAAAATGGTAATCCAATTACATACAGAAAGGAACTCTCTTTGAGAAGAAGCTTCTGTGCAAGAATAACTTAGGGAATTTTTTTTTTTTCCATATATATAATAAAACCAGCCCTTTCTAGAATAAAAGAGGTCAATTATCAATATATTCTGTAAGAATTATTTAAAAATGAAAAATAAGAAGAGAATACAGACTGAAATCTCTGGGATATCTTTTATATTTTTTGATTTAACTACTGTAGCACATGAATGAATTATAAAAAGTTGTGCAAGCAACATGAACAGTCCTTATGAATTTAACAGCCTTCTCATGCCATACCTATCTGTTCAGGAACAACTTTTTCTAACAATTGAAATTGACTTGTGCAGGAGGAGATTAAGAAACTAAGGCAAAAACCTAAGTTTGCTCGAAACTACTAGAGTAGAGAAGTAGAGAAGGACAACATAAAACATACTGTAATATTTCGTTGAATTGCTTGGATCATAGTCATGAGATCGGAGTCATAATACGTCTTTAAAGCAGATTCAATGATCATAGTATCCCATACCTGAAACCAAAAAAAAAAAAAGACAGTTACAAAAGCAAGATGGAATAGGCCATAAGCAAATTTTTTTTGAGTGTCAAGAGCATATGTTTAGATTATTCAAATTTAGAATGAGGTGAATGATTAATTTATTTGAATGGCTTCTGCATTTTCACTAGTAGCTAACAGATACATTTTTCCAGCGATTTTCATGAAGTTCAAAATCAAGTATTAGTAGTAGCAGACTTCATTTGTATAGTAAGCATTGTCAGTATGCTAGCTTCACTGTAAAAGAAATCAATAGTAATAAGTGAAGAACAGAATGGGAAAATTACTATAAAAATTTCGAATCAGGACCTACATGGTGCAAATTGGTTTTTCTCCGATACCAACGAACAGTTACAGTATTTCCACCTTCATCTCCAATAAAGCCTACATGTAGAGGCTGCCATCCATGTTAAATTTGTTAGTCAAAGGTCAGTGCATTGTCATTCTATTTTATTTGTGCAACTTGTGACTTGAAATTAAATTGTAAAAAGATAAACATGTTTGCACTACTAGAAAGCAATCAGCTCCTGGAGGATCGAAATCAAAATTTTCAAACAGATGGTAATCAATACTCCTCAACACTTTGCAATGTAGATTAGAGAAGATTGTATACCTTATGACATTTTGCTTAAGCACAATCAATGAAGATTGAAGACATACTGCTTACGCACAATCAATGACATTTTCTTGCTAATGTAGGAAATTAAAATACGCTAACTAACATGTTCATTAATTAGAAATGAATTATTCTTCACTCTTTGTTCCATAGTAAAAAGGCAAGGGAATTACTTCCACCATGGAACAACAAACAAAGCTTATTGCAGAATAATGCAGCATATTAATGTGACTGCAGCTTTACAGACATGCGTATATTAGCATCACATAGTCTACGAATAAGATTGCTGGTCCATTTAGCCTACCTCCTGACCATTCACATCCATATAATTGCAAGAGATAACTTTTCCAAGATAACCTACATTTTTTTTGTAGTACATCAGATATATACATGCACATGCAACCCAAAACCACAACCAAGTATTTTCCACTGCCAGATATCTTTTGCTATTTGATGAACACTGAAAAAGGCCCAACATACAGTATCACTCCAAAATATGAAGTATGAGTCCCAATGAGGACAGCAGTTGTAAGCAACTTAAGCATATTAGATTTATTGCAGGTACATAACCATCTCCCAAAAGTTGTTTGCGGCCAAATGCACATATGACTATAACATAAGGGGCATTTCTTCTCGTCTACCTAATGTTTTGACTCCTTATAGTTCCTAAGTTTCTCAGACACACAGAAAGGTTAGCTAACCTGATGAACATCGCCAATGAAATGTGACAAGAATAAGAGTGCCTCTGTCAAGTTGTCTGGTATAGAGAGAAGATTAGCTTAAATATATAATTAGCTTAGATCTATTGACCATAATCGAGCAAGTTAATTATTGGGACTTACATTTATTTTCTGAATCTGGGACATTTAAACCTGATGTGAGTTGCATCGTATAGTTGTATATTGCACCAGTGACGCATCTGTCTTTATGACCAGCAGAGTCATGGCAGTCTCCTTCAGAAAGCAGAAAGGGGTCATCTATCTGGATTGTGGTTCAGAGTATGGTAACCAAGAGCACGTCTTCTTCAAGAAGTCAAATTTGTATCACATATGTATTAAGGATAAAAAGTTTTTTCTTCTCAAGGGGTTGTCAAATTCAATGTCAATAACGACAAGAAATACTAAATGAATATAAACAGCTACTATATGTACAAATTAAAATGTGTGAAGTTATAAATTAAGTGAACGAGAGGAACAGTTCATCACAAATTGCATACTTCACATTTTGTATTTAAAATAAGCTCGACATTTAGATTGATGGAAAACCAAAAACAGAGAATAAATTCCAGTCATTTTATCGAGAACCCAAATTATGAATAGCAGAAAGAATATATAGATGGCAAGACCTAAAAGGTAGAATAAGAGAATATAAAATTGGATTTATATCTGTATTCCTATATGGGGTAAACTATGCTAATCGAAATTCATATTCATTCTCCAAGGATATACTCCATGGTTCATTAACTATGACACCAGAGCCTCCTAACTCAAACAAGATGCAACAAACTCTCCCTGTTCTATTAAGGAAGTTCTTTGCCAGATAGTTCTTCCAAAGTAAGCCTAGAACAAAGATATTTGCTCATGTACTAGCCTGATATCATCACCTAACATCCAACAAATGTAAATCGAGCATCAATTGCAATGATCTTGGTGCCACCAATTTGTTGATGCTATTTTGACACTAAGCACAAGTGGGAGGAGAATTTGACTTATTTGCAGATCCCTTTTTTTCAGATGAACAAAAACCAAATAAAGGACGGCTTAAGGACCATAGTATTTGGACAAAAAGTCCTTCACTAAAATGCAAGTCCCACACAATTATCTTGTTCATGGAATAAGCAAGGAACCAAAAGCACATAACTGCAGTTTGCTATGGAGTTTGTGAAGAAAATGCAATCCTACCACAAAGTTGGATGCCTCATCCATTCAGATATTTATCAGCAACCAAGAATTTAAAGAATGCATTAAAATTATCAGACCCATGCAAATGATAATAAACTGCTATTCGGGGGACCAAAATATTTTATACCCAGTAACACAAGATCAAATAAGCCACAATGTTTCATCTTTGAAAAAACCAAGCTAGGACCTCAAGAAAGGAAATGCATGGTGAAATCTAGTCCATTTCCAGAAATATTAGAACTGGCAAGAGGATTTCATGCTTTGCAGGCTTTTAAAGTACTAATATCTAAGGAAATTTTAAAACTCCAATAGACATCACGAAAATTGGCAGGCAACTAATGCCACCTGTAACTTAGTTGGAAGGAACCTCCCTGCCCTCCAATAATCAAGTAGATGGACTATTACTGTGGCTTTATGAGGCACCAGTGAATTTTAGTTACCTACTACATCCAAAGACTAGAAGTAGAGCGCAATTGATGCATTACCTTAGTTGTGGATGTGTCATGTGAATTAGACAGTAGCCAATAGTCATGTGAATTAGACAGTAGGATATTGGCTAAGGGAAAACAAGCAGGGAGTGGAACTTACTGCAGTGTCGGTAGTTACACCTAAAATCAGGTGTGTCTACATAATGTAAAGGGCTACTCCAGCGATAGTGGAACCTAACCTCGTCAGGCCAGGAGCAAACAGTAGCAAGTTCGCCTTCAGCATGATCTATAAGGGAAGCAATTTTTTGACCCTTGCCTCAGCATCTTCAGAAAGGTATCCCTGATGTATATAAAGCATTTGTAATCAAAGTGCCGACTAGAGGTCAATTAAAATATACTTTCTCTTGGCACAAAAAAGGACTCTACTTCATTCATGTATAAGATTGAAGACCTTCATTTGTAATATCACCCAAGACCCTCTGCCTCTAACAACAGCAAAAACAGGTACTCATCTACCCAGACAAAAAGAAAAACATCCCGGCTTCTGCTAACAATTTCTTGGTATGTCTTTAGTCGGAATAAGGAAATCATTAGGTCAGGCGAAATATAACACCAGATAAATCAAGTAATTCTATTTATCAAAGACAGGCCTGCTGATTGCAACAGAACAAACAAATAGCTAATATATCTCATGAGCAGGAGGCCTATTACTAATGTCAGATTGAATACTTACAATAAAGGCTCTTCTTCAGTTGCCCAGCTGCAATTAGAACAGTAATCATTCTCCTATAATTGGCGTAATCAACTTGCCCATTCATCAAATTCAAAAGGGTTTTTCTCATTTTAATCAACAAGTCAAATTTCAATATCAAAATCTAATCTTTTGGGTGTATATGCAAAATCTTGAAAGTCCATCCACCCAAAACTCGAAACCCAAAACTCCTCCAAATTTACCTTTACTTTAACACAAGCAAAAAGACCAATCAAAATTTGTATTTTCTTTTTTCATCTGAGATTAAAAGGAAAGTGATTTTACCTGAGCAATTTTACAGACAGCATAATGGCCTTCCTTTCCCCAACCAAAAATTCTTGGAAATAGGAGCAGAAGAATCAATATTCTCCCAACCCACCAAATTTCCATTGCTCCTAAATCAAGAAGCACACAAGTTCCGGAAGGCCAACTTGGATTGCCAGGTGCAGTTGTGAAATTGGTTGGCTAGTATTTTCAAAGGA
This sequence comes from Cinchona pubescens, assembly GCA_025175665.1. Taxonomy (NCBI): domain Eukaryota; kingdom Viridiplantae; phylum Streptophyta; class Magnoliopsida; order Gentianales; family Rubiaceae; genus Cinchona; species Cinchona pubescens. The sequence goes on from JANKKI010000250.1 coordinate 534,936, forward strand.
AAACTATGGGGTTAATTTTTTATTTTGACCTAAAAAAAGTGGGAAAATTTCATATGTAGACCCTAATGTCTCACAATTGAATAAATTTCAATTTGGCCTTCTATAAGAAAATCTTATCCAATTGGCACTCGATTCCAATTTTCTTTGCTATTTACAATATATATATATATATATGTATGTATGGGGTAAATTGAAAATAATGTGTTTGGAATATTCACAATTTTTTTGTCATGACACTTATCTTCAAATTCAATATTGAATATTTTGGAAAAGAATACAAAATAGAGTCTTAAACGTTGAAAATTTTCATAATTTAATATACTAAAAATGAAAGGAGTAAGTGAACTTAATAAAAATAAACCTTTCAACTTTTTCTGAGTTAATGCTAGGGTCTTCCAAAATGATGTAATAATAAACGGGATAAATTACAAGGAATCGCTTTGTGCTTTGAATAATATTTGTATTACCTCTTTATCATTTACAAATTTATATTTTCCCTTCTCATAGTTTGGACTAAAGTGTAACGATTAGTTATTTCGTCTAATTTAACGGTCAAATGTCAAAAAAATTTCATATTGAGAGAAAGAGAAGTTTGTCTTTCACTGATTAATTAATATATATATTCTTTCACTAAAATGACTTTGAAAAAATAAAAAGCTTTTAGTAAAATAATAAAATGAAAGTCCCTTAAAATCACCACCCAACTAAACCCGCCACTCCTGCCTTTTAATCTCTCCCCACTCTCCCTGCCCTATCACTCCCTTCCAACTCCACCACCTTTTACACATTTACTTTTACGTCGACCTATCTTCCCCATCCCTAACCAGATCTGCCATCCCCTCTATCTCCTCCACTTCCCCAGCCCCGCCACCCCCTCTCAACCCCACGTCCACTTCCATTTCCATCTCTATCTACCATCCCCATCTCAAGCCATATCTGCCACCCAAATCCTTTGCCAGCCTTTTCAACTGACTATTTGTCATCCCAAATTATTTGCCTTTTGTATAATGTTTGGTTAATCTAGAAAATAATAAAAACATGTTTGGTTCAAACATGTTTTTATTATTTTCTAGATTGGGATTTTGGTTATAGTTGGTTGGTTTTATGTTGAAGGAGGAGAAGAGACAAGAAAGAACAAAAAAAATAAAAAATAAAAGGAACACTAAGATGGAAAAAAAAAAAATCAAAGGCATACAAGTAGAGGACTTGGAGAAGAAAAGTATTTTTTAGATTGACCCTAAGATCTTTGTGTAATTTCGTATTGACTCTAAGATTGCCAAATTAGCTACTGGAATCTATGTTAATAAAATTTTTAGGGGGTATATTCTTAATTCAATTATTAACTTGTTTAAAAAGGTTGATTTTTTCTGTTGACCGTTAAGTTTGATAGAAAAACTAACATTTTCACTTTAATCCAAATCACAAGAAGGTATATTTGTACGTTTGCAAATGATAGGAAGGTAATATAAATATTAGGCAAACCATAAGAGTGTTCTTTGTAATTTACCCTGATAAATGGAAGTATGATCAAGAGTGAAGAATCGTTTGATAACAACGCTAAATTACAACTTCTTGAGATTTAGAGTCACGACTAAAAATTTTAGAGCTATTTTAGAGTGTCAAAATGAAATTAGTGCAAAACTAGACATCTCCAATTGTAATCGGATTACACCATAGCACTTTAACCTTTCAACTCCAGCATGGGCATGCGTTTTTGAAGGCTGATTCAGCTTACAATGAAAACGATAGCTCATTATTCATTAGTTATTCGATTAAAAAAATTTAATTTTTCGGTGTACAAGAAAACTAAATTATCAAACCTAACTTTGGTTGAGTCCATTCATTAACAGATTATTTCTCTGGCTAAAGTTTTCAATTTGTCCTATTATCGATATGAAATATAGTATTTAGGTGACAAACCAAATACTAATATAAAATAAAACTAAGACATCTAATAAAATTAAAACCTAATAACTAACTGAGTAACTAGTTGACTTAGTTTTTCATACTTATCCACTAATTTCTTTATTAGGAAGAATTCAAATAAACATTCGTTTTTTGTGTTTTTTTTTGGAACCAGCCAGGTCGAGAAACTGAATAGTGAACTGGGAAAATATCCATACATATAGCTAGCCAAGTTGCTTGATAGTCTAACAACCTAAGCCAAGACATTTTAAAAAATAAATAAATAAAAAAGGATTAGGGCGGTTAAGGGTTTTTAGGATTTTGTAGTATATTGTGGATTAAGTTTGTTTTTGGTTTTTATAATTTAGGGATATTGTTAAGACTTTTTATAAGTATTTAATTTGAAGGGAAGATTAATGTTTTAGGGTTGGTAACGAAATATTAATGTTTTATCATGAATGATAATTTAGAAAATGAACACTAAACATCGAATATTAGAATAAATTAATATCTAAAAAAATACATGATACCCTAAAAAGTAGACAAGATATATGAATTTACATAATAAAATTTATAGCCGAAATTCATATTAGCTGGGCAATTTCTAGCATTGTGATCGATCATACTACATTTGCTATATCTCCTGGGAGCTTCAGAGCTCCTTGTATCTATTTTGTAGTGTATTCTAGCATTTCTTATTTTGCCACCCTTCTTCGCTGTCGTCGTATTGAAGGAAACATTATCAGGGTGAAATCAGCATCTTCCAGATAGTACGAGCGTCGGAATGGTTGGAAATGACCACAATACATTTGAAGATATATTTGGTTGGTGTGTACCTCCCCAATAAGTGTAAGTTGGATTGATGCCACAATTAAAACAATCAACCATGATATGAGAACAAGGAAATCAAAGTGTCGTCCATTTCCCACAAGTACGGGTTCTCTCTTGCAAGTTAAATCTACACATTTCTACCCTTCTATCAGATTGAAGAGCTGTTATAATGTTGTAGATGTGACTTTGATGGTAAAGCTTTTGAAATGTATAGCCATAGACAACATTCTCAATCTTGAGATATTTTTCCCATATTTTTTAAGCAAGTAGAATCTACCATGCCTCACACTTTTACTGTGTTGGAAAGTTCAATTGTTTTATAGAAAGTGAAATCAACACAAGCCTTAATTAGCAAATAGCGGACTTCTTTTAGAACTTTTAACTTTCTGCAATGTTGGTTGATAAACAATATCCCTTCGATACCCACCATCATGAGAACTCTTATAGTGCCTTGGTTGGATGTTCTTATTCATGAGACAATCATAAACTTCATAGCTCATATTGCGTATTTGCTCTATATACCAATCAAAATTCCAAGGTTGCCTGGCATTCTTAACCAGCCAACATAGGTCTTTCAGCTTTTGATTTATGAACTTCTTGGTGAAATTATTCCTTACATAGATGAAATAGAAGCGATGCACCCATCAAGGAGGCCTCTAAAATTTCAAATTATTTATCACATAAATGATACTTTTGTGGCGGTTTGATGTGACACAAATATGGAGCACATCATGGCAACATAAACCCAAAGTTGGATGTGGACCAACTCCAATTTTTATTTGTCTCCTTATCTACAAATGCATATGCAAGTGAAAGTGGTGATTGCCAATAGTGTGCCCGACTGCTGCTAGAAGCTTCCCTCTATAATCACCCTTTAAGAATATGTCATCTACACATATAACTGGTTTGCTGAAGTATTAGAATGTTTGGATTGAAGGTGCAAATGTCCAAAATATACAGTCCAATATCTCTTGGACTAGCGCTTTGTGGATGATATATCTACTCAACAATAATACTAGGATTTTGTGCTACTAACTCCTTAAAGTATTTTGGCAACTCTGCAACTGATGATGGCTAATCCTCGTAAATTATGTCAATTCCTTTACGATGAGCATACCATACCTTTTTATTTGAGATGTTCACATCAAATTCACAAATAATTATTTATAAAAATGTACCTTTTACATTTGTCCCAAACTTAGACTCAATGCAATTTATTTAGTAGATAGCATAAAAGTATATGGAAGATAACTAGAAAAGGGAACAAAAGTAGAAGGGACTGAGAAAAGGATAGAGAAAGAAAGAAAAGAATAAAAGTAAAGAGAAAAAGGGTATGCAGCCTAGCTTTTATAGTGGACAGGTCATTTACACTATAGATGATCTAGCTTGTTTGTAGTGTAAGCAACTTCCAGGTCTTTAGTAACCTAATGACTTATCTACTAGCTAGTTAGCCAAGTCACATGTTTCATATACCAATTAAATTCCTTTCCAATTTGAGAAGGATTTTTTAGTCCTTCCCAAACTAAGAAATTAGCCTATACTTCTCCCCACTAGGATCACTACCCATATCTTCTTTTTAATTTAGTTTTGTAATATAAATTTTATTATAATCGTACTGTTGTACACACATAAATTATGTATTACCTACTATTTCAAACTACGTATATTAAGGGAAAGCTTGGTTAGAGGGTATGTGAATTAGGAATTTGATTTATCCCCATATTATTGCTTGGTTAACAGGTATGAGTATTGAGATTTTGGAATCAAATTTAAAAATCTAACAACTCTTAATACCCAACTAAATTAGGGGTTTTGATTATTCCTAAATTCAATTCCAAAATTTGGAAAAAAATAAAATCATTTTTCTCTTTCTTTCTTCTTTTTCTACCCTTTCCCACAACCCTTCTCCTACACTCATCACTCCTCATTCCCGCAACAAACTGTCTCTTTGAAAAATATTTTAAATAATAATAATAATAATAATATTATTGTTGTTGTTGTTGTTGTTGTTGCTGCTGTTGTTGTTGCTGTTGCTGCTGTTGTTGTTGTTGTCACGCCCTGCAGCCGCATATGTTGGCACATAATAGCCATCGTACCCTCAACAGTTACCTCTCAAGGGCACAAGGCACCAAAATGAAACAGAATCAAAATAATTTCATTAAATTACTAAACAGTTCATATCAATAATGATTTGAATATATGGTTAAACAAATATAAACTAAACCATCAAATGGTCCCAAGACAACACAAAACAAAATCCCAAAATATCTAAATATCTATTTAATTCTTAACCATCGAATAACACTAACTTTTGTTGCAATTTGGAAATCTAACCATCAGCACACACCAATTCCTTATACACATGATCGTCCTTGTACAACCTTTAATTCTACAAAAATGTTAAAATGGGGTAAGCGACAAGTCACTCAGAAAATAGTTAACACCGTCTATTGGTGGACCAGACAAGTTACATATTCGCAAATGTTTTATCACACAGTTAGACATCAGAGTTCAAAATGGTTTTATCTAAAATCAAAGCAAATCTTATTTCACATAATGGTAAAAGTTTCTTTTCAAAATGTCTTTTAAAACAATATGTATATACTTCTAGAGCAAGTTGCATTATAAAAAAAAATATATAAAACAGATTTCACAGAAATCAAAAGTTCAAAATCGGAATCATATCATAATCATAATTTGTAACCAGAGTTCGAAAATTTAGAATCAGAAAGCCAAAGTAAAATTCTTATCGAAGTTTAAAGTTCATATCATGATGCATTATAGCCTCATGAAGCAAAAATGCTATCATCGATTTACTAAACTCAACCTCCACTAGAAAAAGGTTGTCAAGGGGTCCGACCAAAACTTACCTTGACTCAGAAATAGAATATTGGATTTTAGATCACTCAAACATAATACAAGGTCTCAAGTCACCCAGACAAAAAGTAAGAACTATAGATTTGATCCCTACTGACTATTCATGATTATTTTAAGAGTTTTGATCCATTATTAATTACCGCGTAAATATTTCAAGCACATACACATACGAAATAATTATACAAAGTTCAAAAATAATGCCACTTACATACAAGTTCATATTATCAAAACAATCTAAATACCCATGTAAGGTCTAAGTTTAATAATCAAAATATTACATTGTCAAAAGTAACATTTTAGACAAAATATTATTCGAAAATACAATGGGACAATAACCACTTACCTCGACATAGCAAAACACAACCATACCAAAATTCAATAAATTACCTATACAAAAGTTCATCACACATTACTTAAGTTCAATCGCAAAATAACCCTACTCGTATATAGACTATCATGTCATCTATAAATTATTCAAGATCCAAAATATTCTAACAATAGTATTACCTCGAAAGTCTATTAATTTTCTAAAAATATTATATCCTAAAATAATAGTGAATCCAATCCTCTACTTTACTACAAAAATTATTTATCATATTATTTCTTGCATAAACACTAGAAAAATAATATTTATCATATATCGCTACAAAAGTATTATATTTCTTTGTTCCAAAATATTTAACTATGTTAATGTTACAAAAATAATTTTCCCAAACAATATAAGTTTAGAAATAACCCTCTTATAATAAACTCTAAAATATAATGCTTCAAAAATATTATTCGTACTACTTAATAATTTCAAATATGTTATTTAGTTACTCCAAAAATTAAACTCTTAATATCCTATAAATATTTATATCTAACATGTATAAACATTTAGTCTAAAATTGTATTATAAATAACATTAGGACTTAACCTGCAAATAACCCAAGTATCCACCAAAACAGTACCTAAAAATCAAGTAACGAAATATTCATATTTGTTCTCTTTTTATTTTGTGAAATTACTATTCTTTTCTTTCTTCTTCTTTTTTTTTAATTTTCAAAAATCCCTATTTAACTTATGCAAAATAAATTCTGCAAATAATTTTCTTATACTTTTGAAATAAATTTTCAGATTTTAAAGCAAATATTACATAACCATAATCACTAATTCAAACTTAACAACACCAAAGGAAAAAAAATAATCTTATGCATGATATCCAATATACGATAAGTATAAATAATTATAAACAAAATTATCAGAAAGAACTAAGGTTACGAAATTATACCAAATTTTCACGTACGATGAGTTCCCTAAATCGAACAGTATTCTTGCTTCACCCACGCTCCAAAAATTCCAGCCAAGTAACGAAAGTTTAAATCCTTACCTAGGTTCCTATTTATACACATCAAATCTCAAAGGTTCCCCAATTATTAGTCGTATAAATTAGCTATTTTTCACCCAAATCTTACCATTATAGGGTTCCCCAATTATTAGTCCGATAAGTTAGCTATTTTTCACCCAAATCTTACTATTATTGGGTCACTTAAGTTGGCTAAAAATTTGGCCTAAAATCAATTACGAAAATTAGCAAATAATTAGCAAAAGATTTGTACTTCAAATGAAAAACGTTTTCAGACACTAGGTTAGTCCAAATTAAATAACTAAAGACAAATAGGAAACCCAAATCGATAAGAATTTAGTCTTCTCATGTGAACATACCGCATAACAAATTTTTATCCAACAATGACAAATAGTTCAAATCCAAATAAAATTCGTAGTATAATAAATATTATCAAACAATAATATATATATATATTGAAAATTACAGGGGTTTACACTCTACCTTCCTTACAAAAAATTTTGTCCTCGAAACTTGCACACTTTGATTGAAGGGAACATGTTTCCCGTCCAAATATCTTCTTCTAGTCTCCATATCGCTTCTCCGACATTTTGACTAGTCCATTGAAACTTTACATGTGAAATCTATCTGTTTTGAAACTTTTCGTCGTCACGGTTTATAATATTTAGTGGTGATTCTTTTATAAGAATTTCCTCTCACGTCCAATGATTAAATCTTATTCACATAACTCGAGTTCGGTACATACTTTTACCGATGACACAGTTGCTCGATACTTTAAATACATTATGCACTTTAACAAGTTAGATGTCAAAACTTAACTTTTACACTAGTTTCCATTCATTCCAATATCTCGAATGGTCCTACTCATTGAGAGTTTAATTCAAATGACCTTAAATTCTTCCAACATTATCACTAAACCAAATTCAGAAATTAATTTTTCACCGACTCAATTCCAATATAGTGGAGATCAGCCCTTACATTTATACAACACTCCAAACAGAGTCATTACAATTCCACTTAATAACCCTTTTAGTTTTAATAGTTGGTCCTAATTTCCTCCAAAATCCAACACATAAAATTGTAACATATCTTCTAGTGTTTGAACAGTGCTCTCGGATTGATTGTCCAAAATGGTATCAAGTCTCAAATATATTCTCATAAAACTTTTGTGCAAAACCCAAATCAATAAGTAAAGTGACATTATCAGTTCAACATTATGCTTATCGGTACTTCGTGCAAACTCATAATTTGCTTCACATTATGTATAACTTCACTAACTTTTTGATGGCTGTCCCATTACATATGGATATAAAATGTGTTAAGTTAATCCAATAATCCATCACTACCGAAATAGTGTCATTACCAACCTTTATTTTTGAAAATTATACTATAAAATCTATATGATATGCTCCTACTTCCACTGTGAAATTTTGAATAGTTTAAGCATATATGCAATTTATTGATATTCATCCTTATCTTGTTAACCTACTAAATATCTCATAATATACTCGATAATTGATCTCTTTATTATATTCATATCGAAAATTTCTCTTAATGTCTCGATATATATTTTTGTTCCTCTAAGTATAAAGATAACTTAACAAAATTTACCTCCATAATCTCATCATTAAATCCTTATTTTTAGACACATATAGTGTTCACCACCTCAATAAACTATCATTCCCCCTTACACTATAATTTGGCACCGTGCCTTATCTCAATTATTTGAATCTTTACAAAATTTCTCATCTTGTTTTTGAACTTCTTCACTTGATGATCTCAACCAAGGTAGGTTGTAAAATCAAACCGTCCAATAACTGATTTGGTGATCCTATAATTTTCATTCCTAGTTCGTCCTTTTGTTCTTCCAACAGTAGAGTCTTTCCAGTCTCAACTTTATGATTCAAAGTATCAATCATCTTATTTGTTTCATAGAGTGGTACTTATTGTCAAATCATAATCTTTCAATACTTCTATCAACCTTCTTTGTCTCACATTCAACTCCCTTTGAATGAATAAATACTTATAATTCTTATGATTTGTGAACACTTCATGTTGTCCAACATATAAAAATGTTGTCTACAAATTTTCAAATCAAATCCCAAATCGCTAATTTCAAACCATTTGTCAGACAATTCTTCTTGTAAACTAGTCATCTTAATGGTAAACAATTACCTTGTCATTTACATCAACTCACTATCTAATCCATTCTTATATTCATCTCACAAACTCTCAAGCTCCAAATGGTAGGGTTAAAACAAGTAACATTAGAGGTCAACTTTTCTTTTAAATGTTGAAAGTAAATTCCTCATTCCGAATGTAACACCAATTATATCCTCTTTTACGTCAACCTTCCTATAGTATTATAATAATTGAAAACCCTTTAATAAACTTGTGACAGAAACTAGCCAGCCTGAAAAGTTTCTTACCTCATTAATGCTTATAGACCTTGATTAGTCCACTTTGTCCTTAATTTTTAGGATCTACAAAACTCCATATACAAAATCACATGTCTTAGAAAATTGCACTTAGCAACCTAAAAGCTCATACTTGCTAAGTTTGGCGTAAAACTTTTCTTCCTTTTGAATACTAAATATTTCTCATGAGTTTCTTTACTTAAAAAGTAAATCAAAATATTATCTATAAATAATACCATAAATCTAGTTGAGATCCTATACTAATCCATGAATCTTGTAGGAACATTTCTCAAACCAATAATTTTCACGCATCAACACAAATGATATCAACAAAATTTTTATAATGTCTACAATGTGTCCATTAAATCATCCTTATGTATATCAACCTCCTTACTTTTTAATCGGTGATATGCAATACCTTCACGCCCTTAAATTAATCATACAAATCATCAATTCCAGGGAGATGCAGCTTATTCTTAATAGTAATCTTGTTCAACTTCCTATAATCAATACACATCTTCAAACTCCCTTATTTCTTCTTTACAAAGAACATGGGTGCTTCCCATGATGAAATAATTGGCTTAATGAATTTCTTCTCTAATAATTTCTTGTAATTGCTTATTCAGTTCCTTTAATGCAGTTGAACCATCTTATATGGTGCTTAGATACTGTCATAACCCCAAATATCCAATTTACCTCGGTTTTAATTTTTGTTATCAAGGATATTCTTGGTAATTCTTCCGTAAACACTTCAAAAAGATAACTTCTTAACCATACAATAATTGAGTTTCATCCATTCTTTTAGATATCTACTACAGCTAATATCCTTAACAACCTTTTCTTAATTAATGCCTTATTTGCTTGCACTTGCACTCATATTCCTCGATGTGTCTTTCTTATACCCGTATTTCCTTGATAAGTTACATATACTCCTTCAGAAAAATCACACACTTAGTACACCTCAACACCATATTTAACTAACCAGTCCATTCCTAAAATAACATCAAAATTACTCATACAAATTGGACCAATTCCGTTTTAGATTTTGTTCTTGATATTCCACAATCATAATCACTAATTTCAAACAAGGCTTCCAAAATTCAGTTGTTCGAATTATCTCCAAATAAGATTTCTCTAACCACTCAGGTTGTATCAAAAATATTCTAACAAATTTCCAAATCCTTCATTTTGACGTTACACAACTGTATTGAATCTCAACATGTAATTTTATCTTTCATAACTTATTATGGGCCATCTCAGTAGGAACAATCTCCGAACACGTTAAATTTAATCGAGTAGTCCATAACCAACATAACATGTTGGATACTTGCCTCAAAGTTTTGATTTAATGGACCCCATAATTGATAGTATTTCTTAAATCTAGTATCAATTTATGAAAAAAAATTACAGTTTACAAAATGTAACAAATTTTTTTTTTTTAAACAAAATGAATTGTCACAATTTAAATCATTTTTTCTAAAAATTCAATTTATAAAATATGACACAAGTACAACAAAATCATTTTGCAAACAAGTCAAGTTGTAACAAATAAGTCATACTTTATCAAAATGACACAAATATTGTTAACAACATCGTAACACCAAAATAAATCAAAGGCCAAACTAATTTATATCATAACTAGCTAACTAAATTCCAAACACCAACTAATATTGTTGTCTTTTTAATCTCTTTATTCTAGACCATTCTCCAAAGGTTCCTTAAAAATATTAAAGTTATCATGTCCTTTATCCTCAAAAGGATATTTCGAGATTCTCATCTTAATAATTCGACTAGACAAAGGTCAATCCAAAAATGAAGTACTAAGAGCACATTAATCTTTGAGAGTCGTATATTTTTTTGAATTTGCCTTTCAATTAGAGTAGATAAAAAATTGCTAATTCATTTATCTTATTTATAATACCTTTATATCCATACTTTTATCAAACTAATTCCAATACTCGTACTCTATATCACTTGCCTAATTAGTTTAAATCTTAAAACATTCCAAGTCATCAAAGTAAACTTAACCCTCATATTCTAAACCTTAACAGTTGCCTTGTGAGTTCCAAAACTAAGCTCTGATACCACTTAAACTGTCACACCTTGCGTCTGCATATGTTAGCATATGACAGTTGTCGTACCCTCAACAGTTATCTCTCAAGGGTACAAGACATCAAAATGAAACAAAATAAAAATAATTTCATTAAATTACTAAGCAATTCATATAAATAATAATTTGAATATCCAGCTAAATAAATATAAATTAAACCATAAAATAGTTCCAAGGCAACACGAAATGAAATCCCAAAATATTTCAATTTCTCTTTAACTCTTAACCATCTAATAATACTAACTTTCCTTAGAATTCGAAAGTCTAATCGTCATGGCACATCAATTCCTTGTACACATGATCTTCCTCGTACAACCTCAAATTCTACAAAAACACTAAAATGTGGTGAGTGAAAAGTCGTTCAGCAAGTAGTTAACACTGCCTTTGTTGAACCATATAAGTTACATATATATTTCACAAAGTTTTTATCACACAGTCAAACGTCAAAGGTCAAACAGGTTTTATCTAAAATCAAAGCAAATTCTTATTTCACATAATGGTAAAAGTTTCTTTTCAAAATGTCTATTAAAACAATATGTATATACTTCTAGAGCAAGTGGCATTATAAAAAAATTACAAAATAGATTTCAAAGAGATCAAAACTTCTAAATCAGAATTATAATATCAGAATCATAATTCACAATCAGAGTTTAGAAATTTAGAATCAGAAAGCCAGAGTTAAATTCTTATCGGAGTTCAAAGCTTACATCATGATTCATTATAACCTCATAAAACAAACACGCTATTACCGGTTTACTGAGCACAACCTAGTGCTAAGAGACAATAGACCCACTAGAAAAAGTTGTCAAAGGATTCGACCAAAACTTACCTTGACTTAGAAACAGAATATTGGGTCTTAGGTCATCCAAATAGAATACCAAATCTTAGGTCACCCAAATAGAAAGTACGAACTATAATCCCTACCAACTATTCATAATTATTTTATGAGTCTTGGTCTGTTATTAATTATCTAGCAAATATTCCAGGCACATATACACACTAAATAATCATACAAAGTTAAAAAATAATGCCACTTATATACAAGTTCATATTACCAAAATAATTCAAATATTCATGTAAGGTCCAAGTTTAATAATCAAAATATCATGTTGTCAAAAGTAACATTTTAGATAAAATATTATTCAAAAATACAATGGGGCAATAACCACTTACCTCAACGTTACAAAACACAACCGTACCATAATCCAATACATTGCCTATACAAAAGTTTATCACACGTTACTTAAGTTCAATCACAAAATAACTCTACTCGTATACAGACTATCATACTCATCTACAGATTATTCAAGATCTAAAATATTCTAACCATAGTATTATCTCAAAAGTCTATTAATTTTTTGAAAATATTACATCCCAAAATAATAGTGAATCCAATTCTCTTTTACTACAAAAATATTTATCATATTATTTCTTGCATGAACACTAGAAAAATAATATTTTAACATATATTGCTACAAAAGTACTATATTTCTTTGTTCCAAAATATTTAATCATGTTAATGTTACTAAAATAATTTTCCCAAACAATATAAGTTTAGAAATAATCCTCTTATAATATACTCAAAAATATATTGCTTCAAAAATATTATTCATTCTACTTAATACTTTCAAATATCTCATTTAGTTACTCCAAAAATAACTCTTAATATTCTATAAATACTTATATCTAACATGTATAAACATTTAGTCTAAAATCGTATTATACATAACTTAGGACCTAACTTGCAACTAACGCAAGTATCCACCAAACCAGTACCTAAAGTCTTAAACCACATAAGTAACGAAATATTCATATTTTATTCTCTTTTTATTTTGTGCAATTATCTTTTTTCTTTCCTTTTTTTTTTATTTTCAAAAATTCCTATTTAACTTATGCAAAAAAAATTCAGCAAATAATTTCTTATACTTTTGAAATAATTTTTTAGATTTTAAAACAAATGTCACATAACCAAAATCACTGGTTTAAACTTAACAACACCAAAGGAAAAAAAAAAATTCTAGGTATGATGTCCAGTATGCGAGAAGTATAAATAATTATAAACAAAATTATCGAAAAGAACTAAGGTTACAAAATTATATTGAATTCTTACGTACGATGAGTTCCTTAAACCGGATGGTGTTCTTGCTCCACCCATGCTTTTAAAAATTCCAATAAAGTAAACTAGCGAAAGTTTAAACCCTTATATAAGCTCCTATTTATACACATCAAGTTCCCAAAGTTCCCCAATTATTAGTCCTATAAATTAGCTATTTTTCATCCAAATCTTACCATTATTAGGTTTTCCATTATTATTAGTCCGATAAATTAGCTATTTTTCATCCAAATCTTACCATTATTCGGTTCCCTAATTATTAGTCCAATAAGTTAACTATTTTTCACCCAAATCTTATTATTATTGGGTCACTTAAGTTGGTGGAAAATTTAGCCTAACATCAATTATGAAAATTAGCAAATAATTAGCAAAAGATTTGCACTTCAAATGGAAAGCATTTTTAAATATTAGGTTAGTCCAAATTAAATAACTGAAGATGAAAAGGAAACCCAAATCGATAAGAATTAAATCTTCTCATGTGAACATACCACGTAACAAATTTTTATCCAACAATGACAAGCAATTCAAATCTAAATAAATTTCGTAGTATATTAGATATTGTCAAATACTATTTTTTTTGTTGAAAATTATGGGGGTTTGCAATTATTATTATTATTATTAATTTAATATGAAACCGATATGTCAAAAATATTTACCAAACACCATTGATTTGAATGATTCTAATGTAGTAAGATTCAGTAATTCTAATTCCAATTCCAATTCCAAAATTTGAACTAAGAACTCCCTAAATTTCCCAAAAAAAAGTAGATTAAATTTCCAAAAGGTCCTAAGTTATTGCAAAAGTAACTAAACAATAACAGAAATTAAAAAAAAAAAAAAAAACCAAATTACAAATTGATAATATTGGTGAATGCTTTATTCATGATAGTAAAAAGATGTGTCCATAATAATTATAATTGGTAAATTTTGAAAAAGGGAAAAGATTATTTTGATCTTTTATGGAGTATGCTCTAGTTTGATCCTTTATATATTAGAATAAGTTCATTTAGTCCCTCATGTTTCAAAATATTAGTCAATTTGGGGATTTTGACCAAAAAAAGGACAAATTTATTGTCACGCCCCCAAAACGGGACAATAACACGCAATACCTCGGGATCACCCTAAGCGTGTAAGGCACAGTAAAATAGCAATAAACTACGCATAATATCCGTCATTAGACTTCAAAATTCATCCAGGACAAAACCCCAAGTTAGGTATATACCACAAATATAACCACAATCGTTCATGACATAACCAAATCACACCTATATACAAATATTGAACCACAAACGATAAGACAATCAAACATTTAATATACAAGACAATTCTATCGAGTCCTTAGGCGCACATACCCAAACACAAGAAGAAATCTCACACTAAGATGGCAAATAGAAAATCTCTATCTCTAGTAATTGGGGTCCACACTGTAATCCCTTCCCAGGTCATCACTTGACTCAGGACTTGCTATTGCTTCTTGTTGGTCCTCGACTGCAAACAAAGGGAAAACAATAACGGAATAAGCATATAATGCGTAGTAAATAATATTTAAACCCAATTATAGATAACACATATACAATTAGTGCAGGAAATAATAATATACGAGACATTTTCAACAATAACAATACAAATGTCAGTCAATGATCTCATGGTTCACAAAAGTATCCCCAACACTGGATCCATGTCTACCTATTATCCGCTTGAATAGACAGGCATAATCTGGGGAGTGTCTATCACTTATTTTCTCAATAGATTGGATATAACATTTACAAAGGAGAGTACTTAGTATATCATTTCATTCACTCACTCATAGCCAAGTCCACTCAAGTGACCCCACTGAACTCTTCACAATAATCATTCATTAACATATAGTGCAATAATAAACAATAAT
Source organism: Cinchona pubescens (assembly GCA_025175665.1). Lineage (NCBI taxonomy): Eukaryota > Viridiplantae > Streptophyta > Magnoliopsida > Gentianales > Rubiaceae > Cinchona > Cinchona pubescens. Next base: position 550,422 of record JANKKI010000250.1, read on the forward strand.
GCATTACATAATGAACACAGAAATTATAAATGTACTTACCTCATAAATATTATTCAAAATAAATATACTTATCTTAATATCAGATACTCGAGGGCTGCAAAACCAATCATATCCAAGGAATCGATAAAAAGGTATAAATGTTACTTATCTCAAAAATCAATTTCGCAGACCTATCCTAATTTCAATTGTCTAAAATTCTAATCCCGAATCACCTAAATCAGGAGAGTGTTATACTATTATGATAAAAATTAAGGTAGGGGTTCACTTTTGGGCATCACCAAAATTCTCAAATTAGGCAATAATCGACACAAATAAGTAAGGGTTCACTTAAATTTGNGTAAAATAAGATAAAAGTTTAAAAATTAGGGTTTATAATTTCAAATATCACCAGATTAAGAATTGTCAAAACCCTAATTCAAATCTCGCCAAAATAATAATTAAAAAATCATTTCAAATCACAAATCACGTCCCAGTAGCTCAAAAACATATTTAGTAATAAATTCAAACCTTAAGCAATAAAATTAAACAAATTAATTTCTTGAGTAACTTGAAATTTAATATGAAATCCATGCAAAACTTGAAGTAAAACTTACTTGTGAAGTTGGATTAAAGGTCTACGAGGATTCCTGAATCACCAATTTGATTTGGGAGTGAAATTTCCTAAACTAAACATAAGACTTGCGATTTTGGATAAAGAGTTTTGAAAAAAAAAAAAGTTCAAGGAAGTTCCAGAGGCTTGTTTGAATGTTGGGGATAAGAATTAAGGCTTCTGGATAAATGACTTCGTTATGAAGTCTTATGTGATTTTAAAATTTTTTTACTTTAGTCTCTCAAGTTTTGTAAACTTTAATTATACTTTTACTCAAAAACTTTAGAAAATGTTCAAAAAGGGTAAAATGATTATTTAATATTTGAAAGGGATATTATTGAGTATTTATAGGGATAAAATCAAGTACTAGAATATGTGAAATGAGCAGAAAAGTTGGGTATTACACTTTCCCCTCCTTAAGAAAAGTTTCATCATCGAAATTTGACGTACCTACGAGACAAACAAGTAAGGGTACTTGTTTCGCATGTCAGTTTCAAATTCCCATGTTACCTCTCTTTCTAAATGATCAGACCATTAGACCTTAACAAATGGAATATACCAATGTCGAAAGACTTATTCCTCGGTATCAATAATACGAATAGTTACCTCTTTATAAACTAAATCTTTCTTACCATTGAGAGGTTGATATTCGATTACATGATTTGGATCGGATATATATTTTTGGAGTTGTGAAATATGAAATACATTATGTACTCGAGCCAACTTTGAAGGTAAAGCCAACTGATATGCCAAGTTCCTAACATCTTTTCAGTATCTTGAAAGGCCGCACAAATCTTGAACTTAATTTCCTACGTTTGCCAAATCTCATAACCCCTCTAACCAGTGAAACTTAAGTATACCTTATCCCCGACCTGAAACTCCAATGGTTTTCTTTTCATAGCTGCCTAACTTTTTTGCCTATCCTGAGTTGCCTTGAGTTTATCTCGAATAACGGCTATCTTGTCCACTATAATTTGAATCAATTCTGGGCCTATTAGTCTTCTTACCCCGATTTCGTCCCAATATAAGGGTGACTGACATTTCCTTCCATATAAAGCTTCATACGGGGACATGCCGATACTACTGGGATAACTGTTATTGTAGGAGAACTCCATCAACATCAAATGCGCATCCCAATTACCCTTAAAATTAATGGCAAAAGCCCTTATCATATCTTCTAAAGTTTAAATTGTCCGTTCTGATTGCCCGTCTATCTAGGAATGGAATGCAGAATTCAAAACCACTTCTGTATCCATGGCATGCTGATAGGATACTGTCCAAAATCTAGAAGTGAACATTGGATCCCAGTCTAAATAAATACTAATAGGTACATCATGTAGCTTCACAATATTATCCATATACATTCTTACTAATCTATCCATAGGAGTAGAAGTCTTCAAAGGTAAGAAATGAGCAGATTTGGTTAACCTATCCACAATAACCCAAATGTAATCATATCCCAATTTGGTCATGAGCAACCCACTAACGAAATCTATCGTGATATGCTCCCATTTCCACTTTGGAATAGGTAATGGACTTAGTAAACTACTGGGCTTCTGATGTTCAGCCTTTACCTGTTGACAAACCAAACACTTGGATGCAAATTCAGTAATTTTCCTTTTCATGTTATTCTACCAGAAATATTGTTTCAGATCCTTATACATTTTAGTGCTGCCCGAATGAATAGAAAATTTAAAACTTTAAGATTCAGTGATGACCTCTTTCTTCAAGTCTTCATTTGTAGGTACACAAAGTCGTTCTTGTATCCAAACAATGATAACCATTATAACCCAAAATTCCCTTGGATCTCCACTTTCTACCTTGTTTCTGATCTTCATTAACTCTGGATTCATAACTTGAGTTTGTTTAATCCTGCCTATTAATGCCGGTTGCACTGTAAGTGCTGCTAAAATATTAGTTGTGGACTCTACAATCTCCAAATTAAATTCTTCCATTTGCCTTATTAACATGTTGGCTGTGACCTCTGAAAATTTCCTACTCAGTGCATCTGCTACTCTGTTGGCTTTTCCTGGGTGATAACTGATCTTTAAGTCATAATCTTTGAGCATTCCAACTACCTGCATTGCCTCATATTGAGTTTCTTCTATGTGAACAAGTATTTCAGACTTTGATGATCTGTATATACTTCACATTGCCCCCCATAAATATAGTGCCTCTAAATCTTCAGAGCAAATACAATGGCTGCTAATCCATATCATGAGTAGGGTAATTCTGTTCATAAAGTTTTAACTGTCGCGAGACATAAGCAATGACTCTACCATTTTGCATACCATTGCGGCACACAACTCAAACCATTCTTAGAAGCATCTCTATATGCCATATACTCTCCAATCCCGGATGGCAAGGTTAATACTGGTGATGATATCAACTGTTTTTCAACTTTTAAAAACTTGCTTCACAATCTGTATCCCATATAAACTTAGTCTTCTTTTGGGTAAACCTGGTCAAGGGCACAGCTATCAAAGAGAATCATTCCACAAACTTCCTGTACTAACCCATTAAAGCCAAGAAACTGCGAACCTCTGTCATATTTGTCGGTCTAGGACAATCAAGAATTGTCTCAATCTTCTTGGGTTCCACTAATACTCCACTTTCTAAGATGATATGCCCAAGAAAAGCTACACTCTTTAACCAAAATTCACATTTGCTGGACTTCTTATTCAACTTTGCTTCCTTAACATCTGTAAAACCAGCTTGAGATGCGTTTCGTGCTCCTCTTATGAAGATGAGTAAATCAAAATATCATCAATGAACACTATCACAAACCTGTCTAAATAGGGTTATTGAAATACGCTATTCATTAGGTCCATGAATGCTGCAGGTACATTGGTCAACCCAAAAGACATCACTAAAAACTCATAGTGGTCGTATCTAGATCGAAATGCACTCTTTGGTACATCCTCTACCTTGATTCTCAGTTGATGGTACCCGAATCTCCGATCTATCTTGGAAAATACTCAACTAATTAAATAAATCATTGATCCTCAGTAAGGGATATTTATTATTGATAGTGACCTTATTCAATTCCGATAGTCAATACATAACCTAAGGCTGCCATCTTTCTTCTCCACAAATAATACTGGAGCTCCGCAAGGAGATACACTAGGTCTGATATATTTCTTATCTAACAACTCCTGCAATTACGTCTTCAATTTCTTAAGCTCTGTTGGGGCTATTTTGTAAGGAGCTTTAGAGATTGGGACATTCTCTGGTGGTAGATTAATTTCAAACTCTATTTCCTGCTCTGGAGGCAAGCCTGACAAATCCTCTAAAAAAATATTTGGAAACACATCTCGGACCACTGGGATGTCTTTGAGCTTGGCGCATTCTTTTTTTGTATTGATCACATAAGCTAAAAATGTTTCAGAACCCTTTCTCAGTGCCCTCTGTACTTGTAATGCTGACAGTAGTGGTATAGGTTATTTATTTGGTTTCTTGATACCACCCTGATACACAATTTTCTCTTTTTTTAGATAACAAAACCTGATTTTCTTCTCCCCACAGTCTAAGTAAGCATAATTGTGAGACAACCAATCTATACGCAGTATTACGTCAAAGTCAGACATATTAAGTTGCACTAAATAAGTATCAAACTCGTAATTACCAATGATACCCTACAACTGAGATATACCCATCTAAATTCAAGAATTATATCCCTCGGTGTCCCACTTTATAAGGGATATGAAGCCAAATGTGGTTTAACATTCAACTTCCTACCAAGTTTTTTAGAAATGAAGGAATTCGTAGCACCACTATTAAATAAAGCAGTTGAAGGCACGTCATTAATTAACACCATACCTGCTCACGACCTGACCTGATCCATCTACTTCTTGCTAGGTCATAGCATAGACTCGACCTATAACTGGTCCCATGCCACTACCACTTCTCTCTTGTGGCATCTGCTGCTGCGATGGTCCTAGCCTGGTAGTAGGGTAGTTTCTGATCCTGTACTCAAATTGCCATAGGCTAAACATGCTCCAGACCTCCACTTAAACTCTCTCATGTGATAATGATAACAATAACCATACTCTGGAATATGAGGTCATGCCTAAGATGGAACTAGTGTTGATACTATCTTTCTCTTCTTGTCAGTAACTCGAGAGGGTCCAGTGATAGTTAAGGGTGGTCACAGTTTCTCCTGTGGTAGCTGGGGTTTGAAACCACGTAACTGGAAAACTGGTGGCTATGGTGGTCGTACATACAACCTGGAGGTCATACAGATCTATAAACTGGTCTCCATAGAGGGACATATAGACTTTTGTCACCCCTCTCTTCCGTTGCCTACTGTCTCAGAAACGTATCTATGCCGGCTCTAGCACCTACAGTTTCTCAAATTTATCTGTATCCACTACTGCTATTTTTTCCCAGATCTCTTTCACCAAGCCTCTCCTGAGACGGTCACACTTCTAGACACTATCCCTCATAACCCTTGGAGCAAACATTTCCAATGCATGAAATCTTTGTGAATATCCCACTACTGACATCCTTGGAGTATGTCTGAATGAATTGAACTCATCTTTCCATTCCACTCTAAGATGTGAAGGATAAAAGTGCTCTAAAAATATCTCTCTGAATGCCACCCATGAAATCTATCCCATAGGGGCAAGTGTAGGTCTCACCCCTTTCCACCATCTTGCTGCGCTCCAACCAAATATGACTTTACTATCGGAACTCTATGCTCATCAGACACTTTCAACAAATTTAATTTTTTTTCAATTTGTTCCAGCCATTTTTCTACTTCGTCTGGATCATGTCTATCCTCGAAAGTGGGAATATTGATCTTCGTGATTGCCCGATAGTAATAATCAACATCTAGGCCTCTAGTTGCGGTGTTGGACTAGGTGCAGGGTTTACAGGAATAATATGCATGGTTACATGCACTGCTTGTCCCACAATGGCCGCAATGGTGGTATAATCTATCACTGGCGTAGGTATATGTGATGGTTGGGGCTGCAGTAATTGCTGGGACTGCTGTGTTGGTTGTTCAGTCTGATATGTCCTAACAGACTCCTCAATCTATCCCAACAGACTCCTCAAACTGTACCTGGCTAGTTCCAGTCCCCTGCTTAGGTGTCCCTTCCTGAGTTATGATAACCTATTTCTATCTATTTAATTTAGATTCCACTACCTGCATATTTCAGATAGGGTAAGTATAATATATCAATTCTTATTCAAACATTAACCATAAAATAACATGCTTACACACTTTAACCATTCCCAGCCTAAACATTAAGAACAAGGAATCACAGTAACTCCCGATTTGGGTAGGCCAGTCCCAAACCCTGACTTACTTACAAGTCTAAATCTCTAATATTGCACTCATAGTTAAGTCAATAACAGTTCAACTTAATATCAGAGATAGGAATAACCTATATTTTGATACCACTTAATGTCACATTCCCAAAATGGGACAATAACATGTTGCACTTCAGGATCACCCCAAATGTACAAGACACAGTATAAAAGCAATAAATAACCCATAATATCTGTCATTAGATTTCAAAATTCATCCAAGACAAAATCACAAGAGGTACATACCACAAATATAACCACAATCATTTACGACATAACTAAATCACACCTATATACAAATATCGAACCACAAACAATAAGACAACTAGATATTTGATATACAAGACAATTCTATCGAGTCCTTAGATACACATGCCCAAACACAAGAACAAACCTCATACTAAGATGGTAAATAAAAAAATCTCTATCTCCAGTAACTGGGATTCGCACTGTAATCCTCTCCTAGGTCAGTACTCGACTCAGGACCTGCTATCGCCTCCTGTTGGTTCTCGACTGCAAACAAAGGGAAAAACAATAACGGGAATAAGCATATAATACTTAGTAAATAACATTTAAACATAATTATAGATAACATGTATACAATTAGTGTAGGAAATAATATACAAGACATTTTCAACAATAAAGATGCAAATGTCTGTCAATGAGCTCACGGTTCACAAAAGTTTCCCCAGCACTAGATCCAGGTCTACCTATTATCTGTCCGAGTAGACAAGGCATAACGGAGTGTCTATCACTTGTCTTCCCGATAGACTAGGTATAACAGTTACAAAGGAGAGTACTCAGTATATTATTTCATTCACTCACTCATAGCCAAATCCACTCAAGTGACCCACTGAACTCTTCACAATAATCATTCATTGACACATAATGCAATAATGAATAATAATGCATTACATAAAGAACACATAAAGTATAAATGTACTTACCTCATAAATATTATTCAAAATAAATACACTTACCTTAATATTAGTTATTCGAGGGCTGCAAAACCAATCATATACAAGGAATCAATAAAAAGGTGTATCTTAACGTTACTTACCTCAAGAATCGATTTCGTAGACCTATTCTAATTTTGATGTTCTAAAATTCTAATTCCGAATCACCAAAATCAAGAGAATGTATACCATTATGATAAAAATTAAGGCAGGGATTCACTTTTGGGCATCACCCAAATTCTCAAATTAGGCAATAATCAAACACAAATAAGTAAGGGTTGATTTAAATTCATGAAAATAAGATAAAAGTCAAAGAGTTAGAGTTTATAATTTCAAATATATCACTAGATTAAGAATTGTCAAAATCCTTATTCGAATCTCGCCAAAATAATAGTTAAAAGGTCATTTCAAATCACAAATCACATTCCAATAGCTCATAAACATATTTGGTAATAAAACCAAACCATTAAAATTAAACAAATTAATTTCTTGAGTAACTTGAAATTTAATATGAAAACCATGAAAAAATTGAAGTAAAACTTACTTGTGAAGTTGGATTAAAGGTTTACAAGTATTCCTAGATCACCAATTTGATAACTTTGGAGTAAAATTTCCTAAACTAAATATAAGACTTGCGATTTTGGATAAAGAGTTTTGAAAAAAAAAAAAAAATCAAGAAAGTTCCAAAGGCTTGTTCGAATGTTGGGGATAAGAATTAAGGCTACTGGATAAATGACTTCGTTATGAAATCTTACGTGATCTTAAAAAAATTTCACTTTAGTCTCTCAAATTTTGTAAAATTATACTTTTACCTAAAATTTTTAAAAAATGTTCAAAAAGGGTAAAACGATTATTTAATATTTGAAAGAGATATTAATAAGTATTTAAAGGGATAAGATTAAGTACAAAAATACGTGAAATGAGAAGAAAAATCGGGTATTATAATTATGGTGAAAACCTCATGAATATTATCTAACCATTAAAACACAAACATATTGAGGTTAAAAAGTCTTGTTTCTCATTATCTCTCAATATTTTTTCTCTCATTTTCATAAAATTAATTTTTCCCCATCTTGACATAAATTTAATGAAGCAAATTTCTTCATTTTCATGTTTTTAACCTCTCGTCATTTATATTTAAAGTCAAGTTATGTTCACCTAGCCTTCACAGCTAATTTGTCAAATTTTTCAATTAAAAGCTCTACATTTGCCACAATATTTTAAAAGATAAGACGCTAAATTTACTTCTTATGATAGAATATTGATCGAATTGAGGCACATCCTAAAAATAGGAGACCAAAATAGTTATTCTCCCTCTACAAAAATCCGGTGTTGTTTGGACAACTATTATTCTTGAAATATTATTTGTAAAAGTACTGTATCAACTTTTTTGATAGGATATGTACAAGACAAAAAGGTAATTAGAAAATGTGTGTCCAGTGATTACAAAATAGGAAAAGTCGTACAATTAGTGCCTCACAAATGTAGTTTTTATTTTATTAGTCCCTCACATTTAAAATGATGAATTTAGTCTCTCACAATATGAAAATGTATAATTTTGGTCCTAACCAAACGTCCATTAGTATTTTGGATGGAAAACCACTTATGCGCGTCACATGTTCATTTTTAGGCGCAGATTTGAAAATAAATATGGTCGACACCAGAAGTATGCGTTTTCAAATTGTTAGAGACTAAAATTATTCACTTTTAATTTGTTAGGGACTAAAATTCATCATTTCAAATGTGTAAAGTTTGATCAATATTTTTTTCCTATTCTTCTCCAAAAAGAGTTTCCACTGCAGCATAACAAAAAGGCCAAAGACAAAAATAAATGAGAAGAAAAGAAAAAAGAAAATTGGGAAGAGATAAGAACAAAAGAAAAGAAAACTCAAAAAATTTCTAGTTCAATCATTGTCATGCTCGCCATTATGACCATCTTGATAATTTTTTAGTTTTTGATCCATTTTGATTCATTATGTTTTGTGTTTCTTTAAATATATTAAGTTACTTTTCATTTCTAAGAGTTTTAATGGCAATTTTATGAAATTTATCTAAGTTTTTGATGTTGACATTGTGATCAACCCACATATATAAAATTATGAATTTTCTAACTTGTAATTGGATTTATGTTTATGTAATTATTTTTGCGTTAAATTCATGCTACCTTCATATTTTATTTGTTGATAAGATCATTTTCATAAAAATTGGTAAGGACCCGGTTATCTAAATGTGTTTGGGTATTTTCGAACTATTTTTGGCCAGATATGGGTCCAAAATTGTGATCAATGCGAAAAAAAATAAGTCTGGAGGTATATCTGATGACCCAAAAAAGTCACCGAAAATTTTTTTATTGGCGCACAACCGCCACCTCCATCTGCCATGGAAACTCCTCTTGGATGAGAAGAGAGAAATAAGATTCTTCCAACTTACACATTTCAAATGATATATTTTATTTTTTGATAATTTGAAAACATTTAATTTTGGTCCCCCGTCACTTTTCCATCCAAAATACTAATAGATGTTTGGTAGGGGACCAAAATTATACGTTTTCATATTGTGAAGGATAAAATTCATCATTTCAAATATGAGTGATTGAAAAATAAAATCCACATTTATGAGGGATTAATCTTGTATGATTTTCCCCCTAATATATGACGCGCACAAGTTGCTTTCCATCCAAAATACTAACGAACATTTGGTGAGGGACCAAAATTATACATTTTTATATTGTAAGGGATTAAAATTCATCATTTCAAATGTGAGAGACTAATAAAATAAAGGAAAATTCTATTATCCCTTTTAAGAAACCGTTTACTTGTGCTTTAAATGCTTGTACAATACAATACTAAGTGTTTTAAATACTTGTACTGTACAAAATTTTTAAAACTAAAAAAATAATTTCCTAAAAAAAACTGTAGAATTCACCTCAAATAAAAACTACATTTGTGGAAGATTAATTATACTACGATTTTCCCTACAAAATACTACTAAGAGAAAAATAAATATTTATTCTCTATTCAAAGTCCAAACAACACTAAATTTTTTCTCATTTTGGCAAAAAGCTGACACATCAAAGTTGGAAAGTCGTGCGGTGTTCTGTGTCTATCTAGTATCCTAGAAAATCCTTTGTAGCATCAGAAATCCTGAACTCCCTATTCTCCAAACCAGAACATCCAAGAAAACAATCCCCCCACACAAAAATGAAGGCAGTAGTGATCACAAGCCCAGGTGGACCAGAAGTCTTACAACTCAAAGAAGTAGAAGAACCCCAAATCAAAGATGATGAAGTATTGATCAAAGTTGTAGCCACTGCTCTCAACAGAGCAGATACCCTTCAACGCCAGGGTAAATATCCACCCCCTAAAGGTGAGAGTGAGTACCCTGGTCTTGAATGCTCTGGAACTATTGAAGCTGTTGGCAAGAATGTCAGCAGATGGAAAATTGGTGATCAGGTGACTACATGGATGAATAATTTTCATTTATAGTTAATTTTGAAGCTTTTTTTTTTTTTTTTTTGGTGATGTTTTTGATGTATTTTTCACTTGGTTTGTTTCTTTTTTCTTGAAATTTTTTCATAGTCTTGAGGATAATAAAGATGGAAACTTTAGTCTGTAGAGATGCATTTCTTGTGATGTTTTGAATTGTCTAGAGTAGGACAAAGATGGAAACTTTAGTCTATACTTTACTTGGTTGGCTTGTGTTTCTTGAAATTTTAAGTCTATACTTGCTGAAGCCTTTCTTGTTTCTTGATGACTAATTAACTGGTTGATTTATTTTCATTGAGATTGGATGGTTTTGACTGTAAAGATTGAAACTTTAGGCTTTATAGAGGATTTGACCGATTTGTGTATATGGTAATGGACTAAATGTGAATTGGTTGGTAAAAGAATGAGGATTGAAGTTTCTTTAGTGCTGCCCGCGATGCCGAAAATTCTGTGGCTGTAAAAAAAATGAGAATAGAAATTCATGACTAGTTAATGGGGTTAGTAAGTGACTTATGCTATGAACTTCGGGGTTCTTTCGATATTTTGATGATATAAAAGTAGCATAATGAGAAGACAAATATGTGGTAAAAGACGGAAGAATATATAATAATGATATTAGTAAAATGATGAATGTTGAATTTATAGGTGAAGAAACAAGTGAATGAGTAACTAACTGGAATTTGCGCATTAGTTTTAGTAGGTTTTATTCTACTTATTCTTCTGTTGCTTGTGAAAAATTGTGTTTGTACTATCGTGATGCATGAAGAGGATTTATGCAGGTATGTGCACTTATCGGTGGAGGAGGGTATGCAGAGAAAGTAGCTGTGCCTGTAGGACAAGTTCTTCCTGTTCCACATGGTGTCTCTCTACAAGATGCAGCTAGTTTTCCTGAGGTTGCTTGCACTGTTTGGTCAACAATCTTCATGATGAGCCGACTATCCTCGGGGGAAACATTCCTGGTGATTTACAAGCCCAAGCTCTTTGATTAATATTTTCCACCGTTGTATTTCATGATCAAGTTCTATTGTTTTTATTCTCTCCTTTCTTTTTTTTTTTTTTTTCCTCTCTTCCCGGGAGATAATAATTCGATGTGACCCTAATTTCATTAACATACCAGTGCAATCTCATCATCAAGGAACTTGTGATACTTATATCGGTTGTATTTATGATACTAAGACAAGCAAAATCCATCGTCTGTTTTGGCATCTAATATTACTGCTTCTCTTTCATAGGAGTAGTGCCCAACTTGTTATGTTTTTCTTTTTCTTTTTTCTTTGGGTGGTTTTTTTTTTTTGGTGGGGTTTGGGAGTGAATGAACGGTTATCTTCAAATTCTTCTCATCTTCATAGAATTTAATTCCAAATTTTTGATTTCTCAAGACAGATGATATTGTATTAAAGTGATGAATCAAAGGGGAAAAGTTAGGTGGTTAAGCGACTTTCTGGTTTTTTTTTTTTTTTTTTTGTATTTGCTTTGATTCCTTAAATAGTTATAAATTCATCATACAACAAATGTGATGTTCCTTTTAACTTTTACAATTTTCCAGGTGCATGGGGGTTCTAGTGGAATTGGTACTTTTGCCATTCAAATGGCTAAATATCAAGGGGTCAAAGTATTTGTCACTGCAGGTTAACTAGCTGTGCTATCAGTTGCAAAACTTTTTTAATATCAACATTTAGGATGATTTTGAATGTGTTGTTGTTTGTCAGGGAGTGAGGAAAAACTAGCTGCTTGCAAGGATCTTGGGGCAGATGTTTGCATCAATTACAAGACTGAGGATTTTGTGGCACGTGTCAAGGAAGAAACAGGAGGAAAAGGTAAAGAATATTTATTGTGTTTGGTGGACTGTTTTTGCAGTGTGGCTCTAACTACTACTAGAGTGTTGCTTCACTTGGAGGAAAACCTGATCCTAGGTTGTTATGCAATAGGTGTTGACGTTATACTGGACAACATTGGAGGGCCATATTTTCAGCGGAATCTAGACAGCCTGAATTTTGATGGGAGGCTTTTCATTATTGGCTTCATGGGTGGGACAGTAACTGAAGTAAATCTTCCAGGTTTGCTTGTAAGACGGCTCACAGTGCAGGGTATGTGCAGACGCCTTTTCTAATTCATAGCTTTAGAATCTGTTTAATTTCTGCTAATGTCAATTTTGTCATAATGATTAAGCGCTTTGCTATTTAGATATATGTATAGCATGATCGGAGGAATTTTTGAGATAACAATAATAAGGAGTCACATGTTGACTAATTCATTGAAAGTTGTGAATGCAAACTAAACTACCTTGTCACTACCAATCAAATACCACCCAAGAACACTTTGGAACTTCTACTTCCAAAAATATGCCTTGAAGCATCTTTAATGCTTACAAATTACAGCTCTCATCTCTTCAATTAGCATAGTTACTTCCCCTTAAATTTCTGGATTCTTGTAGCTCATATTACAAGAGAATGCGTGGAACAGGGACTTAAAACAATGACAGATTTATAGGCAATTCTAATTGGTCAACATGGAAACTATGAAGGACTGCTAGGATTGAGACCTGACAAGTTTTGGAGTTAGTCGTATTACTCATTTGTGATATTATCTTTCTGTATTATGTTCTATTTCCTGAGAAATTAGATGGAAATGATAGTAGTAGCATTTCCTACCCTCGTGTGAAAATTTGAGTCTTACCGTGAATGCTTGTAAAATAAATTCAACAATACAGACAAATGAAATCTATTATTGACGACTAGTACTTCATTCTCATACACAGTAACATTTTAAGTGGATGTCTCCTGGCTTGGTAGACTTTTTTTGCAAATTTTAACTCTTTGATTAATTTTGGTTCAGCTGCTGGATTGAGAAATAGAAGCACGGAAAACAAAGCTTTAATTGTCAGTGAAGTGGAGAAGAATGTTTGGCCTGCAATAGCTGCAGGCAAGGTGAAACCAATAGTCTACAAACACTTTCCATTAGGTCAAGCTGCAGAAGGTCACATGCTGATGGAAAGTAGCAGTCATATTGGGAAGATACTCCTCGTCGTCTAATTTGTGCTTTGTTATGTATGGATTGTCTTTTATATTACCTGTCCATGATGGAGAATTTCTGTTTCTTGATTGTTTAATCATGAAACAGAGATGGTTGCTTTGTACTGCAATCTCTGGTCTTTAGTATCTCTCTTTGTAGTTGAGTTGAACAAGATGGAGAAATAAATTGTTTGTTATAGATACTGGACTTGTTTGGTTGTCTTTCAACTTTTGGATGATTGAGACAATGAAGCACAGCAGACCATAGAACCCTATATTCCTTGAAGAAAACACTAATCTTTTTTTAATCGGTGGAGTAGCGGTGCATGTTGAAGGTGTTAAATTTTCAACCCATGTTCACCCCGTTAAGCATCAGTACTGGAGAAAAGTCGGCTGAATTTTCCTCCCGACACCTACGGTAAATCATTGCCCTGGTCTCCTTTCTAGTTTGCATTTGTCCAGGAAATTTCGGTCGTTGCTGTGAATTGGTGTTTAGATTTGTGTGGCAAATTCATTTCTTCGATTTCTGGTAGATTATCTTATTTGTATACCTCTAATCCCTGTTTCTTGGATGCTAATATGTTATTGTGTTGATTTATGTTATTTTTTAGGTTTTGATATTAACATGTGATCATTGCACTGGAACTGTTTGATAGAAGTTCTAGCTGAACTTTTTACCTCGATCATTGTTCTGTCCCTTAGTTCCTAGATTTGACAAAAAGCGAATGATAACCAATTGTGTAGGATTAATTGAAATTAGAGTAATTTGGAAATCAAGTCCCATTAGCAAATGGGAACCTAAAACTCAAAAAGTCTGCACATGTTCAGTTCGAATTAATCGTGACTCTCTTAGTCATAACATGTGTTAGAAAGTCAGTGTTGTGTTTCAAAAAAAAAACAAAAAGTTGGTGTTATGCTTGGAAAACTTATACTGCCGTAGAGATCAATTGAAAATTACCTTTTTCGCCGGTCAAGTTTGTATGCATGTTAGCTGTATGTTGTACAATAAGTGCGTTTAGGAGAGGGCAGAGCCACAGACTTTTGCCTTATCTTGTAAGTCGAAAGATTAACTGTTTCTCACTTTCGTATTTAAGTTTTCCAACAACGTAGAAAATAGTTTGTTATTCCAAAATACTTGAACCTTTTTTTTCGTGGGAGTGGCAATTCCAATTTGATTTATTTCATATGAATATGCTTCCTCAATTTGTAGATGACTGACTAAAGAAATATTGATTTTTTTTTTTTGATAAATTAGATGGAAGCTTCTTATAGTTAGGTCAATTTACATATTATCTCTGGTATTGAAATATATACTTAATTCTATGACTTGGATTAAAATGAAACCGTTAGTTATTTCATCCAATCTAATGATCAAAAGTTAAAAAAGATTCAATTTAAGAGATATTGTATTTTAATATTTATTTTTGAACTTATGAAATTTTAATTTCAATATCACTTTTTAGTTAAATTTTTTTTAAAAATAAATATTAAAAGACAACCATACCTTTAAAATGGAATTTTTTTAACTTTGGACCATTTAGATTGGATGGAATGATTAACGATTTCATTTTAGTCGAAACCACAAGGGGTTAAGTGTATATTTCAATATCACATGAAGGTAATATGTAGATTAACCAAATCATAGTAGGGTTCTGTGCAATTTACCCCACCTCCCCTTTTTTTTTTTAAGTACTATTGGATAACTTGATTTGTGCAGAAACAACCGCCTAAAACTCAGAATCTTAAAGTTCTTGGGGAGCCGCTTCGTCAAATAAAGATGATATAAGATCAAGATAGTTGAAACTTTGTTCGATTTAATGAAAGTAATCTGAACCTCAGCTGCAATTCCAATGATCCAAGAAATTTGATAGAAGACAAATCTACTTGTTCTCCAATTATTTATTTCTACAAAAATAATACAGGGTTAAGAAGGAAAAGGGATGAAGATGGTTGAAGTTAAACCTCCACCTGCCGTAGGCAGGCGAGCAATCTAGTATATATAAAAATGAGGGAAGTGCCTCTTTTACCAATTTCAACTGAAGTGTTGATATTAAGTCTACAAAATCAGCTGTTTTTACAAAGCCTAATTCGTAGACATTACAGTGCATAAACTCTAATTCCTCCTGTTGACTGAAATTATCTGGCCTCAGTGCTTTTTAAATTTGTTAATTGTTTGAAAAGCTCACGCATTCATCTATAAAAAACATATAAATGACCACATACTGAGCTGATTTCCATTTGGAAGAGGATGGACACGATACTGCAATGCACAGAAGACGAGCACTGGCCCTTTGTACCGATAAAACACATTCTTTTAAAAAACAAGGCCCCTAAAACCAGCCATCAGCTCATATAACTATTAGCTATTCTTACAGAATTAATGCAAAAGTGCTTTAATGTAAAAATGGTCACCCATGTGTATATTACAGATAAAGAAATGGAACTGAATCATTTAACCCAAGAACTGATGAATTGACAGAATCATGCTGTCAAAGCATGCTCACCTTGCAAGTGCATAATGGTGCTCCGTGAAATTAACCAAATCCATATTTAGACAGTGGAAGAAAAATTACAGATAAGAGCCTCCTCTGACATTCCTTGCTGATTTTATTCAAGTCCTATATGCTTACAGGAATATTGCAGCACCACATATTTTACATATGTTATCCTGTATACTCAACAATAAACAGCTAAATTTACCTGTTAGAAATTAAGATGTATAGAGATCTATCTCTTGGAACCTTCATATGAGAAAAGGTGTATTGCATTTCTATAACTGATTTCAGAAAGTTCTTCCCTACTCATATCAAGCAAAGATGCTACATAGGACAGTACATGGTGAATATTAGCGGGATGATTAAGGGTCTCTCCCTGCAGTGCTGATTCATTACTTTTTTCCTGAGATAGATTGTCAGAAGAGCCGCTATCCTTGGAAGCTGAAATGTCTCTAGTATCAGAAATCACATTATTGACATTATCTTCCCTTCCAATTAGCAGAAGAGAGTCTGAATCACTTGATTTTGGAAGAGCATCTGGTGCATCTGTCTCCAATAAAATCCTTTCAAGAGGAACAGACTTTAACATTTTCTTTGCCTTGCTTACCTTCATGGACATAAGAAATCCCGAGAAGGAAAAGTAAGCGCCAAGCTTAGCAAATTCAGGAACCATATCAGCAGAGCCCAGGTAAGAATGCAAAAGTACACCAGAAGGGAATGGTCCTTCAGATTTCAGGTATGTCCAATAAATCACCAAAAGCTCGTACACAGTGGATTGATGCTGGTCTTTTCAACTCTTTAGCAAGCTGAAGCTGCTGCCGAAAAACTTCAACCTGATCACTAAAATCAATCTGCTTCCCACGTGAACCTTTATCCAAACCAATCTCTCCAACTGAAGCTGCAGGAGTAGTATCAAAGAATTCCTTCAAAGTGTTCAGCCAATTAGGAGTTCTCTCAGCAACAAACCACGGATGGATCCCAAAATTTGGGATTACTGAAGGATGACTATCGCTCATCTCCTTGACCAAATGCCAGTCACTCTCAGCGACTCCATTAACAGCAAAATGAACTACTCCATTATCAAGGGCCGTCTTGATTATCCGAGGGGCCATATTAAAAATCCTAGGATCTTGCAGGTGACAATGAGCATCAAAAAGCTTCATCAAAGACATGGAACTACCACAGGTATTGCTTGTAGGTTGTTATTTCTCTAGCCACATTCCCACCAAACAGTTTATTCTTCTGCTCCGGAATCAAGAAAGAACTTCAAGAAACCCACTTTTCATTAGTTCAAACCTTGCGATAGGTAACAGAAGTGACTGGAAGTTCGAAAAAGATAACCTAGGAAGTTGGCCACCCCGGGAATTGCTACCAGGATAGCTGCTCTGTCAAGTTAATGAAATGTCCTCATTATGAGTCTAAAATATCTGTAACATACAATCAGAAATGGCAAAAGAGAAAGAAAAAAATCAAAAGAAAAGACAATTGGCATAAATCTTTTATTAGCATTTTACTTGGACTGGCAACAAAAATAAAAACTTCAGACGCTAACAACTAGTGGTGACTTGAGAAAGGGTACACTCGGGCAATGCTCTGCAACAGCACAACATGAAGCAAGAAGATTACAATTTAAGAACAAAGAAGAAAAAAACAAACAGAAAAGAAAACACACAGAAATGTAAAGTATTTCTTCCCTTAATCACTCAAATGCCGTATGCTTTGTTTAGTTCTTGATGAAAATTGGAACACATTTGAAACTTTAATTCTACAGTACCCATAAGATAGTATGAAGTTTGTCCTGTTTCTACACCATTTATTAATTTATTATTTTGTAATACAGTTTCTTTACTTCGTAGGCTACTAAGCTTTGACGAAATACAGTCTGATTAAACTTCCAAATTCCAAATTGGAATTTCTTTACTTTGTAAGCTACGCTTCTGTAGGATACAATTTCAATACAATTTCAAATTCCAAATTAGAATTTCTTTACTTTGTAAGCTTCGCTTCTGTAGGATACAATTTCAAATTCCAATTCCAATCTAATTCCAACTCTATTAGAGAATCAAAGATTGTGTTTGTATGGAGTGATTTGAGTGGACTTGGATTTCAATTTCAAATTCATCATAAGTTATTCAAACAAATTAATTAATTTTGTTGAAAATTTAAAATCCACTCACAAGAGCGTGATTTTAATAATTAAATAAGTAAATTTAATGATTTCAAATTCACAAATTCACCCCATTCAAATCCATGAATTTCACTTCAAATCATTCTTACAATTCACATACACCATCGAAACACAACCTAAGTTCATTTCAAAAATAACAATCCCTTATTCAACTTTTTAATTTTTTTTAAATCTTTCAGTATTTTATTTCCCAAGTTTTGCATTTTCAAGTTTTTTTTTTTTTTTTTGAGAAATTTCGTGTTGAAAAGGGATTATTAACGCACTCATCATCAATCAAATTTACAGCTTTTTCAACAAATAATCCCCAAAAAAGAAAAGGGATGCTCTATTTTTAGCAATTAATCTTGTGAATGGGATGGGCCCTTTAATCTTTTTTGCAATTTTCGAATTACTCTAAAAAAATGCAGGAAAAAAAAGAATTAAAGTGGAAGAAACAACAAAAAATTGAAAATTGAAAATTGAAAAATGAAAAAGCTCACCTACCTCTGTTTTGATGGATAAAAACGGTGTCGCAGGTTGTTTGATTTGTTAATCAACTATATGGGTACGGAGAGCTCAAACTATAACTCGAAAAGAGAACAGACTTGAAGCATTACGACGTCGTCGACCAGAAGATAGTGCAGACAGTGTGCCGTCTAGAAAACTGTGGATGGCTGATCGGTTAAAAGGTGAACGGCCGGGATGAATTTATACACATCTAGATGTTTTAAGAGACTCAAAGAGGATTAACTTCACTTTTATCCCCAACGGACTTGTTATCAATTTAATCCTGAACGTTATGTTTTTAAGTATTTAGAACTTTTTATTAAATTGCAATTCACCTTATTATATTTTTGATTAAAATACTTTTATTCTCTCTCTTTTTTTTTTCTTCTACTTATTTTATTTTTATTTTTATTTATTTATTTTTTCTCTCATTTTATTGACATGATTAAATAATTTTTTATCATTTATCACCATAATTAAATAATTTCATCAAAATTTATTTATGAAAAAAAAATATATTTTGGATTCTATGAAAAAATTTATTCATATATTTAATTTGAGGGTAAAAATATTATTTTAAACTAAAAATTTAATATTATGATCATTTTAAATCGAAAATTTAACATCATTAGTTTTGACCGATAATTCAAAAATTTAATATTTAAAAACTAACGTTAAAGATTAAAGTGATATAACTCTAAATGTTAAAGGAGCAAAGTGAAATTAACCCACTCAAAACCTGATGCAAAATTTCTATGGATAAATTACTGTGGATGTCCCTGAACTTGTTCACAAGGTTCTATTACTTCCTCAAAAGATGTTCACAAGTCATTATATATCTTTAAATGTGTAAAATAATACGTGAGTATTAAAAATACATTTTCGATTCTGTAGAATAAAGATATTTGTCTTTGATACACCAAGCATACACGTTTTGTACTCATATCTAGATTGTATAAAAGGACTTGAGTATAGAAATAATTTAGTTTAATCGACTAAACTGATTAAATTAAATTAATTTAATTTTAGATTTTCAGATAGTCATTGTTTGTATAAATCGAATAAAAAAATATTATTTATATGATTTGTATTTGGTTATTGAAAATTTCAATAATCAAATAATCGAATAACCAAATTTTTAATTTTATTAGTTTCATTTTTAATTTTTTAGCAACCCAATTCCTGTCTCTATTCATATACACATCTTTATTATTTTTTAGTTTTTAGTTTTAATAGTCTTAATTTTAGTAAATTTAAGTTTTTGTTTATTAATTTGATTATTTTTATATTTAATTTATACTTAATTTTTAAATTAATTAGTGAATTTCGATTAATCGAATAAAGCGAAAAATATTAGTTAACTAACCAACTAAAGAAAAGTTTGGCTCAAATTTAATTTTAATTTTTTTGTATTAAAAGCTGAATAAACTAAATTTTTTTAATTAAATTACTTAAAAACTAATCGATGAATAGCCTACAATGGATCATGACAAACGTAAAAGTGGGAAATGAGTGAATGATCGACCAGTGGTAAAATCTTGTCAAGACGTCAATGTTTAGACCAGAAACCACTAGAAGAATTCATGTCTGAATTACCCATCGACAAATAATGTCTTAGTTATCTATGAATCATAATTTGATGTAATGTTATTTTATATACTTTCTTTTTTATCCTTAATAGTAACTATCAATAACGTCCTACTCTTCACACTCCAATCTTCATGTTATTTTTAAATATTTTTGTATTACTTTATTTGTTAATATTTTCACTACCTATTATTACTATTTTTTTTTGGAAATTTTGTGTAATTTTTTTTTTTTTTAAAGTCACACCCATGGAGTGCCTTTCCCACTAGTATCGATAATGGTCGGACGAGAGATATTGTTTTGTGAGGGTGAGAATATTAAAAGATAGTATAATTTATAAAGTTTAAATTATTTGTAATATTTGGAATTGGTCGAATCACTTAATTTATAATATGTAATAATACATTATATTTTTTTGGTAAGAGCCAAATTTCATTATTTAAAATCGTGACTTCCAAATTACATGATAATAAGGTTTAATGTTGCGCTAGCTAAAGCCTCATTTTAGGACAAGAATATATAGCTATATTATATTAGCTTAATCTTTTATAATCCAACTAATATCAAAAAAAAAAAAAAAATCGTATAACCAATCAATTTATATACTACATAAAATTCCTTAAAATTTTTTTTATAGTTCAACATGACAAAAGATAACAATTTTTGAATTATAAATGTTGATAATAATAACAAATAGAACAATTCATATAGAATAGTTAATCACTGACTAAATAAAAATTCACATGTTAAGTTCTTGTCACAAATAAATGAGGTAAATTAATGACATTTAACTAGACCATTGATTTTTAATAAAATATAATGAAGAGTGATAAATATTAGTAACTTGCATAAAATTGAAGTACATGAGAACAGTAAATTGGATCTTTAGAAGAATATTTGAGGGTGAAATTCTAATGAAAGACAATTTTAAAAAAGAAGGTGCACTACAAAGCCGAATTTGTAATAATACAAAAGGACAATGTATTTAGCCTAATAATTAGTTGATTGGAAAAAAATAATAATTATGGAACTATCTAGTAATTTAAGTGCAATTACCTGAATACTAATAACATTAATTACTTTTAATGCACAATAAAAGTACACGAATGAAACCAAATAGATGACAAAATTAACTACAAAAAAGAGATCAATTCAAGTAATTTGGAGGGGAATATAATAATTTATTACATAATTTACCCAAATTAGAAAAGTATATAGAGCAATTACAGGATTCTTGGTCCGTCAATGGATAATGTGGTTTTCCTAAGTTTTATTAGTAGAAATTTGTAGAACTTCTATCTTTTAGATGGGGAGGAGGGTAAGATTGAAGGTGGAAAAGAGAGTAAATTGATGAAATATTACTCTGACAATACTATATATCACAAGGAAAATAAAATATTCATAGTGGATTATGTCCCCATGTGTTCAGTCTCACCATACGTAGTAACAACATAATCTTATTATTTCACACATAATAAGGTTACAAGCCTTTTGGTGCTAACATGATAAAAAAGAAAAGCAGGACCAAAATACATCAAATCCTCCCAACTCCCCATAGCAAGCCAACAACATTTTACACATAAAAAGGAACTACAAACACACTCTAAATTTATTGATATTTCAGCATAGTTACACAATAAACCTCTCCAGTGAGAGGGTCTTCAAACACAAACATAAACACACATGGAGGTGGAAATTGGGAAACCACAATAAGCAGCCTAATTCCACAGAGTCTCCTTTATTTTGCATAGAAAAAGGCTGGAGCTACTGGGTTAATTTTCTACTTTGCAAGGACAGATTTTAGCCACGAAGCTGAGAGTTTTGGACATCTTTTTGATCCATTGTCGTAGTCCACATAGGTAATGCCAAATCGAGATTTGAAACCTGAGTCCCACTCAAAATTGTCCAACAATGACCACACAAAGTATCCCTTGACGTTCACACCTTGCCTACAAGAAGATGTTAGAAAATTAATTAAATAGGTTAAAAGTAGGAAATTTTATCGTCTCGTTGAGAACTATCCTATTAGTTTTAAAAACTTGTCAATTACATAAGTTTTTAAATTATATAGTATTATATTGTACAAGTTTTTAAAGTATAACAAAAAGTTAATTACGGAATTATAAAATTTTCTAAAAAAGTAACGCCTCTTAATTTTCTTGTTAATAATAGATTATTGTCGAACATATATATGAGACATTATTGAATGACAAGTATGATAAATAATTAATTCGTTACAAAATCATTCATAATGACAATAAAAATTAATTACTGCTTGGCCTGTCCAACGAATGATAGGTGATCATGGAGGTAAACTATCCTTCTTTGATCATAAAATGATTTCCAATGTGTTGACGAGTCATCATCTGGATCATCAATACCTAATATATAGGCAATTAAATATCCACCATTATATTTCAATTGGCATTATACAACTATTTTAATAATGTAATATATTCCAAGTGACTTCAATTTCGATGTCTTTTAATTACAGCAATTTTTAGATCATTTACCATTTTCAGCAACGTAAATAAGTGGGTTATTGTATTAATTTCTCTTTTATATAGACCAAAAGATCCATAATTCCTCTTGGATATCCATAGATCCACCCAGCAGCACCCTGCAAATGAAAGAGTCGTGATAATGAAGTAGCGGACCAATAAAAAAAAGTTACCACAAAAGTGTTCAATTGGCTTGGAATTTAATATTTGATTGTTTAGCCATTTGTGAATTACTACCTATATCTTACTACTTTTTGGCTTTGGATCAACAACACATAGCAAAAGCATGCAAATCAAACCACCAACATTTGGGAATAGGGAAAAAAATCAAATTAATTCTTTATTTTTGGGTATCAATCTGTTATATATTATAATAGTCTAATTTAGAACCTTATTTAAAAAAAAAAAACCAATTCAACGTTTATGACAAAAATTATGGACAAGTTAATGAATCAAACTACATGATAATCACGTGACTGTTCACTTCTAGTAAATGTGTTGTCAATTACCCCGTTAGTTTGTCTACAATTTCTACCACAAGAATTAAATTGACTCGCTATTAATTTTGTTAAGGATAAATGACTAAATTAACCTTTTTTATAGATAAAAGAACAAATTAATCTTTTCCCCTTTGGTATGTCTTGTTACCAAATAAGTATTGGTCACAAATTCAAATATGTAGAACTAAGATGAAAACATAATTAATTAGTAATTCCACTACATTTTCACGGTTACAATGACAAAAGATGCGGTACTAACCTGTTCTTCACCAATGTAAACACCCTTTCGCTTCACTAAAAACAACAAAACATGAAATATATATTATCATTTAATTTTCAAATTATAATTTCAAACTAATATTAAGATTATGATTTTTATCTGACCATGAAATTTTGCTCGTTGATCAGTAATATAGTTTCCTCCATCTGAAGCTTGGCGGCTAACGTATCGAGCAGTATAGTAATTTAATCCAATAAAGTCAAAGGACCCTCTGACCATGTATTTATCAGCTCCAAATTCAGGAAGGTAACCTTTGGTTACATATTTATGCATGTTTTCTGGATCAAGATACCTAATCACCATTGACTATTGGATCCATGAACCTGAAATTAATAGACGCAAAATTGAATAAAACCATGGTTACATTTTAAATTTTCTAGTACTCTTTGTCTTTGCACAAAAATGTTTTACTTAAAATGTTATTGCGCTGAAAAGAAACAATATAGATATTGTTTTTCGGTCAAATGGTGTCACAAGACTCAGATGAACACAAGAGTTAGAACTTGAGAGAATAGGAATTGTATAAACATTTATTTAATATTTATATATAAGATGATAATTGAAATTAAATATTTTTCAGAATAAAAATATAACTTTTCAACTTTTTAGAGACGGCGGCTACCCCATCCTACCCCTTCGTACATCCACCATTGTTAAGCACCCTAGCTAGTAACTAGGCCTGTCAATGAGTCGGGTCTAGACCCAGACCCGACTCGATCCGAACCCGTTTATCCGGGTCTGGATCTATGACAAATTTTGATTATTCGAATCCGATCAGGACCCGTTTAACTATTATAATAATAAACGGGTTGGATCTGAATATTTGTATTTCGATCCGATTAAGACTCGGATCCGATTAAAATATTTAATATATAATAAAATTATTGTATATTAGTGTTATTTTATATATATATATATACATATATGTTGTGTAAATTGCCCATGTAATTTATATTTAATATAAAATACATGCATAAATATTAATTATGAACTCAATACTTTTGTATAATTAAAAAAAAAAGAGAAAATTTAATAAATTGTAATAGTTTTACAAATAATTTTAAAAAAAATTTATTAAGACCCGGATCCAACAAGACCCGACGGATCCGAATACGGATCTACTTTTGTAGATCCGTTCGGATCCGGATCCGGATCCAGATCCGGAACTAATAATATTAATCGGATCCGGGTCTGGATATGCCGGATCCGACCCGTTTACAGCCCTACTAGTAACCCCTTAGGCAATTGCTTATTTGTTTAATTTATATGTGTTAGTGTATGCCCTAAAGCCAATTAATTTAGGGATAAATTACATAACTTTTATATTTATGTATATTTTGTAATATGGCATTTAACGAATAAAATATTTATATGTAAAATCATAAGGAGTTATGATGTAATTATATTTTATTCGTGTATATCCATAATCGTAGTGTATGACACTAGTAGATTAGCACATAAGAGTATGTGGATGCTTATTAAGAATAAGTACATTGGATTGACCCGCTAAGAGTATTCCACACGGATTATTATTTAAATGACAGTGGATTAATCTCTTTGTGATAGTAGTGTAATGGTCCTTTGACTTGAGGTCATGAGTTTATCTTGACTGTGGATTATTGTTCTTTGGCTCTATTAGTCGTTACTCTTAATGAGTCGCACATACTGTAGAGTTCGGGTATAATATGAATCATGAAAAGATAAGATATGACCAATAGAGTATTCACCACTCCTTATAATAGGAGAGTATATCCCAGTATGGCCTAGATGTGAAATCTTTCAAAAATTATGCTTGCCCAAAGTACTTATAAATTTAATGAGTGTCTTAAAATCTATTTCAAAATAGTTGTATTTTGGAAAGAAGTAAAATTTGATTAATTCGATAAGAGTTGGCATTATATCTGTATTCTTGAATTAATCGGGATATAGGTTGGTGAAAGGATATTAATTACAGAAGAACTAGTCACGGATGGGTGTGTCGAACACTTGACATATCTCAACACTTGGGTGGTCATGATGCTTTGCTAGAAGCCAATCTTGATCTATAAGTGTAAATTAATTAATTGGAGAATTAATGATAAATTAAAGGTGTTTAATTTATCTAATCCTAATTAATTTAGGATTATAATTTATACTTATTACCAACGTGATTGGGAACCTAAAGGGTCACACACTTAAGGATAATTAATTCAGGATTAAAATGATTTGATAAGTATGAGATACTTATGAGTTAATTTATGAGATAAATTAACTTTTGGGTTATAATAAGTTATAAATATTAGGAATTAATATGTAAGACATATTAAGAGTCCTGATGGTAAAGGGTATTTATAATTATTCATATACCCATGACCCAAACTGATTAGAATTTATAATTCCTTAAACCCAATTTGATTGGGATTCTATATTATTATATATATGATATATTATAAGATATAAGGAGAAGTAGTAGTAGTACATATATAATTAGTACTAGTACTATGTACGGCTTTTAGGGAATAAAAAGCCAACAAAATTTCTTTTTAAATCGTGAGAGTCACGATTGAGAAATAAGGGAGAAATAATTTAGGAGGTAGTATTCAGTGGTTTGGGTCAATCAATTTTGTGAAGATTCCTGATTTAATTATCTGTATGGATATCATTAGAGGCCGGACACCTGTGCGGCTTGTGGATCGACGTTCCAAACATATTGGAGATTTTACTGTAATTTAAGGTACAATCTCTGTACTTTTCTTGTACTACGCATAAATTAATCAAGGTGATCCGTGATAGGAAAGTAAAAATTTTAAATTCCGCTGCGTTATATCTGATTTACTTTCTTACAATATGTTAATCATTTTATTAGTGTTATAACATGTCATCTTTATTACACACATCTATATCTATTTTCTTCGTTAAAATATTAGACAGATCATGTTGGTTGATTCCTAACAATTTATTGAAATCTCAAAATAACTCACCCTTATCGTATTCCATCTACCAATTAATGATAGTAAAAAGTAACAACAACATCAGAAAATAAGAAAGGAACAAAAAAAAAAAAAAAATAATAATAATAATAATAATCAAATGGAATACTCACCACCCAAGCGAGAAATCAGTTGCTCGTTGTGCAGCTTTTTGATTTCTTTTGCGCTTATTGAGAGGAATAAGCTGCTGTGCATTCAATACAATTCCAATTTTTCCCTTTTGACGACTCTAAGCATAGATTAGACATTTATTTGTTAGTCCATTTTGATTATAATGACATCTATCCCAGAACTATAAGAGTTATCCGATTTTCTTTGAACAACTGTTATTTAAAATATTATTTTAAACAAATAGTGTAACAATAATTTAGATGTCATGTAAGTAAGTCATAAAAGAAGATGATTGAAAAACAGATGTGTACCTGATAATTGTCTCTATACAATTTCACAACCTTGGCATGAGCAAGAATTTGATGATGTGCAACCAAGTATGGATATTCAGATGGATCTTTAACCGAAATCTTTTTGGATGGAACAGTTGCTGGAAGAACTTCCTGAGAAACAGGCGATGCTACAGAATTTCCCT
Source organism: Cinchona pubescens (assembly GCA_025175665.1). Classification (NCBI taxonomy): domain Eukaryota; kingdom Viridiplantae; phylum Streptophyta; class Magnoliopsida; order Gentianales; family Rubiaceae; genus Cinchona; species Cinchona pubescens. The sequence continues at coordinate 577,368 of JANKKI010000250.1, forward strand.
TTACCCCAGATGATATGTTCATCATGTCGTTCTTTTTTGGTGGATGAACCGAAAATCGATTCGGTGGGAAAATAGAAGCTTCATCATCATCAGAAGCAGCTTCTTCATCTTGATCATGATCGTCATTATCATCATCAGAAGACAGATATGGAGCCACGGAAGTCGCATAATTTGTAGAGGAAGAATAGAGTTGTTTTTTTGATGATGAAGAATCCGAGTAATTTGCGTTCAATGAACTTAAGCCTGGTGCGTGTGTACCATATACGTAGCCCAGAGTGGCAAAGGTCGCGGGCTCATTGAATCGGTTATCCAATATTTCACCTGATCACCAAATTCTTTGAAGCAAATATTTGCATAGTCACAAAAATCATCCCTGAAATGAAAACCAATCCAAAATGGGAAGTTTATTTGTAAGTTTATATTTTTTATTAAATGCTTTTGAATAACAAATGAAAAATCCGGATTAATATTTGCTACACTGATGTTGTAACAAATTTTTTACATTGTCAATTGTAAGATGCATGCAAGCATTTTTTTGAATTTCAAATATTCTTTTTAATGTATATATGACATATATCTACCCTGCTATTATTAAAAAATTCTACACAAATGATATAAGAAACATTAACTCTCATTATAAATCAAGATATCTAAGCAATATATACTAAATTAATTACTTACACAATTTTTCGATTCAAAAAACCGTCATACTCGTCTTCCAATGCTTGAGGAGGATCAAAGTGCAATAGAGTCACAAAAGGCTCCATTCCTGTTATAACATGACATATATGTTTAATTAGGAAAAGACTCTTACATTTAAGAACTATTTTTGTTTGCTCCTTCAGGTTAATTAATATAAGAATAAGTAATGGAAAAAAAAAAGAAAAGAAATAGTACACAACGAAACATGGTCATTAATTATGACATTTTCCCACCAATAATGACCTTTTGTCGATGCTCAGCTAAAATTGGGGTGAAAAGTACCAACAGACTTTATTAACACTTTCTTTTCTTGTCTATTATGATTTATCTCATAGAAAATGTACGCAATTTATAAATACCAAATTTGAGAGAATGTGTGGATAATCTTAAAGTGTGGTTTTTTCATTTGTTGCAAATAAGTTTCAACGTGAAAAGATAATTAATATTTTAAATGTGCAAAGTGAAAAATATTACCATGGGTCTTGAGGTTCATTAGCAGTCTCTTATAGAAGTCAATTCCTTTTTGATTGCGACTCTCTTTCTTTCCAGCTGAAAATTCAAGGCACAAATACTTGTGGTTAGAAAATGAAATTAGATAGTATACACAAATATGTCAATGTTAGTGTGCATATGAGCCCATAAACATTAAAATGTGGATAGGCAATTGCTAGTTAATCAGAAATAATGGTCATTGAATAATAGTCCTAGTATTGTTAATTTTCTCCATGGGAGCCATCAGCTATACATACTTGTAATAAAAATAATTTAAATCTATAAATAAGTTAGATATTGATAATTTCTTCAAATTTGGAATGCAACATGATGAAGCTTAATTAGCATGTACATTAAACAATATAGAGGAGCTCACTTGGTAGTATCCTGCACCATGAGATTGAGAATCTATAAGCATCAAATCCAATGTCCTTCATTATTTTCACATCTTCCTGAAAATAAGGTTATATATGGATCATTGTGGATCAAGTCCATACATTTCTAGAGCTCGAAAACTGCAAATTAATTTACCTCATATTTTTTGTAATGGTAGACAGCATCTTCACCATAGGGGGGAAAACAAATCTGGCATTTTAATATTACAATAGAGACTTCAGGCAACAATGTTAGATCATGATTTATTTAAAAAAATTAATTATTAGTATGATTATGACATGCACTTGATGATATTTATCAAATTAATATGGGAGATGTTTTGATGCATTATAGTTTACATACAGGAAATGTTACAACACCATTCAGATCCTCTTTTGTAGAGGAAAATGTCACTACTTAATAATTAAGAGTGCAATATGATTAATTAATTTGTCATTTAAAATTCAAACAAAGAACCAAAATTCAGAAACCGCATGTAGAGAGAAAAGAGAGAGACTACCGTGAAGAGATTGGATTTTATTATGTTAGCGTTGGACTAACTTATGAAGTTTAGCTTGCTTATTGATATTGAATATTGAACCGAATTTCTGCACCAGCATTGGACTAGTACAGATGTCGTCAAAGAAGAATATATTTGCAAAAATAATTAACAATGTGAAATAAATAAATCACATAAAATTTAAAATCCAACATGCAAAGAATATATAGAGAGAGAGACTTTTTTTTGCAGCAAAGGTATCCTGATCTTTATATTATAATATTCATATGCTTTGCCCTCTCCCATCTTCAACTAGCGCACCTTCAACCTGAAAGGTTATAACAAAATAAGGATGGTGAAGCTAATGCATGGCTGCTTGTATATTAAGAAGTTTAACAAAGCCATTGTATACTTCCAAAAACCATTATTTAAAACCCCAACTGGGCAGTGACCTGGAAAGCAGATGTTGCGGAACCAAAGATGAAATCTGAGCCAAAATCCTTGCGGCGAACGAAACCTGCGGGAACATTGGATGTGTAGTCCATGATTATGTCTTTTGTTTCCAATTTAAATAATTTGGTGGTTCCTATGCTTTGGGAGCCTCTCCTATTTATAGGCAACATAAATCTCAAAAGATAAGGGGAGTTCATGTGTAGAAGGACTGGGTAGTTGAGAGGTTGCATTAATCAAAGCAGGAATTATCCCACGTTCTAGTATGCTGTCAAATGCATATTAAAACTCCCATCTAGATTAAAGAGGACCGAAAAAGACGCTTAACAATGTAGCGTGCAGAGCATGAGATAGAGTGCGAGATCAGTCATATTAGACAGTTATGAGACATTTTCCCTTCCATCTGTCAACTTTGAAAAAAATTATAGAATAAATAAGAAACGATTTAAATATTTTAATTTTATCATAAAAATTTAAATTCCTTAAATCATATCACTAAAAATTATGACAATATTTAAAATTAAGAATAAGAGTCACTTGAAAATATAAAAATTTCAAAGAGTTTTGAAGTTTAGTAAATAAAGTGGACATATAATTTTTATTTTAAAATTCATTTTTCAAATATATATTGTATAAAAGTTGAGCAATATGATGTATCATCACTTGTAAAAATTGTCCATACTAGTACTATATTTTTTATTTAGTAAAAAATTAGGACAGCCCCATTGGAACTTGTAATTGAATTTAAATTTATTTGTTGTACAAGAAAATTATTTTTAGTTTAACGGTTCCTAAGTACTCTTTTTTAAAAACGATCTACAATAGATTTTCATTTACCCTCTTAATACTGGTGACTCGATAGTCATTGGAAAGTGTAATTTTAATATTTGAGCGACACTTCATTGTATCCTTTAAAGTTGTTACTCTCTTAATGTCAGGGTCTTGATTCCTCTCTTTGTGAGATAGATAGTGAGATAAAAGATTTTTAACCCAATAATTGTGTGTTTAAGATAATTCTTTTTAAAAGTGCGAAAAAATTAAATTTTTTTTAAAGGTTCAACAATTAAGATTAAGAACAATTTTTTGTGCAAAAGAAAATTGTGCGTACAATAGTGAATATTTATGTGTTCACAAGATAAATTTTGTAGAGAGTGTACACATAAGAAAACTGTGTGTGTACACATTTTACAACTTCAACATCAATAAACTTTTTGGTGTATAATCACGTACATTCACAAATAGTGACTTTTGACGCACTCCAAAGATAATTGTACACTCAACTTCCACAGCTCTCAACCCACTTAAAGTTGCATGGGTCATTGCAATAGTGCTCATAAATATATACCTTTGTGGCTGCACATTTGGTTTGTGGGTTAGATAAAGGAGTGTGAGTTATACGGCATGAATTATTCTTATATGACTAATCCAAATTTTTTTATCCCATCTTAATAATTGTTTTAAGTTTGGTTATTTTGGATTTTCGTATGATGTTCTAAATATTATTTGTCATTATTCTTAAAAAATCACCATTTATTATTTACACAATATTTATTAATTTGTCTATAATTTTTTTTAAAAACTTTTAGATTAACTAATTTTTTTAACGATAGATTAAATTGGTTTGTTTTTATAAATAAAGGACCACATAAAGTTTCTCACAGATTTAAAATCCATTCTATTATAATATTTTAAAAATGATACTAAACAATGAAAAAGAAATACATATTTCATTCCAACTTAAGTTACTCTGGGACATGAGAATAAGCATTTTGCCTATTATTATGAATAGGAACATATATGTGCTGTAATGATCTATCCATTCTAATCCATTCTTTTGTAATAAACGTGGAATTAAGGAACTACTTAATTAGTTTTGGTAAAATAAGATGGCAAATTTCACTTATACGCCTGTGTCTCACAATTTTCTTCGTTGGAAAATATTTAAGTAAATTCAATTTTTGACATTATTTATAAATTCTGTGGTGTGGATTAAATTTTAGAAAAATTATGACATCTGTCAGTAAAATTTTTTAAAATTTAATCCTAACCATAGTATTTATAACTAAAATTAAAAATCAGATCTACCTAAATATCTTCCTTGCTCGTTACTCCCATATTGTTAAAAAACCTACAAAAGTATTTGAATGCCACACGTGGTAAAATGCACTTGGTCCTAAAAGTTTTGATAATTTTCCTGTGTCTTTCCAAATTACCCTTCAAGAATCCCAATTGAAGAACAAAATGAAATTAAATAAAACGTTGTGAAATCAAAAAATAAAAAATAGTCTTTCTCACGACCTCTGCTCTCCAACCCCTATTCCCACCGCCCTCAACCCATTATCGCCACCATCCAACCCCACCTCCGACCACGATTTTCATTGGATCCTGTCTCTTAAACATGATCTAAATTAAAACTTAGGAATCTGTGGGGTTGGGAGAATTAGATGTGTATAAGAGGGGTGGGGAATATGATAAGTAATCTTATACACATCCTATCGCACCATCCCACGCCCTACCCTACCCCCTGATCTGTCTCTTTAATTTTATTGTTATTTTTAAATTTTTTTTTGTTTCTATTTTTATTGTTTTTAATTCTATCTGAAAATATTTTGAATTTCCTTTACATAAAAAATAATTTTCTTATGTTTATTCTAATTTAACTTACCTTTCTTTTGATTTTTATTATATTTTTTTTCTCTTTTTCGTCCCATATATAAATATTTTTTCCTTTTTATTTTTTATTTTTCAGTTTTGTTTCTTTTGTAACTATCTATAACACTATCTATATTATCCTTTTTAACATATCCACCATTTTTTTTTTTGAAATTTTGTGTCATTTTTTGATAGCCATATCCGTAAAGTATATCTTTTCTCACTAGTAAAAATTATTTGTAAGTATATATAATGATTCTATGCGTGCATTTTTGTACAGGTACTTTGAAAGACCTAAAAAAAATGTACTACAATTTTGAAAATGACAAATATTTAGATAGATTTAGTTTTTGATTCCACTTATAGATTCAATGATATAAATTAAATATTATGGTATATATGACATCAATTAATGTGTATAAAATTTTATAAAATTAATTACTAGTTACAAGATCTGCAGGCAGGATTAAAAATCAGATATACTAAATTATTTTTCTTTAAAAATAGAGCAAAATATATTAATAGTCACCAAACTATTATGTTATTTCATACAATGTCATTGAAATACTATTTATTTTACAAATTTAGTCACTAGACTACTTTAAATGTGTATCCAGAGTCCCTGTTTCTATTTTCATGATGACTAAAGTTTATGACACATTTAAAGTAGTTCAATAATTAAATTTGCAAATGGAGTGATTCGAAATATACACTCAAGATAGTCTAGTAACAAATTAACAAAACAAATAGTTCAATGATTTTATATACAAAATTTAAGTGACTATTTGTGTAATTTGCTCTTTAAAACTTGTTTGCAAATCTCGCGGTGGAGTTATTTCACCACTGTTATATTTGGATGATTTTAGGATATATTTAGATAACTATTATTTAAAATATTATTTAGAATAATAATTGTAATAATTTTTTTGTAATATGATATATATATATACATGAGATAAATGATAACAAAAAAAAATATTATAAAATAATTACAAAATACGAGTGTTATTTAAATGAATGATAGACATTGTACAAACAGAGCCTTAATTTCATTGAACTCCCACCTCCATATTATTTGGTATTTAACCGCATCAGAACCCTTCAATTTTCCTTCTCCTCTGGGCCCCCCACAATCAATAGTTAAACCGTCAAAATAATGCAGCCGGTTATTTGGTTAAATACATCTTTCCACTTTCACTACCCTGAGTTACGAGAATCACACGTATCATATTTTCATTGGATTTCTGACGTAGCATACTTTCCCACGTGTCTGCATTTGAGAAGATTTGCTTTCACAAGACACGTGCATTTGTTGTAGGTAAAATTGTTAACATCATGCAACGAACTTTTATAAGAAAATCATTAATAACATCTAGATGTGTATAAGAGACAGAATTTGCAACAAAACTGCATTAGAATGGATAGATCATTACAGCACATATATAAAAATATATGAAATTATTTGAACAGATATTAATTAGAATATTATTTGAAATAATTATTATAAAAATTATTTAAAATATAATAGATGTGAGATAAAAGATAGGTTAAAAAAATATACTTGAATAATAATTGTAAAATATTAGTTGAATTAAAAATAATAAAAACTAGCAACAATCCAAAGAGGACCAACATTTATCCAATTCATTTAAGTAATATATATCTATATCTGTACAATTTATTACTTTATGTGGCGTATTTATTTTGTAACAATTTGACTTTTGTGATTAAACAGATCAATTTTGTAATCAATTATTCATGTCAATTTATTTAATTTTTATGAAATTATTTCACTAAACGTGAAATTTATATAAAATATTACCACATAAAATTTAAAATCTTTTATAAAGTTATAAAATCTATAAAAGATTAAGTATGGAAAATTTGAATTGTTGATCAAAAAAAAGTTAAATATAGCAAATATATTAAGATAAAAGAAATATATATTTTAATTTGGTTAAATAATTTAAATTTTCTTTTCGAAATCACATTCATACTATAAAGTTTAATGACTAAGTTGTAATGTTTCACACTTGAATGTCAGTTTTGTTCTTGTTGGAAGGAAATTTGGTGTAAAAAAATACGAATGAAAAGGGGAATAAAATCAATTTTGAGGTTTCATATTTGGAATTAAATTTTAGTGTGTAAATTTCCTTCCAAAATAGTATTTCTGGAATAAGGTTTTGAAATTAAAGAAGAAGAAATTTCATAGGATGGCTTTTGGACATTACCCCACCCATCCCCGCCACCCTTGCACCTATATATCTACCTTTCTCCAACCCCAAACCACCACTTCCAACCATAGTTGTTAGAATCCCGATCCTACCCTTACGATCCTACGATTCTACGATCCAAATTTATAAAATCGATCCCGATCCTAGAGGTAGGATCGCAATTATAGATAAACTCTAGTTGGTGCCATTAGTCATGTAATTTATGTATATATTTACTTAAGTTAAGTCAGTATTTTGATAATTTTTCATTCAAATGTTATATTTTATGAGTTTATACTATTCATATTATTTTTTAGTTTTTAATTAAAGAACAATATTAAATTTGTGATAACGCATAACTTTTTACAATACGAATATATAATGTCAAATGTTATAAATTTTAGTTAAAGAAACTTATTTCATGATGAATATTAAAATTTTATATTTATTTGTATAAGTTTTTATTGAATATTACCTTTAAAAATAAATAAAAGTTATATTTTTGTCCTTTTGATAGGATCTTACGATCCTATCTACGATCCGATCCTGTAACCTTCAAAACGATCCTACGTAGGATCCCGATTTTACAAACCTTGCTTCCAACCCCCTCAACCCCATATCTATCCTCCACCCCTTATCGCACTATTCCGCGCCCTTCCCCACTCCCTAATTTGTCTCTTTAATTTTTTTTTTTTAAAATTTTTTGTTTCAATTTTTATTGTTTTTAATTCCATCTGAAAATATTTTGAATTTCCTTTCCATAAAAAATAATTTTCTTATTTTTAATATTTTTATTCTAATTTAACTTACCTTTCCTTTGATTTTTATTATAATTTTTTCTCTTTTTCATCCCATATATAAATATTTTTTCCTTTTTATTTTTCAATTTTATTTCTTTATGTATGAATTTCTTCTTTTGCCAAATTTTCATTTTGTTCATTTTTTGGGTTTTATGGCTTTTTTTTTTGTCTTTTCCTTTTCCCTTTTTTAAGGACTCACATGAGTTCTAAAAAAACATAATAAAATTAATCAAAACAAATTAAACTAATGAAAATAAAATTATCCTAGTTTAAGGTTAGATAAGTTAATTAGAGTCTAACAAAAGTTAACTAAGTCATAATTCAATATTAATTATACTCATCTTAACATTTCAAAAAATGAGAATATAATTGAGAAGTTTTCAAATAAACTATAGAGATCAAATAAAAAAATTGCTAAAAATTATAGAAGGGCAAGATGAAAAGAAAACAAAAGGACTAAAGCTGCAAATGTGACTTAACTCGTAGCCTAAGGTTACTACTACTTGCTATCACTTTCACAAGCCACATGCATTTGTTGTAGGTAAAATTGTTACATCATACAACGAACTTTCCGGTGCAGTCAAGGCAGGGGCATAGTTAGAATCGGATTCGTGCCCCATTAGTAAGGGTAAATTTATCACGTTGTGTTGAATTTAGTTAACTTATCTTCTTTCTAAAAAGGTATGACTTAAATTTTTTTTTTTTTCCAAAGAATTTTTTATGTTTGTGCTTGGTAAGATTAGGAAAAAAAAAAAAAAGTAGTAATTTGTAGATAGTGAACCTAAAAAGATAATAAAATATTATAGTAGGATAATAAAATATTAAAGATTATAGTTTTATATATATATATATATATAATAAAATATTAAAGATTATAGTGTGCGCAACAAAATATTTCGAGTCTGTAAAAATTGAACAAACAAGAAATATAATGATAAAAATATGAATATATGAATAAAAGATTACAATCTCTAGGATATTCTCAATATGTGGAGAAAATTCCTTCGATTCTTTACTTCAGACGCGATCCGAGGGCTTCACAGCTTATTCTCGAATCAAATATTGAATTCTTCAAGTCTTGATATGGGAGACCTGAAGAACGCTTGATGAAAATCTTCAAATCTTGATATATGGACTGAAGACTTGAAGAGAAAAGACTCAGAACTTCCACAGCTTGCAGACTTCAGAAATATGTCTGTATGTGTATATGTCTCCGTGTCTCTGTCTCTCTGAGGGATGACCCTTATTTATACATGTATGGAAGGGAGCAAGGTAGAAGACTTGTAGTACATGTGTAACTTCTTACTTGCATACCAAGAAACAAATTCTTATCTCTTTACACACATAAGAGATATTAATACATATGATCAGATTACTTTGATATTATCTCCTTATTTTAATTTATTAATAAAGAGATAAATACTAGAGTACATATATCCTTATTGGCCAAGTCTTGTAGACATGTGACATGGCACAATTTAATTGGAAGAGCGACACAAATTCATTTAATTGGTCGAACCACCTCATCTTGATATGTGGAGCAATATAATTGGTTTTAAATTAACCAATGTTCCAAAATATATATGATATATGGCATTATTTAATTGGACCATAAATATGCCAATTAAATTAATTTATAGACAAATGATAATTTTAATATACGAAATAAAATTTCATTGCCTACATATAGTTATATATATATATATATATTTATATATATATATATATATAATATTTATAGTTGATTCAATTGATATAAATTATAAAAATAGTAAATTATTTATAGAAGTTTTCAAATACTTAAATATAAAACCAAATCAATTTTGGAAACCCGTGCACAAATTGGGAAGTAAGTTGTGGATTTAAATACAAAACCAATTCCACTTTGGATAGGCCCCATCGATGTGCAAAAACAGAAAGAAGTTAGTCAAGTTATTACAAAAAAGAAAAGAAGTTAGTCAAGTTGGAAGTTTGAAATAGTAGTGGGAACAATTGAACTATAATTTTCAATACCTAATCTTGTGAACCATTATTTACACTTTATTAAAAAAAAAAATTTAAGGGCAGTGGGCTGCCCCACTGCCTAATCAATAATGAGCGTGAACCATATATAAAATATATGAAATTATTTGAACAGATATTAATTAGAATATTATTTAAAATGTAATTATTGTAAAAATTATTTAAAATATGATATAAGTGAAATAAAAGATATGTTAAAAATTATGCTTAAATTATAATTATAAAATATTATTTTAAAAATAATAAAAACTAGTAACAATCCAAAGAGGACCAACATCTATCCAATTCATCTAACTATTATAGTAATTCATTAATTGTTCCTCATTATGTGAGCCTACTTTCGTAAGTCTCAACCATTAAAAAAAAAAAAAAAAATTCTAAAGACTTGAGCAAATTTGAAGTCTACTTTTGCCGGATAGCCTACCTCAGCAATAATGACCACTCTTAATTTAAACACGTGCACCAAAGAAGTATGAACATGCATGGGCTGTAAGAAGAACGGGCATTGAATCATTTGCACGGCGTGGTACTGACTACTGAATTAACAACTAGCTTGTTTGGATGGGTAGATTTGATTTTAAATCTTCTGTTTAGATTTATTTATTGTTTGGATAAAATGTTAATTGGTTAAATTTAAAATCTATTAGTTCCAAAATTAAAATGAACTTCAACCATATTAAAAATATTGAATTTCAAATTTATTCTAAAACCTAATCATTTCAAATTCTTTCTCAAATCCAAATGCAAATCCACCTATTCAAATACAAAGTAAATGATGTTGTGCATGCACATATATATCTATATCTGTACAATTTCTTACTTTCTCAGCCGTATTTATTTTGTAACAGTTTGACTTTTGTGATTAAACAGTTCAATTTTGTAAACAATAATTCATGTAAATTTATTTAATTTTTATGAAATTATTTCATTAAAAGTGAAATTTATATAAAATATTATCACATAAAACTTAAAATCTTTTAAAAGTTACAAAATCTATAAAAAATTAAGCATAAAAACTTGAGTTGTTAACCAAAAAAAAGTCAAATGTGATAAATATATTGGGATAGAGGAAATATATATTTGAATTTGATTAAATGATTTAGATTTTATTTCCGAAATCACATTCACACTGTAAAGTTTAACGACTAAGTAGCCCCAAATATAATGTTTCACACTTGAATGTCAGTTTTGTTCTTGTTGGGGCTACTGTAGAAAAAATACGAATTAAAAGGGGAAATAAAATCAATTTTGAGGTTTTATATTAGCAATTAAATTTTAGTATGTAAATTTTTTTTCTAAAATAGTATTTCTGGAATAAGGTTTTGAAATTAAAGAAGAATCGGACAAGAAATTTCATAGGATGGCTTTTGGACATTAAACAAATAGGAAACAAAATACGGTTGTAAAATATTCTTAAAAGAATGAAAGAGAAAATACATCAATTTTGAGTCTTCATATTAGGAACTAAATTTGATCCAAGTAAATTTCCTTCTAGAATAAACATTAGGAATAAGTTTAAGAAATTAAAGAAGTATAGAAAAAATAGCTTTAGGGAATAACTTTTACCAATTCAACTATAATTTTTGCACGTCGAAAAAAATCTATTTATGAAATTATTAGGTGATTTGTAATAGAGAATTTACTAACCAATGGCATATTGTATGTAAATTATAGCGAGATATGAGATTAGTATATCCTTTCCTTGTCTGCAATTATTTTATGTGGTCTACCTCATTGTATAATTTTGAAATTTTTATTAATTCAAGTTAAAATTGAGAAAAATAAAACTCTTACAGCTCTTATGAGGTACACTTAGATTAGATATTTTAATGAACTAAAATACATCTTACCAATATAGCAACCAATAATTTTCTTTCGGAGACTACATTACAATTAATGTTAAATATTAGGAAAAAGAAATTCGCTCAAACTAGTAAAAATTTAATTAGTTAAATTAAATAAAATATATATTTAAAAAAAGATAAAAATGGTGAGTTGAAGTGGCCACTGCTTCACACAAAATAAAAACGTATGTTTCATCATCAGAGAAAATGAATAAAGTGAACTTGTTGTATAAAAAGTAGAGAGAGATCGCATTTTTTAAGAGTGATAATAATTCGCTCATATGTCCTTAGTTGTGACTAGAAAGAGGAAAAGTAAAATCGTAAAGTACTACTGTGTTCAATTTACTATTATTGCTACAAGGCAAGTTAAACTCTAATAATAAACATTAGTGCTAGAAGGTTTTACATTTTACTATTTATTTTAAAAATTCGATCAAAATCAATAATTATCTTATAAGTTGTCTCACAATTACAACTAAGATAATTCGTGGTATTGATAATTTGTTGAAGAACAACTAAGTAGGAAGCCTTTTATTTTTTACCTAATTAAATTCAAAGGTTAAAAAAAGAATATTAATAAAAAATAAAAAAATAGTTGATATTATTGAAATTGCAGCATTGTAGATATCATTATTCGTATGACTATACTACAAATGACAAAATTTTCACACAATCTGTATATATTTTTTAACTTTTAGAAGTCAAATTAAAAATGTAAACATAACATTAAGTTCCGAGAAGAATTTAATTAGTTTAGTGAAGAATCGAATCTCTTGTTTTATGTAATACATAGTAATTCCTAGAAGAACTAAATTACTACTAAATTACCTAATATTTAGTTAACATAAGATGTTCTTACAAAAAAATAGATATATTTCTTTAACAAAATAGGTGGAATTTTTTTTTTTTAAATCAAAATAGGTAGAATCTTACCATATAGGATACTGATATTGGCATTCCCACATTTACTAATGGAACTCATATATAAAGACAAACATGTCCTTATAATTTGTTCCAATTACAATATTGGAGAAAATAGGATTGCCATAAATAAGTAGTGGTATTTATATCTTTTCACATGATTAAAAAAGTTAAGGTAAGTGTAATTAGTAAAAAGGGAGAGCCAATAATAATTTCCTATTATGTATCATATATGCCTTTTTGGTTTACTCTCATGATTTGCTTGACAACGAAATGTAGTATAAGTGGTAAAGTGCTTCTCTTATGATCTATTAGTCATGAATTTGAATCTCTAAAGAGTAGAGAGAGAGTTTTTTTTTTTATATTTATTATTATTAATAAATAGCATGATTTGCTAAGTAATATGCGAGTATTAAAATTATGAGAAAATTTCATTTTCATTTTTTTGTTAATTCAGTATGAGGATATTTGTCTAGACACAACAAGCATACACGTTTATGATCTTATCTTAATTCATCCCCAATAGGCAGTGACAAATAAAAAGTCTCAATAAGAGTGAATAATCAATGATTTGTAAAATCTCATCAATATTTACACCAAAAAATTGAACAAGAATTCATGTCTGAATTACCCCATCTAAACACGTCTTTGTTATCTGGAGAATGTGGTTTTCCTAAGTTCTATTGTAGAATTTCTACCTTTTAGATGGAGGAACCAAGGAAGGCACGATTAAGGTGGAAAAGGGAGTGAATCGATAAAATATTAAACTCAGGTAAAACTAGATATCATAAATAAAATAAAATGTTCTTAGTAGATAAAGTCTCCATATGTTCTAGTATCATCATACACACTAACAACATAATCTTATTATTTCACACATAATGATGGTTACAATGTTAAAGTCATCACTACCTTGCTATTTTGCAACTAAAGTCAAAAAGTCCTAGGCATCCTATGTGTGCAGCTTAGTTGCAAATTTTGACAACTTGAACCACGCATGATCCTTTGAAGATTTGAAAGCATGATTTTGCTAAGAAATTCAACCAACATTTAATGAGAAATGGAAAATCGATATTGATTGTTGAGGAGCCCACTACTATAAATAAGGCTCCATTTCTTCAATTTCAATAATCTAAGCTCAAGTTTCAGAGTTTAAATCCCAAGTCCGATTGTGTCAGTAATTTCAAGAGTTCAAGTTATAAGTTTTAGAGTTTATAACAGAGTGTTTAAATTTCAGTGTCCGGTAGAGTCTTACATTTTACTAGAAGGTTTTGCATTTTACTATTTATTTTAAAAATTCGATCAAAATCAATAATTATCTTATAAGTTGTCTCACAATTACAACTAAGATAATTCGTGGTATTGATATTTTGTTGAAGAACAACTAAGTAGGAAGTCTTTTATTTTATACCTAATTAAATTCAAAGGTTAAAAAAAGAATATTAAGGATAAAAAATAAAAAGAATAATTGATATTATTGAAATTGCAGCATTTTAGCTATCATTATTTGTATGACTATACTACAAATGACAAAATTTTCATGCAATCCGTATATATTTCATAACTTTTAGAAGTCAAATTAAAAATGTGAACATAGCATTAAGTTCCAAGAAGAATTTAATTCGTTTAGTGAAGAATCGAATCTCTTGTTTTATGTAATACATAGTAATTGATAGAAGAACTAAATTACTACTAAATTACCTAATTAATTAACATAAAATGTTCTTACAAAAAAATAGATATATATCTTTAATAAAATAGGTGGAATTTTTTTTTTAAATCAAAATAGGTAGAATGTTACCATATAGGAAGCTGATATTGGCATTCCCACATTTACTAATATAAAGACAAACATGCCCTCATAATTTGTTCCAATTACAATATTGGAGAAAATAGGATTGCCATAAATAAGTAGTGGTATTTATATCTTTTCACATGTTTAAAAAAGTCAAGGTACATTATTAAGTGTCATTAGTAAAAAGGGAGAGCCAATAATAATTTCCTATTATGTATCATATATGCCTTTTTGGTTTACTCTTAATAGCATGATTTGTTTGACAACGAAATGCAGTATAGGTAGTAAGATGTTTCTCTTCTGATTTATTAGTTATGAATTCACATCTCTAAAGAGTAGGGGAGAGAGTTTTTTTTTTTATTATTAATAAATAGCATGATTTGCTAAGTAATATGCGAGTATTAAAATTATATTTTTTTTATTCAGTATGTGGATATTGTCTAGACACACCAAGCATACACGTTTATGATCTTATCTTGATTCATCCCCAATAGGCAGTGACAAATAAAAAGTCTCAATAAGAGTGAATAATCAATGATTTGTAAAATCTCATCAATATTTACACCAAAAAATTGTTAAAGAATTCATATCTGAATTACCCCATCTAAACACGTGTTTGTTATATCGACAATGTGGTTTTCCTAAGTTCTATCGTAGAATTTCTACCTTTTAGATGATATTGAGGAACCGAGGAAGGTACAATTAAGGTGGAAAAGGAAGTGAATCGATAAAATATTAAACTCCGATAAAACTAGATATCATAAGTAAAATAAAATGTTCTTAGTAGATAAAATCTCCATGTGTTCTAGTATCATCATACACACTAACAACATAATCTTATCACACATAATAAAGGTTACAATGTTAAAGTCATCACTACCTTGCTATTTTGCAACTAAAGTCAAGAAGTTAAGCATCTTATGTGTATAGTTTAGTTGCAAATTTTGACAACTTGAACTATGCATAATCCTTTGAAGATTTGAAAGCATGATTTTGCCAAGAAATTCAACCAACATTTAATGAGAAATGGAAAATCGATGTTGATTGTTGGGGAGCCCGCTACTATAAATAAGGCTCCATTTCTTCAACTTCAGTCATCTAACCTCAAGTTTCAAGAGTCTAAATCCCAAGTCCAATTGTGTTAGTAATTTCAAGTGTTCAAATTATAAGTTCTAGAGTTTAGTGTAACAGAGCATTTAAATTTTAGTGTCCGGTAGAGTTTTAGTGTTGATTCAAATAAAGAATTGTATCGTTTGTGAGTGTTATTATTGTAAGTTACTACTTTAATATTAATATATTTGTATTAAAATAGAAATTTGTGTTATCAATTTGATAATTTTCTCTATTTGAGAATTTTATTTTGGGCCCGACATCTAACAAATTGGTATCAGAACAGATTTATCTTGAATCCGTTCTTGTTGAATCTTTATTTGCAAGTACACTGGAAGAGATTCTCCAGAAACACAATTAAATATTGTAAATTTTTATATCAAACACAAGTTGTGATTTGAGCCATAAAAAGTTATTATGGTGGAGATTTCTATCTCAGTTAGAAATATTGATAAATTAAGTGTCCAATCCAACAACTATAGTTCCTGGTGTACTCGTATGAAGTTCTACCTACTTAGATAAGACTTGTGGATAATCGTAGGTAAAAAATGATATAACACTACCAACGGAGGCAGAGTCTGCTTAACTTAAGAAGTGAAAAGTTAAAGTCGGCAAAGTTATGTATGCTTTGGCAGTGGCTATAGAAGATAACTTATTGCTACGGATCAAAGACGCCTAGACACAGAAAGAGGCATGGGATACTCTTTCATCATTGTTTGCAAAGACCAATGATGCAAAGTTCCTAAATCTGAAGAATGAATTACTATCTATTTCACAATAAAATATGACAGTAGATCAATATTTCTCTAAGATTAAATCAACTAGTGATGAAATATCCAAATTGGATCCTCAAAATGCATTAATAGAGATGAGGACGAGGAGAATTATTTTCCATGGTTTAAGGTCAGAATATGAAAGCCTTATCACTACTACTTGAGAATGGACCAAAGCATTAACTCTAGCAGAATTAAAAAGTTTACTCATCAACGAGGAAGCTTTAGGTAGCTCTATGTCTAAAGTGTCAACTAATGATGAAGAAAATGCACTCTTCACCAAAAGAAAATGAGTCAAGAAAAATAAGCAGTGCTTCCTATTGAGAGCACCAAACAAGAGGGAGCTAGCTAGAGCCAAGGTGCAGATGGCCAAGATAGAAGGCATCAAAGGTCACAAGGCAACCAAAAATGGCACAAAGACAATTGCTACAAATGTGGTAAGAAAGGACATCACGCCAAATTTTGCAGGTCAAATCCAACTGAAAGTAATGCTACCACATCCTCTCAAAGGGTTAATAAACCTGATGATGATTGGGATGTACAAGTACCCTTTGCAATTGAAGAGTCTGCGTTTTGTTGCCCTACTGATCAAAAAGAAGAGTCAGCTCTTACAACGGTGAACACCAATCTTGTCAATTATAATGTTGATTGGATTATTGACTCCAGGTGTTCTAATAACATGACTGGAGACAAAAGAAAGATAACAAACTTGACAGAGTACAAAGGAGGTCGAGTGGTGGTCATAGCTAACAATTACAGGTTACCAATTATTCACATTGGTAATGCAACTATACTACCTAAATAAAACTCTCACGAGGTGCAGTTGCTAAACATGTCTACCATGTGTCTGGAATGAAGAATGTTGTCAGTTTCTCTACTAAGAGTTTCCGACAATTTTGTATTGTTCAGATCAGATGAAGTTAAGATTTATCAAAATGAGAAGATAACAAGTACACTAATAATGCAAGGGAAATAGCTGGAGACAATGTACGTGATGTCTGCACAAGAAGTGTATGTTGATAAGGTGAGAAAGAGTGAGACAACTGATCTTTGGCATGCCAGATTAGGTCGTGTGAGTTAGCACAAGATGAAGATCATGATGATGAAGTCAATGTTGAAGGGTCTTCCTTAGTTAGATGTCTGAGATGACATTTTTTTGTGCAGGTTGCCAGTATGGAAAGGCTCATCAATTTTCATACGAGGAGTCAAAGTTTAGAGCCAAGGTGCCTCACTTAGACATGTTTGATCAAGTGAAGGACTCATCAACAAGCAGTATGAGATATATGATTACGTTTATTGATGACTTTTCTATATATGTTTGGATTGACTTCGTATATTATGTTGACACTTCTCAAGGAAAAGTCTGAAGTCTTGGACAAGTTCAAAGAGTTCAACGAAAAGGTGGAGAAAAAAGTAGGCCAAAATATAAGATGCCTATGTACGGACAACGGAGATGAGTATATATCAGATGAATTTACCAGATTCTTGTAAGAGTATAAGATAAGGCGACAGTTGACTTGCCCAAGTACATCCCAGCAAAATAGAGTAGCTGAATAGAAAAATCATCTTGTAGAGATTTGCAAGAGTATGATACATGTCTAAAATGTACCTCCACGTTTTTTAGCAGAATGCATGAAAATGGCAGTCCATGTTACTAGTGGACTGTTTCAACCCAAACTTGAATTTATTTCTACGTTTGAGAAGCTATGCAATGTTAAATCCAACTTTATTCACTTAAGAGTATTTGGGTATGTGTGTTATATGTTGGTTCCAAATCAACTTCAGAGTAAATTCGATAAGAATGCCGTACGATGTATATTCGTGAGTTATGATAACTAACGAAAGGGTTGGAGATGCAGGTAATTAATCACACAAGTGGGAAGTGCTATATCTCACAAAATGTCGTATTCGATGAGGCATCATCTTAGTGGTCACCACAGGCAACAGTTCTACCAAATTTAAAAGAAATGGAGAAAAAATTGTTGGAAAGATCAGTTGATCAACTAACCACAAAGGATGAGCGAGCCAAGAACAGGTAGAGTTCTTACCAACTCAAGATGTGGTAAGTGTTGACTCACTTGAGAAGACTAGAAGTGCTTGGCGAACGGGCGTTCATACTTAAATTTCAGAAGATGAAAGATCGAGTCAATACGAGGAGATAGAAGTTGGTGATAATTTTCTGAACAACTTCGCAGATCAACGAGACGAAGAAAGCCAAATCCTAAGTATGCTAATGTTGCTTTTGACAGAACATGATGGAGTAGTTGAATCATTCAATTATCAAGAGGCAATTCAAAGTACTGAGTGGAAGAAGGCCATAGAGGAAAAGATTCAGGCACTCAGCCAAAACAAAACTTCAGATCTTGTTCACAAAAACCAATAGATGTCAAACCTATCTCTTGTAAATGGGTTTACAAGGTTAAAACTCGTCCAGATGGTTCTATTGAGAGATATAAGGCTCGTCTCATAGCTCGTAGATTTTTACAGAAGTATGGGCTAGATTATAATGAAACATTTAGCCTAGTGGCAAAGTTAACCACCGTTTGAGTTTTATCTGCACTTACAGCTAGTAAGTCATAGAAGCTTTGGAAGATGGATGTCAAGAATGCTTTCCTACATGGAGAGCTTGATCAAGACATTTATATGGAGCAACCACAGGGGTTTGAAGATATGGTTTGATCTGGTAACATTTGTAATCTGAAAAGGCTTTGTATAGATTAAAGCAGACACCAACAGCATAGTATGGCAAGATAGCTGAGTACTTACTTCAAAGTAGATATGTTGTGGCATTAGCAGATTCCAACTTGTTCGTGAAATCCACTAAAGGAAGGTTAGCTATCTTGTGTATGTTGATGATCTTATCATTACAGGTGATCTTATTCCCGATAAAGATGAGATTCGTCAAATTAGAGGAAACCTATCTGTACGGTTTCAGATGAAAGAACTTGGAGAGTTAAAGCACTTTCTTGGTCTTGAAATTGATAGGACTAAAGAAGGTTTGTTCTTGTGCCAAAGGAAGTATGCCAAAGATTTGTTGGAGAAATTTGGCATGCTCGATTGTAAGCCAATCTCAACTCCAATAGAGGTTAATGCCAGATATTGCTCTGATGAAGGCAAAGACCTAGACGATGCTAACATGTACCGACAGTTGATAGGGAGTTTAATTTATCTCAATTTGACTAGACCTGACACATCATATGCAGTTGGGGTCATGAGTCGATTCATGCAAAATTCAAAGAAACCATACTTGTATGTCGTATCCCAAAGTCAAAGGGACCATTGACTATGTATGGTCTGCTCTACAAGAAATGAGAAGAATGCAAAGTAGTAGAGTACTATGATGCAGATTATGCCGATGATTATGACACACGAAGGTCAACCACATGTAGTTTGTGTATTCAACCTTGGATCGGCAACGCTTCCATGGTGTAGTAAAAGACAACCAACAGTGTCGTTGTTAATCACAGAAGTTGAGTATAAAGCATCGGCATACGAGAGCAAATGGGCAATACAACTTATGAAGGATTTGCAAGAGTAATTGATAACTCCATTCAATTATTCTATGACAATTAGTTAGGAATATGCATGCCGGAGAATCCAGTTTTTCATGCAAGAACGAAGCATATTGAGGTATATTATCACTGCATTCGTGAAAAAGTGTTGTAGGATGGAATTGATTTGAAATATGTCAATACAAATGATCAAGTTGCTGATATATTTACCAAAATTTTGACTCTTTCCAAATTTATAAAGTTTACAGAATTACTCGATATGACTACCAAGAAAGTCAGTGCTGAGGAGGACTGTTAAAGTCATCACTTCCTTGCTATTTTGCAACTAAAGTCTAGAAGCTAGCCATCCTATGTGTGTAGCTTAGTTGCAAATCTTGACAAAAATAATGTTTGAACCATGCATGATCCTTTGAAGATTTGAAAGCATGGTTTTGCCAAGAAATTCAACCAACATTTAATGAGAAGTGAAGAATGGAAGTTGGTTGTCGGGGAACTCACTATTATAAATAAGACTTCATTTCTTTAGTTTCAATCATCCAATCTCAAGTTTCAGAGTCTAAATCCCAAGTCCAATTGTGTTAGTAATTTCAAGAGTTCTAGTTATAAACTTTAGAGTTTATAACGGAGTGTTTAAATCTTAGTGTCCGGTAGAGTTTTATTATTAATTCAAATAAAGAATTGCATCATTTGTGAGTGTTATTATTATAAGTCACTACTTTAATATTAATACATTTGTATTAAAGTAAAAACTTGTGTTATTAATTTAATAATTTTCTCTATTTGAGAATTTTATTTTGGTCCTGACATCTAACATACAAGCCTTTAGGTTATATAACATGATAAAAAAGAAAAGCAGGACCGAAATTCATCAAATCCCAATACTCCACATAACTTAAGCCAACCATATTTTACACATAAAAAAGGAACTACAAACACACTCTAAGATTATTGATATTTAACATAGTTGCATGATAAATCTCTCCTGTGAGAGGGTATTCAAAAACAAACATCACCACATAAGCTACCAAATTTCGTATAGTCTTCTTTTATTACATAGAAAAAGGTTGGAGCTACTATTGGTTAATTTTCTACTTTGCAAGGAGAAATTTGAGGGGCAATGATATTGCCACAGCAAATTTTTGTTAATAGACAAAAGTACCCTTTAGCTGATTGCTTGTTTTGCGGACCCCCCTACCACCACAATCAATCACAAGCGGCCTCCTCTCTCCCGAGTCCACTCATCTGCTCAATTTGTCTTCTCCCACCAGAAGCTTAGCTCCTCCATTCCTTTCTCTCTTTCTCATACATCTTAATTCTTCCTCCACCCTTATCTATATATAACCCAAAAAAATTTTCAAAACGAATAAATTTTTTTTTGCCAACTTAAGTACAAGGACAGACTGGTTAGACAAAAATTACAAAGACCGACCAATAATATTTCCTAAAAAGGTTTTGGGATACAAAGATTAAAATTAACAAAAAATACTAAGGAACGATTACAGCTAATTTGGCCGGACAATCTTTGTGGTCAAACTGGACAATTACACTTGGCTTGATACTTGATTACTATTTTTTAGCCCAGTATGAAAATGCACACACGGTGTTCGATGAATTTTCTAAACTCTATTTTTTCAAATCCAAAGGTATTCAGCCTGATGTAGCTACGGGATTCGAATCCATGGAGATTTCGTAAGCCTTTCCCTCTGAGGAAACAACCTTAGCTACGGGAGAGGCCATTTTTTGCATCGAGGGCTCATGGTTTCCATCTAAAGGTGTTTGAAGGCAGAAAGATGGGGAATTTGAGGGAAGGTATGGGGCAGTGGTGCAGAGAGAGAAAAATGAATGGAGAGAAGGCTTGTCTAGTGGTGTATGAAAGGAAAAGGGAGGGAGCGAATGGACCTGGTGCTACCGCCTACTAAGAGAAGACTGAGGAGTGAAAACTGAAAACAAAGGTGGCAATGAGTTAGAAGCAGAGGCTTGTGGTAGAGTCTAGTGCACAACACAAATGGAAATAATTGAGGGTAGTTTTGTCAGTTAACAAAATATGTGTTGTGGCAATAAGATGTGCTGTGGCAATATCATTGCTCCGGAAGAAGTTGGTCAGGTTCTCCTGCTAATTATTCTAACTTAAGAATATTTGGATGTCCTGCATACGTGCATGTAAATAATAGAAAATTGAAACCAAGAGCTAAAAAGTGTATTTTTCTTGTGTATTTATCTGGTGTAAAAGGATATCATCTATGTTGTTTTGATCCCAAGTCCCTAAAATTTATAATTAGCAAAGATGTAACTTTTGATGAATCCTCCATGTTACATCCAAGAACGGAGTCTTCTAGTTCTTGTAACACAGGTGGAAAGGAGAGCATGCAGAAGCATGTGGATGTCAAAATTGGCAACACTAGTCTTTCTCAACCAAGTTATTTTACAATTCAACTAGATACAGATAAGATACTTGAAGTTGAACTAGAAGAAGAAGAAGAATATTTCGTAGCTAGAGATAGACAAAGGAGAGAAATTCGACTACCACAGACAAAGGAGGTAGTTTCATGTGCTGATTCAACTAAGTGGTTAACTGCGATGAATGAAGAAATTGAATCTCTCCATAAAAATGGTATATGGGTTCTTGTGAAGCCACAGTCAGGAAAGAAAATTGTCAGTTGCAAGTGAGTCTTCAGGAAAAAGGAATGAATTCCAGGGGTTAACAGATGAAAGGTACAAGGACACGTTTAGTTGCAAAAGACTATAGTCAGGTACGAGATGTGGATTTTAATGATGTGTTCTTACCTGTTATTAAACAAAGTTCTATACATGTTCTATTTGCTTTAGTTGGCATGTATGATTTGGAATTTGAGAAGCTTGATGCTAAGATAGCTTTCTTACATGGCGAACTTGAAGAATCAATATACATGAAACAGTTCGAAGGATTTGAAATTGATAGAATCTAGGAAAAGAAGAACATATTTGCTTGTTAAAGAAATCCTTGTACGGATTGAAGTAATCTCAAAGATAATGTTACAAGAGGTTTGATTCCTTTATGTTGAGTCATGGTTATTCACAGAGCATGTATGATAGTTGTGTTTACTTTCGAAAGTTGAATGATGGTTCTTTCATTTACTTATTATTATATATCGATGACATGCTCATTGGTGCCAATGATTTGACAGCAATTCATACTTTGAAGTTTTAGCTAAACAGTGAATTTGAAATGAAAAATTTAGGAGCAGTAAAAAAGATTCTTGGCATAAAGATGAAAAGAGATCGAGGAGTTGGAAAGTTATTCTTGACCTAGAAAAATTACTTAGAGAAAGTCTTGGAGAGATTTGACATGAAAGATGCTAAACCAATAAGCACTCTTCTGGCTACTTATTTCAGACTGTTAGCTGCTCAATTATCACAGTTAGATGAAGAGAATAGGTAAATGGCACCTATTCCTTATTCCGGTTCTGGTTGGTAGCATTATGTATGCAATGATTTGCACACGTTCAGACATTTCACATGTAGTTATTGTGGTAAGCAGATACATATCTTACCTAGGTAAAACACATTGGCAAGCTGTGAAATGGATTATCAGATACTTGCGCGGGACTTCAGACACATGTTTAGATTTTAGAAGAAATAGTAATACTTTGATTGGTTTTGTGGATTCCGACTGTATTGGAGATCTTGACAAAAGAAAATCACTCACAAGTTATGTATTTTGCATTGGAAGGTGTGTTGTTAGTTGGAAAGCTACCTTACAACATGTTGTTGCTTTGTCTACTACTGAGATAGAGTACATGGCTATCATTGAGGCAATCAAAGAAGCCATGTGGTTGAAAAGTTTGTTTGGCGAACTTAATCTATATCAAGGTGTAATACCATTCATTGTGATAGTCAAAGTGCTATTCACTTGACCAAAGACTAGATGTATTATGAGCGGACAAAACATATTAATGTGAAGTATCACTTGATATTTGGAATACCATTGTTGAGAAGAAGGCCTCTATCCAGATGATCATTACTAGAGACAATTCTGTCGACATGTTTATGAAACTTCTTCCAGTTGCTAAGTTCAAACACTGCTTGGACTTGATTGTTGTTTGTGGTGATAATTAGGCCCGTTGGGTTTATTTGGAAAAGGTGGAGCAAGTTTATTATTTTTATGTCAGATGCAAAATCAAGGTGAAAATTTGTTTCCGTGTAGGATGCTTTTGCATCCTGACATAAACAACAACCACTACAATTTCTTCAAGAAATTGAAGTAGTGGTTTTGGCCAAATAATTAAATTTCATTTGGAGTTTTTTAGTAAATTTTGCCTATAAATAGAAGGCAAATTTGCTTTTTCAGGGCACCATCGAAATTGAAATACAAAGAACTCAAGTTTCAAACTTGTTTTTAGTATAATTCTCACGTGTTTGTTTAGAATATCTCTCTTTCGGTCTTTTGAGATTTTTTCTAAGACTTTGTATCTTTTTCATATAGTAAAATATTGCTTTCCTTTGCCCGTGAACGTAGGTTAAATTGACCAAATCTCGTAAATCTTTGTGTATTTTTTCATTTATATTTTCTCTGCATATTTTGTTATTATTTTTGTTATCATCGTTAAGGGCTTGCTAAAATTAACTTTAACTAAATTCTTGGGATTCGGATCCTAACACACACACACACATATATTATTTGTAATACTTGAGATTGGTCGAATCACTTAGTTTATAATATGCAATAATACATTACATTTTTTGTAAGAGTCAAATTTCATTATTCAAATGCATGACCTCCAAATTACACGATAATAAGGTTTAATGTTGCGCTAGCTAAAACCTCATTTTATGACAAGATTGGAATCACGTAGTTTATAATATGTAATAATACATTACATTTTTTTGTAAGAGTTAGATTTCATTATTCAAATTCATGACCTCCAAATCACACGATAATAAGGTTTAATGTTGCGCTAGCTAAAGGCTTATTTCAGGACGTGTAAGATTGGAATCACTTAGTTTATAATATGCAATAATACATTACATTTTTTGCAAGAGCTAGATTTCATTATTCAAATTCATGACCTCCAAATCACATGATAATAAGGTTTAATGTTGCGCTAGCTAAAGCCTCATTTTGGGACAAGATTGGAATCACTTAGTTTATAATATGCAATAATACATTACTTTTTTTTTGTAAGAGTCAGATTACATTATTCAAATTCATGAGCTCCAAATCACATGATAATAAGGTTTAATGTTGCACTAGCTAACGCCCTATTTTAGGACAAGATTATATATATATATTAGCTTAATCTTTTATAATCCAACTAATATCACAAAAAAAGAATTAATCTTATAACCAATTAATTTATATACTCTATAAAACTCCTTAATTTTTTTAATTGTTTGACAAGAGAAAAGACAACAATTCTTGAATTATAAATGTTGATAATAATAACAAATAGAACAATTCATATAGAATAGTTAATCATTGACCAAATAAACTAATTGACATGTTAAGTTGTCACAAATAAATGAGGTAAATTAATGGTATTCAATTAGACCATTGATTTTTAATAAAATAAAATGAGGAGTGATAAATATTAGTAACTTGCATAAAACTAAAGTACATGACAATAGCAAATTGGATCTTTAGAAGAATATTTGAGGGTGAAATCCTAATGCAACAAAAGTTTAGAACTGAATGTGCACTACAAAGTCAAATTTGTAATAATACAAAAGGACAATGCATTTAGCTTAATAGTTAGTTGATTGGAAAAAAATAATTATGGAATTAGTAATTTAAGTTCAAATACCTGAATACTGGTAACATTAATTATTTTTAATGCACAATAAAAGGATATGAATTAAACCAAATAGATGACAAAATTAACTACAAAAAAGAGATCAGTTCAAGTAATTTGGAGGGATGAATATAATAATTTATTACATAATTTACCCAAATTACAAAAGTATCTAGAGTAATTACAGGATTCTTGGTCCGTCACTAAGGATAATATGGTTTTCCTAAGTTTTATTAGTAGAAATTTGCAGAACTTCTATCTTTTAGATGGGGAGGAGGGTAAGATTGAAGGTGGAAAAGAGAGTAAATTGATGAAATATTAAACTCTGGCAAAACTAGATATCACAAGGAAAATAAATGTTCTTAGGAGATAATGTCTCCATGTGTTCAATCTCGCCATACGTAGTAACAACATAATCTTATTATTTCACACATAATAAGGTTACAAGCCTTTTGGTGCTAACATGATAAAAAAGAAAAGCAGGACCAAAATACATCAAATCCCAACTCCACATAGCAAGCGAACAATATTTTACACATAAAAAGGAACTACAAACACACTCTAAATTTATTGATATTTCAGCATAGTTGCATGATAAACCTCTCCTGTGAGAAGGTCTTCAAACACAAACACAAACACAAACACACACGGAGGTGGAAATTGGGAAACCACAATAATCAGCCTCATTGCATATAGTCTCCTTTATTTTCAGGCCTTGCATACAAAAAGGCTGGAGCCACTAGGTTAATTTTCTACTTTGCAAGGAGAAATTTGAGCCATGATGCTGAGAGTTTTGGACATCTTTTTGATCCATTCTCGTAGTCCACATAGGTAATGCCAAATCGAGAGTTGAAACCTGAGGCCCACTCAAAATTGTCCAACAATGACCACACAAAGTATCCCTTAACATTCACACCTTGCCTACAAGAAAATGTTGAAAATTAAGTAAATAGGTTAAAAAGTACGAAAATTTTACAATTTTGTTGAAGGAATTATTCGGTTAATTATAAATACTTGTATAATATAAATTTTTAAAATATATGGTATTAAATTGTCCAAACCATTACAATACAACAGGATGGTTCTGAGGCTGTATAATTTTTCAAAAAAGTGATGCTTCTTAATTCTCTTGTTAATATTAGATTATTGTCCAAAATATGTATGAGATATTATTGAACGACAAGTAAGATAAAGAACTAAATAATGTTACAAAATCATGAGTCTAAATGGCTATAAAATTAATTAATTACCGCTTGGCCTGTCCAATGAAGGATAGGTGATCATGGAGATAAAGTATCCTTTTTTGATCATAAAATGATTTCCAATGTGTTGACGAGTCATCATCTGGATCATCAATACCTAATATATAGGCAATCAAATATCCATCATTATATTTCAATTGGCATTATACAATTACTTTAATAATGTAATATATTCAAATGACTTCAATTTCGTTGTCTTTTAATTACAGCAATTTTTATATCATTTACCATTTTCAGTAATGTAAATAAGTGGGTTATTGTATTTCTCTTTTATATAGACCAAAAGATCCATAATCCCCCTTGGATATCCATAGATCCACCCTGCAGCACCCTGCAAATGAAAGAGTCGTGATAATGAAGTAGGGGACCAATAAAAAAAAGTTATCACAAAAGTGTTCAATTGGCTTAGGAATTTAATATTTGATTATTTAGCTATTTGTGAATTACTATATCATACTTTTTGGCTATGAATATTTTGGATCATCAATACATGGCAAAAGCAAATCAAACCACCAACATTTGGGAATATATGTCTTGTTACCAAATAAGTATTTTTCCTTTTCTTTTTTGGTCACAAAAAAAAAAAAAAAAAAATAAATAAAAAAATTATTTGATAATGAACTGCAACTTAAGCGGTAAGACATTTGGCCTATGACCTATTTGTCGTTCAAGTCACCAAGGGATAGGAGTAATGGAAGGAGTGTCTCTTGGTTTTGTGTTTTTTTTTTTTAATAAAAAATATATTATTATTTTTTAAATTAAGTATTGGTAACAAAAAAAAAGTATTAGGGTTACAAATTCAAATCCGTAAAACTAAGGGTGTGTTCGGTTAGATTGAAAATATTTTCAAAATTTTTTTGGCACCAAACACCGAAAAATATTGTTCGCTGTAAAATATTTTCTAATTTTCCTTCCTCTGACTGAAAATAACTTACGAAATTTTTGAGTGTAAGTTATTTTCTGAATAATTTAAGAGTGACATTAAATTTCAATCAAATATTGAATAATTTAAGAGTGACGTTAAATTTCAAATACTGAATTTTATAAGTTCATTTCCTAAACTTATTTTCATTTTCAATTTTTGCCCATTTATTTTTCTCTTAATCATGAGTCCTATAGTAATATAACTATTATTATGTATATTTTATTACTACATTATACTATTATTTAATTTTGAGCAAAAATCAATCTTTTATTAACCACAATTACTTGTAAGGCATTTATTACCATTGTTATAAGTTTTTTTAAAATTTATATTCATAAAATTAAAGATGAAACAGTTAAATTTTTTATTTCAAAATATTTTCATTTTGTCTACCGAATATCGAAAAATTGTATGAAAAATAATTTTTTTTCATAGAAAATATTTTTCAATCCAACCGAACAACTCTAAGATGAAAACATAATAAAGTAATTCCACATTTCCACTATATTTTCACAGTAACAATGACAAAAGATGAGGTACAAACCTGTTCTTCTCCAATGTAAACACCCCATGCAGTCGCTTCTCTAAAAACAACAAAACATGAAATATATATTATCATTTAATTTTCAAATTGTAATGTCAAATTTGTGGTTAAGAGACCTGTCTTTTATACTGATCATGAAATTTAACTCGTTGATCAGCAACGTAATTTCCTCCATCTGAATTTTCATGGGTTACATAGCGAGCAGTATAGTAATTTAATCCTATAAAGTCGAAGGATCCTCTGACCGTGTATTTATCAGCTCCAAATTCAGGAAGGTAACCTTTGGTTACATATTTACGCATGTTTTCTGGATAATCACCATTGACTAATGGATCCATGAACCTGAAATTAATAGACGCAAAATAGCTCTCATGTAGTTCTAAAAAAGTCAATGCAAATTAAGTGACAAATTGAATAAAACCATGGTTATACTTTTAATTTTCTAGTACTCTTGTCTTGGTGCAAAATGTCTTATTTAAAACGTAATATTGCACTGAAAAGAAATAATATAGATATTTTTTTTTTTTTGGTCAGACTTTGGTGTACTAGAAGCGAACGCAAGAGTTGGACTTGAGCGCCAAAACTTATGTAAACATTTATTTTATAGACAAATTATTTGCACTTTTTTTTTTCCTGTAAAATATTAGGGAAGCAATGTGTAATTTTTATAAGAGTATAATTGAAATTTTAAATTTTTTTCAAGATAAAAATGCAACTTTTAATTTTTACGGATGGCATGCCTCCACCTGCCCCTTTAGTCTAACACTGTTAAGCACCCTAGTTCAGTTATGGATGCTCACATAAGGAAATAAGCAGCAATAATAGCAAGACTTTAAAGATCAACTATCAAATTCCAGTTCTTGAGTAATTGATAACCAGCCTAGTAACCCTTTAGGGGCAATTGCTAATTTTCAATGTTTAATTTATATTTTAGCTTTATATAAGGTCATCTTAATTTGTTAGACACATCGTCACATCTGTTTTTCTTTTCTTCGTTCAAACATTAGACAGACCTTTTTTTACTTTTTGGTAAGTAGATATGTGTGATCATGTTGGTTGGTCAGTAACAATATATTGAATTCTCACCTCTGTAGATGATGGTACTCCAACAAGCAATGATAGTAAAAATAAATAAATAAATAAATAAAGAGTAGATGATGAAATGGATTAATACTCACCACCCAAGCATGAAATCAGTTGCTCGTTGTGCAGCTTTTTGATTTCTTTTGCGTTTATTCAGAGGAATAAACTGCTGTGACACCAATACAATTCCAATTTTTCCCTTTTGTTGACACTAAGCAAAGATTAGACATTTATTTGTTAGTCCATTTTGATCTTGATGACATCCATCCCAGAATTAACAGTTAACTGACTCAATTTGAATAATTATTATACAAAATATTATTTAAAATATTATTTTAAACTAGTACAGTAGCAATAATTTAGATGTGATATACGTTAGATAAGAAAATACCTGATATTTGTCTCTGTACAATTTCACAGCCTTAGCATGAGCAAGAATTTGGTGATGTGCAACCAAGTAGGCGATATTTAAATGGATCTTTAACCGAAACCTTTTTAGATGGAACAGCAGCTGGAAGAACTTCTTGAGAAACAGACGAAGGTACAGAAATTCCCTTTACCCCAGATGATATGTTCATCATGTTGTTCTTTGATGGTGGATGAACTGAAAATCGACTCGGTGGGAAAATAGAAACTTCATCATCATTACCATCATCATCAAAAGCAGCTTCTTCATCATGATCATGATCATCATTATCATCATCAGAAGGCAGAAATGGTGCCACGGAAGTCACATTATCATCATCAGAAGGCAGAAATGGTGCCACGGAAGTCACATAATTTGTAGAGGAAGAATGGAGTTCTTTTTTTGATGATGCAGAATACGAGCAATATTCGTGCACTGATCCTAAGCCTGGTGCGAGGGTACCACATACGTAGCCCCCATAGGCAAAGCTCCATGGCTCATTGATGGTTATCCAATATTTCACCTGATCACCAAATTCTTTGAAGCAAATATTTGCATTTAGTCACAAAAGTCATCCCTGAAATGAAAACAAATCCAAAATGGGAAGTTTATTCGTAAGTTTATATTTTTTATTAAATACTTTTGAATAACAAACGAAAAACCCAGATTAATATTTGAGACATAAATTTTAAAAAAACTTATAACAATGGTAATAAATGCCTGCTCGTACGCATTTTTTTAAATTTCAAATATTCTTTTGGGTATGTATGCAGCATGCATCTACATTTGATATTTTAAAAAAAAAAAAAAATTCTACACAGACGAAATAAAAAAGATTAACTCACAGTATAAATTAGGAAATCAAGCAACATATGCTAAATTAATTACTTACACAATTTTTGGATTCAAAAAACCGTCATACTTGTCTTCCAATGTTTGAGGGGGATCAAAGTGCAAGAGAGTCACAAAAGGCTCTATTCCTGTTATAACATGACATAAATGTTTAATTAGGAAAAGAATTTAAGAACAATTTTTATTTTGCTCCTTCAGGTTAATTGAAATAAGAATCATTTCCCTCACATTTTAACAAATAAATTTCAACGTGAAAAGATAATTAATATTTTAAATGTGCAAAGTGAAAAATATTACCATGGGTCTTGAGGTTCAGTAGCAGTCTCTTATAGAAGTCAATTCCTTTTTGATTGCGACTCTCTTTCTTTCCAGCTGAAAATTCAAGGTTCAAATACTTGTGATTAGAAAATGAAATTAGCTAGTATACACAAATAAGTGTTAGTGTGCATATGAACCCATAAACATTAAAATGTGGATAGGCAATTTCTAGGTAATCACAGAAATAACGTTCATTGAATAATAGTCGTTGTAGTGTTTATTTTCTCCATGGGAGCTATCAGCTATATATACTTGTAATAAAAAAAATTTAAATCTATGAATAAGTTAGATATTGATAATTTCTTCAAATTTGGGATGTAAGATGATGAAGCTAAATTAGCATGTACATTAAACAATATATAGGAGCTCACTTGGTAATATTCTGGACCATGAGATTGAGAATCTATAAGCGTCAAATCCAATGTCCTTCATTATTTTCACATCTTCCTGAAATTAAGTTTATATATGGATCATTGTGGATCAAGTCCATGCATATATATCTAGAGCTTGAAAACTGCAAATTAATTTACCTCATATTTTTTGTAATGGTTGACAGCATCTTCACCATAGGGGGAAAACAACTCTGGCATTTTAATTACAATAGAGACTTCAGTCAACAGGATCATGATTTATGAAAAAAAATAAAGTATCAAACTATGATTTATGACACTTGATGATATTTATAACCAAAGATGGGAGTTGTTTTGATTTATCATAATTTCCATACAAGAAAATGTTACAACATCATTCAGATCCTTTTTTTGTATAGGAAAATGTCACTACTTTAATAATTAAGAGTGCAAAATGGTTAATTAATTAGTCATTTAAAATTCAAACAAAGAACCAAAATTCAGCTACCCAAACATGCATGTAGAGAGAGAAGAGAGACAAGCGCGAAGAGACAAAATTTTGCTGACTTAGGAGGTTTAGCTTGCTTATCGATATTGGACATTGAATCGAATTTCTGCACTGGACATTGAATCGAATTTCTGCACTAAAATTGTACTAAAATTTAAAATCTGACATGCAAAATCCTATTGCATATATATATAGAGAGAGACTTTTTTGCGCAGCAAAGGTATCCCATATGCTTTGCCCTCTCCCATCTTCACCTAGAGCACCTTCAATCTGAAAGGTTATAATAAAATAAAGATGACTCTAAGTGAAATTAATATATGGATGCATGTATGTTAAGAAGTTTAACAAAGCCATTATATACTTCCAAACCATTAATTAAGTTTATTTATCGTAAACCAAAAAAAAAAAACCCAACTGGGCAGTGACCTGAAAAGCAGATGTTGCGGAACCAAAGATGAAATCTGAGCCAAAATCCTTGCGGCGAACGAAACCTGCGGGAACATTGGATGTGCAGTCCATGATTATGGGTACAATCTAAAGACACTTTAAAAGGCTAATTAATTAATTAAGTAGCTTGTCTTTTGTTTCCAGTTTAAGTAATTTGGTGGTTCCTATGCTTTGGGAGCCTATCCTATTTATAGGCAACACAAAGGAGTTCGTTTGATCTCAAGAGATTGGGGGGGGGGGGTTGTTCATGTGTAGAATAACTTGGTAGTTGAGGGGGTGCATCAATCAAAGCAACAATTGGACTCGTGATCTTTTATCTCACTTTTTATTATATTATTAAATATATATTAAAATTCCTATCTGAAGAAGATTAAAGAAAATTGAACAAAACACTTGACAATATAATAGAGTATGAGATAGAGTTTAAGATCACTCATGTTGAAGGTAGGGAGACATTTCTCCTCTCCTGTGTCAACTTTGAAAAAAATTATAGAATAGATAAGAGAAAATTTAAAAATTGTAATTTTATCAAATAATTGTCCCTCCTAAAATTTGTCAATTTTGCCTTTTCCTTCATATTGATCTCTAAAAATTTATATTCCTTAAATCATATCACCAAAAATCATGATAACATTTAAAATTAAGAATAAGTGTCACTTGAAAATATAAAATTTTAAACACTTTTGATATTTAGTAAATAAAGTGGACATATAATTTTCATTTTAAATTTCATTTTTCAAGTATTTATTGTTTAGAAGTTGAGCAATATGTTGTATCTTTAATTGTAAAAATTATCTATACTAGTACTATATTATTTATATATTTATTTAGTAAAAAATTAGGACAACCTAATCGGAACTTGTAATTGCATTGTAAATTTATTTATTGTATAAAAAAAATTATGCCCTTTTTTAAAAAAAGATTTACAGTAGGATTTCACATATCCTGTTGGTGACTTGACTCATGACCTAGTCATTGGGAAGCATAATTTTACTATTTAAACTATATTTCATTGTAGCCTTTAAAGTTGTTG
The DNA here is from genome assembly GCA_025175665.1 of Cinchona pubescens. Taxonomy (NCBI): domain Eukaryota; kingdom Viridiplantae; phylum Streptophyta; class Magnoliopsida; order Gentianales; family Rubiaceae; genus Cinchona; species Cinchona pubescens. The sequence continues at coordinate 611,024 of JANKKI010000250.1, forward strand.
CCCTCTTAATGTCAGGGTCCTGACTTCCCTCTGTGTGCGATAGATAGTAGGATAAAAGATCTTTAACCCAATAATTATGTGTTTAAGATAATTCTTTTTAAAAGTGCAACAAAATTAAGAATTTTTTTAAAGGCTCAACAGTTAAGACTAAGAACAATTTTTTGTGCATAAGTACAATAATGAATAATTATGTGTTGCCAGGATAAATTTTGGAGAGGGTGTACACATAAGAAAACAATGTGTGTACACATTTTACAAGATCAATATCGATAAACTTTTTGCTGTACAATCATGTACATAATGTAACACAAATAGTATTTTTGACTCACTCCAATGATAATTGCACAAATCAACCTCCACAGCTCTCAACCCATTGCAGGGGTCATTGCTGACACCCTCCCCTCCGCAATTTGGAATTAAACCGTGTTCCTATCTTTTTCTTTTTTTACAAATACATTTATACAAAATTATAAATTTAAAATTATTTGATAAAATCATTCACGTATCACTATATCCGTAAAAGAAAAAAAGAAATTCGATCAAGTATAAATTATTGAATTATATAAATTGATGGTGGTGGATCATGACTTAAGGCTTTAGATAAATGGATTTAGAATAAAATAATGTATTTGCTTCACTTCTGATACAGAATTAGATGAATAAATATGCCTATTAGTAACAATAATGTGGAATATTGTTTGAGGCCTTTAAACTTTCATAAGTATATAAAAAAATTGATGAGAAGTTATCTTTGTTTTCTCGTATAAGATGAAAGAATAACAAGGAATAACAACAGGGCTAATTAATAATAATGTTCATCGAATTTCTACATATACAATGTGTCTATACTCATGGTCAACGTCTGTTGAAGGACTATTATTGTCCATAAAAGTTACAGCTAATGCATGAAAATGCTTATCCTTCAAATATAGAATTTATGCAGAAAAATATAAAATGATGGTGAAAATATTTAGCTTAGTTTTTTTTTTTTTTTTTGAAGCTTGGCTTACAAGTCCTTAAATTATCAAGTAAATACTATATATTAGTGTAAATTTTTTTTATTAATTAGGCCTAATACATTTGTGAGGAAAAGCAGTTGTAAAAACATTCTGAATCTTCCATTATATACAAGTAACTTAATTTAATTTGCATGTATTTCACTGTATACTTGTATAAGAAAGTGCAGTTCGACAAAATTGAAAATCTAAAGATTATTTTTAATTTTTGGATCACGTAGAAATTGTTCTAAATTATACTAATAAAGTTTTCTACCGTTTAGTGTGTGTTTATGCCAAATTTTTGTGTAAACTTAACGAATTTTGTTATAATTGTTATAGCAAAAGCTCAATTCATCTCCTCTTACTTTTGGTCAATTATTTACACCAACAACAATTAGAGTTGGAGCAAACAAAACAGAACAATTAAATTTGGAGCAGATGTAGTAGTTGTAAGATCATTTAGAAGCTTAGATGTCAAGTCAAAAATAATTGATGACTGTAAGAATCCATCAATTATCTCTGGCTGGAAGTTGGAAAAATATCATAGTACTTAACAATGAACATGCGTGCATGTGGTAAAATAGTAGGATAAAGACTCCTGGGTGCACAAAATTTGGGGCACAAGATCTTCTATTTTTTATCTATCTCATTATCAAATTAGCTGTTAGAATTATTTTAAATATAATAAAAATTTTTAGTAGAAAATGTGATAGAAAATCCTTAGCGAAATTTAGGCTCTAATAACTTCAAAGTCTTAAGAATTTGCAAACTACAAATTCATTATAATTCAATTTATGTATGTGAACGTACGAATGTAATAATGAATGTGAACCATCTATAAAATATAATATAAATTTTTGAATTGATATGATTATTGAATGTCTCGAATGTGATTCTAGATGTGTATAAGAGACAGAAACCAAAAAAAAAAAAAGGAAAATTCTAAAACCTGACGAATTTGAAGTCTACTTTTGTCAGATAGCCCACCTCATGTCTCTTCCTGAACATATATTTACAACTTCAACGCTCAGTTATAAATTATTCGGACAAGCATTCATAAATATGAACACATCCTCATGTGAACGAGAGAAGAAATTTTCTTACTTGAAATTGTTTGCCTAACACGGACAGATCCCTTTCATTCATTAAATGTGTTTACATTTCAATCTGACGGTGAAAAGAGAAAGAAGAAAAAATTTCGATGAGCTTTCGGTGGTGAGAATTATATATCAACTATTTATTACTTAAATAATAAGGTGCATGATCTTTATATGTTACTAGATCCGTAAAACAAGAAATAAAATTTAACTAAATATTTAAAATAAGATATTAATAATTTAACACAATTAATTTTTTAGATGAACTGATTTTCGCAAATAATTCTAAATTGTGTTATTGTAAATGATATCGTCTTCCACGGCTAGTGTCACTAGAAGTCATTGGAGAGTTGTATCTTGAGCTTCGTGGTTAAGGTTTTGTTACTATTGTACCTTAGAGATGAACTCCATCAATTTATTTGTATGTGTTAAGAACAAAAGAATATGAACAATATGTATAAATTATGATTTAATACAATTGGTACATAGGAATTTTTTATATAGATTTATAATAGAATATTCTAAATCATCTATATATGGTAAATCTTGCTAATCAAGACAATTAGACTAGTAAAGTAATTACGTACCTAATCTAGGGAAACAATTTACAGAAATTACATCAATCATATATTTACATATCATAATTTAATAATTCCATATCTTTAACATCCCTCTTCAAATTCAATATGATTATGCAAAATCAAATTGAGTTTGAAGCAAAATTTGAGAATAGAAAACTGAAATCTAGTAGATAAGAGACCCAAGAACCAAAATTGAAATGAAACCAAAATCGATCAAAAACTTGAAAATTGAAAGCAAGAGAATCTGAAGGTCAAAAATCAAGAAAACTCGAAAGTTGAAAATCGAAAGAACTCGAAAATTTAAAATTGAGAGAATTTGAAGGTCGAAAGCCGAGAGAACCTGAGGGTCCAAAACTGAGAGAACCTGAAGGTTAAAAATTGAGACAGAGAACTTGAAAATTCAAAATCGAATATAAAAACCTGAAAGTTGAAACTAGGAGACTCGTAAAAACTAGGAGAATCAAAGATTGAAAATCAAAAAATCTAAAGGTTGAAACTGGCAACACATAATCTGTAGTCATCAATTATTTTTGACTTGACATATTTACAATTACTCAAATATGTGAAAGTTCAAAATATATTTATAGGCGGAGACTCTGATACCACATTACTAGATTAGGTAATTACTTTATTAGTCTATTTGTCTTGATTAGTAAAACTTACCATGTATAGATGATCTAAAATATTCTACTGTAAGCTTATATAAAGATTCTTTATGTACCAATTGTATTGAAATCTGATTTATACATATTGTACATATCTTATAAATTTAACACATCTAGGGGGTCATAGTTGTTGGATTTTGGACATTTACATATATATTAATTGTATAATATATGTTATCATAATTAATTGACCCAATATAAAGTGATACTATAGATTAAGTTAAGTGGGCCTGAGTCATCTAATTAGTTTGGATTTTGATGTGTATATACCTTAAAATCTTATTTTCTATTTTATGATGAGCAAAACTTGAAAAATAAGGAAAGTATCATTATATATATCTTTTACGGTATATAAAATTCTACGTATGTTATTTTTGGTGACATCTCATCATCGAAATGTGAGAGCCCTATTCTCTAAAATACATTCATAGTAATTTGGAAAATCAATAACCACAATATTTGAGAATCCAATCAGAGGCTCAAGAATTACGATCCGGATATCCAAGAATCACATAAATTCTTATGGATACAGGTATGATTCCTTATCTAATCTTTAATTTATATTTTTGATGATTAAACACGAAGGATCTGAGTTATGATAACGTTAGTTGTCATGATATTAAAGTTAATTTAGTATCCCAACAAATGGTATCAGAGTATCTTCATATTAGACCATTGACAAATCAGTTTTTTATTTGATTTATTATATGATTTCATACGAATTTAGCTCTTGAATTCAACAAATTTTTTATGTGATTTAATTTGCTACATTTAAAAATACTTGTAGTTATATTATAGATTAAGTTTTTGAATCCAATAATTTTTTTATGTTTATTCGAATTTAATTGTTGGATTCAAAATTTTGATTTTAATTTTACTTTCCTTTTGAATTCGTTGATATTTGAAATAAGCAAAAGGTATGGTCGTTCATGACCAAACGAAATTAAGAACCATAAAGATATTTATGGCCATAAGGTTTTGGAATCAATCTAGTTTTTATTAAAAAAAAAAAAAAAAAAAGTTCATGACCATAAGGTTTTATTCATGACCAATGAGGTCATGAACCTCACGATAAGTCATGAACTTTGTTCATGGCCGAGTCGTTTTAAATTTTTATTTATTTTTATTTTTAATTTTTTTTGGTATTTTATTTTTTGGAAAAAATATTAAATTTAAATAATATTAAATTAATTAAGGATGTCTAATATTAAATTAATTAAGGATGTCTAATGCTAAAAAATTTATTGTGTAGGTCAATTTGTTTTGAAACATCAAGAAGATTGTGTATTTGTAATTCATGTAGATATTTATTTTTCCAAATAAAGGTTAATATTTGCCCAAATTACATATACACTTGTAGTAATAAATCTACAATGTATTGTAGGTGTATTATATATATAAATGTGATAATTATTTAGTGTTTCATGTGAATAATAAGTCGGTCCAAAGATATACTTATTGTTTGACATGATTTATTATCAATATTTGATTGTTACACCAAGAGTACCGCTTACAAGTTAATATTTCTGTAGGCTCAAGAATCACATTCGGATATTCAATAATCATATCAATTCTTATAAATTTAGGTACGTTTCCACATCTGGTATTTTATTTATTTTTCTTGATAATTAAACATGAAGGATTCGAATTATGATAACGTTGATTGTCATGATATTAAAGTTAATTTGATATTCCAATAATTTTAACTTTCCCAGTTCCGAAGCTTTTATTCCCAATCTTAGTTTTATTGACCGGCTTAAGCTTGGTTCGAATAATGCCACCTTGTCTCCTTTTCATAATATCCCTTGGAACACACTATTTCCCTATATTTGTTGGGACCTTTGGCTGGATAGAAATAAACAAACCTTCGAATCCCTCAGAAAGCAACTTGATCTTTTTTTTTCATTTTTAAAAAAAAAAAAAAAAAACCAGTTCACCACTCGCACTAACAACAAAATCTTATTATTTCACACATAATAAAGGTTACAAGCCTTTAGGTTATATAACATGATAAAAAAGAAAAGCAAGACCAAAATACATCAAATCCCAATACTCCACATAACCAGCCAACCATATTTTATACATAAAAAAGGAACTACAAACACACTCTAAAGTTATTGATATTGATATTCAGCACAGTTGCATGGGCTTCAAAAACAAACATCAACACATAAGCAGCCTAATTCCATATAGTCTTCCTTTATTGCATAGAAAAAGGCTGGAGCTACTATAGGTTAATTTTCTACTTTGCAAGGACAAATTTGAGCCATGATGCTGAGAATTTTGGACATCTTTTTGATCCATTCTCGTAATCCACATAGGTAATGCCAAATCGAGATGTGAAACCTACGTCCCACTCAAAATTGTCCAACAATGACCACACAAAGTAGCCCTTAACAGGATTCACACCTTGCCTACAAGAAAATGTTAAACGTGTGAGTTTAGTCCAATTTTATGTTAATATTTATCTCACTATTTGTGAGCTAATTATTTATTTATTTAAAAAGAAAATGGTGATGCCTCTTCTCTTGTTAATATAATAAATTATTAAATGAAAAGTAAGATAAAAAAGCAGGAAATTCGTTATAAAAATCATGATAATGGCCATAAAAATTTACGGCTTGACCTGTCCAACATATATATGACAAATTATTGAACGACAAGTACGACAAGAAGTACTTAATTTGTGACAAAATCATTGATAATGACAATAAAAGTTAGTTACCGCTTGGCCTGTCCAACGAATGATAGGTGATCATGGAGGAAAAGTATCCTCCTTTGATCATAAAATGATTTCCAATGTGTTGACGAGTCATCATCTGGATCATCAATACCTAATATATATAGGTAATTAAATATCCATCATTATATTTAAATTGGCATTATACAGTTACTTTAATATAATATATATGTAATATATTCAAATGGCTTCAATTTCGATGTCTTTTAATTACAGCAATTTTTAGATCATTTACCATTTTCAGTAATGTAAATAAGTGGGTTATTGTATTTCTCTTTTATATAGACCAAAAGATCCACAATCCCTCTTGGATATCCATATATCCACCCAGCAGCACCCTGCAAATGAAATAGTCATTATAATTAAGTAGCGGACCAATAAAAAAAGTAATCACAAAAGTGTTCAATTGGGTTAGGAATTTAATATTCGATGATTTAGCTATTTGTGAATTACTATATCATACTTTTTGGCTTTGGATCATCAATACTTGGCAAAAGCAAATCAAACCGCCAATATTTGGGAATATGTATCTTGTTACTATATAAGTATTTTCCTTTTCTTTTTTGGTCAAAACAAATAAGATATCAGTCATAAAAATGTATTGGTCACAAATTCAAATCCGTAGAACTAAGATGAAAACATAATAATTAATAGAAAAATAGAAAGATTATAGGTAGACATGGTGATGGTGAAATTAATGCATGACTTCTTGTTATTTCCCAGTGTATATAATTAAGAAGTTTAACAAAGCCATATATATTTCCAAAACCCTTCAACTTTTTTGATTCAAGGGTTAAAAAAAAAACCCCAACTGGGCATTGACCTGGAAAGCAGATGTTGCGGAACCAAAGATGAAATCTGAGCCAAAATCCTTGCGGCGAATAAAACCTGCGGGAACATTGGAGATGCAGTCCATGATTATGGGTGCAGTCTATAGACAGATTAAAAGGCTAATGAATTAATTAAGTAGCTTGTCTTTCGTGATATAATTTATTATATATGTTTATTGTAAAAGTATGTTGTTCTATTCATCAAAATAAAATTATTGATATAATCTAACAATTTTTATTATGTTTGGATTGATAGATTTGGAAAATGATTTGAAATCCACCCATTTGTTTTGGAGGGATTTATAAAGCCAAATGGATGAATTTTAAATCCACCCAAATTAGAAGTTATTTGAAATACTTTATTTCACACTTTTAATTTAGGTGTATTTCAAATTCAACCATTTCATCTTTAAAAATCCCTTCAAAAAGTAGGTAAATTTCAAATCATTCCTCAAATTCATCTATCTAAACACTACCTTTAGGAATTTGATTGTTTAAATATAAATGATCATTCGAGGGAATTGGAGGGAATAGTAATGGAAAGCATCCCAACCCTTGGATGAGATCTTATATTCCACTTTTATCTCACTTTCTATTACGCTAACAAGTGTGTATTAAAATTCCCGTCTAGATTAAAAAGCACTGAAGAAGACATTTAACGGTATAATAAAGAGTGAAAAAGTGTGTGGATAGGAAGTGGAATATAAAATATTTAGCCCAATAATTGTGTGTTTAGTAATTTTATGTGTGTTTAAGGTAATTCTTTCTAAAGTAACAAAATTAAGAACTTTTTTAAAGGTGCAGCAATATTATAATTTATTGGTCATAATTTCGAGCTATTAAGGGATAAGGAGTAGGGAAAGAGGTGGGTTTTACCAAAAAAAAAAAAACACTATTTGTGCATAAGAAAATTGCCTGTACAACAATTATGTGTGTATAAGATAAATTTTGGAGAGGGTGCATGAAAGCACTAATGATTTTTGACACACTCCAATGATAATTGTACTTTCAACTTCACAGCTCTCAAACCAACCAATCAAGAATTAAACCGCGTTCTTGTTTTTTTTTTTTTCTTTATTCACATCACAAAAAAAAAAAAAAAAAAACCAGCGTTGTTATATATTTAGAGACTTTTTTTTTTGGGACCAAAATTGTAAGATTTCATTGATATGAAAAGAATATTTACACAATAATAAATAAAAAAAAGAGGACTACTGCCTCAGTAATACAAATGATTTCCTCTAATATATCAAATATACTAGTCAAAAATGGTATGGTTGATACTCCACTCCATAATCAATCTCCAATTTCCTTATTTCTTGGAACTCCTTTCCAGCTCGACACAGATTTTTACACCTTCTGAACTATCCGGTTAACCAATTCAACTACCTGAAATTTCTTGTTTGGAAAGAGTACCTCATTTCTGTATCTCCAAATATGGTAGACACTTGTTGACAGAGCTAAGTAGAACAATTCTTCAACAAATTTTGTTTTCAATTTATGGCGAACTGACCAAGTTATCTTAACTTGCCAAGGATATCCTCCCCTGTAGATGAAGCACAAACTTTGAATTTTTTTGCGAAACAGCTGCTGTTGCTTTGCACTCGAAGAATAAGTGATCCATACTTTCTTCCTTTTGCTGGCATAAGCCACATACTGTATCCACATTTGCACCCCAAGCATTCAGTCTATCTTTTGTTTTATACAATGTGTAGCCTCCTTTTGCAGAGCAGACATAATACAAGTGCAAACCTGGGAACTCTTTTCTTAAGCCAAACAATCTTCCACCAATCAACTTTAGCAAAAGACTGCTTTAGAGCTTTGACAGCTGAAGAAACAGTAAATTTTGCCAGTTCCATCACACATCTATTTCACATGGTCATCCCCGAGAACATTAGGCAAAAGACAGATTTGAGTTTCTTTAATCAATTTCCTAACCTCAGCATCTACCCTTCTTTCTACTGGTCATCTCCAATTATTATCAACAAGGGTTAATTTCACTTTACCCTTTGAACTTACACTTTAGTTACACTTTATCTACTGAACCCAAACAATGCATACTTTGCCCCTTTAAAAGATTCCATCATATAAATAATTTTAAAAAGGTGATGTGAACATTTGTTTTGACATTATTATCTTCCAAACTTTTTATGCAAAAATTACTTTCCCTTTCTTTCATTTTTAATGTTTTCGTAGATTTTTTTTTTTTAATTTTGACGTATTAATGATAAGAGGATTTCTTGAATTATCATATTTTTCTTAATTAATTTATACATTATTTTTCTTCATTCTAAAACTAAATACAAAAATGACGAACTTTTACAGCTACTTTTTTTTTTCTTTGTGGTATCTAAACCTATTAATAATAAATAATTAAGTAAATTTATTTTATTTATAAACATTTTATACTTGATAAAAATTGTGTGTTTTGATGTCGTACAAAAAAATAAAAATGTACTTATTTAGTTAAAAGATATTCTTTAGTTTAGTTCATATAAAATGAAAATGAGCAGAAAATAGTTGTAAAAAATCTATTTTTTTATATTTAGTTTTATATTAAAGAAAATAATATATAAGTTGATTAAAGAAATTTGACAATTCATGAAATTCTCTCATAGTCTGAAAATAAAAAAAAATAAAAGGAATATGTTCAATCATTAAAAATTAAATAAAAGCAGAATAACTTTGCACACAAATTTTTTGGAGGGTATTTTTGTCAAAATGAATATAAGTTCTCTCCACATTACCTTTTTAAATTACTTATATGATGGAATCGTTTAGATGAGGCAAAGTGCATATTGTTGGAGTTCAGAAGGGTACAACTAAGGTGTAGGTTGAGGGGTAAACTGTAATGAACTCTATCAACAATTATTGAGCTTACTTTGCTTCCATAGTGCTGCCAAAAGAAGAGAGAATATTTTCAGAAAAAACATTTAACAATGGACCACTTGGGTGCCAATTGTCATATTAAAGAAATGTCTCCTTTCCATTCCCAGCCACAACATCAAAAAGATGACAAACCATTGGTCTCAGTTGAAGAATTCTCCTCCATCCCCAAGAGCATGTAATGTTAAATCAAAATGTGTCTAACTGAGACCAATGATTTATCATCTCCGTCCTCGTGGTCATTTACTAATTGTTAACATTATTAAAAAAAAAAAAAAATTCCAAAAACAATTAAATTGGGAGTAAATAAAACAGAACAATTAAACTTGGAACAGACGTAGTAGTTGTAAGATCATATTAGAAGCCTCAGACGTTAAGTCAAAAGTAATTGATGGCTGTAAGAATCCATCAATCAATTATCTCTGGCTGGAAGTTGGAAAAATATCAAAGCTAGTACTGAACAATGAACATTTGCATGCATGTAGCAAAATAGTAGGATGAAGACTATTGACTGCGCAAATTTTGGGCTCTAATAACTTCTAGTTCTTAAGAATTTGCAACTAAATATTGATTATAATTCAATTTATGTATGTGAACGCAATAATGAATGTGGACTTTTTCTATAATTTATGTATGTGAACGCAATAATGAATGTGAACCATCTATAAAATATACTATAATTTTTTTAACAGATATTATTTAGAATATTATTCAAAATATTATTTAAAATAATTATTGTAATAATTATTTGAGATATGATATGTGTGAAATAAAAGATATATTAAAAAATATATTTAAGTAATAATTATAAAATATTATTTCTATTATATAATCCACTATATATTGGCTGTCTCTTATATGGTCCTGAACACATATTTACAACTTCAACGCTCAGTTATAAATTATTCGGACAAACATTCATAAATATGAACACATCCTAATGTGAAAGAGAAATGAAAAATTCTTACTTCAAATTGTTCGACTAACACAGGGGTCCCTTTCATTCATTAATTGTGTTTCTTAAATTTCAATTTGACTGTGAAAGGATAAGGAAGAAGAATTTCGATGAGCTTTCGGTACTTAGAATTATATATCAAAAAAAAAAAAAAAATTATATATCTACAGTTTGTTATTTAATTGGCAAGGAGCATTATCTCTATATGTATTACCACACATTTATACAATACCAAAAATTAAAATCTACTAACAAGTCAATAGATTCAGAAAAAATACAATAAAATCTAATCAAATATCTAAAATCAGATATTATTAATTTAACATGATTACTTTGATATGTGAATTAATCTTTTACAAGTAATTTTAAATTATATTCTTGTAAATGATTTTCTATTGCCTCGTCTTCCACGACTAGTATCATGAGAAGTGATTAGGGAATTGAATCTCGAACTTCTTCGTTAAGGTTTTGTTACTATTATACCTTAGAGATGAACTCCATCAATTTGTTTGTCTCAAGGGGAGTCATAGTTTGTATTGAAGCCTACATACTAATTTGGTAAATTTCATGCGCACCTTTATAAGTAATTTGCAAAGGAGGTCAAGTAGCAGTATCTTTCGGCTGGTTGAGCTGAAGGGTGAATCATCCTAATACTTAATTAATTATACATTTAAATTCTGGTATTTAGTAAAATATCACTTGATTACATCTATAAATAGGTTTCTAAACTACCCCACGACAAAGAAAATAAAAATCATGCCTAGTCCAATTTGAATGAAAACTAAAACTTGTAGTAATTTGCATATGCTCCTATAAATTTCTTTATAATATGCTACTGTATACAAGGGATGAATAAGAATAATCTATAGTATTATTCTTATGTATATTTATGCACTGTACAAAGGCTCACAAAAGAAAATAATGGAAGGAAGAATTGAAATTCAAATTAACTAATACTAATTCAAATATTAAATCATCAAAAACAAAAAGATAATAAACTATCTATTTGTGTTACATATTTCAAAAAGGGTTTCAAAAAAAATATTACGTTATTTTTTAAAATAAGGGTATGTATAGGATCGACAACAAATTAGTTGGAAAACGCATTAGAGAGTTAAAAAAAATCAGAAAAAGAACAAACCAAACGGATATTTTTAAAGATGAGTTACTCATGATCACTGAAAAAGCATAGAAGTATTATGTCTAACTAAATTGTATGACCATTTTACCACCCCCGGAAACCTCATGCTGGATTTCTTTGAAAACTGGGGAAAGAACCAAAGATAAAACTTACATGACAAACAAAATTATTTTGTTAGAAGAATTCAAAATTTGTAATAAAAATCGAACCTATATAGATATCTGTAAAATCTCTAAAGTGAGATAGCTTGAAAACATTCACTAGTGTCATTTTGTATGTTACATGTGAAATTAATATTTTGCAAGTGATGAAGATTGAATAAATTAATCCTTTAACAACCTTTGTCTTCTTCCTTCCTTCTTCGAATAAGCTTTACCCTTGCACAAGTGACTAGTCCTAACTCAGCAATAATGACCACTCCTAATTTAAACGTGTACAGCTACAGAATATGAACATGCATGGGGTGAAAGAAGAACGGGCATTGAAACATTTGCACAGTGTGGTACTGACTACTGAATCAACTAAATGGCATTATACAAGCACATCTATAGCTATATCTATATTTATGTATTCGTAAAAAATTTTACTGTGCTGATGAAGGAATCATTCTATTGTATTTTAAAATCTTACATATTACAATACCATGTGTTTAAAAATTTGTACTATAAACTTTTATAGTCAACAGAATTATTTCTCCAACGAGATTGTAGAATTTCCTCATACCTATATCTAGGCATACTATTTATTACATGTTTGAATTTAATTTAATGATTTAGATTTTCTTTTGAATTCACCTTCATTATATAGTTTAACAACTAAGCTATAATGTTTCACACTAGAATGTCCTTTTTGTTATTGTTGAGGCTAATGTAAAATACTCTTAAAGAATTAAAAGAGAAAATAAAATCAATTTTGAGGTTTCATATCAATTTTGAGAAAATAAAATTTCAATAAGTAAAGTTCCTTCTAAATTCTGGAACAAGATTTAGAAATTAAAGAAGAATAGGACAAGAAATTTCATAGGATGCCGCTTTTGGATATTAAACAAATAGAAAACAAAATTTAGTTGTAAAATATGCCTAAAAGAATGAAAGAGGAAAAAAAATCAACCTTGAGTCTTCATATGAGGAACAATTTGATTCAATTAAATTTCCTTCTAGAATAAAATTCAAGAATAAGTTTTAGAAAATAAAGAAATATAGGACAAAATAGCTTTTAGACATTAAACAAATTGAAAAGACATAGTTAGAGAATCACTTTTACATATTCAACTATCACTTTTGCTAGTATTGAAAAAAAAACTATTTATAAATTATTTGGTGATTTGTAATAGGAAATTTACAAACCAATGGCATATTGTACCGAGATATGAGATTAGTATATCCTTACTTTGTATGCAATGATTTTATGTGTTCTACCTCATTGTATAATTTTGAAATAATTTATTAATTCAAGTCAGCATTGGAAAAAAAAAAACAGCAGAACGCTTGCATCTCTTATGTGGTACACCGTACACTTAGGTTAGATATTTATGTGAATTAAAATACATTTGTAAATACAGCAACCAATAAATTTCTTTCGGAGACTGCATTACAATTGATGTTAAATATTAGGAAAATGGAACTTGCTCAAATGAATAAAACTTTAATTAATAAATTAAAATAAAATATATATTTTAAAAAGGAAACGTGGTGAGTTGAAGTGGCCACTGCTTCACACAAAATAAAGCCGTATGCCTCCTTTTTTTTAAAAAAAAGAAAAAGAAAAAAGAAAACACATCTCTTTTCTATTCTTTAATGACTCAAATTCATAACCAATCATAGGGGAAGTATCTTACCGTCTAAATTGCACTTCGTCGTCAAGATGTATGTCCCTTAAGCGGAGAAAATGAATAAATGAAATCTATTACTCTCTCTGTCTTATTTATATTGTCACACTTTTTATATTCAAATGTCCTAATAAATTAAACATTGCATTTATACAAAATGACAAAGTGACAAAAATCACCGTTGTGTCATTAGATTCAGAAAAGAAAGAACGAAATTCGGTTGAGTATCCAAAATTCAGGGGTTGGTGATGATTCACTATGGTTTTGTCATGTGGAATGACTTTGAGAAGTGGTTCTGAATTTGTGTATTTATAAATCATTTTCCTAAATTAAAATGTCACATTACTTAAAATTGATAATTTATATTATTTAAATTTCAAATTTATCTTTCCAAATATTCAAAATAGCTCCAACTCCGAAAAATAGATAAAGATAAAACCAATGATCCCAATAATTAATTCATCATCCTTCTCTCCTATCTCCTCTCTCCTCCCAATAAAACCTCTTCAATTGTAAATATGTCCTTTAGTGATATGAATTCAATTTAACTCAATAAGGGTACTTTTGAACAATTAGGAAAAATATATAGTTATCTAAAATTTTATGTAAATATGTAAAGTGATAATTATATTGAGACGGAGGGAGTGTAAAAAATAGGGAGAGATTGCATTTTTTAAGAGCGATAATAATTCGCGCATATGTCCTTAGCTGTGACTGAAATAGGTAAAACAAAATCGTAAAGTTACTGTTACTACAACTTATTATCATTGCTGCAAGATAAATTAAACTCTAATAATAAATATTAGTACTAGAAGGTTTTGTATTTTTTCATTTGTTTTAAAAATTCGATCGGAATGAATAATTATCTTATAAGTTGTCTCACAAATACAACTAAGATAATTTGTGTATTGATAATTTTGTTGAAGAACAACTAAGTATTGGAAGGTTTATATTTTTAGCTAATTAAATTCAAAGGTTAAAAAAAAGAACATTAATAAAAAATTCAAAAAGATTAATTGATATTATTGAAATTGCAATATTAAAGATAAAGATCAACAAATTTTAGCTATCATTATTCGTATGACTATCTACAAACCACATAATTTTCATGCAATGCGTATATATTTCTTAACTTTTAGAAGTCAAATAAAGAAATGTAAACATAACATTAAGTTCCAAGAAAAATTTAATTAATTTAGTGAAGAATCGAGTCTCTTGTTTTTATGTAATACTTAGTAATTTCTTTGCTGAAGCTGTAACTTTTTCCATCATCTTTGGATATCAATAAAAAGGATAGGATTTACCAAAAAAAGAAAAAGTATGTTCTTACAAAAAACAGATCAAAATAAGATGCTAAATACTTTCATGTATAAATATCTCTGATAAAATAGGTGGAATGTTACCATATATGAAGCTGATATTGGCATTCCCAAATTTATTAATGATAGAAACTTTCTTTTATTTTTTAATCGTATAAAAAGACGAACATGCAATTATATTTTATCCTAATTACCATATTGGAGAAAATATGATACTTACAATTGCGATAAAAAGAAATAGTGGTATTTATATCTTTTTACATGATTAAAAAAGTCAAGGTAAGTGTCATTAGTAAAAGGGAGAGTCAATAATATTTTCCTATTATATATTCCTTTTTGGTTTACGCTTAATAACATGATTTACTAAGTAAGCCTTCATTTTGTTAAAGGTAACACCAACTTGACAATTTCTTCTGTAATAGAAAATATTGTAAACAACTATAGAAAATATTATGTTTTTAAATTTGAACAAAAATGAAAATTTTAGAGCACTAGATAATTTTATGATAGAGAAAACTATAACCTATGTAATTTTTACATCAATTTTTATCAAGCCTACTTGTTTCTTGAGAAATGAAGGTAACCAAAAAAAAACAAAACAAAACGTTGCTATTAATGCATGAAGTGCACCACTAATTCTTGAAATGGAGTGGACCACTTCATGAAGTGATGGAAACGCAAACGAGGCCATGAAGCCCCAAGTTCCTGATACTTGAAGTCCTCTATAAAACGTCAATCAGGAAAACTAATAAAAAAAAAGAGAGGCATTTGGGGGAGCATTAAACACGAAGGAAAAGAGAGGCAACAGAAAAATAGAGACGGGAAGGGAATTGAGGGGTGAGCAAGAAAGGCATTTGAGGAGAGGTATAAAAAATTACAAACAGGTAAGGGAGAGCAAGAACAAAACATATTATGATAAATTTTGGCCTACAAATTTTTTGTATGCATGAGTTTAATAATCATATAAGAGTGATTATTAATTCATGAATGGTTTTTGAGTTCTATCAAATTTTATCAAACTCATTAGATTACTCCTTTTGTATGCCTCTCATCATAAAAATAAAGTGATGAATTAATTTTGAATTCATCCATTATTTGCTTCCCAAAATGATTTGAGACAAATTAAATAGCCCTAGTGTCACATATATATTTATCTGCCTCTCAAATTATTCAAGGTACTAAATTAAATCAATTGGATTTAACTGACATAAAATTGAGTTTAGTATCTTATTTTGCCCCTCAAATTATTAAGGCACTGATGCAAATCACATCTAGTTCTATATGTATAAACAGGTAAATTCTACTACTAACTAGATGGTGTACCGTGAGCATATGAGATCAAATAGTAGCAAAAGAAAATAGGGATCGAATTCACAAGGATTGATTGGTAACTACCGATTATTTGACTATTATTATTTGAAGCGATTGATTTAAGGAAGGATTTAATAAAAATTGAAGCTAAAGAAACTATAAAAGTGATTTAAAAATGGGTTAGGTTTCGATTAACCAATTTTTGGGGTATAAATAATTGGTTGGATCAAATAGCTTAATGGATCAAATTAGAAATTCCCTCACAACTATGACTCAAATCCCATAACCCGACTTATGATTCTAGTCGAATATACTCATAGAGTTCAAGTAATCAAAGAATCCAACTAGAAAAGTTAGCATTTTGGCCCGATTAATACCTATCCTAATCAAGTAATAAACCCATCTAAGATAATACTCAACGCTGATATGTTGTATTAATCTTACAAATATGATTCAAAGGAGGATCCTTTCCCGCTTACATTCATCCCAAATTATCTACTAATACCTAATTATCTACCATTTTTACCATCCAACCTACCAGTCAATCAAAACTCATAGGAAAATGTCATTGTCAAATTTTAATACATGCAAACAGGGCATGCAAAAGATCATTTGAAAATTCCAATAGATAAATTAAATAAGCATGAAAAAAGAGAGCATTTTAAAAAGACATTTAAATCTAATATATGTGTATTTTCCAGGACCTAAATCACCAGGAAAGGATATATATGTGTATTTTCAACCCTTGATTGATGAATTGATTGAGTTATGGGAAGGTGTAGAGGCTTATGATGCATACAAGAGAGAAAAATTCAAGTTACGTGCTGCTCTTTTACGTAAATGAACTATAAATGACTTTCCAGCTTATGTAATGTTATCTGGGTGGAGCACCAAAGGACATTTTGCATGCCCTGTTTGCATGAATGATAATACTTACCTTTTAGTAGGAAATTATGTTACATGGGACATCGTAGATTTCTATCCTCTAACCATTAGTTGAGAAAGGATAAGAAAAATTTCAATGGCAAAATAGAAATTCGGGGGCTTGTTGTGCCTAAATCTGGATATGAAATTTTAAATGAAGTTCAAATGTTGAATGATGCCATGAACTCTTTCGGTAAATCTTCAGAACAGGTGCATCTAAGAAAAAGAAAGCGCAATGCCGATGGGTTATATTAGACCAACAAAAGTGTGTTCTTCAATCTTCCTTTTTGGGTAGACCTTAAATTACGGCACAACCTAGATATCTTGCATGTTGTCAAAAACGTTACTGAGAGCTTATTAGCTACCTTAATGGATATTAATGGAAAGTCCAAGGACACGTGGAAGTCACGTAAGGATTTAATGCTGTTGAATCAACTAAATGGCATTATACAAGCACATCTATAGCTATATCTATATTTATGTATTCGTAAAAAATTTTACTGTGATGATGAAGGAATCATTCTATTGTATTTTAAAATCTTGCATATTACAATACCATGTGTTTAAAAATTTGTACTATAAACTTTTATAGTCAACAGAATTATTTCTCCAACGAGATTGTAGAATTTCCTCATACCTATATCTATACTATTTATTACATGTTTGAATTTAATTTAATGATTTAGATTTTCTTTTGAATTCACCTTCATTATATAGTTTAACAACTAAGCTATAATGTTTCACACTAGAATGTCCTTTCTTGTTATTGTTGAGGCTAATGTAAAATACTCTTAAAGAATTAAAAGAGAAAATAAAATCAATTTTGAGAAAATAAAATTTCAATAAGTAAATTTCCTTCTAAATTCTGGAACAAGATTTAGAAATTAAAGAAGAATAGGACAAGAAATTTCATAGGATGCCGCTTTTGGATATTAAACAAATAGAAAACAAAATTTAGTTGTAAAATATGCCTAAAAGAATGAAAGAGGAAAAAAAATCAACCTTGAGTCTTCATATGAGGAACAATTTGATTCAATTAAATTTCCTTCTAGAATAAAATTCAAGAATAAGTTTTAGAAAATAAAGAAATATAGGACAAAATAGCTTTTAGACATTAAACAAATTGAAAAACATAGTTAGAGAATCACTTTTACATATTCAACTATCACTTTTGCTAGTATTGAAAAAAAAAAAAACTATTTATAAATTATTTGGTGATTTGTAATAGGAAATTTACAAACCAATGGCATATTGTACCGAGATGATAATTAAATGAGATTAGTATATCCTTACTTTGTATGCAATGATTTTATGTGTTCTACCTCATTGTATAATTTTGAAATAATTTATTAATTCAAGTCAGCATTGGGAAAAAAAAAAAAAAACAGCAGAACGCTTGCATCTCTTATGTGGTACACCGTACACTTAGGTTAGATATTTATGTGAATTAAAATACATTTGTAAATACAGCAACCAATAAATTTCTTTCGGAGACTGCATTACAATTGATGTTAAATATTAGGAAAATGGAACTTGCTCAAATGAATAAAACTTTAATTAATAAATTAAAATAAAATATATATTTTAAAAAGGAAACGTGGTGAGTTGAAGTGGCCACTGCTTCACACAAAATAAAGCCGTATGCCTCCTTTTTTTTAAAAAAAAGAAAAAGAAAAAAGAAAACACATCTCTTTTCTATTCTTTAATGACTCAAATTCATAACCAATAGGCCATAGGGGAAGTATCTTACCGTCTAAATTGCACTTCGTCGTCAAGATGCAATTATGTCCCTTAAGCGGAGAAAATGAATAAATGAAATCTATTACTCTCTGTCTTATTTATATTGTCACACTTTTTATATTCAAATGTCCTAATAAATTAAACATTGCATTTATACAAAATGACAAAGTGACAAAAATCACCGTTGTGTCATTAGATTCAGAAAAGAAAGAACGAAATTCGGTTGAGTATCCAAAATTCAGGGGTTGGTGATGATTCACTATGGTTTTGTCATGTGGAATGACTTTGAGAAGTGGTTCTGAATTTGTGTATTTATAAATCATTTTCCTAAATTAAAATGTCACATTACTTAAAATTGATAATTTATATTATTTAAATTTCAAATTTATCTTTCCAAATATTCAAAATAGCTCCAACTCCAAAAACCAATGATCCCAATAATTAATTCATCATCCTTCTCTCCTATCTCCTCTCTCCTCCCAATAAAACCTCTTCAATTGTAAATATGTCCTTTAGTGATATGAATTCAATTTAACTCAATAAGGGATACTTTTGAACAATTAGGAAAAATATATAGTTATCTAAAATTTTATGTAAATATGTAAAGTGATAATTATATTGAGACGGAGGAGTGTAAAAATAGGAGAGATTGCATTTTTTAAGAGCGATAATAATTCGCGCATATGTCCTTAGCTGTGACTGAAATAGGTAAAACAAAATCGTAAAGTTACTGTTACTACAACTTATTATCATTGCTGCAAGATAAATTAAACTCTAATAATAAATATTAGTACTAGAAGGTTTTGTATTTTTTCATTTGTTTTAAAAATTCGATCGGAATGAATAATTATCTTATAAGTTGTCTCACAAATACAACTAAGATAATTTGTGTATTGATAATTTTGTTGAAGAACAACTAAGTAGGAAGGTTTATATTTTTAGCTAATTAAATTCAAAGGTTAAAAAAAAGAACATTAATAAAAAATTCAAAAGATTAATTGATATTATTGAAATTGCAATATTAAAGATAAAGATCAACAAATTTTAGCTAGGAATCATTATTCGTATGACTATCTACAAACCACATAATTTTCATGCAATGCGTATATATTTCTTAACTTTTAGAAGTCAAATAAAGAAATGTAAACATAACATTAAGTTCCAAGAAAAATTTAATTAATTTAGTGAAGAATCGAGTCTCTTGTTTTTATGTAATACTTAGTAATTTCTTTGCTGAAGCTGTAACTTTTTCCATCATCTTTGGATATCAATAAAAAGGATAGGATTTACCAAAAAAAGAAAAAGTATGTTCTTACAAACAACAGATCAAAATAAGATGCTAAATACTTTCATGTATAAATATCTCTGATAAAATAGGTGGAATGTTACCATATATGAAGCTGATATTGGCATTCCCAAATTTATTAATGAAACTTTCTTTTATTTTTTAATCGTATAAAAAGACGAACATGCAATTATATTTTATCCTAATTACCATATTGGAGAAAATATGATACTTACAATTGCGATAAAAAGAAATAGTGGTATTTATATCTTTTTAGCATGATTAAAAAAGTCAAGGTAAGTGTCATTAGTAAAAGGGAGAGTCAATAATATTTTCAACCCTTGATTGATGAATTGATTGAGTTATGGGAAGGTGTAGAGGCTTATGATGCATACAAGAGAGAAAAATTCAAGTTACGTGCTGCTCTTTTATGAACTATAAATGACTTTCCAGCTTATGCAATGTTATCTGGGTGGAGCACCAAAGGACATTTTGCATGCCCTGTTTGCATGAATGATAATATTTACCTTTTAGTAGGAAATTATGTTACATGGGACATCGTAGATTTCTATCCTCTAACCATTAGTTGAGAAAGGATAAGAAAAATTTCAATGGCAAAATAGAAATTCGGGGGCTTGTTGTGCCTAAATCTGGATATGAAATTTTAAATGAAGTTCAAATGTTGAATGATGCCATGAACTCTTTCGGTAAATCTTCAGAACAGGTGCATCTAAGAAAAAGAAAGCGCAATGCCGATGGGTTATATTAGACCAACAAAAGTGTGACATCCTGTTCTTCAATCTTCCTTTTTGGGTAGACCTTAAATTACGGCACAACCTAGATATCATGCATGTTGTCAAAAACGTTACTGAGAGCTTATTAGCTACCTTAATGGATATTAATGGAAAGTCCAAGGACACGTGGAAGTCACCTAAGGATTTAATGCAGTTGAATTTGAAAAAGGAGTTGCACTTGAAAAAAAATGGAGATTCTTTCACCATGCCAATGGCTTGCTACCATCTAACCAAGGAGGAAAAGAGGAAGGTGCTTCAATTCATGACATCAGTTAAGTTCCGTGATGGTTTTGCTTCAAATGTCTCTCGCTGCATAAAAGGTGAAGAGTTTCAATTGTCCGGAATGAAAAGTCATGATTTTTATGTTTTCATACAACGGATTCTCACAGTTGCAATTAGAGGATGTTTGACGAAAGAAGTTCGACAAGTTTTATTTGAGCTTAGTGAATTCTTCAAGAAGTTGTGTTCAAAAACTTCTTTTTTAGATATTCTACGGGAAGAATGTTTTATTTAATTTTTGAGAGGAACATTGCTCTCATTCTGTGCAAGTTGGAACGAATTTTTCCACCTTCCTTCTTTGACATAATGATACATCTTCTAGTTCACTTACCATATGAATCAAAAATTGCCGGTCCATCGCAATATCGTTGGATGTTTCCATTCGAGAGGTAACCGATGACATATTAGTTTTATATATGCTTTTCACACAAAATATGCAATTAAAAGCTAAACATTTTAAGTATGTACAGGAAAATGGGGACATTGAAAGGATATGTCCATAATAAAGCTCGCCCAAAAGGTTGCATTGCCGAGCGATACATAGACAAGGAGTGCCTAACTTTTTGTAGTATGTACTTGCATGATGTTGACACAATTTTTCAATAGAGTTGACCGCAATAATGAATTGACAGAAGCATCAGGTGTATTATCTATTTTTTCGGGAAATGGTCGTCCATTTGGTGGATATAAAGTAGGTGTTTTAAGTTCACCTGAACTGGAGATGCTTCATACATTTGTACTGAACAATACTATGATAATTGTGATGAATTAGAAGAACACATACAATAAGTTTTTTCTCTAATTTGTTTACAACATTATGCGCTTCAGAATTTTAGGATCAAAATATAGTATATTTTTAGACCGAAGGATTACATTATAATACTTTCATTCATTTAGGGAGCACAAAGAAAAGCTTGTAGTAGAAAGTAATGTAAATGTGGATCAATGTCATGATAAGCAATTTGATTCATGGTTTCGTCAACGTGTAAGAGCCCAAAAAAGTACCTTGTTTCGTTACAAAATTTAAAATTCATAAATTACTCATTAATTTGTTGTTCTATTATATGTAGGTTTTATCTTGTCCTGAAACCTGTAACGATGAAATAAGATCTTTGGCATTGGGACCAGATAATAGAGTTAGTCGGTACACTGGTTGCATGGTAAATGGCCACCGATTTCATACGAGTAGGAAAAATGGTAGAAAAACTCAAAATAGCGGGGTTGTGGTAAAGGGAGAGCATGAAAATAACATTGTTGATTTTTTAATATATGGGGTATTGGAGGATATTATTGAAGTTGAATACTTAGTAGGAAAGAAGAAGGTGTTGACATTTAAATGTAAATGGTGGAACATTGGAGATAGGAATGGATTACATATTGATAAAGAAGGGAATATTTGTAGTGTTAATTTTTCTAAAACATGGTATAATGATCAGCCTTATATTCTAGTGGATCAAGTTCACCAAGTATTTTATTTGAATGATCTTAGATTAGGTAGAAATTGGCATGTTGTACAAAGGTTTAGTCCTCGTAACTCGTATGATGTTCCACAACGGCTAGACAAAGGGCCAGATGAAGAAGTTTATCAAGAAGAAGAACCAAGCATAAACCTAGTCGTTGATTTGAATTTCGACATGCCATCTCTTGCAAGGGGCACTTTGTCTTTGTAGATGTTGCCTTCTAATTCTGTTCACACCAATGCAATGAAGGGTTCATCAAGGGTCCCTCTAGTTCATGATGATGACTTTATTAGTGATGATGACATTAATGATCAAAATCAATCAATCTCTCACGATGAAAATGAAGACTTGTGGCCTAATGACTAGTGTTTTGCAAATTGGTGCTTTGCATTTTTTTTTGATTTTTCTAGTTGTTTAGTAGTTTATGTGCAACATCTTAATTTGTATACTTAAGTTGTCATCAAAAAAAAAAAATTTTACAATATTGTTTCATCTTTTGTTCTTTTCTAGTAGTATTTACAACTGACTTTCCAATAATGATGTTTTGACCCTTTGTTACTTATTGCAGATGGTTGGACCTGGAAGAAAAGGACTAAGCAAGAAAGCAACAGTTCCAAATGCCAATCGACATGCAGGAGTGAATAGTGAGGCAGGTTCAAGTACTGCTCGAGCTCCATTGAGTAAGAGTTCAGTTGATCCACGTCCGAAGAAAAGTCCAATTGTGCAATCTTCTCCCAGACGAAGTGCATGCCTTACACCTAACAAGGTCACCACTACTTTTGATCTTACGAATGAATCAAAAAATGAACAAGAGCAGCCAGCTCCATCACAAAGAAATGTAGGTAAAAGTTCTAGAACAAGGCGATCTTTAAATTTGACAGCCCAGACACATTGTACCGAGCAACCTCTCATACCTACTGTTGGGCAGCACAAGCACCATGAAAATGATGAAGAAGATGGGCACAGCCATCATGAGAATGATGAAGAAGATGGGCACAACCACCATGAGAATAATGAAGAAGATGTGGGAGAGCAAACATCTCCTCCAGGTGATCCGGCTCTTTTGTTTATTGGATATGCAAACATTTCCTTCATCTATACTCAACTACTTTAATCATTTCTACTTTTTCTTTTCTCCTTTGGGTTGGGTTCAATTTTTGATTTATTGAGTCAGGTTGCATTTTTTTTTTGTTTTTGTTTCCTCAGTTTCTATTTTTACTTAAGATAGGGAGCCAAGAATGCATCATACTATTATTTCTTGCTTTGGGTCATGCTTTCTTTCTTTCTTAAGGCAATGAACAGAACAAGAATATTATATGGTTCGGGTACTGACTTCCATCAAATTCATTAATTTTATTTCTATATAATGCAATTATTACATGCATTTCTTATATGTCAGTCTCCTAAAGTGTTCCAATACTAACTATTTCTGTGTCTTATAATAAATGAACAGTTGCATTGGCAAAGATGGGTCCTACAAGGAATATCACATTGGCCAATAGAAGGAGGAAAAGCTCACCTTTGTCTATTTGTATAGATGAAGTATCTGGAAGGGTAGTTGGGGATGATGCTCAGCATTTCATACGTGAGAGTGGATGTATTGTTCGTAAACTTGTCTCCTCAAGTAACCCAACATGGTCCAAATTGAGCTCAGAGTTGAAGGATGACATATACAACAACTGCACAGTATTGATTCTTTGATAATTAGTTCAACTATTATGGCATAATGAGATCTTAATAGCCAAAGAATATTTATTTAATTTTCATAATTTTTGTAAATGTAGCAACAATATGAGGTTGGAAAAAGTCCAGAAGTAAAGAAACGTTTTCACCAACAGCTTGCTTCTCAGACAATGAAGTCATTTAAACATAGGCTACATAAGCACTTTCAAAAGCATCCATCAAAAGAAGAGGCAATGAAGCATGTTCCTGAGGGCTTTGATAAAAAGGCGTGGATTAAATTATGCGAGGAATTTGACTCTAAAGATTTCAAGGTATGTTCACTAGTTTTAAATTTCTTTTATTTCTATTTTTCTATGAGTTCATACTTTCATAGGATATAAGTATGAAGTTTGAAATTTTGAATGATAGATCATAGATTTGTGAAAGATGGATCTGTTTGTGTAAAGTTATTTAAATTAAGAAAAGAGAGTTTTCATCCTAGTCAAGGCATCAACCTTAAATAGATTTTGAAGTGATTCTATTACAAAAAAAGTTCACTGGTTATAAGTTATGACCATGTTGCTATGTAATGACACAATTCTGTTTGTATATGTCCTTTCAAATATGGTTTTTTTTTTAAAGGATCAAAGTGCAAGAAATTAGAAAAATCGTGCAGGATGTCAAACTCCAACTAAATTAACTACTGTTGGGACAAAGTCAATTGCAAGGATGAGCAATGAAAAGGTATACACAGTTTGATTTATTTTACATGAAATCTTCTTTCATATGTTTTTCGCCTTAACAAATATGTATTGAAATTGCCACAGAGGAAGGTTGAAGGCCAAGATGTTTCTGCCGTTGATCCTTATAGGATGGCTCATTTCTCGAAAAAGAAGGGCAAGATGGTTAATGATAAGGCTAGTGAAATATTGGTGAGTACTTAGAGTTATTATTACATGATCAATTGTTATCGCCGAACATGTTAAGACTCATACTAAAGTATTTCCTTCACTATAGGAAAAATTGGAAAGTTTACAGTCTACAATAGGATTGACACCAAATAAAATTTGTTTGTAAGAGTTTAACTCCATACCTGGACATGTGCGGGGTCGGTCAGCACCAAAGGGGCAGCTTCTTGCCTTTGAAAGATATCGCACTGAAGTTGAAAAAGAGAAACAAAGAGCAAATGAAGCTAAAAAACGTGCAATAGCTTGCATTTATTTGGTCTAGCAAGTCAATACTCAACAAGAATTGATCAAAGAGCTCAAAGACCAACAAATGGCTACTGATGCGAAGATGGATGCACTTCTTGAGAAAGTTGGTCTATTAGTTGCAATGCAATCTGAAAAAAATGTAAGTTATCATCCATTTAACTTTTACATTTTTTGAATTGTGTATGGATTGCTGTCATCAATTATATATGATCTTCCACCAAAATGAGAAAATATAATTACTACACATAATTGAGCATATTCTAAAAATATTATGGTACTAGACTATCATTCATTAATGGAAAATTAAAGGAGATAAAAACGTCAGTGAGTCATTTCTTTTGGTTATGTAATATGAATTGATTTATTTGGTAAAAAGTGTTTTTATGAGTTTGATTTTCTAGGAGATAGAATGGAAATTATGCTGTTTTAAAGGTATATCAAAAGGAATTTTGTGATTTGAAGATTGGTTTGGTTGACATAGGCTGCTGGAAGTTTAGTGAGTACTTTAAAACCTAGGCAAAATATAGAATAAAAGCTAGAGAAAGGCTAGATTTTGGGGATACTTTGTATGGGAGTGAGATGTTAATGGTTTGCATATGCTTTTTGGAGCTAATTTTTAGCTGAGTCGTGGTAAGAAACTGTATCAAATGTAATGTGAACCTGAGATGTGCTTTCTTTTTGTGTTAAAAAGAGTATAATTTTTTTTAATTACTTGTTGAGATTTTTGCTTAAATGAAATGGGAATATCTACTTCAAATGTTGTGACTTGTGACAAGTTGTGACTGTTGATTGGTGTTTTAGTTACTTTTTTCAGCAGTTTTATTTTTCTTTCTGATTGTCATTTTAAAAGCGCAACGGTGTAGGAAGAATCATGCTGCCGATCCCACTTACTGCGAATAAACTTGGTTTATTGTTGTTGTCATCGTCATTTTAAGAAGTTATGGGCATTTAAGAAATCAATATTCTCGTCATGGTGTTTTGTGAGAAGGCCTTCATAGATAAAGCTGTTTGTTCAGCCAAAATGATGTTGTGTATTATTCAAGTGTTCTGTCTTGCATGTTTAGTTCAATTATGGAATCATTAATATAAGTATACAAGAGCTATAGATATCAATATCTTACTTTTACAATCATATAGACTAGAACTGTAGAATAGAAATAAAATGACTTGGAGTTTGATAAGGTTGATCTCCAACTTTATGAACATATGTCGGAAAGATTGATTTCCATCTTTTGATATTTAATGAAATTCATTTTGGAGTAATAAAAAATCAGTAAGGATCAACACTATAACATATTCACAAAGTGTCAATTAAAGAAATTTTGTTCTTTATTAGTGAAAGAACTCTCAGATGACTACATACGATGCAATAAAATGCTCTGTTGACTCAAGCTGAAATACTCTCTTGATATCCTTGAGACATGTCTGGATGTGTGGGCATATGCATTTTTCAGTATTTTAGGTTCCCTTCCCTAAACTGCTTTTCATTTGATCTCTCTTAATTTAAGTCCAAAAGTGTTCATTGAGCTTGGTTAGTTTCGGAAACTTAAATCTTTTGAGGGTGTTTGCTAATTTTCATCCTATGATGACCTACTCTTTTATTTTGCTTGCTTCATAACATGGCTTGTCAACAGTGGTTTTTGGGTGGTTTCGTTGTGCTTTTGTGTTGTCAAGAGTCTTGCTTAATTTAGTAGCTAGGATGTGCTTTATTTATGCTTTCTCAACTCCTGTATGTATTTATGTATGTATGTGTTTGTGTGTGTGTATTTATTAACCTTATTGGAATTCGTGCCTGTTATTTGGTTGTGGTTATTGGGATTTTTTGTCCTTTTTGTTGTCAGGAATCTTGCTTAATTTAGTGGTTAGAATATGCTTTATTTATGCTCTCAACTCTTATGTATATGTGTGTGTGTGTGTGTATATTAGCTTTACTGAAATTCTTGCTTGTTATTTGGTTTTTGTTTCATCCCTTCATCTTTTCTTCTATAGCTAGATAAAGTAACTGTAATTCAGCATATCTTTTCAGCATTATGCGCTTGTAAAACAATGTCATTATGCTTGTGTATACTGGACAATTGAAGAAAAATTAGGCTTATTTTTGTCTGTCTCATAAAAAGAAGTTCCTTATCTGTCTTGGTTGCCTATCGCTTTTGTTTTCCTTATGTTTAACATATTCAACAAATGTTTATTGAATTTGATATTTGTTTAATAAGTCCAGTTGTCATACTTTAATCGACCTAATAAATTTGTTAATTAACGTTTTTTCTTTTTTCCTTGTGATTCATCTTGCAGTGAAGCTCACCGACAAGCAAGCTTATTTGGAAAGAAGTGTAACTTTTTTCTTACCCATGCTTTTGATGTTGCAGGCCTTGTTTGGCTCTTTTGTACTGCTAAATTTATGTTAGTTATATTTGAAGACATGGATATTGTAATCTAGTAGGTGTTGGAACTTATAAATACTTTACTATTGGACTGTCATTATGCTGTTGGACTGTGATTATGACAATGAAATCCTATTTTGCAGGTTATAAGTTTAGTTTTATAATTGGATAATTTTAGTAAAATGTCAGTGTGTTTTTTTGGTTTTGGCATTGTTAGTAATTAAATTTCCAAGGAAAATTGCTTACAGGTCTGAAAAACTTGTGACCAACTTCATTTGTCACAAAAAAGTTTAGAAAGTCGTCACTAAATGTGTTGATCAAACACATATTTAGTGACTACTTTTAGTCATCACTAAATGTATTGACTGAACTTATATTTAGTCACTCCTCTCCTGTCATCACAAATGTCGTAACTAATTATATTAACCGAATGCTTATTTAGTGACTCCACCGTCGTCACAAGCTGTCACAAAATATTGTCACTAAATGCGTTGACCGAGTACATACTTGGTGACGTCATTTGGTCGTCACAAAATGTCGCCATAAAATATAGCATTTAGTGACGACGTGCCATATTTAGTTACCATTTTTTAGTGCCTTTTGTGACTACGTATACTCGTCACTATTTTTTGATGAATGTTTGTTGTCGCTAAAAACACTCATTCAGTGACGACTTTGATTTTAAATTGTCGTCACTATATGGCTTTACATCGCGCCTTTAGCCACACACAGTGACGAGCTGAATCGTCGTCTCTAAAGTATTTTAATGTCGACTTCTTAACTTTTTTTGACGATTTGGCATGGTAATTAAAACTCTATTTTTTTATAGTGATCTTTAGAAGAATATTTGAGGGTAAAATCCTAATGCAACAAAAGTTTAGAAAATAATGTGCATTACAAAGTCGAATTTGTAATAATACAAAAGGACAATACATTTAGCCTAATAGTTAGTTGATTGGAAAAAAATAATTATGGAATTAGTAATTTAAGTTCAAATACCTAAATACTGGTAACATTAATTACTTTTAAATCACAATAAAAGGATATGAATTAAACCAAATAGATGACAAAATTAACTACAAAAAAGAGATCAGTTCAAGTAATTTGGAGGGATGAATATAATAATTTATTACATAATTTACCCAAATTACAAAAGTATCTAGAGTAATTACAGTATTCTTGATCCGTCTTCTTATACTGGATAATGTGGTTTTCCTAAGTTTTATTAGTAGAAATTTGCAGAACTTCTATCTTTTAGATGGGGAGGAGGGTAAGATTGAAGCTGGAAAAGAGAGTAAATTGATGAAATATTAAACTCTGGCAAAACTAGATATCACAAGGAAAATAAATGTTCTTAGGAGATAATGTCTCCATGTATTCAATCTCGCCATACGTAGTAACAACATAATCTTATTATTTCACACATAATAAGGTTACAAGCCTTTTGGTGCTAACATGATAAAAAAGAAAAGCAGGACCAAAATACATCAAATCCCAACTCCACATAGCAAGCGAACAATATTTTACACATAAAAAGGAACTACAAACACACTCTAAATTTATTGATATTTCAGCATAGTTGCATGATAAACCTCTCCTGTGAGAAGGTCTTCAAACACAAACACAAACACAAACACACACGGAGGTGGAAATTGGGAAACCACAATAATCAGCCTAATTGCATATAGTCTCCTTTATTTTAAAGATATGCTGATAAGCATACAAAAAATATTGACACCGTGGCAATTTTGTTCCTTCTGTTGGGACCACTTAATAACTGGGCGGCTCGGCTTGCTCTTTTCAAATCGGCTCGGCGCGATTGGAAATCCCAGTTCTGTTCTTATCCAAAAAAATGCAATGAAATAAAAGATATGTTAAAAAAATACGTTTAAGTAATGAATATAAAATATTATTTTAAAAGTAACAAAAAATAATAACAATCCAAACCGGGCAAATATATAGTGCATTTATCCAATTCATATAACTAACACAGTTATTCGTTAAGGAAAATATTTATATAGATACGATCTTTGTCCCTATTTGTAGATCTTATGGTTAAAATTAAATTTTATAAAATTTCTTACATTAATTGATGTCATAGATTTTATAACATTTAATCTATATTACAAGATCTATAAGTGAGGCAAAGACTAAGTATACTTAAGTATTTCCCGTTCATTAATTGTTCCAAATTCTGTGAGTGTACTTTTCGTAAGTCTACATCTGATTTTAAAAAAAACAAAATCTAAAGTCTCGAGAAAAAGTGAAGTCTATTGAAAAAGCCAGCACAACTTGTTAATCAAAGTCATCAAATGTGGCTACGGAGAATAGGTAGACTTCATTGTCAAATTTTGTGGCTTGTTTCTATATTTTAAACTTTACAAATTGGTAACTTAGGCATGTGCGATATATTTCCCAAAATCTTTTCTAGGGATTGCTAGATCATGCAAAATTTTCAAATTTGAAGCATAGTTGAGCATTAAATGGATGAAGAAAACTATTGTCCATTGTCGGAGAATTCACTACTATAAATAGGTTGCATTTCTTCAATTGTAATGCATCCCAAGTTCAAGTTCTAGTTTGAGAATTCAATAATTAAACTCTAAGTTATTTACTTAGTATTTTTAGTTGAGTATTCAATTTTAAGTTTTTAATAGAATTTCAGTGTTTGTTCAAATAAAGAGTCGTATTGTTTGTGAGTGTTATCACTCTGAGTGACTACTTTAATACCAGATTATTAATACGTTTCTATTAAAGTAAAAATTTGTATTATCAATTTGATTATTTTCTCTATTTGGGAATTTAATTTGGGGCCCGATATCTAACAAACTGGTATCAGAGCAATGTTTATCCTAAACCCGTTCTTGTTGAATCTTTATTTACAGGTACACCAGAGGAGATTATCGAGAAATACAGTTAAATACTATGAATTTTTATATGACACATATGTTGTGGTTTGAACCATATAAAGTTGACTATATGGATAAAGACTGTGAATTTCAATCTGACCGTGAAAGGATAAAGAAGAAGAATTTTGTTGAGCTTTAGGTAATGAGAACCATATATCAACAATTTGTTACTTAAATGGCAAGGAGCATGATTACTTCGTGTTTTATACTATATTTATACAAAATTACAAATTTCATATTATTTGATAATATTATTGACGTATCACTAGATTTGTGATAGTGGACAAAGTCTGACCAAATATATAAAATAATATATTTATACAAAAAATAATACAAATTATTAATATGTCACTAAATTTAAAAAAAAAAAAAAAGACACGAAATCTGACTAATTATTAAAAATTAGAAATTAATAATTTGATATAATTTTGATATATAGAATAGTTTTGACGAATGGTGCTTTCGATCCTCTGTCAAAGCCGTTTGTCCCTACCATGTCTAACTTGACACGCCGACATTATTTTTGTAAAAAATATTGACACCGTGGCAATTTTGTTCCTTCTGTTGGGACCACTTAATAACTGGTGTACCTGTAAATAAAGATTAGATGTGTATAAGAGACAGCATCACGTACCATTCTTAAGTATTGCATAGTCCTGTCAAATGCAATGAAATAAAAGATATGTTAAAAAAATACGTTTAAGTAATGAATATAAAATATTATTTTAAAAGTAACAAAAAATAATAACAATCCAAACCGGGCAAATATATAGTGCATTTATCCAATTCATATAACTAACATAGTTATTCGTTAAGGAAAATATTTATATAGATACGATCTTTGTCCCTATTTGTAGATCTTATGGTTAAAATTAAATTTTATAAAATTTCTTACATTAATTGATGTCATAGATTTTATAACATTTAATCTATATTACAAGATCTATAAGTGAGGCAAAGACTAAGTATACTTAAGTATTTCCCGTTCATTAATTGTTCCAAATTCTGTGAGTGTACTTTTCGTAAGTCTACATCATTTTAAAAAAAACAAAATCTAAAGACTCGAGAAAATGTGAAGTCTATTGAGAATGCCAGCACAACTTGTTAATCAAAGTCATCAAATGTGGCTACGGAGAATAGGTAGACTTCATTGTCAAATTTTGTGGCTTGTTACTATATTTTAAACTTTACAAATTGGTAACTTAGGCATGTGCGATATATTTCCCAAAATCTTTTCTGGGGATTGCTAGATCATGCAAAATTTTCAAATTTGAAGCATAGTTGAGCATTGAATGGATGAAGAAAAATATTGTCCATTGTCGGAGAATTCACTACTATAAATAGGTTGCATTTCTTATTGCATTCAATTGTAATGCATTCCAAGTTCAAGTTCTAGTTTGAGAATTCAATAATTTAACTCTAAGTTATTTACTTAGTGTTTTTAGTTGAGTATTCAATTTTAAGTTTTTAATAGAATTTCAGTGTTTGCTCAAATAAAGAGTCGTATTGTTTGTGAGTGTTATCACTCTGAGTGACTACTTTAATATTAATACGTTTCTATTAAAGTAAAAATTTGTATTATCAATTTGATTATTTTCTCTATTTGGGAATTTAATTTGGGGCCCGATATCTAACAAACTGGTATCAGAGCAATGTTTATCCTAAACCCGTTCTTGTTGAATCTTTATTTACAGGTACACCAGAGGAGATTATCGAGAAATACAGTTAAATACTATGAATTTTTATATGACACATATGTTGTGGTTTGAACCATATAAAGTTGACTATATGGATAAAGACTGTGAATTTCAATCTGACCGTGAAAGGATAAAGAAGAAGAATTTTGTTGAGCTTTAGGTAATGAGACACCATATATCAACAATTTGTTACTTAAATGGCAAGGAGCATGATTACTTCGTGTTTTATACTATTTTTATACAAAATTACAAATTTCATATTATTTGATAATATTATTGACGTATCACTAGATTTGTGATAGTGGACAAAGTCTGACCAAATATATAAAATAATATATTTATACAAAAAATAATAAAATTATTAATATGTCACTAAATTTAAAAAAAAAAAAAAAGACACGAAATCTGACTAATTATTAAAAATTAGAAATTAATAATTTGATATAATTTTGATATATAGAATAGTTTTGACGAATGGTGCTTTCGATCCTCTGTCAAAGCCGTTTGTCCCTACCATGTCTAACTTGACACGCCGACATTATTTTTGTAAAAAATATTGACACCGTGGCAATTTTGTTCCTTCTGTTGGGACCACTTAATAAAAGGGCGTATCTATATAAATATTTTCCTTAACGAATCGGCCGATTGGAAATCCCAGTTCTGTTCTTATCCAAAAAAATGCGAGAATGAAATAAAAGATATGTTAAAAAAATACGTTTAAGTAATGAATATAAAATATTATTTTAAAAGTAACAAAAAATAATAACAATCCAAACCGGGCAAATATATAGTGCATTTATCCAATTCATATAACTAACATAGTTATTCGTTAAGGAAAATATTTATATAGATACGATCTTTGTCCCTATTTGTAGATCTTATGGTTAAAATTAAATTTTATAAAATTTCTTACATTAATTGATGTCATAGATTTTATAACATTTAATCTATATTACAAGATCTATAAGTGAGGCAAAGACTAAGTATACTTAAGTATTTCCCGTTCATTAATTGTTCCAAATTCTGTGAGTGTACTTTTCGTAAGTCTACATCATTTTAAAAAAAACAAAATCTAAAGACTCGAGAAAATGTGAAGTCTATTGAGAATGCCAGCACAACTTGTTAATCAAAGTCATCAAATGTGGCTACGGAGAATAGGTAGACTTCATTGTCAAATTTTGTGGCTTGTTATAACTATATTTTAAACTTTACAAATTGGTAACTTAGGCATGTGCGATATATTTCCCAAAATCTTTTCTGGGGATTGCTAGATCATGCAAAATTTTCAAATTTGAAGCATAGTTGAGCATTAAATGGATGAAGAAAAATATTGTCCATTGTCGGAGAATTCACTACTATAAATAGGTTGCATTTCTTCAATTGTAATGCATCCCAAGTTCAAGTTCTAGTTTGAGAATTCAATAATTAAACTCTACGTTATTTACTTTGTGTTTTTAGTTGAGTATTCAATTTTAAGTTTTTAATAGAATTTCAGTGTTTGTTCAAATAAAGAGTCGTATTGTTTGTGAGTGTTATCACTCTGAGTGACTACTTTAATATTAATACGTTTATACTAAAGTAGAAATTTTTTGTTATCAATTTGATTATTTTCTCTATTTGAGAATTTAATTTGGGGCCCGATATCTAACAAACTGGTATCAGAGCAAGGTTTATCCTAAACCCGTTCTTGTTGAATCTTTATTTTTTTATTTACAGGTACACCAGAGGAGATTATCGAGAAACACAGTTAAATACTGTGAATTTTTATATCACACATATGTTGTAGTTTGAACCATATAAAGTTGACTATGGCGGAGGTTTTAATCTCAGTTGGAAATATTGATAAATTAAGTATCAATTCCAACAACTACGGTTCTGAAGTACTCGTATAAAATTCTACTTACTTGGACAGGACTTGTGAATTATTGTCGGTGGAGATGATACAACACCACCAAAGGAAGCAGAGCCACTTAAGAAGTGGAAAGCTAAAGCCGGTAAAGCTATGTATGCTTTGGTAATGGCTGTAGAAGATGACTTGTTGTAGTGGATCAAAGATGCCAAGACATCGAAGAAGGTGTGGGACACTCTTTCGTCATTGTTTGCAAAAATGAATGATGCAAAGCTCCAAAAGCTCGAGAATGAATTACTGTCTATTTCACAGCAAAATATGATAGTAGGTCAGTATTTCTCCAAGGTTAAATCAATTTGCAATTAAATGAAATATCCAAATTGCATCCTCAAAATGCTATAACAGAAACGAGAACGAGGAGAATTATTGTCCATGGTTTAAGGCCATAATACAAAGGCCTTATCACTGCTACCCGAGGATGGGCCAAGGAACCAACACTAGCAGAGTTGGAAAGTTTAATTGCCAATGAAGAAGCTTTAGACAACACTACGTCTAAAGTGTCCACTAATGATGAAGAAAAGACACTTTTCACTAAAAGAAAAGGAGGCAAGAAAAAGAAGCAGTGGACGAGCACTAATTAAGGGGGAGGTGGCCAACACCAAGTTGTAGATGGCCAAGATAGGAGGCATCAAAGATCGCAAGGCAAGCAAAGATGGCGCAATGACAATTGCTACAAATGAGGAAAGAAAGGATATCATGCCAAATTTTGCAGGTCAAAACTAGCTGAAAGTAATGTTTGCCACATCCTCTGAAAAGGTTAATGAACCTGATGAAGATTGGGATGCACAAGTATCCTTTGCAGTTAAAGAGTGTGTTCCATATGTACATCATTTTGCTGCACCACTGACCAAAAAGATGAGTTAGCTCTTACAACCGTAAATGCCAATCCTATCAATTATAATGTTGATTGGATTATTGACTCCGGTTGTTCAAATCACATGACCGGAGATAAAAGAAAGCTAACAAACTTGACAGAGTACAAAGGGGATCGAGTGGTGGTCACAACTGACAATTCCAGGTTATCAATTACTCATATTGGTAATGCGACTATATTACCTAAATACAATTCTCACCATGTGGAATTGTAACATGTCTACCACGTACCTGGAATGAAGAAAAATTTGCTGTCAGTTTCTCAACTAACAGCTTCCTGCAATTTTGTATTGTTCGGACCAGATGAAGTTAGGGTGTATCAAAACAAGAAGATAACAGGTACACCAATAATGCAAGGGAACGGATGGAGACCGTGTACGTGATGTCTGCACAAGAAGCCTATGTTGATAAGGCAAGAAAGAATGAGACAACTGATCTTTGGCATGCTAGATTAGGGTATGTAAGAGTTACCACAAGTTGAAGATCATGATGATGAAGTCAATGCTGAAGGGACTTCCTCAGTTAGATGTCCAAGATGACATTGTTTGTGCTGGTTCCCAGCATGGAAAGGCTCATCAACTTCCATACGAGGAGTCAAAGTTCAGAGCCAAGGTGCCTCTGCAGTTAGTTCACTCAGATGTGTTTGGTCGAGTGAAGGAACCATTAATAAGTGGAATGAGATACATGATTACGTTTATTTATGATTTTTCTAGATTTTTTTGGATTGACTTCATAAAGGAAAAATCTGAAACCTTGGACAAATTCAAAGAGTTCAAGGAAATGGTGGAGAAAGAAATAAGCCAAAAGATAAGGTGCCTACGCACGAACAACGGAGATGAATATATATAAGATGAATTCACTAGATTCTTGCAAGAGCACAAGATAAGGTGACAGTTGACTTGCCCAAGTACGCCCCAACAAAATGGGATAGCTGAACGAAAGAATTGACATCTTGCAGAGATTTGTAGGAAAATTTTGAAGTATGATACATTACAAAAACGTACCTCCACGTTTTTGAGTAGATGCATGAAAACGGCAGTCCGTGTCACTAATAGACTGCCTCAACCCAAACTTGAATTTATTTCTCCGTTTGAGAAGTTGTGGAATGTTAAACCCAATGTTACTCACTTCAGAGTATTTGGGTGTGTGTGTTATGTATTCATTCCAGATCACTTTCGGAGCAAATTCGACAAGAAAGCCGTACGATGTATATTCGTAGGTTATGATAATCAACAAAAGGGTTGGAGATGCATTGATCCTGCAAGTGGGAAGTGCTATGTCTCATGAAATGTGGTATTCGATGAGGCATCATCTTGGTGGTCACCATAGGCAACAGTCCTACCAGATTCAAAAGAGATGGAAGAAAAGTTGCTAGAAAGATCAGATGATCAACTAACCACAAAAGATGAAGTGAGCCAAGAAGAGGTAGAGTTCTTACCAACACAAGATGTGGTAAGTGTTGATTCACCTGTGAAAAATAGAAGTCATCTAGTAAAAATATGTACCTTGGCGAATAGGAGTGCATACTCAAATTTCAGAAGACGAAAGATCGAGTCAATATGAGGAGATAGAAGTTGATGATAATTCTCTAGAACAACTTCGCAGATCAACGAGATAGAGAAAGCCAAATCTCAGGTATGCTAATGCTGCTTTGACAGAAGATGATGGGGTAGTTGAACTATTTACTTATCAGGAGGCAGCTCAAAGCATTGAGTGGAAGAAGGCCATGGAGGAGATTCAGGCACTCAGACAAAATGAAACTTGGGATCTTATTCTAAAACCAAGAGATGTCAAACCTATCTCTTGTAAGTAGGTCTACAAGGTTAAGACTCGTCTAGATAGTTCAGTTGAAAGATACAAGGCTCGTCTTGTGGCTCGTGGATTTTCGCAGAAGTATGGACTAGATTATGATGAAACGTTTAGCCCGGTGGCAAAGTTGACCACTGTTCAAATTTTATCACCACTTGCAGCTAGCAAGTCATCGAAGCTCTGGCAGATGGATGTTAAGAATGCTTTTCTACATGGAGAGCTTGATCGAGACATCTACATGGAGCAACCACAGGGGTTTGAAGATATGGTCTGACCAGGTTACGTTTGTAAGTTGAAAAAGGCTTTGTATGGATTAAAGCAAGCACCGAGAGCATGGCATGGCAAGATAGCTGAATTCTTGCTTCAAAGTGGATATGTTGTGGCACCAACAGATTCTAGCTTGTTCGTGAAATCTACTGAAGGAAAGTTAGCTATAGTTCTTGTGTATGTGGATGATCTCATCATTACAGGTGATGATGAAAATGAGATTCGCCAGACCAAAGGAAACTTGTTTGTACAGTTCCAGATGAAAGAACTTGGAGAATTTGTTCTTGTGTCAAAAGAAGTATGCTAAAGATTTGTTGAAAAAATTTGGCACGCTCGATTGTAAACCAATCTCAACTCCAATGGAGGTCAATACCAAATATTGCTCAGCTGAAGGCAAAGACCTAGGGGATGCCACCATGTATCGGCAGTTGGCAGGGAGTTTAATCTATCTAGATCTCACTTTGACCAGACCTGTCATATGCTGTTGGGGTTGTGAGTCGATTCATGCAAAATCCAAAGAAGTTACACTTGGAAGCTGTACGTCGAATCTTCAGATATGTCAAAGGGACCATTGACTATGGTCTATTCTACAAAAAAGAAGAAGAATGAAAAGTGGTAGGATTTTGTGATGCAGATTATACTGGTGATCATGACACACGAAGGTCAACTACAGATTATGTGTTCAACCTTGGATCGACAGCAGTTTCATAGTGTAGTAAGAGACAACCAACTGTGTTGTTGTCAAGTACAGAAGATGAGTATAGAGCAGCAGCTTCAGCAGAACAGGAAAGCACATGATCAGTGCAACTGATGAAGGATTTACACCAAGCAACTGATAACTCGGTTCAACTATACTATGACAATCAATCAACGATACGCATGGCTGAGAATCCAGTTTTCTATGCAAAAACAAAGCATATTGAGGTGCATTATCACTTCGTTCGTGAAAAAGTGTTACAGGGTGATCACTCAATCACACAGATTGATTTGAAATATGTCAACACAGATGATCAAGTTGCTGATATATTTACCAAGAGCTTGAATTCTGGCAAATTTATAAAGTTCAAAGAATTGCTCGGTATGACTATCAGGAAAGTTTGTGCTGAGGAGGAGTATTGAAAATGGCAGCACAACTTGTTAATCAAAGTCATCAAATGTGAGTTATGCAGAATAGGTAGACTTCATTGTCAAATTTTGTGACTTGTTTCTATATTTTAAACTCTACAAATTGGTAACTTAGGCATGTGGGATATATTTCCAAAATCTTTTTCTAGGGGTTGCTAGATCTTGCAAAATTTTTAAATTCGAAGCATGGTTGAGCATTAAATGGATGAAGAAAAATGTTGTCCATTGTCGGAAAATTCACTACTATAAATAGGTTGCATTTCTTCAATTGTAATGCATCCCAAGTTCAAGTTCTAGTTTGAGAGTTCAATAATTAAACTCTAAATTATTTACTTAGAGTTTTTAGTTGAGTCTTCAATTTTATAAGTCTTCAGTTTCTAGTAGAATTTTAGTGTTTGCTCAAATAAATAGTTGTATTGTTTGTGAGTGTTATCACTCTGAGTGACTACTTTAATATTAATACGTTTATACTAAAGTAGAAATTTTTTGTTATCAATTTGATTATTTTCTCTATTTGATAATTTAATTTGGGGCCCGATATCTAACAAACTGGTATTAGAGCAAGATTTATCTTAAACCCGTTCTTGTTGAATCTTTATTTACAAGTACACCAGAGGAGATTATCCAGAAACACAGTTAAATACTGTGAATTTTTATATCACACATATGTTGTGGTTTGAACCATATAAAGTTGACTATGGCGAAGGTTTCAAACTCAGTTGGAAATATTGATAAATTAAGTATCAATTCCAACAACTACGGTTCCTGAACACATATTTTTGTTCTAACAAAGTCAATTTTTGTCAAAGAGTAGTCTACCTCATTAGGTACTGAACACTTATTTACAACTTCAACGCTCAGTTATAAATTATAAAACATCGGACAAGCGTTCATAAATATGAACACATCCTAATGCGAAACAGAAATGAAAAATTCTTACTCCAAATTGTTCGACTAACACAGCGGTCCCTTTCATTCATTAATTGTGTTTCTTAAATTTCAATTTGAGAAAGAAGAATTTCGATGAGCTTTTGGTTTTTAGAATTATATATAAAAAAAAAAAAACAATTATATATCAACAGTTTGTTATTTAAATGGCAAGGAGCATTATCTCCGTATGTATTACCATACATTTATATAATACCAGAAATTAAAAACTATTAACAAGTCAATAGATTCACAAAGAAATCAATGGAATCTAATCAAATATTTAATATCAGATATTAGTAATTTTACACGATTGACTTTGTTTGTCTCAAGGGGAGTCATAGTTTGTATTGAAGACTACAATCTGATTGAGTAAATTTCATACGCACCTTTATAAGTAATTTGCAAAGAAGGACAAGTAGTAGTATCTTTCGGCTGGTTGGGAGAGGGGTGATCAATAATACAATATCGATCCCCATACTTAATTAATTATAGATTTAACTTTTGGTATTTAGTAAAATATCAGTTGATTACATCTATAACGTAGGTTTTCTAAACAATCCCGCGAAACAGAAAATAAAAATCATGCCTAGACCATTTTGAATGAAAACTAAAACTTGTAATAATTTGCTTATGCTCCTATAAATTTCTTTATAATATGCTACTATAATTAACAAGGGATATAGTATTATTCCTAGTTATGTCTATACACTGAACAAAGGCTCATAAAAGAAAATAATGAAACGAAGAATTGAATCTCTAGTTTGTACTGATTCAAATGTAAAATCAACTAAAACATGAAAAGATATAAAATATCTATTTGGGGTTGCATAATTTTAAAAGGGGTTTCAGAAAAATATTACTTTCCTATTTTTAAATTAGGGTATGTAGGTTGTTAGAAAATGCGTTAGAGAAATTTACAAAAAAATCAGAAAAAGTGCAAACCAATAACTAAATTTATGTCATCGTCAAAATCATACTTGAAAATGCTTCTAGCTTAAAAAAAAAAAAAAAAAAAACTCATGATCACTCAAAGAGAATTAGAACTAAAATGTATGACCATTTTACCCCCACCCCGGGAACCTCATGGTGGATTTGTTTGGAAAAATGGGGAAAGAACAAAAGATAAAATTTACATGACAAACAAAATTATTTTGTTAGAAGAACTCATAATTGGTAATAAAATCGAACCTATATAGATATTTGGAAAACTAAAGTGAGACAGCTTCACAACATTCACTAGTGTCATTTTGTATGTTACACGCGAAATTAATATTTGGGAAAATCGCTGAAATAGTCCTTCAACTTTTTTAGTAGTCAGAATGGTCCTTCAACTTTTATTTTTTAGCCAAAATAGTCATTTTATTTGAAATTTATCAAAAAAAAGAAAAAAATTAAGGTGGCTCCATCATAAAAGGACTTTCTTGGCTAAAAAATAAAAGTTGAAGGACTAATCTGGCTAAAAAAAAGGTTGAGGGACTATAGATTTTCTAGATGTCTGGCTAAAAAAAAAGTTAAAGGACTATTTTGGCTAAAATGAAAAAGTTGAGGGACTATTTTGGCGATTTTCCCTTAATATTTTGCAAGTCATAAAGATTGAATAAATTAATCCTTTAACAACCTTTGTCTTCTTCCTTCCTTCTTCGAAGAAGCTTACCCTTGCAGCACAAGTGACTAGCCTTAACTCAGCAATAATGACCACTCTTAATTTAAACGTGTACAGGTACATAATATGGACATGCATGGGTGTAGAGATGGTAGTGGGTTGGACCTTATTTTTTAACCGATCTGATTCATCCTGTATAATTAACCGTAATTGGTTCCGGTCAATGGTTCAACCCGTTAAATCGGCTCTAAAATCTCAATAGGTTCAGCCTGTGGACCACCCATTGGAAATTACTTTTTTATTTTATTTTTTTCTTTGAAATGGCTATTAATGACAGTTTACCCTTCCAACAGCTATAAAATAACTAGTTTTTGGGGTAATATTTTTTACTATATGATTAACTAATCTGTAATAACATAATAAGTTATAATAATAAGTATTGACTTATACAACTAAGAAATAACTTGGTCAAATAAGTACTAATTTAGAATGATAAAGTACTAATAACTAATTTCGAACTTTGGTTTCTGAATATTAACTAAAAATTTTAGTTTCGAATAATAAGTATTAGTTTAGACTTTGAATTTAATTATTAATAACTTGGTAGTAAGTATCAATTTGGATTAATAAAGTACTATTAACTAGTAAGTAGTAATTCGAACAATTAATAAGTTATAATTTAATAAATTACTAATGAATATGATTTTAAATTAATAAGTATTAATGTTAAAATAATAATTAATAACTTTAAATTATATAAATTATTAACAAGTAAAAATTTAAATTTCTCGAAGAAATAATTTTAAAATTTAATTAAGAATTTAAATTAGAGGGCCAGCTTGAGAGCCAGCACATGGGCCAACCTGTGGGCCAGCATGTGGGTCAGCTCATGGGCCAACCGGCCAAAACTAACTGGACTGGAATAGGTCTAGATCGGGGGCCGGTTACGGGCCACCCTTTGC
The DNA here is from genome assembly GCA_025175665.1 of Cinchona pubescens. Lineage (NCBI taxonomy): Eukaryota > Viridiplantae > Streptophyta > Magnoliopsida > Gentianales > Rubiaceae > Cinchona > Cinchona pubescens. The sequence continues at coordinate 653,198 of JANKKI010000250.1, forward strand.
GTTTTTTGGCCCGGCCCGACCCGATAGCCCGCTCCAACCTGTCTTTGACAGGTTATCATGAGTCTAAACCGACGGACTTCCAGCTTGGCCCGACCCAACCCAGCCCATTGCCACCTCTAATGGGCCGAAAGAAGAACGGACATTGAAACATTGCACATGTGTGGTACTGACTACTGAATCAACTAAATGGCATCATACAAACATATCTATATCTATATCTATATTTATGTATCTGTGAAAAATTTTACCGTTCTGATGAAAGAATGATTCTATTATATTTTAAAATTTTATACATTTATGTGTTTAAAAATTTGTACTCTTATTGTCAACAGAATGATTCATTCAACGAAACTGTAGAATTTCCTTACACCTGTATCTATATCTATATTATTTATTATATGTTTGAATTTAATTTAATAATTTAGATTTTCTTTATGAATTCACCTTCATTATAAAGTTTAACAGCTAAGCTATAATGTTTCACACTAGAATTCCTTTTTGTTATTGTTGAGGCTAATGTAAAATACTCTTAAAGAATTAAAAGAGAAAATAAAATCAAATTTGAGGTTTCATATTAAGATTAAAATTCAACAAGTAAATTTCCGTCTGAATTCTGGAATAAGATTTAGAAATTAAAGAAGAATAGAACAAGCAATTTCATAGGATGCGGCTTTTGGATATTAAACAAATAGAAAACAAAATTTAGTTGTAAAATATGCCTAAAAGAATGAAAGAGGAAAAAAAATCAACTCTGAGTCTTCATATGAGGAACAATTTGATTGAAGTAAATTTCTTTCTAGAAAAAAATTCAAGAATAAGTTTTAGAAAATAAAGAAGTATAGGACAAAATAGCTTTTAGACATTAAACAAATTGAAAAACATAGTTAGACAATCACTTTTACATATTCAACTATAACTTTTGATAGTATTGAAAAAAAAAAAAAAACCTTATTTATGAATTATTTGGTGATTTGTAATAGGGAGGCATTTACAAACCAATGGCATATTGTACCGAGATATGAGATTATTATATCCTTACTTTTATGCAATGATTTTATGTATTCTACCTGATTGTATAGTTTTGAAATAATTATTAATTCAAGTTAGAATTGAAAAAAAAAAAAACTCTTACAGCTCTTATGAGGTACACTGTACACTTAGGTTAGATATTTATGTGAATTAAAATACATCTTGTAAATACAGCAACCAATAAATCTCTTTCGGGGACTGCATTACAATTGATGTTAAATATTAGGAAAATGGGACTTGCTCAAATGAATAAAATTTTAATTAATAAATTAAAATAAAAAATATATTTTAAAAAGGAAACACGGTGAGTTGAAGTGGCCACTGCTTCACACAAAATAAAGCCGTATGCCTCCTATTTAAAAAAAAAAAAAAAAAACTCACTTCTTTCTTTTACTTTTTAGTGACTCGAACTCGTAATTAATAACTTATAAAGAAAACGTCTTACCACCTAAATTAAATTTCTTTTCATTATCCAAAATTAAGGGGTTGGTGATAATTCACTACGATTTTGTCACGTGCAATGACTTTGGTAAGTGGTCATGAATTTGTGCCTTTGTAAATTATTTTTCTAAATTAAAATATCATATTACTTAAATGGATAATTTCTATTATTTAAATTTTAAATTTATCCTTCTAAATATCCAAAATAATTCCAACTCCAATAATTAATGAGTTCCAATAATTAATTCATCATCCTTATCTCCTATCTTCTCTCCTGTCTCCTCCTAATAAAATCTCTGCTCTCAATTGCAAATATTTGTCCTTTAATGATATGAATTTAATTTAACTCAATAAGGGTACTTTTGAACATTTTGGAAAAATATATAATTATCTAAAATTTTATGTAAATATGTAAAGTGATAATTATGTTGAGTCGGAGGGAATGTAAAAAGTAGGGAGAGATTGCATTTTTTAAGAGTGATAATAATTCGCGCATATGTCCTTAGTTGTGACTGGAAATAGGTAAAACAAAATCGTAAAGTTACTGTTACTGCAGCTTATTGTCATTGCAACGAGATAAATTAAACTCTAATAATAAATATTAGTACTAGAATGTTTTATATTTTACCATTTGTTTTAAAAATTCAATAGAAATTAATAATTATCTTATAAGTTGTCTCATAAATACAACTAAGATAATTTGAGTATTGATAATTTTGTTGAAGAAAAACTAAGTAGGAAGCTTTATATTTTTAGCTAATTAAATTCAAAGGTTAAAAAAAGAACATTAATAAAACAATTCAATTGTCGGAAAGATTAATTGATATTATTGAAATTGCAATATAAAAAATAAAGATCAACAAATTTTAGCTATTATTCGTATGACTATCTACAAACCACATAATTTTCATGCAATGCGTATATGTTTCTAACTTTTAGAAGTCAAATAAAAAAATGTAAACATATCATTAAGTTCCAAGAAAAATTTAATTAATTTAGTGAAGAATCGAGTCTCTTGTTTTTATGTAATACATAGTAATATCTTTGCTGAAGCTGTAACTTTTTCGATCATCTTTGAATATCAATAAAAAGGATAGGATTTACAAAAAAAAAAAAAAAAAAAAAAGAAAGGATGTTCTTACAAAAAATAGATCAAATTAAGATGCTAAATACTTTCATGTATAAATATCTCTGATAAAATAGGTGGAATGTTACCATATACGAAGCTGATATTGGCATTCCCAAATTTATTAATGAAACTTTCTTTTATTTTTTAATCATATAAAAAGACGAACATGCAATTATATTTTATTCTAATGGATCTTACCATATTGGAGAAAATATGATATTTACAATTGCGATAAAAAAAAATAGTGGTATTTTTATATCTTTTTACATAATTAAAAAAGTCAAGGTAAGTGTCATTAGTAAAAGGGAGAGTCAATAATATTTTCCTATTATATATACCTTTTTGGTTTACGCTTAATAATATGATTTACTAAGTAAGCCTTCATTTTGTTAAAGGTAACACCAACTTGACAATTTCTTCTATAATAGAAAATATCGTAAACAGCTATAGAAAATATTATGTTTTTAAATTTGAACAAAAATGAAAATTTTAGAGCACTAGATAATTTTATGATAGAGAAAATTATAACCTATGCAATTTTTACATCAATTTTTATCGGGCCTACTTGTTTCTGATAAATGAAGGTTGCCCAAGGTTGCCCAAAAAAAAAAAAAAAAAAAAGTTGCTATTAATGCATGAAGTGGACCACTTTCTTGAAATGGAGTGGACCACTTCATGGAGTGATGGAAACGCAAACGAGGCCATGAATTTCCCCAACTTCCTGATACTTAAGGTCCTCTATAAAACGTCAATCAGGAACGAAAAGAGAGGGAATAAAAGAATAGAGACGGGAAGGCAATTGACGGGTGAGCAAGAAAGGCATTTGAGGAGAGGTATAAAAAATTACAAACAGGTAAGGGTGAGCAAGAACAAAACATATTATGATAAATTTTGGCCTACAATTTTTTCGTATGCATGAGTTTAATAATCATATAAGAGTGATTATTAATTCATGCATGGTTTTTGAGTTCTATCAAATTTTATCAAACTCATTGGATTACTTCTTTTGTATGCCTCTCATTATAAAAATAAAGTGCTGAATTAATTTTGAACTAATCCATTATTTGCTTCTCAAAATGATTTGAGACAAATTAAATAGCCCTAGTGTCCATATATATTTATCTGCCTCTCAAATTATTCAAGATACTAAATTAAATCAATTGGATTTAACTGCCATAAAATTGAGTTTTGTATCTTATTTTGCCCCTCAAATGCTACACAATATATTAAGGCACTGATGCAAATCACATCTAGTTCTATATGTATAAACAGGTAAATTCTACTACTGACTAGATGGTGTACCGTGAGCATACGAGATCAAATAGTAGCAAAAGAAAATAGGAATCGAATTCACAAGAATTGATTGCTAACTACCGATTATTTGGCTATTATTATTTGAAGCGATTTATTTAAGGAAGGATTTAATAAAAATTGAAGCTAAAGAAACTATAAAAGTGATTTAAAAATGGGTTAGGTTTCGATTAACCAATTTTTGGGGTATAAATAATTGGTTGGATCAAATTAGAAATTCCCTCACAACTATGACTCAAATCCCTTAACCCGACTTATGATTCTAGTCTAATATACTCATGGAGTTCAAGTAACCAACTAGAAAAGTTAGTATTTTGGCCCGATTAATAACTGTTCTAATCAAGTAATAAACCCGTCTAAGATAATATTCAACGCTTATATGTTGTGTTAATCTTACAAATATGATTCAAAGGAGATGGATTCCTTCCTGCTTACATTCATTCCAAATTATTTACTAATACCTAATTATCTACCATTTTACCATCCAACCCACCGATCAATCAAAACTCATGGGATAATGGCATTATCAAACTTTAACCCATGCAAATTATTGTAAAAAAAATAAAATAAATAAATATAACACTAAGGAAGCATTTTAAAGAAAATAATTTTTAAATAAACATGTAAAAAAAGAACATTTTAAAAAGACATTTAAATCTAATAACTACAAATTACTACTAAGAAAGTATATTTAAGGAAGGCAACAAGCTAATTTACCAATTAATGCTAAGAATACACATAAATAAAGTAATTAAACTAAACTACACTAAATTGATATAAATTTAAATGGCATAAATATAAAATAGAAATCTTACACAAACTTCTTCGTGAAGTCTTCAAAATTTACAAACAAACTACATTTAAACTAAAAAAATCTTTCCAAAATAGGGAGGAAATTAAGAAGAAGTCTAGCCTATATTATACATCTACTAACACACCCTAACTATGTGAAGAAAGAGGCTTAAATATGCTATATGTAGTTCTAGGGTTGGGGAAAAATTTTCAGCTACAAATCAGCCACGTTCTGGACATTTTACCCCTAGAAAATCTCGGACCACGGTGTCAAATTTCTAGGAATAAAATTCGACATCGCGGTGTTGGTTCCAGTCCCATAGCCACTTTACTATTTTGCTTCGAAAATCTTTGTCTGATATCTGATTGATGCACCATTTTTTTATGTGACCTTAACACAAAAGAGCACATTATTAGTTATAATAAACACTTCAAATACTCTTAAAAACTAAAATAAAATACTCACAAAATAAACCAAAAACCAAAGGCAAATAAAGACAAATTAAAACCTAACTACCAATAGAATTAGGTTAAAGACAAGACACAAATTCAAAATACAAAAATTCAATAAAATATGATAATTAACACCTAAATAAGTAATAAAATACTTAATAAACACATACTAACACAATCTAGTATAAACGCATAAAAGAAAAAATAGCCAAAAATACACACTAGAACACTAAGAATGTTCGAAATTAGGCAAAACACTCAAATTTAGGGTAACTCTAGTTTTCTATAGGTGTGAGGCACTAAATTGAATCAATCAAGCTTAGTGCCTTATTTTGTCAAATTTGTCCTATAAGGCATTAAATTAAATTTTACCTGTCAAATTATTAATGCACTAAAATAAATCAGTCGGCCTTGGTGCCCCACAATTGATCATAGTGTCTTGTTTTGTCAAATTAAAGTTTGTCTCTCAAATAATTAAGGCACTAAACTAAATCAATTGGTTTTAGTACCCTATCATTGATCCTAGTAACCTTATTTTGTCAAATATGCATTCAAGGTAGCAAATCAAATCAACTGGTCCAGTACCTAAATTTATCTTTTAAGGCACCAAATAAACTAATCGGCTTTATTGCCTAAAACTACCTTTCGAGGTAATAAATCAAATTAAGTGACTTTAATATTAAAATTTTGCTTCTTTCCAAGCACCAAATTAAATTAATTGTCTTTAGTGCCTAAAATCGCCTTTTAAGACGTTAAATTAAATTAATTGGTCTCAATATCCAAAATTACCTTTTAGGATAGCAAATCATATTAATTGGCTTTAGGCCTAAATTGTCTTTTAACGGATTATATTAAATCAATTGACCTTAGTGCCCAAAATTGCCTTTTAATATAATAAACCATATTAATTGTCTTTGACCTTCGTACCCAAGTTGTCGTTTAGGGTGATTAAAAATAAAGACATGAATTAACTTTGGACTTTATGTCCGTCTTGCCTTTCGTGGCATCACAAAAATATTAAATAAAATAATTAGACTTATCTTTGAACTTGTTTAAATTATTTTTACCTTTAATGGCCAAATTCTAATTAAATATCAATTGCCTCAAAAGACCTAAAAGAATTGATATTTAAAAATTTTAGTTTGCCTAGATATATGTGGCTTAATTCCAATTTAGATACGTAGAAAACCCCTCACAAATGATTCAGCCACAAGGACTACAAAATATATTATTTTGTAGAGTTTTTCTATAAATTGAAATTTCACTAAATTTAAAATGAGTCAAATTCAAGTAATATTCAAAAGATCAAAATTGTTAAAATTAATTTGTTTTCCTATTAAATTCAAAACAAATGCTCCAGATACAAGTGAGTTTTAATTCACATGAACTATGTAAGATTTGATCTCGATAACGGGTATGTTAACAGCGTAGGTACGTTATTTAGGTGCAATCCCAAAAATAAATACAATTCAAATTTCCTCTATTCTCATTTGTTTAATTGGAAATATAATTAATTAATTTAAAATTAGAATCAAAAGGTATTTCTCTTAAATTAGGAAATGTAATTAAGAGATTTAATATCTTGAATGAGTATCTCGCCCAAATAAAAATTTGTGCGAGAAAATCGAATAAAATCAAGTTGAGCAAGAATTTAATTCACAAAATATTAAATTTTTGTCCAACAACTACTATTTGTTGAATATGACAAGTAATGGAGACTTCAACTTCAAATCTACTTATGAGTTGGGTGAGTTACTAGAAATCTACAAGTCAGAAATTCCAAAAAATGACAACTCTACAACCTGTGCTTGGATTTAGAAAATCAAGATTCCAAAGAAGATTAGGTACTTCGTATGGCTAGCTCTACTGGATAGACTAGCAGCAAAAAAAATACTCTTTTGAGGAGGAAAATGACTACAGATCCTTTTTGTTTTGCTTGCCCTTTGGCAGTTGAAAATGTTGAACACATCCTTAGGAAATATTCCAAAGCTATCAACCTTTGGGAAAGATGGATTTCCTCGAGTCTAAATACAAATTCCACCTTTGATGAATGGCTCAAAAAGTGGGCAACTAACAGAAAATGGCTTCGAAATGGAACATTTCTTGGGAAACCTTATTTAGTTTCGGTTGCTGGTGCCTATGTATTTCTAGAAACAAGAGTATCTTTGACCTAATGAAAAGTTCACACCTACCTTACAAGGCTTTGCATCCAATTGGCCTCTAAATTCATTTGGTTAGGACCTACCTCTGCTTCAAATCCTGCGAGACAGGAAACTCAAATTCAGTGGATTTCTCCAGCTCCAAATTGGGTGAACAGAATACAAATGGTTCAATTTTCTCATACTCTGCTATGGCAGGAGCTGGAGGCTTGATTAGAAATTTTGAAGGATCTTGGTTGGCAAGATCTGCTAGGAACCTAGAATTACTTCATGTCTTGCTGTTGAATGTTAGGCACTTAGAGATGGACTGTATTTAGCACTTCAACTAGGATTTTAATTCATTGAAGCTGAAGTTGATTTGCAAATATTAATTTCACTCTTCTTTAACTCTACAACTCCTCATGAGTTATTTGATATTATGGATGCTTGGATGCTTGCAGGTTACTCCAGAGCAAGTTTAGAGGCTTCTCACTCAAGCATGTGTATAGAGAAGGAAACTTTTGTGGAGATGCTCTGGCTATATGGGGAATTTCTTAATGCAATCCTCCGCTTGTATTGTATTCATCTCTTTTGTTAATTCTCCCTCCTTTGTATTACTGCCTTAGAAAATGATCAGGAGGATTTAAGCTTCTAATGTTTTTTCATGTCCTAGTAGGTTGGCTAGCCTGGCACGCTTTAGGTCTGAGTCTTATGTAGTTGTCTTTGATAGTTGTCTTGGTTTTATATCTGAATCATTTGATGTAGTAAAAACTACTATTGCCTTCTATTTATATTATTTCCATTTCCTACAATAAAATATATACATATCTGGCTATGCCAACATGGAAATAAAACTTGTAAGACAACACCAACCAATCTTCTACTCACTAAATCCCGTCATTAATGATCAGAAGAATGGTATATCATCATTACAATGAGCTTGAACTGCCACTTTTTTTATCTCGTGAGAACATGGGTCTCCAAGGTTTGCCTTAGAGATAGGAACTCAACATCCCTATTTGCCAGCACAAGACTGGAGTGTTAACATTGACATGTCGAAAGACAGTCACAAATCATAGTTACAAATTACTGGGGAAAATCCTTCTTGAGAAGTTCATGTTAGGAAGATGTGATAAAGTTATAAATTTTAGTCAAGTTACACTTGGTTGCTACCTGCCAGTAAAGCTTTAATAGATAGCACAACAACAAAAGATGCAGGTTCGAAACATAAAATAACCAAATACTGCGTTGATTTCTATTTGGAAGAGGGTGGATATGATGTTTCATTCACAAAAGGACAATTATTGGCCCTTCGTATGAATAAAGCCCAATGTTTTCAAAAAACAATGCCAGAATGTTTTGCTATTGAAAAACTTCAACCTGATCTGTAAAATCAATTTGCTTCCTGTGTGAACCTTTATCCAAACCAATGACCAAATCCCAGTCACTCTCACAGACTCCATTGATAATGAAAATGTACAACACCATTATCAAGGGCCATCTTGGTTATTTGAGTAGCAATAACCAAAATCTTGGATCTTGTAAGTGAGAATGAGCATCAAACAACTTCATCACGGACATGGATGGAACTACCACAAGTACTGCTTGTAGGTTGTTGTTTTCCTAGCCACCTTTATACAAAACAATTTATTCTGCTCCCGAATTAAGAAAGAACTTCAACCAACCCACTTTTCAGTAGTTCAGAGCTTGCGATAGCTAACTCTAATAGCTAAAAGAAATAACGACATAGAATACAACAAGAAGCACCACAGAGTAGTAAGGTTAGAAAAAGAGGAAGCAATTGTGGCGATGGTTGTGACTGGATATTAAAGAAGAGATTAAAAAAGGGAAGTTGGCCACCCAGGGAATTGCTAACAAGATAGTTGCTCTATCAAGTTAATGATATGTTACGTCATTATGTGTATCAAAAAATCCAACCAGAAACGGAAAAGGAGAAAGAAAAATCAAAAGAAAAGGACATTGACATAAATATCATATAAGCATTTTACTTGGACTGGCAGCAAAATTAAAATATCACATCCTAATAATTAGTGGTGATTTGAGAAAAGTTACACCCAGACAATGCTCTAAAATCCAATTAAGCAACAACACTATATGACCAAGAGGAATACAATTTAATAACAAAGAAGAAAAACCAAACAAAAAAGAAAACACACCGAAATGTAAATTATTACTTCCCTTAATCACTCAAATGCCGTAAAGCTATAATTAGTTCTCTATGAAAATTGGAATTGAAAATTTTGGTAATTCTGAGGACCCCCGTTAGGGTTGTATAGAGTTGATCCTGTTTCTACACTTTTTTTGGGTAAATACAGTTCCTTTACTTTGCAAACTTGTACTGAATACAATCTGTTTCAAATTAAACTATACTTCTATAGGATAGAATTCGAAATTCCAATTCCAATCTAATTCCAACTCTAATAGACAATCCAAGACAACCTTAAACCTATGTTTTGTATGCAATGTCACGGGCTGGCCGTTGGCTTAATGCCAATGCTCATGACCAACTGGCCTAGATGGGCTAGCCGAGTGCCAAGAGGGCTAGCGGGTGGACTGCAATTTATTATTTCTAAAATTAATAATTATCCTTTTTTAAGTTCTTCAAGATTTAAAAAATTACAAACAAACCCTGAAATTAATAAATTATTAAAATCTATCCCTAAATAAGGAGTTTCTAAAAATGCTGATTCACGTGCTCTAAAGTCTCTATCCATCACTCAACTCCACCATACTTGTGAAGTTGATTTTTTCAAACTCTCTTATAAAGTATAAATTTACTTATTTTTCCTTTGTACCCAGACAAAGTAAGATACCATATGCCATTATTGCGTTCGTGAATTGGTTTTCATTACGTACATCGACTAAGTAATATTTCCCGATTCACATCTATCATTGTAACTAGTTTCTATTTCTTCATCAATTGTAAAACTTTTATTGGCTTTCAGATTCATTTTAAAAGACTTCTTAAATTGGCTACAATGTATATTTATTTTTGAGATGGACAATTGAGAAAGTTTAGTTTAGAAGTTCTTTTTAATCAAAGGCTACAATTTACTATTCCTTCCACTCACTGCCATGTTAACTTATGCAAGTTATCTTTTTGAAGGAACAATTAATCAATCAATGTTCAAAATGTAAACTTGCGCAAGGAGTTCTTGAAAGAATAAAAACAAAATCTAAAATAAAATATGAAAATGGATTGGAACTTTTTCCTTATGTTTTATTTTTTTCTTTTTTCGATATGTTCATGACTGAAAATTTTGTAATCTTCTCATTATATGGTGAATTTTATAAAATTGAATAGTTAAACATAATGCAATTTAAAGGTGTTGATACATTGTTTCTTTTAACGAATGGGTTAAAAACTAACTTATCAATATAGAAGTGAGGATTTTAAGAAGGGATAGCTTCCTTTACACAATGGACATTTTGCGTGGATCGTCAATTTCTGACACAATGCAATGACACGATATTAAATTAGCAAATTATAAATGATGTGAATATTACCGGATTATTATTAGATCAATACATTTATAATACGAAAATAAATAAGTTAAATCGGATAAAGACGAGAGTTGACATGATAGCCCATTAAGTCTCATCTATTTTACTCACATGTTATAATATATAGTGTTGTATCAATCTCTTAGTTTATTTACTGAAACAAGTACAAACAGCCCTAATAGCAACTAAATCAAATAAGATAAATTAACAACACAATATTCCTAAATTTCATGACATCATCATTATTATGAGTTAAATATATTCATCTCCTCGTGCATTGTACTAGTTTTGTAGCCAGTATGTAAAAATAATAAAATCGAATCAATCTTCTCTTTCCTATTCTCTTCCGTATTTGATACAATTTGATTGGATGGTGAATTACACTCGTTCTCTCAGTCCTCTCAAAAATTTCTCTCTCACACCTCCCTTCTCTCTCCTTCTTTTCACATAACTTTATTCCATTATCTATCCTGACCTTTTAAGTTCTTATTGTGTCACTCAAATATGTTATCTGTACTAATCTTTTCCAATCAAAGTTGAAAAAAATATCCTTATCAACCAAGTTCATAAAGTATATGATGCTGGTTAGAGTAATACTCTGTTAGCAATTCTGAATAATTATTTTCTCCCAAGCTTTCTTCTCATAACCATATCTTGATTCCTTCTCTACAGTGAGCTCTACATTCTTGTGTGCTTATATATAGAAGAAATACTATATTTTGTGATTATATTTGAATTTTTTATATGTATTGCACACCCTTATTGTTTACATTGCTTCATTAGTATCTCTATTTTTTTATTGCAATAATCACTATGATTTTGAAATTTTTAGTTTATAACAGGATGGTTTCGCCTTTTGGTTTGTTACATCAGATAATTTGCCTATCTTTTTTGAGATTATATGCACGATATTAACATAAGTGTGAGTCTTTGACCAAAGCATCAAAAGATTATCGTATGGGCAAGATCCATATCTACTTGTTATGATCAAATTTAACACTTGCCAAGCTGACAATTTGACTAGTTTCTTCTTTTCTTGACTCATGATCAATTCGGTAAGCAATAGGGTAATAATTTCTTCTCTTATTTTCCCTTCATCATGCATGAGATTTGTGAGGCTAATAGTATTATTTTTTTCTCTTTTGCTTTGTTGCAAGAATTCAAAAAACATCATAGTTAGATCTTTTCAGACATCTCAAGTGATTCTTCAAATGAGTAGTTATGCTATTACTGATCCACTGGAACTTCTTTTTATAATGTATACAAACAACTTATCAGGTTTCTCCCTTCATAATTCTTTAGAAATGATCCTAGACATTGGACGTCAAAAGAAAAAAAAAACCATTTATTAGTATTGTCTTTAAAATTTTGGAATTAATGCTTTATTGTGGAAGACATTGGAAAAGAAAATTTGATACATTTTAAACTCCAATCACGGGCCAGTTTTTAAATGGTTCCTTAAAGTATGAGTCATAGTAGATTTGAGAATTTTTTTTTTTTTTGGATGTTATGTTTGGTTCCGTTAGGGTTTGTTTTCATTTATCGTGTTAAAGGGCTAAATAAAGTTAGCAAGTACGTGAAATAAGGGGTCAAATTGGATTGCAAATAATGGGGCGTTATTTGGTGAAGGGGATTCTGTTTGGATTGCAAATAATATTTGACTTTTAACTTAAGTGGTTTTTGAAAATAATGTTGACTTTTGGAATAACGAAATAATTGTTTGGATGTGAAATAATATTTCAAAATAACTACTTGAATTGGAAATAATGAATGCCTATTATTTGGTGGATCCATTTAGAGGTAGGCCTGTAAAAAGACCGGGTCTAAATCCGAATTCGACTCGTTCAAAATTCGTTTATCTGCTTCTGGACAATATGTAAATCCAATTACCCGGATATGATTTGGATCCATTTATTATAATAAACGGATCGTATATGGATCTAGTTGTTCCGATCCGATTAGAACTCGAATCTAATTAAAATATTAATATGCAATAAAATTATATGTATTTGTGTGTGTGTGTTTATATTTATTTATTTATTTCCAATATAGTTTATTCTCTAATATAAATACATACATAAATATTAATATGAATTAAATTTTTTTTTTACAATTTTCTAAAAAAAAAAGAAATTAGATCGATTAAGATTATTTTTATACATAAACTTTCAAACTTATAAAATAAAATCAAGATCAGCTGAATCTAGATTTGGATCTGACAAGGTCCGACAGTTCTAGATATGGATCTCTTTTCATACACATGAAAGGTATCCGGATTCAGATATGCATCGGATAATATTAAACGGATCCCGGTTTGAAATGCAAGTTCTATCCCGAATCTGACTCACCTAATTGGAGGCTCCACTTCAGTTATTAGCAAAAAAGTTTACAAAACAATGTAAATAGATAAGTAACAATTGTGAAGATTTTTCATTTAACCTTACTATACTGCATTTAATGAAGACACGTTCCTCAAAATCATTTACGTAATTATTAACTAAATATTTTTTTAAAATATAAATAATGAATGAAAAATATTTAAATAGACCCGATCTTTGCCTCCACATGTAGATCTTGTGGTCAAAATTTAATATTATAGAAACTTACTTATATCATTTGATATCATATATTCTATAAAATTTAATCCACACCACAACACAATACTAATTGAGTCTATAAGTGGAACAAAAAATTAGGTCTACCTAAGTCTTTGTCATAATGAGTGTACATGAATAGTTCAAATAGTGGATTGTGTGAATAATGAATAACCTAAAACATGGATAATGTGAAATATTATTTGGAAAATAATATTGATTGATCAAACAAGTTAGAATGATGACTACATAATATTTGGCAATTAATGAGCATTATTTGCAATCCAATTATTTTGTCAATTATTCTTTGCTTTTTCGTTTATTGTTTTGTTTATATACAATTATCGTTGGAGTAATTCTTTAATTCTAACTTCTTACGCACTTTAAAAGAAGATAACAGGAATTCACAGCTTACAGGGGTATTTGCACACTGGCGTGACTGTTGAGAATTGCAAAGATTGCTGCAGTGCAGCTGTTGAATATCTTATTGCAAACCTAATAAAATTTTTGGCATGATTATTTCCTCAAAATTGTCTTATCTTGCTATCTTATCTGTCATTATTATTATTTTTTCTTGCATCTAATATCTTGCTATCTTATTTGCTTTTATTATATCTTGCATAGATCCAAGTTTATTTATTATCCTGTATTTTTTTTCCACCTTTGTATATTATTTCCTTCAATAAAATTTTAATTACTATCTGAAACAAATTTATTCAAAATTTACCAAATTTGAGCTCTCTTTGGGGAAGATTTATCCTTCATTTTAAGGGTTTAGTATATATGTTTATTAAGAAAAATTGGAATGCAGGATTATCTCAAATTGTTCATGTACAATGTACTGGCAACTCAAACTATTTCTCTTATATTTGAAATCATATTATCATCCTACATCTATTCCCGTTCAAAAAAAAAAAAGAAGGTCACAACTAATTAATTACATTATATCTCAATATTTTATTACCTTGTATATTTTGATACATGATTTATTTTGGAGTATATTATTAGGAGAGTGCAATTTTGAACCCGAAGTTGCTCGTGCAATACTTTTATGGAAAGCTACATGGCAGGTTATTAAATATACAGACATCTATATTATTCAAATTTAAAATATTAATATATTAAATTTTTGAACTTTCTTTTAACCTTAAATTATTTATATTATTTGATACAGAACAAAATTTGTGATATGCAAGGTGTACAAGAAAAGATTTCTGAAGGGTTTGGGGATTGATCGAGAAAGGCATTGACAAGAAAAATAGAGCCATTGAAAGGAGAAAAACTAGTGATATTTGGTGATTGGGAGGTTGATGCCGAATAAGTTGGATATTTTGATTTAGATGATTCTAGTGTAATGATATTCTACATTCAACAAATATAAATTTCTCATTATCTTTCAATTATATGATTAATTATAGTCAAAAAAATTATTTACAAAGTCACAAATTCGTAATTACTTATCAAAATCATTCCATGCGACAAGATCTTATCAAATCACAACCTCTTAATTTTAGATTTTGGATGAATTTCTTTACTTCTTTTTCAGATCTATCAACATATCAGTGACTTTATATAAATATACTCTTATAGTAACTTAATCAAATTTTGTTGAATATATAGATTTACATAAACATATTTTATCGCTCAAAAGTCTTTACTGTGTTGAGGAAGACTTTCTACCATTGTTGTTGGTAAGGGTGTTTAAACCCGACCCAACCCAAATGAATTTGAGGTTAAATAGGTTGAGTTTTCGGGTTTTGGGTTATTTGGGTCCGGTTACCCGACTTTAGTAGGGTTGGGTTGGATTTTATTTTTAAAACCCAACCCAACCCAACCCGAATATTCGAATAATGACTAACTGTTTCTATAAAATGATGTTTTTATTTAAGCATTTTTCAATTTTTAGGGTTTCGGGTTAACCCGAAAACCCGCCCGACTACTATTTGGGTTGGGTTGGGTTGGATTGAATTTTAATTTATTGACCCGAAAACCCATAAAATTCGACCCATAAACACCCCTAGTTGTAGGTGCTAAGCTTATGTTTCAACTATTCTATTTTGTTGTAATGAAAATTAGGATGTGGATTTTTTTTTTTAAATTACATTTGTAATGATAATGAAAATACCTCATCTTTGAGGATCCTTTTCAAGTAGGTAATTTGAATCAAGATATGATCCTTGATAATTAAAGGAATGTTATAAAAGTTAATAAAATATTAAAAAAAATGTATGGAATTGAGAGAGAAAGAGAGAAAAGAAAAATGAAAGATTTGACAGTCTGTACTTTTATTCCTCATGTAGTGCATATATTTATAAGAGTACAATGACCCATAAGTTACGTAATATAAATAGCGTAATTTGTATCTACAGTTATCAGATACTTAGATATAGATAGATTTTCACTACAATTTATTAAAATTAAAATACTTGTGTAGACATCCACAACTAATACAATTTGTAACACTCCCCCCTTGGATGTCTAATAACTAAATCATGTGCCTCGTTAAAACCTTACTATGAAAAACTCGGTGGGACAAAAATCTAGTGAAGGAAAAGGAGTACACAAAATTTGTAATACACTTTTGCATGCTACCTCATTAAAAACCTTGCATACAAGGAAAACCCATTAGGACAAAATATAGTCAAGGAAAAAAGAGTACAGCGTATACTATTACTCCCTCTCATGAAAACGTCACTTAATATCTTTGAAACGGCGCATTTCGATATTGTAAACTATCTTCTCAAATGTTGATGTTGGTAGCGCCTTTGTGAATAGATCAGTTAGATTATCACATGAGCAAATCTGTTAGATATCAATATCACCATTTTTCTAAAGATCATAAGTGTAGAAAAACTTTGGAGAAATATGTTTCGTTCTATCTCCCTTGATATAACCTCCCTTCAACTAGGCTATGCATGCTGATTATCTTCATGGCAGTTTTTCTTCTAATGTTAAACCACACATTTTCTGGATATGTTGGATTAATGACTTTAATCAAACACATTCTCTACTTGCCTCATGTATAGCAATTAATTATACATGATTGAAGAAGTAGCGGCTAAAGTTTGTTTTATTGAATGCCATGATATGGCTGTATCTCCACATGTTAATAAATAATGCCCAAACCCGTTTGAGATCGAATTTTATGTGGGTCAGATAAATATCCGGCAT
The DNA here is from genome assembly GCA_025175665.1 of Cinchona pubescens. Taxonomy (NCBI): domain Eukaryota; kingdom Viridiplantae; phylum Streptophyta; class Magnoliopsida; order Gentianales; family Rubiaceae; genus Cinchona; species Cinchona pubescens. Next base: position 669,781 of record JANKKI010000250.1, read on the forward strand.
CTGCATAGCCAATAAACTGTAATTTAGATTCATTTGAATAAAGTAAACCAATATCAATAATCTCTCGGAGGTATCTAAATATATGTTTAACACTATTCCAGTGTTTTCGTGTTGGAAAAAAACTAAATCTTGCTAACAAACTCATCGCAAATGTTATATCAACTCATGTATTATTAGCAAGATACATTAATGCTCCTATAGCACTTAGATATGGTACTTCAGGACCAAGAAGTTATTCATCATTCTCCCGAAGACATAAAGGATCCTTTTTCACATCAAGCGATCTTATAACCATTGGGGTACTCAATGGATATGCTTTATCCATATAGAATTAATTTAATAATTTTTTTTTGCATAAATTGATTGATGAATAAAAATTCAATGCGTCAAGTGCTCAAATTGTAGACCTATATAAAATTTTGTTTTACCTAGATCTTTCATCTCAAACTCTTTCTTTAAAAAACAAATCATTGTATTTTGAATCTCTTCAAGAGTTTCAATAATATTTATATCATCAACATATATAGTACTTATCACAAATTATGATCCAGTTCTTTTTATAAAAACACTGGGGCAAATTGGATCGTTTTTGTAACCCTCTTTCAAGAGATACTCACTGAGGCGATTATACCACATACGCCCAAATTGCTTTAATCCATACAAGGATTTACATAATTTTATTGAACAAATTTCCTAAAAAACTTTATATGTGTCAGGCATGTTAAATCCTTCAGGGATTTTCATATAGATTTCTGTATCAAGCGAGCCATATAAATAGATTGTCACAACATCCATTAGACGCATTTTAAGTTTTTCATGAACTGCCAAACTAATAGGATATCTAAAGGTGATTGCATCTACCACAAGAGAATATATTTTTTCATAATCAATGCTGGGTCTTGGTGAAAATTCTTGTGCGATCAGGCGTGCTTTGTACCGCACAATTTCATTTTTCTCATTTCGTTTTCAAACACAAATACCTATTTATACCCCACCGACTTTATACCTTTATGTGTTTGGACTACAAGTCCAAAAATCTCACGTTTTGAAATTGAATTTAATTCTATTTGAATTACATATTTTCGTTTTAGCCAATCATCTCTGTGTCAACATTCTTTGACAGATTTCCAGTTTGAGCTATATATATATATAATAAAAGAAGAAACGGATTTTTGAAAAAAAAAATAATTTGGAAGTGCAGCGATCTCGTCATCAATTGAAGAAGACGATGATTTGTACTTTTTTGCAGATTAATCCTTTAAGTTTATTAGAGTTTTTACTTAAGCCTGAAAAGTTTTTACATGAAACAAATTAGGTCATTTCCAAGTTTTGAAAAACAATATCTTGACTCAGATGATTTTATAATAACCCCAGTAGTCCCTGATATTATTTTTAAATTTATAGAAAGGTCTCTAAAATTTATAGTTATTTCACATAGGCCCTAAAAGGTTTTGAGAAAATAGAATTGAGATATTTTGAGTTGTTTTATTGGCAAGGCTTCACGAGTTTCAGATTATCTAAGTTTAACTGAAATGCTTTGGGTTATTGAAATGTAAGTAATTTTAACTTCTTTCATGTTTTACAAAGTCTCTTTCTATGAAAATTATATTTTTGAAAAATATTATGTTATGTACGAAATTTGGATTGAGTATGGTTAATTTATTGTTTCTTAATATGAATTTAGTAAGTGGCATTTTGACCGAATACGATGATTGTATGATGTATGATTTCTTATTTTGATATAAAAAATTACTTGGCTCTCAGAATAATTTTGATGATGTCAGTGGGAACTAGTTCCTATTATTCCACCCCTTGAAGGTAGCTGACCTATGTTTGACTCCATCCAGTGGAAGGTAGTTGGCCTATATCTGATCCTTGTCTAACGGGTATAATAGTTGACATTGGATATCTAGGTTGCCGATTAAGCCTTTGAAAATCCTTGAGCCCAATGTTATGAGTATGTATGATGAATATGTATTGTTTTTGTTCGATTTTACTCTATGTTACGGATATGAAATCTTTACTTTTATTTACCACTTATGTATACCTAATGGTTTGAAACTTCTGTTTTTTATAAAATTGCTCCTATATATGTATATACATGCTTTATGTATGAAACATGATTTTTTAAATTATATTTATGTAATAAACTAAATTCGGTGAAAGAGAATTTAAACTACTTACAGGGCAAGTGTTTACTCACCACATTGTATAATATTATTTTGCATGTGTTCGTAGAAATTTAAGGCAAGCGATTGAAAATTTAAGATTTTGATCCTAGTGTTGTCGTTGGAAGGTGAGGGTACGGCGTGTTGCAATCTCGATTTTGGGGTGTGACATTTAGTGGTATTAGAGCTTAGGCTGTGCAATCCTGTGGATAGTTTTAAGCTTGAATTATACAGGAGTATGTGTTAGATATTATTGAAATTTTTAAGATGAGGTGATTGATTTTGAAATTTCTTGTTCCTAGATGGCTTAGTAAGTAGGTCTGGAAGCAATGACGCTGTGACAGATACTATTTTGGTAATTTCTGTATCAACTTTGTGGTTCATTTGCGTTTCTAAGATTTTATGGATCTTAAGTTAATTGAAGATGTGTTATGGTAGAAATTGAAAGATTTGTAAGATGCGTAAAGTTTCGAGGACGAAACTTCTTTTAAGGGAGTAGAATGTAAAACCCACAATTTTTGGGTTAAGTAAAAATAGAAAAATAAAATAAATATTTGAAAGATTCCAAACACTAGAGTTTTAGTTGGGAAATAAGTGTAAAATAGAAATACTTATTAATGTTGGAGACTAGCCTAACTTGTAGGAGAAATTTTAAGATTTAATTATCTATAAATAGTGGGTTTTAGGGCAAGAAAATATTGCGTTTTTGGTGCAAATTCAGAAGAGATCGACAAGAAGAATTTTCCAAGAAAATATTAGTAAGTTCTTCTTATTTTTATTAGCTTTTTAAATTCGTAATTTTTTTATGGGCTAGGATTTTGTAAATTATAGTAAGGGTCTACGTGGATTTAATAGTATGGTTTATTTACATGATTTTTATGAGTTAAATGATATATTTTTTTAGGTATTTTTGTATATTAAATGGTCTAAAATTAGAGGTAAATATTGTGGTCAAGAATATATTTTGATCGATTATGTTTTTGTTAAATCACGATGTAAAGTTTGGGCTATATATATATATATATAAATAAAATAAAAGAAGAAACGGATTTTTTTTTAAAAAAAAAATTAGAAGTGCAGCGATGTGGTCATCAATTGAAGAAGACGGTGATTTGTACTTTTTATAGATTAGGCCTTTAAGTTTGTTAGAGTTTTTACGTTTTTACTTAATTCTGAAAAGTTTTTATGTGAAACAAATTAGATCCTTTCCAAGTTTTGAAAACTATATATTGACTCAGATGATTTTATAATAACAACAGTCGCTGAAATTATTTTTAAATTTATAAAAATGTCCTTAAAGTTTATAGTTATTTCACATAGGTCCTAAAAGGTTTCGAATAGGAAATATTTCATCCGGCCTCCTGGGTCTGGAGTTACACAAATCAAGTATTGAAGAATTTTGCTTAACGCAATAATCATGGAGTAGTATATATTAAGCATTAGCGTTTATTCATAATGTGCAATGAAGCAAGAAATTGATATATATAAATCTCCATGTTTTCATATCATTTAAAAGTTAAGAATGCATCATGGAATTAGTCTTTCGGTTCACATATATGGCTCACATTGACTTCTTGTTTGTTCATTGATTATGTCAGCTGGCAAATACTTGGATCTTGTTTTTCACTCCATTTGTAAATCGTACCGTAAAAATTAAACCTGATATAACAAATGATATATAAACTAATCACAAATTCTACAAATAAGAATCAAGATCCAGATTATCTAGGTATTTTCCATGTTTCATTTCATTTGTCTGTCAAAAATTTCAGTGAGAAAGAGAGGAGAGATGACTTTTCCCATGACGTTTCTCATCATCAGCAAACTCATCCCATACAGTATATTTCCCTCTCCCATCTTTATCTGAAGCACCTTCAATCTGGAAAAAAAAAAAAAGAAGGTTACCAAGATATTGTATAGTGTGACTTCGCTCGTCCAAAGTATGATTCTAAAAGAAAGTTGGACAGACAGTGATATATATTATAATATACCTGGAAAGCTGACGTTGCTGAACCAAAATAGAAATCTTTGCCAAAATCTTCGCGGCGGAGGAAACCAGCCGCCGGAATTCCCATGGAGGATGCGATAGCAGGAAAGTCCATTAGATTATTAAAGAGATTAATTGCCTTAATTATGTTTTGTTGCCAATTTAAACAAAGCAAGCGGTTGGGTGCTTTGCTTGTTTATCTGCGTATCCTATTTATAGACCACATATGCGGTGATTCATAACAAAGCAACACATGCATTGCGTACAAACAGTGGCGGACCCAGAGATGTTACTTTGCTGGGATCAGAATATATAAAGAATAGCTCCGTTTATTAAATTTTTTATTATTGATAGTGTTCATTGAATTGATTGGATCACTTAACTTATAGTAAGTGATATTATTCTATATTTTTTGAATAACTAGTTTTGATTATTCAAATTTGTGATCTCCAAATCAAATGGTAATAAGGGTTAGTATTGCGCTAATCTCTAATTTGGGACGAGAATATAAATTAAAATAAAACTATTTAAAAAAATAAAAATTTAATATTAGCAACATGTTTTAATACTCCAACCAATATCATAAAAAAAAGAAAAAGAAAAAACAATTGTATAAATAATCTATATATTCCATTAAATTTCTTGAATTTTTTTAGAGTAGTTTAACTTGACAAAAAATAATAATTTTTGAATTGGAAATGTTGACAACAACAATTCAAATAGACTAATTAATTATTTATTAGTAAAATTGACATGTTAAATCCTTGTCATATATAGTGAAGTAAAGTAATTTTTAAACAGGTCATTGTTTTTTAATTAGATAAAAATGAAGAGTGATAAATATCAATTTACATAAAATTGGTCAAATGCAAACCAACAAACAAATAAACCAGCCTTTATTCCCATTAAATAGGGTCGGTTACATTAATCCTACTATGTTATTGCGTTCTATCATAGACCGTATCTTCATTAATTTCTAGATGAGTTATATCTTTTTTATAAGTTACACACCAAGTGTATTTTTTTTTAAAAAAATATTTGAGTGTAAAATCCTAATAAAAGGAGATTTTAGGAAAGAAAGTATCCCATAAAACCAAAATTTTTTATTGTTAATAATGCAAAAGTACAATGTATTTAGTTTAAAAATTACTAAATTAGTAAGTGAAATGCAATTTACCAAATACTAATAATATTAATCAATTTTAAATGTCCAACACAGAAATATAAATAGAGTTGAATATATGACAAAATTAACTACTAAAAATAGAATCTAAATAATTTGAGGGGGGACAAATGTAATAATTTCAGAAATATTGTACTCAAATTACGTAGGTACTAAGAGGGATTATGGGATTCTTGCAGGAGACCACCACATGTACATCTACCCAATCATCGGTCATTTCTTACTAATGTTAATTATCAGTAGAATTAATTACGTGCTTGTAGTCATGTGATGAGGATTAATTATTGGAATAATTCACTTTGAGTTTTTGTTACATTTTTTGGTATTATGTTTGTATTACATTATGTGATAGAGTGGCATATATATTATTGACATAAGAAAAAAGAAATATTAAATGACGTACAAGTGCCCGTTCATTACATGGTGTAACAAAATGGATGAATTTCAAATCTAACTAAATTAGAAAATTGTGTAAAACCATTCATTTAACACATTTTAATTTGAGTGAATTTGAAATTAATCTGTATCAACCTTATAAATCATTCCAACAAATAGAAAAATTTCAAAATTTTCCTCAAATCTATCGATCTAAATACAATCCTATTTTTTTTCTGTCTACAAGGTTAGTACATTCGTTCCTAATTAACGATTAACGCAATATATAGTAATCAATATGTACTTATGCGATATCCGTATATGTGTACGACCACCCCACGCGCACACGTATATGTATGTATAAGTAGTACAAGAAAAAAAGAAACGAATCTCAAATAATTAATTCAAAGTAGGATGAAGATATAGACAACTGCATAAAAGCTTTAATATATACAGATGGAAAATTATCCTGTATCTTTCAGTACAATATGGGTATAATAATGGTGCAAATTGACTCGTATGCTCCTCACATGTGCATTACTTATCCTTCTATCCAATCCAGATAAAGTTAGGTAAAATCTTTTTTTTTTTTTTTTTTTTTTGAAAAATAACCACCGATTATCAAGGCAAAATAATTCTGACTGATTTCTGTAGAAAAATAGAGTTCTATTGTAGGAACCAAAAATTATAGAATCTAGATTGTGATGGATAAATGGATCTAATATTTTTGAAATTAGAGGAGAAATTATCCCTAAATATTATATGTCAAACTAAAATAATGTTCTTACAAATTAGAAGTCCTATATAAATAGTTTGTTGTTTCACAAACTATATATAATCATCCATATCATACCAGTCTGGTAAATAATTTTTATTATTTTATTAAATCTGAAAACTTAAAAAAGCTTGGATATATAACTAGAAAGAGAAAAAAAAGATCATTTTGGTCCCTTATCTTTGGGCATGTTGTAATTTGATTTCTTATGTATCACAACACACCAAATTAGCCCTTCATTTTAAAAAAATTAACTAATATAAAATTTTTTACGAAAAAGTTGGATAAATTAATTGTGAAAGTTACATAAATATCACATAGCCATTAAAACACAAATAAATTGAGGTTCAAAAGTTTTTTTCTCATTACTCCTAATTTTTTTTTTCTTCTCTCAATTCCCTAATTTTAATTTTATCTCTTCCTCTTCTAGAAATCTTGAATGGCATAAATATGGAAGCAAATTTAATTATTTTTAAGTTTTTAACCTCGAGTCACTTGTGTTCAAAAGTTATGTGAGGTTTACGTAGCATCCACAGCTAATTCATCCAAATTTTGCTGTGAAAAGCCCTATGTTTATAACCATCAACAATGGCATAAAGTTTGCTGATTGAATAAATTTTCTGATTTCGTCGCTGCAGATAAACAATGTGTGGTGAAAATTGTTGGTGATGGATTATTTGTGGTTCCATTTTTACGGACAAGATGATGAGTAGATATTTCAGAAAGACATGTCAATGCAAAATAATTAAGTCGGGACAACTGGCAATCTGGCATGATTTTGGGATCTAGCATCAGTGTGGCTGCTCTGTTCACACACTATGCCATAGATCCGATCTATATAAAAATTTTTCATCTTTCACATAGAATATCCTCCCATTCAAATAGCATGGTTGCCATAGATGCGTTCAAATTCAACCCAATCTAAATGAATTTAGATTTAAATGAATTGAGTAATCGAGTTTCGAGTTACTTAAAATCGATTATTCGAGTCGTATTAGGTTAAATTGAGTTTTATTTTTTAAAATTCAACCTAATTTAATAACCTGGCAAAGCAATAAAATTTATTTACATTTTTTTATTTTTTCATTCTTTGCCCTAATTTTTTCATGTAACATATATTTTTTTTTTTCCTTTTCATTCTTGAAATGATATCTTATTTACCACAATAATTTTTTTTTCCATTTTATTCTTGACCTAACTATTTAATTTTTACAAAATATATATTTCTAATGGATGATCTTAGAATTATAAATTTTTAAATTTTTTATTAATTTAAATTTTTAACCCATATAATTCGATAATCCGAGTAAGTAGTCCGACTAATACTTTGGTTAACTTTACTTGAATTGCTATATTAGTTAGGTTGATTAGGTTTTAATTTTTTGACCCTAATATTCATCGACACGAAGGTAAAAATCACCAACCCAAAAATCTAACTCATGAACACCTCTAATTGCTTTGGTGATCATTAATTAGCTTGAAAATAAGAGACAACATGCAAGTCATTTTTTGGATTCATTTTCTCTATGCAATTTGTCCGTATATAAATCAGTTTTTTTTTTTTTTTTTTTTGGAGGGGGGAAGGAAATTATTGGGAGGGATTTCACATATGTTATCCCTTTCTCAAGAATTAATTAGGTTAAACCACCGGTATATATATCAGCGATTTATTGTGGCATTTAAATATCGTCCATCAAACAAAAAATTAAAAACAGCGAGAGTCGAATATAAAATACAAAATTTAGACTTGATTTGAGAAATTATTACATTTGAGTAAACTCACCAACTTGATCCAATTTTATAGAGTAAATAAACAAAAAACATGAAATTATAAACCATAATGCATTCATAAATTTTTATTTTAAATTGAAATAACTACTTGGCATGTATAATACTTATTTCCGAATCAATGACATTCATGTGGAGTAAATCACTCACTCCTCATAAATAATGCTCCCTATTTTGGAAAATTCTTGTATGGCCGTACACCTTATGGTTCATATTTATCCACATTCTTCAAATTCTTTTAAAAAATTAAAAATTATAATACTTCATCCACAAGTTGGAGGATGTGGATAAATATGAATCACAAGGTATACAATGAGGCCATACATAGCTTGATCTATACAAGAATTTTTCTCCTATTTTTCAAAAAGAGGACTTCCCACTTTATATGTAAGGCCCTCATTGGTCCAACTGTAACTGTTAGACATGCTATAAATTGTTTCAATCCAAGATAAAAACTTCTCATATCCATTCATTATAATATTTTTTTGGTTTTTTGGTTGGGTAAGAACATGAATTGACTTAAAAAACAACTTAAACGTGGTTTATAGTCATCCAACGAAATGAAATTCCTCTAAAATCATTATAACAATGAGTTTAAATTTCACAGACGTGACAGTGGGTCAGGTCGATGAGTTTAAATTTCACAGAGGTGGCAGTGGGTCAGGCAAACCTGTCGATCGGGTCCACCCGACTCGTTAAATACTGTAGCAACCTGGTCCTAGCCTAGGACCGGGAGTAGGGTCAGGCCTAGGCCAGAGAGTTCCAGCCTGTGACTCAGCCCGGCCTGGTCGTAGATTGAATCGTGACTGGCCCACGGTCAACGGTTTGGCCTGTCAACAGGCAATATAATTTTAGTTGAATCATGATCGACCCGACGAGTTAACTGTTGGGCCCACGGGCCACTCGTTGGAAATTGCTTTTTTTTTTTAATTTTTTCTTTTATAAAGCTATTAATTTTTTTTCTCTTATAACTTGTAATGATTTGGAGGTAAGGTTCAATGCCCCCTCCTTTACCTTTTTTTTATAACATTAATATACATTGTAGGGGTCTATGCCAAACACCCTACTGGGGATATTTATCCTGACCCGCTGACCCGAAAAATTCACTGAATTGAACCAAACCAAAAGAGGGTACGAACTATATTCTAAAAGCGGGTCGGGTCACTCAGGTTGAGGGTCGGGTAGCGGGTCACATTTTTGTGACCCGCCGGGTACCCGACCGAGTCCATTTCAGGGGTAATTTTGTAAATTCAATTAATGAGGTGCCATTAGAAGTAAATACTTACTAAATTTATTGGTAGCCTCTCATATCTTTGTTTTCAGTTCTTTGGCTTTCCTTCCTCTTTTGCCTCAATCATCTCTTCCCTTCTTGAGTTGATACTATGGCTTCCTCGCATCCTCATTCTCACACTCGCATCTATTGAAATGCATTTTGCGATTTAATAATTGTTGCTACTTGTTAGTTTGTTTCTATTGGGATGTAATATTGGGATATATTTCGTAACTTAGATTTAATTGTTGTTGACTTAACTATAAAATTAACTCAATTAACTATTATTATTTAAATTTTTATGTCTTGTTACTAGTGAGGGTCGGATACTTTTTTTAGCTCATGGACCGGGTACCCCGTCCATGAATACCCCTACCCCTCACCATCTGAAGGTGGTTTTTTTCCTATTTAAATATTTTTACTATATGATTAACAAATAATAAGTTATAATAATAAGTATTGACTTATACAACTAAAAAATAACTTGGTCAAATAAGTATTAATTTAGAATAATAAAGTACTAATAACTAGTTTCGAACTTTGGTCTTTGAATATTAATTAAGAACTTTATTTTCGAATAATAAGTATTAGTTTGGATTTTGAACTTTAATTATTATTAAGAATCTGTCTCTACTTGGTCTAATATATAATTACCAATTTGGATTAATAAAGTACTATTAACTAGTGACAATTAATAAGTTATAATTTAATAAATTACTAATGAATGTTAAGTAAATGATTTTAAATTAATAAGTTATTAATTTTCAAATAATAATTAATAAGTAATAATTTTTAAAATTGTATAAACTATTAACAAGTAAAAATTTAAATTTCTAGCCCGTGGGCCAGCTCGTATACCAATCTGCCCTGGCCCACCCCAACTAAGCAGGGGGCTAGCCCTAGGGGCCGGTTACAGGCCACCCCTTCTGTCCTTTGGCCCAGCCCGGTAACCTGCTGCTACCTGGGTTTAAACCAACAGGCTTCTGGCCCGCCACCTCTATTTGACATGGTGTAAAAGAATATAGCCATAGAGATTTTGAAAATTTAAGGTTTTGATTTTAAATATTGTTGTTTATACATATTTTGGTTATGAATTAATTCGCGGAATATTGAGAGTGAATTTTTTCTAATTCGTAGATAGGGTGGGGGGTTGATGGGGGATGGTTGGAGCTTCTAATAACTGCAACTCTACGTTTAGTACTGTAAGGCCTTATTGGAGAGTTGGTAAGAAAACAACAGAAAAATTCAGAAGTTTGCAAATAAATTTTTGCATGAATTTAGGTTCACTGGGTACGTAATACTGTTTGGACGTTTAATCTTTTTATTAGCGCAGTGGGTGTTGGTAAATATTTATAAGAATTTGTTTTTCCATTAATCTTTTTATTTATTTTCATCGCTATTGTTTCTTTTCACTCCATATCATTTTATTAAAACGAATCATTAGATCTTAATTAAAAATGTTGCATTCATTTTCCCCACCCAATTTTAAATCTGGACTGGTGTGGGGATATATGATACCGTCCAAAATGTCCTAAATCATAATTTGAATGGTTATGCTAAATTCTTATGCAATTATTTGCTGATAGTGCCTACTGATTCATCAATTTGTCACCATCAATGTGGGTGGCAAAATCTCATATACTATATCAATTTTCAATATGCTTTTCCCATGCTGGCATATATTTTTATTCCTTTTATGATGGTGAATATTATTTATTATATTTTTCAATAATTTTTTTATTTTATATATATTTTACTAAAAAAAAATTACTATAGTATTTATTCAGATAATATTTTAAGATTAATAATTGTTCAAACGGAGTTAAAAAATAAATAAAAAATCGCCGACTAGAATTCTAATTAGAATTCACCTATGTTTATTATTTTAACATTACAGTGCCGGTAATACTGTCACTATTTATTAGAAGGCTAGATTGGCACTCAGCACATGTGCCTCTAATTTTGTCTAATGTATGATGGATTAACTAATTAGATTTCTTTTTTTTCTTTTTTCTTTTTTTTTCTCTTTTTTTTGGTAAATAACTAATTAGAGTTCAAGATTAAGTAATTGAATCTTTACTCGTATCGTACGGATCAATGTGTTTCGCATTGGGGTGGAATTAATGTGCCAACATGTCTGATCCCACAAGAGAAATTTAGGTTGTCTTTTTTAATTAGTAAGGCATCTTTACTCATACGGGTCAACATGTTTTCGCATTGGTGTGGAATTAATGCGCCAACATTTTCGGGCACCTCTTTTCCAAATTTTATAACACCCAGAAATTAAGAAAACGTTTATTACAGGAAGATCTTAACAAATGATATGTTATGTGATATTTCTAAACTAATGAGATTTTAACATTTTAAAGTAATGATCCACTAATTCATTTTATATTTAAACCCATCACTTTAAATAGTAAAATCTCATTAATTTAGAGATATCACTTAGCATGCCACTTAACAGGACAACAGAATTTTCCATAATTATATACCTTCTTTACATCTCTCATGAATGATTTGTGATCATGGAGGCATGGTATCCTTTTATGATGAGAAAAGGAATTCCAAAGCCTCGAAGATATTAGTATATGTCTTAAAGTCAATTTATTTTAGAAATAAATTAATTTTTTATATTTATGTATATTTTTTAATATGGTATTTTATCTATTTGATATGATAAAATTATATAACAATTATACCATATTTTCGAAAAAATATACATACGAGGAAAAATCATAACTATTTATAAAGATGTGATTCTCTATGTAGTTATATTTATTCATAAATATCCCTAATATAGTGTTTGACACACGAAGATTAGCATATAATTGTATGTAGATGCTTATTGAGAATAAGTATATCTGATTGACCCGTTAAGAGTATTCCACACAAATTATTAATAGAGTGCCAGTGGATTAATCTCTTTGTGATAGTAGTGTAATGATTCTTAGACTTGAGATTAAAAGTTTTTCTTGATTATGGATTGCTATATTTTGACTGTGTTAGTTGTTATTCTTAATGAGTCACACATGCTTTAGAGTTTCGGTATAGTGTAAATCATGAAAAGATAAAATATGACTAATATAGGATTCACCACTCCTTATAATGGGAGAGTATATCTCAGTATGGTCATTTCTTGAAATGCTATTTGGAAATCTTTGCGCAAAGTGGAAATAGAATTAATAGTGTCGTAAGTTCTATTTCACTAAATGAATTATATTTTGAAAAGAAGTAAAAATTGATTAATTCAATAAGAGTTGGCATTATATCTGTATACTTGAATTAATCGGGATATAGTATGGTGAAAGGATAATAATTATACAGTAACAAAATCACGAACAGGTGAAGTCGAGCCACTTTGACATATCTTAACACTTGGGTAGTCATGATCGTTTGTTAGAAGTCAATCTTGCTTTATAAGTGTAAATTAATTAATTAGTAAATCAATGATAAATGAAAGTTGTTTAATTTATTTAATCCTGATTAATTTAGGATTATCATATATACTTATTTCCAACGTGATTGAGAAACTAAAAGATATCACACATTAAGATAACTAATTAGGGATTAAATTGATTATTTGATAAGTATAAGATACTTATAAGTTAATTTATGAAATAAATTAATTTTTGGGATTCAATTATAATAAGATATAAATTTTAAGAGTTAATACACAATATATTTCCTATAGCTATGTGCATATATATATAGATTTAAATTATATAAGGTGTAAAATGTATATATACTAACAGCTATAGCTCAGGCTACAGGAAAAAGAAAAGAAAATTCACTTTTTAATCCTTGAAATAACGTGAGAAGAAATAAAGAAAGAAAATTGTAGAGTTAGCACTCTGTGACTTGGGTGAATCAATCATTTGAAGATTCTTGAATTAATTGTCCGTGTAGATATCATTAGTAGCCGGGTGTTTGTGCAGCTTGTGGATCGATATTCCAAACAAATTAGAGATTTTACTGCGATTTTAAGTATAATCTCTATACTTTTCTTGTAGTACGCATAAATTAATCAAGGTGATCCGTGTTAGGAAGTAAAAATTTTAAATTTCGCTGATTTATTTATTTATTTATTTACTTTCTTACAGTGGTAGAGCCACTCTTGATTAATTTAGGATGTAGATATAAATAGTTGTCAAAGATATTAAATTGTTCAAATTATATGAATTTTTTATTTTTATATCTAAAATATTGGTGGAAAAAAAACATTTTCAGCAGCGATGATGTTACATCAGCAGCAATGATGTCATAAGATGACGCTAGTGATGACGCAATCAGTTGACGTCAGCGATGACACTAGTGATGACATCATTAGATGAGGTCAACAGGTGACGTCAATAGTGACGTCACCCAAAAAATTTTAAAAAATAAAATATTAGCTTAGTATCAGGTCATCTAATTCTTTTGTCACTTTTAGTGATTCTTTGATTTTTGTCACCAAAAGTACTTAAATAAGTTAAGTTACTTTTCCTTCATTGCCCTTTAAAAAAAGTTTAAAAAAAGAGCGCTAGGGAAATGGAGAGAGAGAAAGTTGTAGAAGTGCTTATAGATCTCATGAAATAAGGCAGAATTTAGAACAACACTTTCCAGTGAAACTTATTTTATATTTTCATTTAAAATGTTTTCTAATTTTGGTTTTTGAAACCAATAATTAATTTTTAACAATTGCTATTTAAAACTAATTAATAATAGTTAGAAACTCTCTTTATTTTAATTTGATTAAAATTTAGAAAGTATAGATATACTTTTGAAAATATTTATTTAATTCTAATGATATTAGAATTATAAAAATTTGTTTAAATTTTAGAAATTTATTAATTTTCAATGATATTGAAATTTAATAAATATTCAAAACTTTATTAAAATTTTGAATTAATGGATGCATGAACCTGAAACACAAAAAATGGACGCATGAACCTGAAACACAAATTGACATATGGTTTTAGATAAAGTCCATTGTGAAGTAATTAAACAAAAATTTCAATATTAATTACCATATATATTTTTGTTTGTTAAAGAAAATAAGAATATAATATATTGTTATCTCACAGATATGTATATTCAGTAATTTCTATCTTTAAATTTCTTCCCCTAAATTTTAAAAACTTTCCAATAGAAACTAAAAACTCATATAAAAGAGCTCACTCTCTCTCTTAAAAAATTAAAACTCATCCAACATTGGAAAAATTCTTACTCAAGAGGAAAAATTCTTTGCCACAGTCACAAGATAGGTTGAAAAATAGATGGGTAATTTCGATCCCTCCATTTTCAATCCATCTAACAATCTAGCTACTCATTCCTATTGTTGAGTGAGTAGGCAAATTAAACTTACTCCTAGTGATGAAGCCACGTTAAGGGAGGAGAGGACAATTGCCCCACCTCAACTTTGGAAAATTACAAAATGACATGAATAAATTTTAAGAATTTTAAATTTAATCCTATAATTGCATCCCTTAAAATTTGTCGACTTTTTCTTTTTCTTTACATTTGACCCTAAAGATTTGAAATCCTAAATAATACAACTAAAGATAATGGCATATTAAAAATAATAGATAAGTGTTACTTGAAACCATAAGAATTTAATTAAATTAGACATAAAGTTTTCACTAACTTATTTATTTATTTATTTACGCTAAAGTGTGGTATAATTTAAAATGACCTAAAATATATTTATATAAAATCTAAAATAGAAGAGAAACATTATTTTTTGAGAATTATAGTTCTAATACCCAAAAATACTAATCAAATTTCTAAAGACAGTCTAAAAAAAATGAAATTTGTACAAAAGTAATTATAAAAAAGATCAAAAAAATATTAACTTAATAGCTTAGGCTTTAGTGTGTTTAATATTTTGCCATTTTGGAGTTTATTTTACGATTTTTTTTAAATTTTTCTCTTTATTTAAATTATTTTTTATTTTAAAATTTAAAAAATCACCAAAATCAGTTGAACTGATTTTTTACTGGTTCTATCCATTTTTTTATATAGACTGGACATATAGATAGACTGGATTGGTGGCTCTTCCGGTTTGTGGTTGAACCGGGCTGTCCAGTCCGGTTTTCAAGACATTGGTTCAGACCATTATGCTACCAATGTAATTCCAATTTTCCCATTTTAATCCCTCTAAAAACAATAAAATGTTCACATTTTTTTAGTTTGAATTATTCAAGTGATTTAAAGTAAGATACCTAGATTAATTAATTAAGATACAATCTAATTCGATCATTTCTCTTTAAAGAAATTCGAGATAGATAGCGGAAATATATTACAACCTAAAGCTCACATATATTTTTCTTTGTACAATTTTGCTGCCTTCCCATGAGCAACAAGTTGGTTGTGCCCTAAAATGAATGTATATTTGAATGGATCTTGAAATGAAATCTTCTCAGATGGTACTGAATGAGCAGAATACTCAAGGGATTGTATTTTCAATGATTTTAATTACAAGGGATAGTTTTTGAATGAAAAATTGAAATGAGAATCGACTTGGTGGAAAGATGGAAGAACCACCATCTTCTAATTCTGTCGTAGGTGATGGATAACTAAAACAAAGCAACTTGCCTTCCACGGTTCCAAGACCTGGTGCTAGAAAGTTGTACACATAACCCCCATAGGCAAAAGCTCCATGGCTCATTTATGGTGATCCAATATTTTACCTGTTTGTGAAATTCTTGGAAGCAAATATCTGCATAATCATTATCATAGAATGATTCCTATAGTGTTCAACCAAACGCCATCTATAGGTATCATTAACTTTGATTCCCATTCCCCCTCTCATACCCATAAACAACAAACACATCCTAGTACACTATTGTAGTGTATGTAATTTAAATCCTATCTTGTTCAGAAACTCTTGAGAAAGTGATGAAGTACATAGTCCTTTCAATAATGCCACTAGTACTGGTATGCTTTCCAAGTGCTGTAATAATGGTTCACATCTACGTACTTCTATACACAAATTTAAGGCATTTACGAGAAACTCACAACCAAATAAAGTACCCACTCTCAAAATGATTCTTTTAAAAAAAAAAAAAAAAATCAATCATTTCTTATCCACATTCTAATTCTGTCATTACTAAATATTTAAACTGACAAAATCAATTGTTTTCTAAGTATGTCATACCATAAAATTGAATACCGAAAAAATTGTACCGCGAATTAGGGAAGGGAAACGGAAAATATTTAGGTAGATTCAGTTTT
Source organism: Cinchona pubescens (assembly GCA_025175665.1). Classification (NCBI taxonomy): domain Eukaryota; kingdom Viridiplantae; phylum Streptophyta; class Magnoliopsida; order Gentianales; family Rubiaceae; genus Cinchona; species Cinchona pubescens. The sequence goes on from JANKKI010000250.1 coordinate 686,539, forward strand.
GAATCATACCTGTAAATCTTGTAGTCAAAATTACATGTTATAAAATCTTACTTGCGTCAACTAATGTCATTTATTTTATAAGATTTAATCAACTTTAATCACAAAATGTACAAGTGGGACCGTAAACCGGATCTACCTAGTATTTTTTGGGAGAGACAGTAGATGCCCCACGGCCTCCGATGTCCCTTGTATCAAAGTGCAATTTTTTTTTGAATATTTAAAAAAATAGAATAGTTTTAATATTTTGCCCTCAATGAAAAGTAAAATATAGTATGAATTAGCACAAATAATTTTCACTCCAGGCAATCTATAATCATGGCTGCTTGACAGGAAACTTTGGTTATAAATTAAAAACAATCTAACTAGAGTTATAGTATTTTAGTAATTAATTATAAGTTACTTTGATTAAATGACATCACAAATGTACAATAGAACACAAAGTAAAGTTGGAATTTGTTTTTCACTCTCTTCTATAAATTAATAATTACAACATCAAGAATATATCAGTTCTAAAGTTTAGTTTGGTAATTACCGCTGTCAAAAGAATACATATGGAGAGAGAGAAAAATATTCATAATAAATAATATATATCAAATTCCAATACTAATTTCTTTTAAATTGGAAGTTCTATATGAATTTTTAACTTTGTTTAAATTACCGATCATCCTTACTTGGCTTTTACCATTTTTAAGAAATTAAAAATCTAACATTGTGTTTGGGTGGGTGGATTTGATTTGAAGGAAGGATTTGAAATGCATAAATTTGAATTGGGTAAATTTGAAATGACATGAGATTTGGGTGAATTTCAAATCTACTCATTTAACCATCAAAATCACACTCCCATTTGTTAGCAGATTTTAAATTCATAACTAAATCAATTACCTTAGTTGGATAACTTATTATAGATTAAAATTTCAAATCGAATACACTCAAATCCGTCCATCCAAATACAATATAAAGGAATTTATATAGCTAGAAAATGAAAAATTAGAATGGGAAAATAAAATATAAGAACTATGAAAATGTCCTTAATGCATATAAATTTTGTCCTACTAAACAAATTTTCTAGTTTCGCCCTTGCGGCCACTATAAATTATTGGGGAGTGAAAAATATTACAAGAAACAATTGAAATGAAAAACAACTTTGAAAACTTTCAAAAACAATAGAATTTTAGAATGTCCAACAAAAATATTTTTAAAGTTTAATTTCCTACCTTTTCATGATTCATAAGGAGATATTCCATATTTCTTATAAGATATTCTATTATGTAAATAACAAACCGTTAATAATGCTTTATCCCAAAAGTTCATTGGCAACTTGGTATTTAGAAACATGGCACATTTGCAGTTTTGTCCTAATTTTTTTTTGTCAACCAAACCATTTTGTTGTGGGATATAGGATGTACTTATTTGATGTAAATACCGTTTTCTTCATAATAACAAGAGAACTCTTTGCAGAAATATTCAACTCCTCTATCATTTCTTAAACATTTGATTTTCTTTCTAAATTTGTTTTTTACTTTAATTTTATAGATTTTAAACTTTTCAAATGTTTGATCTTTAATTTTCATCAAATAAACTTATGTAAATCTAGACTTGTCATATATGAATATAATCTTATGAAATATTTATTTCCGTCTCTTGTTAACCTATCATTCAATTCACAAATATCAAAATGAATAATCTATCTCTTTTTGTATTGACAAATGATTTCTTAGTCATTTTTGCTTGGATATATATATATTTCACATTTATCACATACATTTTAATCATAAAAAATTAAACCATGTTGAGACATAAATTTTAAAGTCCTAACATTAATTAAGTAAAGTAGCATATGTTTCTGAAAATGTATTAATGAGCTATGAAGATGGTTAACTTAAAGATTGTGAACTCGTCCGCAACAAATTTCTCAGAATTTCTATTTAAATGCATGGACAAAGCCCTTTATAATATACCAAGTAAAGTTTTTATGTTTTTGATAATTTTGTTTCTTCTCTCTGTCTGATTTCAACTCTAACGATTGATAAAAATTTGTCTTGGATTTCTCCTTTACATATAGGCAAGCAAATGTGTATGCATGGTGTGAAAAAACGAACAAAGCCTCTACGTCCCATAGAAATATGAAAATGAAGATGATGGTGGTGCTGATATTGGTGAGGAGAAAGAGGGTGATGAAGACGAGTAACTTTTACATATGATTGGATACTAATTAATAAACTTTGTTAATTTATTTAATTACTTATGTTTTGTTACTTTTACTTTTGTTGTTGAAATTTGGTTTTATAATACATTTCATTTTTTAGTGTTTGATTTGTAGTTATTGGACACATTTGAATGTAATTGCATATTTGGTGGTTATTCCCAAGATTTGGAATTTAATAATAATACATTTTTTATTCTTTTAGAAAAAATTAGTAAATTAGTGATGGATTTTTCTGTCTGTAATATTTTTAACTTTTTAAAAAAATATTTTAGCAACGAATTTTTTCATCACCAATATATTTATTTTTGAATTATTTTCTTCGCTAGCGACAAATTTTTCCATTGCTAAAATTAGCGACGGAAAAATCTATTGCTATATTGTATTTCACGCTGGCTAAGAACTAATATTTGTAACAAATTTAGTGATATCGATGGAAAATTAGCCACAAAAAATCCGTTGATAAATCCATTACCATACTTTACAAACGAGGTATATTCCAATGTGATATTTCTGTCGAAAAATCCACCATTAAATGGTTTAGCAATAGATTTTGGACAATATTTTGTCGCTAAATCTATCGATAAATCCTGTTTTTCTAGTAGTAATAACTAGGCCATAAAGAAAGATATTCAACAAAGTAGTTAGAAATATTATTATTATTTATTTATTTATTTATTTATTTTTTTGTACACAACTTAATTATTCCATTACAAGAATGACTATTTCCATCAAATATCCATTCTTTGTCAAGATTAACTTCTCAGCCTCTATACCACTTTTCATTCCCTTTTTACAAATAAAGTAGCATAATTAAACAAGATTTCTATTGAGTTTAGGTGCAAAGAAAATATTAACTAATGTCAATTTCTTTCTAGAAGTGAATAAAAGGTCTATTGTTCCTTTTCCAAGAATCTTTGCTTTATCATTGTTAGAAACATAACAATATATTGATCTTTTAAACATATTCAAAATATTTGAATTGGCATTATCATAGCAAATATGAACAGTCATGTCTGAATCATACCACTAATCAATAATTTTATTGTTGGATATCATGTTTGATTCTGATACCATGCTTGAATACAAATCAGACATCACGACACCTTGATTCCCATCTTCTTTTTCAAGTATATTTGCTTGCAACTTATTAACTTGAGTCATTATGGATTTATGAGAAAAAACTAATTTAGTCCTTTATTTTTGGAGTATCGACCAATTAGGTTCCTTATCTATCATAGTAAACTAATTTGGTCCCTTATCTTTAAAAAAATTAACTAATTTAAGACTTATGATGGAAATCATAGACAAGTTTATAGACCAAACCGTGTGACAATCACGTGACCGTTAATTTGATGTAGATGTATTGTCGATCATTTCATTAGTTTGTCCATAATTTTTCATCATAAGTCTTAAATTAGTTATCAAATTGGTCTTTTTGAGTAATTAATGTGATAAATAAGAGATCAATTTATCGATACTCTAAAGATAAATGACTAAATTGGTCTTTTTTTTTCATGGATTTATTGTCCATATAAAATAATCTATGTATTTTAAAGAAACAAATTTATCTATACCTTATTTCTCACTTATGTATTTGAACTTTAACGCCTTACACAAGTTTCCTTATTCTTTATGATTGTAGAAAAAATCACAACAATAGTTTGAGAGGTTTTTCTTGATGCATCCTCTATAATGTACATGGTCTTAATCTTCCCATTTATATGGAGAACCATCATTCTTCTTGCATAAAATATTATTATTCTTCTCCTTCTTCACTTGTTTTAAGGTAAAATGATTATTGTTTTCCATTTCACAAGAAAGTAAAATAACACTTTAAGATTGTTGGAAAAAAATTACTGGAAATAATAAAAATGAAAAACAGCTTCAAAAACTTTGATGTAAGTGATCTTTGTCCTTAAAGTGTTATTTTCCTCCTATAAAAAATTGTTAAAATAGAAAGGTTTCAGGCAAATAAAACTTTCAAGAATCACCAATGCCACAATAAAAGCACTTTCTCAACAACAAGAGTGTTCTCTCCTTGATTACTCAAAAACAAGTACGAGACTAAGAATAAGAAGAAGATTAAAATCTCATTTTTGTATTGTATCTTGTGCCTTTAATGGGGTTTCATATTTATGGGCACATTAAACTCTTCACCAAAGATTGTTTCAATTGATTGGCAACCCCAATAAATTAAGTTACAACCCTTAAGATGAATAGATAATGCTTTTCAGTCATAATTCAAATAAAGAGGTACAATCTTTTCATTCGAATTTACACTAATTCATCATAAGAGAGGTTATATACATTCAAAATCAGATTTTTAATACTTAATTACATATTAATAATTTTCAAAGAAGTACCAAATTAGTTTTATAAATTACCATTGAAAAAGTTACATCCTTTGATTTGAAATTTTACCAGCCTAGCAGTTCCAACCTAGTTCAAATGGTTCAAGAGTAGAGACAGAATCAATGCGTCTGATTTTAAGTTATATATACTTTCTGACTATAGTTCGAATACAATTGCATATAGAATCGGACGTCCAAACAAGAAATAGCCTTCAGGCTTTAGTTGTTACCGCAACATACGGTTAAGGCTGCCCACTTAGAAAAAATATAGCTAATTAAAGGATAGAAAAAATAGTGACTGGTTGTAATTTTTTATCCACATGTCATGTTTATTATTGGTGGTATTATATTGATAATAAAAAATTTAGCTGAGGGACTTATTCCCTCTTTTCCTTTTCTCATTCCTGATTGTTAGCCATATAGTTTTTAGATATTGGTAAGGTCATTTTATGAAGAAACTTTATGGTTGTCACATAAAATTATCATCTAGTTGAGTGAAAATTTGAATTTGTTATTTATTTAGATGTAGCCTATAATGCTACTCTAACACTCAACAATTCATAAAACCTCTTTTTTTTTTTTTTTCTTTGTTAATTTAAGACATTCTAATCACCAATAAGCTAAAAAAAACACTCCATCAACACAATTTCTTTTGATTGATTACGAAAGTTATTGCAAGATTTGCAAGGATATAAAATTTTAGTGGACTGCTCTTTATTAGAATATGCAAATTTTAAAAACCCCTGAACACCTAATGCATATCGCTCGTCCCTCCTGTTGTCAATTGTCATCCAACTCTTGTCCATATCTTAAATATGATTTTCATAAAAATTAGACAACTTACTTAAAATCAACCACTAAATATGCAGTATCAGCCACTAAACTAATTAAAAAACTTATTTTCATTCCAACACTTCGAAACAGAAACCAATTTTTGTATAAATTCAATAACTTCAAAATTAATGAAGTCAAACATTCAATAACCAATAAAGACAAAAAATGGCACTTTCACATATTGATGAAAAATCATCACTAAAACATGTTTACATCTTTCCATGGACATCTTCATAATATAACACAAAAAAACTTAACTAAATTCCTATCATCAACTCATGTTTTGTAGTAAAATAATGGCAATTACTTGCTAAAAATTTGGTATAATTATAAAGGTACTAAATAGCACTTACAATGTTATTTTGTGTAGAAGTTACTTGTCACGAATTCACAAGGTCTAGCAGACACAAAGAGTTCCTCCAATAATGGGCATCATTATCTGTAATTAGTAAATATTCACCAGGAGGTTCAGGAAATATAATACCACAACACTTGCTAGAAAATAAACACTTACTTAAAATCAACCAATAAAATACTTATTGTTATCTTTCTTAGAAAGTATCAAATTAACAAGTCAAAAAAGAAACACATTATTTTTAGATTAAACTGGGAACTTGCAATTATTTTAAATTAATAGTTATTACTCAAATTAGAACATGTTGTTAAATAATGATTTAGTAACAAATTAATTAACAAACCAAAAAGAATTATGAAAATCATTCTAACATTAGTATAATTTATAATGCACCAGTGGGATCATTTTCTGATGTAACCCATCTATGTTCCTTGCATATTTCGCAACTAGCGTTACATCTACCCCCAATATAAAGTACAGTCATTCGGACAAGCATCATATTTTTCGTAACCAAGTCCTAATTCTTTCATCAACTTCTCTGCTTCATAATAAGATTTAGGCAAATTAACCATGGCTTCGGTAAATGCTTCTCTCAACAAATCAAGAAACATATCAAAAGTTTTATTGCTCAATTTGCCTAGGCATTTGATATGAAGCAAATGAATAATGAAAGAAAGTTTGGAAAAGCTTTTACACCCTGGATAGTGCTCTTGTTGAGAATCATCAATTAATTTGTAAAATTTTTCAACTTCTGCATTAGGTCGATCCCTGTCAAATTCTGTTCTACCACCCAAAGTAGAATCATGTTGAGGAACTCCTAATGCATCATGAACTAGATTATGCATGTTATCAGGAACACCAAATACATCATGTGAAACATCATTAGAACTAGATGTCGATTGAGCTGATTATAAAAATTCTCCATGAGCTACCCATTGTGTGTATCCCTTAAGAAATCCATAGAGACTTTCAAATAAGTTTTGGCTTCTTTTCAAGACACAGCTACTCCACACTTGCACTCTGAACATGGACATGCAATCATTCCATTTACACTTGAATGCTTAAATGCATAATCTAAAAATGCTTTTAAACCTTTTCCGAATTCATCACTTCGCCTATCTTTTTGCATCCAACTCTTATCCATATGTTATTATGAGTATTAGATATTTATTGAGCAAACTCTATCAGGAAGCAGAATAAATCAATATGTACCTGACAAAATAAATTATAACATACAAGCAAATAGTAAGGAAGATGTATTCACAAAACATTTATATATAAATCATTATTTTGACAAAAGGACCTCGTGCATTTCTTAGACAAGACTTATAAAATCAATCAAAAAAAGAAATTAAATAAGCCAAAAACTAGTTTCCATATAAGAAAAAGAAATTCAATAGCAACTAATTACTCATATAACCACAAATATCCTATGAACAATTTTACTCCTAAAAACTAGCTTTAAACATGTCAAATAAATGTATTCAATTATATAAGTAAATCCACAGGCTAACAAAAAAAATAGTATAAGAATATAGTAAAAAGTAATTTCACTAAAAAAAAAAATTTAATCCTAGGTTTGAGAATAATATATCTTGAGCTTTGAAGAATCTTTCAAATTAGATTTGTAGTCAAATTAACCATGATACAAAAAACAACATTGAATCTCTCTAAGAGTATTAATATGCATTCCAATTCCAAATCACTACAAAACAAAATTCTCATTTGTTTACTAATCACTCTCTCAGCTTTTATTAACTTCTTCTGCCGCATAATACGTGCCTCGATTTCTCTACTCTCCCCCTTTCCCCTTCTCAAATATAAAAATAAAAACTCATATAATAAATATACATGAATAAATTATAGTCCACTTAGTGGTGTTAAATGACCACTTTGAGAACAAAAATTGAAAATTTGATATAGTCAGATGAAATTGTGTTTAAGAAATGAGCTAAATATTAAAAATTTGTGTGTAAAACGAAGATTGATTTGATTGATTATTCTAATCTTTTAAGATATGATTATTCAGCTACAACTTTAAAAAAAAAAAATTAAACTCATTTTTAGAAACATTTTTCAAACTAAGCCTCATTGTAGATGATAAGTACTTAGTTCCGATTTTTCACTTCATTGGCGGTGGTTTAATAAATAAAGGTACTAATTCTATTTTATACCCCTCAACTTATACCAATAATCACTTTGCATACCAAATTTAGTTTTTGACACTATGCACCCTAACTCTCAAAGTAGTTCAAATTTAGCCCCCTTTTTTTGACCCTGTCAATAAAGTTAACAGAATATTTGTTTTTGCATACAAAAATATTATTGTACATCCTACTGAATATGTCATATATATAAAAATTTCCATTAATTTTTTAGGCAGTGTTAAAAAATTATGTGAAGTGAGATGAACTTGAGAGTTTGAGGTGTAAAGTGCTCAAAACTAAAGTTTGATGTGTAAAGTGAGAATTATATATAATTAAGGGATATAAAATAGGAATTATTTAAATTAGTCCAAAATAAAGTGGAGATTGAAGGAAGCAACAGCCAACAAAGTCCGAACAACTACCACAAATATATACTACAGTGTATACAGTATGGGACTAAAGCTCTCTGTTCCACTATGATCAATTAGGCCTTGGTATTATTTTAAAGAAACCATCTATGCTGGTCAACCATTACAAATGACCAAAGACAGTGTATTCATCATATTCCACTTTGCTGTAATTAGTCTAATACTAATTCATGCGTAATTAATTATATAGTATTACCAACGGCAGCTATCAAAATGATTATTTTTCTTCTGAATACATGCATGCATCTCACTTTCCAATTTATAGAACAACCAAACTGGTTCCTTTAGTAGCCAAAAATAACATACTTAAGCACAAAGAAAGGACCAAAAAATCAAACCTAACGGCCTACAACACAAAAAACTAAACCAACAAGGCTTTTACTCGCAAAGAATGAAACAAAAAACAATATGTGAAGTTGATCAGATAACTGAAACAACCAAATATCTAGTTGATGGATCATTTAGAATTATGATTATACACATCTAGATGTGTATAAGAGACATCTTGAAAAAAAAAAAAAAGAAGCAAAATTTCATCTTTCTTGCCCATAATGCTTCTCCTGTGCAATGTGAATGTTCCACAAAGGATATTTAGCAAATTCCAGCACTAAAAAGAAAAAAAAATGAAATTATAAACCATAATGCATTCATAAAGTTTTATTTTAAGTTGGAGTAATTACTTAGTATGTGTAGTACTTATTGTTATGTTTTGGACATTCACATACATATTAATTGTGTAATATATGCTATCATAATTAATTGGCCCATAGATATGATCACATGAATATAAAGTGATCTATTATAGTTTAAGATAAATGGGTCTAAGTCATCTAATATGGGCTTTTATGTGTAGATACCCTAAAATTTTATTTCCTATTTTATGATGGACAAAACCTAAGGGAATAAGGAAAGTATATATATATATAGGTTATGGCTCCCAAATTCTATGTGTTGTGTTACTTTTTTTGACATCCCATCATTAGAAAAGTGAGAACCCTATTCTCTAAAATACATGCATAGTAATTTGGAATATCAATAACTACAATATTCAAAAATCAAATCCTTAGGCTCAAGAACCACATCCAGATATTCAAGAATCACATCAATTCTTATGGATTTAGGTACGCTTTCGCATATAGTATTTAATTTATATTCTTGATGATTAAACATGAAGGATCTGGATTATGATAACGTTGGTTATCATGATATTAAAGTTAATTTGGTATTACAACAAGTGGTATTAGAGAATCTTCATGTTGAATAATTGAGAAATCAGTTTTTCATTGGTAATAATTAATTGATTTATTATGTGATTTTATATGGATTTAGTTCTTAAATTCATCAAATTTTTATGTGATTTAATTTGTTGTATTTAAGAATAATTGTGGTTATGAATTCAAATTTAAGGTTTTGGGTCCAATAATTTTTATATTTATTTGGATTAAATTATTAGATTCAAAATTTTGGTTTTAATTTTTTTTTCCTTTTTGAATTTGTTTGGTATAAGAATTCAAAAAAAAAACAAAAAAAAAGTACTTACGGTACGGTTATGAACAGGAATTAAGGATGGATGATTCCTTGTTGGAATCAATTTGGTATTAAAAAAAAAAAAAATCAGAAGGATCGGCCATGAACTAAATGTTCATGGCCATAAGGTTAACCTCACGACAAGTCATGTGTTCATGACTTGTCGTTTACAAATCTTTTTTTTTTATTTTTTTTTAAAATTATTATTATTATTTAAAAAATAATAATAATAATAATAAAATAATTAAATTCAAATTTGGTAAATTAATTAAGAATGTCTAATGTTAACAAAAATATATTGATTAACACAACATGTTATCAAAATAGCCCCTCTTGTGTAGGTCAATTTATTTTGAAATATTGAGATGCTTGTGTATTTGTAATTCATGTGGTTATTTATCGACCCAAAGGTAGGTTAATATTTAGACGAATTATATATACACCTGTGGTAATAAATATGTGACAATTATTTGGTATTCCATGTGAATAATAAGTCAATCCAAAGATAGACTTATTATTTGATAGGATTTATTGTCAATATTTGATTACTACACCAAGAGTACCACTTACAAGTTAATATTTTTGTCCAAAGACTAAATATTAATATTGTTATAGGTATCTTGTGATGGGCCCTTCTATTATTTGAATTTAATTTATTATTTAAGATTTGAAAAGTTATGTGAATATGTTATTTTATTCTATTTTTAGTTAATACATCTGATTCTATGATATCTGCCAATATCAATTTCATCACTATGTTGAATGGAACAAATTTTAAGGAATGGAAAGAGTCTCTTATACACAAACGTGATGATCGTTCTTGGTTGCATGGATCTAGACCTTGCGCTAAGGATTGAACAACCCACTCCTCTTACAGATAATAGGTTCGTAGAAGAAAAAAGAAACTATGAGAAGTGGGATCGTTCAAATCACATGAGTCTTATGATCATGAAACGTGCAATTCCGGAAACATTCAAGGGCAATGTGTTTGAAAAGACAACTGCCAAAGAGTTCCTTATGGAAATTGAAAAGCGTTTTGTAAAAAAAAGTGATAAGGCAGAAACAAGTACGATTCTATCAAACTTGATTTCAATGAGGTATAAAGGAAAAGGAAATATAAGGGAGTACATCCTAGAGATGTCTCATCTTGTTTCAAAACTTAAGACACTAAAGTTAGAGTTGTCTGAGGACTTGCTCGTACATTTGGTTTTGATCTCTTTTCCTGCACAATTCAGTCAATTTAAGGTCAGTTATAACTGTCAAAAGAATAAATGATCTCTAAATGAGCTCATTTCTCATTGTGTGCAAGAAGGAGGAAAGATTGAAGTAAGAAAAGATTGAAAGTGCTCACATGGTAAGTACCTTTAAGGAAAAAAATAAGAAAAGGAAAAAGGATAAAGAAGCTGCGAGTGGTCCACTTCAAAAGAAACAGCAAAAGAAACAAACTGAGGAATTTGGTTATTACTTTTGTAAGAATTCTGGACACCTGAAAAATGACTGTACCAAATATCACGCTTGGTGTGCAAAGAAATGTACACTTCTCGTTTTGGTTTATTCTGAGGTTAATTTAGTTTCAGTACCTAGACACACTTGGTGGATAGATTCTGGTGCTACTACTCACATAAGTGTGTCCATGTAGGGTTTCTTTAATTGCCGAAAGCCGAATGATGTTGAAAGATTCATCTATGTGGGTGATGAAAAACCAGTTAAAATTGAAGCAATACGGACTTTTAGGTTATTATTAAAAACTGGTTATTATTTGGATTTAAAAGAGACATATATTCTATCGTCTTTTAAACGGAATTTGGTTTCTATTTCTGATTTTGGACAAATCCAGTTACTTTTGTTCATTTAAAAATAGTCAATTTAGTCTTTTTTCTAAATTCAAATATTATTGGTTCTGGTTTTTTATCTTCTCATGATAACCTTTATTTAATCGAAACTATTGCTTCATCTAATGAAACCTTGCATATAAGTTCACGTGGTACTAAACGCACATTAATCAATGAGAATTCTGCTTCACTATGGCATAAGCGTTTAGGTCATATATCTAAACAAAGAATTAATCAAGATAAACTCATGACCTCAATTCAAAGATCATTAAACTACTATCACAAAGAGATTAATCCACTGGCACTCTATTAATAATATGTGTAGAATACTTTTAACGGGTCAATCCGATATACTTATTCTCAATAAGCATCCACATACAATTAAGTGCTAATCTTTCCGTGTCAAATATTATATTAGTAATATTTACGAATAAATATAACTACATAAAGAATCACATCATTAGAAATACTTGTGATTTTCCTCGTATGTATCTAATAATATGAATATTTTGCTCGAAAAATTTTATCATATGAAATAGATAAATTGCCATATTATACAATATATATAAATATAAAAGTGTAATTTATTCTTAAAGTAAATTGATTTAAGACATACACTAATATGGTCAAAGCTTTGGAATTCCTTTTCTCATCATAAAAGGATACCATACCTCGATGATCACAAATCATTCATGAGAGATGCAAGAAGGTATAGACTTATAAAAAATTCTATTGTCCTGTTAAGTGGCATGTTAAGTGATTTCTCTAAACTAATGAGATTTCACTATTTAAAATGGTGGGCCTAAATATAAAATAAATTGGGGCCACTACTTTAAAACGTTAAAATCTCATTAATTTGGAGATACCACTTGACATGTCATTTGGTAGAACCTTTTTAGAATAAAGTTTTTCTTAATTTCTGGGTGTTTCAAAATGTTGGCGCATTAATTCCACACCAATGCGAAAACATGTTGACCCGTATGAGTAAAGATGCAAAAAAGACAACCTTTAAAATTTCTCTTGTGGGATCAGACATGTTGGCACATTAATTCCACCCCAATGCGAAACACATTGATCCGTACGAGTAAAGATGCAATTAGTTAATCTTGAACTCTAATTAATTATTACCAAAAAAAAGAAAAGAAAAGAAAAAAAAAACTCTAATTAGTCAATCCATCATACATTAGACAAAATTAGAGGAGGCACATGCGCTGAGTGCCAATTCAGCCTTCTAATAAATGCTAAAATAATAAACATACGGGACTTCTAATTACAACTCCAGTAGGCGTGTTTTTTTTTGTAATTCTGTTTGAACAGTTATTATTTTAAAAAAATTATCTGAATAAATACTATAATAACTTTTTAAATAAAATATATATAAAATAGAAAAACTAAAGTGACAAAAGAATCATCTGTGAGATAATTTTGGGAATTGTACATTAAACGATGGCCTAATACTATGTTAATATTTTATTTTTTAAAATTTTGATTGACGTCACTACGGACGTCGTCTGCTGACAATTGTCATGTGATGATGTCATCACTAGCATTACTGTTGATGTCATTATTGGCATCATCTAATGACGTCATCACTGGAGTCATCTAATGACATCATCGCTTTGACGTCATCACTTAAGTATTTCAGAAATGAAAATAAAAAATTCATATAATTTGAATAATTCAATAATCATGACAACTAAATACATCTATATCATAAATTAATCGAGGGTAACTCCGATACCACTGTAAGAAAGTAAATAAAGCGATAATATAGCGGAATTTAAAATTTTTACTTTCTAACACGAATCATCTTAATTAATTTATGCGTAGTACAAGAAAAATATAGATATTATACTTAAAATCACAATAAAATCTCTAATATATTTGGGATGTCAATCCACAAGTTGCACAAACACCCGACTTCTAATCATATCTACACAGACAAGTAATTCAAAATTTTCACAAGATTGATTTACCCAAATTACAAAGTACTAATTCCGCAATTTTCTTTCTTTATTTCTTCTCACAATGAGTTTTTTGAAGGATTAAAATATGGATTTTCTTTTCTTTTTCCCCGCAGCCTAAGCTATGGCTTTTAGCATAAATATATATATATATATATATATATATATATATATATATCATATTTCCTGTAGCTATATATAGCTACAGGAAATATGATCAGCTTAGGATTAGGATTCGTTAATAAGCATAAAGCCCTATGAATTCTAATATACTATATATTTGCTCTTAAGATTTAGATCTTATTATAATTGAATCTAAAAAATTAATTTATTTCACAAATTAACCTATACGTATCTTACACTTATCAAATAATCAATTTAATCCCTAATGACTTATCTTAAAATGTGAGATCCTTTAGTTTATCAATCACATTGGCAATAAGTATAAATTATAGTTTTAAATTAATCAGGATTAGTTAAATTAAGCAACTTTCATTTATCATTAATTCACTAATAATTAATTTACACTTATAGATCAAGATTGACTTCTGTCAAAGTATCATGACCACCCGTAAAGTGTTGAGATATGTCAACATAGTTCGATTTCACCTATATGTGATTTTGTTACATTATTATCCTTTTACCATACTATATCCCGATTAATTTAAGTATACAGATATAATGCCAAATTTTATTGAATTAACCAATTTTACTTCTTTTCAAAATATAATTCACTTGAAATAGAACTTCAGACACTATGAATTCTATTTCTACTTTGCGCAAAGATTTCCAAGTCGCATTTCAAGAAAACTCTTCCATTATAAGGAGTGATGAATCTTATATTGGTCATATTTTATTTTTCATGGTTCATAGTATACTCAAATTCTACAGTATACGTGACTCATAAAAGTAACAACTAATATAGCGAAAATATAGTAATCCACAATCAAGATAAACTCATGACCTCAAATCCAAGGATCATTACACTACTATCGTAAAGAAATTAATCCACTGACATTCTATTAATAATCTGTGCGAAATATATTTAACGGGTCAATCAGATATACTTATTTTCAATAGGTAGCATCCACATACAATTATGTGCTAATTTACCTGTGTGAAACACTAGATTAGGGATATTTACGGATAAATATAACTACATAGAGAATCACATCATCACAAATACTTATGATTTTTCCTCATATGTATATTTTGTTCGAAAATTTTTATCATATCAAATAGATAAAATGCCATATTACAAAATATAGATAAATATAAAAATATAATTTATTCCTAAAACAAATTGACTTTAAAACATACACTAATACCGTCGAAGCTTTGGAATTCCTTTTCTGATCATAAAAGGACACCATACCTCCATAATCACATATCATTCATGAGAGATGCAAGAAGGTATATAATTATAGAAAATTTTGTTATCTTGTTAAGGAAATTATTCCGTTCTACTTTAAAAATTTGTACAATACAATATTATATATTTTAAAAATTTATATTGTACAAGTTCTTGAAACTAGTGAAATAGTTTCTTCAATAAGACTATAAAATTCTACATTAATTAAAATATTCTCAAATAACAATATTTTCATTTGCAGCACAAAAAAAAAATCAACTTTTACTTGTAAAATAAATCATTAAAGAGTTTACAATATGTTAAACTGGAATTTACATAGGTGCTTAATTGTTCATTATATATAATCATGTACAACGATAAATTTGAGAAAGTTTACGATAGTTATTGAGCAACTTATGATATCTTAGTAATTGCTCAATAATCAAAGAATGAAAGTGTAACACCCTGCATATGGCTTAGCCTAACAACTTTTGAACAGAAATAACAAGTTTAAAATACTTAAGCCAAGTTGTTAGTAGTCCATGGTCCAAGGTGTTATAAACAATATAATATGACATCCCACTTCTGATATGGGACCTGACATCATATTTACCCATCCTTTAGGTTTTGCGTTCTTACAAAGACCAAGTTGGGACCGAATAACATGTCACATACACTACGTAGCATAACCCAATACCATTAGCCCAGTCTTACCTTGTAGAGACCACACGAAATTCACTCTAATACCAACGTGCAACATCTTGGACCTTGACTGGCTCAAGAACTTTTAAGTGAAAACAACGGGTACAAAATATTTAAACTAAATTGTTTATATTTTGAAATAAGAGGTCATGTTTTATCCAAATAAAAGTATTCTATTAATTTTTAAATAACTATTAAAATATCTAATAGTTACTAAATGACCAAAATAAATTTTCCCTTACCAATTAAGGCTTTACATATCTTTAGTTTTCTACTTTTCTTGTAGACAAGGTGTGAATGTAAAGGGTACTTCGTATGGTCGTTGTTGGGCAATTTTGAGTGGGGTTTTGGTTTCACAAGTCGATTTGGCATAACCTATGTGAAATCCAATAAGTGTGTGTCTGTGTGTTTTTTTTTTTATTTTAATTCCATGCTCATTTGCAAAACTGGTTGGCATGATGTCTAAGAAAGTTGTGTGTGTGTTTGTGTATTTCCTTTGAAGAGGTTCACTGTCAATAATAGGCCACTTCTGGCTTTTCTTATGTGTGAATTTCTGGGAAAATATACCTTTTTTATTATGATGTGTGAATATTGCATATTTTGAAATACATCTCAATCACAAATTAAATTCGGAATGGTGAGCTAGCCAGCTGTTAAAGTTATAGACATCTAAAAACATCGATTTCTGGGTTTTATAAAATTAGAACTCTAGTCGGCGAGTTATTATTTTATCGCGTGAATGTTAAAAAATTAGGGGCAAAATTATGCATAGAGAGGAAGAATTACGATTGCTTCGGTTACTTTGAATAGATGATGGAACAAAAATGATTGAAAGAGTATTTAGATGAATTTCTAACTTGTTGAAAAATTATGATGGATAATCAACTTATTTTCACCAATTTATATACAAGCCCCACACACTGCACAATCCCCGCATAATAAATCTTTTGGTATGTTATGAAGTATTTATTTCTTATTCTCGCTTTTCTTTAATTTTGCTTTTTTTTTTTTTTTGTTAAATCTTATTTTGTAATAACAAAATTGGTCTTTTGGGCATTGTGGAGTTTCTTTTTGTATATAACTCTGTTTAAACAGCTATGATTCTTAGAATATTATATGAATAAATATTATAGTATTTTTTAATAAAATATATATAAAATAAAAAAATATTAAAAACGTATATAGAATAATTACGTAATATTATTTAGAAAATAATAAATAATATTCACCATCATAAAATGAATAAAAATATATGCCAGCATGGGAAAAGCATTTATGAGATTTTACCAACCACATTGATGGTGATAAATTGTCAAGTAGGCTCTATCAGCAAATATCAGCATAAGAATTTAGCATAACCATTCAAATTATGATTTAGGACATTTTGGAATTCATTGACAACTCAGTATCATGTATCCCCCACACCTGCTCAGATTTAAAATTGGGTTGGGATCATGAATGCAACATTTTTAATTAAGATCTAATGATTTGTTTTAATAAAATGATTTGGAGTGAAAAGAAACAATAGCGCTGAAAATAAATGAAAAGATTGAATAATTTTTCGTTCTTTTTATTTATGGAGTAAAGAGAAACTAATAGAAAAAGAAATACTTATAAAATATTTACCAATACCCACTTTGCTAATAAAAAGAATAAACATCCAAACAGTAATACGTACCCAATGAACCTAAATTTATACAAAAATTTCTTTTCAAACTTTTGAATTTTTCTCTTGTTTTCTTTCCAACTCCCCAATAAGGCCTTACAGTACTAAACATAGAGTTGCATTTATTCGGAGCCTATTTTTTTTTTTTTTTTGCCTTTACGAATTAGAAAAAAATCACATTCAGTATTCCACGAATTAATTCGTAACCAAAATATGTATAAACGAACAAAATTTAAACTCAGAACCTTAAATTTTCAAAATCTCTGTGGCTACGTTCTTTTACACCATGTCAAATAACTGTAAAATTTATACTCATTGTTATAATGATTTTAGAGGAATTTCATTTCGTTGGATGACTGTAAACGACGTTTAAGTTGTTTTTTAATGCTATTCATGTTCTTAACCCCTCCCCCAAAAAAAAAGAATCATATAAATGTTATAATGAATGCATATGAGAAGTTTTATCTTGAACGGAAACAATTAATTAGCATGTTTAATAGTTACTGCTGGATTAATGAGAGTCTTATATGTAGAGTGTGAGACCCACTTTATAAAAAATGAGGACATTATTTATTGATGAGTGAGCGTGATTTCCTCTACGTGAATGTCATTGATTTACAAATAAGTACAACAAATGTCAAGTAGTTACTCCAACTTAAAATAAAAATTTATGAATGCATTATGGTTTATAATTTCATATTTTTTGGTTTTTTACACGATAAAATTGGATCAAGTTGCTGAGTTTACTCAAATGTAATAATTTCTCAAATCAAGTCTAAATTTTGTGTTTTATATTTGACTCTCGTTGTTTTTAATTTTTTATTTGGTAGATGATATGTAAATGCCACAATAAATATAACTCCATCCTACTTTGAATTAATTATTTTGAGATTCGTTTCTTTCTTTCTTGTGCTAAATATATATGTACATATACCTACAATAAATATATATATATATATATATATATATATATATATCGCGTAAGTACATATTGATTACTATATATTGCGTTAATCGTTAATTAGGAATGCATGTACTACCCTTGTAGACAAATATATATATATATATAGACACACACTAGGATTGTGTTTAGATAGATGGATTTGAGAATGATTTCAAATTCACCTATTTGTTGGAACGATTAATAAAATTGACAGATAGAAATGAAAAGAAACATGAAAAATACTTAGATAGTTCGGATATTGATTCTTAACTACAAAATTTGTGATCAGGATATATATTATTTATTACATCAAGTTTAATTTTCACTACACAATTTACAAATAAAATAAAAAAATCAGATCCAAGTATTTCCCAACTCACATAATCAATGAACAAATGACAAGTCAGTGTGAACTGAAAGACTAATTCCGCGATTCAGTCTTAACTTTTAAATGATGTGAAAACATGGAGATATTATATATATCAATTTCGTGATTCATGAATAAACACCACATTATGAATAATTAAATGCTAATCAACTAATGCTTAATATATATATATTACTGCTCCATGATTATTGCGTTAAGCAAAATTCTTCAATACTTGATTTGTGTAACTCCAGACCTAGGAGTCTGAATGAAATGAAATTGCCAATTACGTGTAGTAAATTGGTCAAGACTTGTACATGATACGTCAGATTATTAATAAATTCTATTGCAAAATGGCAGATCTATTTCATCCATATGGCGAAGATGCTGTTTGTCATTACAAACACTATGAGGTACATTTTCAGCTTTTCTTAATGAGAATGTATAATAAACTTGATGTGTAGAGTATTATTACTTGTCATGATCCTTTCAAGCATATTACAGAAAGATGTGGAGATAATGAAGAAAATTGGCTTCAATGCTTATAGATTCTCTATTTCATGGTCCAGAATATCGCCAAGTAAGTTCTTTTTTTTTTTTTTTTCGGGTTCTACATATTCAAATATGCTTGTATTGACAACAGCAATGGTAAGACGCTTTCTTTATAAGTTATTGGTCATAGGTTCACTAGAAGGTAAGGGAAATAGTGAGTTTTTTGAAGGAAAAAAAAAGGCTTAATTATAGTTTGTCCCCTATAATATGGGGATAGTTTTAAATTGTTCCTTATGTTTGTTTTATTAACAAATTGGCCCCCAAAATTAAATGAAGTTAAAATTTTCATCTAAAGGGAATAGTAAAATGTCATAATTGACCTCAATATTTTAATTACTTTAACCAACATAAAATTAGGGTGAATTACATTTTGATATCTGATTTTATTTTATAAGCAATTTGTCATTCAAAAGTAACAATGTTTTTTCATTCAACATTATTGAAAAAAAAAATACCTTTCAATATTAATTGTATAAATTAATTTACTATTTAATGTTTTTTTCTTCGTATCCATTTTTTAGGATGCTATCACATACTTGTTCCGTTAATATTATTTTTATATTTAGATTATGGTATTTTATTTATTCAATCACATTACTTTAGTTTTATTAATTTTTATTTTATTTTCTCTATTATCAATAATTAATTCATTATTTTATATTTAAAAAATCACATTATTTGAGTAAGTATACTAGTTCGAGATATATATTCAATATATATTTTAAATAAACTTAGAATAATAAATTTAATTTATTAGTATCATTTTTAAATTTAAGAGAAGAATTTTAGTAAAGAACTTCACAAAGTGTAACTAAAAATATTGAGGGTAAATATGACATTTATAAGAAACTTCTGAAGAAGCTTGAGGAGCAAAGTAATACACTGTTTACTCTTGAGCAAAGTAATATTGTTTTTATTTTTGTGATTTAACAGAAATTGAACCTTCCGTCACTCTCCTTCACTTCGATATTCCGCAAGCATTGGAGGATGAATATAGAGGTTCCTTAAATCGTAGAATCGCATAAGTAATTCAGAACACTTATATATGAGTAACTAACTTAATTGTATATAGTGCTGCTTCTATAATTTTCATCGTTTGCTTCGAAAATTTAACTTTTTAAATATAATAGGTTAATAGTGATAATTATTTAATTTTTTTAATTTTACCTTTAAAACTCAAATTTTGAACCGTGTAGTATTTGTTTCTAGAAAATGATAAAGAATAAAAGTAGAAAATGATGAATGATTATGTTTTGATTTTTTAAACATGACGAAAATTTTGGGATAAGTAGATTTGACAAAAATGACGCTTTAAGGATAAAAGTAAAAAATGATTAATGATTATATTTTGACCTTTTAAACATGATAAATATTTTGGGACAAATGGATTTGACAAACATGATACTTTCTATAGAATATAGAGAGTAATATTATCGTTTGTTGTTCAATTAAATTAACCAATACTGACTTCCTATTTAATTTGGATTGGTTTTCATTTCAGGGATGATTTTCGTGATTATGCAGATATATGCTTCCGTGAATTTGGTAAAGAGGTGAAATATTGGATAACCATCAACGAACCATGGAGCTATGCATATGGGGTGTATATATAGTTATGTTTTGAAGGACTTTCTCGCACCAGGTCTAGGACAAGTGGACGACAAGTTTGACGATGACGAGAAAGCAGTAACAAATAGTGATGGTTCCATCTCCTACCTTGAAAAAGAAAACGATGATGATGCCTTCCTTTTCCTAGCTTGTCGATATTCATATCAAACTTTGACTGTGAAACTGTCAATCAAAAATCTGTTCCTCAACCGTTCAAACTCCGAACCATCTGTTCCGCGGATTCCACATGATGAAGATCCATTCAAATATGCATATATTGTAGCCCATAACCAACTTCTTGCTCATGGAAAGGCAGCAAAATTGTACAAAGAAAAATATCAGGTTCCAATCCAGCCCACTATCTCCTATTTCTTTAATTAATGTGAAAATATCAAATTAGTAGGTTAATCTACATAGTACTTGTTAAATAATATGAGTTTTCATCTTAAAATCAATTGGTAATAAGTGGAATGACTCACAAACTTATTAATTAGTTCATGATCTAATTATTTATCTAACCGATGTGGGATTTATACTTTAACACCCCCTCTCACACGTGACTTGGAATGGAAATAGAATCCTATTACACGTGAGTTAGACGTAAGAAAGCACGTTGGAAGGGGCTAAACATAACCCTGGAGGGCTATCTCTGATACCATGTTAAAAAATGAACAAGAGAATATATATATACAATATGTATAAATCAGACCGCAATACAATTGGTATATAGGGAGCCTATATATAGGTTTACAAGATAATATATTATAGATCATCTATACAAGTTAAGTCTTGCTAATTAAGACAATTAGACTAGTCAAATAATTACCTAATCTAGGGGAACAATTAAGGAAATTACATCAATCAAATATTTATATATCATAATTTAATAATTTCATATATTTGACATCCTCCTTCAAACTCAATATGGTTATCGAAAAACAAATTGATTTTGAAACAAAACTTGATAATAGAAAACTGAAATCGAGTAGATAAGAGACCCTAGAACCAAAACCATAAATGAATCCAAAACCGATCGAAAACCTAAAAACTGAAACTAAGAGAATTCGAAATTTGAAAATTGAGAGAATCAGAAGATTGAAAACCAAGAGAACATGAAAGTTCAAAATCGAGAGAGAAAATCCGAAGGTTTAAAATTGAGAGAGAGAATTTGAAGGTTCAAAACCGAATATATCCGAAAGTCAAAAATCGAGAAAAACCCGAAAGGTGAAACTAAGAGACTTGAAAGTTGAGAATTCAAGATTAAAAATTAAGAAACCTGAAGGTAGAAATCAAGAGAAGGTGAAGGTTAAAAACTAAGAATCAAAGCAAAATATATTTACAAGTGCCCAACTAGGCGGAAGTACACAATATATTTATATGCGAATGTTCTGATACCATATTAAAAAATATGGGATTTCATTTTAAAACTAATTGATGATAAGTGGAGGGGTCCAGGAACTTATTAATAAGTTCAGGATCTTTTGTCTAACTAATGTGGAATTTATACTTTAGCAGTACTAAGATTCTATTTTGCACCCCTAAATTATACCAAATTCACACTTTGTACCCCTAAATTTAGTACGTTTTTGTATACTTTACATTCTTAACTTTCAAATCCGTCTCACTTTAGTCTATTTTTTTTAACACCGTCATTGAAATTAAGGCAATCTTCGAATATGTGTACACCCAAAATATTGTTGTAGATTATTGTATATTCTACTGAGTTTGTTGTACATATACAAAAATTTCTTCAAATTTGGAAATGGTATTAATAATTTGGACTGCAGCATGATAATTTTGAAAGTTGGGTGTGCCAAGTGTAGAACTAAAATGGAGTACAAAGCGAAAATTGGGTATAAGTTGATGGTTGTAAACTGGAATTAGTCCATCTACATCTACACTTTCAAGAATTAACTTCTCCAAAACTAACGAATTTCTATTGTTCTTAGAGGGAGCAAAATGGAAAAATTGGAATTACACTGGTAACAGGCTGGTTTGAACCTTATGATTGTGATAGCCCAAAATTGATAGAGATGCTGCAAAACGAGCCCTTGACTTCAGTCTTGGACGGTGAGTATACGAGCCTTTCTTTTTTTTGTTTTTAAGTTTTCTCTTATTCTTTTTGAAAATAAACCTTTTGACTGTGATTTCTGGTTTTATATATAAAGTAATTAACAAATATTATATAGTAATTGAACTCATTGTTATTTTGCAATTTATTTTATCTGGAAGTAAGTATGTCTATCTGCATGTGTTTCAGGTTCATGCATCCATTGATTTTTGGAGAATATCCAAAAAGCATGCGCAGAAATGTCAAAGAAGGTCACCTTCCTGTTGCTGATCTTGTTGACGATAAAAGCATAATCAAAGATTCTTGTGATTTTATAGGATTGAACTACTATACTGCTGTATACGTATCTCATCGCAAAAGAAAGAACAAGAGTGGCAGCAAACCTGAAAACAATTATGTTATAGATCAAAAAATCAAACATCATGGTTAGTTGGAATGGCAGAAATTATTAAACTCCTTACTTAAATTTTTTAGTTTTCTCCAAGTTAACACAATATATATTTTTAACACAAACATATTAGTAACCCTGAAATAATATTATCTTTTTTTCTTTTCTTGTTTTTAGTAAAAAATAGCAAAGGCAATCCCATTGGTAAACAACAGGTTAGTACCTCAAAATATAATAATATATATAATAATATATATATATATATAATTAGAAGTTAATTAGTTTCATTAGTAACGTTGTTTATTTTAACTCTTTCATTGTAGGGTGCTCTTGGCTGGATCCATGGATATCCAAAAGGGATTATGGATCTTTAGCTCCATGTCAAAAGGGAATACAATAATCCACTAATTTATATTACTGAAAATGGTAAGTTATGTAATATCTTACTATATATAAAAGTTACAGCACCCATTGATTTGATGGTCTCTCTTTTTATATATTTTTGTTTCTGTTTTAAATTTTAATAGTAAAATTTGGAGAAAAAAAAAAGAAAAATATTACTAAACCACTACCATTCATGAATTACCAATCCAAAAAAATTCAAAACTATGAGACAGTTTCTAAAATCAAACGAAGTGTGTGTGCTTGTTACTAACAATAAAGATTCTCTCCAACTTTATTCCTTCAATAGATATTTAGATAATTAACACATATATAAATTTAATATTAAGGGTTCAAAGTAATTGTGTTTAACTACGGCTCTTAACATTAGATCTACTTGCACTGTAAGTTTGATATATTAATATCGAGTTAATATATGTGTCGATCATCTTATGTACTTGCATTGAGGAAAATCGGAGAATAACTCTCCAATTCTCCCTAATGGCAAGGAGCCAAATTTAAGGCGTAGTTATTAAATACATTGGACATGTCACATGACTACATTGCCGACTAAAAACTAATTATATGAAAAATCATCTAATAGGCTTCGACGATCCTGATGATCACTCATTAAAGCTTTGGGATTCCTTTAATGATCACCAAAGGGTATCATTCCTTCATGATCACCTGTCATACTTGTAGTTTGTTAGAGAAGCCAAAAGGTACATACATAATTAGAAGCTTTTTCATAGTTAAGGCTATATATAAATGTTTGGTTTTCTATTTTTCTTGTAGACAACATGTGAATGTACAAGGGTATTTCGTGTGGTCATTGTTGGACAATTTTGAGTGGAAAGCTGGTTTCACAAGTCGATTTGGCATCACCTATGTGGATTATGATAGTGAAAAACAAGAAAGGCTTCCAAAACTCTCAGCTGCGTGGTTCAAATCTCTCCTTGAAAATTAAGTATGCAATAATTAATGGAAGACTTATCTCGGAATGCTGCTTCTAGCTAGCTACTTCCCCCATCTCACGTGCGAGACTCAATAAAAAAGTGTGTTGTTTTGTTCCTCAAGTGTTTGTTAAAATGGTTGAGCTTGCGTATGTTGCAGCCAGAAAAAGTTGTTTGTATGTTTGTGTTTTTCCTCTGATGAGGTTCAATATCAATAAAAGGCCTTTCGGCGTTGCTTGTGTGTGAAATGTTGTTACAATGTGTCTGTTGTATGAGTGTTCTGTATCTTGAGATATTAGTAAAAGAATATTTATTTCTCGAGATATCTAATTTTAATTTATCAATCACTAATATTAGAAATTTAAGATATTTAGTGTACTGTTATTCGAACGATTGGCGTTGGTGAGATCAAATGGACAAAATATTTGTGTCGTAATAATAATAATAATAATAAAAGAGACTAATTTCATTTGGCATCCCTCAACTTATACCCGATTCTTACTTTACACCCCAAACTTTAGTTTTAGATACTTTGCATCCCGAACTTTCAAATTTGTTCCACTTTAATCCTTTTTGTTAATATCATTTCAAAAAATTAATGGATCATGTTTACGACAAATTTAATAAGATTTACAACAATATTTTTGGGTACAAAAATAAAGATTCCGTTAACTTCTTTGGTGGTGTTAAAAAGGGACTAAGTGTCACAAATTTGAGAGGTAGGAATACAAGGTATCCAAAACCGTATGTTGTGGTAACTAACTAAAGCTCGAAGGCTAGTTCTGGTTTCGACGTTGGAATCTATGTGCAATTGTATTCAAAGTATATTCAAAAAGTACATATACCTTAAAATCAGACGTATTAATTATAATTCAAACCATTTGAACTGGGATCGAACTGCGTGGCGGGTAAGTTTTAAAATCAAAGGATATAATTTTTCCAATAGTGATTTATAAAATTAAAGTGGGACTTGTTTAAAAATTATTAACACGTAATTAAGTGTTAAAAATCTTATTTTGAATTTGAAGGCAAAAGAAATAATAATAATTTTAGTCAATCGAAAAACAAAGCTAGCCAAAAGAATAGTAAAGCCGTAAGGCTTCTATGTAAACAATAAACTTATTGAACTGGGCAGCAAAAGAGAAAAAGACAAATCGAGATGTATGGTAATGATGCGAAGGCTGGGGTCAAAAAAAAAAAAAAAAAATTTACTGACTAATTCTCTCACACACGCATATAATATTCCAATGGTACATATTTATATAAAAATAACCAGACCCAATAGTCTCCTAAACTAACCTGGAAAAGGAAAACTCAATCCAATTAAACTATGGAAACAAGTTGTGTAGAATCTAAATCAATATCAAAATCGGTTGCTTAAAAACCAAGTCAACTGATAACTCTAATTGAAACTAATTAAAACATTAATTTGGTTTAAATAATTACATTGCCTCCTTTAAACCAAAGTCTTCAAATTTGACCATTCCAAGCATCTTCTTCAACTTCATGAAGGACTCCATCTTCAATAATTTTGTGAAAATATAAGCCGCTTGATCCTCAGTCTTACAATAATTAATGGCAATCTCTTTGTCTTGAACCAATTCTCGAATGAAGTAATACTTGATCAATGTGATTGCTCTGTCCCTGGAACACCGAATTTTTTAACAACTCAATTGCGGATTTGCTATCACAAAAGATCTTGGTTTGTCCATCTTGCTTGTGTTGCAAAAACCCAAATATTCTTTTCTACCATAATGCTTGCATAGCACTATTTTTGCCGCCGCCATGTATTAAGTTTCAGCTGTGGACAATGCCACAACTTGTTGCTTCTTGGATGACCAAGAAAACACACCACTTCCCAAGTGAAATGCATACTCAGAAATACTTCTTTTTGGCATCATGTCACCAGTCCAATCACTGTTTGTATATCTAACAAGTTTAGAATCATTAGAACATGAATTATTTTGTTGGACTTGGTCAACTCCACAGTATGTCATTGCCAAAATAACCCATGCCTGTTTTGCGGTTTTGGCATTTCCAATTTTGCCAAAAATTGACACATCAACGGCTTGATAAATTTGACACAACCCTAAACTCACCCTTCTCTTTATGTTGACATTGGCGTTTTCTTCAACTTCTTGAAGAACATACCCATATAAAGTATGTGCCTGAAGATGGGTTTCCATCTGAGTTCTCCAAAAATTATAATCTTTTTTACCTGTAAGTTTTGGGACTATATAATGACATTATTATTTTCTGTCATAATTTCTCTAACAAAGCCTAGATCTGATACTAATTTGAAGGCAAAAAATAATAATAATAATTTTAGTCAATCGAAAAGCAAAGCTAGCAAAAAGAATAGTAAAGCCATAAGGCTTTTATGTAAACAATAAACTTATTGAACTAGGCAACAAAATAACCCATGCCTGTTTTGCGGTTTTGGCATTTCCAATTTTGCCAAAAATTGACACATCAACGGCTTGATAAATTTGACACAACCCTAAACTCACCCTTCTCTTTATGTTGACATTGGCGTTTTCTTCAACTTCTTGAAGAACATACCCATATAAAGTATGTGCCTGAAGATGGGTTTCCATCTGAGTTCTCCAAAAATTATAATCTTTTTTACCTGTAAGTTTTGGGACTATATAATGACATTATTATTTTCTGTCATAATTTCTCTAACAAACCTAGATCTGATACTAATTTGAAGGCAAAAAATAATAATAATAATTTTAGTCAATCGAAAAGCAAAGCTAGCAAAAAGAATAGTAAAGCCATAAGGCCGATATTTTATGTAAACAATAAACTTATTGAACTAGGCAACAAAATAACCCATGCCTGTTTTGCGGTTTTGGCATTTCCAATTTTGCCAAAAATTGACACATCAACGGCTTGATAAATTTGACACAACCCTAAACTCACCCTTCTCTTTATGTTGACATTGGCGTTTTCTTCAACTTCTTGAAGAACATACCCATATAAAGTATGTGCCTGAAGATGGGTTTCCATCTGAGTTCTCCAAAAATTATAATCTTTTTTACCTGTAAGTTTTGGGACTATATAATGACATTATTATTTTCTGTCATAATTTCTCTAACAAACCTAGATCTGATACTAATTTGAAGGCAAAAAATAATAATAATAATTTTAGTCAATCGAAAAGCAAAGCTAGCAAAAAGAATAGTAAAGCCATAAGGCTTTTATGTAAACAATAAACTTATTGAACTAGGCAACAAAAGAGAACAAGACAAATTGAGGTGTATGGTAATGATGCGAAGGTTGGAGGGAAAATAGATATATATATATATATATATATATTACTGACTAATTCTATCACACAAGCATATGATAATCCAATTGTACATTTTTATATGACCAAAACTAATAGTTTCCTAAACCAACCTGAAAAAAGGAAAACTCAATCCAATTAAACTACCGAAATAATTTTTGTAGAATCTAAATCAATACCAAACTCGGTTACTTAAAAACCAAGTTAACTAATAAATCTAATTGAAACTAATTAAAACATTACTTTGGTTTAAATGACTACAGAATGTATATAACCTCTCTTATGATGAATTCGTGTAAATTTAAATGAAAAAATTATACCTCTTCATTTGAATTATAGTTGAAAACTGTTGTCCATTCATCTTGCGGGCTATAACTTAATTTTTTGGGTTGTCAATCAATTGAAACAACATTTGGTGAAAAATTTGATCTGCCTATAAATGTGAAACCCCATCAAAGGCACAAGATACAATCAAAAAATTAGATTTTCGTCTTTTTCTTATTCTTAGTTTTAAGGAATTGAAGATGTCATACTTATTCTTGAGTATTCAAGGGAAGAACACTTGTATTGTTGAGTAAGTGTTTTATTGCAGCTTTGGTAATCCCTCAAAGTTATATTTTCCTAAAACCTTTCAACAACTTTTTATAATGAGGAAAAATAACAGTTTAATGATAGAGATCACTTGCATCAAAATCTTCAAAATTGTTTTTTTATTTCTACTATTTCCAATAATTTCCCCCAACAATCTTAAAGTGTTATTTTACTTTCTTGAGAAATGAAAAACAAGAATTATTTCACCTTTATCCAAGTGAAGGAGAAGAATAATAATACTTCATGCAAGAAGAAAGATAGTTCTCTATACAAAAGGGATGATCAAGACCATGCACATTGCTAAGAATGCATCAAAAACAACCTCTCCAACTATTAGTGCTATCTTTTCCGAAACCATGAAGAACAAAGAAACTTATGTAAGGTCTTAAAGTTCAAGTGCATAAGGGAAAATAAGGTATGGATAAATTTGTTTCTTTAACTGATCTAGTAAGTAGATTATTTTATAGTGGACAATAAATTCATAAGAAAAAGACCAATTTGGTCCTTTATCTTTAAGGTATCTATAAACTTAGTCTCTTATCTATCAAAAAGACAAATTTGGTCCCCCATCCTTAAAAAAAAAAAAAAACAACTAATTTAAGGCTTATGATAAAAATTATGGACAAATTAATGAAGTCATTGATAATATATCTACCACAAGTTAACGGTTACGTGATTTTTACGTGGTTATTCCATTAATTTTTCTGTAATTTCTATCATAGACCTTAAATTGATTAATTTTTTTAAAAATAAGGGACCAAATTGGTTTGCTGTGATAGATAAGGGATCAAATTAGTCGATATTTCAAAGATGAATGACTAAATTGGTTTTTCATATAAATTTGTAATGACTCAAGTTAATGAGTTGCAAGCAAATGTAATGGAAAAGAAAGATGAGAATCAAGTTGCCATAATGTCTGATTTGCATTCAAGCATAGTATCAGAATCTAACTTCAAATGGTGTCTAACAACAAATTTATTAATTAGTGGTATTATTCCAGGACGATTGTCCACATTTGCTATAACAAAGCCAATTCAAATATTTTGAATCTGTTAAAAAAGATCAACATATTGTTATGTATAACATTGATATAGCAAAGATTTTTGGAAAAGGAACCATAGACCTTTTATTTTCTTCTGGAAAGAAATTAACATTAGTTAATGTTTTCTTTGCTACCAAACTCAAGAGAAATCTTGTTTTTGTAACTTTATTTTGTACAAATGGAATAAATGGTGAAATTGAGGTTGAGAAGTTGATCTTGACAAAGAAAGAGATATTTGTTGAAAATAGTCTTTCTTGGAATAATTAAGAGATATTTGTAGTAGTAGTAGAATAACAACAACAACAACAATAATAATAATTCTAACTACTTTGTTGAATCTCTTTCTTTAATTATGGCACAATTATTACTACTAAAAAAATAGGAATTGCCGATGGATTTAGAAACGAAAGCCATTGCACCGCTAGATTTTCTGACAGCAATAGCATGTCAAAATAAACTTCATTGGTAAACTACAGCAATGGATTTACCAACAGTTTTTTAGTGACGCCTGTCAGTAAATTAGTTGCAAAAATTGGTTCTGAGTCAGCATGGAATACAAACAAAGCAACAGATTTTTCTATCACTAATTTTAACAACGGAAAATTCATATCTGGTGAAGGAAACATATTAAAAAATAAATATATTAGTGGCGGAAAAATCCATTGCTAATATAGTTTTAAAAAATTAAAAATATTACAGACGGAGAAAAATCGATCACTAATTTACTATTTTTTTTTGCAAAAATAAAAAACATATTATTATTAAATTCTAAATCTTTCCAACAACCACCAGATATGTCATTGCATTCAAATGTGTCCAATAACCATAAATCAAACACTAAACTACGAAATGTGCCATAAAACCTAATTTCAACAACAAACGTAAAAGTAACAAAACATAAGTAATTAAATAAATACAAAGCATTTTTATCAATTATTATCCAATGATGATATGAAAAGTCACTCTTCTTCATCACCTTCTTCCTTCTCATCATTATCAGTATCACTTCCATCTTCATGTTCATCTATAGGACGTAGTGGCTTTGTTCGTTTTTTTGCACCACGCGTACACATTACTTGCCTATATATAAAGGAGAAATCCAATACAGATTTTTATCAATTATTAGAGTTTAAATCAGACAGAGAGAAGAAATAAAATTATCAAAACATAAGAACTTTACGTGATATGCTATAAAGGGCTTTACTCATGCATTTTAATGAAAATTACGAGACATATTGGATGTGTCATTCACAATCTTTAAGTTAACCATCTTCATAGCTCATTAGTACATTTCCAGAAACGTATGCTATTTTACTTAATTAATTTAAGGACTTTAAAATTTATGTCTATATATGGTTTAATTTTTTATGATAAAAATATTTGTGATAAATGTGAATATGTATTCAAACAAAAATAAGAAACCATTTGTTATTAGATAATATCTTCTGCCAGTATAGAAAGAGATAGATTATTCATTTTGATATTTGTGAATTGAATAATATGTTAACAAGAAGTGGAAATAAATATTTCATAATATTTATAGATGACCAATCTAAATTTACATAAGTTTATTTGATGAAGTCTAAAGATCAAACATTTGAAAACTTTAAAATCTATAAAGTTGAAATAGAAAATAAATTTAAAAAATCAAATGTTGAAAAAGTGATAAAGCAAGTGAATATTTCCTCAAAGAGTTCTCTTCTATTATGAAGAAAACGGTACTTTACATCAAATAAGTGTACCCTGTACCCCAAAATAAAATGATTTAGCTGAAAGAAAGAATAGGACAAAATGGTAAATGTCATGATATTAAGTACCAAGTTGCCAATGAACTTGTAGGGTGAAACATTACTAACGACTTGTTATGTATATAATAGAATATCTTCTAAGAAATATGAAATATCTCCTTATGAAGAATGGAAATATAGGAAGTTTGGGTTGCCTAATCTTTATATAGGGTAGTAAATTCTAAAAGAACTAAATTTGAACCAAGAGCTAATAAAAACATCTTTATTGGATATACTAAAAATTCTATTATTTTTCAAAGTTTTTAAAGTTGTTTTTCATTTCTATTGTTTCCAGTAATTTTCCTCTACAATTTATGGTGGCGGCGACAAAATTTATATGCATCAAGGACATTTTCATAGTTCTTATATTTATTTTCCCATTATAAATTCCTTTAGATTGTTAATTTCTTAAAAATGATAAAAGCCGAGTAAGGATGATCTGTAATTTAAATAAACGTAAACAATTCTTACAGAACTTCCGATTTAAAAGAAATTATTTTAGAATTTCACATATATTATTTATGATGAATGTTTTTCTCTCTCCATATGTATTCTTTTGAAAGCGGTAATTACCAAACTAAACTTTAAAATTATATATTCTTGACGTTGTAACTATTAATTTTTAGAAAAGAGTGAAAAACAAATTCCAACTTTACTTTGTAGAAAGTTCTGTTGTATATTTGTACTAATTCTATCATTTAATCAAAGTAACTAATAATTAATTACTAAAATAATATAACTCACTCTAGTTAGATTGTTTTTAGTTTATAACCAAATTTTCCTATCAATCAGCCATGATAATAGATTGCATGGCGTGATAGAAACAAAATCATTTGTGCTAATTCGTACTATATTTTACTTTTCAATAAGGGCAAAATATTAAAACCCTATTTTTTTTTCAAATATTCAAAAATATTTTGCACATTGATCAAGGGGCATCGGAGGCCAGTGGAGGCAGCTGCCTCCGTGTCTCTCCTCCCCTAAGTCGTGGTACAGTTTTTAGGTATTCAATTTTATGGTATGAAATACTTAGAAAACAAATGATTTTGTTAGTTTAAATATTTAGTAATGACAACGTTAGAATGTGAGATAATAAATGATTGATTTTTTTTTAAAAGAATAAATCTGAGAGTGGTTACTTTATTTTGACATGAGTTTCTTGTAGATGCCTACTAAATTCGTGTATAAAAGCACGTAGATATGAACCATTATTACAGCAATTGGAACGAATACTAGTACTAGTGGCATTATTAAAAGGACAATATACTTCATCTCTTTCTCAAGAGTTCCAAATCAAGATAGGATTTAAATTATATACACTACTATAGTGTACAATATTTATACATCAACGTCGGATGTGCGGTAAAATTTCGCAAAATCCATCAAATGCTTATGTGATTTAAATTTAAATTTAACTTTTAAGCTGATGAAATCCACACCAAAAAAAAATCCAATAAAAAGCCTCCACAAAATAAAAATATGTTAGACTATTTCATGCACCATTAATTAATTTTTAAGTTTAATACTCGTGTCTTTTACACGATATGAAACATTAACTGAACTGTCATAGCTACAAGTGATCAATGCACACTCAATGTGTGTGCAATAAAAAAAATTAATTATTTTGTAATAAAAAAATTAATTTATTTAGAAATTATTTTATATATACAAAATTTGACAACAATTTATTTTATTTTAACAATAATAAATAAATTTAGATTATTTTCAAAATCAAATTGTCAGTAGATGAGTAGTTATTTAGGTAGTTATTAATAGTAGTTACAAAATAATAATTTTTAAAGATTTTTAAACAAATAAATTAAAAACATTGGTAGTTATTAAAATAAATTAAAATTAAAATAAATAATTTAAAAAATAGTCAAAAAATGGAGACCACTATGCCAATGTTCTCCCTTTTCTATATAGTAAGGTACGTGTCCAGACTGCTCAATCTTTTATACTTTATATAATATATGTCTCTTGTGAAAAATTTCAATGTTTCATATTTGATTTGTGATAGTACGATACTGTTGTACTTGGAATGCTCATATAATACAATATTGTATTTTGGAATGTTTGTACAGTATAAGTTTTAAGACACAATGACATAGTACTTTAACGGCACCATGAAATTATTATAAGAGGATTTGTGTGCATCACTACTAGATATTAGCCTTTGTATAATTTTTTTATGTATCTTATAAAAGGGTTCGTGTGCATTACTTCACTGATAAATATAAAATTCTTCCAATAAAATATTTTTCTTTTTTTTATTTCTGGAATATTCACATACACATTTAGAAGATTTTTCTTAAAAATATTTTAATTTTAACTCAATCTCACTCACATTCGGTTCATTGTCACTCTATCCAAAAATTCTATTAATACTTTTGAAAATTATATTATTTGATTAGAAAAAATGCAAACTAATTATAAAATGTGATAAAATAATTCTTAATTATTGTTTTTATTGACAATTTATATCAACAGAATTAAGTTGATTCATACTACACAAAATGATATTTCTAATTTGTTGTGTTTGTTTACCTCTTATAACAAAAAAATTATGTTAATTCATATTCAAAAAAAAAATATTTATCCTTTATTTTTCAGGAAACATGGTAGACATAGGTTTCGAAAACAATTACATGTCCAACTCATAATAATATCATAATTATTTTTTAAAAATAAAAGCCAAGAGGCTTCAAAATAATTAGAATTCACTAAAAGTTAAGTTATATAGTTACTTTTTTAATTATTTTTGTTGGCCCCAAAGCAACCTAAGAGGGGGGTGAATTAGGTTGTCTCAAAAAACAAACCTTTTGAAATGCTTAATGAAAATACAAACTTTGTGCAACAAATGAATACTCAAGCACAAATGATCAAAGATAAATATTTAGCAATTAAAGCTTATAGAACAAATAAAAGATTGAGATAAAGAATATTAAACCGAACTCCCAAACTTCTCAAGCTTGGAGTACATCCACTAGTAGTGCCTCTTCAAAGAATGTGAGGCAATAACCTTCTTGTACACAAAGTAGGCTCACCCTTGCACCAACTAAGTTCCTCTAGTTGAGCCAAAGGGTTTTACACTACAACCTCACTTTTGTACACTTGTTATCTCTCCACTCTTACACTTGAAGATCACTCACTAGTCTACTCTTGCTCACACTAATTCCCACTAGTTGAGCCAAGAGAACTATACTACTCAAACCAATACAACCCACGTCTAATATAAATATTTTAGCCTATTTCTCCCCAAATAGCTCTTACAAGTGTTTGTATTGAATGTAGTAGTTCCTTTTATCATTTGGAAGTCCTTGGGCTATTTATAGATGAAAGATGTGCTGAAATTTGAGTTCTAACGGTCAAAAAACTAGCTGTTAAAAACTAGCCGTTAGGGGTTCGGACGGTGGGTTCGGACGTCCGTTCATGCGTCCTACAGCTTGATGAACAGTGTCTCGGACGGTTATGGAATTTAATTAACTTGATCACAGTGTCTCGGACGGTCATATGCGTCCTACAGCTTGACAAAAACTTACTTCATTTTGAGCTCCTTTTTTCGGACGCTTCCTTGCGTCCGATCTCCTTTCTTTCGGACGCTCTTCATCGTCCGAAAGGTGTTGTTCAACTTTTGATTATTTTTCTTGATTGTGTTTGGATGATCATTTTCATCCGATCCTTCCTGTTTTTCTGCACACTTGTTTGCAAACCATTAGTATGATTTGGTCATCATCAAAACATCTTGATTATCATAATTGGAGTTCAACAATTTTGATATGACAGAACTATAAACATTTTAAATGCATACTTAACAATGATTTTTTTTAATTAGTAAATACATAGATATTATTAATTACTTAATTTTTTTTGTCTTTAAATATAGTTTAATTAGTAAAAATTTTATACTGTCGTCATTTAATAGTTTTCCAACTATTTT
The DNA here is from genome assembly GCA_025175665.1 of Cinchona pubescens. NCBI lineage: Eukaryota > Viridiplantae > Streptophyta > Magnoliopsida > Gentianales > Rubiaceae > Cinchona > Cinchona pubescens. The sequence continues at coordinate 721,817 of JANKKI010000250.1, forward strand.
TTAATCTTTAATCTCACGTATTTCAATCCAAAAATATGTTACATTAATATTTAAATAATATCAAGAAAAATAGTTATCAGAAACAGCCAAATTATGATTTAATACAATAGTACATGCTTTAAAAATTTCTACTACACAATCTTTTAAAATTAACAAAATAATTCTCTAAAAGAAACTATAGAATTTCTATATATAATTTCTATATATATACACACGGGGAATAGACCTTGTAGTGGACGAACATGTATATATATATACACGCACTTTATCCTAGACCTCGTGGTGGCGAACATGTATGTTGACTTAGAAACGAAAACTCCCAACGTGAAAACCGGTTACGAGTTGATTGCAATAATAATTTCAAATTAATTTCACTTAATTCGAATAAGTATTTTTTACTTACCCTAATATACGAAGTGAGTATCACAATTTTTGAAATAATTAAAAAATAAAAAATTATATTATTTTTTAATTATTTAATAATCTAACAATACCCATTCTACACTACGAAATGAATTCAAAAGGCGTTTTCACGATATTGTTTCTACTTTCACATCTTCCATGGATAATTATAGGGAAAGTACAATAATAACTATTAGGATTTCTTGATCCGCCTCTTTATGTTTAGTGCATACGTGTTCTTTCTTTCTAATGAGAAGGTGTGTACGGGTTTAAATCGATTTCTCATTTCAATAAGGTGTATAAGTTTTCGAAATTTTATTGTTTTCTAACAAAATTTTCGCTCTATTTTAGTCACTGAACTTTTAATTTTGAAAGTTCGTATGCGGCATGACTTTTTGTAAAATTTATGGAATAGTGTAAATAAATAAAAAAATCATGGCAGAGAGGTAAATAGTGTTTTAATTTACTAATTAAACTATCTTAAAGACAACCAACTAATTTGTGAATGAACTTAACCAGATTATATGTGACATTGTCTCAAATGGATATATCTTCAAATAATAATCTGACTAATAAAAATTTAGTCATGATAATGGAAAAAAGCTTGAGGTAAGAAACATTATTCAGAGATCTCATCTCATAGTTCAAACATGTCCAACGTAGAGTAATTTTGGATTAACCCAACAAGTTAAATATAAGAAGAACTCTCGTTTGTTGCTATAATAACAGAAGACAACTTGGTCTTAAATCCATAATCATCCATCATGCTATTAAATAATTCAATAATTAAACAAAAGCATAAATCCGTATTTAGTATCTATTCATGAATCACTATATTTCATAATTCCAATCTCATTGAAATTATCAATTTTTAATTATTTATGAAAATATTTTATAGAGAAAAATTATTATTTTCCAATCTCATTCGTAGAAAATAATCCTTTAAATAATAGAATTTCATAAATTATATTAGAAACAATTTCTAAATTTTTTTGAACATTTATTAAATTCCAATCTCATTGAAAAATAATAAATTTCTAAAATTTAAACAAATTACCTAATTCTAATCACATTAGAATTAAATAAATATTTTCAAAAGTTTTATACTTTCTAAATTTTAATCAAATTAAAATAAAGAAAGCTTCCAAATCTTATCAATTAATTTTAAACAACAATTGTCAAAATTAATTGGTGATTTCTAAAATCCAAATTTAGAAAAATCTTTTTTATGAAAATATTAAATAACTGTCTCTAAAGGTAATTTAACTCATTAACTAAAAGTGACATTATGCAATCATAATGATGTCATCAAAATGACATCACCAGAATTGCATGTTTGACCCGTGAATCAAATTCACGGGTCTAGCCGCCTTTTTTTTTTTTTTTAATTTCTTCAATATTTTATAAATAAAATTCAAAAATTCATATAATTTGATGTGAATTTCACAATTCAATATTCATGACAACTAAATACAACTACATCAAAGATTAATCAATAGTGGCTCTGATACCACTATAAGAAAGTAAATAAACAGATAACGCAGCGAAATTTAAAATTTTACTTTCCTATTACGGATCACCTTAATTAATTTATGTGTAGTACAAGAAAAGTAAAGAAATTATACCTTAAAATTGCAGTAAAATCTCCAATGTATTTGGGACGTCGATCCACAAGCCGCACAAGTGCCCGGCTTCAAATGGTATCCACACAGATAATTAAATCAAGAATTTTTACAAAATTGATTGATCCAAACTACGGAGTGTTAGCTCATAAATTAGTTTTCCCTTATTAAAACGTGACAATCACGTTTTTTAAAACAATTTGACGGCTTTTCTTTTAATTCTCGATGCCGTAAGTAGTACTAGTGCTTACCAAAAAGTACTACTACTTTTACCATATATATATATATATATATAATAATTTAGAATCCCAATCAAATTGGGTTTAGATTGAATTACAAATTTCAATCAATTTGGGTCATGGGTATATGAATAATTATAAAACTATTGAAACTATTAATATGTCTTATATATTATCTCCTAATATTTATAATTTATTACCATTAAAGCTAAAAGTTAGTTTATCTCATAAATTAACCATAAGTATCTCATACTTATCACAATATTTTAATCCTTAATTAATTATCATTAAGTGTGTGACCCTTTAGGTTCCCAATCACACTGGCAATAAGTATAAATTATAATCCTAAATTAATTAGGATTAGATAAATTAAATACCTTTAATTTATCATTAATTCTACAATTAATTAATTTACAGTTATAGATCAAAATTGACTTCTAGCAAAGGATCATAACCACCCAAGTGTTGAGAGATTTATACTATTGTATCTTGGTTTTCTTTCTTCCACACCATAGAGAGATTTATGTATTTTTCTACAATTTTTTTTTTTTTTTTTTGGGTTCGTTTTATTTCTTTTACAGGTTGAGTAACTCTCTATTATAATACTTTAAGGAGCAGGATTGTAAAGGAACCAAGAAAAGTACTACGATCGTGAGTATCACTTCCTTGCAAAATATATTTTAAAATCATCAGCTTTCTTCCTTGGCTTCATTATCATATTTTATTTTGATGTGTGTACTTAGATGGATTTAATTTGTGGTTGTTTCTTTAGAGTAGAAATAAGGTAGTCTCCCACAGTCTTCATATGTTAATTTGTTCTCTCTTTCCATAAATGGGTCAGCTTTTAAAAACAGAAAAATTTTAATTTCAATATGAATCATTCAGCCTTCATTACTCATCCCAAAAAAGCCATACCAAAAAAAAAAAAAAAGATGATGGTTCTTTAGTTATCCATCACCTACGACAGAATTAGAAGATGATAGTTCATCCACCTTTCCACCAAGTCGATTCTCATTTCAATTTTCATTCAAAAACGATCCCTTGTAAAATCAGTGAAAATACAATCCCTTGAGTATTCAGCTGATTCAGTACCATTGGAGGAGATTTCAACAAATATCAAGATCCCTTCAAATATACGGGAAATTTTATAATCCCTTTTAGTGAATCATTTCCTTAATTTTAAGAACTTATACAGTACAAGTTTTTTAAGCACATGATGTTGTATTGTACAAGTATTTAAAATACAAAGAAATAGTTCTCTAAAAGAGACCACATAATTTCTCCAAATATACATTCATTTTAGGGCATAACCGACTTGTTGCTCATGGGAAGGCAGCAAAATCGTACAAAGAAAAATATTAGGTTGTAATATATTTCCGCTATCTATCTCGAATTTCTTTAAAGAGAGATGATCGAATTAGATAGTATCTTAAATAATTAATCTATGTATCTTACTTTAAATAACTTGAATAAGTCAAACTAAAAAAATATGAATATTTTATTGTTTTTCAGAGGGATTAAAATGGGAAAATTGGAATTATATCGGTAGCACAATGGTCTGAACCTCTCACTGATGACCAAAAAGATAAAGATGCGGCAGCACGCGCCCTCTATTTCATAAAGAAACAATTTGCTTGGATGGTGAGTTTATGATTTTTCTTTTTTAAATTTTAATTCTCTTTTGCTTTTTAATTCAATACCTTAATTTTGGCTATGATTTCAGGTTTAGTCCAATTTATTGGCATATGTACAATTAACAAAAGAGTAGTAGTAGCATAAAAAAAATATGATTTTCAAAGTTAAAAGACATTCAAGTATACTCTACTTGTAACTTTTTTAAAAGTAAGCACGGGCGGAGTCCATACACCAAGGTTAAGGAGTCAGTAACTTTGACAGGTGTTTAACAATTGTAGAAGTATAAATAACTCTTTTTATACAATAAATAGTTTATATGTAATTATACGAATCTGATTGTGTTTGTCGTAAATTTTTACAAACTATAAAATATACTATGTAGAATAGATGATTTGCTTAAAATTCATACAACATTCACTTGAACATTTAAGTTAAAATGAAAATTTTATGAAAACTTTATGTCTAATTTGATTAAATTCTTATGTTTCCAAGTAACACTGCACTCTTATCTATTATTTTTAATATGCCATTATCTTTAGTTGTATTGTTTAGGAATTCAAATCTTTAGGGGTCAAATGTAAAGAAAAAGAAAAAGTCCACAAATTTTAAGGGGTGCAATTATAGGATTAAATTTAAATTTCTTAAAATTTATTCATGTCATTTTGTAATTTTCCAAAGTTGAGTTGGGCCAATTGTCCTGTCCTCCCTTAACGTGGCTTCATCACTAGGAGTAAGTTTAATTTGCCGACTCACTCAACAATACGAATGAGTAGCTAGATTGTTAGATCGATTGAAAATAGGGGGATCCATCTATTTTTTAGTCCATCTTGTGACTGTGGCAAATAATTTTTCCTCTTGAGTAAGAATTTTTCCAATGTTGGATGAGTTTTTAATTTTTAAGAGAGAGAGAGTGTGTGCGCTCTTTTATATGAGTTTTTAGTTTCTATTGGAAAGTTTTCAAAATTTAGGGGAAGAAATTTAGAGATAGAAATTACTGGATATACATATCTGTGAGATGACAATATATTATATTCTTATTTTCTTTAACAACAAAAAATATATATGGTAATTAATATTGAATTTGTTGTTTAATTACTTCACAATTGACTTTATCTAAAAACATATGTCAATTTGTGTTTCAGGTTCATGCATCCATTAATTCAAAAATTTAATAAATTCTTGAATATTTATTAAATTCCAATATCATTGAAAATTAATAAATTTGTAAAATTAAAACAAATTTTTATTATTCTAATCATCAGATGATCTACGTGTGATGTAGATGGAGCATTACTATCTATTGTATGTAGTGATGCAGATTTTGAACGTGCAGGAATATAATCATCAAATAATGAAAATTGAGATTTTGAAAAAAAATGTCCTATAAGGATGTTTAGATGGCGCTAGTCTAGAACCAATACTATGTCTAGACGGAACATTTAAATTATCAAATCTAAGAACAATTTGTCCATCAGGGGTTGATATTGTCTGGGGTTCTTGCTGTGTATGAAGTTGAGAAAGTATATTTTTGCTGGAGAAGAAATACCTTTATTTATTATCCAATGATCAGGAAATTGAATTTCATTCCATTTAATTGCCTGTCTAGTTATAATCTGAGATTTATTAAAATTAGTCTCAATTAAAATTATTTTTTCAGAAGAAATATCAATTAATTTGCACTTTGGATTCAAAGTCGAAAGTAATTTAAAACAAACTCTATAACATAAACATATAAGTTCATAACCAGGTACATAATTATAACCATGTATTTTTACATTCAAAGTTAAAGCATCTAGTATATTAACATCAGATAAGGATAATTGCAAATTAGGATAAACATTAAAATAAACTAGACCATTAGCCAAACTGGATTGTGTAATACCCATTAAAGATTTTTTGCAATCAAGATTACAAGCATCTCGTAAGGCAGCTATAAAAGATTCAGGGAGTCCTTTTAAAGTTAATGGTTTAAAAGCAATTTGCACTAAACCAATATGTATAAAATTAAATTTACCAGCAGATTTATAAGAAGCAATATCATTTAAGGATCTAATAATTGTAAAATATGTTCATCGAAATTTAAAGAAATTGATTTTTCTGTAGTTTTAACAACATATTTAGATGTGATATTCTCAAACAAACCATATTTATAAATAACAGAGGGTGAAATTTTTGGAATTGTCCATTTATTAAGTAGATCTATATCCTGAGGAATATTATACTCCTCCTTCACTGTATTTTTGATTGATGAGGTAGATGTAAATGGATGCATTTCCATAATAAGAAAAGAAACATGTCAATTGTCATTCTACCTTAAGACCTTGGCTCTGATACCATAAATCACTAAACTTAAAAACTTTAAATTAATAAAGACCCAAACCGTGTTGGAATTCCGTGTTGGTAAAACCGTATTGGAAATCCGTATTAGTTTGCTAGACCCATTAACTCAAAGTTCATAATTTAGATCAAAGGCGGTTACCCAGAACCATCCGCCACAAACCACAAACCCCATAAACTAGATCTAAACTCTTTCTTTTAAATTTTTTCTTTAATAAGATATTAATTTATTAATAATCTCGGTTTTTTGAAAAAATTTTACCTTTAAAATTTTTTGTCTATAATACCCTATCTAATTTATTTCGTCAAGTTGCCTTGCTTCCCCTAAAACGCCTTTTCATACGGCTAAACGAGTACTTTCCAGGCCAACAAAATAAATTAGGTAGAAATCATGACTGAAAATTTTAAAGAACCAAACCAAGACAATAATTATTAAAGAACTTTGAAAGAAAGAATTCAAAAATAGTTTATGTAGAGGCAAAATCTTAAGATAAAATAACAATCAACATAAGAAATTTAGCCTGACATATTATGTCAGGACAATACAGAAATTAAAAGAGAAAGGAGAAGAGATTACCTCAAGAGAGGTTTGAGACTTGGAAGAAACTTGATCTTCTTCTTTTATTGATAAAGAAAATACCCTATTTTTATAGCCGGGGAAGGCAACATTTTTCTTTAGCTTTTCCAAGTTTTCTCTCTTTCCTTCTATCCTTGTACATCTTCATCTTCATCTTCTACTTAGACTACTTTGTATAGCCGGGGAAGGCAACATTTTTCTTTAGCTTTTCCAAGTTTTCTCTCTTTCCTTCTATCCTTGTACATCTTCATCTTCATCTTCTACTTACTTTGTAAATATTTTCTTTATCAATAAAAGAAGAAGACCAAATTTCTTCCAAGTCTCAAGCCTCTCTTGAGGTAATCTCTTCTCCTTTCTCTTTTAATTTCTGTATTGTCCTGACATAATATGTCAGGCTAAATTTCTTATGTTATTGTTATTTTATCTTAAGATTTTGCCTCTACATAAACTATTTTTGAATTCTTTCTTTCAAAGTTCTTTAATAATTGTTGTCTTGGTTTGGTTCTTTAAAATTTTCAGTCATGATTTCTACTTAATTTATTTTGTTGGCCTGGAAAGTACGGCGTTTTAGGGGAAGCAAGGCAACTTGACGAAATAAATTAGATAGGGTATTATAGACAGAAAATTTTAAAGGTAAAATTTTTTCGAAAAACCAAGATTATTAATTATTAAAAAAAATTGGAAAATTAAAAGAAAGAGTTTAGATCTAGTTTATGGGGTTTGTGGTTTGTGGCGGACGGTTCTGGGTAACCGCCTTTGATCTAAATTATGAACTTTGAGTTTATGGAACTAGCAAACCAATACGGATTTTCAATACGGTTTTACTAACACGGAATTCCAACACGGATTTCTAATACGGTTTTACCAACACGGAATTCCAACACGGTTTGGGTCTTTATTAATTTAAAGTTTTTAAGTTTAGTGATTTATGGTATCAGAGCCAAGGTCTTAAGGTAGAATGACAATTGACATGTTTCTTTTCTTATTATGGAAATGCATCCATTTACATCTACCTCATCAATCAAAAATACAGTGAAGGAGGAGTATAATATTCCTCAGGATATAGATCTACTTAATAAATGGACAATTCCAAAAATTTCACCCTCTGTTATTTATAAATATGGTTTGTTTGAGAATATCACATCTAAATATGTTGTTAAAACTACAGAAAAATCAATTTCTTTAAATTTCGATGGGAACATATTTTACAATTATTAGATCCAAATGATATTGCTTCTTATAAATCTGCTGGTAAATTTAATTTTATACATATTGGTTTAGTGCAAATTGCTTTTAACCATTAACTTTAAAAGGACTCCCTGAATCTTTTATAGCTGCCTTACGAGATGCTCGTAATCTTGATTGGAAAAAAATTTTAATGGGTATTATACAATCCAGTTTGGCTAATGGTCCAGTTTATTTTAATGTTTATCCTAATTTGCAATTATCCTTATCTGATGTTAATATATTAGATGCTTTAACTTTGAATGTAAAAATACATGGTTATAATTATGTACCTGGTTCTGAACTTATATGTTTATGTTATAGAGTTTGTTTTAAATTACTTTCGACTTTGAATCCAAAGTGAAAATTAATTGATATTTCTTCTGAAGAAACAATTTTAATTGAGACTAATTTTAATAAATCTCAGATTATAACTAGACAGCCAATTAAATGGAATGAAATTCAATTTCCTGATCATTGGATAGGATAATAAATAAAACTATTTCTTCTCCAGCAATTTCTCAACTTCATACACAGCAAGAACCCCAGATAATATCAGTTAATTATCCAAATTATGTTTAGATTTGATAATCTAAATGTTCCGTCTAGACATAGTATGAACCTGTCTCTTAGACAGCGCCATCTAAACATCCTTATAGGACATTTTCTTCAAAATCTCAATTTTCATTATTTGATGATTATATTTCTGCACGTTCAAAACCTGCATCACTACATACAATAGATAGTAATGCTCCATCTACATCACACGTAGATCATCTGCATATAAATAATAATAATATAATTAGACCAGTTCATGACAATGAATTAGATAAGGAAATTCCTACTGAATCAGAATTAGATTTTAATTTATGATGATTGTAATAGATTTTAGTCCCGGTTCATCTGTTAGAAAGTTAATACAACAAGAATTTTTATCCCCAAAATGGGAAACTTTCAGAAAATGGTTTCAAGAGGCATATACCTCTCAAGATTTTGTCATTATAATATTTCGAAAGAATTTTATGAATTTACTGCTTTACATAATAAAATAATTTCTTTTGTTCCTTGGTTTATAACTACTTATTTAAATAATTATATTAATGTTCTTGAAAGAACATATCAATTTTCTGATGGAAAACAAACTACAGAGTTATATCCTCCACAAAAATTATTTACTTTACCAAATAATACTTCGCTTTCTTTTAATGCTTTCCAAAAATTAGTAGAAAATAATACTTTACCTATTACTTTGTAACATATTAATAATATGTATCAACAAAATAATTATACTAATATTTTTATTAAAGTTCTAGGTGAACAAATTAGCTCTCTTCATAATAAAATGGATAAATTATTTTCTTTAATTCAAAAAATTCAACTTCCACTTTCGGATAATAAATCGCATGAGATATATGAAACAGCTAAAGCTTCGTTACAACCTCCACCTCAAATAGATGATTTTCATTTTAAACCTCTTTCTGATCTTCAAAAACTGTTAGATGAAAAAATTCATATTTTCTTCTTTGAAAATTAATACTCTTGATTTTGAAAATAATTTACAAGCAAATCCTCATAAAGGACAAGTAATTCAAGATGAAATTCATAAACTTCGTAATTCATATAAGTTTGGTGATAAACCAACTATGTACCATTATTATTATCTTCGACCCACTCCTCAGGATATTTTGAATGAGGAACAACAGCATATTATTAATAATAGTTATTTTGGAAAAGAAATTTATGAATAGAATTTAGATGGTTATACTGATAGACAAATTAGTAATTTAATTCATCGCATGCTCATGTATTCCACCGTAGCAAAAGCAAATCATAATAGTGATAGACGTGTTCCTTCAATGATAGTTGCTGGTTTTACTGGTCAACTTAAAGGTTGGTGGGACAATTATTTCACTCAGGCCTCTCGAGATGAAATTTTAGGTGCTGTTAAAGTAGAACCTAATACATCTCAACTTCAAGAAGATGCAGTTTATACACTTATGGTTAATATTTTAGAGACCATTTTACAGGACGTTATACAACTAATCATGAAAATATTCGTACTTTATTAAATGGTTTAAGATGTAAAACACTTACTTCTTTTCGTTGGTATAAGGATACTTTTCTATCTAGAGTTTTTGATCTTCCAGAAAGTAATAGTCCTTACTGGAAAGCTAAATTTATTGATGGTTTGCCACCTTTATTTGCCGAAAGAATTAAAAAGGCTCTTCGTAAAGATAATATTTCAATTTCGTATGATTATTATACTTATGACAAGTTAGTTCGAACTTGTGTGCAAGAAGGTATAGCTTTGTGTAATGAAATTAGATTAAATCAACAGTTAAAAAGATAGCAGTTAACTGAAAAAAGACAATTAGGTCAATTTTGTAGTCAATTTGGTTTAGAAGATTTTCCTTCTAACTCTCAGAGAAGATCATATCAACGACCTCCATGGCGTAAAGGTAAACGGCCAAAACCAGTAAGATCAAAAGAAAAACAAAGAGAGAAGTGAGGATTTCCAAACATATATCGTAAAAAATAGAGAGAATCTCGCCCCCAAAAGAAACAGATTAAATGTTATAAATGTGGGAAAAAGGGTCATATAGCTCCAAATTGTTTTGCAAAAAGAAAATCTAAAATCAAGCAATTAGACTTGGATGATGAGATCAAAAATCAAATTTATAATATTTTGGATGAAAATTCTGAAAGTAGTTGTGATATTGAAAGTACTATTTCTGATTCTTCTGATTCTGAGCAATTTAATGCTGTTCATAATTCAACAGATTCTGATAGTCCTAAACCATGTTGCAGTTCTTGTAATACTATAAATAATGATGAAAATAAAGAATATTATAACATTCTTTCTCAATTCCAAGATTTTCAAATTAATATGCTCACTAATGATAATATTATTGAATTATTAAAACAAATACAGGATAATAATCTTAGATCACAAATTTTAGATTGGGCATCTGCATCATCTGCATCATCTGCATCATCTTCTTCTTCATCCTCATCAATGCATAAATCAAATTCATATTTTTATGCATGAGCTATAGTTACATCTGAGCCCTACACAACGTTAGAAGTTAAAAATAGAATTAGTAAATTATATCAGCCACAAGAAACTGGAATTACTTTAGCAAATTTGCATGATGAAATAAAGAATTTAAAAACTGAAATTTGTTTGTTAAAACAAAATTATGTTTTTATAGATAATAGACTTTCTTTAGTTGAACATTCTATTAATAAAGGCAAAGAAATTATTCAGCCTGTCGAACCTTCTTCTACTGATATTCATTCTTTTAATAATAATAAAATGGATAATTTTTTGAATATTATGCGAATAGTAACCTCTCAAAGATGGTATATAAAAATTAAATTCTTAATTGATAATGATTTCTTAGCTGAATCAATTGCTATGATTGATAGTGGTGCTGATCTTTGTTGCATTCAAGAAGGTTTAATACCAACTAGATATTATAGAAAAACAGTGCATACTTTACGTTCTGCTTCTGGTGATAGAATAGAAATAGATTATAAAATTCCATCTGCATTATATATTTGTCAAGATAATATTTGTATTCCTCAAACATTTTTACTTGTTAAAAATTTGATGAATCCTCCTATTATATTGGGAACTCCTTTTATTAATGCTTTATATCCTATTAAAAATTTGGATAAAAATGATTTTACTGGTACTTATAAAAACCAGGATATTTCTTTTCAGTTTATAACTGATCCTATTACTCGAGATATAAATTCTCTTATGGAATTAAAATATTTACATTTATCTTCATTGACTTCAGAAATTTATAGTATTTCTATAAATGATATTTTACAACAATCAAAAATTCAAGAAAAAATTAAATTTATTACTGATCAATTTTCAGAATCTATTTGTACCGATCATCCCAGTGCCTTTTGGGACAGAAAAAAACATGTTGTTTTTCTTCCATATGAAGACGATTTTAATGAACAAAATATTCCTACAAAAGCTAGACCATGTCAAATGAATTCTGAATTTTTAGAATTATGTAAAAAAGAAATTGATGTTTTATTATGGTGTTCTTCACAGAAGGCTTTAATTAAACCTTCTAAATCTCCTTGGTCTAGTACTGCTTTTTATGTTAATAATAAAGCAGAACAAGAAAGAGGTGTTCCTCTACTAGTTATAAACTATAAACCTTTAAATAAAGTTTTAAAATGGATTAGGTATCCTATTCCTAATAAAAAAGATTTGCTAGAAAAATTATATGATGCTAATATATTTTCTAAATTTGATTTAAAATCAGGATATTGGCAAATTCAAATTTTTGCTGAACATACTTATCGTACTGCATTTAATGTTCCTTTTGGACAATTTGAATGGAATGTTATGCCATTTGGTTTAAAAAATGCTCCCTTTGAATTTCAAAAAATTATGAATGATATTTTTATTCCTTATATGGATTTTATCATTGTTTATATTGATGATATACTTGTTTATTCAAAAACATTAGAATTGCATTTTAAACATCTTGATTTATTTAAAAAGGTTGTTATACAAAATGGATTAGTAATATCTAAACCAAAAATTGGCCTTCTCTTTATTTCAAACGAAAATTAGATTTTTAGGACATTTTAATGAAAAAGGAAAGCTCACACCTATTAATAGAGCAATAGAATTTGCATCTAAATTTCCAGATGAAATTATAGATAAAAAACAACTTCAGAGATTTTTAGGAAGTTTAAATTATATTTCTCCTTATTATAAAAATCTTTCTCAAGATTTAGTCCCTTTATATGATAGACTGAAGCAAAATGGAATTTCTTGGACTGATAAGTTAACTGATTTAGTTAGAACTATTAAATCAAAAGTTAAAATTTTACCATGCTTGACATTAGCTAATCTTAAATGGACAAAAATAATAGAAACCGATGCATCTAATATAGGATTTGGTGGTATTTTAAAAAAAATCAATCAGGATAATAAACAAATCTATTTGGTTAGATTTCATTCTGGTAAATGGACTAATAGTCAGAAAAAATATGCTACTATTGCTCATGAAATGCTAGCAATAGTTAAATGTATTTTAAAATTTCAAAATAATTTTGAATATAATCAAAAATTCACAATTACAATTGATTCTCATTCAGTCAAATTTATGTTTAATAAAGATTTTAAAAATGATGCTTCTAAACAAATGTTTGCAAGATGGCAAGCTCAATTAATGCCATTTGATTTTGAAATATTTTATAAAAAATGATCTGAGAATTCTCTTCCCGATTTCTTATCTAGAGAATTTTTACAGGTTTCATGAACCGAGGAGGTTTTCAGTCTCCTTATAGGGGACGCGACCGTGGTGGAAGATCCCCAGTCATATCTAGGGGAGGAAGAACTTTAATCAATGCAGACATATCTGGATTATCGAGATATGAATCTCCCCAAGCATCATCCTCATCTTCATCAAATATTAATTTGGAGAATATCCCAAAAAATCATCATTATATGCTCAACTGCAAGAATTTCTTCAGAATCAAAAGGGTAATACTGTTAGGAAGTGTCCCAAGAAATTGACAAATGTTCGAGACCAATCCGAAACAAACGATAACAAAATAATAGAGCACGTATAGAGAAAATAAAATAGACACCAGATTTACGTGGTTCGGTCGAAAGACCTACGTCCACGGGCGAAGGCGAGCAAACTTTTACTATATGAGAAGAATACAAAAGCTTTAGGAGAGTGCTCCTAAGCCCACAAAAGCACTAGTACAAATACACAAGAAAAGCCAAAATAAAGACAAAAGGCTTAATGACCAATAAGGCCCAATAGCCCACTAAGCTTTCTTATGTTTAGTGCTTGGTGTTTAAAGCCCAAAGCCTAAGGTCTATATTTATAAGACCAAGGCTACATAACTCTCCATAAAATAATCAATGTGGGACAAAAGCCACATAACAAATCTCCACCTTGGCGTGTGCCCACATCCACAAAATAGTAAAATAGCAAACTTGCTCCACCTTCTCCACATAAGCCTCAATGGGCTTAATCAACAACAACGAATGCCAACCAAATCCAAGCATTGCTTGAACTTGTAAACTGGAAGAGGTTTCGTAAACATGTCTGCAGGATTTATCTTTGGTACTGATCTTTTGAACAAGAACTTTTCCCTCAGCAATAGTATCCCGAACGAAATGAAATTTCACATCAATGTGCTTAGTCCTCTCATGATACATCTGATCTTTAGTCAAGTGAATTGCACTTTGACTATCGCAATAAACTGTAGTAACACCATGATGCAGACTCAACTCGCCAAACAAACCTCTCAACCACAAGGCTTCTTTGATTGCCTCGGTCACGGCCATATATTCTGCTTCCGTAGTAGACAATGCCACAATAGGTTGTAAAGTAGCTTTCCAACTGACTGCACAACCGCCAACGCAAAATACATAACCAGTTGGTCATATGTCTGGTCGTGTACAAACCATCGCATACATGATAAGAGACAGGTAATAAATGGAACTTGTGCCATAAAACCTTCTTCCTCACCTGATTGTGGTGACTGAGCAATGAAAGTCGAAAATGACTTGCAAGAGGAGTACTCACAGGTTTAGCATTTTTCATGCTAAATTTCTCCAAAACTTTCTCAAGGTAATGCTTTTGGGTCAGGAACAATTTCATAGCTCCTCGATCTCTCTTGATTTCCATGCCAAGAATCTTCTTAGCTGCTCCCAAATCTTTCATCTCAAATTCACTACTCAACTGTGCTTTCAAAGTGTGAATTTCTACAGAACTCTTGGCAGCAATGAGCATGTCATCAACATAAAGTAACAAATAAATGAAAGAATCATTATTTAATTTTCGAAAATAGACACAATTGTCATACATGCTCCTTGAATAACCATGACCCAACATAAAGGAATCAAACCTCTTATACCACTGTCTTGGAGACTGCTTCAATCCTTTAATAAAATACTTCTGAAATTGAGGTTGTCTCATATAAATTTGTTCTTCAAGTTCACCATGTAGGAAAGCTGTCTTGACGTCAAGTTGCTCCAATTCCAAATCATACATGGCAACTAAGGTAAGCAAAACACGAATAGAACTATGTTTAACAACAGGTGAAAACACATCATTGAAATCAATACCGTGTACCTGACTATAGCCCTTTGCAACCAATCGTGCTTTATACCTTGTATCTTCAACCCCTGGATGACCTTCCTTCTTCTTAAAGACCCATTTGCAATCAACAATTTTCTTACCTAAAGGCGGCTTCACAAGAACCCAAGTTTTATTTTTATGGAGAGACTCAATTTCTTCATTCATTGCAACCAACCACTTAGCTGAATTATCACAAGAAACTGCTTCAAAGTAGGTGGAAGGCTCACCAACTCCATCCGTTTCTTCAGCGACTGACAAAGCATATGCATAACTAAATTTGCATATCGCTGCGGTGGTCGAATCTCCCTCCTTGATCTATCCTTGGCAATGGAATGTTCCTCCTCCTCTGGTTCTTCTTCAATAGACTCTGATTCATCTACTGAATTTTTCTGACTGGAAGAGGCTAACTGAGAAGGATCAGAACTACCAAACTCTAGCTCCACCTGCTTCTGCGTATTATCATCTGTATCTGAATCACAAGAACTAGAAGGCTCCCTTTTTGAAGATATCATAGAAAGTTCATCAAATGTAACATCTCTACTAATTACAAATTTTGGGGACTTGGGATCAAGACACCATAATCTGTAGCCTTTCACCCCAGAAGCATAACCAAGAAAAATGCACTTTTAGCTCTAAGATTAAATCTCCCGACATTGAAATTTCAAAACCTGGTTAATCACCCAAAACTTTCAAGTCGAGTAATTAGCGAAGTACCGACCAAACTTCTTCAGAGTCCCCTATAAGGCTGGAAAGTGTTAGGAGCTCGGTTCACAATATGACAAGCTGTAGTCAGATCGCCTCTGCCCAAAAGTCCTTTGTCAACCCTGCATTGGAGATCATACAACGGGCTCTCTCCAAAAGAGTTCTGTTCATACGTTCGGCCACACCATTTTGCTGAGGCGTCATCCTAACTGTATGGTGCCGAACAATTCCTTCATTTTTGCAAAATTCATTGAATTCGCCTTCACAAAATTCCATGCCATTATCTGTTCTAAGCCGCTTGATCTGTTTACCTGTTTGTTTCTCAATCAAAACTTTCCATTGCTTGAAAGTTAGGTAAACATCATTTTTATGTTTCAAAAAATAAACCCAAACCTTTCTTGAATAATCATCAATGAAAGTTAACATATATTGGCAAAGGACTTAGATGGTACAGAGAGGCCCCTACAGCTTCTGTCTAGATATAATCTAAGATTTGGCAGACCTGCAAGCTTTCATAATAACAAGAGCACCCTTACAAACTTTCATAACTCCACCTTCAGCTGCATATTTGCACCCAAGAGATTCTAAGGTGCCTAAGGAGATGAGATTCTTTTTCAAATCAGGAACATGTCTAACATTAGTGAGTGTCCTCACAATACCATCATGCATTTTAATTCGGACTGTACCCTTACCAACAACATCACAAACGGCATTGTTACCCATCAAAACAATTCCACCATTACAAGATTCATAAGTGAAAAATAAATCCCTATTGGGACACATGTGATAAGAGCACCCCGAATCTAAAATCCACTCATTTATAGACCTTGTTCTGTCATCAGTGACAAAGAAAATATTATCACATGTTCATCACTCTCATCAGCTGCAATCTTGTAGCCTCGGCAGTATCAATATTTTTCTGGTTAGATTTATCCGCATGCTTATCTTTGTTTTTCAACCTGAAACATTCGGATTGTAATTATACAGTTTTACGACAATAAGATACCATATTTCTAATCTGGATTTAGAGAAATATAACAATAAAAGGGACACAAAGATTTACGTGGTTCGGTCAAAAGACCTGCAACCAAGCCTTCAGCTTGATTTCCACCTATTTCCCCAGTTATATCCCTATCAATTTGCTCTTTAGATTTTAAAGCAGACTTAATTTCACGATACGAGATTGTTTCTTTACCATAAATCATAGTATCACGAAAGTGTTTAAATGATAGGGGAAGGGAACATAACAACAAAAGGGCTTATTAAGAAATTTCCACAAATGTCGGGGTTCCGATCCTAACAAATTGGTATCAGAGCATTGGCCATAACAAAAGCACAAGAGAGCCCAAATAAAACAAAAGGCTAGATGGCCATAAAGCATTAGGTGCCCTGAAAGCCCACTAAAGCTCTCTTGGCTTGGTGCCTATAGCCCATTTTGTGGAGGTCTCTCCAAATTTGTAATCCTATTTAATTAGTGGATGTTTTCCCCTTCGCCCGTGGATGTAGGTCTTTAGACCGAACCACGTAAATCTTTGTGTCCCTTTTATTATTATATTTCTCTTTATTTATATTCGTTATTATCTTCAAGGGCTTATTAAGAAATTTCCACAAATGTCGGGGTTCCGATCCTAACAAATACTTATGCTTCGGTCACTGAAGATGAATTTGAATCAGATTCAAAAACCTATTATCGTAAGTCAGAAAAATAAATCATATTTCTTTTAGACGACAAAGACTACCAATGGCAGGATCAACCTTGGAAAATACTCCAGAGGTATCTGACTGATAAAGTCATGTTTCCGGGAGAATCATATAAGACCCGATCCTACTATGAAAAAATCCTCACTAATAGTGAGTCAGATGAAATTCAACATTTTCAGCCTAATACTACTACTACTATTGTTTATAATTTTTTAAAAATTATTATTAAAAAGATTATATCTTCTGAGGAATGGGGAATTTCTACCCTTACAAAAAAACAATATTTTGTTGAAAGACAACCCCTTTCCTATACATACTGGGATTATATCCAAAGTTTTCATAAAATTTTTATTATGAAAATCATAAACATAAACATACTTGGTTTATAAAACTCTGTTCTAATTTATTATCTTAGCCAATACCTAATTGGTTTCTACATTGGTGGATTACTCATGGACCATCTGTAAAAATTTTACCTGAACCATTTCTCCAATTATATCACTCTTGGGTAAAAATTTCACCATCCTTACAAAACTATACTCTCATAAAAATATTCCTTTATCTACAGAAATAGCCACTATTTACTTCTTTCTTGAATTTTCTATTCCCTGGATTTATAAATGGGAACCTGAATTTGGTTATACCGATATTCAAATTCCGTGTTTATATCGAACCTACTATACTAAATTCTGGGATAAACTTATACCATGAAAAAATTGACCCAGAAACACAGCAATTATATGGTCAAGAATTATTGGACCAGATCAAAACAACGATTCAAAATTATACCAACAAGGACAAAATAATGATTCCTTATGCTCTGGAGCCTAGTCCTTTCAGGTATATTGTCAGAAAACTTCAAGTACAGCAAGGCACTATGACGAAGGACGAAATTATTGCCGCCTATATGGAACAAGTCAAAGATCAAATCAAAGAACATGTTAAACAAGATCTTTCTATTGATCTTGATAAAATTGATGATAATGAATCATGTTCTTCAAAAGACCATTCTATGGACTCGGAGCATTCCTCATTCCACTTGGCCGACGAATCGCAACCAATGGAAAAAGCAGAAGATATTCTTCAAAGTGTTTTAGATACTCTTAAAAGCAAAGTTGAAAAATAAAGATATATCTTTACTTTAAAAAAAACAACAGTAAATTACTGTGCGAATTTAAAAAATCCACTGTTCATAGTTAACTTAATTTCAAGTCCACATCACTATTTTTGCCTATAAATACCCCATTTGTATAGCCGGGGAAGGCAACATTTTTCTTTAACTTTTTCAAGTTTTCTCTCTTTCCTTCTATCCTTGTACATCTTCATCTTCATCTTCTACTTACTTTGTAAATATTTTCTTTATCAATAAAAGAAGAAGACCAAGTTTCTTCCAAGTCTCAAGCCTCTCTTGAGGTAATCTCTTCTCCTTTCTCTTTTAATTTCTGTATTTTCCTGACATAATATGTCAGGCTAAATTTCTTATGTTGATTGTTATTTTATCTTAAGATTTTGCCTCTACATAAACTATTTTTGAATTCTTTCTTTCAAAGTTCTTTAATAATTGTTGTCTTGGTTTGGTTCTTTAAAATTTTCAGTCATGATTTCTACCTAATTTATTTTGTTGGCCTGGAAAGTACCCGTTTAGCCGTATGAAAAGGCGTTTTAGGGGAAGCAAGGAAACTTGACGAAATAAATTAGATAGGGTATTATAGACAGAAAATTTTAAAGATGAATCTTTAATGGCTAAAAGGTAAAATTTTTTCGAAAAACCGAGATTATTAATTATTAAAGAAAAAATTTAAAAGAAAGAGTTTAGATCTAGTTTATGGGGTTTGTGGTTTGTGGCGGACGGTTCTGGGTTACCGCCTTTGATCTAAATTATGAACTTTGAGTTAATGGGACTAGCAAACCAATACGGATTTCCAATACAGTTTTACCAACACGGAATTCCAACACAGATTTTCAATACGGTTTTACCAACACGGAATTCCAACACGGTTTGGGTCTTTATTAATTTAAAGCGAAAAATATTAGTTAACTAACCAACTAAAGAAAAGTTTGGCTCAAATTTAATTTTAATTTTTTTGTATTAAAAGCTGAATAAACTAAATTTTTTTAATTAAATTACTTAAAAACTAATCGATGAATAGCCTACAATGGATAATGACAAACGTAAAAGTGGGAAATGAGTGAATAATCGACCAGTGGTAAAATCTTGTCAAGACATCAATGTTTAGACCAGAAACCACTAGAAGAATGCCATGTCTGAATTACCCATCCAAATAATGTCTTAGTTATCTATATCTATACTATATATAAAATAAGAATCATAATTTGATGTAATGTTATTTTATATACTTTCTTTTTTATCCTTATTATATATGAGTAACTGTCAATAACGTCCTACTCTTCACACTCCAATCTTTATGTTATTTTTAAATATTTTTGTATTACTTTATTTGTTAATATTTTCACTACCTATTATTATTTTATTTTTTTTTGGAAATTTTGTGTAATTTTTTTTTTTTTTTTAAAGTCACACCCATGAAGTGCCTTTCCCACTAGTATCGATAATGGACGGACGAGAGATACTGTTTTGTGAGGGTGAGAATATTAAAAGATAGTATAATTTATAAAGTTTAAATTATTTGTAATATTTAGAATTGATCGAATCACTTAATTTATAATATGTAATAAAACATTATATTTTTTTGGTAAGAGCCAAATTTCATTATTTAAAATTGTGACTTCCAAATTACACGATAATAGCTAATGTTAAGGTTTAATGTTGCTCTAGCTAAAGCCTCATTTTAGGACAAGAATATATATTAGCTTAATCTTTTATAATCCAACTAATATCACCAAAAAAAAAAAAAAATCGTATAACCAATCAATTTATATACTACATAAAATTCCTTAAATTTTTTTTTATAGTTCAACATGACAAAAGATAACAATTTTTGAATTATAAATGCTGATAATAATAACAAATAGAACAATTCATATAGAATAGTTAATCACTGACTAAATAAAAATTCACATGTTAAGTTCTTGTCACAAATAAATGAGGTAAATTAATGATATTTAACTAGACCATTGATTTTTAATAAAATATAATGAAGAGTGATAAATATTAGTAACTTGCATAAAATTGAAGTACATGAGAACAGTAAATTGGATCTTTAGAAGAATATTTGAGGGTGAAATTCTAATGAAAGACAATTTTAAAAAAGAAGGTGCACTACAAAGCCGAATTTGTAATAATACAAAAGGACAATGTATTAAGATAGCCTAATAATTAGTTGATTGGAAAAAAATAATAATTATGGAACTAGTAATTTAAGTGTAATTACCTGAATACTAATAACATTAATTACTTTTAATGCACAATAAAAGTACACGAATGAAACCAAATAGATGACAAAATTAACTACAAAAAAGAGATCAATTCAAGTAATTTGGAGGGGAATATAATAATTTATTACATAATTTACCCAAATTAGAAAAGTATCTAGAGCAATTACAGGATTCTTGGTCCGTCACTGGATAATGTGGTTTTCCTAAGTTTTATTAGTAGAAATTTGTAGAACTTCTATCTTTTAGATGGGGAGGAGGGTAAGATTGAAGGTGGAAAAGAAAGTAAATTGATGAAATATTACTCTGACAATACTATATATCACAAGGAAAATAAAATATTCATAGTGGATTATGTCCCCATGTGTTCAAGTCTCACCATACGTAGTAACAACATAATCTTATTATTTCACACATAATAAGGTTACAAGCCTTTTTTGGTGCTAACATGATAAAAAAGAAAAGCAGGACCAAAATACATCAAATCCCAACTCCCCATAGCAAGCCAACAACATTTTACACATAAAAAGGAACTACAAACACACTCTAAATTTATTGATATTTCAGCATAGTTACACAATAAACCTCTCCAGTGAGAGGGTCTTCAAACACAAACATAAACACACATGGAGGTGGAAATTGGGAAACCACAATAAGCAGCCTAATTCCACAGAGTCTCCTTTATTTTGCATAGAAAAAGGCTGGAGCTACTGGGTTAATTTTCTACTTTGCAAGGACAGATTTTAGCCACGAAGCTGAGAGTTTTGGACATCTTTTTGATCCATTGTCGTAGTCCACATAGGTAATGCCAAATCGAGATTTGAAACCTGAGTCCCACTCAAAATTGTCCAACAATGACCACACAAAGTATCCCTTGACGTTCACACCTTGCCTACAAGAAGATGTTAGAAAATTAATTAAATAGGTTAAAAGTAGGAGAATTTTATCGTCTCGTTGAGAACTATCCTATTAGTTTTAAAAACTTGTATTACATAAGTTTTTAAATTATATAGTATTATATTGTACAAGTTTTTAAAGTATAACAAAATAGTTCCATTACGGAATTATAAAATTTTCTAAAAAAGTAACGCCTCTTAATTTTCTTGTTAATAATAGATTATTGTCGAACATATATATGAGACATTATTGAATGACAAGTATGATAAATAATTAATTCGTTACAAAATCATTCATAATGACAATAAAAATTAATTACTGCTTGGCCTGTCCAACGAATGATAGGTGATCATGGAGGTAAACTATCCTTCTTTGATCATAAAATGATTTCCAATGTGTTGACGAGTCATCATCTGGATCATCAATACCTAATATATAGGCAATTAAATATCCACCATTATATTTCAATTGGCATTATACAACTATTTTAATAATGTAATATATTCCAAGTGACTTCAATTTCGATGTCTTTTAATTACAGCAAGAGATAAGATTTTTAGATCATTTACCATTTTCAGCAACGTAAATAAGTGGGTTATTGTATTTCTCTACAATATAGACCATTGATCCTTAATTCCTCTTGGATATCCATAGATCCACCCAGCAGCACCCTGCAAATGAAAGAGTCGTGATAATGAAGTAGCGGACCAATAAAAAAAAGTTACCACAAAAGTGTTCAATTGGCTTGGAATTTAATATTTGATTGTTTAGCCATTTGTGAATTACTACCTATATCTTACTACTTTTTGGCTTTGGATCAACAACACATAGCAAAAGCATGCAAATCAAACCACCAACATTTGGGAATAGGGAAAAAAATCAAATTAATTCTTTATTTTTGGGTATCAATCTGTTATATATTATAATAGTCTAATTTAGACCCTTATTTAAAATTAAAAAAAAAACCAATTCAACATTTATGACAGAAATTATGGACAAGTTAATGGATCAAACTACATGATAATCACGTAACTGTTAAATTCCAGTAAATGTGTTGTCTATCAATTACCCCGTTAGTTTGTTTACAATTTCTGCCACAAGAATTAAATTGATTAATTTTGTTAAGGATAAATGACTAAATTGACATTTTTTATAGATAAAAGAACAAATGAATCTTTTTCCCTTTGGTATGTCTTGTTACCAAATAAGTATTGGTCACAAATTCAAATATGTAGAACTAAGATGAAAACATAATTAATTAGTAATTCCACTACATTTTCACGGTTACAATGACGAAAGATGCGGTACTAACCTGTTCTTCACCAATGTAAACACCCTTTCGCTTCACTAAAAACAACAAAACATGAAATATATATTATTATTTAATTTTCAAATTATAATTTCAAACTAATATTAAGATGATGATTTTTATCTGACCATGAAATTTAGCTCGTTGATCAGCAACATAATTTCCTCCATCTGAATCTTGATTGCTGACATATCGAGCTGTATAGTAATTTAATCCAATAAAGTCAAAGGACCCTCTGACCATGTATTTATCAGCTCACTCCAAATTCAGGAAGGTAACCTTTGGTTACATATTTATGCATGTTTTCTGGATAATCACCATTGACTATTGGATCCATGAACCTGAAATTAATAGACGCAAAATTGAATAAAACCGTGGATACACTTTAAATTTTCTAGTACTCTTTGTCTTGGCACAAAATGTTTTACTTAAAATGTAATATTGCGCTGAAAAGAAACAATATAGATATTGTTTTTCGGTCAAATGGTGTCATAAGACTCAGATGAACACGAGTTAGAACTTGAGAGAATAAGAATTGTATAAACATTTATTTAATATTTATATATAAGATTATAATTGAAATTAAATATTTTTCAGAATAAAAATATAACTTTTCAACTTTTTAGAGACGGCGGCTACCCCATCCTACCCCTTCGTACATCCACCATTGTTAAGCACCCTAGCTAGTAACCCATTAGGGGCAATTGCTTATTTGTTTAATTTATATTTTAATTAGTGTTATAACATGTCATCTTTATCATACACACATCTATATCTATTTTCTTCGTTAAAATATTAGATAGATTGAAATCTCAAAGTAACTCACCCTTATCGTATTCCATCTACCAATTAATGATAGTAAAAAGTAAAAACAACATCAGAAAAAAAGAAAGGAACAAAAATAATAATAATAATAATCAAATGGAATACTCACCACCCAAGCGAGAAATCAGTTGCTCGTTGTGCAGCTTTTTGATTTCTTTTGCGCTTATTGAGAGGAATAAGCTGCAGCGCATTCAGTACAATTCCAATTTTTCCCTTCTGACGACTCTAAGCATAGATTAGACATTTATTTGTTAGTCCATTTTGATTATAATGACATCTATCCCAGAACTATAAGAGTTATCCGATTTTCTTTGAACAATTGTTATTTAAAATATTATTTTAAACAAATAGTGTAACAATAATTTAGATGTCATGTACGTCATAAAAGAAGATGATTGAAAAACAGATGTGTACCTGATAATTGTCTCTATACAATTTGCGTTTCATATGTTCACAACCTTGGCATGAGCAAGAATTTGATGATGTGCAACCAAGTATGGATATTCAGATGGATCTTTAACCGAAATCTTTTTAGATGGAACAGTAGCTGGAAGAACTTCCTGAGAAACAGGCGATGCTACAGAATTTCCCTTTACCCCAGATGATATGTTCATCATGTCGTTCTTTTTTGGTGGATGAACCGAAAATCGATTCGGTGGGAAAATAGAAGCTTCATCATCATCATCAGAAGCAGCTTCTTCATCTTGATCATGATCGTCATTATCATCATCAGAAGACAGATATGGTGCCACGGAAGTCGCATAATTTGTAGAGGAAGAATAGAGTTGTTTTTTTGATGATGAAGAATCCGAGTAATTTTCGTTCAATGAACTTAAGCCTGGTGCGTGTGTACCATATACGTAACCCAGAGTGGCAAAGGTCGCGGGCTCATTGACGGTTATCCAATATTTCACCTGATCACCAAATTCTTTGAAACAAATATTTGCATAGTCACACAAAAATCATCCCTGAAATGAAAACCAATCCAAAATGGGAAGTTTATTTGTAAGTTTATATTTTTTATTAAATGCTTTTGAATAACAAATGAAAAATCCGGATTAATATTTGCTACACTGATGTTGTAACAAATTTTTTACATTGTCAATTGTAAGATGCATGCAAGCATTTTTTTGAATTTTAAATATTCTTTTTAATGTATATATGACATACATCTACCCTGCTATTATTAAAAAATTCTACACAAATGATATAAGAAACATTAACTCTCATTATAAATCAAGATATCTAAGCAATATATACTAAATTAATTACTTACACAATTTTTCGATTCAAAAAACCGTCATACTCGTCTTCCAATGCTTGAGGAGGATCAAAGTGCAATAGAGTCACAAAAGGCTCCATTCCTGTTATAACATGACATATATGTTTAATTAGGAAAAGAATTTAAGAACTATTTTTGTTTGCTCCTTCAGGTTAATTAATATAAGAATAAGTAATGGTAATAACATCTAAAAAAAAGAAAAGAAATAGTACACAACGAAACATGGTCATTAATTATGACATTTTCCCACCAATAATGACCTTTTGTCGATGCTCAGCTAAAATTGGGGAGAAAAGTACCAACAGACTTTATTAATACTTTCTTTTCTTGTCTATTATGATTTATCTCATAGAAAATGTACGCAATTTATAAATACCAAATTTGAGAGAATGTGTGGATAATCTTAAAGTGTAGTTTTTTCATTTGTTGCAAATAAATTTCAACGTGAAAAGATAATTAATATTTTAAATGTGCAAAGTGAAAAATATTACCATGGGTCTTGAGGTTCAGTAGCAGTCTCTTATAGAAGTCAATTCCTTTTTGATTGCGACTCTCTTTCTTTCCAGCTGAAAATTCAAGGTTCAAATACTTGTGATTAGAAAATGAAATTAGCTAGTATACACAAATAAGTGTTAGTGTGCATATGAACCCATAAACATTAAAATGTGGATAGGCAATTGCTAGGTAATCATATAAATATTATAGAAATAATGTTCATTGAATAATAGTCCTTGTAGTGTTTATTTTCTCCATGGGAGCTATCAGCTATATATACTTGTAATAAAAAAAATTTAAATCTATGAATAAGTTAGATATTGAGAATTCTTCAAATTTGGTATGTAAGATGATGAAGCTTAATTAGCATGTACATTAAACAATATATAGGAGCTCACTTGGTAATATTCTGGACCATGAGATTGAGAATCTATAAGCGTCAAATCCAATGTCCTTCATTATTTTCACATCTTCCTGAAATTAAGTTTATATATGGATCATTGTGGATCAAGTCCATGCATATATATCTAGAGCTTGAAAACTGCAAATTAATTTACCTCATATTTTTTGTAATGGTTGACAGCATCTTCACCATAGGGGGAAAACAACTCTGGCATTTTAATTACAATAGAGACTTCAGTCAACAGGATCATGATTTATGAAAAAAAATAAAGTATCAAACTATGATTTATGACACTTGATGATATTTATCAGCAAGATGGGAGTTGTTTTGATTTATCATAATTTCCATACAAGAAAATGTCGCAACATCATTCAGATCCTTTTTTGTATAGGAAAATATCACTGCTTTAATAATGAAGAGTGCAAAATGGTTAATTAATTAGTCATTTAAAATTCAAACAAAGAACCAAAATTCAGCTACCCAAACATGCATGTAGAGAGAGATGAGACAAAATTTTGCTGTGTTAGCGTTAGACTAACTTAGGAGGTTTAGCTTGTTTATCGATATTGGACATTGAATCGAATTTCTGCACTGGACTAGTACAAAACGTGTCGTCAAAGAAGAATATTGTTGCAAAAATAATGAAACAATGTGAAATAAATAAATCACATAAAATTTAAAATCTAACATGCAAAATCCTATTGCACATATATATAGAGAGAGACTTTTTTGCGCAGCAAAGGTATCCCATATGCTTTGCCCTCTCCCATCTTCACCTAGAGCACCTTCAATCTGAAAGGTTATAATAAAATAATCTAAAGATCAGATGGTGAAATTAATATATGGATGCATGTATATTAAGAAGTTTAACAAAGCCATTATATACTTCCAAACCATTAATTAAGTTTATTTATTTATTTTTTTGAAAAAAAAAAAAAAAAAACCCAAGTGGGCAGTGACCTGGAAAGCAGATGTTCCGGAACCAAAGATGAAATCTGAGCCAAAATCCTTGCGGCGAACGAAACCTGCGGGAACATTGGATGTGTAGTCCATGATTATGTCTTTTGTTTCCAATTTAAATAATTTGGTGGTTCCTATGCTTTGGGAGCCTCTCCTATTTATAGGCAACGTAAATCTCAAAAGATAAGGGGAGTTCATGTGTAGAAGGACTGGGTAGTTGAGAGGTTGCATTAATCAAAGCAGGAATTATCCCACGTTCTACTATGCTGTCAAATGCATATTAAAACTCCCATCTAGATTAAAGAGGACCGAAAAAGACGCTTAACAATGTAGCAGAGCATGAGATAGAGTGCGAGATCAGTCATATTAAATTAGTTATGAGACATTTTCCCTTCCCTCTGTCAACTTTGAAAAAAATTATAGAATAAATAAGAAACGATTTAAATATTTTAATTTTATCATAAAAATTTAAATTCCTTAAATCATATCACTAAAAATTATGACAATATTTAAAATTAAGAATAAGCGTCACTTGAAAATATAAAAATTTCAAAGAGTTTTGATGTTTAGTAAAGAAAGTGGACATATAATTTTTATTTTAGAATTCATTTTTCAAGTATATATTGTATAAAAGTTGAGCAATATGATGTATCATCACTTGTAAAAATTGTCCATACTAGTACTATATTTTTTATTTAGTAAAAAATTAGGACAACCCCATCGGAACTTGTAATTGAATGTAAATTTATTTGTTGTACAAGAAAAATATTTTTAGTTTAACGGCTCCTAAGTACCCTTTTTTAAAAAGGATTTATAGTAGATCTTTATCTACCCTCTTAATTGTTGAACCCCAGTTATGTTAATCATGTTTTGATGATGACCGAGCCTTTTTGACCGTTAGAACTCAAATTTCAGCACATCTTTCATCTATAAATAGGCCAAGGACTTCCAAATGATGTAAGGAACTACAACATTCAATACAAACACTTGTAAGAGCTATTTGGGGAGAAATAGGCTAAAATATTGTGGGTTGTATTGGTTTGAGTAGTATAGTTCTCTTGGCTCAACTAGTGGGAATTAGTGTGAGCAAGAGTAGACTAGTGAGTGATCTTCAAGTGTAAGAAGTGGAGGGATAACAAGTGTACAAAAGTGAGGTTGTAGTGTAAAATCCTTTGGCTCAACTAGAGGAACTTAGTTGGTGCAAGGGTGAGCCTACTTTGTGTACAAGAAGGTTATTGCCTCATCTTCTTTGAAGAGGCACTACTAGTGGATGTACTCCAAGCTTGAGAAGCTTGGGAGTTTGGTTTAATATTCTTTATCTCAATCTTTTATTTGTTCTTTAAGCTTCGATTGCTAAATATTTATCTTTGATCATTTGTGCTTAAGTATTCATTTATTGCACAAAGTTTGTATTTTCATTAAGCACTTCAAAAGGATTGTTTTTTGAGACAACCTAATTCACCCCTCCTCTTAGGTTGCTTTGGGACCAACATTAATGACTCGACTCATGACCTAGTCATTGAGCAGTGTAATTTTAATATTTGAGCGACACTTCATTGTACCCTTTAAAGTTGTTAGTCTCTTAATGTCAAGGTCTTGACTTCTCTCTTTGTGAGATAGATAGTGGGCATATAAAAAATCTTTAACCCAATAATTGTGTGTTTAAGATAATTCTTTTTAAAAGTCCGACAAAATTAAGAATTTTTTTAAAGGTTCAACAATTAAGATTAAGAACAATTTTTTTGTGCATAAGAAAAGTGTGCGTACACTAGTGAATATTTATGTGTTCACAAGATAAATTTTGTAGAGAGTGTACACATAAGAAAACTGTGTGTGTACACATTTTACAACTTCAATGTCAATAAACTTTTTGCTGTATAATCATGTACATTCACAAATAGTGACTTTTGACGCACTCCAAAGATAATTGTACACTCAACTTCCACAGGCCTCAACCCACTTAAAGTTGCATGGGTCATTGCAATAGTGCTCATAAATATATACCTTTGTGGCTCATTTGGTTTGTGGGTTAGGTAAAGGAGTGTGAGTTATACGGGGATGAATTATTCTTATATGACTAATCCAAAATTTTTTATCCCATCTTAATAACTGTTTTAAGTTTGGTTATTTTGGATTAGCTCCTTTCGTATGATGTTCTAAAATATTATTTGTCATTATTCTTAAATAATCACTATTTATTATTTACACAATATTATTAATTTGTCTATAATTTTTTTAAAACTTTTTTAGATTAACTAATTTTTTTAACGATAATTAAATTGGTTTGTTTTTATAAATAAAGAACCACATAAAGGTTCTCACAGATTTAGAAGTAGCACATAACTTGAATATTTAAAATCCATTCTATTATAATATTTTAAAAATTATACTAAACAATGAAAAAGAAATACATATTTCATTCCAACTTAAGTTACTCAAATTGGGAAATGAGAATAAGCATTCTTGCTTATTATTATTATGAATAGGAACATATATGTGCTGTAATGATCTATCCATTCTAATCCATTCTTGTGTAATAAACGTGGAATTAAGGAACTAAATTAGTTTTGGTAAAATAAGATGGCAAATTTCACTTATATGCCTGTGTCTCACAATTTTTCTCATTGGAAAATATTTAGGTAAATATGTCAATTTTTGATATTACTTGTAAATTCTGTGGTGTGGATTAAACTTTAGAAAATTTATGACATCTGTCAGCACAATTTTTTAAAATTTAATCCTAACCTTAGTGTTTATAAGTAGAGTTAAAAATCAGATCTACCTAAATATCTTCCTTCCTCGTTACTCCCATATTGTTAAAAAACCTACAAAAGTATTTGAATGCCACACGTGGTAAAATGCACTTGGTCCTAAAAGTTTTGATAATTTTCTTGTGTCTTTCCAAATTACCCTTCAAGAATCCCAATTGAAGAACAAAATGAAATTAAATAAAACGTTGTGAAATAAAAAATAAAAAAATAGTCTTTCTCACAACCTCTGCTCTCCAACCCCTATACCCACCGCCCTCAACCCATTATCGCCACCATCCATCCCCTCCTCCGACCACCACCCTTTTCCACTAGCCCCATTCTAACCCTTCCTACTTTACCCACTATCCCGCCACCCAATCCACCGGATCTGCCTTCCCCGCAGCCCATCCCCTCCCAACACACTTCCAATCCCGCCAACCAAAGCCCCTTAGGACCCTTACCCCATTCCTGCTAGTGCTACTTCCCAATCTCCCCACCAATCCCCACAACTCCACAGCCCTTGGCCCACCCATTCCCGCCACCATTGCACCTGTATCTACCTTTCTCCAACCCCAACCCACCACTTCCAACCCACTCAACCCCATATCTATCCTCCACCCCCTATCGCACCAACCCACGCCCTACCCCACCCCCTGATCTGTCTCTTTAATTTTATTGTTATTTTTAAATTTTTTTTTGTTTCTATTTTTTTTGTTTCTATTTTTTTTGTTTTTAATTCTATCTGAAAATATTTTGAATTTCCTTGACATAAAAAATAATTTTCTTATTTTTATTCTAATTTAACTTACCTTTCTTTTGATTTTTATTATAATTTTTTTTCTCTTTTTCGTCCCATATATAAATATTTTTTCCTTTTTATTTTTTATTTTTCAGTTTTGTTTCTTTTGTAACTATTTATGTAACTTTCTTCCCACTATCCATATTATCCTTTTTAACATATCCACCATTTTTTTTTTTGAAATTTTGTGTCATTTTTTGATAGCCATATCCGTAAAGTATATCTTTTCTCAGTAGTAAAAATTATTTGTAAGAATATATAATGATTCTATGCGTGCATTTTTGTACAGGTACTTTGAAAGACCTAAAAAAAATGTACTACAATTTTGAAAATGACAAATATTTAGATAGATTTAGTTTTTGATTTCACTTATAGATTCAATGATGTAAATTGAATATTATGGAATATATGACATCAGTTAATATAAATAGAATTTTATAAAATTAAATACTAGCACAAGATCTAAAGACAGTGTCAAAAACCAGATCTACTAAATTATTTTCTTTAAAAATAGAGCAAAATATATTAATGGTCACCAAACTATTATATTGTTACATACAATGTCATTGAACTATTTATTTTACAAATTTAGTCACTAGACTATTTTAAGTGTGTGTCCTGAGTCTTACTGTCTGTCTCTATTTACATGATGACTACAGTTTGTAAACACACACTTAAAATAATTCAATGATCAAATTTACAAATGGAGTGATTCGAAATATACACTCAAGATAGTCTAGTGACAAATTAACAAAACAAATAGTTCAATGACTTTATATACAAAATTTAATAATTTAGTGACTATTTGTGTAATTTACTCTTTAAAATTTGTTAGCAAATCTCGTGGTGGAGTTATTTCACTACTATTGTATTTGGATGATTTTAGGATATATTTAGATAACTATTATTTAAAATATTATTTAGAATAATAATTGTAATAATTTTTTTGAAATATGATATATATATATATATATGAGATATATAATAACAAAAAAATATATTATAAACTAATTACAAAATACTTGTGTTATTTAAATGAATGATACACATTGTACAAACAGAGCCTTAATTTCATTGAACTCCCACCTCCATATTTTGGTATTTAACCGCATCAGTAAACAACAATTTTCCTGCTGTTCTGCAATCCTCTGGGCCCCCCACAATCAATAGTTAAACCGTCAAAATAATGCAGCCGGTTATTTGGTTAAATACATCTTTCCACTTTGAGTTACGAGAATCACACGTATCATATTGTCATTGGATTTCTGAAGTAGCAGACTTTCCCACGTGTCTGCATTTGAGAAGATTTGCTTTCACAAGAAACGTGCATTTGTTGTAGGTAAAATTGTTACATCATGCAACGAACTTTTCGATGCATTCAAGGGACATACATAACTTCTGGTTCTTAAGAATTTGCAACTAAAAATTGATTTTAATGAACGTGAACCATATATAAAAATATATGAAATTATTTGAACAGATATTAATTAGAATATTATTTGAAATAATTATTATAAAAATATGATAGATGTGAGATAAAAGATAGGTTAAAAAAATATACTTGAATAATAATTGTAAAATATTAGTTTTAAAATAATAAAAACTAGCAACAATCCAAAGAGGACCAACAATTATCCAATTCATTTGTAAGTAATATATATCTATATCTGTACAATTTATTACTTTCTGTGTCGTATTTATTTTGTAACAATTTGTACTTTTGTGATTACACAGATCAATTTTGTATCAATAATTCATGTCAATTTATTTAATTTTTATGAAATTATTTCACTAAACGTGAAATTTATATAAAATATTACCACATAAAATTTAAAATCTTTTATAAAGTTATAAAATCTATAAAAGATTAAGTATGGAAAATTTGAGTTGTTGATCAAAAAAAAGTCAAATATAGCAAATATATTAAGATCAAAGAAATATATATTTTAATTTGGTTAAATGATTTAAATTTTCTTTTCGAAATCACATTCATACTATAAAGTTTAATGACTAAGTTGTAATGTTTCACACTTGAATGTCAGTTTTGTTCTTGTTGGGGCTAGTGTGGAAAAAATACGAATGAAAAGGGGAATAAAATCAATTTTGAGGTTTCATATTTGGAATTAAATTTTAGTGTGTAAATTTCCTTCCAATAATAGTATTTCTGGAATAAGGTTTTGAAATTAAAGAAGAAGAAATTTCATAGGATGGCTTTTGGACATTACCCCACCCATCCCCGCCACCCTTGCACCTATATATCTACCTTTCTCCAACCCCAAACCACCACTTCCAACCATAGTTGTTAGAATCCCGATCCTACCCTTACGATCCTACGATTCTACGATCCAAATTTATAAAATCGATCCCGATCCTAGAGGTAGGATCGCAATTATAGATAAACTCTAGTTGGTGCCATTAGTCATGTAATTTATGTATATATTTACTTAAGTTAAGTCAGTATTTTGATAATTTTTCATTCAAATGTTATATTTTATGAGTTTATACTATTCATATTATTTTTTAGTTTTTAATTAAAGAACAATATTAAATTTGTGATAACGCATAACTTTTTACAATACGAATATATAATGTCAAATGTTATAAATTTTAGTTAAAGAAACTTATTTCATGATGAATATTAAAATTTTATATTTATTGTGTATAAGTTTTTATTGAATATTACCTTTAAAAATAAATAAAAGTTATATTTGCTCTATTTTTATAAGAAAATAATTTCCTAGATTCTGGTTTTTGACACTATCCTGTAACCTTCAAAACGACCTACGTAAGATCCCGATTTTACAAACCTTGCTTCCAACCCCGTTCTTCAGATCTATCCTCCACCCCTTATCGCACTATTCCACGCCCTTCCCCACTCCCTGATTTGTCTCTTTAATTTTTTTTTTTTAAAATTTTTTGTTTCAATTTTTATTGTTTTTAATTCCATCTGAAAATATTTTGAATTTCCTTTCCATAAAAAATAATTTTCTTATTTTTAATATTTTTATTCTAATTTAACTTACCTTTCCTTTGATTTTTATTATAATTTTTTCTCTTTTTCATCCCATATATAAATATTTTTTCCTTTTTATTTTTCAATTTTATTTCTTTTATGAATTTCTTCTTTTGCCAAATTTTCATTTTGTTCATTTTTTGGGTTTTATGGCCTATAAAGTCTTTTTTTTGTCTTTTCCTTTTCCCTTTTTTAAGGACTCACATGAGTTCTAAAAAAACATAATAAAATTAATCAAAACAAATTAAACTAATGAAAATAAAATTATCCTAGTTTAAGGTTAGATAAGTTAATTAGAGTCTAACAAAAGTTAACTAAGTCATAATTCAATATTAATTATACTCATCTTAACATTTCAAAAAATGAGAATATAATTGAGAAGTTTTCAAATAAACTATAGAGATCAAATAAAAAAATTGCTAAAAATTATGGAAGGGCAAGATGAAAAGAAAACAAAAGGACTAAAGCTGCAAATGTGACTTAACTCGTAGCCTAAGGTTACTACTACTTGCTATCACTTTCACAAGCCACATGCATTTGTTGTAGGTAAAATTGTTACATCATACAACGAACTTTCCGGTGCAGTCAAGGCAGGGGCATAGTTAGAATCGGACATTAGTAAGGGTAAATTTATCACGTTGTGTTGAATTTAGTTAACTTATCTTCTTGGTCTAAAAAGGTATGACTTAAATTTTTTTTTTTTCCAAAGAATTTTTTTATGTTTGTGCTTGGTAAGATTATTTAACAAAAAAAAAAAAGTAGTAATTTGTAGATAGAGAACCTAAAAAGATAATAAAATATTATAGTCTTTAATATTTATTAATTATTATAGTTTTATATATATATATATATATAATAAAATTCTTTGGAAAGTGTAACAAAATATTTGAGGTAAAAATTGAACAAACAAGAAATATAATGATAAAAATATGAATATATGAATAAAAGATTACAATCTCTAGAATATTCTCAATATGTGGAGAAAATTCCTTCGATTCTTTACTTCGACGCGATCCGAGGGCTTCAGAATTCTTCAAGTCTTGATATGGGAGACCTGAAGAACGCTTGATGAAAATCTTCAAATCTTGATATATGGAAGACTTGTATAAGAGACACATCTAGACACAGGGAGCAAGGTAGAAGACTTGTAGTACATGTGTAACTTCTTACTTGCATACCAAGAAACAAATTCTTATCTCTTTACACACATAAGAGATATGTAAGGGTAGGATTACTTTGATATTATCTATCTTATTTTAATTTATTAATAAAGAGATAAATACTAGAGTACATATATCCTTATTGGCCAAGTCTTGTAGACATGTGACATGGCACAATTTAATTGGAAGAGCGACACAAATTCATTTAATTGGTCGAACCACCTCATTTTGATATGTGGAGCAATATAATTGGTTTTAAATTAACCAATGTTCCAAAATATATATGATATATGGCATTATTTAATTGGACCATAAATATGCCAATTAAATTAATTTATAGACAAATGATAATTTTAATACGAAATAAAATTTCATTGCCTACATATAGTTATATATATATATATATATATATATATATATATAAATATTTGGAGTTGATTCAATTGATATAAATTATAAAAATAGTAAGAATTATTTATAGAAGTTTTCAAATACTTAAATATAAAACCAAATCAATTTTGGAAACCCGTGCATAAATTGGGAAGTAAGTTGTGGATTTAAATACAAAACCAATTCCACTTTGGATAGGCCCCATCGATGTGCAAAAACAGAAAGAAGTTAGTCAAGTTATTACAAAAAAGAAAAGAAGTTAGTCAAGTTGGAAGTTTGAAATAGTAGTGGGAACAATTGAACTATAATTTTCAATACCTAATCTAGAATAACTAAAATTTAATTTCTAATGAGGAATAATTAATGCGGTTGCCCCACTGCCTAATCAATAATGAGCGTGAACCATATATAAAATATATGAAATTATTTGAACAGATATTAATTAGAATATTATTTAAAATAATTATTGTAAAAATTATTTAAAATATGATATAAGTGAAATAAAAGATATGTTAAAAATTATGCTTAAATTATAATTATAAAATATTATTTTAAAAATAATAAAAACTAGTAACAATTACCCAAAGAGGACCAACATCTATCCAATTCATCTAACTATTATAGTAATTCATTAATTGTTCCTCATTATGTGAGCCTACTTTCGTAAGTCTCAACCATTAAAAAAAAAAAAAAAAAAAAAAATTCTAAAGACTTGAGCAAATTTGAAGTCTACTTTTGCCGGATAGCCTACCTCAGCAATAATGACCACTCTTAATTTAAACACGTGCACCAAAGAAGTATGAACATGCATGGGGTGTAAGAAGAACGGGCATTGAATCATTTGCACGGTGTGGTACTGACTACTGAATTAACAAGTAGCTTGTTTGGATGGGTAGATTTGATTTTAAATCTTCCGTTTAGATTTATTTATTGTTTGGATAAAATGTTAATTGGTTAAATTTAAAATCTTTCCAAAATTAAAATGAACTTCAACCATATTAAAAATATTGAATTTCAAATTTATTCCAAAACCTAATCATTTCAAATTCTTTCTCAAATCCAAATCCAAATCCACCTATTCAAATACGTAAAGTAAATGATGTTGTGCATGCACATATATATCTATATCTGTACAATTTCTTAATTTCTCAGCCGTATTTATTTTGTAATTTACAAAATAACTAAACAACAATAATTTTTAAACAATAATTCATGTAAATTTATTTAATTTTTATGAAATTATTTCATTAAAAGTGAAATTTATATAAAATATTATCACATAAAACTTAAAATCTTTTAAAAATTACAAAATCTATAAAAGATTAAGCATAAAAACTTGAGTTGTTAACCAAAAAAAAGTTAAATGTGATAAATATATTGGGATAGAGGAAATATATATTTGAATTTGATTAAATGATTTAGATTTTATTTCCGAAATCACATTCACACTATAAAGTTTAACGACTAAGTTATAATGTTTCACACTTGAATGTCAGTTTTGTTCTTGTTGGGGCTACTGTAGAAAAAATACGAATTAAAAGGGGAAATAAAATCAATTTTGAGGTTTTATATTAGGAATTAAATTTTAGTACTTGTAAATTTTTTTCTAAAATAGTATTTCTGGAATAAGGTTTTGAAATTAAAGAAGAATCGGACAAGAAATTTCATAGGATGGCTTTTGGACATTAAACAAATAAGAAACAAAATACGGTTGCAAAATATTCTTAAAAGAATGAAAGAGAAAATACATCAATTTTGAGTCTTCATATTAGGAACAAAATTTGATCCAAGTAAATTTCCTTCTAGAATAAACATTAGGAATAAGTTTAAGAAATTAAAGAAGTATAGAAAAAATAGCTTTAGGGAATAACTTTTACCAATTCAACTATAATTTTTGCACGTCGAAAAAATCTATTTATGAAATTATTAGGTGATTTGTAATAGAGAATTTACTAACCAATGGCATATTGTATATAGCGAGATATGAGATTAGTATATCCTTTCCTTGTCTGCAATTATTTTATGTGGTCTACCTCATTGTATAATTTTGAAATTTTTATTAATTCAAGTTAAAATTGAGAAAAATAAAACTCTTAAATTCAATTTAAATGATATCTAATTAATTACAGCTCTTATGAGTTACACTTAGATTAGATATTTTAATGAACTAAAATACATCTTACCAATATAGCAACCAATAATTTTCTTTCGGAGACTACATTACAATTAATGTTAAATATTAGGAAAAAGAAATTCGCTCAAACTAGTAAAAATTTAATTAGTTAAATTAAAATAAAATATATATTTAAAAAAAGATAAAAATGGTGAGTTGAAGTGGCCACTGCTTCACACAAAATAAAAGACGTATGTTTCATCAGCAGAGAAAATGAATAAAGAGAACTTCTTGTATAAAAAGTAGAGAGTTCGCTCATATGTCCTTAGTTGTGACTAGAAAGAGGAAAAGTACAATCGTAAAGTTACTGTGTACAACTTACTATTATTGCTACAGGGTAAGTTAAACTCTAATAATAAACATTAGTACTAGAAGGTTTTGCATTTTACTATTTATTTTAAAAATTCGATCAAAATCAATAATTATCTTATAAGTTGTCTCACAATTACAATACTAAGATAATTCGTGGTATTGATAATTTGTTGAAGAACAACTAAGTAGGAAGCCTTTTATTTTTTACCTAATTAAATTCAAAGGTTAAAAAAAGAATATTAATAAAAAATAAAAAAATAGTTGATATTATTGAAATTGCAGCATTGTAGCTATCATTATTCGTATGACTATACTACAAATGACAAAATTTTCACACAATCTGTATATATTTTTTAACTTTTAGAAGTCAAATTAAAAATGTAAACATAACATTAAGTTCCGAGAAGAATTTAATTAGTTTAGTGAAGAATCGAATCTCTTGTTTTATGTAATACATAGTAATTCCTAGAAGAACTAAATTACTACTAAATTACCTAATTAGTTAACATAAGATGTTCTTACAAAAAAATAGATATATATCTTTAACAAAATAGGTGGAATTTTTTTTTTTTTTAAATCAAAATAGGTAGAATCTTACCATATAGGATGCTGATATTGGCATTCCCACATTTACTAATGGAACTCATATAATGTTATAAAGACAAACATGTCCTTATAATTTGTTCCAATTACAATATTGGAGAAAATAGGATTGCCATAAATAAGTAGTGGTATTTATATCTTTTCACATGATTAAAAAAGTTAAGGTAAGTGTAATTAGTAAAAAGGGAGAGCCAATAATAA
Organism: Cinchona pubescens; assembly: GCA_025175665.1. NCBI lineage: Eukaryota > Viridiplantae > Streptophyta > Magnoliopsida > Gentianales > Rubiaceae > Cinchona > Cinchona pubescens. The sequence goes on from JANKKI010000250.1 coordinate 760,321, forward strand.
TTTCCTATTATGTATCATATATGCCTTTTTGGTTTACTCTCATGATTTGCTTGACAACGAAATGTAGTATAAGTGGTAAAGTGCTTCTCTTATGATCTATTAGTCATGAATTTGAATCTCTAAAGAGTAGAGAGAGAGTTTTTTTTTTATATTTATTATTATTAATAAATAGCATGATTTGCTAAGTAATATGCGAGTATTAAAATTACATTTTTTTGTTAATTCATTATGAGGATATTTGTCTAGACACAACAAGCATACACGTTTATGATCTTATCTTAATTCATCCCCAATAGACAGTGACAAATAAAAAGTCTCAATAAGAGTGAATAATCAATGATTTGTAAAATCTCATCAATATTTTACACCAAAAAATTGAACAAGAATTCATGTCTAAATTATCCCATCTAAACACGTCTTTGTTATCTGGAGAATGTGGTTTTCCTAAGTTCTATTGTAGAATTTCTACCTTTTAGATGGAGGAACCAAGGAAGGCACGATTAAGGTGGAAAAGGGAGTGAATCGATAAAATATTAAACTCAGGTAAAACTAGATATCATAAATAAAATAAAATGTTCTTAGTAGATAAAGTCTCCATATGTTCTAGTATCATCATACACACTAACAACATAATCTTATTATTTCACACGTAATGATGGTTACAATGTTAAAGTCATCACTACCTTGCTATTTTGCAACTAAAGTAAAAAAGCTAGGCATCCTATGTGTGCAGCTTAGTTGCAAATTTTGACAACTTGAACCACGCATGATCCTTTGAAGATTTGAAAGCATGATTTTGCTAAGAAATTCAACCAACAATTAATGAGAAATGGAAAATCGATATTGATTGTTGAGGAGCCCACCATACTATAAATAAGGCTCCATTTCTTCAATTTCAATCATCTAAGCTCAAGTTTCAGAGTTTAAATCCCAAGTCCGATTGTGTCAGTAATTTCAAGAGTTCAAGTTATAAATTTTAGAGTTTATAACAGAGTGTTTAAATCTCAGTGTCCGGTGGAGTCTTACATTTTACTAGAAGGTTTTGCATTTTACTATTTATTTTAAAAATTTGATCAAAATCAATAATTATCTTAAAAGTTGTCTCACAATTACAACTAAGATAATTCGTGGTATTGATATTTTGTTGAAGAACAACTAAGTAGGAAGCCTTTTATTTTTTACCTAATTCAATTCAAAGGTTAAAAAAAGAATATTAATAAAAAATAAAAAGAATAATTGATATTATTGAAATTGCAGCATTTTAGCTATCATTATTTGTATGACTATACTACAAATGACAAAATTTTCATGCAATCCGTATATATTTCTTAACTTTTAGAAGTCAAATTAAAAATGTGAACATAACATTATGTTAGAGTTTCAAGAAGAATTTAATTCGTTTAGTGAAGAATCGAATCTCTTGTTTTATGTAATACATAGTACTTCGTAGAAGAACTAAATTACTACTAAATTACCTAATTAATTAACATAAGATGTTCTTACAAAAAAATAGATATATATCTTCAATAAAATAGGTGGAATTTTTTTATAAAAAAAATCAAAATAGGTAGAATGTTACTATATAGGAAGCTGATATTAGCATTCCCACATTTACTAATATAAAGACAAACATGCCCTCATAATTTGTTCCAATTACAATATTGGAGAAAATAGGATTGCCATAAATAAGTAGTGGTATTTATATCTTTTCACATGTTTAAAAAAGTCAAGGTAAGTGTCATTAGTAAAAAGGGAGAGCCAATAATAATTTCCTATTATGTATCATATATGCCTTTTTGGTTTACTCTTAACAGCATGATTTGCTTGACAACGAAATTCAGTATAGGTGGTAAGATGTTTCTCTTTTGATTTATTAGTCATGAATTGTAATAATAATTATTCAAATCTCTAAAGAGTACGGAGAGAGTTTTTTATTATTATTATTAATAAATAGCATGATTTGCTAAGTAATATGCAAGTATTAAAATTACATTTTTTTTTATTCAGCATGAGGATATTGTCTAGACACACCAAGCATACACGTTTATGATCTTATCTTGATTCATCCCGAATAGGCAGTGACAAATAAAAAGTCTCAATAAGAGTGAATAATCAATGATTTGTACAATCTCATCAATATTTACACCAAAAAATTGTACAAGAATTCATGTCTGAATTACCCCATCTAAACACGTGTTTGTTATATCGACAATGTGGTTTTCCTAAGTTCTATCGTAGAATTTCTACCTTTTAGATGGAGGAACCGAGGAAGGTACAATTAAGGTGGAAAAGGGGGTGAATCGATAAAATATTAAACTCGGGTAAAACTAGCTATCATAAGTAAAATAAAATGTTCTTAGTAGATAAAATCTCCATGTGTTCTAGTATCATCATACACACTAACAACATAATCTTATCACACATAATAAAGGTTACAATGTTAAAGTCATCACTGCCTTGCTATTTTGCAACTAAAGTCAAGAAGTTAAGCATCTTATGTGTATAGTTTAGTTGCAAATTTTGACAACTTGAACTATGCATAATCCTTTGAAGATTTGAAAGCATGATTTTGCCAAGAAATTCAACCAACATTTAATGAGAAGTGGAAAATCGATGTTGATTGTTGGGAGCCCGCTACTATAAATAAGGCTCCATTTCTTCAACTTCAGTCATCTAAGCTCAAGTTTCAGAGTCTAAATCCCAAGTCCAATTGTGTTAGTAATTTCAAGTGTTCAAATTATAAGTTCTAGAGTTTATAACAGAGTATTTAAATTTCAGTATCAGTAGAGTTTTAGTGTTGATTCAAATAAAGAATTGTATCGTTTGTGAGTGTTATTATTGTAAGTTACTACTTTAATATTAATATATTTGTATTAAAATAGAAATTTGTGTTATCAATTTGATAATTATAGACTCTTTCTCTATTTGAGAATTTTATTTTGGGCCCGACATCTAACAAATTGGTATCAGAACAGATTTATCTTGAATCCGTTCTTGTTGAATCTTTGTTTCCAAGTACACTGGAGGAGATTCTCCAGAAACACAATTAAATATTGTAAATTTTTATATCACACACAAGTTGTGATTTGAGCCATAAAAAGTTATTATGGCGGAGATTTCTATCTCAGTTAGAAATATTGATAAATTAAGTGTCAAATCCAACAACTATAGTTCCTGGTGTACTCGTATGAAGTTCTACCTACTTAGACAAATCGTAGGTGGAAATGATATAACACCACCAACGGAGGCAGAGTCACTTAAGAAGTGGAAAGTTAAAGCCGGCAAAGTTATGCATGCTTTGGCAATGGCTATAGAAGATAACTTACTGCTACGGATCAAAGACGCCCAGACACCGAAAGAGGCATGGGATACTTTTTCATCATTGTTTGCAAAGACCAATGATGCAAAGTTCCTAAATCTGAAGAAGTCTAGAATGAGTTACTATCTATTTCACAATAAAATATGACAGTAGATCAATATTTCTCTAAGATTAAATCAATTGGTGATGAAATATCCAAATTGGATCCTCAAAATGCAATAATAGAGATGAGGACGAGGAGAATTATTATCTATGGTGTAAGGTCAGAATACGAAAGCCTTATCACTACTACTTGAGAATGGGCCAAAGCACTAACTCTAGTAGAATTAAAAAGTTTACTCGTCAACGAGGAAGCTTTAGATAGCTCTATGTCTAAAGTGTCTACTAATGATGAAGAAAATGCACTCTTCACCAAAAGAAAAGGAGGCAAGAAAAATAAGCAATGCACGAGCATCAAATAAGAGGGAGCTAGCTAGAGCCAAGGTGCAGATGGCCAAGATAGAAGGCATCAAAGGTCACAAGGCAACCAAAGATGGCGCAAAGACAATTGCTACAAATGTGGTAAGAAAGGACATCACGCCAAATTTTGCAGGTCAAATCCAACTGAAAGTAATGTACTTATCTAATCTTTCTACCACATCCTCTCAAAGGGTTAATAAACCTAATGATGATTGGGATGTACAAGTACCCTTTGCAATTGAAGAGTCTGCGTTTTGTTGCACTACTGATCAAAAAGAAGAGTCAGCTCTTATAACGGTGAATACCAATCTTGTCAATTATAATGTTGATTGGATTATTGACTCCAGGTGTTCTAATAACATGACTAGAGACAAAAGAAAGATAACAAACTTGACAGAGTACAAAGTAGGTCGAGTAGTGGTCACAGCTAACAATTGCAGGTTACAATTATTCACATTGGTAATGCAACTATACTACCTAGATAAAACTCTCACGAGGTGGAGTTGCAACATGTCTACCATGTGTCTGGAATGAAGAATGCTGTCAGTTTCTCAACTAAGAGTTTCCGACAATTTTGTATTGTTTAGATCGGATGAAGTTAAGATTTATCAAAATGAGAAGATAACAAGTACACTAATAATGCAAGGGAAACGGCTAGAGACAATGTACGTGATGTCAATCTTGCACAAGAAGCCTATGTTGATAAAGTGAGAAAGAGTGAGACAACTGATCTTTGGCATGCCAGATTAGGTCATGTGAGTTAGCACAAGATGAAGATCATGATGATGAAGTCAATGTTGAAGGGTCTTCCTTAGTTAGATGTCCGAGATGACATTTTTGTGTGCAGGTTGCCAATATGGAAAGGCTCATCAATTTTCATACGAGGAGTCAAAGTTTAGAGCCAAGGTGCCTCTACAGTTAGTTCACTCAGACGTGTTTGATCAAGTGAAGGAGTCATCAACAAGCAGTATGAGGTATATGATTACGGTTATTGATGACTTTTCTATATATGTTTGGATTGACTTCATAAAGGAAAAGTCTGAAGTCTTGGACAAGTTCAAAGAGTTCAACGAAAAGGTGGAGAAAAAAGTAGGCCAAAATATAAGATGCCTATGTACGGACAACGGAGGTGAATATATATCAGATGAATTCACCAGATTCTTGTAAGAGTATAAGATAAGGCGACGGTTGACTTGCCCAAGTACGTCCCAGCAAAATAGAGTAGCTGAATGGAAAAATCATCTTGGAAAGATTTGCAAGAGTATGATACATGCCTAAAATGTACCTCCACATTTTTGAGTAGAATGCATGAAAATGGCAGTCCATGTTACTAGTGGGCTGTTTCAACCCAAACTCGAATTTATTTCTATGTTTGAAAAGCTATGAAATGTTAAATCCAACGTTATTCACTTAAGAGTATTTGGCTATGTGTGTTATATCTTGGTTTCAAATCACCTTCAGAGTAAATTCGACAAGAAGGCCGTACGATATATATTCGTGAGTTATGATAACTAACGAAAGGGTTGGAGATGCATTAATCGTACAAGTGGGAAGTGCTATATCTCACAAAATGTCGTATTTGATGAGGCATCATCTTAGTGTTCACCACAGGTAACAGTTCTACCAAATTTAAAAGAAATGGAGAAAAAATTGTTGGAAAGATCAGATTATCAACTAACTACAAAGGATGAGCGAGAGCTTCAGCCAAGAACAGGTAGAGTTCTTACCAACTCAAGATGTGGTGAGTGTTGACTCACTTGAGAAGACCAAAAGTCCTTGGCGAACGGGCGTTCATACTCAAATTTCAGAAGATGAAAGATCGAGTCAATACGAGGAGATAGAAGTTGGTGATAATTTTCTGAACAATTTCGCAGATCAACGAGACAAAGAAAGCCAATCCTAAGTATGCTAATGCTGCTTTTGACAGAACGTGATGGAGTATTTGAATCATTCAATTATCAAGAGGCAACTCAAAGTACTGAGTGGAAGAAGGCCATAGAGGAAAAGATTCAGACACTCAGCCAAAACAAAACTTCGGATCTTGTTCAAAAACCAATAGATGTCAAACCTATCTCTTGTAAATGGGTTTACAAGGTTAAAACTCGTCCAGACGGTTCTATTGAGAGATACAAGGCTCGTCTCATAGCTCGTAGATTTTCGCAGAAGTATGGGCTAGATTATAATGAAATATTTAGCCAACTGGCAACCAGTTAACCACCGTTCGAGTTTTATCAGCATTTACAGCTAGTAAGTCATAGAAGCTTTGGAAGATGGATGTCAAGAATGCTTTCCTACATGGAGAGCTTGATCGAGACATTTATATGGAGCAACCACAGGGGTTTGAAGATATGGTCTGATCTGGTAACATTTGTAAGCTGAAAAGGCTTTATATAGATTAAAGCAGGCACCAAGAGCATGGTATGGCAAGATAGTTGAGTACTTACTTCAAAGTAGATATGTTGTGGCACTAACGGATTCCAACTTGTTCATGAAATCCACTAAAGGAAGGCTAGCTATCTTGTGTATGTTGATGATCTTATCATTACAGGTGACGATGAAGATGAGATTCGCCAAACTAGAGGAACCCTATCTGTACGGTTTCAGGTGAAAGAACTTGGAGAGTTAAAGCACTTTCTTGGTCTTGAAATTGATAGGACTAAAGAAGGTTTGTTCTTGTGCCAAAAGAAGTATGCCAACGATTTGTTGGAGAAATTTAAATTTGAGGCATGCTCAATTGTAAGCCAATCTCAACTCCAATAGAGGTTAATGCCAGATATTGCTCTGATGAAGGCAAAGACCTAGAGAATGCTAACATGTACCGACAGTTGATAGGGAGTTTAATTTATCTCAATTTGACTAGACCTGACACATCATATGCATTTGGGGTCATGAGTCGATTCATGAAAAATCCAAAGAAACTATACTTGTATGTCGTATCCCAAATATGTCAAAGGGACCATTGACTATGTATGGTCTTCTCTACAAGAAATAAGAAGAATGCAAAGTAGTAGAGTACTGTGATGCAGATTATGCCGATGATTATGACACACGAATGTCAACCACATGTTATGTATTCAACCTTGGATCGGCAACGCTTCCATGGTGTAGTAAAAGACAACCAACAGTGTCGTTGTTAAGCACAGAAGTTGAGTATAGAGCAGCGGCATAAGAGAGTAAATGGGTAATACAACTTATGAAGGATTTGCAAGAGTAATTGATAACTCCGCATTCAATTATTCTATGAAAATTAGTTAGCAATACGCATTCCGGAGAATCCAGTTTTTCATGCAAGAACGAAGCACATTGAGGTATATTATCACTTCGTTCGTGAAAAAGTGTTGCAGGATGGAATTGATTTGAAATATCTCAATATAGATGATCAAGTTGCTGATATATTTATCAAAATTTTCACTATTTCCAAATTTATAAAGTTTACAGAATTATTCGATATGACTACCAAGAAAGTCAGTGCTGAGGAGGACTGTTAAAGTCATCACTGCCTTGCTATTTTGCAACTAAAGTCTAGAAGCTAGCCATCCTATGTGTGTAGCTTAGTTGCAAATCTTGACAACTTGAACCATGCATGATCCTTTGAAAGATTTGAAAGCATGGTTTTGCCAAGAAATTCAACCAACATTTAATGAGAAGTGAAGAATGGAAGTTGGTTGTCGAGGAACTCACTACTATAAATAAGACCTCATTTCTTCAGTTTCAATCATCCAATCTCAAGTTTTAGAGTCTAAATCCCAAGTCCAATTGTGTTAGTAATTTCAAGAGTTCTAGTTATAAACTTTAGAGTTTATAACGGAGTGTTTAAATCTCAATGTCCGGTAGAATTTTATTATTAATTCAAATAAAGAATTGTATCATTTGTGAGTGTTATTATTATAAGTCACTACTTTAATATTAATATATTTGTATTAAAGTAAAAACTTGTGTTATTAATTTAATAATTTTCTCTATTTGAGAATTTTATTTTGGACCTGACATCTAACATACAAGCCTTTAGGTTATATAACATGATAAAAAAGAAAAGCAGGACCGAAATTCATCAAATCCCAATCCTCCACATAACAAGCCAACCATATTTTACACATAAAAAAGGAACTACAAACACACTCTAAAGTTATTGATATTCAGCATAGTTGCATGATAAATCTCTCCTGTGAGAGGGTCTTCAAAAACAAACATCAACACATAAGCTACCAAATTCCGTATAGTCTTCCTTTATTACACTCTATAGAAAAAGGTTGGAGCTACTATTGGTTAATTTTCTACTTTGCAAGGAGAAATTTGAGGGGCAATGATATTGCCACAACAAATTTTTGTTAATAGACAAAAGTACCCTGTAGCTGATTGCTTGTTTAGCGGACCCCCCACCACCACAATCAATCACAAGCGGCCTCCTCTCCCCTGAGTCCCCTCATCCGCTCCATTTGTCTTCTCCCACCGGAAGCTTAGCTCCTCCCTTCCCCTCTTTCTCTTTCTCATACATCTTAATTCTTCCTTCATCCTCATCTATATATAACCCAAAAAAAATTTCAAAGCGAATAAAATTTTTTCTGCCAACTTAAGCCCAAGGACAGACACAAAAATTACAAAGACCAACCAATAATATTTCCTAAAAATATTTTGGGATACAAAGATTAAAATTAACAAAAAATACTACGGAACGATTACAGCTGATTTGGCCGGACAATCTTTGTGGTCAAACTGGACAATTACACTTGGCTTGGTACTTGATTACTAGTCTATTTTTCTTAGCCCAGTACGAAAATGCACACAAGGTGTTCGATGAATTTTCTAAACTCCATTTTTTCAAATCCAAAGGTATTCACCTGATGTAGCTACGGGATTCGAATCCATGGAGATTTCGTAAGCCTTTCCCTCTGAGGAAACAACCTTAGCTATGGGAGTGGCCATTTTTTGCATCAAGGGCTCATGGTTTCCATCTGAAGGTGTTTGAAGGCAGAAAGATGGGGGATTTGAGGGAAGGTATGGGGCGGTGGTGCGGAGAGAGAAAAATGAATGGAGAGAAGGCTTGTGTAATGGTGTATGAAAGGAAAAAGGAGGGAGCGAATGGACCTGGTGCTGCTGCCTGCTGAGGACTGAGGAGTGAAAACTGAAAACAAAGGTGGCGATGAGTTAGAAGCAGAGGCTTGTGGTAGAGTCTAGTGCACAACACAAATGGAAATAATTGAGGGTAGTTTTGTCAGTTAACAAAATATATGTTGTGGCAATAAGATGTGCTGTGGCAATATCATTGCTCCGAAAGTAGAAGTTGGTCAGGTTCTCCTACTAATTATTCTAACTTAAGAATATTTGGGTGTCCTGCATACGTGTATGTAAATAATAGAAAATTGAAACCAAGAGCTAAAAAGTGTATTTTTCTTGTGTATTCATCTGGTGTAAAAGGATATCATCTATGTTGTTCTGATCCCAAGTCCCTAAAATTTATAATTAGCAGATATGTAACTTTTGATGAATCCTCCATGTTACATCCAAGAATGGAATCTTCTAGTTCTTGTAACACAGGTGGAAAGGAGAGTATTCAGAAGCAGGTGGATGTCAAAATTGGCAACACTAGTCTTTCTCAACCAAGTTCTTCTACAATTCAACTCGATACAGATGAGATACTTGAAGCTGAACTAGATGAAGAAGAATATTTCATAGCTAGAGATAGACAAAGGAGAGAAATTTGACTACCACGGACAAAGAAGGTAGTTTCACGTGCTGATTCAACTAAGTGGTTAACTGCGATGAATGAAGAAATTGAACCTCTCCATAAATAAAAATGGTATGTGGGTTCTTGTGAAGCCACAGTCAAAAAAGAAAATTGTCAGCTGCAAGTGAGTCTTCAGGAAAAAAGAATGAATTCCAGGGGTTAAAGATGAAAGGTACAAGGCACGTTTAGTAGCAAAAGACTATAGTCAGGTACAAGATGTTGATTTTAATGATGTGTTCTTACCTGTTATTAAACAAAGTTCTATACTTGTTCTATTTGCTTTAGTTGCCATATATGATTTGGAATTGGAGCAGCTTGACGCTAAGATAGCTTTCTTACATGGCGAACTTGAAGAATCAATATACATGAAACAGTTCAAAGGATTTGAAATTCAAGGAAAAGAAGACCATATTTGCTTGTTAAAGAAATCCTTGTACGGATTGAAGTAATCTCAAAGATAATGGTACAAGAGGTTTGATTCCTTTATGTTGAGTAATGGTTATTCACAGAGCATGTATGATAATTGTGTTTACTTTCAAAAGTTGTGATGGTTCTTTCATTTACTTAAATTATTATTATATATCAATGACATGCTCATTGGTGCCAATGATTTGACAGCAATTCATACTTTGAAGTTTTAGCTAAACAGTGAATTTGAAATGAAAAATTTAGGAGCAGCAAAAAAGATTCTTGGCATGAAGATGAAAAGAGATCGAGGAGTTGGAAAGTTATTCTTGACCTAGAAAAATTACTTAGATAAAGTCTTGGAGAGATTTGACATGAAAGATGCTAAACCAATAAGCACTCTTCTGGCTGCTTATTTCAGACTGTTAGCTGCTCAATTATCATAGTTAGATGAAGATAAGAGGTATATGGCACCTATTCCTTATTTCGGTTCTGTTGGTAGCATTATGTATGCAATGATTTGCACACGTTCAGACATTTCACATGCAGTTATAATGGTAAGCAGATACATATCTTACCTAGGTAAAACACATTGGCAGGCTGTGAAATGGATTATCAGATACTTGCGCGGGACTTCAGACACATGTTTAGATTTTAGAAGAAACAGTAATACTTGCTTCCTGATTGATTGGTTTTGTGGATTCAGACTGCATTGGAGATCTTGACAAAAGAAAATCACTCATAGGTTATGTATTTTGCATTGGAAGTTGTGTTGTTAGTTGGAAAGCTACCTTACAACATGTTATTGCTTTGTCTACTACTGAGACAGAGTACATGGCTATCACTGAGGCAATCAAAGAAGCCATGTGGTTGAAAAGTTTGTTTGGCGAACTCAATCTACATCAAGGTGTAACTACCATTCATTGTGATAGTCAAAGTGCTATTCACTTGACCAAAGACTAGATGTATTATGAGCGGACGAAACATATTGATGTGAAGTATCACTTTATTTGGAATACCATTGCTGAGAAGAAGGCCTCTATCCAGACGATCATTACCAGAGACAATTATGTCGACATGTTTATGAAACTTCTTCCAGTTGCTAAGTTCAAACACTGCTTGGACTTGATTGGTGTTTGTGGTGATAATTAGGCCCGTTGGGTTTATTTGGAAAAGGTGGAGCAAGCTTCTCTTATTATTTTTATGTCAGATGCAAAATCAAGGTGAAAATTTCTTTCTGTGTAGGATGCTTTTGCATCCTGACATAAACAACAACCACTACAATTTCTTCAAGAAATTGAAGTAGTGGTTTTGGCCAAATAATTAAATTTCATTTGGAGTTTTTTTAGTAAATTTTGCCTATAAATAGAAGGCAAATTTGCTTCTTCAGGGCACCACCGAAATTGAAATACAGAGAACTCAAGTTTCAAACTTGTTTTTAGTATAATTCTCACGTGTTTGTTTAGGATATCTCTCTTTTGGTCTTTTGAGATTTTTTCTAAGACTTTGTATCTTTTTCATATAGTAAAATATTGCTTCCTTTTGCTCGTGAATGTAGGTTAAATTGACCAAATCTCGTAAATCTTTGTGTATTTTTTCATTTATATTTTCTCTACATATTTTGTTATTATTTTTGTTATCATCGTTAAGGGTTTGCTAAAATTAACTTTAACTAAATTCTTGGGATTCAGATCCTGAACACACACACACACACATATATATTATTTGTAATACTTGAGATTGGTCGAATCACTTAGTTTATAATATGCAATAATACATTACATTTTTTGTAAGAGTCAAATTTCATTATTCAAATGCATGACCTCCAAATTACACGATAATAAGGTTTAATGTTGTGTTAGCTAAAACCTCATTTTATGACAAGATTGGAATCACTTAGTTTATAATATGTAATAATACATTACATTTTTTGTAAGAGTTAGATTTCATTATTCAAATTCATGACCTCCAAATCACACGATAATAAGGTTTAATGTTGCGCTAGCTAAAACCTCATTTCAGGACAAGATTGGAATCACTTAGTTTATAATATGCAATAATACATTACATTTTTGCGAGAGTCAGATTTCATTATTCAAATTCATAACCTCCAAATCACACGATAATAAGGTTTAATGTTGCGCTAGCTAAAGGCTTATTTCAGGACAAGATTGGAATCACTTAGTTTATAATATGCAATAATAGGATCATTACATTTTTTGCAAGAGTTAAGATTTCATTATTCAAATTCATGACCTCCAAATCACACGATAATAAGGTTTAATGTTGCGCTAGCTAAAGCCTCATTTTGGGACAAGATTGGAATCACTTAGTTTATAATATGCAATAATACATTACTTTTTTTGTAAGAGTCAGATTTCATTATTCAAATTCATCTTATCCAAATCACATGATAATAAGGTTTAATGTTGCACTTATAAAGCCCTATTTTCTTATACACATCTAATTATATATATATATATATATATATATATATATATATATATTAGCTTAATCTTTTCCAACTAATATCACAAAAAAAGAAATAATCTTATAACCAATTAATTTATATACTCTATAAAACTCAATTTTTTTTAATTGTTTGACATGACAAAAGACTACAATTCTTGAATTATAAATGTTGATAAAAATAACAAATAGAACAATTCATATAGAATAGTTAATCATTGACCAAATAAAATTGACATGTTAAGATTGTCACAAATAAATGAGGTAAATTAATGGTATTCAATTAGACCATTGATTTTTAATAAAATAAAATGAGGAGTGATAAATATTAGTAACTTGCATAAAACTGAAGTACATGACAATAGTAAATTGGATCTTTAGAAGAATATTTGAGGGTGAAATCCTAATGCAACAAAAGTTTAGAAATGAATGTGCACTACAAAGTCAAAATTGTAATAATACAAAAGGACAATGCATTTAGCCTAATAGTTAGTTGATTGGAAAAAAATAATTATGGAATTAGTAATTAAGTTCAAATACCTGAATACTGGTAACATTAATTACTTTTAATGCACAATAAAAGGATATGAATTAAACCAAATAGATGACAAAATTAACTACAAAAAAGAGATCAGTTCAAGTAATTTGAGGGTACATGACAATAGTAAATTGGATCTTTAGAAGAATATTTAGGGTGAAATCCTAATGCAACAAAAGTTTAGAAATGAATGTGCACTACAAAGTCAAAATTGTATTATCTTTATAATACAAAAGGACAATGCATTTAGCCTAATAGTTAGTTGATTGGAAAAAAATAATTATGGAATTAGTAATTAAGTTCAAATACCTGAATACTGGTAACATTAATTACTTTTAATGCACAATAAAAGGATATGAATTAAACCAAATAGATGACAAAATTAACTACAAAAAAGAGATCAGTTCAAGTAATTTGGAGGGATGAATATAATAATTTATTACATAATTTACCCAAATTACAAAAGTATCTACAGTAATTACAGGATTCTTGATCCGTCACTGGATAATGTGGTTTTCCTAAGCTTTATTAGTAGAAATTTGCAGAACTTCTATCTTTTAGATGGGAGGAGGGTAAGATTGAAGGTGGAAAAGAGAGTAAATTGATGAAATATTAAACTCTGGCAAAACTAGATATCACAAGGAAAATAAATGTTCTTAGTAGATAATGTTTCCATGTGTTCAAATCTCGCCATACGTAGTAACAACATAATCTTATTATTTCACACATAATAAGGTTACAAGCCTTTTGGTGCTAACATGATAAAAAAGAATAGCAGGGCCAAAATACATCAAATCCCAACTCCACATAGCAAGCCAACAATATTTTACACATAAAAAGGAACTACAAACACACTCTAAATTTATTGATATTTCAGCATAGTTGCATGATAAACCTCTCCTGTGAGAAGGTCTTCAAACACAAACACAAACACACACGGAGGTGGAAATTGGGAAACCACAATAATCAGCCTCATTGCATATAGTCTCCTTTATTTTGCATAGAAAAAGGCTGGAGCTTCTAGGTTAATTTTCTACTTTGCAAGGAGAAATTTGAGCCATGATGCTGAGAGTTTTGGACATCTTTTTGATCCATTCTCGTAGTCCACATAGGTAATGCCAAATCGAGAGTTGAAACCTGAGGCCCACTCAAAATTGTCCAACAATGACCACACAAAGTATCCCTTAACATTCACACCTTGCCTACAAGAAAATGTTGAAAATTAAGTATGAGACAATTTAGAAATAGGTTAAAAAGTAGGAAAATTTTACAGTTTCGTTGAAGGAATTATTCGGTTAACTATAAATACTTGTATAATATAAATTTTTAAAATATATGGTATTAAATTGTCCAAACCATTACAATACAACAGGATGATTCTGAGGCTGTATAATTTTTCAAAAAAGTGATGCTTCTTAATTCTCTTGTTAATATTAGATTATTGTCCAAAATATATATGAGATATTATTGAACGACAAGTAAGATAAGAAGTAAATAATGTTACAAAATCATGAAAATGGCTATAAAATTAATTAATTACCGCTTGGCCTGTCCAATGAAGGATAGGTGATCATGGAGATAAAGTATCCTTTTTTGATCATAAAATGATTTCCAATGTGTTGACGAGTCATCATCTGGATCATCAATACCTAATATATAGGCAATTAAATATCCATCATTACATTTCAATTGGCATTATACAATTACTTTAATAATGTAATATATTCAAATGACTTCAATTTCGATACATGTCTTTTAATTACAGCAATTTTTATATCATTTACCATTTTCAGTAATGTAAATAAGTGGGTTATTGTATTTCTCTTTTATATAGACCAAAAGATCCATAATCCCCCTTGGATATCCATAGATCCACCCAGCAGCACCCTGCAAATGAAAGAGTCGTGATAATGAAGTAGCGGACCAATAAAAAAAAGTTATCACAAAAGTGTTCAATTGGCTTAGGAATTTAATATTTGATTATTTAGCTATTTGTGAATTACTATATCATACTTTTTGGCTTTGGATCATCAATACATGGCAAAAGCAAATCAAACCACCAACATTTGGTAATATATGTCTTGTTACCAAATAAGTATTTTTCCTTCTCTTTTTTGGTCACACACAAAAAAAAAAAAAAAAAAAAAAAGTATTTGATAATGAATTGCAACTTAAGCGGTAAGACATTTGACCTATGACCTATTTGTCGTTCAAGTCACCAAGGGATAGGAGTAAGGGAAGGAGTGAGCTTGGTTTTGTCTTTTTTTTTTTTTTTAAAATTAAGTATTGGTAAAAAAAAAAAAAGTATTAGGGTCACAAATTCAAATCCGTAAAACTAAGGTGTGTTCGGTTAGATTGAAAATATTTTCAAAAATTTTTTAGTATCAAACACCGAAAAATATTCTTCGCTGTAAATTTTTTTCTAATTTTCCTTCCTCTGACTGAAAATAACGTACGAAAATTTTAAGCGTAAGTTATTTTCTAAATAATTTAAGAGTGACATTAAATTTCAAATACTTACTTTTATAATTTCATTTCCTAAACTTATTTTCATTTTCAATTTTTGTCCATTTATTTTTTTCTTAATCATGAGTCCTATAGTAATATAACTATTATTATGTATATTTTATTACTACATTATACTATCATTTAATTTTGAACAAAATCAATCTTTTATTAACCACAATTACTTGTCAGGCATTTATTACTATTGTTATAAGTTTTTTTTAAACTTATATTCATAAAATTCAAGATGAAACCGTTAAATTTTTATTAATTATTTCAAAATATTTTCATTTTGTCAACCGAATATCGAAAATTTGTATGAAAAATAAATTTTTTCATGTAAAATATTTTTCAAGGAAAAAAATATTTTCAATCCAACCGAACAAACTCTAAGATGAAAACATAATAAAGTAATTCCACACTTCCAGTATATTTTCACAGTAACAATGACAAAAGATGAGGTACAAACCTGTTCTTCTCCAATGTAAACACCCCGTCGCTTCTCTAAAAACAACAAAACATGAAATATATATTATCATTTAATTTTCAAATTGTAATTTCAAAATAATATTAAGATCATGATTTTTATCTGACCATGAAATTTAACTCGTTGATCAGCAACGTAATTTCCTCCATCTGAATTTTCGTGGGTTACATAGCGAGCAGTATAATAATTTAATCCTATAAAGTCGAAGGATCCTCTGACCGTGTATTTATCAGCTCCAAATTCAGGAAGGTAACCTTTGGTTACATATTTACGCATGTTTTCTGGATCAAATCACCATTGACTAATGGATCCATGAACCTGAAATTAATAGACGCAAAATAGCTCTCATGTAGTTCTAAAAAAGTCAATGCAAATTAAGTGACAAATTGAATAAAACCATGGTTATACTTTTAATTTTCTAGTACTCTTGCCTTGGGGCAAAATGTCTTATTTAAAACGTAATATTGCACTGAAAAGAAATAATATAGATATTATTTTTTTGGGGTCAAATGGTGTACTAGAGGCGAACGCAAGAGTTGGACATGAGCGCCAAAACTTATGTAGACATATATTTTATAGACAAATTATTTGCACTTTTTTTTTTTTCCTGTAAAATATTGGGGAAGCAATGTGTAATTTTTATAAGAGTATAATTGAAATTTTAAATTTTTTTCAAGATAAAAATGCAACTTTTAATTTTTACGGATGGCATGCCTCCACCTGCCCCTTTAGTCTAACACTGTTAAGCACCCTAGTTCAGTTATGGGTTCTCACATAAGGAAATAAGCAGCAATGCCCAAATAGCAAGACTTTAAAGATCAACTATCAAATTCCAGTTCTTGGGTAATTGATAACCAGCCTAGTAACCCTTTAGGGGAAATTGCTAATTTTCAATGTTTAATTTATATTTTAGCTTTATATAAGGTCATCTTAATTTGTTAGACACATCGTCATATCTGTTTTTCTTTTCTTCGTTCAAACATTAGACAGACCTTTTTTTACTTTTTGGTAAGTAGATAGATCATGTTGGTTGGTCAGTAACAATATATTGAATTCTCACCTCTGTAGATGATGGTACTCCAACAAGCAATGAAAGTAAAAATAAATAAATAAATAAATAAAGAGTAGATGATGAAATGGATTAATACTCACCACCCAAGCATGAAATCAGTTGCTCGTTGTGCAGCTTCTTGATTTCTTTTGCGTTTATTCAGAGGAATAAACTGCTGTGACACCAATACAATTCCAATTTTTCCCTTTTGTTGACACTGAGCAAAGATTAGACATTTATTTGTTAGTCCACAATTTAAATTTTGATCTTGATGACATCCATCCCAGAATTAACAGTTAACTGACTCAATTTGAATAATTTTTATACAAAATATTATTTAAAATATTATTTTAAACAAGTACAGTAGCAATAATTTAGATGTGATATACGTTAGATAAGAAAATACAGATGTTTACCTGATATTTGTCTCTGTACAATTTCACAGCCTTAGCATGAGCAAGAATTTGGTGATGTGCAACCAAGTAGGGATATTTAAATGGATCTTTAACCGAAACCTTTTTAGATGGAACAGCAGCTGGAAGAACTTCTTGAGAAACAGACGAAGGTACAGAAATTCCCTTTACCCCAGATGATATGTTCATCATGTTGTTCTTTGATGGTGGATGAACTGAAAATCGACTCGGTGGGAAAATAGAAACTTCATCATCATTACCATCATCATCAAAAGCAGCTTCTTCATCATGATCATGATCATCATTATCATCATCAGAAGGCAGAAATGGTGCCACGGAAGTCACAATTATTATCATCATCAGAAGGCAGAAATGGTGCCACGGAAGTCACATAATTTGTAGAGGAAGAATGGAGTTCTTTTTTTGATGATGCAGAATACGAGCAATATTCGTGCACTGATCCCAAGCCTGGTGCGAGTGTACCACATACGTAGCCCCCATAGGCAAAGCTCCAGGGCTCATTGATGGTTATCCAATATTTCACCTGATCACCAAATTCTTTGAAGCAAATATTTGCATAGTCACAAAAGTCATCCCTGAAATGAAAACAATTCCAAAATGGGAAGTTTATTCGTAAGTTTATATTTTTTATTAAATACTTTTGAATATCAAACGAAAAAACCCAGATTAATATTTGCTACACCCACGTGGAAAATTTTTACAACATGGGTTATAAATGCAAGCTATGTAAGCATTTTTTTAAATTTCAAATATTCTTTTGGGTATGTATGCAGCATGCATCTACATTTGATATTTTAAAAAAAAAAAAAAATTCTACACAGACGAAATAAAAAAGATATAATGATAACTCACAGTATAAATTAGGAAATCAAGCAACATATGCTAAATTAATTACTTACACAATTTTTGGATTCAAAAAACCGTCATACTTGTCTTCCAATGTTTGAGGGGGATCAAAGTGCAAGAGAGTCACAAAAGGCTCTATTCCTGTTATAACATGACATAAATGTTTAATTAGGAAAAGAATTTAAGAACAATTTTTATTTTGCTCCTTCAGGTTAATTGAAATAAGAATTAAGTAATGAAAAAAGAAATAGTAAACAATGAAACATGGTCGTTAATTATGACACTTTCCCACCAATAATGACCTTTTTGTCGATGCTTAGCTAAAATTGGAGAGAAAAGTATCAACAGACTTTATTAACATTTTCTTTTCTTGTCTATTATGATTTATCCTATAGAAAATGTACGCAATTTATAAATACCAAATTTGAGAGAATGTGGATAATCTTAAAGTGTAGTTTTTTCATTTGTTGCAAACAAATTTCAACGTGGAAAGATAATTAAAATATAATATTTTAAATGTGCAAAGTGAAAAATATTACCATGGGTCTTGAGGTTCAGTAGCAGTCTCTTATAGAAGTCAATTCCTTTTTGATTGCGACTCTCTTTCTTTCCAGCTGAAAATTCAAGGTTCAAATACTTGTGATTAGAAAATGAAATTAGCTAGTATACACAAATAAGTGTTAGTGTGCATATGAACTTATAATATTAAAATGTGGATAGGCAATTTCTAGGTAATCAGAAATAACGTTCATTGAATAATAGTCGTTGTAGTGTTTATTTTCTCCATGGGAGCTATCAGCTATATATACTTGTAATAAAAAAAATTTAAATCTATGAATAAGTTAGATATTGATAATTTCTTCAAATTTGGGATGTAAGATGATGAAGCTAAATTAGCATGTACATTAAACAATATATAGGAGCTCACTTGGTAATATTCTGGACCATGAGATTGAGAATCTATAAGCGTCAAATCCAATGTCCTTCATTATTTTCACATCTTCCTGAAGCTGAATTAAGTTTATATATGGATCATTGTGGATCAAGTCCATGCATATATATCTAGAGCTTGAAAACTGCAAATTAATTTACCTCATATTTTTTGTAATGGTTGACAGCATCTTCACCATAGGGGGAAAACAACTCTGGCATTTTAATTACAATAGAGACTTCAGTCAACAGGATCATGATTTATGAAAAAAAATAAAGTATCAAACTATGATTTATGACACTTGATGATATTTATCAAAGATGGGAGTTGTTTTGATTTATCATAATTTCCATACAAGAAAATATCACAACATCATTCAGATCCTTTTTTGTATAGGAAAATGTCACTACTTTAATAATTAAGAGTGCAAAATGGTTAATTAATTAGTCATTTAAAATTCAAACAAAGAACCAAAATTCAGCTACCCAAACATGCATGTAGAGAGAGAAGAGAGACCAGCGCGAAGAGACAAAATTTTGCTGTGTTAGCGTTAGACTAACTTAGGAGGTTTAGCTTGCTTATCGATATTGGACATTGAATCGAATTTCTGCACTGGACTAGTACAAAACGTGTCGTCAAAAAAAATTTTTTTTGCAAAAATAATGAAACAATGTGAAATAAATAAATCACATAAAATTTAAAATCTAACATGCAAAATCCTATTGCATATATATATAGAGAGAGACTTTTTTGCGCAGCAAAGGTATCCCATATGCTTTGCCCTCTCCCATCTTCACCTAGAGCACCTTCAATCTGAAAGGTTATAATAAAATAAAGATGGTGAAATTAATATATGGATGCATGTATGTTAAGAAGTTTAACAAAGCCATTATATACTTCCAAACCATTAATTAAGTTTATTTATTTATTTTTTTGAAAAAAAAAAAAAAAAACCCAACTGGGCAGTGACCTGAAAAGCAGATGTTGCGGAACCAAAGATGAAATCTGAGCCAAAATCCTTGCGGCGAACGAAACCTGCGGGAACATTGGATGTGCAGTCCATGATTATGGGTACAATCTAAAGACACTTTAATGAGAAGGCTAATTAATTAATTAAGTAGCTTGTCTTTTGTTTCCAGTTTAAGTAATTTGGTGGTTCCTATGCTTTGGGAGCCTATCCTATTTATAGGCAACACAAAGGAGTTCGTTTGATCTCAAGAGATTGGGGGGGTGTTTTCTGAAGAATAACTTCTGTCTTCTGATATGCATAATCAAAGCAACAATTGGACTCGTGATCTCTTATACACATCTTTTTATTATATTATTAAATATATATTAAAATTCCTATCTAGATTAAAGAAAATTGTTCAAAACACTTGACAATATAATAGAGTATGAGATAGAGTTTAAGATCACTCATGTTGAAGGTAGGGAGACATTTCTCCTCTCCTGTGTCAACTTTGAAAAAAATTATAGAATAGATAAGAGAAAATTTAAAAATTGTAATTTTATCAAATAATTGTCCCTTCTAAAATTTGTCAATTTTGCCTTTTCCTTCTTATTGATCTCTAAAAATTTATATTCCTTAAATCATTTCACCAAAAATGATGATAACATTTAAAATTAAGAATAAGTGTCACTTGAAAATATAAAATTTTAAACACTTTTGATATTTAGTAAATAAAGTGGACATATAATTTTCATTTTAAAATTCATTTTTCAAGTATTTATTGTATAGAAGTTGAGCAATATGTTGTATCTTTAATTGTAAAAATTATCTATACTAGTACTATATTATTTATATATTTATTTAGTAAAAAATTAGGACAACCTAATCGGAACTTGTAATTGCATGTAAATTTATTTATTGTATAAAAAAAATTATGCCCTTTTTTAAAAAAAGATTTACAGTAGGATTTCACATACCCTGTTGGTGACTTGACTCATGACCTAGTCATTGGGAAGCATAATTTTACTATTTAAACTATATTTCATTGTAGCCTTTAAAGTTGTTGCCCTCTTAATGTCAGGGTCCTGACTTCCCTCTGTGTGCGATAGATAGTAGGATAAAAGATCTTTAACCCAATAATTATGTGTTTAAGACCAAGATTAAAATAATTCTTTTTAAAAGTGCAACAAAATTAAGAATTTTTTTAAAGGCTCAACAGTTAAGACTAGAGCAATTTTTTGTGCATAAGTACAATAATGAATAATTATGTGTTGCCAGGATAAATTTTGGAGAGGGTGTACACATAAGAAAACAATGCGTGTACACATTTTACAAGATCAATATCGATAAACTTTTTGCTGTACAATCATGTACATAATGTAACACAAATAGTATTTTTGACTCACTCCAATGATAATTGCACTCAACCTCCACAGCTCTCAACCCATTGCAGGGGTCATTGCTGACACCCTCCCCTCCGCAATTTGGAATTAAACCGTGTTCCTATCTTTTTCTTTTTTTACAAATACATTTATACAAAATTATAAATTTAAAATTATTTGATAAAATCATTCACGTATCACTATATCCGTAAAAGAAAAAAAGAAATTCGATCAAGTATAAATTATTGAATTATATAAATTGATGGTGGTGGATCATGACTTAAGGCTTTGAGATAAATGGATTTAGAATAAAATAATGTATTTGCTTCACTTCTGATACAGAATTAGATGAATAAATATGCCTATTAGTAACAATAATGTGGAATATTGTTCGAGGCCTTTAAACTTTCATAAGTATATAAAAAAATTGATGAGAAGTTATCTTTGTTTTCTCGTATAAGATGAAAGAATAACAAGGAATAACAAGAGGGCTAATTAATAATAATGTTCATCGAATTTCTACATATACAATGTGTCTATACTCATCAACGTCTGTTGAAGGACTATTATTGTCCATAAAAGTTACAGCTAATGCAAGAAAATGCTTATCCTTCAAATATAGAATTTATGCAGAAAAATATAAAATGATGGTGAAAATATTCAGTCTAGTTTTTTTTTTTTTTTTTTTTTTTGAAGGTTGGCTTACAAGTCCTTAAATTATCAAGTAAATACTATATATTAGTGTAATTTTTTTTTATTAATTAGGCCTAATACATTTGTGAGGAAAAGCAGTTGTAACAAACATTCTGAATCTTCCATTATATACAAGTAACTTAATTTAATTTGCATGTATTTCACTGTATACTTGTATAAGAAAGTGCAGTTCGACAAAATTGAAAATCTAAAGATTATTTTTAATTTTTGGATCACGTAGAAATTGTTCTAAATTATACTAATAAAGTTTTCTACCGTTTAGTGTGTGTTTATGCCAAATTTTTGTGTAAACTTAACGAATTTTGTTATAATTGTTATAGTAAAAGCTCAATTCATCTCCTTACTTTTGGTTAATTATTTACACCAAAAACAATTAGAGTTGGAGCAACCAAAACAGAACAATTAAATTTGGAGCAGATGTAGTAGTTGTAAGATCATTTAGAAGCTTAGATGTCAAGTCAAAAATAATTGATGACTGTAAGAATCCATCAATTATCTCTGGCTGGAAGTTGGAAAAATATATACGTGCATGTGGTAAAATAGTAGGATATAGACTCCTGGGTGCACAAAATTTGGGGCACAAGATCAATCTTCTATTTGAGGTAGAAAATGTGATAGAAAATCCTTAGCGAAATTTAGGCTCTAATAACTTCAAAGTCTTAAGAATTTGCAAACTACAAATTCATTATAATTCAATTTATGTATGTGAACGTACGAATGTAATAATGAATGTGAACCATCTATAAAATATAATATAAATTTTTGAACAGATATTGTTTATAATATTATTCAAAATATTATTTAAAATAATTACTATAGTAATTATTTAAGATATGATATATATAAAATAAAGAATTGTAAAATATTATTTTTAAAATAATAAAAACAATAACAATTCAAACGGCATTTATCCAATTCATCTAACTAATATTGTAATTCATTAATTGTTCCTCATTCTGTGAGTCTACTTTCGTAAGTCTTAACCATTAAGGGAAAAAAAAAAAAGGAAAATTTTGAAGACCTGAGCGAATTTGAAGTCTACTTTTGTCAGATAGCCTACCTCATTAGGTCCTGAACTTATATTTACAACTTCAACACGGTCAGTTATAAATTATTCGGACAAGCATTCATAAATATGAACACATCCTCATGTGAACGAGAGAAGAGATTTTCTTACTTGAAATTGTTTGCCTAACACGGACGGATCCCTTTCATTCATTAAATGTGTTCCCAATTTCAATCTGA
Organism: Cinchona pubescens; assembly: GCA_025175665.1. Taxonomy (NCBI): domain Eukaryota; kingdom Viridiplantae; phylum Streptophyta; class Magnoliopsida; order Gentianales; family Rubiaceae; genus Cinchona; species Cinchona pubescens. The sequence continues at coordinate 783,780 of JANKKI010000250.1, forward strand.
CGGTGAAAGGAGAAAGAAGAAAAAATCGATGAGCTTTCGGTGGTGAGAATTATATATCAACTATTTATTACTTAAATAATAAGGTGCATGATCTTTATATGTTACTAGATCCGTAAAACAAGAAATAAAATTTAACTAAATATTTAAAATAAGATATTAGTAATTTAACACAATTAATTTTTTAGATGAACTGATTTTCGCAAATAATTCTAAATTGTGTTATTGTAAATGATATCGTCTTCCACGGCTAGTGTCACTAGAAGTCATTGGAGAGTTGTATCTTGAGCTTCGTGGTTAAGGTTTTGTTACTATTGTACCTTAGAGATGAACTCCATCAATTTATTTGTATATGAATTAAGAACAAAAGAATATGAACAATATGTATAAATTACGATTCAATACAATTGGTACATAGGAAACTTTTATATAGATTTATAATAGAATGTTCTAAATTATCTATATTTGGTAAGTCTTGCTAATCAAGACAATTCGACTAGTAAAGTAATTACGTACCGAATCTGGGGAAACAATTAGAGAAATTACATCAATCATATATTTACATATCATAATTTAATAATTTCATATATTTGACATCCCTCTTCAAATTCAATATGATTATGCAGAATCAAATTGAGTTTGAAACAAAATTTGAGAATAGAAAACTGAAATCAAATAGATAAGAGACCCAAGAACCAAAATCGAAATGAAACCAAAATCGATCGAAAACCTGAAAATTGAAATCAAAAGAATTTAAGATTAAAAATCGAGAAAACTCGAATGTTGAAAACCGAAAGAACCCAAAAATTTAAACTCGAGAGAATTTGAAGGTCGAAAGCCGAGAGAACCCGAGGGTCCAAGAAACTGAGAGAACCTGAAGGTTAAAAACTGAGACAGAGAACTTGAAAATTCAAAATCGAATATAAAAACCCAAAAGTTGAAACTAGGAGACTCGTAAAACTAGGAGAATCAAAGATTGAAAATCAAAAAATCTAAAGGTTGAAACTAAGAGAACCTGAACGTTAAAAACTAAGAATCGGAACAAAATATATTTACCAATACTCAAATATGCGAAAGTTCAAAATATATTTATAGGCGGAGACTTTGATACCACATTACTAGATTAGGTAATTACTTTATTAGTCTATTTGTCTTGATTAGTAAAACTTACCATGTATAGATGATCTAAAATATTCTACTGTAAGCTTATATAAAGACTCTTTATGTACCAATTGTATTGAAACCTGATTTATACATATTGTGTATACTCTTTTGTTCTTAATAGTATGAAGGGGGTCATAGTTGTTAGATTTTGGACATTTACATATAAATTAATTGTGTAATATATGTTATCATAATTAATTAGGTTACATTAGAGACCCAATATAAAGTGATACTATAGATTAAGTTAAGTGGGCCTGAGTCATCTAATTAGTATGGGTTTTTATGTGTATATACCTTAAAATCTTATTTCCTATTTTATGATGGGCAAAACTTGAAAAATAAGGAAAGTATCATTATATATATAGGTTACGGTACCCAAATTTTACGTATGTTATTTTTCGTGACATCTCATCATCAGAAATGTGAGAGCCCTATTCTCTAAAATACATTCATAGTAATTTGGAAAATCAATAACCACAATATTTGAGAATCCAATCTGTAGGCTCAAGAATCAGATCCGGATATTCAAGAATCACATAAATTCTTATGGATACAGGTATGCTTCCGTATCTAATCTTTAATTTATATTTTTGATGATTAAACACGAAGGATCCGAGTTATGATAACGTTAGTTGTCATGATATTAAAGTTAATTTAGTATCCCAACAAGTGGTATCAGAGTATCTTCATATTAGACCATTGACAAATCAGTTTTTTCATTTGATTTATTATGTGATTTTATACGAATTTAGCTCTTGAATTCAACAAATTTTTTATGTGATTTAATTTGTTGCATTTAAAAATACTTGTGGTTATATTATAGATTAAGTTTTTGAATCCAATAATTTTTTTATGTTTATTCGAATTTAATTGTTGGATTCAAAATTTTGATTTTAATTTTTTCCTTTTGAATTCGTTTGATATTTGAAATAAGCAAATGGTATGGTCGTTCATGACCAAACGAAATTAAGAACCATAAAGATATTTATGGCCACAAGGTTTTGGAATCAATTTAGTTTTTATTAAAAAAAAAGAGAAGAAAAGTTCATGGCCATAAGGTTTTGTTCATGACCAATGAGGTCATGAACCTCACGATAAGTCATGACCTTTGTTCATGGCCGAGTCGTTTAAAGGTTCCATTTTTATTTATTTTTATTTTTAATTTTTTTGGGTATTTTATTTTTTGAAAAAAATATTAAATTTAAATAATATTAAATTAATTAAGTTCAGAAGGATGTCTAATGTTGAAAAATTTATTAATTGACATAACATGCGATCAAAATAACTCTCTTGTGTAGATCAATTTGTTTTGAAACATCAAGAAGATTGTGTATTTGTAATTCATGCAGATATTTATCGGCCTAACGAAAGGTTAATATTTGGCCAAATTACATATACACTTGTGGTAATAAATATGTTATAATTATTTAGTGTTTCATGTAAATAATAAGTCGGTCCAAAGATAGAATTATTGTTTGACATGATTTATTATCAATATTTGATTGTTACACCAAGAGTACCGCTTACAAATTAATATTTATGTGGTCTCAAGAATCACAACCGGATATTCAAGAATCATATCAATTCTTATGAATTCAGGTACGTTTACACATCTAATATTTAATTTATTTTCTTGATGATTAAACATGAAGGATTCGAATTATGATAACGTTAGTTCTCATGATATTAAAATTAATTTGATATTTTTCAATAATTTCAACTTTCCCAGTTCCCCGAAGCTTCTAATCCCAATCTTAGTTTTATTGCCTGGCTTAAGCTTGGTTCGAATAATGCCACCTTGTCTCCTTTTCGTAATATCCCTTGGAACACACTATTTCCCTATGTTTGTTGGGACCTTTGGCTGGATAGAAATAAACAATCCTTCGAACCCCCTCAGAAAGAAACTTGATCTTTTTTTTTTTCTTAAAAAAAAAAAAAAAAAAACCAGTTCACCACTCGCACTAACAACAAAATCTTATTATTTCACACATAATAAAGGTTACAAGCCTTTAGGTTATATAACATGATAAAAAAGAAAAGCAAGACCAAAATACATCAAATCCCAATACTCCACATAACCAGCCAACCACATTTTATACATAAAAAAGGAACTACAAACACACTCTAAAGTTATTGATATTCAGCATAGTTGCATGATAAACCTCTCCTGTGAGAGGGGCTTCAAAAATAAACATCAACACGTAAGCAGCCTAATTCCATATAGTCTACCTTTATTGCATAGGTGTATGGAAAAAGGCTGGAGCTACTATAGGTTAATTTTCTACTTTGCAAGGACAAATTTGAGCCATGATGCTGAGAATTTTGGACGTCTTTTTGATCCATTCTCGTAATCCACATAGGTAATGCCAAATCGAGATGTGAAACCTACGTCCCACTCAAAATTGTCCAACAATGACCACACAAAGTAGCCCTTAACATTCACACCTTGCCTACAAGAAAATGTTAAACGTGTGAGTTTAGTCCAATTTTATGTTAATATTTATCTCACTATTTGTGAGCTAATTATTTATTTTTTTAAAAAGAAAATGGTGATGCCTCTTCTCTTGTTAATATAATAAATTATTAAATGAAAAGTAAGATAAAAAAGCAGGAAATTCGTTATAAAAATCATGATAATGGCCATAAAAATTTACGGCTTGACCTGTCCAACATATATATGACAAATTATTGAACGACAAGTACGACAAGAAGTACTTAATTTGTGACAAAATCATTGATAATGACAATAACTAAGTTAGTTAGTTACCGCTTGGCCTGTCCAACGAATGATAGGTGATCATGGAGGAAAAGTATCCTCCTTTGATCATAAAATGATTTCCAATGTGTTGACGAGTCATCATCTGGATCATCAATACCTAATATATATAGGTAATTAAATATCCATCATTATATTTAAATTGGCATTATACAGTTACTTTAATAATGTAATATATTCAAATGGCTTCAATTTCGATGTCTTTTAATTACAGCAATTTTAGATCATTAACCATTTTCAGTAATGTAAATAAGTGGGTTATTGTATTTCTCTTTATGTATGACCAAAAGATCCACAATCCCTCTTGGATATCCATATATCCACCTAGCAGCACCCTGCAAATGAAATAGTCATTATAATTAAGTAGCGGACCAATAAAAAAAGTAATCACAAAAGTGTTCAATTGGGTTAGGAATTTAATATTCGATGATTTAGCTATTTGTGAATTACTATATCATACTTTTTGGCTTTGGATCATCAATATCATGGCAAAAGCAAATCAAACCGCCAATATTTGGGAATATGTGTCTTGTTACTATATAAGTATTTTCCTTTTCTTTTTTGGTCAAAACAAATAAGATATCGGTCATAAAAAAATGTATTGGTCACAAATTCAAATCCGTAGAACTAAGATGAAAACATAATAATTAATAGAAAAATAGAAAGATTATAGGTGATGGTGAAATTAATGCATGACTTCTTGTTATTTCCCAGTGTATATAATTAAGAAGTTTAACAAAGCCATATATATTTCCAAAACCCTTCAACTTTTTTTTGAAAAAAAAACCCCAACTGGGCATTGACCTGGAAAGCAGATGTTGCGGAACCAAAGATGAAATCTGAGCCAAAATCCTTGCGGCGAATAAAACCTGCGGGAACATTGGAGATGCAGTCCATGATTATGGGTGCAGTCTATAGACAGATTAAAAGGCTAATGAATTAATTAAGTAGCTTGTCTTTCGTGATATAATTTATTATATATGTTTACTGCTTATACATGATATATGTTTACTATTCATGATATAATTTATTATATATGTTTACTACACATAAAATTTGAAAATAGATTAATTTTTTCTATTTGATTAAACGTTTAAATTTTGTCTTGATTTTGACCGATTTTATACTATCCAAATGTTTTGAACAAGTTGAATGATAAAATATCTTTTAATATTTTTAGTTTTAAAGTATGTTGTTCTATTCATCAAAATAAAATTATTGATATAATCTAACAATTTAAATTGTGTTTGGATTGATAGACTAGAAAATGATTTGAAATCCACCCATTTGTTTTGGAGGGATTTATAAAGCCAAATGGATGAATTTTAAATCCACCCAAATTAGAAGTTATTTGAAATACTTTATTTCACACTTTTAGTTTAGGTGTATCTCAAATTTATCCATTTCATCTTTAAAAATCCCTTCAAAAAGTAGGTAAATTTCAAATCATTCCCCAAATTCATCTATCTAAACACTACCTTTAGGAATTTGATTGTAATTAAATATAAATGATCATTAGAGGGAATTGGAGGGAATAGTAATGGAAAGCATTCCAACCCTTGGATGAGATCTTATATTCCACTTTTATCTCACTTTTTTTTACGCTAACAAGTGTGTATTAAAATTCCCGTCTAGATTAAAAAGCACTGAAGAAGACATTTAACGGTATAATAAAGAGTGAAAAAGTGTGTAGGATAGGAAGTGGAATATAAAATATTTAGCCCAATAATTGTGTTTTTAGTAATTATTATGTGTGTTTAAGGTAATTCTTTCTAAAGTAACAAAATTAAGAACTTTTTTAAAGGTGCAGCAATATTATAATTTATTGGTCATAATTTCGAGCTATTAAGGGATAAGGAGTAGGGAAAGAGGTGGGTTTTACCAAAAAAAAAAAAAACACTATTTGTGCATAAGAAAATTGCCTGTACAACAATTATGTGTGTATAAGATAAATTTTGGAGAGGGTGCATGAAAGCACTAATGATTTTTGACACACTCCAATTGATAATTGTACTTTCAACTTCACAGCTCTCAAACCAACCAATCAAAAATTAAACCGCGTTCTTGTTTTTTTTTCTTTATTCACATCACAAAAAAAAAAAAAAAAACCAGCGTTGTTATATATTTAGAGACTTTTTTTTTTGGGACCAAAATTGTAAGATTTCATTGATATGAAAAGAATATTTACACAAAAAGAGGACTACTGCCTCAGTAATACAAATGATTTCCTCTAATATATCAAATATACTAGTCAAAAATGGTATGGTTGATACTCCACTCCATAATCAATCTCCAATTTCCTTATTTCTTGGAACTCCTTTCCAGCTCGACACAGATTTTTACACCTTCTGAACTATCCGGTTAACCAATTCAACTACCTGAAATTTCTTGTTTGGAAAGAGTACCTCATTTCTGTATCTCCAAATATGGTAGACAGTTGTTGACAGAGCTAAGTAGAACAATTCTTCAACAAATTTTGTTTTCAATTTATGGCGAACTGACCAGCAGTTATCTTAACTTGCCAAGGATATCCTCCCCTGTAGATGAAGCACAAACTTTGAATTTTTTTGCCAAACAGCTGCTGTTGCTTTGCACTCGAAGAATAAGTGATCCATACTTTCATACTGTATCCACATTTGCACCCCAAGCATTCAGTCTGTCTTTTGTTTGTAGCCTCCTTTTGCAGAGCAGACATAATACAAGTGCAAACCTGGGAACTCTTTTCTTAAGCCAAACAATCTTCCACCAATCAACTTTAGCAAAAAAGACTGCTTTAGAGCTTTGACAGCTGAAGAAACAGTAAATTTTGCCAGTTCCATCACACATCTATTTCACATGGTCATCCCCGAGAACATTAGGCAAAAGACAGATTTGAGTTTCTTTAATCAATTTCCTAACCTCAGCATCTACCCTTCTTTCTACTGGTCATCTCCAATTATTATCAACAAGGGTTAATTTCACTTTACCCTTTGAACTTACACTTTAGTTACACTTTATCTACTGAACCACAACAAACAATGTATACTTTGCCCCTTTAAAAGATTCCATCATATAAATAATTTTAAAAAGGTGATGTGAACATTTGTTTTGACATTATTACCTTCCAAACTTTTTATGCAAAAATTACTTTCCCTTTCTTTCATTTTTAATGTTTTCGTAGATTTTTTTTTTTTTAATTTTGTAATGATAAGAGGATTTCTTGAATTATCATATTTTTCTTAATTAATTTATACATTATTTTTCTTCATTCTAAAACTAAATACAAAAATGGCGAACTTTTACAGTTGGGCTTTTTTATAGATTTGCAGTAAAAACCTATATAAAATAAATAATTAAGTAAATTTATTTTATTTATAAACATTTTATACTTGATAAAAAATTGTGTGTTTTGATGTCGTATAAAAAAATAAAAATGTACTTATTTAGTTAAAAGATATTCTTTAGTTTAGTTCATATAAAATGAAAATGAGCAGAAAATAGTTGTAAAAAATCTCTTTTTTTATATTTAGTTTAATATTATGAGAAAATAATATATAGTTGATTAAAGAAATTTCACAATTCATGAAATTCTCTCATAATCTTAAAATAAAAAAATAAATAAAAGGAATATGTAATCAATCATTAAAAATTAAATAAAAGTAGAATAACTTTGCACACAAATTTTTTATAAGGCATTATATGTCAAAATGAATATACACATTACCTTTGTGTATAAGAGACAGGAATATAGCAGCTACGACAAATTTAAACGCATATTGTTGGAGTTCAGAAGAGTACAACTAAGGTGTAGGTTGAGGGGTAAAGTGTAATGAACTCTATCAACAATTATTGAGCTTACTTTGCTTCCATAGTGCTGCCAAAAGAAGAGAGAATATTTTCAGAAAAAACATTTAACAATGGACCACTTGGGTGCCAATTGCCATATTAAAGAAATGTATCCTTTCCATTCTCAGCCACAACATCAAAAAGATGACAAACCATTGGTCTCAGTTGAAGAATTCTCCTCCATCCCCAAGAGCATGTAATTGTGCGCAACAAAATATTTCAAGTCTGTAAAAATTGAACAAACAAGAAATATAATGATAAAAATATGAATATATGAATAAAAGATTACAATCTCTAGGATATTCTCAATATGTGGAGAAAATTCCTTCGATTCTTTGCTTCAGATGCGATCCGAGGGCTTCACAGCTTATTCTCGAATCAAATATTGAATTCTTCAAGTCTACCTATGGGAGACCTGAAGAACGCTTGATGAAAATCTTCAAATCTTGAAAATCTTCAAATCTTGATATATGGAAGACTTGAAGAGAAATTTTGAAGACTCAGAGGTTCCACAGCTTGCAGACTTCAGAAATATGTATGTCTGTGTATATGTCTCCGTGTATATGTCTCCGTCTCCTTGTCCGTCCCTTGAATCCCTGAGGGATGACCCTTATTTATACATGTATGGAAGGGAGCAAGGTAGAAGACTTGTAGTACATGTGTAACTTCTTACTTGCATACCAAGAAACAAATTCTTATCTCTTTACACACATAAGAGATATTTAAATACAAAATACATAAGGACTGTACTACTTTGATATTATCTCCTTATTTTAATTTATTAATAAAGAGATAAATACTAGAGTACATATATCCTTATTGGCCAAGTCTTGTAGACATGTGACATGGCACAATTTAATTGGAAGAGCGACACAAATTCATTTGATTGGTCGAACTGCCTCATCTTGACATGTGGAATAATATAATTGGTTTTAAATTAACCAATATTCCAAAATATATATGACATATGGCATTATTTAATTGGACCATAAATATCCAATTAAATTTACTTATAGACAAATGATAATTTTAATTAAAATAAAATTTCATTGTCTACAAATGCCCCCTCGAAGCTTGTTTGCGAACGCCGACCTTCGAATTGTGGCTTGAGCGGACAAGTTTCGATATTCTTTGGACTTTCGAATACCGAATCTAAAGACTTGAACCAATGCATGCACACCTTGATCTCCAAATTGCATGAAACGAGTGAATTCATATAATCCGAACTCCATTGCTTAAAGACCAATTATTGGAATTTAATACTTGACCATAAGACAACAGATTTAGGTGTTTCGAACTTGAATTAGAACCTTCCACTGCTGCTAAAATTTGCATGGAATTAGAAGTTGGCCTTATTCAATCACAAATAAAATTCCAGTCAACCTAAATAAAAAAGCCGCGTAGTTGAACTTCATCGATTGAAAATTTTCAACAACTATAATATTTTAATTCCAAATCCAATTAGGGAACTTATGTAAAGCGATTCTACAGCCATCAAAGTGATATTTCTTGACTTCTAAGACATCTGCACTACTCTTGGAGTTGTGAAACCAATACCTTGTTGAACAAAATTCATGTACTATGCTGCTGCAAACAGACTTGCTGAAGCTTCTTAACAAAGTTAATAGCCAAAGGAATCAAATCCTTGTGTTGCTTATACTCCAAAACTAATGATCGGCTGACTTGAACTCCATTCGCATAAACAATGAAGTCTAATCCTTAATGAACCAAATTAACAGGGCTATGGGAAGCTTCCGATAATACATGAATAAGGAAAACCAACTCCTTGATGAATTCTAATAATTCACTTAAACTTATAAGATTATAATTCCAATCCACAAGAAATTCAATAACGCACTCCTTTTATTTGAGTTGTATTGGATTCGAAAGATGCATGGCACCTATAAATTAGCCAATTTGCCAGCCATGGATACACATCACAAAGTAGAGCAAGTACAATTTCCATCATACGCTTGCGAATGCTTTGCCATGGCACGAGTTTTACAATTCTTGTCGTTGCTTTGCTATTGTCACCGCAACCGCTGATTTTAGATCTTGGCATAGTGACTGAGGAGAACTATTGCAGAAACATCCCTGGCAGTTGCAAAATCAAGAGTAGCTGCTCTTATACACCATCAATATTGCAGTATAAGAGACAGCTAATGACAAGCTGACTCTTTAGCAAAATTAGCTGTTGTTGTCCATTACTATTGCAACTACGTTGCCGGTGTCGCTGATTTCTTTTTCTTTTTTTTTTTTAGTTCACTTCTACTGGACCTACCATTGAGGCGCCCGTAGAAGGTTGGTAACCATTTATTCAGTAATCAAGACATTATAATCAATTAGACGAATATGGATCGAAAATTGCATGAGAATGTTACTGGCAATCCAAGTATGCGTGACTGAATAAATGGTTACCAACCTTCTCACGGGCGCGATCAATATTCGTCTAACTAATTAAAAAAAAGAAATTACTGAATAAGAGACAGCTACCTTCTACATGTCTCCAAGGAGGGACAATCGACAAGCTGTGTATAAGAGACAGCATCAAGGGGGNTGCATTTGCAGGGATGTCATCATCTGTCCAAGAAGCAATGAAGGAAAAGGTAACCAACCATCTACAAAGTCTTCATGGAAAGCGAGAATCTATTGAGGATAGAAAAATCATTCTTCAAAAAGATCTTGATGATTTGGAGAAGCAAAACATGGAAGTTAGCTTGACCATTGACCGAGAATATGAAAATCTCAAGCAAATGCAAGTTGAAGTATTAAGAGCACAAGATCAAATTTCTTCCATCCAAAGCACTACCTTCCTGACAAATGAAGATGCTAGGGAGCTTGAGAAGATGAGCAACATCCTTGAAGCAAGCAAGATAGCCGTAGTGGACTTCAAGTTTGATATTTGAATCATATCAAATCCTTTTTTTTATTCTTTTCCTTAAACTTCATTTGTTTGGAAACTTTTCTTTCAATAATAAAGACATTAATTACTTTTCTTTATCTTGCAATTTTTTTTTATTATTATATTTCTTTTCAAAACAAGTAAAGTAACTAACATCTATGAAGTGAATACTGTTTCCATCATAATTTTTTTTTTAAGGAAAATGAGTTGGTTTCTTGGGAGTGTAACTGAACTTAGAAGTTGCCCTCTAAGCTGCCTACGTATCCCAAAAGGGAATCAAGTCACACGTAGTTCCTTTATTTGTGGAAAAATATGGGGGGAATTTACTGTTCACAGTTTAACCTCTTGCGGGTGAGTAACTATTTGTCCACCACCTTAGACACATGGAGGTCAACCACATACACTTCACCCCTTAGAGATCGCCAATTTGAAAGGAGCGCAGTCGAACTCGCTTATTGAATGCTTTAGAAAGGCGAGCTTGGTAACACTTTGTCGTTGCTGAGCTTCAAACCTTTTCTCATCAAGTGCTTCCAACTGTATAAGACGACAGATGAGCATTGTCTTTGTTAAATTAAGAAAGGAAACCACCATTAATATATACAAGAAGGAGGAAGACAATGAAAGCAAGAGACAGACTTGTAGGTACTGTCTCTTATGGGTCATCTGTATTGTAACGTGAAGAACTCCTATATGCTCAGAAGAGCCTCCATACGCACTCTGTCTCTTATACTCATCTAGATGTGTATAAGAGACAGTCTCTTAGGACCATGCAAAAGATCTTCGATGACATGCTTCACAGTAGCCGAGGAATTGAAATGTATAGTACATAGACGAATTATGTTGCTTGAAGCCGAACTTCTCGCAAAGCTTGTTCATTGTAGCATTGCAGAAAGGTTTTCCATTATTTTGGTCGATTTTATTCGCGTGAACATCTGTCGTAATACCCCATCCTTTTAATGCGGAAGTACAGCTTAGGGCCGGATTGATGAGCACCACATATTCTTGAGTGAGCCTCTTCCATTGCTTGCATAGCTTCATCCTCACCGAGACATCGCAGGAAAACTCCATCAAACGATCGCCGATAAAGAATGTCCTTATAGTAGATGAAGCGAGGTGCACGACGACGATTATTTCTGTTCTTCTTTTTGCGTCGTCAGGTAACTTTTCATAAGTGAGATAATCAATTATTGGTTGTCGCCAATCTTCTTTCTCCACTTCATAAATGGAAACCACGTGAGTATTTTCCTCTTTCACATCGTCTCCTTCTTCAAAATGAGGAGGCACAACCCAACTTTGACATATGGGGACTTGAACTTGTTGATTAGGCAAGATGAGCATTGAAGCTAATCTTGCTAAAGAGTCAGCTTGTCGATTGTCCCTCCTTGGAACATGCTCTATAGTCACATCACCTAGCTCTTATACATCAGTTGCCTAGCATAATTATAATAGGTTCATCAACAAAGCAGTTTTGATAGATTGCCAAGGATTCAATCAAGGGGGGCAAAGAGCCATTGGTCTTATAACACTTTGTCATGCTTCATATCAACCGCCATTTCGAGACCAAGGATAAGTGCTTGATACTCAGCGACATTATTTGAACATAGATGTGTTCCTGTGAATGAATATGATCTACATATATCTTCAATAGATATACACTTTCCTTCTAGACTTGTGTATAAGAGACAGTTATATTTTCCTCCATTGCTTTCCACAAGGTGAAAGGTGTGTATTTGCCATCCGATCAATTGATGGATTTGCCTTGGATATCAAACGAATAGTGTGAGCTTGAAAGTAGTGCTTTAACTTTTGAATGGCAAATATGAGAGCCAAATACAACTTCTCAATCGGCATATAATTTAACTCATTTGGTGTCATCATCCGGCTTAAATAATATAGTGCATTTTCTTTACCCTCACCGTTTTCTTGGGCAAGTAATGCTCCTACATAAAGGCTTACCAGAATAGGTGCACCTAATACGGTGGTTTCGTGAGAAGTTTTTGTGTTTGAAAGCATATGCCGACTGACATGGCTTCATGCCACTCAAAAGTTAAAGCACTACTTTCAAGCTCACACTATGTCTGATATCCAAGACAGGATCCGAGCCAAGTATGGAGATAAATCTTCGAAGATAATACAATCTTCCTTGCAAACTTTTCAACTCATGAATGTTGCGCGGTTCGGGCATCCTCGAGATAGCATCGATTATACACATTGATCAATTTCAATTCCTCGGCTAACTCGATAAACCTGAGAAAGTCCATGAGGAATGTGCCACAACGCGCACTTTAAAGGATTCATCTTGAGTTGGTATCTTCGAAGTCTTTCGAACACCATTTTAAGATCTTGGACATGGTCAATTTGTTTCTTCGACTTGACAACGAGATCGTCAACATAGCACTCTATATTTTTGTGAAGCATGTCATCGAAGATCTTTTGCATGGCCCTTTGATATGTGGCTCCCGCATCATTCTTTAAGCCAAAATGCATGACCTTGTAGCAATAAATGCCTTTGGGAGTTCGAAAAGCAGTAAGTTCTTCATCCCTTGGTGCCATTCGGATCTGGTTGTATCCCGAGGATCCATCCATGAAGGATAAGGTTTCATAACCAGTTGTGGCGTCGACCATCAATTCAGTAATAGGGAGCGGAAAGTCATCTTTCGGACAAGCTTCATTGAGATCTCGAAAATCAACGCAAACACGAATCTGTTCCTCTTCAGGAGTCAACCAAGTACCTATGTAGATTGGGCGAGGATCATCATTTGTGCCAAGGTTGATTTCCTTCAATTCATCAACGGTTGCCTTCATGCCTTCTTCCAATTCAGGAGGAGCATCTTCGGCATCTTCTTCTTCTAAAGGCTCTTCGTTTCGAACAGTCGAACAGTTGCAGGAGGCAATGCTTTCATTGTCTTCCTCCTTGGTGTATATATTAATGATGGTTTCCTTTCTTACATTTAACAAATCGCCGTAATGTATGAAAAGGTTAGTAACTTGTCTTCTTAAATTTCCATCATTGCAGGAAGTATTATTTCCTTTAGTATTAAAAATATACTCTTGTGCCTTTGGGAAACTCAACCTTTGATGAATAGGTTGCTTCATCAAAACTCTTCCTCGTGGCCCAAGCCTATGAGACAGTTTTCACGCGGTGTCTCGGTGAGGATCAAGCTATGCAAGACTGATCGCCTTGAACCTTTTAATGCGCTTTCTTCTTTGATAGTAATATGATGCGTATTAGCCCTTTTATTGCTATACGCACAGGAGAAGGTGGTCTATACCCAAGTCCCATTGACATGTTGTTGACAGATATCCCTTGTCTTTCAACATCTTTTGGGTAGAAGTCATGCCATGTGTCTCTTCTCCATTTATCTCTGCAACTTTGGGTACCCAACCTGTCTGTTCTTATACACATCTAATCGTAACCAGCTTTCACGAGCAACTTGTATGCATTTGGACCAAATCGCTCGTCGGTTCGTGTTTTAGGTAATGAATTGTGCTCTATTTCGGATTCCACCTTTGGCCGAACAAAGCCTTTAAGAAGAGTTTCGCTATGCTTGACCACCTCAATTTTGGTGAGTGGTACAATTAAACGAGTTTATAGCTGTCTCTTATTCACATCAAGATGAGATTAACCTTCTTTCTCTTACACATCTACTCCATAGCGTAAGACCTGTGTCAAAGATTTTTGAGCATCTTCCTTCGTTAGACTCTTTCTTTGTGTTACCTCAGCAGCATTTACTTTCTTTATGACGCTGTTATGGCAATACTTGAAACATTGATGAAGAGTTGACGGTATAACATCATTCTCGTGAATCCATGGTCTCCCAAGAAGCATATTATAAGATGTTTTTGCATCGATAACATGAAATAGTGCACTTGAGGATAAATCGCCAATTAATAAATCAAGTGTTATAAGACCAATGGCTCTTTGTCCTCCTTGATTGAATCCTTGGATCATGAGGCGGCTTTGTAAGAGTTCATCACTTGTGATCCCAAGCTCCTTTATTGCACGTAAAGGCATTATATTCACAGCTGATCCTCCATCGAGAAGTATCCGGCTCACTTTTTGCTTACGTGCATATCCATTTACGAACAAGGGTCGATTGTGATCTTTCGTCCCGAGCAATAAATCTTCATCATCAAAAACAATCGTTGTGGCACATTCCTCAAGGACTTGAAATGAAATGACAAGAACCCAAATCTTATTAAATCATCCTTGTGTATAAGAAGACTCAATCCTGTCTCTTATATTTTTGCAACCCGTATTTTTCCCATCCGAAATTTTGGATGCAGATTAGTCTTTTGCGCTTTAATTTTTTGGGTTCTTTTGCGAGTGACGAGTGTCCATCCTTCGTCTGACTGATCATTTGTGGCATCATCATCCTTCAATAATTTTTTAGTTTGCCTTTCAAAAGGTACATCACCTTGTGGAAAGAGGTTGTCATATAATGGAACGGGTTTGAAATCTCCAAATTTTATTGTGGGCTGTATTGTTCTTATCTTCGATGGAAGATGAGATACTTTACCATTCTTCAACAAATTTTGGGAGTCAAGAATTTGATAGTGGTCTGATTTGCACTTGCTTTATCTTATTCAAGCAAAATCTTACCTGCCTGAAGGGCTAAGAATTTCATCTTATCTTATAAGGTGTTTTATTTTTAAAGATAAGGTGACAGCCCCGAGATGAAACTGGTGGAGTAGGCTACTGCTGAGGTAATTATGCAAAAGATCTTCGATGACATGCTTCACAAAAATATAGAGTGCTATGTCTGTCTCTTATACACATCTAGATGTGTATAAGAGACAGTCTGGAAACAAAGAAGTTATGACAACAAATACTACACCTGTTAAGATCGCGACAAAAGGCTTGCGCAGCTCTACCTTCTCGGACACCTTTGACTGACTTTTGTCGCGATGTTGAACTATTGTCGAATTTGTTGGATAACTTCTTTGTTTCCAGAATTGGGAGAAGAGATGCCCCCTTAGATCTTAAAGTCCTGTTAATTTCATATACTATGGCCATTAATCGAGGTGCAAGACCGGTTAAACAAACCCAAAGACCTGTCTCTTATACATTTGATGCTTTGAATTCAAGACAATCTACATACTAAGAAACTGGAGGCAACCTTATACACATCTAAGATGTGTACCTTGGCAGATTGAATGCTGGGTATAGACCACCTTCTCCTGTTGATCTCTACAATTAAGGCTTAAAGTCCTCCATCGATCAATATAATCAACAACCGGTTCGTCTTTCCACTGACGGGCGTTGGAAAGTTCAGTCATAGAAACAGTCCTCTTAGTACTGTAGAATCGGTTGAGAAATTCTCGCTCCAATTGCTCCCAACTATCAATCGAACCGGCATCAAGATCAGTTTACCAGTCGAATGCGTTACCTTTTAGTGAGCGGAGAAATTGCTTGACCAACAAATCACCATAAGTTCCGGCATTATTACATGTCTCGACAAAGTGTGCCACATGTTTGGGATTTCCTTTGCCGTCAAACTGCTGAAACTTGGGTGGTTGATATCCACAAGGCATCATCAAGTCATAAGATTCTTGCGGAATAAGGCTTAGCGTATATAGGGTTTGATGATTTGAACCATCTTCATATCTCACCTTGATCATACCTTCAACGAACTCCTTCAATTGATCGGCATGAATCATTCCACCAGAAGTCACATGCACTTCTTTCGCCTTTCCTTGTTGTGAAGTTTCAGCTTCTTGATGTTCGCCAGGTGCCTTTGAATTAATTTGACTTCCTTCCGCGGTACTGTCTTTCTTGTTGACGAGTTGAGTGATGACGGCATCTTGATCTTGTATGCGCTTCATCATTGTTTCCATCATTCTAGTTAGGCTTGCCATTTGATCCTCTAGAGTTGATGTTTGCGTTACCATAGCAGGCATAACAAAAATGCTGTAGAAGTTGCGGAATCTTCTCGAACAGGAGATCTCGTATGCGAGTCCCTTGATAACATGTAGATCTCATTACTCGACACGTCATCATCATGTTTTGAAGCTTTGGAATGAGATCCTGCTTCGAGCATTGCGAGGGTTTTCTCGATTGAAGCTCCAACATCTTTGAGCCCCAACATAGGAGAAGAGCGTCATAAAGAAAGTAGTTGCTGATGAAAAACCTTTCACTGAAGCCGAGAGTTACTTTGCTGATGCTAAATTCTACCTGCAGGGTAACGAGCAGGCATAGATTTGTCGTTCTTTGGAGCCAGAGAATGTAGATTTGCAGTTGAATATATATATGAAGCAAAGAGATGGAAGGTAGAGATGGTCCCACTGGGCGTGCCAAATCTTGTGCGCAAGAGACAGCAAGATGACGACGTTCTTGCATCTTGAAATATAATGATAAAAATATGAATATATGAATAAAAGATTACAATCTCTAGGATATTCTCAATATGTGGAGAAAATTCCTTCGATTCTTTGTTTCGGATGCGATCCGAGGGCTTCATTATTCTCGAATCAAATATTGAATTCTTCAAGTATTTGATATCGAGAATAAGAATGATGTTATACCTTGCTATGTCTCCGTCTCCTTGTCCGTCCCTTGAATCCCTGAGGGATGACCCTTATTTATACATGTATGGAAGGGAGCAAGGTAGAAGACTTGTAGTACATGTGTAACTTCTTACTTGCATACCAAGAAACAAATTCTTATCTCTTTACACACATAAGAGATATTAATACATAAGGATTGTACTACTTTGATATTATCTCCTTATTTTAATTTATTAATAAAGAGATAAATACTAGAGTACATATATCCTTATTGGCCAAGTCTTGTAGACATGTGACATGGCACAATTTAATTGGAAGAGCGACACAAATTCATTTGATTGGTCGAACTGCCTCATCTTGACATGTGGAATAATATAATTGGTTTTAAATTAACCAATATTCCAAAATATATATGACATATGGCATTATTTAATTGGACCATAAATATCCAATTAAATTTACTTATAGACAAATGATAATTTTAATTAAAATAAAATTTCATTGTCTACAGTAATGTTAAATCAAAATGTGTCTAACTGAGACCAATGATTTATCATCCCCGTCCTCGTGGTCATTTACTAATTGTTAACATTATTAAAAAAAAAAAAAATTCCAAAAACAATTAAATTGGGAGTAAATAAAACAGAACAATTAAACTTGGAACAGACGTAGTAGTTGTAAGATCATTTAGAAGCCTCAGACGTTAAGTCAAAAGTAATTGATGACTGTAAGAATCCATCCATCAATTATCTCTGGCTGGAAGTTGAAAAAATATCAAAGCTAGTACTGAACAATGAACATATGCATCCATGTGGTAAAATAGTACGATGAAGACTATTGAATGCACAAATTTTGGGCTCTAATAACATCTAATATATTCTTGAGAATTTGCAACTAAAAATTGATTATAATTCAATTTAATACTGTATGTGAGCGCAATAATGAATGTGGCCATCTATAATTTATGTATGTGAACGCAATAATGAATGTGAACCATCTATAAAATGTAATATAAATTTTTTAACAGATGTTTTTTTAGAATATTATTTAAAATGTTATTTAAAATAATTACTATAATAACTATTTCAGATATGATATGTGTGAAATAAAAGATATATTGAAAAATATATTTAAATAATAATTATAAATATTATTTTAAAAATAACAAAAAATAATAACAAGCCAAATCGGGCCAATATATAGTGGATGCATTTATCCAATTCATCTAATTAACATAGTAATTCATTAATTGATCCTCATCCTGCGAGTCTACTTTCGTAAGTCTTGACAATTAAAACAAAATCTAAAGACGAGAGAAAATGTGAAGTCAACTTTTGTCAAAGAGTCTACCTCGTTAGGTCCTGAACACATATTTACAACGTCAACGGTCAGTTATAAATTGTTCGGATAGGCATTCATAAATATGTAACGGAAAATTTTTATATGGTTAACATGTACGGTTTTATCATATATTTTATAATTTATATTTATTTATGTTATTTAATTTTTTTTAAAAATTAAAATAAAAATATTTTATTTAAAAATTAATAAATATAAATTACAAAATATACGATAAGATCGTATACTTTAATACATATAAAAATTTTCTAATATGAACACATCCTAATGTGAAGGAGAATGAAAAAATCTTACCTCAAATTGTTTGACTAACACAGCGATCCCTTTCATTCATTAATTGTGTTTCTTAAATTTCAATCTGACCGTGAAAGGATAAAGAAGAAGAATTTTGTTGAGCTTTAGGTAATGAGAACCATATATCAACAATTTGTTACTCAAATGGCAAGGAGCATGATTACTACATGTTTTATACTATATTTATACAAAATTACAAATTTCATATTATTTGATAATATTATTGACGTATCACTAGATTTGTGATAGTGGACAAAGTCTGACCAAATATATAAAATAATATATTTATATAAAAAATAATAAAATTATTAATGTGTCACTAAATTTCAAAAAAAAAAAAAAGACACGAAATCTGACTAATTATTAAAAATTAGAAATTAATAATTTGATATAATTTTGATATATAGAATAGTTTTGACGAATGGTGCTTTCGATCCTCTGTCAAAGCCGTTTGTCCCTACCATGTCTAACTTGACACGCCGACATTATTTTTGTAAAAAATATTGACACCGTGGCAGTTTTGTTCCTTCTGTTGGGACCACTTAATAACTGGGCGGCTCGGCTTGCTCTTTTCAAATCGGCTCGGCGCGATTGGAAATCCCAGTTCTGTTCTTATCCAAAAAAATGCAATGAAATAAAAGATATGTTAAAAAAATACGTTTAAGTAATGAATATAAAATATTATTTTAAAAGTAACAAAAAATAATAACAATCCAAACCGGACAAATATATAGTGCATTTATCCAATTCATATAACTAACATAGTTATTCGTTAAGAAAAATATACTTATATAGATACGATCTTTGTCTCTATTTGTAGATCTTATGGTTAAAATTAAATTTTATAAAATTTTTCTTACATTAATTGATGTCATAGATTTTATAACATTTAATCTATATTACAAGATTTATAAGTGAGGCAAAGACTAAGTATACTTAAGTATTTCCCGTTCATTAATTGTTCCAAATTCTGTGAGTGTACTTTTCGTAAGTCTACATCATTTTAAAAAAAACAAAATCTAAAGACTCGAGAAAATGTGAAGTCTATTGAAAATGGCAGCACAACTTGTTAATCAAAGTCATCAAATGTGGCTACGGAGAATAGGTAGACTTCATTGTCAAATTTTGTGGTTTGTTTCTATATTTTAAACTTTACAAATTGGTAACTTAGGCATGTGCGATATATTTGTCAAAATCTTTTCTAGGGATTGCTAGATCATGCAAAATTTTCAAATTTGAAGCATAGTTGAGCAATAAATGGATGAAGAAAAATATTGTCCATTGTCAGAGATGAATTCACTACTATAAATAGGTTGCATTTCTTCAATTGTAATGCATCCCAAGTTCAAGTTCTAGTTTGAGAATTCAATAATTAAACTCTAAGTTATTTACTTAGTGTTTTTAGTTGAGTATTCAATTTTCAGTTTTTAATAGAATTTCAGTGTTTGCTCAAATAAAGAGTCGCATTGTTTGTGAGTGTTATCACTCTGAGTGACTACTTTAATATTAATACGTTTCTATTAAAGTAAAAATTTGTATTATCAATTTGATTATTTTCTCTATTTGAGAATTTAATTTGGGGCCCGATATCTAACAAACTGGTATCAGAGCAAGGTTTATCCTAAACCCGTTCTTGTTGAATCTTTATTTACAGGTACACCAGAGGAGATTATCGAGAAACACAGTTAAATACTGTGAATTTTTATATCACACATATGTTGTGGTTTGAACCATATAAAGTTGACTATGGCGGAGGTTTCAATCTCAGTTGGAAATATTGATAAATTAAGTATCAATTTCCAACAACTACGGTTCTGAAGTACTCGTATAAAATTCTACTTACTTGGAAATATTGTTAATTATTGTCGGTACAGATGATACATGTCTTTACCAAAGGAAGCAGAGCCACTTAAGAAGTGGAAAGCTAAAGCCGGTAAAGCTATGTATGCTTTGGTAATGGCTGTATAAGATGACTTGTTGTAGTGGATCAAAGATGCCAAGACATCGAAGGAGGCGTGGGACACTCTTTCGTCATTGTTTTCAAAAATGAATGATGCAAAGCTCCAAAAGCTCGAGAATGAATTACTGTCTATTTCACAGCAAAATATGATAGTATAGTTTAAATAGTAGAATAAAGATATTTGTCTTTGATACACCAAGCATACACGTTTTGTACTCATATCTTGATTCATCCCAAAGGACTTAAGTGTTCATAATTTAGTTTAATCGACTAAACTGATCAAATTAAATTAATTTAATTTTAGATTTTCATATAGTCATTGTTCGTATAAATCGAATAAAAAATATTGTTTATATGGTTTATTTTTTGTTATTAAAAATCAATAATCAAATAATCGAATAACCAAATTTTTAATTTTATTAGTTTTATTTTTAATTTTTTAGCAACTCAATTCCAATCATATATTATTTTTCTTTATTATTTTTTAGTTTTTAGTTTTAGTTTTTAGTCTTAATTTTAGTAAATTTAAGTTTTGGTTTATTAATTTGATTATTTTTATATTTAATTTATACTTAATTTTTAAATTAATTAGTGAATTTCGATTAATCCAATAAAGCGAAAAATATTAGTTAACTAACCAACTAAAGAAAAGTTTGGCTCAAATTTAATTTTAATTTTTTTGTATTAAAAGCTGAATAAACTAAAATTTTTTAATTAAATTACTTAAAAACTAATCGATGAACAGCCTACAATGGATAATGACAAACGTAAAACTCTTAATGACAAACGTAAAAGTGGGAAATGAGTGAATAATCGACCAGTGGTAAAATCTTGTCAAGACATCAATAAGGAAAGGTTTAGACCAGAAACCACTAGAAGAATCCATGTCTGAATTACCCATCCAAATAATGTCTTAGTTATCTATATCTATACTATATATAAAATAAGAATCATAATTTGATGTAATGTTATTTTATATACTTTCTTTTTTATCCTTATTATATATGAGTAACTATCAATAACGTCCTACTCTTCACACTCCAATTTTTTATGTTATTTTTAAATATTTTTGTATTACTTTATTTGTTAATATTTTTACTACCTATTATTAAATTTTTTTTTGGAAATTTTGTGTAATTTTTTTTTTTTTTAAAGTAACACCCATGGAATGCCTTTCCCACTAGTATCGATAATGGGCGGACGAGAGATATTGTTTTGTGAGGGTGAGAATATTAAAAGATAGTATAATTTATAAAGTTTACATTATTTGTAATATTTGGAATTGGTCGAATCACTTAATTGATAATATGTAATAATACATTATATTTTTTTGGTAAGAGCCAAATTTCATTATTTAAAATCGTGACTTCCAAATTACACGATAATAAGGTTTAATGTTGTGCTAGCTAAAGCCTCATTTTAGGACAATAAATATATATATATTAGCTTAATCTTTTATAACACAACTAATATGTGTAAAAAAAAAATCGTATAACCAATCAATTTATATACTACATAAAATTCCTTAAATTTTTTTTTATAGTTTAACATGACAAAAGATAACAATTTTTGAATTATAAATGTTGATAATAATAACAAATAGAACAATTCATATAGAATAGTTAATCACTGACTAAATAAAAATTCACATGTTAAGTTCTTGTCACAAATAAATGAGGTAAATTAATGATATTTAACTAGACCATTGATTTTTAATAAAATATAATGAAGAGTGATAAATATTAGTAACTTGCATAAAATTGAAGTACATGAGAACAGTAAATTGGATCTTTAGAAGAATATTTGAGGGTGAAATTCTAATGAAAGACAATTTTAAAAAAGAAGGTGCACTACAAAGCCGAAATTTATTTGTAATAATACAAAAGGACAATGTATTTAGTCTAATAATTAGTTGATTGGAAAAAAATAATAATTATGGAACTAGTAATTTAAGTGCAATTACCTGAATACTAATAACATTAATTACTTTTAATGCACAATAAAAGTACACGAATGAAACCAAATAGATGACAAAATTAACTACAAAAAAGAGATCAATTCAAGTAATTTGGAGGGGAATATAATAATTTATTACATAATTTACCCAAATTAGAAAAGTATCTAGAGCAATTACAGGATTCTTGGTCCGTCACTGGATAATGTGGTTTTCCTAAGTTTTATTAGTAGAAATTTGTAGAACTTCTATCTTTTAGATGGGGAGGAGGGTAAGATTGAAGGTGGAAAAGAGAGTAAATTGATGAAATATTACTCTGACAATACTATATATCACAAGGAAAATAAAATATTCATAGTGGATTATGTCCCCATGTGTTCAAGTCTCACCATACGTAGTAACAACATAATCTTATTAAATTATTTCACACATAATAAGGTTACAAGCCTTTTGGTGCTAACATGATAAAAAAGAAAAGCAGGACCAAAATACATCAAATCCCAACTCCCCATAGCAAGCCAACAACATTTTACACATAAAAGGAACTACAAACACACTCTAAATTTATTGATATTTCAGCATAGTTACACAATAAACCTCTCCAGTGAGAGGGTCTTCAAACACAAACATAAACACACATGGAGGTGGAAATTGGGAAACCACAATAAGCAGCCTAATTCCACAGAGTCTCCTTTATTTTGCATAGAAAAAGGCTGGAGCTACTGGGTTAATTTTCTACTTTGCAAGGACAGATTTTAGCCACGAAGCTGAGAGTTTTGGACATCTTTTTGATCCATTGTCGTAGTCCACATAGGTAATGCCAAATCGAGATTTGAAACCTGACTCCCACTCAAAATTGTCCAACAATGACCACACAAAGTATCCCTTGACGTTCACACCTTGCCTACAAGAAGATGTTAGAGTTTTAAATTAATTAAATAGGTTAAAAGTAGGAAATTTTATCGTCTCGTTGAGAACTATCCTATTAGTTTTAAAAACTTGTATTACATAAGTTTTTAAATTATATAGTATTATATTGTACAAATTTTTAAAATATAACAAAATAGTTCCGTTACGGAATTATAAAATTTTCTAAAAAAGTAACGCCTCTTAATTTTCTTGTTAATAATAGATTATTGTCGAACATATATATGAGACATTATTGAATGACAAGTATGATAAATAATTAATTCGTTACAAAATCATTCATAATGACAATAAAAATTAATTACTGCTTGGCCTGTCCAACGAATGATAGGTGATCATGGAGGTAAACTATCCTTCTTTGATCATAAAATGATTTCCAATGTGTTGACGAGTCATCATCTGGATCATCAATACCTAATATATAGGCAATTAAATATCCACCATTATATTTCAATTGGCATTATACAACTATTTTAATAATGTAATATATTCCAAGTGACTTCAATTTCGATGTCTTTTAATTACAGCAAGTTTTAGATCATTTACCATTTTCAGCAACGTAAATAAGTGGGTTATTGTATTTCTCTTTTATATAGACCAAAAGATCCATAATTCCTCTTGGATATCCATAGATCCACCCAGCAGCACCCTGCAAATGAAAGAGTCGTGATAATGAAGTAGCGGACCAATAAAAAAAAGTTACCACAAAAGTGTTCAATTGGCTTGGAATTTAATATTTGATTGTTTAGCCATTTGTGAATTACTACCTATATCTTACTACTATTTGGCTTTGGATCAACAACACATAGCAAAAGCATGCAAATCAAACCACCAACATTTGGGAATAGGGAAAAAAATCAAATTAATTCTTTATTTTTGGGTATCAATCTGTTATATATTATAATAGTCTAATTTAGACCCTTATTTAAAATTAAAAAAAAAACCAATTCAACATTTATGACAGAAATTATGGACAAGTTAATGGATCAAACTTATGATAATCACGTGGACCTTTAGTATATCTTGTTACCAAATAAGTATTGGTCACAAATTCAAATATGTAGAACTAAGATGAAAACATAATTAATTAGTAATTCCACTACATTTTCACGGTTACAATGACGAAAGATGCGGTACTAACCTGTTCTTCACCAATGTAAACACCCTTTCGCTTCACTAAAAACAACAAAACATGAAATATATATTATTATTTAATTTTCAAATTATAATTTCAAACTAATATTAAGATGATGATTTTTATCTGACCATGAAATTTAGCTCGTTGATCAGCAACATAATTTCCTCCATCTGAATCTTGATTGCTGACATATCGAGCTGTATAGTAATTTAATCCAATAAAGTCAGAACAAAGGACCCTCTGACCATGTATTTATCAGCTCCAAATTCAGGAAGGTAACCTTTGGTTACATATTTATGCATGTTTTCTGGATAATCACCATTGACTATTGGATCCATGAACCTGAAATTAATAGACGCAAAATTGAATAAAACCGTGGATACACTTTAAATTTTCTAGTACTCTTTGTCTTGGCACAAAATGTTTTACTTAAAATGTAATATTGCGCTGAAAAGAAACAATATAGATATTGTTTTTCGGTCAAATGGTGTCATAAGACTCAGATGAACACGAGTTAGAACTTGAGAGAATAAGAATTGTATAAACATTTATTTAATATTTATATATAAGATTATAATTGAAATTAAATATTTTTCAGAATAAAAATATAACTTTTCAACTTTTTAGAGACGGCGGCTACCCCATCCTACCCCTTCGTACATCCACCATTGTTAAGCACCCTAGCTAGTAACCCATTAGGGGCAATTGCTTATTTGTTTAATTTATATTTTAATTAGTGTTATAACATGTCATCTTTATTATGGTCCAATAATTTTAAAAAATTTATTAAGACCGGATAACAAGACCTATCGGATATTTTGTAGATCTTCGTTAAAATATTAGATAGATCATGTTGGTTGATTTGTTTAATTTATATGTGTTAGTGTATGCCTAACAATTAATTTATTTACACTTTTATATTTATGAATTTTGTATCATTTAACAAAATAACTAAGGAGTTATGATGTAATTATATTTTATTCACCCTTATCACTAGTAGATTCCATCTACATTGGATTGACAATTAATTATTATTTAAATGATATTAATCTCTTTGTAAGTAGTGTAATGTAAGGTCAAGTTTACTTGGTGTGGACATCAGAAAATAAGAAAGGAAAGATATGACAAAATATTCACCACTCCTTAATAATAATAATAATCAAATGGAATACTCTATTTCCGACCCAAGCGAGAAATCAGTTGCTCGAACACTTGTATTGAGACTGTCTCTCCTATTCTCTTAAATTCTAACTGAGAGGAATATCCTGCTGTGCATTCAATCATACAATTCCAATTTTTCCCTTTTGACGACTCTAAGCATAGATTAGACATTTATTTGTTAGTCCATTTTGATTATAATGACATCTATCCCAGAACTATAAGAGTTATCCGATTTTCTTTGAACAACTGTTATTTAAAATATTATTTTAAACAAATAGTGTAACAATAATTTAGATGTCATGTAAGTTATAAAAGAAGATGATTGAAAAACAGATGTGTACCTGATAATTGTCTCTATACAATTTCACAACCTTGGCATGAGCAAGAATTTGATGATGTGCA
This sequence comes from Cinchona pubescens, assembly GCA_025175665.1. Taxonomy (NCBI): domain Eukaryota; kingdom Viridiplantae; phylum Streptophyta; class Magnoliopsida; order Gentianales; family Rubiaceae; genus Cinchona; species Cinchona pubescens. Next base: position 810,146 of record JANKKI010000250.1, read on the forward strand.
ACCAAGTATGGATATTCAGATGGATCTTTAACCGAAATCTTTTTGGATGGAACAGTTGCTGGAAGAACTTCCTGAGAAACAGGCGATGCTACAGAATTTCCCTTTACCCCAGATGATATGTTCATCATGTCGTTCTTTTTTGGTGGATGAACCGAAAATCGATTCGGTGGGAAAATAGAAGCTTCATCATCATCATCAGAAGCAGCTTCTTCATCTTGATCATGATGCGTCATTATCATCATCAGAAGACAGATATGGAGCCACGGAAGTCGCATAATTTGTAGAGGAAGAATAGAGTTGTTTTTTTGATGATGAAGAATCCGAGTAATTTGCGTTCAATGAACTTAAGCCTGGTGCGTGTGTACCATATACGTAACCCAGAGTGGCAAAGGTCGCGGGCTCATTGACGGTTATCCAATATTTCACCTGATCACCAAATTCTTTGAAGCAAATATTTGCATAGTCACAAAAATCATCCCTGAAATGAAAACCAATCCAAAATGGGAAGTTTATTTGTAAGTTTATATTTTTTATTAAATGCTTTTGAATAACAAATGAAAAATCCGGATTAATATTTGCTACACTGATGTTGTAACAAATTTTTTACATTGTCAATTGTAATATGCATGCGAGTATTTTTTTGAATTTCAACTATTTTTTTAATGTGTATGTGGCATATATCTACCTATAATATTATTAAAAAAAAATTCTACACAAACAATATAAGAAATAGTAACTTTCAGTATAAGATGGATATCTAAGCAATATATACTAAATTAATTACTTACACAATTTTTCGATTCAAAAAACCGTCATACTCGTCTTCCAATGCTTGAGGAGGATCAAAGTGCAATAGAGTCACAAAAGGCTCCATTCCTGTTATAACATGACATATATGTTTAATTAGGAAAAGAATTTAAGAACTATTTTTGTTTGCTCCTTCAGGTTAATTAATATAAGAATAAGTAATGGAAAAAAAAAATAGTACACAACGAAACATGGTCATTAATTATGACATTTTCCCACCAATAATGACCTTTTCTCGATGCTTAGCTAAAATTGGGGAGAAAAGTACCAAGAGACTTTATTAACACTTTCTTTTCTTGTCTATTATGATTTATCTCATAGAAAATGTACGCAATTTATAAATACCAAATTTGAGAGAATGTGTGGATAATCTTAAAGTGTGGTTTTTTCATTTGTTGCAAATAAGTTTCAACGTGAAAAGATAATTAATATATTTTAAATGTGCAAAGTGAAAAATATTACCATGGGTCTTGAGGTTCATTAGCAGTCTCTTATAGAAGTCAATTCCTTTTTGATTGCGACTCTCTTTCTTTCCAGCTGAAAATTCATGGCACAAATACTTGTGGTTAGAAAATGAAATTAGCTAGTATACACAAATATGTGTTAGTGTGCATTGAGCCCATAAACATTAAATTGTGGTAGGCAATTGCTAGTTAATCAGAAAATAATGTTCATTGAATAATAGTCCTAGTATTGTTAATTTTCTCCATTGGAGCTATCAGCTATATATACTTGTAATAAAAATAATTTAAATCTATAAATAAGTTAGATATTGATAATTTCTTCAAATTTGGAATGCAACATGATGAAGCTTAATTAGCATGTACATTAAACAATATAGAGGAGCTCACTTGGTAGTATCCTGCACCATGAGATTGAGAATCTATAAGCATCAAATCCAATGTCCTTCATTATTTTCACATCTTCCTGTAGAAAATAAGGTTATATATGGATCATTGTGGATCAAGTCCATACATTTCTAGATCTCGAAAACCGCAAATTAATTTACCTCATATTTTTTGTAATGGTAGACAGCATCTTCACCATAGGGGGAAAACAAATCTGGCATTTTAATATTACAATAGAGACTTCAGGCAACAATGTTATGATTTATTTAAAAAAATTAATTATTAGTATGATTATGACATGCACTTGATGATATTTATCAAATTAATATGGGAGATGTTTTGATGCATTATAGTTTACATACAGGAAATGTTACAACACCATTCAGATCCTCTTTTGTAGAGGAAAATGTCACTACTTAATAATTAAGAGTGCAATATGATTAATTAATTTGTCATTTAAAATTCAAACAAAGAACCAAAATTCAGAAACCGCATGTAGAGAGAAAAGAGAGAGACTATCGTGAAGAGATTGGATTTTATTATGTTAGCGTTGGACTAACTTATGAAGTTTAGCTTGCTTATTGATATCGATATGAATATTGAACCGAATTTCTGTACCAGCATTGGACTAGTACAGATGTCGTTAAAGAAGAATATATTTGCAAAAATAATTAACAATGTGAAATAAATAAATCACATAAAATTTAAAATCTAACATGCAAAGAATATATAGAGAGAGAGACTTTTTTTTGCAGCAAAGGTATCCCATATGCTTTGCCCTCTCCCATCTTCAACTAGCGCACCTTCAACCTGAAAGGTTATAACAAAATAAGGATGGTGAAGCTAATGCATGGCTGCTTGTATATTAAGAAGTTTAACAAAGCCATTGTATAGCTGTCTCAAAACCATTATTTAAAACCCCAACTGGGCAGTGACCTGGAAAGCAGATGTTGCGGAACCAAAGATGAAATCTGAGCCAAAATCCTTGCGGCGAACGAAACCTGCTATAATCTTCTAGGATGAATAGTGACATCTAAATCTTTTGTTTCCAATTTAAATAATTTGGTGGTTCCTATGCTTTGGGAGCCTCTCCTATTTATGAGGCAACATAAATCTCAAAAGATAAGGGGAGTTCATGTGTAGAAGGACTGGGTAGTTGAGAGGTTGCATTAATCAAAGCAGGAATTATCCCACGTTCTAGTATGCTGTCAAATGCATATTAAAACTCCCATCTAGATTAAAGAGGACCGAAAAAGACGCTTAACAATGTAGCAGAGCATGAGATACAGTGTGAGATCAGTCATATTAAAGTTATGAGACATTTTCCCTTCCCTCTGTCAACTTTGAAAAAAATTATAGAATAAATAAGAAACGATTTAAATTTTTTAATTTTATCATAAAAATTTAAATTCCTTAAATCATATCACTAAAAATTATGACAATATTTAAAATTAAGAATAAGAGTCACTTGAAAATATAAAAATTTCAAAGAGTTTTGAAGTTTAGTAAATAAAGTGGACATATAATTTTTATTTTAAAATTCATTTTTCAAATATATATTGTATAAAAGTTGAGCAATATGATGTATCATCACTTGTAAAAATATTTGTCCATACTAGTACTATATTTTTTATTTAGTAAAAAATTAGGACAGCCCCATTGGAACTTGTAATTGAATTTAAATTTATTTGTTGTACAAGAAAATTATTTTTAGTTTAACGGTTCCTAAGTACTCTTTTTTAAAAACGATCTACAATAGATTTTCATTTACCCTCTTAATGACTCGATAGTCATTGGAAAGTGTAATTTTAATATTTGAGCGACACTTCATTGTATCCTTTAAAGTTGTTACTCTCTTAATGTCAGGGTCTTGATTCCTCTCTTTGTGAGATAGATAGTGAGATAAAAGATTTTTAACCCAATAATTGTGTGTTTAAGATAATTCTTTTTAAAAGTGCGAAAAAATTAAATTTTTTTTAAAGGTTCAACAATTAAGATTAAGAACAATTTTTTGTGCAAAAGAAAATTGTGCGTACAATAGTGAATATTTATGTGTTCACAAGATAAATTTTGTAGAGAGTGTACACATAAGAAAACTGTGTGTGTACACATTTCATACAACTTCAACATCAATAAACTTTTTGGTGTATAATCACGTACATTCACAAATAGTGACTTTTGACGCACTCCAAAGATAATTGTACACTCAACTTCCACAGCTCTCAACCCACTTAAAGTTGCATGGGTCATTGCAATAGTGCTCATAAATATATACCTTTGTGGCTCATTTGGTTTGTGGGTTAGATAAAGGAGTGTGAGTTATACGGCATGAATTATTCTTATATGACTAATCCAAATTTTTTTATCCCATCTTAATAATTGTTTTAAGTTTGGTTATTTTGGATTTTCGTATGATGTTCTAAATATTATTTGTCATTATTCTTAAAAAATCACCATTTATTATTTACACAATATTTATTAATTTGTCTATAATTTTTTTTAAAAACTTTTAGATTAACTAATTTTTTTAACGATAGATTAAATTGGTTTGTTTTTATAAATAAAGGACCACATAAAGTCTCACAGATTTAAAATCCATTCTATTATAATATTTTAAAAAGACTGATACTTTACAATGAAAAAGAAATACATATTTCATTCCAACTTAAGTTACTCTGGGACATGAGAATAAGCATTTTGCCTATTATTATGAATAGGAACATATATGTGCTGTAATGATCTATCCATTCTAATCCATTCTTTTGTAATAAACGTGGAATTAAGGAACTAAATTAGTTTTGGTAAAATAAGATGGCAAATTTCACTTATATGCCTGTGTCTCACAATTTTCTTCGTTGGAAAATATTTAGGTAAATTCAATTTTTGACATTATTTGTAAATTCTGTGGTGTGGATTAAATTTTAGAAAAATTATGACATCTGTCAGTAAAATTTTTTAAAATTTAATCCTAACCATAGTATTTATAAGTAAAATTAAAAATCAGATCTACCTAAATATCTTCCTTCCTCGTTACTCCCATATTGTTAAAAAACCTACAAAAGTATTTGAATGCCACACGTGGTAAAATGCACTTGGTCCTAAAAGTTTTGATAATTTTCTTGTGTCTTGATTTATTTTTCCAAATTACCCTTCAAGAATCCCAATTGAAGAACAAAATGAAATTAAATAAAACGTTGTGAAATAAAAAAATAAAAAAATAGTCTTTCTCACAACCTCTGCTCTCCAACCCCTATACCCACCGCCCTCAACCCATTATCGCCACCATCCATCCCCTCCTCCGACCACCACCCTTTTCCACTAGCCCCATTCTAACCCTTCCTACTTTACCCACTATCCCGCCACCCAATCCACCGGATCTGCCTTCCCCGCAGCCCATCCCCTCCCAACACACTTCCAATCCCGCCAACCAAAGCCCCTTAGGACCTTTACCCCATTCCTGCTAGTGCTACTTCCCAATCTCCCCACCAATCCCCACAACTCCACAGCCCTTGGCCCACCCATTCCCGCCACCATTGCACCTGTAACTACCTTTCTCCAACCCCAACCCACCACTTCCAACCCACTCAACCCCATATCTATCCTCCACCCCCTATCGCACCATCCCACGCCCTACCCCACCCCCTGATCTGTCTCTTTAATTTTATTGTTATTTTTAAATTTTTTTTTGTTTCTATTTTTATTGTTTTTAATTCTATCTGAAAATATTTTGAATTTCCTTTACATAAAAAATAATTTTCTTATGTTTATTCTAATTTAACTTACCTTTCTTTTGATTTTTATTATAATTTTTTTTCTCTTTTTCGTCCCATATATAAATATTTTTTCCTTTTTATTTTTTATTTTTCAGTTTTGTTTCTTTTGTAACTATCTATAACACTATCTATATTATCCTTTTTAATATATCCACCATTTTTTTTTTTTTTGAAATTTTGTGTCATTTTTTGATAGCCATATCCGTAAAGTATATCTTTTCTCACTAGTAAAAATTATTTGTAAGTATATATAATGATTCTATGCGTGCATTTTTGTACAGGTACTTTGAAAGACCTAAAAAAAATGTACTACAATTTTGAAAATGACAAATATTTAGATAGATTTAGTTTTTGATTCCACTTATAGATTCAGTGATGTACTAATTAAATATTATGGAATATATGACATCAATTAATGTAAATAAAATTTTATAAAATTAAATACTAGTCACAAGATCTGCAGGATTAAAAATCAGATATACTAAATTATTTTTCTTTAAAAATAGAGCAAAATATATTAATAGTCACCAAACTATTATGTTATTTCATACAATGTCATTGAACTATTTATTTTACAAATTTAGTCACTAGACTACTTTAAATGTGTATCCAGAGTCCCTGTTTCTATTTTCATGATGACTAAAGTTTATGACACACTTAAAGTAGTTCAATAATTAAATTTGCAAATGGAGTGATTCGAAATATACACTCAAGATAGTCTAGTAACAAATTAACAAAACAAATAGTTCAATGATTTTATATACAAAATTTAAGTGACTATTTGTGTAATTTGCTCTTTAAAACTTGTTTGCAAATCTCGCGGTGGAGTTATTTCACCACTGTTATATTTGGATGATTTTAGGATATATTTAGATAACTATTATATTAAAATATTATTTAGAATAATAATTGTAATAATTTTTTTGTAATATGATATATATATATACATGAGATAAATGATAACAAAAAAAAATATTATAAAATAATTGCAAAATACGAGTGTTATTTAAATGAATGATAGACATTGTACAAACAGAGCCTTAATTTCATTGAACTCCCACCTCCATATTTTGGTATTTAACCGCATCAGAACCCTTCAATTTTCCTTCTCCTCTGGGCCCCCCACAATCAATAGTTAAACCGTCAAAATAATGCAGCCGGTTATTTGGTTAAATACATCTTTCCACTTTCACTACCCTGAGTTACGAGAATCACACGTATCATATTTTCATTGGATTTCTGACGTAGCATACTTTCCCACGTGTCTGCATTTGAGAAGATTTGCTTTCACAAGACACGTGCATTTGTTGTAGGTAAAATTGTTACATCATGCAACGAACTTTTCGATGCACTCAAGGGACATACATAACTTCTGGTTCTTAAGAATTTCCTCTGTTGCAACAAAAAATTGATTTTAATGAACGTGAACCATATATAAAAATATATGAAATTATTTGAACAGATATTAATTAGAATATTATTTGAAATAATTATTATAAAAATTATTTAAAATATAATAGATGTGAGATAAAAGATAGGTTAAAAAAATATACTTGAATAATAATTGTAAAATATTAGTTTAAAAATAATAAAAACTAGCAACAATCCAAAGAGGACCAACATTTATCCAATTCATTTAAGTAATATATATCTATATCTGTACAATTTATTACTTTCTGTGTCGTATTTATTTTGTAACAATTTGACTTTTGTGATTAAACAGATCAATTTTGTAATCAATTATTCATGTCAATTTATTTAATTTTTATGAAATTATTTCACTAAACGTGAAATTTATATAAAATATTACCACATAAAATTTAAAATCTTTTATAAAGTTATAAAATCTATAAAAGATTAAGTATGGAAAATTTGAATTGTTGATCAAAAAAAAGTTAAACCTATAGCAAATATATTAAGATAAAAGAAATATATATTTTAATTTGGTTAAATGATTTAAATTTTCTTTTCGAAATCACATTCATACTATAAAGTTTAATGACTAAGTTGTAATGTTTCACACTTGAATGTCAGTTTTGTTCTTGTTGGGGCTAGTGTGGAAAAAATACGAATGAAAAGGGGAATAAAATCAATTTTGAGGTTTCATATTTGGAATTAAATTTTAGTGTGTAAATTTCCTTCCAAAATAGTATTTCTGGAATAAGGTTTTGAAATTAAAGAAGAAGAAATTTCATAGGATGGCTTTTGGACATTACCCCACCCATCCCCGCCACCCTTGCACCTATATATCTACCTTTCTCCAACCCCAAACCACCACTTCCAACCATAGTTGTTGAATCCCGATCCTACCCTTACGATCCTACGATTCTACGATCCAAATTTATAAAATCGATCCCGATCCTAGAGGTAGGATCGCAATTATAGATAAACTCTAGTTGGTGCAACATTAGTCATGTAATTTATGTATATATTTACTTAAGTTAAGTCAGTATTTTGATAATTTTTCATTCAAATGTTATATTTTATGAGTTTATACTATTCATATTATTTTTTAGTTTTTAATCTTAGAACAATATTAGATTTGTGATAAGAGATAACTTTTTACAATACGAATATATAATGTCAAATGTTATAAATTTTAGTTAAAGAAACTTATTTCATGATGAATATTAAAATTTTATATTTATTTGTATAAGTTTTTATTGAATATTACCTTTAAAAATAAATAAAAGTTATATTTTTGTCCTTTTGATAGGATCTTACGATCCTACGATTCTATCTACGATCCGATCCTGTAACCTTCAAAACGATCCTACGTAAGATCCCGATTTTACAAACCTTGCTTCCAACCCCCTCAACCCCATATCTATCCTCCACCCCTTATCGCACTATTCCGCGCACTCCCTAATTTGTCTCTTTAATTTTTTTTTAAAAATTTTTGTTTCAATTTTATTGTTTTTAATTCCATCGAAAAAATAGGTTTTAATTTCCTTTCCATAAAAAATAATTTTCTTATTTTTAATATTTTTATTCTAATTTAACTTACCTTTCCTTTGATTTTTATTATAATTTTTTCTCTTTTTCATCCCATATATAAATATTTTTTCCTTTTTATTTTTCAATTTTATTTCTTTTATGAATTTCTTCTTTTGCCTAATTTTCATTTTGTTCATTTTTTGGGTTTAATGGCTTTTTTTTTTGTCTTTTCCTTTTCCCTTTTTTAAGGACTCACATGAGTTCTAAAAAAACATAATAAAATTAATCAAAACAAATTAAACTAATGAAAATAAAATTATCCTAGTTTAAGGTTAGATAAGTTAATTAGAGTCTAACAAAAGTTAACTAAGTCATAATTCAATATTAATTATACTCATCTTAACATTTCAAAAAATGAGAATATAATTGAGAAGTTTTCAAATAAACTATAGAGATCAAATAAAAAAATTGCTAAAAATTATGGAGACAGGGCAAGATGAAAAGAAAACAAAAGGACTAAAGCTGCAAATGTGACTTAACTCGTAGCCTAAGGTTACTACTACTTGCTATCACTTTCACAAGCCACATGCATTTGTTGTAGGTAAAATTGTTACATCATACAACGAACTTTCCGGTGCAGTCAAGGCAGGGGCATAGTTAGAATCGGACATTAGTAAGGGTAAATTTATCACGTTGTGTTGAATTTAGTTAACTTATCTTCTTTCTAAAAAGGTATGACTTAAATTTTTTTTTTTTCCAAAGAATTTTTTTATGTTTGTGCTTGGTAAGATTAGGAACAAAAAAAAAAAAGTAGTAATTTGTAGATAGTGAACCTAAAAAGATAATAAAATATTATAGTAGGATAATAAAATATTAAAGATTATAGTTTTATATATATATATATATAATAAAATATAATCTTTATAGAACAAAATATTTAACACATCTAGATGTGTATACAGAGACAATTTAGACTTCATATTGTCATATTTTTATCATATATTCATATTTTTATCATTGTATATCCTGTAGAAAATTCCTTCGATTCTTTCGCGATCAGGGCTTCACAACTTATTCTCGAATCAAATATTGAATTCTTCAAGTCTTGATATGAGACAAGAACGCTTGATGAAAATCTTCAAATCTTGATATATGGAAGACTTGAAGAGAAAATATGACCCTTATTTATACATGTATGGATTGAGATATTAATACATATTTTGATATTATCTCCTTATTTTAATTTATTAATAAAGATAAGAACAATACAGCATATATCTCTTATTGGCCAAGTCTTGTAGACATGTGACAATTTAATTGGAAGAACTACTAATGCTGCAATCTCAATTATGAATCATTTGTGTCGCATTCCAATAAATTGAGCAATATAATTGGTTTTAACCTAACCAATGTTCCAAAATATATATGATATATGGCATTATTTAATTGGACCATAAATATGCCAATTAAATTAATTTATAGACAAATGATAATTTTAATACGAAATAAAATTTCATTGCCTACATATAGTTATATATATATATATATATATATATATATATAAAATATTTGGAGTTGATTCAATTGATATAAATTATAAAAATAGTAAATTATTTATAGAAGTTTTCAAATACTTAAATATAAAACCAAATCAATTTTGGAAACCCGTGCATAAATTGGGAAGTAAGTTGTGGATTTAAATACAAAACCAATTCCACTTTGGATAGGCCCCATCGATGTGCAAAAACAGAAAGAAGTTAGTCAAGTTATTACAAAAAAGAAAAGAAGTTAGTCAAGTTGGAAGTTTGAAATAGTAGTGGGAACAATTGAACTATAATTTTCAATACCTAATCTTGTGAACCATTATTTACACTTTATTAAAAAAAAAAATTTAAGGGCAGTGGGCTGCCCCACTGCCTAATCAATAATGAGCGTGAACCATATATAAAATATATGAAATTATTTGAACAGATATTAATTAGAATATTATTTAAAATAATTATTGTAAAAACTTATTTAAAATATGATATAAGTGAAATAAAAGATATGTTAAAAATTATGCTTAAATTATAATTATAAAATATTATTTTAAAAATAATAAAAACTAGTAACAATCCAAAGAGGACCAACATCTATCCAATTCATCTAACTATTATAGTAATTCATTAATTGTTCCTCATTATGTGAGCCTACTTTCGTAAGTCTCAACCATTAAAAAAAAAAAAAAAAAAAAAATTCTAAAGACTTGAGCAAATTTGAAGTCTACTTTTGCCGGATAGCCTACCTCAGCAATAATGACCACTCTTAATTTAAACACGTGCACCAAAGAAGTATGAACATGCATGGGGTGTAAGAAGAACGGGCATTGAATCATTTGCACGGTGTGGTACTGACTACTGAATTAACAAGTAGCTTGTTTGGATGGGTAGATTTGATTTTAAATCTTCCGTTTAGATTTATTTATTGTTTGGATAAAATGTTAATTGGTTAAATTTAAAATCTTTCCAAAATTAAAATAGGGAACTTCAACCATATTAAAAATATTGAATTTCAAATTTATTCCAAAACCTAATCATTTCAAATTCTTTCTCAAATCCAAATCCAAATCCACCTATTCAAATACAAAGTAAATGATGTTGTGCATGCACATATATATCTATATCTGTACAATTTCTTACTTTCTCAGCCGTATTTATTTTGTAACAGTTTGACTTTTGTGATTAAACAGTTCAATTTTGTAAACAATAATTCATGTAAATTTATTTAATTTTTATGAAATTATTTCATTAAAAGTGAAATTTATATAAAATATTATCACATAAAACTTAAAATCTTTTAAAAATTACAAAATCTATAAAAGATTAAGCATAAAAACTTGAGTTGTTAACCAAAAAAAAGTTAAATGTGATAAATATATTGGGATAGAGGAAATATATATTTGAATTTGATTAAATGATTTAGATTTTCTTTCCGAAATCACGTTCACACTATAAAGTTTAACGACTAACTTATAATGTTTCACACCTTGAATGTCAGTTTTGTTCTTGTTGGGGCTACTGTAGAAAAAATACGAATTAAAAGGGGAAATAAAATCAATTTTGAGGTTTTATATTAGGAATTAAATTTTAGTATGTAAATTTTTTTTCTAAAATAGTATTTCTGGAATAAGGTTTTGAAATTAAAGAAGAATCGGACAAGAAATTTCATAGGATGGCTTTTGGACATTAAACAAATAAGAAACAAAATACGGTTGCAAAATATTCTTAAAAGAATGAAAGAGAAAATACATCAATTTTGAGTCTTCATATTAGGAACAAAATTTGATCCAAGTAAATTTCCTTCTAGAATAAACATTAGGAATAAGTTTAAGAAATTAAAGAAGTATAGAAAAAATAGCTTTAGGGAATAACTTTTACCAATTCAACTATAATTTTTGCACGTCGAAAAAAATCTATTTATGAAATTATTAGGTGATTTGTAATAGAGAATTTACTAACCAATGGCATATTGTATATAGCGAGATATGAGAATATTACATTAGTATATCCTTTCCTTGTCTGCAATTATTTTATGTGGTCTACCTCATTGTATAATTTTGAAATTTTTATTAATTCAAGTTAAAATTGAGAAAAATAAAACTCTTACAGCTCTTATGAGTTACACTTAGATTAGATATTTTAATGAACTAAAATACATCTTACCAATATAGCAACCAATAATTTTCTTTCGGAGACTACATTACAATTAATGTTAAATATTAGGAAAAAGAAATTCGCTCAAACTAGTAAAAATTTAATTAGTTAAATTAAAATAAAATATATATTTAAAAAAAGATAAAAATGGTGAGTTGAAGTGGCCACTGCTTCACACAAAATAAAGACGTATGTTTCATCAGCAGAGAAAATGAATAAAGAGAACTTCTTGTATGAAAAGTAGAGAGTTCGCTCATATGTCCTTAGTTGTGACTAGAAAGAGGAAAAGTAAAATCGTAAAGTTACTGTGTACAACTTACTATTATTGCTACAAGGTAAGTTAAATCTCTAATAATAAACATTAGTACTAGAAGGTTTTGCATTTTACTATTTATTTTAAAAATTCGATCAAAATCAATAATTATCTTATAAGTTGTCTCACAATTACAACTAAGATAATTCGTGGTATTGATAATTTGTTGAAGAACAACTAAGTAGGAAGCCTTTTATTTTTTACCTAATTAAATTCAAAGGTTAAAAAAAGAATATTAATAAAAAATAAAAAAATAGTTGATATTATTGAAATTGCAGCATTGTAGCTATCATTATTCGTATGACTATACTACAAATGACAAAATTTTCACACAATCTGTATATATTTTTTAACTTTTAGAAGTCAAATTAAAAATGTAAACATAACATTAAGTTCCGAGAAGAATTTAATTAGTTTAGTGAAGAATCGAATCTCTTGTTTTATGTAATACATAGTAATTCCTAGAAGAACTAAATTACTACTAAATTACCTAATTAGTTAACATAAGATGTTCTTACAAAAAAATAGATATATATCTATATATTTTTAACAAAATAGGTGGAATTTTTTTTTTTTAAATCAAAATAGGTAGAATCTTACCATATAGGATACTGATATTGGCATTCCCACATTTACTAATGGAACTCATATATAAAGACAAACATGTCCTTATAATTTGTTCCAATTACAATATTGGAGAAAATAGGATTGCCATAAATAAGTAGTGGTATTTATATCTTTTCACATGATTAAAAAAGTTAAGGTAAGTGTAATTAGTAAAAAGGGAGAGCCAATAATAATTTCCTATTATGTATCATATATGCCTTTTTGGTTTACTCGCATGATTTGCTTGACAACGAAATGTAGTATAAGTGGTAAAATGCTTCTCTTATGATCTATTAGTCATGAATTTGAATCTCTAAAGAGTATAGAAGATTTAAAATCATAATTTATTTTATCCATAACAATAAATACTTGTTAATTCAGTAGTCAGTATGGTGGATACTCATCCAAACACAGCTAGATGTGTATCAGATAGTCTATTAGACATGTGTTAAGAAGCTAGTTGTTAATTCAGTAGTCAGTACCACGCCTGTCTCTTATACACATCTAGATGTGAACAAGAATTCATGTCTGAATTACCCCATCTAAACACGTCTTTGTTATCTGGAGAATGTGGTTTTCCTAAGTTCTATTGTAGAATTTCTACCTTTTAGATGGAGGAACCAAGGAAGGCACGATTAAGGTGGAAAAGGGAGTGAATCGATAAAATACCTGTCTCTTATACACATCTAGATATCATAAATAAAATAAAATGTTCTTAGTAGATAAAGTCTCCATATGTTCTAGTATCATCATACACACTAACAACATAATCTTATTATTTCACACATAATGATGGTTACAATGTTAAAGTCATCACTACCTTGCTATTTTGCAACTAAAGTCAAAAAGCTAGGCATCCTATGTGTGCAGCTTAGTTGCAAATTTTGACAACTTATTATTGAACCACGCATGATCCTTTGAAGATTTGAAAGCATGATTTTGCTAAGAAATTCAACCAACATTTAATGAGAAATGGAAAATCGATATTGATTGTTGAGGAGCCCACTGCTATAAATAAGGTTCCATTTCTTCAATTTCAATCATCTAAGCTCAAGTTTCAGAGTTTAAATCCCAAGTCCGATTGTGTCAGTAATTTCAAGAGTTCAAGTTATAAATTTTAGAGTTTATAACAGAGTGTTTAAACTTTAGTGTCCGGTTGAGTCTTACATTTTACTAGAAGGTTTTGCATTTTACTATTTATTTTAAAAATTTGATCAAAATCAATAATTATCTTATAAGTTGTCTCACAATTACAACTAAGATAATTCGTGGTATTGATATTTTGTTGAAGAACAACTAAGTAGGAAGCCTTTTATTTTTTACCTAATTAAATTCAAAGGTTAAAAAAAGAATATTAATAAAAAATAAAAAGAATAATTGATATTATTGAAATTGCAGCATTTTATGCTATCATTATTTGTATGACTATACTACAAATGACAAAATTTTCATGCAATCCGTATATATTTCTTAACTTTTAGAAGTCAAATTAAAAATGTGAACATAACATTAAGTTCCAAGAAGAATTTAATTCGTTTAGTGAAGAATCGAATCTCTTTTTTTATGTAATACATAGTAATTGATAGAAGAACTAAATTACTACTAAATTACCTAATTAATTAACATAAGATGTTCTTACAAAAAAATAGATATATATCTTTAATAAAATAGGTGGAATTTTTTTTTTTAAATCAAAATAGGTAGAATGTTACCATATAGGAAGCTGATATTAGCATTCCCACATTTACTAATATAAAGACAAACATGCCCTCATAATTTGTTCCAATTACAATATTGGAGAAAATAGGATTGCCATAAATAAGTAGTGGTATTTATATCTTTTCACATGTTTAAAAAAGTCAAGGTAAGTGTCATTAGTAAAAAGGGAGAGCCAATAATAATTTCCTATTATGGGTATCATATATGCCTTTTTGGTTTACTCTTAACAGCATGATTTGCTTGACAACGAAATGCAGTATAGGTGATAAGATGTTTCTCTTTTGATTTATTAGTCATGAATTCAAATCTCTAAAGAGTAGGGAGAGAGTTTTTTTTTTATTATTATTAATAAATAGCATGATTTGCTAAGTAATATGCAAGTATTAAAATTACATTTTTTTTTATTCAGCATGAGGATATTGTCTAGACACACCAAGCATACACGTTTATGATCTTATCTTGATTCATCCTGAATAGGCAGTGACAAATAAAAAGTCTCAATAAGAGTGAATAATCAATGATTTGTAAAATCTCATCAATATTTACACCAAAAAATTGTACAAGAATTCATGTCTGAATTACCCCATCTAAACACGTGTTTGTTATATCGACAATGTGGTTTTCCTAAGTTCTATCGTAGAATTTCTTACCTTTTAGATGGAGGAACCGAGGAAGGTACACCTCACGTACATACATCTGTCTCTTATACACATCTGCACTGTGTACTTGTACTCCGTTGGAACTTAGAGATCATAAGTAAAATAAAATGTAGATAGTAGATAAAATCATTATATGTGTTCTAGTATCATCATACACACTAACAACATAATCTTATCACACATAATAAAGGTTACAATGTTAAAGTCATCACTACCTTGCTATTTTGCAACTAAAGTCAAGAAGTTAAGCATCTTATGTGTATAGTTTAGTTGCAAATTTTGACAACTTGAACTATGCATAATCCTTTGAAGATTTGAAAGCATGATTTTGCCAAGAAATTCAACCAACATTTAATGAGAAGTGGAAAATTGATGTTGATTGTTGGGAGCCCGCTACTATAAATAAGGCTCCATTTCTTCAACTTCAGTCATCTAAGCTCAAGTTTCAAAGTCTAAATCCCAAGTCCAATTGTGTTAGTAATTTCAAGTGTTCAAATTATAAGTTCTAGAGTTTATAACAAAGTATTTAAATTTCAGTATCGGTAGAGTTTTAGTGTTGATCAATTCAAATAAAGAATTGTATTGTTTGTGAGTGTTATTATTGTAAGTTACTATTTTAATATTAATATATTTGTATTAAAATAGAAATTTGTGTTATCAATTTGATAATTTTCTCTATTTGAGAATTTTATTTTGGGCCCGACATCTAACAAATTGGTATCAGAACAGATTTATCTTGAATCCGTTCTTGTTGAATCTTTATTTCCAAGTACACTGGAGGAGATTCTCCAGAAACACAATTAAATATTGTAAATTTTTATATCACACACAAGTTGTGATTTGAGCCATAAAAAGTTATTATGGTAGAGATTTCTATCTCAGTTAGAAATATTGATAAATTAAGTGTCAAATCCAACAACTATAGTTCCTGGTGTACTCGTATGAGGTTCTACCTACTTAGACAAATCGTAGGTGGAAATGATATAACACCACCAACAGAGGCAGAGTCACTTAAGAAGTGGAAAGTTAAAGCCGGCAAAGTTATGCAGGCTTTGGCAATGGCTATAGAAGCATAACTTATTGCTACGGATCAAAGACGCCCAGACACCGAAAGAGGCATGGGATACTCTTTCATCATTGTTTGCAAAGACCAATGATGCAAAGTTCCTAAATCTGAAGAATGAGTTACTATCTATTTCACAATAAAATATGACAGTAGATCAATATTTCTCTAAGATTAAATCAATTGGTGATGAAATATCCAAATTGGATCCTCAAAATGCAATAATAGAGATGAGGACGAGGAGAATTATTATCCATGGTTTAAGGTCAGAATATGAAAGCCTTATCACTACTACTTGAGAATGGGCCAAAGCACTAACTCTAGCAGAATTAAAAAGTTTACTCGTCAACGAGGAAGCTTTAGATAGCTCTATGTCTAAAGTGTCTACTAATGATGAAGAAAATGCACTCTTAACCAAAAGAATTGAGTCAAGTAAAATAATAAAACCACCTGGCTTAGAGGAGCTAGCTAGAGCCAAGGTGCAGATGGCCAAGATAGAAGGCATCGGATCTCAAAGGTCACAAGGCAACCAAAGATGGCGCAAAGACAATTGCTACAAATGTGGTAAGAAAGGACATCACGCCAAATTTTGCAGGTCAAATCCAACTGAAAGTAATGCTACCACATCCTCTCAAAGGGTTAATAAACCTAATGATGATTGGGATGTACAAGTACCCTTTGCAATTGAAGAGTCTGCGTTTTGTTGCACTACTGATCAAAAAGAAGAGTCAGCTCTTTCAACGGTGAATACCAATCTTGTCAATTATAATGTTGATTGGATTATTGACTCCAGGTGTTCTAATAACATGACTAGAGACAAAAGAAAGATAACAAACTTGACAGAGTACAAAGGAGGTCGAGTAGTGGTCACAGCTAACAATTGCAGGTTACAATTATTCACATTGGTAATGCAACTATACTACCTAGATAAAACTCTCACGAGGTGGAGTTGCAACATGTCTACCATGTGTCTGGAATGAAGAATGCTGTCAGTTTCTCAACTAAGAGTTTCCGATGTACAATTTTGTATTGTTTAGATCGGATGAAGTTAAGATTTATCAAAATGAGAAGATAACAAGTACACTAATAATACAAGGGAAACGGCTGGAGACAATGTACGTGATGTCTGCACAAGAAGCCTATGTTGATAAGGTGAGAAAGAGTGAGACAACTGATCTTTGGCATGCCAGATTAGGTCATGTGAGTTAGCACAAGATGAAGATCATGATGATGAAGTCAATGTTGAAGGGTCTTCCTTAGTTAGATGTCCGAGATGACATTTTTTTGTGCAGGTTGCCAGTATGGAAAGGCTCATCAATTTTCATACGAGGAGTCAAAGTTTAGAGCCAAGGTGCCTCTACAGTTAGTTCATTCAGACGTGTTTGATCAAGTGAAGGAGTCATCAACAAGAAGTATGAGATATATGATTACGTTTATTGATGACTTTTCTATATATGTTTGGATTGACTTTATAAAGGAAAAGTCTGAAGTCTTGGACAAGTTCAAAGAGTTCAACGAAAAGGTGGAGTTTCTAAAAAGTAGGCCAAAATATAAGATGCCTATGTACGGACAACGGAGGTGAATATATATCAGATGAATTCACCAGATTCTTGTAAGAGTATAAGATAAGGCGACGGTTGACTTGCCCAAGTACGTCCCAGCAAAATAGAGTAGCTGAATGGAAAAATCATCTTGGAAAGATTTGCAAGAGTATGATACATGCCTAAAATGTACCTCCACGTTTTTGAGTAGAATGCATGAAAATGGCAGTCCATGTTACTAGTGGGCTGTTTCAACCCAAACTTGAATTTATTTCTACGTTTGAGAAGCTATGAAATGTTAAATCCAACGTTATTCACTTAAGAGTATTTGGGTATGTGTGTTATATGTTGGTTCCAAATCACCTTCATAGTAAATTCGACAAGAAGGCCGTACGATGTATATTCGTGAGTTATGATAACTAACGAAAGGGCTGGAGATGCATTAATCGTACAAGTGGGAAGTGCTATATCTCACAAAATGTCGTATTCGATGAGCCATTGCATCATCTTAGTGGTCAAGTTGGTTCAACTGAATCTACCAAATTTAAAAGAAATGGAGAAAAAATTGTTGGAAAGATCAGTTGATCAACTAACCACAAAGGATGAGCGAGCCAAGAACAGGTAGAGTTCTTACTAACTCAAGATGTGGTAAGTGTTGACTCACTTGAGAAGACCACCTGAAGTCCTTGGTGAACGGGAGTTCATACTTAAATTTCAGAAGATGAAAGACAATCAATACGAGGAGATAGAAGTTGGTGATAATTTTCTGAACAACTTATACAGATCAACGAGTGTATAAGAAAGCCAAATCCTAAGTATGCTAATGTTGCTTTTGACAGAACATGATGGAGTAGTTGAATCATTCAATTATCAAGAGGCAACTCAAAGTACTGAGTGGAAGAAGGCCTAGAGGAAAAGATTCAGGCACTCAGCCAAAACAAAACTTCGGATCTTGTTCAAAAACCAATAAATGTCAAACCTATCTCTTGTAAATGGGTTTACAAGGTTAAAACTCATCCAGACGGTTCTATTGAGAGATACAAGGCTCGTCTCATAGCTCGTAGATTTTCGCAGAAGTATGGGCTAGATTATAATGAAACATTTAGCCTAGTGGCAAAGTTAACCACCGTTCGAGTTTTATCAGCACTTACAGCTAGTAAGTCATAGAAGCTTTGGAAGATGGATGTCAAGAATGCTTTCCTACATGGAGAGCTTGATCGAGACATTTATATGGAGCAACCACAGGGGTTTGAAGATATGGTCTGATCTGGTAACATTTGTAAGCTGCACAGGCTTTATATAGATTAAAGCAGGCACCAACAGCATGGTATGGCAAGATAGCTAAGTACTTACTTCAAAGTAGATATGTTGTGGCACTAACAGATTCCAACTTGTTCATGAAATCCACTAAAGGAAGGCTAGCTATCTTGTGTATGTTGATGATCTTATCATTACAGGTGATGATGAAGATGAGATTCGCCAAACTAGAGGAACCCTATCTGTACGGTTTTAGGTGAAAGAACTTGGAGAGTTAAAACACTTTCTTGGTCTTGAAATTGATAGGACTAAAGAAGGTTTGTTCTTGTGCCAAAGCAAGTATGCCAAAGATTTGTTGGAGAAATTTGGCATGCTCGATTGTAAGCCAATCTCAACTCCAATAGAGGTTAATGCCAGATATTGCTCTGATGAAGGCAAAGACCTAGAGAATGCTAACATGTACCGGCTATTGATAGGGAGTTTAATTTATCTCAATTTGACTAGACCTGACACATCATATGCAGTTGGGGTCATGAGTCGATTCATGAAAAATCCAAAGAAACCATACTTGTATGTCGTATCCCAAATATGTCAAATGACCATTGACTATGTATGGTCTTCTCTACAAGAAATGAGAAGAATGCCAAGTAGTAGAGTACTGTGATGCAGATTATGCCGATGATTATGACACACGAAGGTCAACCACATGTTATGTATTCAACCTTGGATCGGCAACGCTTCCATGGTGTAGTAAAAGACAACCAACGTGTCGTTGTTAAGCACAGAAGTTGAGTATAGAGCAGCGGCATAAGAGAGTAAATGGGTAATACAACTTATGAAGGATTTGCAAGAGTAATTGATAACTCCATTCAATTATTTTATGACAATTAGTTAGCAATACGCATGCTGGAGAATCCAGTTTTTCATGCAAGAATGAAGCATATTGAGGTATATTATCACTTCGTTCGTGAAAAAGTGTTGCAGGATGGAATTGATTTGAAATATGTCAATACAGATGATCAAGTTGCTGATATATTTACCAAAATTTTGACTCTTTCCAAATTTATAAAGTTTACAGAATTACTCGATATGACTACCAAGAAAGTCAGTGCTGAGGAGGACTGTTAAAGTCATCACTACCTTGCTATTTTGCAACTAAAGTCTAGAAGCTAGCCATCCTGTGTGTGTAGCTTAGTTGCAAATCTTGACAACTTGAACCATGCATGATCCTTTGAAGATTTGAAAGCATGGTTTTGCCAAGAAATTCAACCAAATAACATTTAATGAGAAATGAAGAATGGAAGTTGGTTGTCTTATAACTCACTACTATAAATAAGACCTCATTTCTTCTGTCTCTTATACACATCTGAAGTTATTAGAGTGTAAATCCCAAGTCCAATTGTGTTAGTAATTTCAAGAGTTCTAGTTATAAACTTTAGAGTTTATAACGGAGTGTTTAAATCTCAATGTCCGGTAGAATTTTATTATTAATTCAAATAAAGAATTGTATCATTTGTGAGTGTTATTATTATAAGTCACTACTTTAATATTAATATATTTGTATTAAAGTAAAAACTTGTGTTATTAATTTAATAATTTTCTCTATTTGAGAATTTTATTTTGGACCTGACATCTAACATACAAGCCTTTAGGTTATATAACATGATAAAATTAAATGTTGGTTGAATTTCTTGGCAAAACCATGCTTCAAATCTTCAAAGCCATGCATGCTTATTGGTTTAGCATCTTATACACTTCAAATCTCTCCTTTAAAGTTATTGATATTTAGCATAGTTGCATGATAAATCTCTCCTGTGAGAGGTCTTCAAAAACAAACATCAACACATAAGCTACCAAATTCGTATAGTCTTCTTGTATAAGAGACAGGTAGTAGACAAAGCAATAACATGTTTAAGGACTCTGCATACACGTAATCATATATCTCATACCTGTCTCTTATACACATCTAGATGTATATCGCTTTGAGGATTTTGATGGGTGATCGGTAGATGAGAATGGACCCCCCAAAACAAGCAATCAGCTCACAAGCGGCCTCCTCTCCCCCGAGTCCCCTCATCCGCTCCATTTGTCTATGTTACCAGACCAGAAGCTTGGCTCCTCCCTTCCTCTTTTTCTCTTTCTCATACATCTTAATTCTTCCTCCATTCTCATCTATATATAACCCAAAAAAATTTTCAAAGCGAATAAATTTTTTTCTGCCAACTTAAGTACAAGGACAGACACAAAAATTACAAAGACCGACCAATAATATTTCCTAAAAAGGTTTTGGGATACAAAGATTAAAATATAGCTAACAAAAAATACTAAGGAACGATTACAGCTGATGTTGTAAGAGAGCTTTTCACTAACAAGACAATTTACACTTGGCTTGGTACTTGATTACTATTTCTTAGCCCAGTATGAAAATGCACACACGGTGTTCGATGAATTTTCTAAACTTTATTTTTTCAAATCCAAAGGTATTCAGCCTGATGTAGCTACGGGATTCGAATCCATGGAGATTTCGTAAGCCTTTCCCTCTGAGGAAACAACCTTAGCTATGGGAGTGGCCATTTTTTGCATCAAGGGCTCATGGTTTCCATCTGAAGGTGTTTGAAGGCAGAAAGATGGGGGATTTGAGGGAAGGTATGGGGCGGTGGTGCGGAGAGAGAAAAATGAATGGAGAGAAGGCTTGTGTAATGGTGTATGAAAGGAAAAAGGAGGGAGCGAATGGACCTGGTGCTGCTGCCTGCTGAGGACTGAGGAGTGAAAACTGAAAACAAAGGTGGCGATGAGTTAGAAGCAGAGGCTTGTGGTAGAGTCTATAGTGCACAACACAAATGGAAATAATTGAGGGTAGTTTTGTCAGTTAACAAAATATATGTTGTGGCAATAAGATGTGCTGTGGCAATATCATTGCTCCGAAAGAAGTTGGTCAGGTTCTCCTACTAATTATTCTAACTTAAGAATATTTGGGTGTCCTGCATACGTGCATGTAAATAATAGAAAATTGAAACCAAGAGCTAAAAAGTGTATTTTTCTTGTGTATTCATCTGGTGTAAAAGGATATCATCTATGTTGTTCTGATCCCAAGTCCCTAAAATTTATAATTAGCAGATATGTAACTTTTGATGAATCCTCCATGTTACATCCAAGAATGAAGTCTTCTAGTTCTTGTAACACAGGTGGAAAGGAGAGTATGCAGAAGCATGTGGATGTCAAAATTGGCAACACTAGTCTTTCTCAACCAAGTTCTTCTACAATTCAACTCGATACAGATGAGATACTTGAAGCTGAACTAGAAGAAGAAGAATATTTCATATTCAGAGATAGACAAAGGAGAGAAATTTGACTATCACAGACAAAGGAGGTAGTTTCACGTGCTGATTCAACTAAATGGTTAACTGCGATGAATGAAGAAATTGAACCTCTCCATAAAAATGGTATATGGGTTCTTGTGAAGCCACAGTCAGGAAAGAAAATTGTCAGTTGCAAGTGAGTCTTCAGGAAAAAGGAATGAATTCCAGGGGTTAAAGATGAAAGGTACAAGGCACGTTTAGTTGCAAAAGACTATAGTCAGGTACAAGATGTTGATTTTAATGATGTGTTCTTACCTATTATTAAACAAAGTTCTATACTTGTTCTATTTGCTTTAGTTGCCATATATGATTTGGAATTGGAGCAGCTTGACGCTAAGATAGCTTTCTTACATGGCGAACTTGAAGAATCAATATACATGAAACAGTTGTATGCTGATTTGAAATTGAAGGAAAAGAAGACCATATTTGCTTGTTAAAGAAATCCTTGTACGGATTGAAGTAATCTCAAACTGGATAATGGTACAAGAGGTTTGATTCCTTTATGTTGAGTAATGGTTATTCACAGAGCATGTATGATAATTGTGTTTACTTTCGAAAGTTGAATGATGGTTCTTTCATTTACTAATTATTATATATCAATGACATGCTCATTGGTGCCAATGATTTGACAGCAATTCATACTTTGAAGTTTTAGCTAAACAGTGAATTTGAAATGAAAAATTTAGGAGCAGCAAAAAAGATTCTTGGCATGAAGATGAAAAGAGATCGAGGAGTTGGAAAGTTATTCTTGACCTAGAAAAATTACTTAGAGAAAGTCTTGGAGAGATTTGACATGTAAGATGCTAAACCAATAAGCACTATTCTGGCTGCTTATTTCAGACTGTTAGCTGCTCAATTATCATAGTTAGATGAAGAGAAGAGGTATATGGAACCTATTCCTTATTTCGGTTCTGTTGGTAGCATTATGTATGCAATGATTTGCACACGTTCAGACATTTCACATGCAGTTATAATGGTAAAGAGCAGATACATATCTTACCTAGGTAAAACACATTGGCAGGCTGTGAAATGGATTATCAGATACTTGCGCGGGACTTCAGACAGGTTCCATATACCTCTTCTCTAGATACTTGTGTATGATCTGTCTCTTATACACATCTAGATGTGTATTGGAGATCTTGACAAAAGAAAATCACTCACAGGTTATGTATTTTGCATTGGAAGTTGTGTTGTTAGTTGAAAAGCTACCTTACAACATGTTATTGCTTTGTCTACTACTGAGACAGAGTACATGGCTATCACTGAGGCAATCAAAGAAGCCATGTGGTTGAAAATTTGTTTGGTGAACTCAATCTACATCAAGGTGTAACTACCATTCATTGTGATAGTCAAAGTCTATTCACTTGACCAAAGACTAGATGTATTATGAGCGGACAAAACATATTAATGTGAAGTATCACTTTATTTGGAATACCATTGTTGATCCTGTCTCTTATACTATCCAGATGATCATTACTAGAGACAATTCTGTCGCTCTGAGATTTTTTCTAAGACTTTGTATCTTTCCTTCATATAGTAAAATATTGCTTCTCTTTGCTCGTGAACGTAGGTTAAATTGACCAAATCTCGTAAATCTTTGTTGTATTTTTTAATTTATATTTTCTCTGCATATTTTGTTATTATTTTTGTTATCATCGTTAAGGGTTTGCTAAAATTAACTTTAACTAAATTCTCTATATTCAGATCCTAACACACACACACACATATATTATTTGTAATACTTGAGATTGGTCGAATCACTTAGTTTATAATATGCAATAATACATTACATTTTTTGTAAGAGTCAAATTTCATTATTCAAATGCATGACCTCCAAATTACACGATAATAAGGTTTAATGTTGCGCTAGCTAAAACCTCATTTTATGACAAGATTGGAATCACTTAGTTTATAATATGTAATAATACATTACATTTTTTTGTAAGAGTTAGATTTCATTATTCAAATTCATGACCTCCAAATCACACGATAATAAGGTTTAATGTTGCGCTAGCTAAAGGCTTATTTCAGACAAGATTGGAATCACTTAGTTTATAATATGCAATAATACATTACATTTTTTGCAAGAGTTAGATTTCATTATTGGCAAATTCATGACCTCCAAATCACATGATAATAAGGTTTAATGTTGCGCTAGCTAAAGCCTCATTTTGGGACAAGATTGGAATCACTTAGTTTATAATATGCAATAATACATTACTTTTTTTGTAAGAGTCAGATTTCATTATTCAAATTCATGACCTCCAAATCACATGATAATAAGGTTTAATGTTGCACTAGCTAAAGCCCTATTTTAGGACAAGATTATATATTATATATATATATATATTAGCTTAATCTTTTATAATCCAACTAATATCACAAAAAAAGAAATAATCTTATAACCAATTAATTTATATACTCTATAAAACTCCTTAATTTTTTTTAATTGTTTGACATGACAAAAGACAACAATTCTTGAATTATAAATGTTGATAAAAATAACAAATAGAACAATTCATATAGAATAGTTAATCATTGACCAAATAAAATTGACATGTTAAGTTGTCACAAATAAATGAGGTAAATTAATGGTATTCAATTAGACTTATCATTGATTTTTAATAAAATAAAATGAGGAATGATAAATATTAGTAACTTGCATATTACTGAAGTACATGACAATAGTAAATTGGATCTTTAGAAGAATATTTGAGGGTGAAATCCTAATGCAACAAAAGTTTAGAAATGAATGTGCACTACACAGTCAAATTTGTAATAATACAAAAGGACAATGCATTTAGCCTAATAGTTAGTTGATTGGAAAAAAATAATTATGGAATTAGTAATTAAGTTCAAATACCTGAATACTGGTAACATTAATTACTTTTAATGCACAATAAAAGGATATGAATTAAACCAAATAGATGACAAAATTAACTACAAAAAAGAGATCAGTTCAAGTAATTTGGAGGGATGAATATAATAATTTATTACATAATTTACCCAAATTACAAAAGTATCTAGAGTAATTACAGGATTCTTGATCCGTCACTGGATAATGTGGTTTTCCTAAGCTTTATTAGTAGAAATTTGCAGAACTTCTATCTTTTAGATGGGAGGAGGGTAAGATTGAAGGTGGAAAAGAGAGTAAATTGATGAAATATTAAACTCTGGCAAAACTAGATATCACAAGGAAAATAAATGTTCTTAGGAGATAATGTCTCCATGTGTTCAATCTAGACCATACGTAGTAACAACATAATCTTATTATTTCACACATAATAAGGTTACAAGCCTTTTGGTGCTAACATGATAAAAAAGAAAAGCAGGACCAAAATACATCAAATCCCAACTCCACATAGCAAGCCAACAATATTTTACACATAAAAAGGAACTACAAACACACTCTAAATTTATTGATATTTCAGCATAGTTGCATGATAAACCTCTCCTGTGAGAAGGTCTTCAAACACAAACACAAACACACACGGAGGTGGAAATTGGGAAACCACAATAATCAGCCTCATTGCATATAGTCTCCTTTATTTTGCATAGAAAAAGGCTGGAGTTACTAGGTTAATTTTCTACTTTGCAAGGAGAAATTTGAGCCATGAAATTATAATGCTGAGAGTTTTGGACATCTTTTTGATCCATTCTCGTAGTCCACATAGGTAATGCCAAATCGAGAGTTGAAACCTGAGGCCCACTCAAAATTGTCCAACAATGACCACACAAAGTATCCCTTAACATTCACACCTTGCCTACAAGAAAATGTTGAAAATTAAGTAAATAGGTTAAAAAGTACGAAAATTTTACAATTTTGTTGAAGGAATTATTCGGTTAACTATAAATACTTGTATAATATAAATTTTTAAAATATATGGTATTAAATTGTCCAAACCATTACAATACAAAAGGATGGTTCTGAGGCTGTGTAATTTTCCAAAAAAGTGATGCTTCTTAATTCTCTTGTTAATATTAGATTATTGTCCAAAATATATATGAGAAATTATTGAACGACAAGTAAGATAAGAAGTAAATAATGTTACAAAATCATGAAAATGGCTATAAAATTAATTAATTACCGCTTGGCCTGTCCAATGAAGGATAGGTGATCATGGAGAATAAAGTATCCTTTTTTGATCATAAAATGATTTCCAATGTGTTGACGAGTCATCATCTGGATCATCAATACCTAATATATAGGCAATTAAATATCCATCATTACATTTCAATTGGCATTATACAATTACTTTAATAATGTAATATATTCAAATGACTTCAATTTCGATGTCTTTTAATTACAGCAATTTTTATATCATTTACCATTTTCAGTAATGTAAATAAGTGGGTTATTGTATTTCTCTTTTATATAGACCAAAAGATCCATAATCCCCCTTGGATATCCATAGATCCACCCAGCAGCACCCTGCAAATGAAAGAGTCGTGATAATGAAGTAGGGGACCAATAAAAAAAAGTTATCACAAAAGTGTTCAATTGGCTTAGGAATTTAATATTTGATTATTTAGCTATTTGTGAATTACTATATCATACTTTTTGGCTTTGGATCATCAATACATGGCAAAAGCAAATCAAACCACCAACATTTGGGAATATATGTCTTGTTACCAAATAAGTATTTTTCCTTTTCTTTTTTAATGTATTAAAAAATAAAAAATAAAAATAAGTATTTGATAATGAAGTGCAACTTAAGGGGTAAGACATTTGGCCTATGACTTATTTGTCGTTCAAGTCACCGAGGGATAGGAGTAAGGGAAGGAGTGAGCTTGGTTTTGTCTTTTTTTTTTTTTTATTATTTTAAAAATTAAGTATTGGTAAAAAAAAAAAAAAGTATTAGGGTCACAAATTCAAATCCGTAAAACTAAGGGTGTGTTCGGTTAGATTGAAAATATTTTGAAAATTTTTTTGGCATCAAACACCGAAAAATATTTTTCGCTGTAAAATATTTTCTAATTTTCCTTCCTTTGACTGAAAATAACTTACGAAATTTTTGAGCGTAAGTTATTTTCTGAATAATTTAAGAGTGACATTAAATTTCAAATACTTACTTTTATAATTTCATTTCCTAAACTTATTTTCATTTTCAATTCTTGTCTATTCATTTTTCTCTTAATCACCCTCGAGTCCTATAGTAATATAATTATTATTATGTATATTTTACTACTGTTATTATACTATCATTTAATTTTGAGCAAAATTAATCTTTTATTAACCACAATTACTTGTAAGGTATTTCTTACCATTGTTATAAGTTTTTTTTTTAAACTTATATTCATAAAATTAAAGATGAAAACGTTAAATTTTTTATTTCAAAATATTTTCATTTTATCAACCGAATATCGAAAAATTGTATGAAAAATGAATTTTTTCATGTATATTTTCTCTAAAAAAATATTTTCTGTCTAACCGAACAAACTCTAAGATGAAAACATAATAAAGTAATTCCACATTTCCACTATATTTTCACAGTAACAATGACAAAAGCTGAGGTACAAACCTGTTCTTCTCCAATGTAAACACCCCGTCGCTTCTCTAAAAACAACAAAACATGAAATATATATTATCATTTAATTTTCAAATTGTAATTTCAAAATAATATTAAGATCATGATTTTTATCTGACCATGACAATTTAACTCGTTGATCAGCAACGTAATTTCCTCCATCTGAATTTTCGTGGGTTACATAGCGAGCAGTATAGTAATTTAATCCTATAAAGTCGAAGGATCCTCTGACCGTGTATTTATCAGCTCCAAATTCAGGAAGGTAACCTTTGGTTACATATTTACGCATGTTTTCTGGATAATCACCATTGACTAATGGATCCATGAACCTGAAATTAATAGACGCAAAATAGCTCTCATGTAGTTCTAAAAAAGTCAATGCAAATTAAGTGACAAATTGAATAAAACCATGGTTATACTTTTAATTTTCTAGTACTCTTGTCTTGGTGCAAAATGTCTTATTTAAAACGTAATATTGCACTGAAAAGAAATAATATAGATATTTTTTTTTGGGTCAAATGGTGTACTAGAGGCGAACACAAGAGTTGTGTATGAGCGCCAAAACTTATGTAGACATATTTTATAGACAAATTATTTGCACTTTTTTTTTTTCCTGTAAAATATTAGTCGGAAGCAATGCGTAATTTTTATAAGAGTATAATTGAAAGCTAAATTTTTTCTCAAGATAGCAACTTTTAAACGGATGGCATAAGTCTAACACTGTTAAATAGTTCAATACATATAAATAAATAAAGATCAACTATCAAATTCCAGTAATTGATAACCAGAGTGAAAATTTTCAATGGATATAAGGTCATCTCACATCGTCACCCAAACATTAGACATGGTAAGTAGATAGATCATGTTGCAGTAACAATATATTGAATTGTAGCTCCAGCAATGAAAGTAAGATTTCTCACCACCCAAGCATGAAATCAGTTGCTCGTTGTGCAGCTTTTTGATTTCTTTTGCGTTTATTCAGAGGAATAAACTGCTGTGACACCAATACAATTCCAATTTTTCCCTTTTGTTGACACTAAGCAAAGATTAGACATTTATTTGTTAGTCCATTTTGATATTGATGACGTCCATCCCAGAATTAACAGTTAACTGACTCAATTTGAATAATTCATTATACAAAATATTATTTAAAATATTATTTTAAACTAGTACAGTAGCAATAATTTAGATGTGATATACGTTAGATAAGAAAATACCTGATATTTGTCTCTGTACAATTTCACAGCCTTAGCATGAGCAAGAATTTGGTGATGTGCAACCAAGTAGGGATATTTAAATGGATCTTTAACCGAAACCTTTTTAGATGGAACAGCAGCTGGAAGAACTTCTTGAGAAACAGACGAAGGTACAGAAATTCCCTTTACCCCAGATGATATGTTCATCATGTTGTTCTTTGATGGTGGATGAACTGAAAATCGACTCGGTGGGAAAATAGAAACTTCATCATCATTACCATCATCATCAAAAGCAGCTTCTTCATCATGATCATGATCATCATTATCATCATCAGAAGGCAGAAATGGTGCCACAGAAGTCACATTATCATCATCAGAAGGCAGAAATGGTGCCACGGAAGTCACATAATTTGTAGAGGAAGAATGGAGTTCTTTTTTTGATGATGCAGAATACGAGCAATATTCGTGCACTGATCCTAAGCCTGGTGCGAGTGTACCACATACGTAGCCCCCATAGGCAAAGCTCCATGGCTCATTGATGGTTATCCAATATTTCACCTGATCACCAAATTCTTTGAAGCAAATATTTGCATAGTCACAAAAGTCATCCCTGAAATGAAAACAAATCCAAAATGGGAAGTTTATTCGTAAGTTTATATTTTTTATTAAATACTTTTGAATAACAAACGAAAAAACCCAGATTAATATTTGCTACACCCACGTAGAAAATTTTTACAACATGGGTTATAAATGCATGCTATGTAAGCATTTTTTTAAATTTCAAATATTCTTTTTGGTATGTATGCAGCATGCATCTACATTTGATATTTTAAAAAAAAAAAAAATTCTACACAGACGAAATAAAAAAGATTAACTCACAGTATAAATTAGGAAATCAAGCAACATATGCTAAATTAATTACTTACACAATTTTTGGATTCAAACTAAACCGTCATACTTGTCTTCCAATGTTTGAGGGGGATCAAAGTGCAAGAGAGTCACAAAAGGCTCTATTCCTGTTATAACATGACATAAATGTTTAATTAGGAAAAGAATTTAAGAACAATTTTTATTTTGCTCCTTCAGGTTAATTGAAATAAGAATTAAGTAATGAAAAAAGAAATAGTAAACAATGAAACATGGTCGTTAATTATGACACTTTCCCACCAATAATGACCTTTTTGTCGATGCTTAGCTAAAATTGGAGAGAAAAGTATCAACAGACTTTATTAACATTTTCTTTTCTTGTCTATTATGATTTATCCTATAGAAAATGTACGCAATTTATAAATACCAAATTTGAGAGAATGTGGATAATCTTAAAGTGTAATGCTTTCATTTGTTGCAAACAAATTTCAACGTGGAAAGATAATTAATATTTTAAATGTGCAAAGTGAAAAATATTACCATGGGTCTTGAGGTTCAGTAGCAGTCTCTTATAGAAGTCAATTTATTTATTCCTTTTTGATTGCGACTCTCTTTCTTTCCAGCTGAAAATTCAAGGTTCAAATACTTGTGATTAGAAAATGAAATTAGCTAGTATACACAAATAAGTGTTAGTGTGCATATGAACCCATAAACATTAAAATGTGGATAGGCAATTGCTAGGTAATCAGAAATAACGTTCATTGAATAATAGTCGTTGTAGTGTTTATTTTCTCCATGGGAGCTATCAGCTATATATACTTGTAATAAAAAAAATTTAAATCTATGAATAAGTTAGATATTGATAATTTCTTCAAATTTGGGATGTAAGATGATGAAGCTAAATTAGCATGTACATTAAACAATATATAGGAGCTCACTTGGTAATATTCTGGACCATGAGATTGAGAATCTATAAGCGTCAAATCCAATGTCCTTCATTATTTTCACATCTTCCTGAAATTAAGTTTATATATGGATCATTGTGGATCAAGTCCATGCATATATATCTAGAGCTTGAAAACTGCAAATTAGATTATTTACCTCATATTTTTTGTAATGGTTGACAGCATCTTCACCATAGGGGGAAAACAACTCTGGCATTTTAATTACAATAGAGACTTCAGTCAACAGGATCATGATTTATGAAAAAAAATAAAGTATCAAACTATGATTTATGACACTTGATGATATTTATCAAAGATGGGAGTTGTTTTGATTTATCATAATTTCCATACAAGAAAATGTTACAACATCATTCAGATCCTTTTTTGTATAGGAAAATGTCACTACTTTAATAATTAAGAGTGCAAAATGGTTAATTAATTAGTCATTTAAAATTCAAACAAAGAACCAAAATTCAGCTACCCAAACATGCATGTAGAGAGAGAAGAGAGACCAGCGCGAAGAGACAAAATTTTGCTGTGTTAGCGTTAGACTAACTTAGGAGGTTTAGCTTGCTTATCGATATTGGACATTGAATCGAATTTCTGCACTGGACTAGTACAAAACGTGTCGTCAAAAAAAAATATTTTTGCAAAAATAAAATGAAACAATGTGAAATAAAT
The DNA here is from genome assembly GCA_025175665.1 of Cinchona pubescens. NCBI lineage: Eukaryota > Viridiplantae > Streptophyta > Magnoliopsida > Gentianales > Rubiaceae > Cinchona > Cinchona pubescens. The sequence goes on from JANKKI010000250.1 coordinate 841,936, forward strand.
AAATCACATAAAATTTAAAATCTAACATGCAAAATCCTATTGCATATATATATAGAGAGAGACTTTTTTGCGCAGCAAAGGTATCCCATATGCTTTGCCCTCTCCCATCTTCACCTAGAGCACCTTCAATCTGAAAGGTTATAATAAAATAAAGATGGTGAAATTAATATATGGATGCATGTATGTTAAGAAGTTTAACAAAGCCATTATATACTTCCAAACCATTAATTAAGTTTATTTATTTATTTTTTTGAAAAAAACCCAACTGGGCAGTGACCTGAAAAGCAGATGTTGCGGAGCCAAAGATGAAATCTGAGCCAAAATCCTTGCGGCGAACGAAACCTGCGGGAACATTGGTGGTGCAGTCCATGATTATGGGTACAATCTATAGACACTTTAAAAGGCTAATTAATTAATTAAGTAGCTTGTCTTTTGTTTCCAGTTTAAGTAATTTGGTGGTTCCTATGCTTTGGGAGCCTATAATCCTATTTATAGGCAACACAAAGGAGTTCGTTTGATCTCGAGGGGGGGATTCATGTGTAGAAAAACTTGGTAGTTGAGGGGGTGCATCAATCAAAGCAACAATTGGACTCGTGATTTTTATCTCACTTTTATTATACACATTAAATGTATATTAAAATTCCTATCTAGATTAAAGAAAATTGAACATCTGTCTTCTCACATATAATAGAGTGTGAGATAGAGTTTAAGATCAGTCATGTTGAAGGTAGGGAGACATTTCTCCTCCCCTGTGTCAACTTTGAAAAAAATTATAGAATAGATAAGAGAAAATCTTAAAAATTGTAATTTTATCAAATAATTGTACCTTCTAAAATTTGTCAATTTTGCCTTTTCCTTCATATTGATCTCTAAAAATTTATATTCCTTAAATCATATCACTAAAAATGATGATAACATTTAAAATTAAGAATAAGTGTCACTTGAAAATATAAAATTTTAAACACTTTTGATATTTAGTAAATAAAAAAGAAAAAAGATTTACAGTAGATTTTCACCTACCATGTTGGTGACTTGACTCATGACCTAGTCATTGGGAAGCATAGTTTTACTATTTAAACTATACTTCATTGTAGCCTTTAAAGTTGTTGCCCTCTTAATGTCAGGGTCCTGACTTCCCTCTGTGTGCGATAGATAGTAGGATAAAAGATCTTTAACCCAATAATTATGTGTTTAAGATAATTCTTTTTAAAAGTGCAACAAAATTAAGAATTTTTTTAAAGGTTCAACAGTTAAGACTAAGAACAATTTTTTGTGCATAAGTACAAAGTCTATTAATGAATAATTATGTGTTGCCAGGATAAATTTTGGAGAGGGTGTACACATAAGAAAACAATGTGTGTACACATTTTACAAGATCAATATCGATAAACTTTTTGCTGTATAATCATGTACATAATGTAACACAAATAGTATTTTTGACTCACTCCAATGATAATTGTACACTCAGCCTCCACAGCTCTCAACCCATTGCATGGGTCATTGCTGACACCCTCCCCTCCGCAATTTGGAATTAAACCGTGTTCCTATCTTTTTCTTTTTTTACAAATACATTTATACAAAATTATAAATTTAAAATTATTTGATAAAATCATTCACGTATCACTATATCCATAAAAGAAAAAAAGAAATTCGATCAAGTATAAATTATTGAATTATATAAATTGATGGTGGTGGATCATGACTTAAGGCTTTAGATAAATGGATTTAGAATAAAATAATGTATTTGCTTCACTTCTGATACAGAATTAGATGAATAAATATGCCTATTAGTAACAATAATGTGGAATATTGTTTGAGGCCTTTAAACTTTCATAAGTATATAAAAAAATTGATGAGAAGTTATCTTTGTTTTCTCGTATAAGATGAAAGAATAACAAGGAATAACAACAGGGCTAATTAATAATAATGTTCATCGAATTTCTACATATACAATGTGTCTATACTCATCAACGTCTGTTGAAGGACTATTATTGTCCATAAAAGTTACAGCTAATGCAAAAATGCTTATCCTTCAAATATAGAATTTATGCAGAAAAATATAAAATGATGGTGAAAATATTTAGCTTAGTTTTTTTTTTTTTTTTTGAAGCTTGGCTTACAAGTCCTTAAATTATCAAGTAAATACTATATATTAGTGTAAATTTTTTTTATTAATTAGGCCTAATACATTTGTGAGGAAAAGCAGTTGTAAAAACATTCTGAATCTTCCATTATATACAAGTAACTTAATTTAATTTGCATGTATTTCACTGTATACTTGTATAAGAAAGTGCAGTTCTTGACGACAAAATTGAAAATCTAAAGATTATTTTTAATTTTTGGATCACGTAGAAATTGTTCTTAATTATACTAATAAAGTTTTCTACCGTTTAGTGTGTGTTTATGCCAAATTTTTGTGTAAACTTAACGAATTTTGTTATAATTGTTATAGCAAAAGCTCAATTCATCTCCTTACTTTTGGTCAATTATTTACACCAACAACAATTAGAGTTGGAGCAAACAAAACAGAACAATTAAATTTGGAGCAGATGTAGTAGTTGTAAGATCATTTAGAAGCTTAGATGTCAAGTCAAAAATAATTGATGACTGTAAGAATCCATCAATTATCTCTGGCTGGAAGTTGGAAAAATATCAAAGCTAGTACTTAACAATGAACATATGCGTGCATGTGGTAAAATAGTAGGATAAAGACTCCTGGGTGCACAAAATTTGGGGCACAAGATCTTCTATCTCACTTTTTATTTTACTCTCTATCTCATTATCAAATTAGCTGTTAAGAATTATTTTTTTTAAATATAATAAAAATTTTTAGTCTTAAAAAATTGAGATAGAGAGTGAGGTAGAAAATGAGATAGAAAATCCTTAGCGAAATCTTGGATCTAATAACTTCAAAGTCTTAAGAATTTGCAAACTAAAAATTCATTATAATTCAATTTATGTATGTGAACGAACGAATGCAATAATGAATGTGAACCATCTATAAAATATAATATAAATTTTTGGACAGATATTGTTCAAAATATTATTTAAAATAATTAATGTAATAATTATTTAAGATATGATATTTATAAAATAAAAAATTATAAAATATTATTTTAAAAATAATAAAAGTAATAACAATCCAAACAGAATCGGCATTTATCCAATTCATCTAACTAATATAGTAATTGATTAATTGTTCCTCATACTGTGAGTCTACTTTCGTATAACAAAAAAAAAAAAAAGAAAAAGGAAAATTCTAAAAACCTGAGCGAATTTGAAGTCTACTTTTGTCAGATAGCCCACCTCATTAAAACAAAGGTCCTGAACATATATTTACAACTTCAACGCTCAGTTATAAATTATTCGGACAAGCATTCATAAATATGAACACATCCTCATGTGAACGAGAGAAGAAATTTTCTTACTTGAAATTGTTTGCCTAACACGGACAGATCCCTTTCATTCATTAAATGTGTTTCTTACATTTCAATCTGACGGTGAAAAGAGAAAGAAGAAAAAATCGATGAGCTTTCGGTGGTGAGAATTATATATCAACTATTTATTACTTAAATAATAAGGTGCATGATCTTTATATGTTACTAGATTCGCAAAAGAAGAAATAAAATTTGACTAAATATTTAAAATAAGATATTAGTAATTTAATACAATTAATTTTTTATATGAACTGATTTTCACAAATAATTCTAAATTGTGTTCTTGTAAATGATATCGTCTTCCACGGCTAGTGTCACTAGAAGTCATTGGAGAGTTGTATCTTGAGCTTCGTGGTTAAGGTTTTGTTACTATTGTACCTTAAGAGAAGAGATGAACTCCATCAATTTATTTGTATGTGTTAAGAACAAAAGAATATGAACAATATGTATAAATTATGATTTAATACAATTGGTACATAGGAATTTTTTATATAGATTTATAATAGAATATTCTAAATCATCTATATATGGTAAATCTTGCTAATCAAGACAATTAGACTAGTAAAGTAATTACGTACCTAATCTAGGGAAACAATTACAGAAATTACATCAATCATATATTTACATATCATAATTTAATAATTCCATATCTTTAACATCCCTCTTCAAATTCAATATGATTATGCAAAATCAAATTGAGTTTGAAGCAAAATTTGAGAATAGAAAACTGAAATCTAGATAAGAGACCCAAGAACCAAAATCGAAATGAAACCAAAATCGATTAAAAACTTGAAAATTGAAAGCAAGAGAATCTGAAGGTCAAAAATCAAGAAAACTCGAAAGTTGAAAATCGAAAGAACTCGAAAATTTAAAATTGAGAGAATTTGAAGTTATATATTTATTCTTCTAATAAATATACACATCTAACCTGTTCTTATTTAAAGGTTAAAATTGAGACAGAGAACTTGAAAATTCAAAATCGAATATAAAAACCTGAAAGTTGAAACTAGGAGACTCGTAAAATTAGGAGAATCAAAGATTGAAAATCAAAAAATCTAAAGGTCGAAACTAAGAGAACCTGAACGTAAAAAACTAAGAATCGGAACAAAATATATTTACAAGTACTCAAATATGTGAAAGTTCAAAATATATTTATAGGCGGAGACTCTGATACCACATTACTAGATTAGGTAATTACTTTATTAGTCTATTTGTCTTGATTAGTAAAACTTACCATGTATAGATGATCTAAAATATTCTACTGTAAGCTTATATAAAGATTCTTTATGTACCAATTGTATTGAAATCTGATTTATACATATTGTATATACTCTTTTGTTCTTCACAGTATGAAGGGGGTCATAGTTGTTGGATTTTGGACATTTACATATATATTAATTGTATAAGACTATGTTATCATAATTAATTGATCCAATATAAAGTGATACTATAGATTAAGTTAAGTGGGCCTGAGTCATCTAATTAGTTTGGATTTTGATGTGTATATACCTTAAAATCTTATTTTCTATTTTATGATGGGCAAAACTTAAAAAATAAGGAAAGTATCATTATATATATAGGTTACGGTACCCAAATTCTACGTATGTTATTTTTGGTGACATCTCATTATCAGAAAAGTGAGAGCCCTATTCCCTAAAATATATTCATAATAATTTGGAAGATCAATAACCATAATATTTGAGACTCAAATCTGTAGGCTCAAGAATCACATCCGAATATCCAAGAATCACATAAATTCACGTATGTTATTTTTCGTGACATCTCATCATCAGAAAAGTGAGAGCCCTATTCTCTAAAATACATTCATAGTATTTTGGAAGATCAATAACCACAATATTTGAGAATCAAATCTGTAGGGTCAAGAATTACATCCGGATATCCAAGAATCACTGATATTATAAATTCTTATGGATACAGGTATGATTCCTTATCTAATCTTTAATTTATATTTTTGATGATTAAACACGAAGGATCTGAGTTATGATAACGTTAGTTGTCATGATATTAAAGTTAATTTAGTATCCCAACAAATGGTATCAGAGTATCTTCATATTAGACCATTGACAAATCAGTTTTTTATTTGATTTATTATATGATTTCATACGAATTTAGCTCTTGAATTCAACAAATTTTTTATGTGATTTAATTTGCTACATTTAAAAATACTTGTAGTTATATTATAGATTAAGTCTTGGATATCCAATAATTTTTTTATGTTTATTCGAATTTAATTGTTGGATTCAAAATTTTGATTTTAATTTTTTCCTTTTGAATTCGTTTGATATTTGAAATAAGCAAAAGGTATGGTCGTTCATGACCAAACGAAATTAAGAACCATAAAGATATTTATGGCCATAAGGTTTTGGAATCAAGAGAGTTATTTTGATCGCATGTGACCATAAGGTTCATGACCAATGAGGTCATAACCTCACGATAACACATACCTTGTCTCTGGCCGAGTATTAAAAGATATTTTTCATTTATTGTTACATTTGGATTTTTTGCTATTTTATTTTTTGGAAAAAATATTAAATTTAAATAATATTAAATTAATTAAGGATGTCTAATGTTGAAAAATTTATTAATTGTCATAACATGCGATCAAAATAACTCTCTTGTGTACACTAAATTGTTATAACATATCAATTAAGATGTGTATTTGTAATTCATGCAGATATTTATCGGCCTAACGAAAGGTTAATATTTGGCCAAATTACATATACACTTGTGGTAATAAATATGTTATAATTATTTAGTGTTTCATGTAAATAATAAGTCGGTCCAAAGATAGACTTATTGTTTGACATGATTTATTATCAATATTTGATTGTTACACCAAGAGTACCGCTTACAAATTAATATTTATGTGGTCTCAAGAATCACAACCGGGATATTCAAGAATCATATCAATTCTTAAATAATTCAGGTACGTTTACACATCTAATATTTAATTTATTTTCTTGATGATTAAACATGAAGGATTCGAATTATGATAACGTTAGTTCTCATGATATTAAAATTAATTTGATATTTCAATAATTTCAACTTTCCCAGTTCCCAAGCTTCTAATCCCAATCTTAGTTTTATTGCCTGGCTTAAGCTTGGTTCGAATAATGCCACCTTGTCTCCTTTTCATAATATCCCTTGGAACACACTATTTCCCTATATTTGTTGGGACCTTTGGCTGGATAGAAATAAACAAACCTTCGAATCCCTCAGAAAGCAACTTGATCTTTTTTTTTTTTCTTAAAAAAAAAAAAAAAAAACCAGTTCACCACTCGCACTAACAACAAAATCTTATTATTTCACACATAATAAAGGTTACAAGCCTTTAGGTTATATAACATGATAAAAAAGAAAAGCAAGACCAAAATACATCAAATCCCAATACTCCACATAACCAGCCAACCATATTTTATACATAAAAAAGGAACTACAAACACACTCTAAAGTTATTGATATTCAGCACAGCATGATACACCTCTCATGGGCTTCAAAAACAAACATCAACACATAAGCAGCCTAATTCCATATAGTCTTCCTTTATTGCATAGAAAAAGGCTGGAGCTACTATAGGTTAATTTTCTACTTTGCAAGGACAAATTTGAGCCATGATGCTGAGAATTTTGGACATCTTTTTGATCCATTCTCGTAATCCACATAGGTAATGCCAAATCGAGATGTGAAACCTACGTCCCACTCAAAATTGTCCAACAATGACCACACAAAGTAGCCCTTAACATTCACACCTTGCCTACAAGAAAATGTTAAACGTGTGAGTTTAGTCCAATTTTATGTTAATATTTATCTCACTATTTGTGAGCTATTTATTTATTTTTTTAAAAAAGAAAATGGTGATGCCTCTTCTCTTGTTAATATAATAAATTATTAAAGTCACATGAAAAGTAAGATAAAAAAGCAGGAAATTCGTTATAAAAATCATGATAATGGCCATAAAAATTTACGGCTTGACCTGTCCAACATATATATGACAAATTATTGAACGACAAGTACGACAAGAAGTACTTAATTTGTGACAAAATCATTGATAATGACAATAAAAGTTAGTTACCGCTTGGCCTGTCCAACGAATGATAGGTGATCATGGAGGAAAAGTATCCTCCTTTGATCATAAAATGATTTCCAATGTGTTGACGAGTCATCATCTGGATCATCAATACCTAATATATATAGGTAATTAAATATCCATCATTATATTTAAATTGGCATTATACAGTTACTTTAATAATGTAATATATTCAAATGGCTTCAATTTCGATGTCTTTTAATTACAGCAATTTTTAGATCATTTACCATTTTCAGTAATGTAAATAAGTGGGTTATTGTATTTCTCTTTTATATAGACCAAAAGATCCACAATCCCTCTTGGATATCCATATGATTATATCCACCCAGCAGCACCCTGCAAATGAAATAGTCATTATAATTAAGTAGCGGACCAATAAAAAAAGTAATCACAAAAGTGTTCAATTGGGTTAGGAATTTAATATTCGATGATTTAGCTATTTGTGAATTACTATATCATACTTTTTGGCTTTGGATCATCAATACATGGCAAAAGCAAATCAAACCGCCAATATTTGGGAATATGTATCTTGTTACTATATAAGTATTTTCCTTTTCTTTTTTGGTCAAAACAAATAAGATATCGGTCATAAAAAAATGTATTGGTCACAAATTCAAATCCGTAGAACTAAGATGAAAACATAATAATTAATAGAAAAATAGAAAGATTATAGGTGATGGTGAAATTAATGCATGACTTCTTGTTATTTCCCAGTGTATATAATTAAGAAGTTTAACAAAGCCATATATATTTCCAAAACCCTTCAACTTTTTTTCCCAAAAAAAGAAAAAAAAACCCCAACTGGGCATTGACCTGGAAAGCAGATGTTGCGGATACCAAAGATGAAATCTGAGCCAAAATCCTTGCGGCGAATAAAACCTGCGGGAACATTGGAGATGCAGTCCATGATTATGGGTGCAGTCTATAGACAGATTAAAAGGCTAATGAATTAATTAAGTAGCTTGTCTTTCGTGATATAATTTATTATATATGTTTACTATTCATGATATAATTTATTATATATGTTTACTACACATAAAATTTGAAAATAGATTAATTTTTTCTATTTGATTAAACGTTTAAATTTTGTCTTGATTTTGACCGATTTTATACTATCCAAATGTTTTGAACAAGTTGAATGATAAAATATCTTTTAATATTTTTAGTTTTAAAGTATGTTGTTCTATTCATCAAAATAAAATTATTGATATAATCTAACAATTTTTTATTGTGTTTGGATTGATAGATTTGGAAAATGATTTGAAATCCACCCATTTGTTTTGGAGGGATTTATAAAGCCAAATGGATGAATTTTAAATCCACCCAAATTAGAAGTTATATCTAGTTATTTGAAATACTTTATTTCACACTTTTAATTTAGGTGTATTTCAAATTCATCCATTTCATCTTTAAAAATCCCTTCAAAAAGTAGGTAAATTTCAAATCATTCCCCAAATTCATCTATCTAAACACTACCTTTAGGAATTTGATTGTTTAAATATAAATGATCATTCGAGGAATTGGAGAGAATAGCTAATGGACGTCTGTCCCAACCCTTGGATGAGATGTTATAGAGACACTTTTATCTCACTTTCTATTACGCTAACAAGTGTGTATTAAAATTCCCGACTAGATTAAAAAGCACTAAAGAAGACATTTAACGGTATAATAAAGAGTGAAAAAGTGTGTAGGATAGGAAGTGGAATATAAAATATTTAGCCCAATAATTGTGTGTTTAGTAATTATTATGTGTGTTTAAGGTAATTCTTTCTAAAGTAACAAAATTAAGAACTTTTTTAAAGGTGCAAGAATATTATAATTTATTGGTCATAATTTCGAGTTATTAAGGGATAAGGAGTAGGGAAAGAGGTGGGTTTTACCCAAAAAATCTGTCTCTTATACACTATTTGTGCATAAGAAAATTGCCTGTACAACAATTATGTGTGTATAAGATAAATTTTGGAGAGGGTGCATGAAAGCACTAATGATTTTTGACACACTCCAATGATAATTGTACTTTCAACTTCACAGCTCTCAAACCAACCAATCAAGAATTAAACCGCGTTCTTGTTTTTTTTTTTTTTCTTTATTCACATCACAAAAAAAAAAAAAAAAACCAGCGTTGTTATATATTTAGAGACTTTTTTTTTTGGGACCAAAATTGTAAGATTTCATTGATATGAAAAGAATATTTACACAAAAAGAGGACTACTGCCTCAGTAATACAAATGATTTCCTCTAATATATCAAATATACTAGTCAAAAATGGTATGGTTGATACTCCACTCCATAATCAATCTCCAATTTCCTTATTTCTTGGAACTCCTTTCCAGCTCGACACAGATTTTTACACCTTCTGAACTATCATTTTCCGGTTAACCAATTCAACTACCTGAAATTTCTTGTTTGGAAAGAGTACCTCATTTCTGTATCTCCAAATATGGTAGACAGTTGTTGACAGAGCTAAGTAGAACAATTCTTCAACAAATTTTGTTTTCAATTTATGGCGAACTGACCAAGTTATCTTAACTTGCCAAGGATATCCTCCCCTGTAGATGAAGCACAAACTTTGAATTTTTTTGCCAAACAGCTGCTGTTGCTTTGCACTCGAAGAATAAGTGATCCATACTTTCTTCCTTTTGCTGGCATAAGCCACATACTGTATCCACATTTGCACCCCAAGCATTCAGTCTATCTTTTGTTTGTAGCCTCCTTTTGCAGAGCAGACATAATACAAGTGCAAACCTGGGAACTCTTTTCTTAAGCCAAACAATCTTCCACCAATCAACTTTAGCAAAAGACTGCTTTAGAGCTTTGACAGCTGAAGAAACAGTAAATTTTGCCAGTTCCATCACACATCTATTTCACATGTTTAGTCATCCCCGAGAACATTAGGCAAAAGACAGATTTGAGTTTCTTTAATCAATTTCCTAACCTCAGCATCTACCCTTCTTTCTACTGGTCATCTCCAATTATTATCAACAAGGGTTAATTTCACTTTACCCTTTGAACTTACACTTTAGTTACACTTTATCTACTGAACCCAAACAATGCATACTTTGCCCCTTTAAAAGATTCCATCATATAAATAATTTTAAAAAGGTAGATGTGAACATTTGTTTTGACATAAGTACATTTCTATTTTTTTATAAGAAATTACTTTCCCTTTCTTTCATTTTTAATGTTTTCGTAGATTTTTTTTTTTTAATTTTGTAATGATAAGAGGATTTCTTGAATTATCATATTTTTCTTAATTAATTTATACATTATTTTTCTTCATTCTAAAACTAAATACAAAAATGACGAACTTTTACAGCTACTTTTTTTTTTTCTTTGTGGTATCTAAACCTATTAATAATAAATAATTAAGTAAATTTATTTTATTCTTTATAAACATTTTATACTTGATAAAAAATTGTGTGTTTTGATGTCGTACAAAAAAATAAAAATGTACTTATTTAGTTAAAAGATATTCTTTAGTTTAGTTCATATAAAATGAAAATGAGCAGAAAATAGTTGTAAAAAATCTATTTTTTTATATTTAGTTTTATATTAAAGAAAATAATATATAAGTTGATTAAAGAAATTTGACAATTCATGAAATTCTCTCATAGTCTCAAAATAAAAAAATAAATAAAAGGAATATGTGCAATCATTAAAAATTAAATAAAAGCAGAATAACTTTGCACACAAATTTTTTGGAGGGCATTTTTGTCAAAATGAATATCCACGTTACCTTTTTAAATTACTTATATGATGGAATCGTTTAGATGAGGCAAAGTGCATATTGTTGGAGTTCAGAAGAGTACAACTAAGGTGTAGGTTGAGGGGTAAAGTGTAATGAACTCTATCAACAATTATTGAGCTTACTTTGCTTCCATAGTGCTGCCAAAATAAGAAGAGAGAATATTTTCAGAAAAAACATTTAACAATGGACCACTTGGGTGCCAATTGCCATATTAAAGAAATGTATCCTTTCCATTCCCAGCCACAACATCAAAAAGATGACAAACCATTGGTCTCAGTTGAAGAATTCTCCTCCATCCCCAAGAGCATGTAATGTTAAATCAAAATGTGTCTAACTGAGACCAATGATTTATCATCTCCGTCCTCGTGGTCATTTACTAATTGTTAACATTATTAAAAAAAAAAAAAAATTCCAAAAACAATTAAATTGGGAGTAAATAAAACAGAACAATTAAACTTGGAACAGACATAGTAGTTGTAAGATCATTTAGAAGCCTCAGACGTTAAGTCAAAAGTAATTGATGGCTGTAAGAATCCATCAATCAATTATCTCTGGCTGGAAGTTGGAAAAATATCAAAGCTAGTACTGAACAATGAACATTTGCATGCATGTAGCAAAATAGTAGGATGAAGACTATTGACTGCGCAAATTTAATAAGGAAATGGGCTCTAATAACTTCTAGTTCTTAAGAATTTGCAACTAAATATTGATTATAATTCAATTTATGTATGTGAACGCAATAATGAATGTGAACCATCTATAAAATATACTATAAATTTTTTAACAGATATTATTTAGAATATTATTCAAAATATTATTTAAAATAATTATTGTAATAATTATTTGAAATATGATATGTGTGAAATAAAAGATATATTAAAAAATATATTTAAGTAATGATTATAAAATATTATTTCTCTTTCACATTAGGTCCTGAACACATATTTACAACTTCAACGCTCAGTTATAAATTATTCGGACAAACATTCATAAATATGAACACATCCTAATGTGAAAGAGAAATGAAAAATTCTTACTTCAAATTGTTCGACTAACACAGCGGTCCCTTTCATTCATTAATTGTGTTTCTTAAATTTCAATTTGACTGTGAAAGGATAAGGAAGAAGAATTTCGATGAGCTTTCGGTACTTAGAATTATATATGCCAAAAAAAAAAAAAAAAAAATTATATATCAACAGTTTGTTATTTAATTGGCAAGGAGCATTATCTCTATATGTATTACCACACATTTATACAATACCAAAAATTAAAATCTACTAACAAGTCAATAGATTCACAAAAAAATCAATAAAATCTAATCAAATATCTAAAATCAGATATTATTAATTTAACATGATTACTTTGATATGTGAATTAATTTTTACAAGTAATTTTAAATTATATTCTTGTAAATGATTTTCTATTGCCTCGTCTTCCACGACTAGTATCATGAGAAGTGATTAGGGAATTGAATCTCGAACTTCTTCGTTAAGGTTTTGTTACTATTATACCTTAGAGATGAACTCCATCAATTTGTTTGTCTCAAGGGGAGTCATAGTTTGTATTGAAGCCTACATACTAATTTGGTAAATTTCATGCGCACCTTTATAAGTAATTTGCAAAGGAGGTCAAGTAGCAGTATCTTTCGGCTGGTTGAGCTGAAGGGTGAATTCATCCTAATACTTAATTAATTATACATTTAAATTCTGGTATTTAGTAAAATATCACTTGATTACATCTATAAATAGGTTTCTAAACTACCCCACGACAAAGAAAATAAAAATCATGCCTAGTCCAATTTGAATGAAAACTAAAACTTGTAGTAATTTGCATATGCTCCTATAAATTTCTTTATAATATGCTACTGTATACAAGGGATGTAGTATTATTCTTATGTATATTTATGCACTGTACAAAGGCTCACAAAAGAAAATAATGGAAGGAAGAATTGAAATTCAAATTAACTAATACTAATTCAAATATTAAATCATCAAAAACAAAAAGATAATAAACTATCTATTTGTGTTACATATTTCAAAAAGGGTTTCAAAAAAAATATTACGTTATTTTTTAAAATAAGGGTATGTATAGGATCGACAACAAATTAGTTGGAAAACGCATTAGAGAGTTAAAAAAAATCAGAAAAAGAACAAACCAAACGGATATTTTTAAAGAAAGTAAAATGAGTTACTCATGATCACTGAAAAAGCATAGAAGTATTATGTCTAACTAAATTGTATGACCATTTTACCACCCCCGGAAACCTCATGCTGGATTTCTTTGAAAACTGGGGAAAGAACCAAAGATAAAACTTACATGACAAACAAAATTATTTTGTTAGAAGAATTCAAAATTTGTAATAAAAATCGAACCTATATAGATATCTGTAAAACTAAAGTGAGATAGCTTGAAAACATTCACTAGTGTCATTTTGTATGTTACATGTGAAATTAATATTTTGCAAGTGATGAAGATTGAATAAATTAATCCTTTAACAACCTTTGTCTTCTTCCTTCCTTCTTCGAATAAGCTTTACCCTTGCACAAGTGACTAGTCCTAACTCAGCAATAATGACCACTCCTAATTTAAACGTGTACAGCTACAGAATATGAACATGCATGGGGTGAAAGAAGAACGGGCATTGAAACATTTGCACAGTGTGGTACTGACTACTGAATCAACTGAAACCAAATGGCATTATACAAGCACATCTATAGCTATATCTATATTTATGTATTCGTAAAAAATTTTACTGTGATGATGAAGGAATCATTCTATTGTATTTTAAAATCTTACATATTACAATATCATGTGTTTAAAAATTTGTACTATAAACTTTTATAGTCAACAGAATAAAATTTCTCCAAATTAAATTTGTAGAATTTCCTCATACCTATATCTATACTATTTATTACATGTTTGAATTTAATTTAATGATTTAGATTTTCTTTTGAATTCACCTTCATTATATAGTTTAACAACTAAGCTATAATGTTTCACACTAGAATGTCCTTTTTGTTATTGTTGAGGCTAATGTAAAATACTCTTAAAGAATTAAAAGAGAAAATAAAATCAATTTTGAGGTTTCATATCAATTTTGAGAAAATAAAATTTCAACAAGTAAATTTCCTTCTAAATTCTGGAACAAGATTTAGAAATTAAAGAAGAATAGGACAAGAAATTTCCTAGGATGCCGCTTTTGGATATTAAACTAATAGAAAACAAAATTTAGTTGTAAAATATGCCTAAAAGAATGAAGGAGGAAAAAAAAATCAACCTTGAGTCTTCATATGAGGAACAATTTGATTCAATTAAATTTCCTTCTAGAATAAAATTCAAGAATAAGTTTTAGAAAATAAAGAAATATAGGACAAAATAGCTTTTAGACATTAAACAAATTGAAAAACATAGTTAGAGAATCAACTTTTACATATTCAACTATCACTTTTGCTAGTATTGAAAAAAAAAAAAAACTATTTATAAATTATTTGGTGATTTGTAATAGGAAATTTACAAACCAATGGCATATTGTACCGAGATATGAGATTAGTATATCCTTACTTTGTATGCAATGATTTTATGTGTTCTACCTCATTGTATAATTTTGAAATAATTTATTAATTCAAGTCAGAATTGGAAAAAAAAAAAAAAGCAAAACGCTTGCAGCTCTTATGTGGTACACCGTACACTTAGGTTAGATATTACTATATGTGAATTAAAATACATTTGTAAATACAGCAACCAATAAATTTCTTTTGGAGACTGCATTACAATTGATGTTAAATATTAGGAAAATGGAACTTGCTCAAATGAATAAAACTTTAATTAATAAATTAAAATAAAATATATATTTTAAATCTAATTTGTGTATAAGTAGACAGTGCTTTTATTTGTGTGAAGCAGTGGCTTATACAATTCTTCTTCCTTATCCTGTCACTTATACAAAAGAAAACACATCTCTTCTATTCTTTAATGACTCAAATTCATAACCAATAGGCCATAGGGGAAGTATCTTACCGTCTAAATTGCACTTCGTCGTCAAGATGTATGTCCCTTAAGCGGAGAAAATGAATAAATGAAATCTATTACTCTCTCTGTCTTATTTATATTGTCACACTTTTTATATTCAAATGTCCTAATAAATTAAACATTGCATTTATACAAAATGACAAAGTGACAAAAATCACCGTTGTGTCATTAGATTCAAAAAATAAACGAACGAAATTCAGTTGAGTATCCAAAATTCAGGGGTTGGTGATGATTCACTATGGTTTTGTCATGTGGAATGACGTTGAGAAGTGGTTCTGAATTTGTGTATTTGTAAATCATTTTCCTAAATTAAAATGTCACATTACTTAAAATTGATAATTTCTATTATTTAAATTTCAAATTTATCTTTCCAAATATTCAAAATAGTTCCAACTCCAAAAACCAATGATCCCAATAATTAATTCATCATCCTTCTCTCCTATCTCCTCTCTCCTCTCTCCTCCCAATAAAACCTCTTCAATTGTAAATATATGTCCTTTAGTGATATGAATTCAATTTAACTCAATAAGGGTACTTTTGAACATTTAGGAAAAATATATAGTTATCTAAAATTTTATGTAAATATGTAAAGTGATAATTATATTGAGACGGAGGGAGTGTAAAAAATAGGGAGAGATTGCATTTTTTAAGAGCGATAATAATTCGCGCATATGTCCTTAGCTGTGACATCTCTCCCATTATTATTGAAATAGGTAAAACAAAATCGTAAAGTTACTGTTACTACAACTTATTATCATTGCTACAAGATAAATTAAACTCTAATAATAAATATTAGTACTAGAAGGTTTTGTATTTTTTCATTTGTTTTAAAAATTCGATCGGAATCAATAATTATCTTATAAGTTGTCTCACAAATACAACTAAGATAATTTGTGTATTGATAATTTTGTTGAAGAACAACTAAGTAGGAAGGTTTATTATTTTAGCTAATTAAATTCAAAGGTTAAAAAAAAGAACATTAATAAAAAATTCAAAAAGATTAATTGATATTATTGAAATTGCAATATAAAAGATAAAGATCAACAAATTTTAGCTATCATTATTCGTATGACTATCTACAAACCACATAATTTTCATGCAATGCGTATATATTTCTTAACTTTTAGAAGTCAAATAAAGAAATGTAAACATAACATTAAGTTCCAAGAAAAATTTAATTAATTTAGTGAAGAATCGAGTCTCTTGTTTATAGGTGTTATGTAATACTTAGTAATTTCTTTGCTGAAGCTGTAACTTTTTCCATCATCTTTGGATATCAATAAAAAGGATAGGATTTACCAAAAAAAAAAAAGTATGTTCTTACAAAAAAACAGATCAAATTAAGATGCTAAATACTTTCATGTATAAATATCTCTGATAAAATAGGTGGAATGTTACCATATATGAAGCTGATATTGGCATTCCCAAATTTATTAATGAAACTTTCGTTTATTTTTTAATCATATAAAAAGACGAACATGCAATTATATTTTATTCTAATTACCATATTGGAGAAAATATGATACTTACAATTGCGATAAAAAAAAAATAGTGGTATTTATATCTTTTTACATGATTAAAAAAGTCAAGGTAAGTGTCATTAGTAAAAGGGAGAGTCAATAATATTTTCCTATTATATATTCCTTTTTGGTTTACGCTTAATAACATGATTTACTAAGTAAGCCTTCATTTTGTTAAAGGTAACACCAACTTGACAATTTCTTGCTGTAATAGAAAATATTGTAAACAACTATAGAAAATATTATGTTTTAAAATTTGAACAAAAATGAAAATTTTAGAGCACTAGATAATTTTATGATAGAGAAAATTATAACCTATGTAATTTTTACATCAATTTTTATCAAGCCTACTTGTTTCTTGAGAAATGAAGGTAACCAAAAAAAAACAAAAAAAAAACGTTGCTATTAATGCATGAAGTGCACCACTTTCTTGAAATGGAGTGGACCACTTCATGAAGTGATGGAAACGCAAACGAGGCCATGAAGCCCCAAGTTCCTGATACTTGAGGTCCTCTATAAAACGTCAATCAGGAAAACTAATAAAAAAAAGAGAGGCATTTGGGGGAGCATTAAAGAGAGGCAATAGAAAAATAGAGACGGGAAGGGAATTGAGGGATGAGCAAGAAAGGCATTTGAGGAGAGGTATAAAAAATTACAAACAGGTAAGGGAGAGCAAGAACAAAACATATTATGATAAATTTTGGCCTACAAATTTTTTGTATGCATGAGTTTAATAATCATATAACAGTGATTATTAATTCATGAATGGTTTTTGAGTTCTATCAAATTTTATCAAACTCATTAGATTACTCCTTTTGTATGCCTCTCATCATAAAAATAAAGTGATGAATTAATTTTGAATTCATCCATTATTTGCTTCCCAAAATGATTTGACACAAATTAAATAGCCCTAGTGTCCATATATATTTATCTGCCTCTCAAATTATTCAAGGTACTAAATTAAATCAATTGGATTTAACTGACATAAAATTGAGTTTAGTATCTTATTTTGCCCCTCAAATTATTAAGGCACTGATGCAAATCACATCTAGTTCTATATGTATAAACAGGTAAATTCTACTACTAACTAGATGGTGTACCGTGAGCATATGAGATCAAATAGTAGCAAAAGAAAATTGGGATCGAATTCACACGGATTGATTGGTAACTCCCGATTATTTGACTATTATTATTTGAAGCGATTGATTTAAGGAAGGATTTAATAAAAATTGAAGCTAAAGAAACTATAAAAGTGATTTAAAAATGGGTTAGGTTTCGATTAACCAATTTTTGGGGTATAAATAATTGGTTGGATCAAATAGCTTAATGGATCAAATTAGAAATTCCCTCACAACTATGACTCAAATCCCATAACCCGACTCATGATTCTAGTCTAATATACTCATAGAGTTCAAGTAACCAACTAGAAAAGTTAGCATTTTGGCCCGATTAATACCTATCCTAATCAAGTAATAAACCCATCTAAGATAATACTCAATGCTGATATGTTGTATTAATCTTACAAATATGATTCAAAGGAGGATCCTTTCCCGCTTACATTCATCCCAAATTATCTACTAATACCTAATTATCTACCATTTTTACCATCCAACCTACCAGTCAATCAAAACTCATAGGAAAATGTCATTGTCAAATTTTAATACATGCAAACTAGTGCAAAAAAATAAATATAACACTAAGGAAGCATTTTAAAGAAAAATAATTTTTAAATAAGCATGAAAAAAGAGAGCATTTTAAAAAGACATTTAAATCTAATATATGTGTATTTTCCAGGACCTAAATCACCAGGAAAGGATATATATGTGTATTTTCAACCCTTGATTGATGAATTGATTGAGTTATGGGAAGGTGTAGAGGCTTATGATGCATACAAGAGAGAAAAATTCAAATTACGTGCTGCTCTTTTATGGACTATAAATGACTTTCCAGCTTATGCAATGTTATCTGGGTGGAGCACCAAAGGACATTTTGCATGCCCTGTTTGCATGAATGATACATTCTCTGAATACTTACCTTTTAGTAGGAAATTATGTTACATGGGACATCGTAGATTTCTATCCTCTAACCATTAGTTGAGAAAGGATAAGAAAATTTTCAATGGCAAAATAGAAATTCGGGGGCTTGTTGTGCCTAAATCTGGATATGAAATTTTAAATGAGGTTCAAATGTTGAATGATGCCATGAACTCTTTCGATAAATCTTCAGAAAACAGGTGCATCTAAGAAAAAGAAAGCGCAATGCCGATGGGTTATATTAGACCAACAAAAGTGTGTTCTTTAATCTTCCTTATTGGGTAGACCTTAAATTACGGCACAACCTAGATATCATGCATGTTGTCAAAAACGTTACTGAGAGCTTATTAGCTACCTTAATGGATATTAATGGAAAGTCCAAGCACACGTGGAAGTCACGTAAGGATTTAATGCAGTTGAATTTGAAAAAGGAGTTGCACTTGAAAAGGAGTTGCACTTGAAAAAAATGGAGATTCTTTCACCATGCTAATGGCTTGCTACCATCTAACCAAGGAGGAAAAGAGGAAGGTGCTTCAATTCATGACATCAGTTAAGTTCCGTGATGGTTTTGCTTCAAATGCCTCTCGCTGCATAAAAGGTGAAGAGTTTCAATTGTCCGGAATGAAAAGTCATGATTTTTATGTTTTCATACAACGGATTCTCACAGTTGCAATTAGAGGATGTTTGACAAAAGAAGTTCAGACAAGTTTTATTTGAGCTTAGTGAATTCTTCAAGAAGTTGTGTTCAAAAACTTCTTTTTTAGATATTCTACGGGAAGAAGAGAGGAACATTGCTCTCATTCTGTGCAAGTTGGAACGAATTTTTCCACCTTCCTTCTTTGACATAATGATACATCTTCTGGTTCACTTACCATATGAATCAAAAATTGCCGGTCCATCGTAATATCATTGGATGTTTCCATTCGAGAGGTAACCGATGACATATTAGTTTTATATGTGCTTTTCACACAAAATATGCAATTAAAAGCTAAACATTTTAAGTATGTACAGGAAAATGGGGACATTGAAAGGATATGTCCATAATAAAGCTCGCCCAAAAGGTTGCATTGCCGAGCGATACATAGACAAGGAGTGCCTAACTTTTTGTAGTATGTACTTGCATGATGTTGACACAATTTTTCAATAGAGTTGACCGCAATAATGAATTGACAGAAGCATCAGGTGTATTATCTATTTTTTCGGGAAATGGTCATCCATTTGGTGGATATAAAGTAGGTGTTTTAAGTTCACCTGAACTGGAGATGCTTCATACATTTGTACTGAACAATTTAGATAAATATATATGGACACTACAGCCTGTCTCTTATACACATCTAGCGCTTGTATAAGATTGATCCAAATATAGTATATTTTTAGGCCGAAGGATTACATTATAATACTTTCATTCATTTAGGGAGTACAAAGAAAAGCTTGTAGTATAAAGTAATGTAAATGTGGATCAATGTCATGATAAGCAATTTGCTTCATGGTTTCGTCAACGTGTAAGAGCCCAAAAAAGTACACTCATTAATTTGTTGTTCTATTATATGTAGGTTTTATCTTGTCCTGAAACCTGTAACGATGAGATAAGATCTTTGGCATTGGGACCAGATAATAGAGTTAGTCGGTACACTGGTTGCATGGTAAATGGCCACCGATTTCATACAACGAGTAGGGAAAATGGTAGAAAAACTCAAAATAGCGGGGTTGTGGTAAACTAAGGGAAAGCATGAAAATAACATTGTTGATTGTTTTGGGGTATTGGAGGATATTATTGAAGTTGAATACTTAGTAGGAAAGAAGAAGGTGTTGACATTTAAATGTAAATGGTGGAACACTGGAGATAGGAATGGATTACATATTGATAAAGAAGGGAATATTTGTAGTGTTAATTTTTCTAAAACATGGTATAATGATCAGCCTTATATTCTAGTGGATCAAGTTCACCAAGTATTTTATTTGAATGATCTTAGATTAGGTAGAAATTGGCATGTTGTACAAAGGTTTAGTCCTCGTAACTCGTATGATGTTCCACAACGGCTAGACAAAGGGCCAGATGAAGAAGTTTATCAAGAAGAAGAACCAAGCATAAACCTAGTCGTTGATTTGAATTTCGACATGCCATCTCTTGCAAGGGGCACTTTGTCTTTGTAGATGTTGCCTTCTAATTCTATTCACACCAATGCAATGAAAGGTTCATCAAGGGTCCCTCTAGTTCATGATGATGACTTTATCAGTGATGATGACATTAATGAAAATCAATCAATCTCTCACGATGAAAATGAAGACTTGTGGCCTAATGACTAGTGTTTTGCAAATTGGTGCTTTGCATTTTTTTTTTGAATTTTCTAGTTGTTTACTAGTTTATGTGCAACATCTTAATTTGTATACTTAAGTTGTCATCAAAATTTTTTTTTTTTACAATATTGTTTCATCTTTTGTTCTTTTCTAGTAGTATTTACAACTGATTTCCCAATAATGATGTTCCTTTGTTACTTATTGTAGATGGTTGGACCTGGAAGAAAAGGACTACGCAAGAAAGCAACAGTTCCAAATGCCAATTGACATGCAGGAGTGAATAGTGAGGCAGGTTCAAGTACTGCTCGAGCTCCATTAAGTAAGAGTTCAGTTGATCCACGTCCGAAGAAAACTCCAATTGTGCAATCTTCTCCCAGACGAAGTGCACGCCTTACACCTAACAAGGTCACCACTACTTTTGATCTTATGAATGAACATCAAAAAATGAGCAGCCAGTTTCACAAAGAAATGTAGGTAAAAGTTCTAGAACAAGGCGATCATTAAATTTGACAGCCCAGACACATTGTACCGAGCAACCTCTCATACCTACTGTTGGGCAGCACAGGCACCATGAAAATGATAAAGAAGATGGGCACAGCCATCATGAGAATGATGAAGAAGATGAGCACAACCACCATGAGAATAATGAAGAAGATGTGGGAGAGCAAACATCTCCTCCAGGTGATCGGGCTCTTTTGTTTATTGGATAAGCAAACATTTCCTTCATCTATACTCAACTACTTTAATCATTTCTACTTTTTCTTTTCTTCTTTGGGTTGGGTTCAATTTTCCTTTTATCGAGTCAGGGTGCATTTTTTTTTTTGTTTCCTCAGTTTCTATTTTTACTTAAGATAGGGAGCCAAGAATGCATCATACTATTATTTCTTGCTTTGGGCCTTGCTTTCTTTCTTTCTTAGGGCAATGAACAGAACAAGAATATTCATATAGTTCGGGTACTGACTTCTCAAATTCATTAATTTTATTTCTATGTAATGCAATTATTACATGCATTTCTTATATGTCAGTCTCCTAAAGTGTTCCAATACTAACTATTTCTGTGTCTTATAATAAATGAACAGTTGTATTGGCAAAGATGGGTCCTACAAGGAATATCACATTGGCCAATAGAAGGAGGAAAAGCTCACCTTTGTCTATTTGTATAGATGAAGTATCTGGAAGGGTAGTTGGGGATGATGCTCAGCATTTCATACGTGAGAGTGGATGTATTGTTCGTAAACTTGTCTCCTCAAGTAACCCAACATGGTCCAAATTGAGCTCAGAGTTGAAGGATGACATATACAACAACTGCACAGTATTGATTCTTTGATAATTAGTTCAACTATTATGACATAATGAGATCTTAATAGCCAAAGAATATTCATTTAATTTTCATGATTTTTGTAAATGTAGCAACAATATGAGGTTGGAAAAAGTCCAGAAGTAAAGAATCAATGCACGTATTCACCAACAGCTTGCTTCTCAAATGAAGTCATTTAAACATAGGCTACATAAGCGCTTTCAAAAGCATCCATCCATCAAAAGAAGAGGCAATGAAGCATGTTCCTGAGGGCTTTGATAAAGAGGCGTGGATTAAATTATGCGAGAAATTTGACTCTAAAGATTTCAAGGTATGTTCACTAGTTTTAAATTTCTTTTATTTTCTATTTTTCTATGAGTTCATACTTTCATAGGATATAAGTATGAAGTTTGAAATTTTGAATGATAGATCATAGATTTGTGAAAGATGGATCTGTTTGTGTAAAGTTATTTAAATTAAGAAAAGAGAGTTTTCATCCTAGTCAAAGCATCAACCTTAAATAGATTTTGAAGTGATTCTATTACAAAAAAAGTTCACTGGTTATAAGTTATGATCATGTTGCTATGTAATAACACAATTCTGTTTGTATATGTCCTTTCAAATCTAGTTTTTTTTTTTAAAGGATCAAAGTGCAAGAAATCAAGAAAAATCGTGCAGGATGTCGAACTCCAACTACTGTTGGGACAAAGTCAATTGCAAGGATGAGCAATGAAAAGGTATACACAGTTTGATTTATTTTACATGAAATCTTCTTTCATATGTTTTTCGCCTTAACAAATATGTATTGAAATTGCCACAGAGGAAGGTTGAAGGCCAAGATGTTTCTGCCATTGATCCTTATAGGATGGCTCATTTCTCGAAAAAGAAGGGCAAGATGGTTAATGATAAGGCTAGTGAAATATTGGTGAGTATTTAGAGTTATTATTACATGATCAATTGTTATCGCCGAACATGTTAAGACTCATACTAAAGTATTTCCTTCACTATAGGAAAAATTGGAAAGTTTACAGTCTACGATAGGATTGACACCAAATGAAATTTGTTTGTAAGAGTTTAACTCCATACCTGGACATGTGCGGGGTCGGTCAGCACCAAAGGGACAGCTTCTTGCCTTTGAAAGATATCGCACTGAAGTTGAAAAAGAGAAACAAAAGAGCAAATGAATTGAAGAACGTGCAATAGCTTTGGTCCAGCAAGTCAATACTCAACAAGAATTGATCAAAGAGCTCAAAGACCAACAAATGGCTACTGATGCGAAGATGGATGCACTTCTTGAGAAAGTTGGTCTATTAGTTGCGATGCAATCTGAAAAAAATGTAAGTTATCATCCATTTAGCTTTTACATTTTTTGAATTGTGTATGGATTGCTGTCATCAATTATATATGATCTTCCACCAAAATGAGAAAATATAATTGCTACACATAATTGAGCATATTCTAAAAATATTATGGTACCAGACTATCATTCATTAATGGAAAATTAAAGGAGATAAAAACGTCAGTGAGTCGTTTCTTTTGGTTATGTAATATGAATTGATTTATTTGGTAAAAAATGTTTTTATGAGTTACATTTTCTAGATGTGTATAAGAGACATTTGTTTTAAAGGTATATCAAAAGGAATATTTGTGATTTGAAGATTGGTTTGGTTGATATTAGGCTGCTGGAAGTTTAGTGAGTATTTTAAAATAGGCAAAATATAAAATAAAAGCTAGAGAAAGGTTGGATTTTGGGGATACTTTGTATGGGAGTGAGATGTTAATGGTTTGCATATGCTTTTTGGAGCTAATTTTTAGCTGAGTCGTGGTAAGAAACTGTATCAAATGTAATGTGAACCTGAGATGTGCTTTCTTTTTGTGTTAAAAAGAGTATAATTTTTTTTAATTACTTGTTGAGATTTTTGCTTAAATGAAATGGGAATATCTACTTGAAATGTTGTGACTTGTGACAAGTTGTGACTGTTGATTGGTGTTTTAGTTACTTTTTTTAGCAGTTTTATTTTTCTTTCTGATTGTCGTTTTAAAAGCTCAACGGCGTAGGAAGAATCATGCTGCCGATCCCACTTACTGTGAATAAACTTGGTTTATTGTTGTTGTCATCGTCATTTTAAGAAGTTATGGGTACTTAAGAAATCAATATTCTCGTCATGGTGTTTTGTGAGAAGGCCTTCATAGATAAAGTTGTTTATTCAGCCAAATTGTGTATTATTCAAGTGTTCTGTCTTGCATGTTTAGTTCAATTATGGAATCATTAATATAAGTATACAAGAGCTATAGATACCAATATCTTACTTTTACAATCATAGAGACTAGAACTGTAGAATAGAAATAAAATGACTTGGAGTTTGATAAGGTTGATCTCCAACTTTATGAACATATGTCGGAAAGATTGATTTCCATCTTTTGATATTTAATGAAATTCATTTTGGAGTAATAAAAAATCAGTAAGGATCAACACTATAACATATTCACAAAGTGTCAATTAAAGAAATTTTGTTCTTTATTAGTGAAAGAACTCTCAGATGACTACATACGATGCAATAAAATGCTCTGTTGACTCAAGCTGAAATACTCTCTTGATATCCTTGAGACTTGTCTGGATGTGTGGGCATATGCATTTTTCAGTATTTTAGGTTCTCTTCCCTAAACTGCTTTTCATTTGATCTCCAAAATCTTAATTTAAGTCCAAAAGTGTTCATTGAGCTTTTAGTTTCGGAAACTTAAATCTTTTGAGGGTGTTTGGTAATTTTCATCCTATTATGACCTACTCTTTTATTTTGCTTGCTTCATAACATGGCTTGTCAACAGTGGTTTTTGGGTGGTTTCTTTGTGCTTTTGTGTTGTCAAGAGTCTTGCTTAATTTAGTAGCTAGGATGTGCTTTATTTATACTCTCTCAACTCCTGTATGTATTTATGTATGTATGTGTTTGTGTGTGTGTATATATTAACCTTACTGGAATTCGTGCCTGTTATTTGGTTGTGGTTATTGGGATTTTTTGTCCTTTTTGTTGTCAGGAATCTTGCTTAATTTAGTGGCTAGGATATGCTTTATTTATGCTCTCAACTCCTATGTATATGTGTGTGTGTGTGTGTATATATTAGCTTTACTAAAATTCTTGCTTGTTATTTGGTTTTTGTTTCATCCCTTCATCTTTTCTTTTATAGCTAGATAAAGTAAACCGTAATTCAGCATATCTTTTCAGTATTATGTGCTTGTCATTATGCTTGTGTATACTGGACAATTGAAGAAAAATTAGGCTTATTTTTATCTGTCTCATAAAAAGAAGTTCCTTATCTGTCTTGGTTGCCTATCGCTTTTGTTTTCCTTATATTTAACATATTCAACAAATGTTTATTGAATTTGGTATTTGTTTAATAAGTCCAGTTGTTATACTTTAATCGACCTAATAAATTTGTTAATTAACGTATTTTCTTTTTTCCTTTTGATTCATCTTGCAGTGAAGATCACCGACAAGCAAGCTTATTTGGAAAGAAGTGTAACTTTTTTCTTACCCATGCTTTTGATGTTGCAGGCCTTGTTTGACTCTTTTGTACTGCTGAATTTATGTTATTTATATTTGAAGACATGGATATTGTAATCTAGTAGGTGTTGGAACTTATAAATACTTTACTATTGGACTGTGATTATGCTGTTGGACTGTGATTATGACAATGATCAAATCCTATTTTACAGGTTATAAGTTTAGTTTTATAATTGGATTTTAGTAAAATGTCAATGTGTTTTTTTGGTTTTGGCATTGTTAGTAATCAAATTTCCAAGGAAAATTGCTTACAGGTCTAAAAAACTTGTGACCAACTTCATTTGTCACAAAAAAGTTTAGAAAGTCGACACTAAATTTGTTGATCAAACACATATTTAGTGACTACTTTTAGTCACCACTAAATGTATTGACCGAATATAAATTTAGTCACTCCTCTCCTGTCATCACAAATGTCGTAACTAATTATATTAACCGAATGCTTATTTAGTGACTCCACCGTTGTCACAAGCTGTCACAAAATATTGTCACTAAATGCGTTGACCGAGTACATACTTAGTGACGTCATTTGGTCGTCACAAAATGTCGTCATAAAATATAGCACTTAGTGACGACGTGCCATATTTAGTTACCATTTTTTAGTGCCTTTTGTGACTACGTATACTCGTCACTATTTTTTGACGAAGGATGAATTGTTTGTTGTCGCTAAAAATACTCATTAAGTGACGACTTTGACTATATGGCTTTATCATCGCGCCTTTAGCCACACACAGTGACGAGTTGAATCGTCGTCTCTAAAGTATTTTAATGTCGACTTCTTAACTTTTTTTGACGATTTGGCATGGTGATTAAAATTTTATTTTTTTACAGTGATCTTTAGAAGAATATTTGAGGGTAAAATCCTAATGCAACAAAAGTTTAGAAAATAATGTGCACTACAAAGTCGAATTTGTAATAATACAAAAGGACAATGCATTTAGCCTAATAGTTAGTTGATTGGAAAAAAATAATTATGGAATTAGTAATTTAAGTTCAAATACCTAAATACTGGTAACATTAATTACTTTTAATGCACAATAAAAGGATATGAATTAAACCAAATAGATGACAAAATTAACTACAAAAAAGAGATCAGTTCAAGTAATTTGGAGGGATGAATATAATAATTTATTACATAATTTACCCAAATTACAAAAGTATCTGATTACATAGAGTAATTACAGGATTCTTGATCCGTCACTGCATAATGTGGTTTTCCTAAGTTTTATTAGTAGAAATTTGCAGAACTTCTATCTTTTAGATGGGGAGGAGGGTAAGATTGAAGGTGGAAAAGAGAGTAAATTGATGAATTATTAAACTCTGGCAAAACTAGATATCACAAGGAAAATAAATGTTCTTAGGAGATAATGTCTCCATGTGTTCAATCTCGCCATACGTAGTAACAACATAATCTTATTATTTCACACATAATAAGGTTACAAGCCTTTTGGTGCTAACATGATAAAAAAGAAAAGCAGGACAAAAATACATCAAATCCCAACTCCACATAGCAAGCCAACAATATTTTACACATAAAAAGGAACTACAAACACACTCTAAATTTATTGATATTTGAGCATACTTGCATGATAAACCTCCTGTGAGAAGGTCTTCAAACACAAACACAAACACACACGGAGGTGGAAATTGGGAAACCACAATAATCAGCCTAAGGCCATAGCTTGCATATAGTCTCCTTTATTTTGCATACAAAAAGGCTGGAGCCACTAGGTTAATTTTCTACTTTGCAAGGAGAAATTTGAGCCATGATGCTGAGAGTTTTGGACATCTTTTTGATCCATTCTCGTAGTCCACATAGGTAATGCCAAATCGAGAGTTGAAACCTGAGGCCCACTCAAAATTGTCCAACAATGACCACACAAAGTATCCCTTAACATTCACACCTTGCCTACAAGAAAATGTTGAAAATTAAGTAAATAGGTTAAAAAGTAGGAAAATTTTACAGTTTCTTTGAAGGAATTATTCGGTTAACTATAAATACTTGTATAATATAAATTTTTAAAATATATAGTATTAAATTGTCCAAACCATTACAATACAACAGGATGGTTCTGAGGCTGTATAATTTTTCAAAAAAGTGATGCTTCTTAATTCTCTTGTTAATATTCGATTATTGTCCAAAATATATATGAGATATTATTGAACGACAAGTAAGATAAGAAAAAGAGGTAATTAGTAAATAATGTTACAAAATCTTGAAAATGGCTATAAAATTAATTAATTACCGCTTGGCCTGTCCAATGAAGGATAGGTGATCATGGAGATAAAGTATCCTTTTTTGATCATAAAATGATTTCCAATGTGTTGACGAGTCATCATCTGGATCATCAATACCTAATATATAGGCAATCAAATATCCATCATTATACTTCAATTGGCATTATACAATTACTTTAATAATGTAATATATTCAAATGACTTCAATTTCGATGTCTTTTAATTATAGCAATTTTTATATCATTTACCATTTTCAGTAATGTAAATAAGTGGGTTATTGTATTTCTCTTTTATATAGACCAAAAGATCCATAATCCCCCTTGGATATCCATAGATCCACCCAGCAGCACCCTGCAAATGAAAGAGTCGTGATAATGAAGTAGCGGACCAATAAAAAAAAGTTACCACAAAAGTGTTCAATTGGCTTGGAATTTAATATTTGATTGTTTAGCCATTTGTGATATATATTACTACCTATATCTTACTACTTTTTGGCTTTGGATCAACAACACATAGCAAAAGCATGCAAATCAAACCACCAACATTTGGGTATAGGGAAAAAAATCAAATTAATTCTGTATTTTTGGGTATCAATCTATTATATATTATAATAGTCTAATTTAGACCCTTATTTAAAAATAAAAAAAAACCAATTCAACGTTTATGACAGAAATTATGGACAAGTTAATGGATCAAATTACATGATAATCATGTGACTGTAAAATTCCAGTAAATGTGTTGTCAATTACTCCATTAATTTGTTTACAATTTCTGCCACAAGAATTAAATTGATTAATTTTGTTAAGGATAAATGACTAAATTGACATTTTTTTATAGATAAAAGAACAAATGAATCTTTTTTCCTTTGGTATGTCTTGTTACCAAATAAGTATTGGTCACAAATTCAAATATGTAGAACTAAGATGAAAACATAATTAATTAGTAATTCCACTACATTTTCACGGTTACAGGGTATATGACAAAAGATGCGGTACAAACCTGTTCTTTACCAATGTAAACACCCTTTCGCTTCACTAAAAACAACAAAACATGAAATATATATTATCATTTAATTTTCAAATTATAATTTCAAACTAATATTAAGATTATGATTTTTATCTGACCATGAAATTTAGCTCGTTGATCAGCAACATAATTTCCTCCATCTGAATCTTGATGGGTGACATATCGAGCTGTATAGTAATTTAATCCAATAAAGTCAAAGGACCCTCTGACCATGTATTTATCAGCTCCAAATTCAGGAAGGTAACCTTTGGTTACATAGTTATGCATGTTTTCTGGATAATCACCATTGACTAATGGATCCATGAACCTGAAATTAATAGACGCAAAATAGCTCTCATGTAGTTCTAAAAAAGTCAATGCAAATTAAGTGACAAATTGAATAAAACCATGGTTATACTTTAATTTTCTAGACCTTTTTTTACTTTTTGGTAAGTAGATAGATCATGTTGGTTGAATGTCAGTAACAATATATTGAATTCTCACCCCTGTAGATGATGGTACTCCAACAAGCAATGATAGTAAAAATAAATAAATAAAGAGTGGATGATGAAATGGATTAATACTCACCACCCAAGCATGAAATCAGTTGCTCGTTGTGCAGCTTCTTGATTTCTTTTGCGTTTATTCAGAGGAATAAACTGCTGTGACACCAATACAATTCCAATTTTTCCCTTTTGTTGACACTGAGCAAAGATTAGACATTTATTTGTTAGTCCATTTTGATCTTGATGACATCCATTCCAGAATTAACAGTTAACTGACTCAATTTGAATAATTATTATACAAACTATTATTTAACATATTATTTTAAACCAGTACTGTAGCAATATTTTAGATGTTTACCTGATAAATCAGATGTTTACCTGATATTTGTCTCTGTACAATTTCACAGCCTTAGCATGAGCAAGAATTTGGTGATGTGCAACCAAGTAGGGATATTTAAGTGGATCTTTAACAATATTCGAAACCTTTTTAGATGGAACAACAGCTGGAAGAACTTCTTGAGAAACAGACGATGGTACAGAAATTCCCTTTACCCCAGATGATATGTTCATCATGTTGTTCTTTGATGGTGGATGAACTGAAAATCGACTCGGTGGGAAAATAGAAACTTCATCATCATTATCATCATCATCAAAAGCAGCTTCTTCATCATGATCATGATCATCATTATCATCATCAGAAGGCAGAAATGGTGCCACGGAAGTCGCATGATTTTTAGAGGAAGAATGGAGTTCTTTTTTTGATGATGCAGAACACGAGCAATGTTCGTGCACTGATCCTAAGCCTGGTGCGAGTGTACCACATACGTAGCCCCCATAGGCAAAGCTCCATGGCTCATTGATGGTTATCCAATATTTCACCTGATCACCAAATTCTTTGAAGCAAATATTTGCATAGTCACAAAAGTCATCCCTGAAATGAAAACAAATCCAAAATGGGAAGTTTATTCGTAAGTTTATCTATTTTTTATTAAATACTTTTGAATATCAAACGAAAAAACCCAGATTAATATTTGCTACGCCTATGTAGAAAATTTTTACAACATCGGTTATAAATGCATGCTATGTAAGTATTTTTTTTAAATTTCAAATATTTTTTTTGGTATGTATGCAGCATGCATCTACATTTGATATTTAAAAAAAAAAATTCTACACGGACAGAAATAAAAAAGATTAATTCATTTATAAATTAGGAAATCAAGCAACATATGCTAAATTAATTACTTTACACAATTTTTGTATTCAAAAAACCGTCATACTTGTCTTCCAATGTTTGAGGGGGATCAAAGTGCAAGAGAGTCACAAAAGGCTCTATTCCTGTTATAACATGACATAAATGTTTAATTAGGAAAAGAATTTAAGAACAATTTTTATTTTGCTCCTTCAGGTTAATTGAAATAAGAATTAAGTAATGAAAAAAGAAATAGTAAACAATGAAACATGGTCGTTAATTATGACACTTTCCCACCAATATATATGACCTTTTTGTCGATGCTTAGCTAAAATTGGAGAGAAAAGTATCAACAGACTTTATTAACATTTTCTTTTCTTGTCTATTATGATTTATCCTATAGAAAATGTACGCAATTTATAAATACCAAATTTGAGAGAATGTGGATAATCTTAAAGTGTAGTTTTTTCATTTGTTGCAAATAAATTTCAGCGTGGAAAGATAATTAATATTTTAAATGTGCAAAGTGAAGAATATTACCATGGGTCTTGAGGTTCAGTAGCAGTCTCTTATAGAAGTCAATTCCTTTTTGATTGCGACTCTCTTTCTTTCCAGCTGAAAATTCAAGTTTCAAATACTTGTGATTAGAAAATGAAATTAGCTAGTATACACAAATAAGTGTTAGTGTGCATATGAACCCATAAACATTAAAATGTGGATAGTCAATTGCTAGGTAATCAGAAATAATGTTCATTGAATAATAGTCCTTGTAGTGTTTATTTTCTCCATGGGAGCTATCCGCTATATTATACTTGTAATAAAAAAAATTTAAATCTATGAATAAGTTAGATATTGATAATTTCTTCAAATTTGGATGTAAGATGATGAAGCTAAATTAGCATGTACATTAAACAATATATAGGAGCTCACTTGGTAATATTCTAGACCATGAGATTGAGAATCTATAAGCGTCAAATCCAATGTCCTTCATTATTTTCACATCTTCCTGAAATTAAGTTTATATATGGATAATTGTGGATCAAGTCCATACATATTTATCTAGAGCTCGAAAACTGCAAATTAATTTACCTCATATTTTTTGTAATGGTAGACAGCATCTTCACCATAGGGGGAAAACAACTCTGGCGTTTTAATTACAATAGAGACTTCAGGCAACAGTATCATGATTTATGAAAAAAAAAAAGTATGAAACTATGATTTATGGCACTTGATGATATTTATCAAAGATGGGAGTTGTTTTGATGGATCATAATTTCCATACAAGAAAATATCACAACATCATTCAGATCCTTTGTTGGATTTTTTTAATAGGAAAATGTCACTACTTTAATAATTAAGAGTGCAAAATGGTTAATTAATTAGTCATTTAAAATTCAAACAAAGAACCAAAATTCAGCTACCCAAACATGCATGTAGAGAGAGAAGAGAGACAAGCGCGAAGAGACAAAATTTTGCTGTGTTAGCGTTAGACTAACTTAGGAGGTTTGGCTTGCTTATCGATATTGGACATTGAATCGAATTTCTGCACTGGACTAGTACAAAACGTGTCGTCCAAAAAAAATATTTTTGCAAAAATAATGAAACAATGTGAAATAAATAAATCACATAAAATTTAAAATCTATAATGCAAAATCCTATTGCACATATATATATAGAGAGACTTTTTTGCGCAGCAAAGGTATCCCATATGCTTTGCCCTCTCCCATCTTCACCTAGAGCACCTTCAATCTGAAAGGTTATAATAAAATAAAGCTGGTGAAATTAATATATGGATGCATTCCAAACCATTAATTAAGTTTATTTATTTATTTTTTTGTAAAAAAAAAAAACCCAACTGGGCAGTGACCTGGAAAGCAGATGTTGCGGAACCAAAGATGAAATCTGAGCCAAAATCCTTGCGGCGAACGAAACCTGCGGGAACATTGGATGTGCAGTCCATGATTATGGGTACAATCTAAAGACACTTTAAAAGGCTAATTAATTAATTAAGTAGCTTGTCTTTTGTTTGCAGTTTAAGTAATTTGGTGGTTCCTATGCTTTGGGAGCCTATCCTATTTATAGGCAACACAAAGGAGTTCGTTTGATCTCAAGAGATGAGGGGGAGTTGATGTGTAGAATGGCTAGCAAGTTGACCTGGGGGCGCGTGAATCAAACCAGCAATTGGACAAGGGATAAGGTCATCTCCATTAATTGAAGAAAATTTCACTATATATATATATGTATCTTAAAAAATTTGACTTGAAATTATTTTTTTGAAAATCGTAACTATTCATGATATAATTTATTATATATGTTTACTACACATAACATACAATTTGAAAATATATTAATTTTTTGTATTTGATTAAACGTTTAAATTTTGTCATGATTTTGACTGATTTTATACTATCCAAATGTTTGGAACAAGTTGAATGATAAAATATCTTTTAATATTTTTAGTTTTAAAGTATGTTGATCTATTCATCAAAACAAAATAGATTGATATAATCTAACAATTTTTTATTGTGTTTGGATTGATAGATTTGAAGAATGATTTGAAATCCACCCATTTGTTTTGGAGGGATTTATAAAGACAAATGGATGAATTTTAAATCCACCCAAATTAGAAAGTAATTTGAAATTCTTCATTTCACACTTTTAATTATAGGTGAATTTGAAATTCATCCATTTCATTTTTAAAATCCCTTCAAAAAATAGGTAAATTTCAAATCCTTCATCAAATCCATCAATCTAAACACAACCTTTAGGAATTTGATTGTTTAAATATAAATGATCATTCGAGGGAATTGGAGAGAAGAGTAATGGAAAGCATCCCAACTATCCTTGGATGAGATCCTCTATTCCACTTTTATCTCACTTTCTATTAAGATATCAAGTGTATATTAAAATTCATGTCTAGATTAAAAAGCACTGAAAAAGACATTTAACGGTATAATAAAGAGTGAAAAAGTGTGTAGGATAAGAACTGGAATAGAAAATATTTAGCCTAATAATTTTGTGTTTAGTAATTATTATCTATGCTTAAGGTAATTCTTTCTTAAGCATGCAATAGTATTATAATTTATTGGTCATAATTTCGAGCTATTAAGGGATAAGGGGTAGGGAAAGAGATGGGTTTTACCAAAAAAAAAAAAAAGAACACTATTTGCGCATAAGAAAATTGTATGTACAACAATTGTGTGTGTACAAGATAAATTTTGGAGAGGGTGCATGAAAGCACTAATGATTTTTGACACACTCCAATGATAATTGTACTTTCAACTTCACAGCTCTCAAACCAACCAATCAAGAATTTAACCGTGTTCTTGTCGTTTTTTTTTTTTTTCTTTATATTCACCTCACAGAAAAAAAAAAAAAAAAAACAGCGTTGTTATATATTTAGCGACTTTTTTTTTGGACCAAAATTGTAAGATTTCATTGGTATGAAAAGAATATTTACACAACAAAAGGACTACTGCCTCAGTAATACAAATGGCTTCCACTAATCAACTATACTAGTAAAAAATGGTATGGTTAATACTCCACTCCATAATCAATCTCCAATTTCCTTATTTCTTGGAAATCCTTTCCAGCTCGACACAGATTTTTACACCTTCTGAACTATCCGTTTAACCAATTCAACTCCCTGAAATTTCTTGTTTTGAAAGAGTACCTCATTTCTGTATCTCCAAATATGGTAGACAGTTGTTGACAGAGCTAAGTAGAACAATTCTTCAACAAATTTTGTTTTCAATTCCTGGCGAACTGACCAAGTTATCTTAACTTGCTAAGGATATCCTCCCCTGTAGATGAAGCACAAACTTTGAATTTACTCCTTTAAAAGATTCCATTATATAAATAATTGACTTTTTAAAAAGGTGATGTGAACATTTGTATTGACATTATTACTCTCTAAATTTTTATGCAAAAATTACTTTCCCTTTATTTCATTTTTAATGTTTTCATAGAAATATTTTTTTTTAATTTTATAATAATAAGAGGATTTCTTGAATTATCATATTTTTCTTAATTAATTTATATATTATTTTTCTTCATTTAAAACTAAATACAAAAATTGCAAACTTTTACAGCTACTTTTTTTTTAAATTTTCTTTGTGGTATTTATTTTATTTATAAACATTTTATACTTGATAAAAAATTGTGTGTTTTGATGTAGTATGAAAAATTAAAATGTACTTATTTAGTTAAAAGATATTCTTTAGTTTAGTTCATACAAAATGAAAATGAGTTAAAAAAAATCTCCTTTTTATATTTAGTTTTATATTAAAGAAAATAATATATAATTTGATTAAAGAAATTTAACAATTCATGGAATTCTCTCATAATTTCGAAATAAAAATAAAAAAATAAAAGGAATACAAGTAAGGTGTAGGTTGAGGGATAAAGTATAATTAACCCTATCAACAATTATTGAGCAGAGCTTACTTTTAGAGAATATTTTCAGAAAAAGCATTTAACAATGGACCACTAGGGTACCAATTGTCGTACTAAAGAAATGTATCCTTTCCCCTACCAACCACAACATCAAAAAGATGACAAACCATTCAGTTGCAATAATGAATGTGGACCATCTATAATTTATGTATGTGAACGCAATAATGAATGTGAACCATCTATAAAATGTAATATAAATTTTTTAACAGATGTTTTTTTAGAATATTATTTAAAATGTTATTTAAAATAATTACTATAATAACTATATATTCAGATATGATATGTATGAAATAAAAAATATATTGAAAAATATATTTAAATAATAATTATAAATATTATTTTAAAAATAACAAAAAATAATAACAAGCCAAATCGGGCCAATGTACAGTGCATGCATTTATCCAATTCATCTTATTAACATAGCAATTCATTAATTGTTCCTCATTCTGTGAGTCTACCTTCGTAAGTCTTGACAATTAAAACAAAATCTAAAGACGAGAGTAAATGTGAAGTCAACTTTTGTCAAAGAGTCTACCTCGTTAGGTCCTGAACACATATTTACAACGTCAACGGTCAGTTATAAATTGTTCGGATAGGCATTCATAAATATGAACGGAAAATTTTTATATGGTTAACATGTACGGTTTTATCATATATTTTATAATTTATATTTATTAATGTTATTTAATTTTTTTAAAAAATTAAAATAAAAATATTTTATTCAAAAATTAATAAAGGTAAATAAATATAAATTACAAAATATACGATAAGATAACGTATACTTTAATACATATAAGAATTTTCTAATACGAACACATCCTAATGTGAACGAGAATGAAAAAATCTTACATCAAATTGTTTGACTAACACAGCGATCCCTTTCATTCATTAATTGTGTTTCTTAAATTTCAATCTGACCGTGGAAGGATAAAGAAGAAGAATTTTGTTGAGCTTTAGGTAATGAGAACCATATATCAACAATTTGTTACTTAAATGGCAAGGAGCATGATTACTACGTGTTTTATACTATATTTATACAAAATTACAAATTTCATATTATTTGATAATATTATTGACGTATCACTAGATTTGTGATAGTGGACAAAGTCTGACCAAATATATAAAATAATATATTTATACAAAAAATAATAAAATTATTAATATGTCACTAAATTTAAAAAAAAAAAAAAGACACGAAATCTGACTAATTATTAAAATTTAGAAATTAATAATTTGATATAATTTTGATATACAGAATAGTTTTGACGAATGGTGCTTTGTTACACTGTTTTATGTCGATCCTCTGTCAAAGCCGTTTGTCCCTACCATGTCTAACTTGACACGCCGACATTATTTTTGTAAAAAATATTGACACCGTGGCAATTTTGTTCCTTCTGTTGGGACCACTTAATAACTGGGCGGCTCGGCTTGCTCTTTTCAAATCGGCTCGGCGCGATTGGAAATCCCAGTTCTGTTCTTATCCAAAAAAATGCAATGAAATAAAAGATATGTTAAAAAAATACGTTTAAGTAATGAATATAAAATATTATTTTAAAAGTAACAAAAAATAATAACAATCCAAACCGGGCAAATATATAGTGCATTTATCCAATTCATATAACTAACATAGTTATTCGTTAAGGAAAATATTTATATAGATACGATCTTTATCCCTTTTTGTTCACGGTGTGGTTAAAATTAAATTTTATAAAATTTCTTACATTAATTGATGTCATAGATTTTATAACATTTAATCTATATTATCCAGATCTATAAGTGAGGCAAAGACTAAGTATACTTAAGTAATATTTTATATAACATTTCCCGTTCATTAATTGTTCCAAATTCTGTGAGTGTACTTTTCGTAAGTCTACATCATTTTAAAAAAAAACAAAATCTAAAGACTCGAGAAAAAGTGAAGTCTATTGAAAATGCCAGCACAACTTGTTAATCAAAATCATCAAATGTGGCTACGGAGAATAGGTAGACTTCACTGTCAAATTTTGTGGCTTGTTTCTATATTTTAAACTTTACAAATTGGTAACTTAGGCATGTGCGATATATTTCCCAAAATCTTTTCTAGGGATTGCTAGATCATGCAAAATTTTCAAATTTGAAGCATAGTTGAGCATTAAATGGATGAAGAAAAATATTGTCCATTGTCGGAGAATTCACTACTATAAATAGGTTGCATTTCTTCAATTGTAATGCATCCCAAGTTCAAGTTCTAGTTTGAGAATTCAATAATTAAACTCTAAGTTATTTACTTAGTATTTTTAGTTGAGTATTCAATTTTAAGTTTTTAATAGAATTTCAGTGTCATGTTTTTGCTCAAATAAAGAGTCGTGTTGTTTGTGAGTGTTATCACTCTGAGTGACTACTTTAATATTAATACGTTTCTATTAAAGTAAAAATTTGTATTATCAATTTGATTATTTTCTCTATTTGGGAATTTAATTTGGGGCCCGATATCTAACAAACTGGTATCAGAGCAATGTTTATCCTAAACCCGTTCTTGTTGAATCTTTATTTACAGGTACACACAAGATTATCGAGAAATACAGTTAAATACTATGAATTTTTATATCACACATATGTTGTGGTTTGAACCATATAAAGTTGACTATATGGATAAAGACTGTGAATTTCAATCTGACCGTGAAAGGATAAAGAAGAAGAATTTTGTTGAGCTTTAGGTAATGAGAACCATATATCAACAATTTGTTACTTAAATGGCAAGGAGCATGATTACTACGTGTTTTATACTATATTTATACAAAATTACAAATTTCATATTATTTGATAATATTATTGACGTATCACTAGACCAGACTTTGTGATAGTGGACAAAGTCTGACCAAATATATAAAATAATATATTTATACAAAAAATAATAAAATTATTAATATGTCACTAAATTTAAAAAAAAAAAAAAAGACACGAAATCTGACTAATTATTAAAATTTAGAAATTAATAATTTGATATAATTTTGATATACAGAATAGTTTTGACGAATGGTGCTTTCGATCCTCTTGTCAAAGCCGTTTGTCCCTACCATGTCTAACAGATTTTATGACATTATTTTTGTAAAAAATATTGACACCGTGGCAATTTTGTTGGACAATCTATGGGACAAAGATCTTAATAAGCTGGCGGCTCGGCTTGCTCTTTTCAAATCGGCTCGCGCGATTGGAAATCCCATTTTTTTAACATATCCAAAAAATTTCACTTGCAAATGCAAGATATGTTGAAGAAATAGATAAGTAATGAATATAAAATATTATTTGAAAAGTAACAAAATTTAAAAACAATCTTATAACATCAAATATGTGTATTTATCCAATTCATGTTATAACTAACATAGTTATTCGTTAAGGAAAATATTTATATAGATACGATCTTTGTCCCTATTTGTAGATCTTCTGGTTAAAATTAAATTTTATAAAATTTCTTACATTAATTGATGTCATAGATTTTATAACATTTAATCTATATTACAAGATCTATAAGTGAGGCAAAGACTAAGTATACTTAAGTATTTCCCGTTCATTAATTGTTCCAAATTATGTGAGTGTACTTTTCGTAAGTCTACATCATTTAAAAAAAAAACAAAATCTAAAGACTCGAGAAAAAGTGAAGTCTATTGAAAATGCCAGCACAACTTGTTAATCAAAATCATCAAATGTGGCTACGGAGAATAGGTAGACTTCATTGTCAAATTTTGTGGCTTGTTTCTATATTTTAAACTTTACAAATTGGTAACTTAGGCATGTGCGATATATTTCCCAAAATCTTTTCTAGGGATTGCTAGATCATGCAAAATTTTCAAATTTGAAGCATAGTTGAGCATTAACATCTAGATTTCATGGATGAAGAAAAATATTGTCCATTGTCGGAGAATTCACTACTATAAATAGGTTGCATTTCTTCAATTGTAATGCATCCCAAGTTCAAGTTCTAGTTTGAGAATTCAATAATTAAACTCTAAGTTATTTACTTAGTATTTTTAGTTGAGTATTCAATTTTAAGTTTTTAATAGAATTTCAGTGTTTGCTCAAATAAAGAGTCGTATTGTTTGTGAGTGTTATCACTCTGAGTGACTACTTTAATATTAATACGTTTCTATTAAAGTAAAAATTTGTATTATCAATTTGATTATTTTCTCTATTTGGGAATTTAATTTGGGGCCCGATATCTAACAAACTGGTATCAGAGCAATGTTTATCCTAAACCCGTTCTTGTTGAATCTTTATTTACAGGTACACCAGAGGAGATTAGCGCATAATGCTGAAACTGTCTCTTACTCTATATCTACACATAACATAAATTTAGCATGTAAAGTTGTGTATATGAGACATCACAGTCTGTTATCCCTAGAAAAGATTTTGGAAAGGATAAAGAAGATGAACTAAGTTTGAAATAGGTAATGAGAACCATATATCAACAATTTGTTACTTAAATGGCAAGGAGCATGATTACTACGTGTTTTATACTATATTTATACAAAATTACAAATTTCATATTATTTGATAATATTATTGACGTATCACTAGATTTGTGATAGTGGACAAAGTCTGACCAAATATATAAAATAATATATTTATACAAAAAATAATAAAATTATTAATATGTCACTAAATTTAAAAAAAAAAGACACGAAATCTGACTAATTATTAAAATTTAGAAATTAATAATTTGATATAATTTTACTTATACAGAATAGTTTTGACGAATGGTGCTTTCGATCCTCTGTCAAAGCCGTTTGTCCCTACCATGTCTAACTTGACA
This sequence comes from Cinchona pubescens, assembly GCA_025175665.1. NCBI lineage: Eukaryota > Viridiplantae > Streptophyta > Magnoliopsida > Gentianales > Rubiaceae > Cinchona > Cinchona pubescens. The sequence continues at coordinate 882,145 of JANKKI010000250.1, forward strand.
CGCCGACATTATTTTTGTAAAAAATATTGACACCGTGGCAATTTTGTTCCTTCTGTTGGGACCACTTAATAACCGAGCCGATCTGAAAAGAGCAAGCCGATCTTTTCAAATAGGCTCGGCGCGATTGGAAATCCCAGTTCTGTTCTTATCCAAAAAAATGCAATGAAATAAAAGATATGTTAAAAAAATACGTTTAAGTAATGAATATAAAATATTATTTTAAAAGTAACAAAAAATAATAACAATCCAAACCGGGCAAATATATAGTGCATTTATCCAATTCATATAACTAACATAGTTATTCGTTAAGGAAAATATTTATATAGATACGATCTTTGTCCCTTTTTGTAGATCTTGTGGTTAAAATTAAATTTTATAAAATTTCTTACATTAATTGATGTCATAGATTTTATAACATTTAATCTATATTACAAGATCTATAAGTGAGGCAAAGACTAAGTATACTTAAGTATTTCCCGTTCATTAATTGTTCCAAATTCTGTGAGTGTACTTTTCGTAAGTCTACATCATTTTAAAAAAAACAAAATCTAAAGACTCGAGAAAAAGTGAAGTCTATTGAGAATGCCAGCACAACTTGTTAATCACAAATCATCAAATGTGGCTACGGAGAATAGGTAGACTTCATTGTCAAATTTTGTGGCTTGTTACTATATTTTAAACTTTACAAATTGGTAACTTAGGCATGTGCGATATATTTCCCAAAATCTTTTCTGGGGATTGCTAGATCATGCAAAATTTTCAAATTTGAAGCATAGTTGAGCATTGAATGGATGAAGAAAAATATTGTCCATTGTCGGAGAATTCACTACTATAAATAGGTTGCATTTCTTCAATTGTAATGCATCCCAAGTTCAAGTTCTAGTTTGAGAATTCAATAATTAAACTCTAAGTTATTTACTTTGTGTTTTTAGTTGAGTATTCAATTTTAAGTTTTTAATAGAATTTCAGTGTTTGCTCAAATAAAGAGTCGTATTGTTTGTGAGTGTTATCACTATGAGTGACTACTTTAATATTAATACGTTTCTATTAAAGTAAAAATTTGTATTATCAATTTGATTATTTTCTCTATTTGAGAATTTAATTTGTGGGCCCGATATCTAACAAACTGGTATCAGAGCAAGGTTTATCCTAAACCCGTTCTTGTTGAATCTTTATTTACAGGTACACCAGAGGAGATTATCGAGAAACACAGTTAAATACTGTGAATTTTTATATCACACATATGTTTTGGTTTGAACCATATAAAGTTGACTATGGCGGAGGTTTCAATCTCAGTTGGAAATATTGATAAATTAAGTATCAATTCCAACAACTACGGTTCTGAAGTACTCGTATAAAATTCTACTTACTTGGACAGGACTTGTGAATTATTGTCGGTGGAGATGATACAACACCACCAAAGGAAGCAGAGCCACTTAAGAAGTGGAAAGCTAAAGCCGGTAAAGCTATGTATGCTTTGGTAATGGCTGTAGAAGATGACTTGTTGTAGTGGATCAAAGATGCCAAGACATCGAAGAAGGCGTGGGACACTCTTTCGTCATTGTTTGCAAAAATGAATGATGCAAAGCTCCAAAAGCTCGAGAATGAATTACTGTCTATTTCACAGCAAAATATGATAGTAGGTCAGTATTTCTCCAAGGTTAAATCAATTTGCGATGAAATATCCAAATTGGATCCTCAAAATGCTATAACAGAAACGAGAACGAGGAGAATTATTGTCCATGGTTTAAGGCCAGAATACAAAGGCCTTATCACTGCTACCCGAGGATGGGCCAAGGAACCAACACTAGCAGAGTTGGAAAGTATAATTGCCAAGAAGAAGCTTTAGACAACACTACGTCTAAAGTGTCCACTAATGATGAAGAAAAGACACTTTTCACTAAAAGAAAAGGAGGCAAGAAAAAGAAGCAGTGGACGAGCACTAATTAAGGGGGAGATGGCCAACATCAAGTTGTAGATGGCCAAGATAGAAGGCATCAAAGATCACAAGGCAATCAAAGATGGCGCAATGACAATTGCTACAAATGAGGAAAGAAAGGATATCATGCCAAATTTTGCAGGTCAAAACTAGCTGAAAGTAATGTTTGCCACATCCTCAGTCCACTTGAAAAGGTTAATGAACCTGATGAAGATTGGGATGCACAAGTATCCTTTGCAGTTAAAGAGTGTGCATTTTGCTGCACCACTGACCAAAAAGATGAGTTAGCTCTTACAACCGTAAATGCCAATCCTATCAATTATAATGTTGATTGGATTATTGACTCCGGTTGTTCAAATCACATGACCGGAGATAAAAGAAAGCTAACAAACTTGACAGAGTACAAAGGGGATCGAGTGGTGTTCAAGTTAGATGTCCAAGATTTCATTGCCTTATCAACATAGGCTTCTTGTGCATGGACAGGCTCGTCAACTTCCATACGAGATTTCAAAGTTCAGAGCCAAGGTGCCTCTGCACATCTAGTTCTTCAGATGTGTTTGGTCGAGTGAAGGAACCATTAATAAGTGTATAAGAGACATGATTCCGTTTATTTATGATTTTTCTTTTTTGGATTGACTTCATAAAGGAAAAATCTGAAACCTTGGACAAATTCAAAGAGTTCAAGGAAATGGTGGAGAAAGAAATAAGCCAAAAGATAAGGTGCCTACGCACGAACAACGGAGATGAATATATATAAGATGAATTCACTAGATTCTTGCAAGAGCACAAGATAAGGTGACAGTTGACTTGCCTCACAAGTACGCCCCAACAAAATGGGATAGCTGAATGGAAGAATTGACATCTTGCAGAGATTTGTAGGAGTATGATACATTCCAAAAACGTACCTCCACGTTTTTGAGCAGATGCATGAAAACGGCAGTCCATGTCACTAATAGACTGCCTCAACCCAAACTTGAATTTATTTCTCCGTTTGAGAAGTTGTGGAATGTTAAACCCAATGTTACTCACTTCAGAGTATTTGGGTGTGTGTGTTATGTATTCATTCCAGATCACTTTCGGAGCAAATTCGACAAGAAAGCCGTACGATGTATATTCGTAGGTTATGATAATCAACAAAAGGGTTGGAGATGCATTGATCCTGCAAGTGGGAAGTGCTATGTCTCATGTAATGTGGTATTCGATGAGGCATCATCTTGGTGGTCACCATAGGCAACAGTCCTACCAGATTCAAAAGAGATGGAAGAAAAGTTGCTAGAAAGATCAGATGATCAACTAACCACAAAAGATGAAGTGAGCCAAGAGAGAAAAATAGAAATCCTTGGCGAACAGGAGTGCATACTCGAATTTCAGAAGATGAAAGATCCAGTCAATATGAGGAGATAGAAGTTGATGACAATTCTCTAGAACAACTTCGCAGATCAACGAGATAGCTAAAAGCCAAATCCAGGTATGCTAATGCTGCTTTGACAGAAGATGATGGGGTAGTTGAACTATTTACTTATCAGGAGGCAGCTCAAAGCATTGAGTGGAAGAAGGCCATGGAGGAGATTCAGGCACTTTATACAAAGACAAACTTGGGATCTTATTCTAATACCAAGAGATGTCAAACCTGTCTCTTGTAAGTAGGTCTACAAGGTTAAGACTCGTCTAGATAGTTCAGTTGAAAGATACAAGGCTCGTCTTGTGGCTCGTGGATTTTCGCAGAAGTATGGACTAGATTATGATGAAACGTTTAGCCCGGTGGCAAAGTTGACCACTGTTCAAATTTTATCACCACTTGCAGCTAGCAAGTCATCGAAGCTCTGGCAGATGGATGTTAAGAATGCTTTTCTACATGGAGAGCTTGATCGAGACATCTACATGGAGCAACCACAGGGGTTTGAAGATATGGTCTGACCTGGTTACGTTTGTAAGTTGAAAAAGGCTTTGTATGGATTAAAGCAAGCACCGAGAGCATGGCATGGCAAGATAGCTGAATTCTTGCTTCAAAGTGGATATGTTGTGGCACCAACAGATTCTAGCTTGTTCGTGAAATCTACTGATTGGAAAGTTAGCTATAGTTCTTGTGTATGTGGATGATCTCATCATTACAGGTGATGATGAAAATGAGATTCGCCAGACCAAAGGAAACTTGTTTGTACAGTTCCAGATGAAAGAACTTGGAGAATTTGTTCTTGTGTCAAAAGAAGTATGCTAAAGATTTGTTGAAAAAATTTGGCACGCTCGATTGTAAACCAATCTCAACTCCAATGGAGGTCAATACCAACCTTAATATTGCTCAGCTGAAGGCAAAGACCTAGGGGATGCCACCATGTATCGGCAGTTGGCAGGGAGTTTAATCTATCTCACTTTGACCAGACCTGTCATGTGCTGTTGGGGTTGTGAGTCGATTCATGCAAAATCCCAAGAAGTTACACTTGGAAGCTGTACGTCGAATCTTCAGATATGTCAAAGGGACCATTGACTATGGTCTATTCTACAAAAAAGAAGAAGAATGCAAAGTGGTAGGATTTTGTGATGCAGATTATACTGGTGATCATGACACGCGAAGGTCAACTACAGATTATGTGTTCAACCTTGGATCGACAGCAGTTTCATAGTGTAGTAAGAGACAACCAGCTGTGTTGTTGTCCGGTCATGCCAATTTGAACAACCGGAGTCAGGCTTCAGAACAGGAAAGCACATGATCAGTGCAACTGATGAAGGATTTACACCAAGCAACTGATAACTCGGTTCAACTATACTATGACAATCAATCAACGATACGCATGGCTGAGAATGCCAGTTTTCTATGCAAAAACAAAGCATATTGAGGTGCATTATCACTTCGTTCGTGAAAAAGTGTTACAGGGTGATTGATTTGAAATATGTCAACACAGATGATCAAGTTGCTGATATATTTACCAAGAGCTTGAATTCTGCCAAATTTATAAAGTTCAAAGAATTGTATAAGAGACAGACCCTAGAAAAGCAACCTTTGAGGTATAGTATTGAAAATGGCAGCACAACTTGTTAATCAAAGTCATCAAATGTGAGTTATGCAGAATAGGTAGACTTCATTGTCAAATTTTGTGACTTGTTTCTATATTTTAAACTCTACAAATTGGTAACTTAGGCATGTGGGATATATTTCCAAAATCTTTTTCTAGGGGTTGCTAGATCCTGCAAAATTTTTAAATTCGAAGCATGGTTGAGCATTAAATGGATGAAGAAAAATGTTGTCCATTGTCGGAAAATTCACCACTATAAATAGGTTGCATTTCTTCAATTGTAATGCATCCCAAGTTAGCAAGTTCTAGTTTGAGAGTTCAATAATTAAACTCTAAATTATTTACTTAGAGTTTTTAGTTGAGTCTTCAATTTTCAGTTTCTAGTAGAATTTTAGTGTTTGCTCAAATAAATAGTTGTATTGTTTGTGAGTGTTATCACTCTGAGTGACTACTTTAATATTAATACGTTTATACTAAAGTAGAAATTTGTGTTATCAATTTGATTATTTTCTCTATTTGATAATTTAATTTGGGGCCCGATATCTAACAAACTGGTATTAGAGCAAGGTTTATCTTAAACCCGTTCTTATTGAATCTTTATTTACAAGTACACCAGAGGAGATTATCCAGAAACACAGTTAAATACTGTGAATTTTTATATCACACATATGTTGTGGTTTGAACCATATAAAGTTGACTATGGCGAAGGTTTCAAACTCAGTTGGAAATATTGATAAATTAAGTATCAATTCCAACAACTACGGTTCCTGAACACATATTTTTGTTCTAACAAAGTCAATTATTTGTCAAAGAGTAGTCTACCTCATTAGGTACTGAACACTTATTTACAACTTCAACGCTCAGTTATAAATTATTCGGACAAGCGTTCATAAATATGAACACATCCTAATGCGAAACAGAAATGAAAAATTCTTACTCCAAATTGTTCGACTAACACAGCGGTCCCTTTCATTCATTAATTGTGTTTCTTAAATTTCAATTTGAGAAAGAAGAATTTCGATGAGCTTTTGATTTTTAGAATTATATATATAAAAAAAAAGAATTATATATCAACAGTTTGTTATTTAAATGGCAAGGAGCATTATCTCCGTATGTATTACCATACATTTATATAATACCAGAAATTAAAAACTATTAACAAGTCAATAGATTCACAAAGAAATCAATGGAATCTAATCAAATATTTAATATCAGATATTAGTAATTTTACACGATTGACTTTGTTTGTCTCAAGGGGAGTCATAGTTTGTATTGAAGACTACAATCTGATTGAGTAAATTTCATACACAGACTCAGTCTACGCACCTTTATAAGTAATTTGCAAAGAAGGACAAGTAGTAGTATCTTTCGGCTGGTTGGGAGAGGGGTGAATCGATCCCCATACTTAATTAATTATAGATTTAACTTTTGGTATTTAGTAAAATATCAGTTGATTACATCTATAACGTAGGTTTTCTAAACAATCCCGCGAAACAGAAAATAAAAATCATGCCTAGACCATTTTGAATGAAAACTAAAACTTGTAATAATTTGCTTATGCTCCTATAAATTTCTTTATAATATGCTACTATAATTAACAAGGGATATAGTATTATTCCTAGTTATGTCTATACACTGAACAAAGGCTCATAAAAGAAAATAATGAAACGAAGAATTGAATCTCTAGTTTGTACTGATTCAAATGTAAAATCAACTAAAACATGAAAAGATATAAAATATCTATTTGGGGTTGCATAATTTTAAAAGGGGTTTCAGAAAAATATTACTTTCCTATTTTTGAATTAGGGTATGTAGGTTGTAAATTCTAAAACTTATTAGAGATCAATTTACACAAAAATCAGAAAAAGTGCAAACCAATAACTAAATTTATGTCATCAATCATACTTGAAAATGCTTCTAGCTTAAAAAAAAAAAAAAAAAAAAAAAAAAAAAAAAAACTCATGATCACTCAAAGAGAATTAGAACTAAAATGTATGACCATTTTACCCCCACCCCGGGAACCTCATGGTGGATTTGTTTGGAAAAATGGGGAAAGAACAAAAGATAAAATTTACATGACAAACAAAATTATTTTGTTAGAAGAACTCATAATTGGTAATAAAATCGAACCTATATAGATATTTGGAAAACTAAAGTGAGACAGCTTCACAACATTCACTAGTGCATTTTGTATGTTACACGCGAAATTAATATTTGGGAAAATCGCTGAAATACACATCAACTTTTTTAGTAGTCAGAATGGTCCTTCAACTTTTATTTTTTAGCCAAAATAGTCCTTTTATTTGAAATTTATCAAAAAAAAGAAAAAAATTAAGGTGGCTCCATCATAAAAGGACTTTCTTGGCTAAAAAATAAAAGTTGAAGGACTATTCTGGCTAAAAAAAAGGTTGAGGGACTATTCTGGCTAAAAAAAAAGTTAAAGGACTATTTTGGCTAAAATGAAAAAGTTGAGGGACTATTTTGGCGATTTTCCCTTAATATTTTGCAAGTCATAAAGATTGAATAAATTAATCCTTTAACAACCTTTGTCTTCTTCCTTCCTTCTTCGAAGAAGCTTACCCTTGCAGCACAAGTGACTAGCCTTAACTCAGCAATAATGACCACTCTTAATTTAAACGTGTACAGGTACATAATATGGACATGCATGGGTGTAGAGATGGTAGTGGGTTGGACCTTATTTTTTAACCGATCTGATTCATCCTGTATAATTAACCGTAATTGGTTCCGGTCAATGGTTCAACCCGTTAAATCGGCTCTAAAATCTCAATAGGTTCAGCCTGTGGACCACCCATTGGAAATTACTTTTTTATTTTATTTTTTTCTTTGAAATGGCTATTGGAAGGTTAAATGACAGTTTACCCTTCCAACAGCTATAAAATAACTAGTTTTTGGGGTAATATTTTTTACTATATGATTAACACATAATAAGTTATAATAATAAGTATTGACTTATACAACTAAGAAATAACTTGGTCAAATAAGTACTAATTTAGAATGATAAAGTATTAATAACTAATTTCGAACTTTGGTTTCTGAATATTAACTAAAAATTTTAGTTTCGAATAATAAGTATTAGTTTAGACTTTGAATTTAATTATTAATAACTTGGTAGTAAGTATCAATTTGGATTAATAAAGTACTATTAACTAGTAAGTAGTAATTCGAACAATTAATAAGTTATAATTTAATAAATTACTAATGAATATGATTTTAAATTAATAAGTATTAATGTTAAAATAATAATTAAGAATTTTAAATTTATAAATTATTAACAAGTAAAAATTACATCTAAGAAATAATTTTACAATTTAATTAAGAATTTAAATTAGGTTGGGCCAGCTTGCTGGCTCTAAATTCAAGCACATTCCAATTTAAATTCAGCATGCCCGTCTACCGATGGCCCAACCGCCAAAACTAACTGGAGGTCTAGATCGGGGGCCGGTTACGGGCCACCCTTTGCGTTTTTTGGCCCGGCCCGACCCGATAGCCCGCTCCAACCTGTCTTTGACAGGTTATCATGAGTCTAAACCGACGGACTTCCAGCTTGGCCCGACCCAATGTATAAAATTTTAAAATATAATAGAATGGGCGAAAGAAGAACGGACATTGAAACATTGCACATGTGTGGTACTGACTCTTGAATCAACTAAATGGTATCATACAAACATATCTATATCTATATCTATATTTATGTATCTATGAAAAATTTTACCGTTCTGATGAAAGAATGATTCTATTATATTTTAAAATTTTATACATTTATGTGTTTAAAAATTTGTACTCTTATTGTCAACAGAATGATTCATTCAACGAAACTGTAGAATTTCCTTACACCTGTATCTATATCTATATTATTTATTATATGTTTGATAATTCAATTTAATTTAATAATTTAGATTTTCTTTATGAATTCACCTTCATTATAAAGTTTAACAGCTAAGCTATAATGTTTCACACTAGAATTCCTTTTTGTTATTGTTGAGGCTAATGTAAAATACTCTTAAAGAATTAAAAGAGAAAATAAAATCAAATTTGAGGTTTCATATTAAGATTAAAATTCAACAAGTAAATTTCCGTCTGAATTCTGGAATAAGATTTAGAAATTAAAGAAGAATAGAACAAGCAATTTCATAGGATGCGGCTTTTGGATATTAAACAAATAGAAAACAAAATTTAGTTGTAAAATATGCCTAAAAGAATGAAAGAGGAAAAAAAATCAACTCTGAGTCTTCATATGAGGAACAATTTGATTGAAGTAAATTTCCTTCTAGAAAAAAATTCAAGAATAAGTTTTAGAAAATAAAGAAGTATAGGACAAAATAGCTTTAGACATTAAACAAATTGAAAAACATAGTTAGACAATCACTTTTACATATTCACAGCCCTACTATAACTTTTGATAGTACATCTAAATGTGTAAAAAGACCTTATTTATGAATTATTAATGATTTTTAATTTTTTTTTACAATGTCTAAATAAAAGCTGTCTCCGAGATATGAGATTATTATATCCTTACTTTTATGCAATGATTTTATGTATTCTACCTGATTGTATAGTTTTGAAATAATTATTAATTCAAGTTAGAATTGAAAAAAAAAAAAAAAAAACTCTTACAGCTCTTATGAGGTACACTGTACACTTAGGTTAGATATTTATGTGAATTAAAATACATCTTGTAAATACAGCAACCAATAAATCTCTTTCGGGGACTGCATTACAATTGATGTTAAATATTAGGAAAATGGGACTTGCTCAAATGAATAAAATTTTAATTAATAAATTAAAATAAAAAATATATTTTAAAAGGAAACACGGTGAGTTGAAGTGGCCACTGCTTCACACAAAATAAAGCCGTATGCCTCCTATTTAAAAAAAAAAAAAAAAAACTCACTTCTTTCTTTATTTACTTTTTAGTACTCGAACTCGTAATTAATAACTTATAAAGAAAACGTCTTACCACCTAAATTAAATTTCGTTGTCAAGATGTATGTTTCGTTGTCAAGATGTATGTCTCTTAAGCAGAGAAAATGAATAAATGAAACCTATTACTTCATCTGTCTTATTTATATTATCATGCTTTCTATATACAAATATCCTAATAAATTAAACATTGTATTTAAACAAAATAACAAAGTGATAAAAATCATGACAAAAATCACTTATGTATCATTAGATTCAGAAAAGAAAGAACGAAATTCGGCTAAGTATCCAAAATTAAGGGGTTGGTGATAATTCACTACGATTTTGTCACGTGCAATGACTTTGGTAAGTGGTCATGAATTTGTGCCTTTGTAAATTATTTTTCTAAATTAAAATATCATATTACTTAAATGGATAATTTCTATTATTTAAATTTTAAATTTATCCTTCTAAATATCCAAAATAATTCCAACTCCAATAATGGTTAATTATAATGAGTTCCAATAATTAATTCATCATCCTTATCTCCTATCTTCTCTCCTGTCTCCTCCTAATAAAATCTCTTCAATTGCAAATATTTGTCCTTTAATGATATGAATTTAATTTAACTCAATAAGGGTACTTTTGAACATTTTGGAAAAATATATAATTATCTAAAATTTTATGTAAATATGTAAAGTGATAATTATGTTGAGTCGGAGGGAATGTAAAAAGTAGGGAGAGATTGCATTTTTTGAGAGTGATAATAATTCGCGCATATGTCCTTAGTTGTGACTGGAAATAGGTAAAACAAAATCGTAAAGTTACTGTTACTGCAGCTTATTGTAATTGCAACGAGATAAATTAAACTCTAATAATAAATATTAGTACTAGAATGTTTTATATTTTACCATTTGTTTTAAAAATTCAATAGAAATTAATAATTATCTTATAAGTTGTCTCATAAATACAACTAAGATAATTTGTGTATTGATAATTTTGTTGAAGAAAAATGCTTAACTAAGTAGGAAGCTTTATATTTTTAGCTAATTAAATTCAAAGGTTAAAAAAAGAACATTAATAAAAAAATTCAAAAAGATTAATTGATATTATTGAAATTGCAATATAAAAAATAAAGATCAACAAATTTTAGCTATTATTCGTATGACTATCTACAAACCACATAATTTTCATGCAATGCTTATATATTTCTTAACTTTTAGAAGTCAAATAAAAAAATGTAAACATATCATTAAGTTCCAAGAAAAATTTAATTAATTTAGTGAAGAATCGAGTCTCTTGTTTTTATGTAATACATAGTAATATCTTTGCTGAAGCTGTAACTTTTTCGATCATCTTTGAATATCAATAAAAAGGACCTGGATTTACAAAAAAAAAAAAAAGAAAAAAAAAGAAAGGATGTTCTTACAAAAAATAGATCAAATTAAGATGCTAAATACTTTCATGTATAAATATCTCTGATAAAATAGGTGGAATGTTACCATATACGAAGCTGATATTGGCATTCAGCCCAAATTTATTAATGAAACTTTCTTTTATTTTTTAATCAGATAAAAAGACGAACATGCAATTATATTTTATTCTAATTACCATATTGGAGAAAATATGATAGTTACAATTGCGATAAAAAAAAATAGTGGTATTTATATCTTTTTACATAATTAAAAAAGTCAAGGTAAGTGTCATTAGTAAAAGGGAGAGTCAATAATGTTTTCCTATTATATATACCTTTTTGGTTTACGCTTAATAACATGATTTACTAAGTAAGCCTTCATTTCGTTAAAGGTAACACCAACTTGACAATTTCTTCTGTAATAGAAAATATCGTAAACAACTATAGAAAATATTATGTTTTTAAATTTGAACAAAAATGAAAATTTTGGAGCACTAGATAATTTTATGATAGAGAAAATTATAACCTATGCAATTTTTACATTAATTTTTATCAAGCCTACTTGTTTCTTGATAAATGAAGGTTACCCAAAAAAAAAAAAAGTTGCTATTAATGCATGAAGTGGACTACTTTCTTGAAATGGAGTGGACCACTTCATGAAGTGATGGAAACGCAAACGAGGCCATGAATCCCCAAGTTCCTGATACTTGAGGTCCTCTATAAAACGTCAATCAAGAAAACTAATAAAAAAAAAGGAGAGGCATTTGGGGGAGCATTAAACACGAACGAAAAGAGAGGGAATAAAAGAATAGAGACGGGAAGGCAATTGACGGGTGAACAAGAAAGGCATTTGAGGAGAGGTATAAAAAATTACAAACAGGTAAGGGTGAGCAAGAACAAAACATATTATGATAAATTTTGGCCTACAATTTTTTCGTATGCATGAGTTTAATAATCATATAAGACTTATTACTAATTCATGCATGTTGTTGAGTTCTATCAAATTTTATCAAACTCAACAGATTACTCCTTTTGTATGCCTCTCATTATAAAAATAAAGTGAGGAATTAATTTTGAACTAATCCATTATTTGCTTCCCAAAATGGTTTGAGACAAATTAAATAGCGGTATTGGATTTACAAGACGTATCCTAGTGTCCATATATATTTATTTGCCTCTCAAATTATTCAAGGTTCTAAATTAAATCAATTGGCTTTAATTGCCATAAAATTGATTTTAGTATCTTATTTTGCCCCTCAAATTATTAAGGCACTGATGCGAATCACATCTAGTTCTATATGTACAAGCAGCTAAATTTTACTACTAATTAGATGGTGCACCACAAGTATAGGGGGTCAAATAGTAGCAAGGGGAAGAAGGGATCGAACTCACAAGGATTAATCGGTAACTACTGATTATTTGGCTATTATTATTTGAAGCAATTGATTTAAGGAAGGATTTAATAAAAAAATGAAGCTAAAGAAAAGTGATTTAAAAATGGGATAGGTTTCGATTAACCAATTTCTGGGGTTTAAATAATTGGTTGGATCAAATAACTTAATGGATCAAATTAGAAATTCCCTCACAACTATGCCTCAAATCCCTTAACCCGACTTATGATTCTAGTCTAATATACTCATGGAGTTCAAGTATCAAAACCAACTAGAAAAGTTAATATTTTGGCCCGATTAATAACTGTTCTAATCAAGTAATAAACCCGTCTAAGATAATATTCAACGCTTATATGTTGTGTTAACCTTACAAATATGATTTAAAGGAGGATTCCTTCCTGCTTACATTCATCCCAAATTATTTACTAATACCTAATTATCTACCATTTTACCATCCAACCCACCAATCAATCAAAACTCATGGGATAATGGCATTATCAAACTTTAGCCCATGCAAATTATTGCAAAAAAATAATAATAATTATAACACTAAGGAAGCATTTTAAAGAAAATAATTTTTAAATAAGCATGTAAAAAAAGAACATTTTAAAAAGCCATTTAAATCTAATAACTACAAATTACTACTAAGAAAGTTTATTTATGGAAGGCAACAAACTAATATACCAATTAATGCTAAGAATACACATAAATAGATTAATTACACTAAACTACACTAAATTGATATAAATTTAAATGGCATAAATATAGAAAATAGAAATCTTACTCAAACTTCTTCAAGAAGTCTTCAAAATTTACAAACAAACTACATTTAAACTAAAAAAATCTTTCCAAAATAGGGAGGAAAATAAGAAGAAGTCTAGCCTACATAACACCTACTAACACACCCTAACTATGTGAAGAAAGAGGTTTAAATATGCGCTATATAGTGCTAGGGTTGGGGAAAAATTTTCAGCTACAAATCAGCCACGTTCTGGACATTTTACCCCTAGAAAATCTTGGACCACGGTGTCAAATTTCTAGTAATAAAATTCGACATCGCAGTGTTGGTTCCAGTCCTATTGCCACTTCACTATTTTGCTTCGAAAATCTTTGTCTGATATCCGATTGATGCACCATTTTTTTATGTGACCTTAACACAAAAGAGCACATTATTAGTTATAATAAACACAAAAATACTCTTAAACACAAAATAAAATACTCACAAAATAAACCAACAACCAAAGCTAAATAAAGACAAATGAAAACCTAACTCATCTTTATGCATTAGCACCAATAGAATTAGGTTAAAGACAAGACACAAATTCAAAATACAAAAATCCAATAAAATATGATAATTAACACCTAAATAAGTAATAAATAAACACATACTAATACAGTCTAATGCATAAAAGAAAAAATAGCCAAAAATACACACTAGAACACTAAGAATGTTCGAAATTAGGCAAAACACTCAAATTTAGGGTAACTCTAGTTTTCTACAGGTGTGAGGCACTAAATTGAATCAATCAAGCTTAGTGCCGTATTTTGTCAAATTTATCCTATAAGGCATTAAATTAAATTTTACCTGTCAAATTATTAATGCACTAAAATAAATCAGTCGGCCTTGGTGCCTCACAATTGATCCTAGTGTCTTGTTTTGTCAAATTAAAGTTTGTCTCTCAAATAATTAAGGCACTAAACTAAATCAATTGGTCTTAGTACCCTATCATTGATCCTAGTAACCTTATTTTGTCAAATATGCTTTCAAGGTAGCAAATCAAATCAATTGGGTCTAGTACCTAAATTTATCTTTTAAGGCACCAAATAAACTAATCGGCTTTATTGCCTAAAACTACCTTTTGAGGTAATAAATCAAATTAAGTGACTTTCATATTAAAATTTTGTCTTTCCAAGCACCAAATTAAATTAATTGTCTTTAGTGCCTAAAATCGCCTTTTAAGACGTTAAATTAAATTAATTGGTCTCAATATCCAAAATTACCTTTTAGGATAGCAAATCATATTAATTGGCTTTAGGCCTAAATTGTCTTTTAACGGATTATATTAAATCAATTGACCTTAGTGCCCAAAATTGCCTTTTAATAAAATAAACCATATTAATTGTCTTTGACCTTCGTACCCAAGTTGTCGTTTAGGGTAATTAAAAATAAAGACATGAATTAACTTTGGACTTTATGTCCGTCTTGCCTTTCGTGGCATCACAAAAATATTAAATAAAATAATTAGACTTATCTTTGAACTCGTTTAAATTATTTTTACCTTTAATGGCCAACACATTCTAATTAAATATCAATTGCCTCAAAAGACCTAAAAGAATTGATATTTAAAAATTGTAGTTCGCCTAGATACATGTGGCTTAATTCCAATTTAGATACGTAGGAAACCCCTCCAAATGATTCAGCCACAAGGACTATAAAATATATTATTTTGTAGAGTTTTTCTATGAAATGAAATTCCACTAAATTTAAAATGGGTCAAATTCAAGTAATATTGAAGGGTCAAATTCAAGTAATATTGAAAAGATCAAAATTGGTTAAAATTAATTTGTTTTCCTATTAAATTCAAAACAAATGCTCCAAATATAAGTGAGTTTTAATTCACATGAACTATATAAGATTTGATCCTGATAATGGGTACGTTAGTAGCGTAGGTATGCTATTTAGGTGCAATCCCAAAAATAAATACAATTCAAATTCCCTCTATTCTCATTTGTTTAATTGGAAATATAATTAGTTAATTTAAAATTAGAATCAAAAGGTTTTTCTCTTAAATTAGGTTCTAAATGTAATTAAGAGATTTAATATCTTGAATGAGTTTATCTCGCACAAATAAAAACTCGTGCGAGAAAATCGAACGAATAAAATCAAGTTGAGTAAGAATTTAATTCACAAAATATTAAATTTTGGTCCAACAACAACTATTTGGAATATGACAAGTAATGGAGACTTCAACTTCAAATCTTCTTATGAGTTGGCTGAGTTACTAGAAATCTACAAGTCAGAAATTCCAAAAAATGACAACTCTACAAACTGTGCTTGGATTTAGAAAATCAAGATTCCAAACAAGATTAAGTACTTCGTATGGCTATCTCTACCGGATAGACTAGCAACAAAAAATACTCTTTTGAAGAGGAAAATGACTACAGATCCTTTTTGTTTTGCTTGCCCTTTGGCAGTTGAAAATGTTGAACACATCCTTAGGAAATATTCCAAAGCTATCAACCTTTGGGAAAGATTGATTTTCCTCAAGTCTAAATACAAATTTCACCTTTGATGAATGGCTCAAAAAGTGGGCAACTAACAAGAAAATAGCTTCGAAATGGAACATTTCTTGGGAAACCTTATTTAGTTTCGGTTGCTGGTGCCTATGTATTTCTAGAAACAAGAGTATCTTTGACCTAATGAAAAGTTCACACCTACCTTACAACTCTGCATCCGATTGGCCTCTGAATTCATTTGATTACGACCTACCTCTACGTCAAATCCTGAGAGAGAGGAAACTCAAATTCAGTGGATTTCTCCAGCTCCAAATTGGGAGAAACTGAATACAAGTGGTTCAATTTTCTCATACTCTGCTATGGCAAGAGCTGGAGGCTTGATTAGAAATTTTGAAGGATCTTGGCTGGCAAGATTTGCTAGGAACCTAGAATTACTTCATGTCTTGCTGTTAAATGTTAGGCACTTAGAGATGGACTGTATTTAGCACTTCAACTAGGATTTTAATTCATTGAAGCTGAAGTTGATTTGCAAATATTAATTTCACTCTTCTTTAACTCTACAACTACCTCATGAGCTATTTGATATTATGGATGCTTGGATGCTTGCAGGTTACTCCAGAGCAAGTTTAGAGGCTTCTCACTCAAGCATGTGTATAGAGAAGGAAACTTTGGCGGAGATGCTCTGGTTATATGGGGAATTTCTTCATGCAATGTATTCATCTCTTTTGTTAATTCTCCCTCCTTTGTATTACTGCCTTAGAAAATGATCAGAGGGATTTAAGCTTCTAATGTTTTTGCATGTCATAGTAGGTTGGCTAGCCTTGTTTGCGGGCACGCTTTAGGTCTGAGTCTTATGTAGTTGTCTTTGATAGTTGTCTTGGTTTTATATTTGTATCATTTGATGTAGAAAAAACTACTATTGCCTTCTATTTATATTATTTCCATTTTCCTACAAAAAAATATATTTATACATATCTGGCTATGCCAACATGGAAATAAAAACTTGTAAGACAACACCAACCAATCATCTACTCACTAAATCCCGTCATTAATGATCATAAGAATGGTTTCTATATCATCATTACAATGAGCTTGAACTGCCACCTTTTTATCTCGTGAGAACATGGGTCTCCAAGGTTAGCCTTAGAGATAGGAACTCAACATCCCTATTTGCCAGCACAAGGCTGGAGTGTTAACATTGACATATGTCGAAAGACAGTCACAAATCATAGCAAATTACAGGGGAAAATCTTTCTTGAGAAGTTCATGTTAGGAAGATGTGATAATGTTTTAAATTTTAGTCAAGTTACACTTGGTTGGTACCTACCAGTAAAGCTTTAATAGATAGCACAACAGCAAAAGGTGCAGGTTCGAAACATAAAATAACCAAATACTGTGTTGATTTCTATTTGGAAGAGGATGGATATGATGTTTCATTCACAAAAGGACAATTATTGGCCCTTTGTATGAATAAAGCCCAATGTTTTCAAAAAACAATGCCAGAATGTTTTGCTATTGAAAAACTTCAACCTGATCTGTAAAATCAATTTGCTTCCTGTGTGAACCTTTATCATGAATACAAACCAATGACCAAATCCCAGTCACTCTCACAGACTCCATTGTTAATGAAAATGTACAACACCATTATCAAGGGCCATCTTGGTTATTTGAGTAGCAATAACCAAAATCTTGGATCTTGTAAGTGAGAATGAGCATCAAACAACTTCATCACGGACATGGAACTACCACAAGTACTGCTTGTAGGTTGTTGTTTTCCTAGCCACCTTTATACAAAACAATTTATTCTGCTCCCGAATTAAGAAAGAACTTCAACCAACCCACTTTTCAGTAGTTCAGAGCTTGCGATAGCTAACTCTAACAGCTAGATGAAATAACGACATAGAATACAACAAGAAGCACCACAGAGTAGTAAGGTTCGAAAAAGAGGAAGCAATTGTGGCGATGGTTGTGACTGGAAATTAAAGAAGAGATTAAAAAAGGGAAGTTGGCCACCCAGGGATTTGCTAACAAGATAGTTGCTCTATCAAGTTAATGATATGTTACGTCATTATGTGTATCAAAAAATCCAACCGGAAACGGAAAAGGAGAAAGAAAAATCAAAAGAAAAGGGCATTGACATAAATATCATATAAGCATTTTACTTGGACTGGCAACAAAATTAAAATATCACATCCTAATAATTAGTGGTGATTTGAGAAAAGTTACACCCAGACAATGCTCTGCAACAACACTATATGACCAAGAAGAATACAATTTAATAACAAAGAAGAAAAACCAAACAAAAAAGAAAACACACCGAAATGTAAAGTATTACTTCCCTTAATCACTCAAATGCCGTAAAGCTATAATTAGTTCTCTATGAAAATTGGAATTGAAAATTTTGGTAATTCTGAAGACCCCCGTTAGGGTTGTATAGAGTTGATCCTGTTTCTACACTTTTTTTGGGTATCTACATTATTTTCAAAAACCACTTAAGTTCTGAATACAATCTGAGCCATTATTAAACTATACTTCTATAGGATAGAATTCGAAATTCCAATTCCAATCTAATTCCAGCTCTAATAGACAAGATCCAAGACAACCTTAAACCTATGTTTTGTATGCAATGTCACGGGCTGGCCGTTGGCTTAATGCCAATGCTCATGACCAACTAAATAGATGGGCTAGGCGAGTGCCAAGAGGGCTAGCGGGTGGACTGCAATTTATTATTTCTAAAATTAATAAATTTTTTTAAGTTCTTCAAGATTTAAAAAATTACAAACAAACCCTGAAATTAATAAATTATTAAAATCTATCCCTAAATAAGGAGTTTCTAAAAATGCTGATTCACGTGCTCTAAAGTCTCTATCCATCACTCAACTCCACCATACTTGTGAAGTTGATTTTTTCGAACTCTAAATTTACTTATTTTTCCTTAGTACCCAGACAAAGTAAGATACCATATGCCATTATTGCGTTCGTGAATTGGTTTTCATTACGTACATCGACTAAGTAATATTTCCCGATTCACATCTATCATTGTAACTAGTTTCTATTTCTTCATCAATTGTAAAACTTTTATTGGCTTTCAGATTCATTTTAAAAGACTTCTTAAATTGGCTACAATGTATATTTATTTTTGGGATGGACAATTAAGAAAGTTTAGTTTAGAAGTTCTTTTTAATCAAAGGCTACGATTTACTATTCCTTCCACTCACTGCCATGTTAACTTATGCTATCTTTTTTAAGGAACAATTAATCAATCAATGTTCAAAATGCAAACTTGAGCAAGGAGTTCTTGAAAGAATAAAAACAAAATCTAAAATAAAATATGAAAATGGATTGGAACTTTTTCCTTATGTTTTATTTTTTTCTTTTTTCGATATGTTCATGACTGAAAATTTTGTAATCTTCTCATTACATGGTGAATTTTATAAAAATTGAATAGTTAAACATAATGCAATTTAAAGGTGTTGATACATTGTTTCTTTTAACGAATGGGTTAAAAACTAACTTATCAATATAGAAGTGAGGATTTTAAGAAGGGATAGCTTCCTTTACACAATGGACATTTTGCGTGGATCGTCAAATTTCTGACACAATGCAATGACACGATATTAAATTAGCAAATTATAAATGATGTAAATATTACCGGATTATTATTGGATCAATACGTTTATAACACGAAACTAAACAAGTTAAGTCGGGTAAAGACGAGAGTTGACATGATAGTCCATTAAGTCTATGTTATAATATATAGTGTTGTATCAATCTCTTAGTTTATTTACTGAAACAAGTACAAACAGCCCTAATAGCAACTAAATCAAATAAGATAAATTAACAACACAATATTCCTAAATTTCATGACATCATCATTATTATGAGTTAAATATATTCATATCCTCGTGCATTGTACTAGTTTTGTAGCTAGTATGAAAAAATAATAAAATCGAATCAATCTTCTCTTTCCTATTCTCTTTCGTACTTGATACAATTTGATTGGATGGTGAATTACACTCGTTCTCTCAGCCCTCTCAAAAATTTCTCTCTCACACCTCCCTTCTCTCCTTCTTTTCACATAACTTTATTCCATTGTAATCTATCCTGACCTTTTAAGTTCTTATTGTGTAACTCAAATATGTTATCTGTACTAATCTTTTCCAATCAAAGTTGAAAAAAATATCCTTATCAACCAAGTTCATAAAGTATATGATGCTGGTTAGAGTAATACTCTGTTAGCAATTCTTTATTTTCTCCCAAGCTTTCTTCTCATAACCATATCTTGATTCCTTCTCTACAGTGAGCTCTACATTCTTGTGTGCTTATATACAGAAGAAATACTATATTTTGTGATTATATTTGAATTTTTTATATGTATTGTACACCCTTATTGTTTACATTGCTTCATTAGTATCTCTATTTTTTTATTGCAATCATCACTATGAGTTTGAAATTTTTAGTTTATAACAGGATGGTTTCGCCTTTTGGTTTGTTACATCAGATAATTTGCCTATCTTTTTTGAGATTATATGCACGATATTAACATAAGTGTGAGTCTTTGACCAAAGCATCAAAAGATTATCGTATGGGCAAGATCCATAATTTCTACTTGTTATGATCAAATTTAACACTTGCCAAGCTGACAATTTGACTAGTTTCTTCTTTTCTTGACTCATGATCAATTCGGTAAGCAATAGGGTAATAATTTCTTCTCTTATTTTCCCTTCATCATGCATGAGATTTGTGAGGCTAATAGTATTATTTTTTTCTCTTTTGCTTTGTTGCAAGAATTCAAAAAACATCATAGTTAGATCTTTTCAGACATCTCAAGTGATTCTTCAAATGTGTAGTTATACTATTACTGATCCACTGGAACTTCTTTTTATAATGTATACAAACAACTTATCAGGTTTCTCCCTTCATAATTCTTTAGAAATGATCCTAGACATTGGACGTCAAAAAGAAAAAAAAAACCATTTATTAGTATTGTCTTTAAAATTTTGGAATTAATGCTTTATTGTGGAAGACATTGGAAAAGAAAATTTGATACATTTTAAACTCCAATCACGGGCCAGTTTTTAAATGGTTCCTTAAAGTATGAGTCATTCAGAGTAGATTTGAGAATTTTTTTTTTTTTTGGATGTTATGTTTGGTTCCGTTAGGGTTTGTTTTCATTTATCGTGTTAAAGGGCTAAATAAAGTTAGCAAGTACGTGAAATAAGGGGTCAGTTTGGATTGCAAATAATGGGGCGTTATTTGGTGAAGGGATTCTGTTTGGATTGCAAATAATATTTGACTTTTAACTTAAGTGGTTTTTGAAAATAATGTTGACTTTTGGAATAACGAAATAATTGTTTGGATGTGAAATAATATTTCAAAATAACTACTTGAATTGGAAATAATGAATGCCTATTATTTGGTGGATCCATTTAGAGGTAGGCCTGTAAAAAGACCGGGTCTAAATCCGAATTCGACTCGTTCAAAATTCGTTTATCTGCTTCTGGACAATATGTAAATCCAATTACCCGGATATGATTTGGATCCGTTTATTATAATAAACGGATCGTATATGGATCTAGTTGTTCCGATCCGATTAGAACTCGAATCCAATTAAAACTATTAATATGCAATAAAATTATATGTATTTGTGTGTGTGTTTATATTTATTTATTTATTTCCAATATAGTTTATTCTCTAATATAAATACATACATAAATATTAATATGAATTAAATTTTTTTTTTACAATTTTCTAAGAAAAAAAAAGAAAATTTATTTTTATACATAAATTTTCAAACTTATAAAATAAAATCAAGATCAGCTGAATCTAGATTTGGATCTGACAAGGTCCGACAGTTCTAGATATGGATCTCTTTTCATACACATGAAAGATATTCAGATTCAGATTTGCATCGGATAATATTAAATGGATCCCGATTTAAAATGCAAGATCTAACCCGAATCTGACTCACATAATTGGAGGCTCCACTTCAGTTATTAGCAAAAAAGTTTACAAAACAATGTAAATAGATAAGTAACAATTGTGAAGATTTTTCATTTAACCTTACTATACTGCATTTAATGAAGACATGTTACTCAAAATCATTTATTTAATTATTAAGTAAATATTTTTTTAAAATATAAATAATGAATGAAAAATATTTAAATAGACCCAATCTTTGCCTCCACTTGTAGATCTTGTAGTCAAAATTTAATATTATAGAAACTTACTTATATAATTTGATATCATATATTCTATAAAATTTAATCCACACCACAGGGTCTATAAGTGGAACAAAAAATTAAGTCTACCTAAGTCTTTGTCATAATGAGTGTACATGAATAGTTCAAATAGTGGATTGTGTGAATAATGAATAACCTAAAACATGGATAATGTGAAATATTATTTGGAAAATAATATTTATTGATCAAACAAGTTAGATTGATGACTACATAATATTTGGCAATTAATGAGCATTATTTGCAATCCAATTATTTTGTCAATTATTCTTTGCTTTTTCGTTTATTGTTTTGTTTATATACAATTATCGTTGGAGTAATTCTTTAATTCTAACTTCTTACGCACTTTAAAAGAAGATAACAGGAATTCACAGCTTACAGGGGTATTTGCATCACACTGGCGTGACTGTTGAGAATTGCAAAGATTGCTGCAGTGCAGCTGTTGAATATCTTATTGCAAACCTAATAAAAATTTTGGCATGATTATTTCCTCAAAATTGTCTTATCTTGCTATCTTATCTATCATTATTATTATTTTTTCTTGTCTTGCTATCTTATTTGCTTTTATTATATCTTGCATAGATCCAAGTTTATTTATTATCCTGTATTTTTTTTCCACCTTTGTATATTATTTCCTTCAATAAAATTTTAATTACTATCTGAAACAAATTTATTCAAAATTTACCAAATTTGAGCTCTCTTTGGGAAGATTTATCCTTCATTTTAAGGGTCTAGTATATATGTTTATTAAGAAAAATTGGAATGCAGGATTATCTCAAATTGTTCATGTACAATGTACTGGCAACTCAAACTATTTCTCTTATATTTGAAATCATATTATAATCCTACATCTATTGTAAAAAAAAAAAAAAAAAAAAAAAGGTCACAACTAATTAAGTTAATTACATTATATCTCAATATTTTATTACCTTGTATATTTTGATACATGATTTATTTTGGAGTATATTATTAGGAGAGTGCAATTTTGAACCCGAAGTTGCTCGTGCAATACTTTTATGGAAAGCTACATGGCAGGTTATTAAATATACAGATATTCAAATTTAAAATATTAATATATTAAAATTTTGAACTTTCTTTTAACCTTAAATTATTTATACTATTTGATACAGAACAAAATTTGTGATATGCAAGGTGTACAAGGGGATTGATCGAGAAAGGCATTGACATGTAAATTAGAGCCATTGAAAGGAGAAAAACTAGTGATATTTGGTGATCGGGAGGTTGATGCCGAATAAGTTGGATATTTTGATTTAGATGATTCTAGTGTAATGATATTCTACATTCAACAAATATAAATTTCTCATTATCTTTCAATTATATGATTAATTATAGTCAAAAAAATTATTTACAAAGTCACAAATTCGTAATTACTTATGAAAACTTCTGTCAAAATCATTCCATGCGACAAGATCTTATCAAATCACAACCTCTTAATTTTAGATTTTTGGATGAATTTCTTTACTTCTTTTTCAGATCTATCAACATATCAGTGACTTTATATAAATATACTCTTATAGTAACTTAATCAAATTTTGTTGAATATATAGATTTACATAAACATATTTTATCGCTCAAAAGTCTTTACTGTGTTGAGGAAGACTTTCTACCAGTGTTGTTGGTAGGGGTGTTTAAACCCGACCCAATCCAAATGAATTTGAGGTTAAATGGGTTGAGTTTTACACATTTGGGTTATTTGGGTCCGGTTACCCGACTTTAGTAAGGTTGGGTTGGATTTTATTTTTAAAACCCAACCCAACCCGAATATTCAAATAATGACTAATTGTTTCTATAAAATGATGTTTTTATTTAAGCATTTTTCCTTCTTTTTTTTTTTAATGTTTAGGGTTTTGGGTTAACCCGAAAACCCGCCGACTACTATTTGGGTTGGGTTACTAAATATAAAAAGTAGTTGGGTTGGGTTGAATTGAATTTTAATTTATTGACCCGAAAACCCATAAAATTCGACCCATAAACACCCCTAGTTGTAGGTGCTAAGCTTATGTTTCAACTATTCTATTTTGTTGTAATGAAAATTAGGATGTGGATTTTTTTTTTTAAATTATTTGTAATGATAATGAAAATACCTCATCTTTGAGGATCCTTTTCAAGTAGGTAATTTGAATCAAGATATGATCCTTGATAATTAAAGGAATGTTATAAAAGTTAATAAAATATTAAAAAAAATGTATGGAATTGAGAGAGAAAGAGAGAAAAGAAAAATGAAAGATTTGACAGTCTGTACTTTTATTCCTCATGTAGTGCATATATTTATAAGAGTACAATGACCCATAAGTTACGTAATATAAATAGCGTAATTTGTATCTACAGTTATCAGATACTTAGATATAGATAGATTTTCACTACAATTTATTAAAATTAAAATACTTGTGTAGACATCCACAACTAATACATCTTCAATAATTTGTAACACTCCCCCTTGGATGTCTAATAACTAGATCATGTGCCTCGTTAAAACCTTACTATGAAAAACTTGGTGGGACAAAAATCTAGTGAAGGAAAAGGAGTACACAAAATTTGTAATACACTTTTGCATGCTACCTCATTAAAAACCTTGCATGGAAAACCCATTAGGACAAAATATAGTCAAGGAAAAAAGAGTACAATGTGTACTATTACTCCCTCTCATGAAAACATCACTTAATATCTTTGAAACGGTGCATTCCGATATTGTAAACTATCTTCTCAAATATTGATGTTGGTAGCGCCTTTGTGAATAGATTAGTTAGATTATCACATGAGCAAATTTGTTAGATATCAATATCACCATTTTTCTGAAAATCATGAGTGTAGAAAAACTTTCGAGAAATATGTTTCGCTCTATCTCCCTTGATATAACCTCTCTTTCAGTAGGCTATGCATGCTGTATTATCTTCATGGCAGTTTTTCTTCTAATGTTAAACATTTCCACACATTTTCTGGATATGTTGGATTAATGACTTTAATCAAACACATTCTCTACTTGCCTCATGTATAGCAATTAATTATACATGATTGAAGAAGTAGCGGCTAAAGTTTGTTTTATTGAATGCCATGATATGTGTTGTATCTACACATGTTAATAAATAACCCGTTTGAAATCAAACTTTATGTGGGTCAGATAAATATCCGACATCTGCATAGCCAATAAACTGTAATTTAGATTCATTTGAATAAAGTAAACCAATATCAATAATCTCTCGGAGGTATCTAAATATATGTTTAACACTATTCCAGTGTTTTCGTGTTGGAAAAAAACTAAATCTTGCTAACAAACTCATCGCAAATGTTATATCAACTCATGTATTATTAGCAAGATACATTAATGCTCCTATAGCACTTAGATATGGTACTTCGAGACCAAGAAGTTATTCATCATTCTCTTGAAGACATAAAGGATCCTTTTTCACATCAAGCGATCTTATAACTATTGGGGTACTCAATAGATATGCTTTATCCATATAGAGTCACTTTAATAATTTTTTTTTGCATAAATTGATTGATGAATAAAAATTCAATGCGTCAAGTGCTCAAATTGTAGACCTATATAAAATTTTGTTTTACCTAGATCTTTCATCTCAAACTCTTTCTTTAAACAAATCATTGTATTTTGAATCTCTTCAAGAGTTTCAATAATATTTATATCATCAACATATATAGTAATTATCACAAATTATGATCCAGTTCTTTTATAAAAACTGGGCCAAATTGGATCGTTTTTGTAACTCTCTTTGAAGAGATAGATACCTCAGTGAGGCGATTATACCACATACGCTCAAATTGCTTTAATCCATACAAGGATTTACATAATTTTATTGAACAAATTTCCTAAAAAACTTTATATGTGTCAGGCATGTTAAATCCTTTAGGAATTTTCATATAGATTTCTGTATCAAGCGAGCCATATAAATAGATTGTCACAACATCCATTAGACGCATTATTAAGTTTTTCATGAACTGCCAAACTAATAGAATATCTAAAGGTGATTGCATCTACCACAGGAGAATATGTTTTTTCATAATCAATGCTGGGTCTTGGTAAAAATTCTTGTGCGATCAGGCGTGCTTTGTACATCACAATTTCATTTTTCTCATTTTGTTTTCACACAAATACCTATGTATATCCCATCGACTTTATACCTTTATGTGTTTGGACTACAAGTCCAAAAACCTCACGTTTTGAAAATGAATTTAATTTTACTTGAATTACATATTTCCATTTTAGCCAATCATCTCTGTGTCAACATTCTTTGACAGATTTCCAGTTTGAGCTATATATATATATAATAAAAGAAGAAACGGATTTTTGAAAAAAAAAAATAATTTGGAAGTGCAGCGATCTCGTCATCAATTGAAGAAGACGATGATTTGTACTTTTTTGCAGATTAATCCTTTAAGTTTATTAGAGTTTTTACTTAAGCCTGAAAAGTTTTTACATGAAACAAATTAGGGGTCATTTCCAAGTTTTGAAAAACTATATATTGACTCAGATGATTTTATAATAACCCCAGTAGTCCCTGATATTATTTTTAAATTTATAGAAAAGTCTCTAAAATTTATAGTTATTTCACATAGGCCTTAAAAGGTTTTGAGAAAATAAAATGTGTATATTTTGACAGAAATTATAGCAAGAAACTAATAATAACTAAGTTTAACTGAAATGACTTTGGGTTATTGAAATGTAAGTAATTTTAACTTCTTTCATGTTTTACAAAGTCTCTTTCTATGAAAATTATATTTTTGTAAAATATTATGTTATGTACGAAATTTGGATTGAGTATGGTTAATTTATTGTTTCTTAATATGAATTTAGTAAGTGGCATTTTGACCGAATACGATGATTGTATGATGTATGATTTCTTATTTTGATATAAAAAATTACTTGGCTCTCAGAATAATTTTGATGATGTCAGTGGGAACTAGTTCCTATTATTCCACCCCTTGAAGGTTAGTAGCTGACCTATGTTTGACTCCATCCAATGGAAGGTAGTTAGCCTATATCTGATCCTTGTCTAATGGGTATAATAGTTGACATTGGATATCTAGGTTGCCGATTAAGCCTTAGAAAATCCTTGAGCCCAATGTTATGAGTATGTATGATGAATATGTATTGTTTTTGTTCGATTTTACTCTATGTTACGGATATGAAATCTTTACTTTTATTTACCACTTATGTATACCTAATGGTTTGAAACTTCTATTTTTTATAAAATTGCTCCTATATATGTATATACATGCTTTATGTATGAAACATGATTTTTTAAATTATATTTATGTAATATACTAAATCCGGTGAAAGAGAATTTAAACTACTTACTGGGCATGTGTTTGCTCACCACATTGTATAATATTATTTTGCATGTGTTCGTAGAAATTTAAGGCAAGCGATTGAAAATTTAAGATTTTGATCCTAGTGTTGTCGTTGGAAGGTGAGGGTACGGCGTGTTGCAATCTAAGATAGCGATTTTGGGGTGTGACATTTAGTGGTATTAGAGCTTAGGCTGTGCAATCCTGTGGATAGTTTTAAGCTTGAATTATACAGGAGTATGTGTTTGAAATTTCTTGTTCCTAGATGGCTAGTAAGTAGGTGGAAGCAATGACGCTGTGACAGATACTATTTTAGTAATTTCTGTATCAACTTTGTGGTTCATTTGCATTTCTAAGATTTTATAGATCTTAAGTTAATTGAAGATGTGTTATGGTAGAAATTGAAAGATTTGTAAGTATGCATAAAGTTTTGAGGATGAAACTTCCTTTACGGGAGTAGAATGTAAAACCCACAATTTTTGGGTTAAGTAAAAATAGAAAAATAAAATAAATATTTGAAAGATTCCAAACACTAGAGTTTTAGTTGGGAAATAAGTGTAAAATAGAAATACTTATTAATGTTGGAGACTAGCCTAACTTGTAGGAGAAATTTTAAGATTTAATTATCTATAAATAGTGGGTTTTAGGGCAAGAAAATATTGCGTTTTTGGTGCAAATTCAGAAGAGATCGACAAGAAGAATTTTCCAAGAAAATATTAGTAAGTTCTTCTTATTTTTATTAGCTTTTTAAATTCGTAATTTTTTTATGGGCTAGGATTTTGTAAATTGTAAGGGTCTACGTGGATTTAATAGTATGGTTTATTTACATGATTTTTATGAGTTAAATGATATATTTTTTAAGGTATTTTTGTATATTAAATAGTCTACAATTAGAGGTAAATATTGTGGTCAAGAATATATTTTGATCTATTATGTTTTTGTTAAATCACGATGTAAAGTTTGGGCTATATATATATATATATATATATATATATATATATATATATATAATATAAAAGAAAATTAGAAAATATTGTGGTCGAATATATTGATTTTTTTTTAAAAAAAAAGTTATGTGTATAAGAGACAGGTCTTTAGGGTGTGTATAAAGAGATGAAGTGCAGCGATGTGGTCATCAATTGAAGAAGACGGTGATTTGTACTTTTTATAGATTAGGCCTTTAAGTTTGTTAGAGTTTTTACTTAATTCTGAAAAGTTTTTATGTGAAACAAATTAGATCCTTTCCAAGTTTTGAAAACTATATATTGACTCAGATGATTTTATAATAACAATAACTCAACAGTCGCTGAAATTATTTTTAAATTTATAAAAAGGTCCTTAAAGTTTATAGTTATTTCACATAGGCCCTAAAAGGTTTAGAGGAAATAGAGTTGAGATATTTTAGTTGTTTTATAGGCAAGGCTTCACAAGTTTTGGGTTATCTAAGTTTAACTCACGTGCTTTGGTTATTGAAATGTAAGTGATACTAACTTCTTTCATGTTTTACAAAGTCTCTTTTTATGAAAACTATATTTTTGCAAAATATTATGTTATGTAAGAAATTCAAATTAAATATGGTTAATTTATTGTTTCTTAATATGAATTTGGTAAGTGGCACTTTGACCGAATACGATAATTGTGTGATATATGATTTCTTATTTTGATTATTGAAAATTACTTGACTCTTAGAATAACTTTGGTAATGTCAGTAGGAACAAGTTTTTATTACTCCACCTAGCGGAAGAGTAGCTGGTTTATGTTTGACTACCCAAGGTAAGGTAGCTAGCCTATGTTTGGCCCTTGTCTAACGGGTAATAGTTAGTACTGGATATCTAAGTTGCCAATTAAGCCTTAGGAAACTCTTGAACCCAATATTATGAATATGTACGATACATACTGTTATTATTTGATTTTGCTCTATATTGCGGATATGAAATTTTCACTTTTATTTGCCACTTACGTATAAGTAATTGTTTGCAACTTCTGATTTTTATAAAATTGTACCTATATATGTATATGCATGCTTTATGTGCGAAACATAATTTGTAAAATTATATTTGTGTGATGTACACAATCCGGTGAAAGAGAATCTAAGTTACTTATTGGCCAAGTGTTTGCTCACGCTATTATATAATATTATTTTGTAGGTGTTCGTAGTAGTGATTGAAATTTGAAATCTTTAAACCTGGTACCCTCGTTGGAAGGTGAGGATACGGCATGTTACGACCCTTGAAATGTGACAATATGAATTGGTAATTGGTCAATGAACACCCCTACTCAAAATAAGGAACCATCAGAGCAACTAAATGAATGTTCAAAAACTCTCAATCTAGCAATCTGCTCTAGTTGATCAGCTCAGATCCTTTACATGGAAATTGTAATCTCAGTTTGCAAATTACGCCTTTAATCTCATTTACTTCAATTGAAGCAGAAAAAGATATGTATGGTGAACCAATAAAATTATGAAGCAACAACTTATTCGAAGTGGCCTATCTTCCACACA
Organism: Cinchona pubescens; assembly: GCA_025175665.1. NCBI lineage: Eukaryota > Viridiplantae > Streptophyta > Magnoliopsida > Gentianales > Rubiaceae > Cinchona > Cinchona pubescens. The sequence goes on from JANKKI010000250.1 coordinate 912,124, forward strand.
AATCATCTAAGACATTGATAAATCCAAAAACAGAGGTTCTTAGCTCCATTGCTGAAAACACAAAAAAGGACCGGATTTAGAACAAAAATTTCGTACCTGCTGTATGAAATTGTTCACATAAAAATATTAATAGTACTAGTTACCTTAGCTGAAGGATTATTGATATGAAGAAAGCTGAATAATTTCCCCTATTGTGGAAAGGGCCAGTAGGACAGAAGCAGTTAGTTACTTAAATGGACAGTTGGAACAGTTACCTGAAGCGGCCAGGTCAGCTGAAGGGGCAAGTCCACGTGGATGAGGAGGCGGTTAATTAGTTACCAGCCCGAATAAAAGGGGAGCTGAACAGTCTAATGAGCAGTTTTTGGAGTTTTAGCTTGCAAGTGTTTCTCTCTTTTCTGTAATTCCATAGGAGCTGTTCATTGTAGTAACAATTATTTACACACATCATTCCATCACAAGAATGACTATTTCCAGCAACTATCTCATTTTTTATCAAGATCAACTTCTCAACCTATACTACACCTTTTATTCCCTTTTTAAAAAAATAAAGTTGCAGAAATAAGATTTCTCTTGAGTTTGAGAATAAAAAAATATATATTAATTAATGTCAATTTCTTTCTAGAAGTGAATAAAAGCGTCTATTGTTCCTTTTTTAGGAATCTTTGCTTTATCATTGTTACACATAAAAATATATTATAGATCTTTCTTAACATACTCAAAATGTTTGAATTGGCTTTGTTATAGCAAATGTAGATAGTAGTGCCGAAATAATGTCACTAATTAACAAATTTGTTGTTGGCGCCATGTTAGATTCTGATACCGTACTTGAATGCAAATCAGACATCATGACAACTTGATTCTTATTTTCCTTTTTCACTACATTTGCTTGCAATTCATTAACTTGAGTCATTATGGATTTATAGGAAAAAACCAATTTAGTCCTTTAGTTTTGGAGCATCAACTAATTTGATCGCTTATTTATCACAATAGATCAATTTGAACTTTTATCTTTAAAAAATTAATTAATCTAATGTCTATGATAGAAATCACGGACAAATTAATGGACCAAACTGTGTGAAAATCACATAAGCATTAACTTGTAGTAAATGTATTGTTAATGACTTTATTAGTTTGTCAACAACTTTCATCATAAATCTTAAATTAGTTAATTTTTTAAGGATGGCGAACCAAATTAATCTTGAATTTGATAGATAAGATACCAAATTTATCGATACCCTAAAGACAAAGAACTAAATTGATTTTTTGCCTATATATTTATTGTCCACTATAAAGTAATCTATGTACTTTAAATAAACAAATTTGTCCATACCTTGTTTCTCACTTATGCACTTGAACTTTAACATCTTACACAAGCTTCCTTGTTCTTTATGATTGCAAGAAAGACCACACCACTTGTTGGAGAGGCTGTTCTTGATGTATCCTCAATAATATATATGGTCTTGATCATCTCTTTTGTATAGAGAACCTTCCTTGTTCTTGCATAAAGTATTATTATTCTTCTCCTTCTCTTGGATAAAGGTGAAATGATTCTTATTTTTCATTTCTCAAGAAAACAAAATAAGACTTTAAGATTATTAGGGAAAATTACTAGAAATAATAGAAATGAAAAACAACTTCAAACATTTTGATGCGAGTGATCTGTATCATTAAAGTATTATTTTTCCCCACTATAAATATTTGTTAATGAAAGGTTTCAGGCAAAAACACTCCATCAGCACTTAATACCACCAAATGAAAGCAGCAAAATACTCGATACCGCCTAATTTTTTTTTGGACTAATTCTATTTTACAATTCTCAACCTATGCCGAATTTTTATTTTTCATTCCGAATTTCATTTCTGGTTACTTTGTATTCCCAATTCTCAAATTTATGCCACTTTAATCCCTTTTTAAATACCGTCAAAAAAGTTAACAGAATTTTTGTTTTTGTACCCAAAAATATTGTCGTACATCATGTTGAATTTGTCATAAACATAAAAAAATCTCATTAATTATTTGAATGGTGTTTAAAAAAAAGGATTAAAGTGGGATGAATTTGAGAGTTTGGGATACAAAGTATCCAAAACTAAAGTTTTGTATGTTAAGTGAAAATCGGGTATAAATTGAAGGGTGCAAAATAAAGTTAAAAAAAAGGATTAAAGTGGGATGAATTTGAGAGTTCGGGATACAAAGTATCCAAAACTAAAGTTTGGTGTGCTGTAAAGTGAAAATCGGGTATAAATTGAAGGGTGCAAAATAAAGTTAATCCTTTTTGTAGTATGACACAAATATTTTGTCCATTTGATCTCACCAATACCAATCGTACGAATAATAGTATACTAAATATCCTAAATTTCTAATATTAGTGACTGATAAATTGTATCAAATATCTCGAGAAATAAATTTTCTTTTACTAATATCTCAATATACACAATACTCGTACAAAATACATTCAACATTTCACACACAATACAAGCAATGCCGAAAGGCCTTTTATTGATATTGAGCCTCATCAAAGGAAAAACCCAAACATACAAACAACTTTTTCTAGCTGCAACATACGCAAGCTTATTTTATTTTAACAAACACTTAAGGAACAAATCAACACACTTTTTTATTGAGTCCCGCACGTGAGATGGGGGAAGCAGCTAGCTAGCAGCAACATTCTGTGATAAGTCTTCCATTAATTATTGCATACTTAATTTTCAAGGAGAGATTTGAACCACGCAGCTGAGAGTTTTGGATGCCTTTCTTGTTTTTCACTGTCGTAATCCACATAGGTGATGCCAAATCGACTTGTGAAACCAGCTTTCCACTCAAAATTGTCCAACAATGACCACACGAAATACCCTTTTACATTCACATGTTGTCTACAAGAAAAGTAGAAAATCAAATATTTATACATAGCCTTAACTCCATATATATATATATATATATATATATATGAAAAATTATATAGTCTCTTTTATGGAACCATTCCCTTTAAATGCTTGTATTATACAATATCATGTATTATAAATATTTATACTGTACCAACTTTTAAAGTCAAGGGAATGGTTCCCTAAAAATGATTGTAAAATTCAATATATATATACATATATCATATATCCATATATATAGAAGTAGATTATTATTATTATTTTTTTTTTGATGCAAATAAAATGCTTCTAATTACGTATGTACCTTTTGGCTTCTTTAACGAATGATAGGTGATCATGAAGGAATGTAAATATACCCTTTGGTGATCATAAATGGAATCCCAAAGCTTTGCTGAGTGATCATCAGGATCATCGATGCCTATAAGATGATTTTTCATATAATTAGTTTTTACTCGGCAATTTAGTCGTGTGACATGTCCTTGTGTTTAACAACTACACCTTAAATTTGGCTCCGCTCCATTAGAGAGAATTGGAGAGTTATTCTCCGAGTTTCCTCAATTCAAGTACGTCAAGATGATTGACACATGTATTAACTGAATATTGATATATCAAACTTATTGTGCAAGTAGATCTAAGGTTAAGAGTCACAGTTAAACACAATTACTTGAACCCCCTTAATATTGAATTAATACATATGTACATCCATTATCTAAATATCTACTGGAGGAAGTTGTCGAGGAACAATATTGGTGAGGAGCTAAACCCCTAAACCCCTATAGTGACAAGCACACACATTTAGTATGATTTTAGAAAAGTCTCGTAGTTGGAGTTGATGGTTAGATTTTTTGAATTGAGTAGAATTTATGTGGTAGTGGGTTAATGGTATTTTTTTTTTTCTTCAAATTTTACTCTTACAATTTAAAAGAGACAAAAATATTAAAAAGAGACCATCACACTAATTAGTGCTCTTCCTTTTATATATAGTGCTCCCTATGTTCCATTTTATTTGTCTCTCTTTCTATTTTAATTTGTACCAAATTATTTAATACTCAATGGCAAATAAAATAAAGGATAATTTACCTAATTTACCCAATATACAAGTTCCAAAAACAGAGTATTAAAGTCATGTTTTAACATTAATTACTTTCAAATGATTTCAAATTTTGAAACCCCAAAACCAACTAACAAATTTTGGATTTTAATTGAGGAATAATAATGGAAAAAATTTTCTACTATTTAGTCAAATATAAAATTTTCTTAAATTGTATATAAAATTGACTATACTAAATAAAATAGAACGGAGGGAGTAAGATATTACATAACTTACCATTTTCAGTAATATATATTAGTGGATTATTAAGTATTCCCTTTTGACATGGAGCAAAAGATCCATAATCCCTTTTGGATATCCATAGATCCAGCCAGTGGCACCCTACAATGAAAGAGTTAAAATAAACAAACAACGTTACTGATGAAATTGATTAACTTCTATTCGTAGAATATTATATTATATATATATATGTGTATTTTTGAGTTACTAACCTGTTGTTTACCAATGAATTTGCCTTTGCTATCTTTTACTAAAAACAAGAAAAAAAAAAATAGTATTAGATCAAGGTTAGTAATATGTTTTGGTTAAAAGTATATCTTGCGTTAAGTTGGAGAAAATTAAAAAAATAAAGTTGTAGTATAATAACTTCCAAGTTCCAACTAACCATGATGTTTGACCTTTTGATCCATGACATAATTGCTTTCATGTTTTTTGCCATGCCTAACCTTTCTTTTGCGATGTGATACGTATACAGCAGTATAGTAGTTCACTCCTATAAAATCACATGAATTTTGGATTATGCTTTTATCCGCATCATTCAAGGTCAGGAACAAGAAGATGACCTTCTTTGACATATCTGCGCATGGTTTTTGGATATTCACCGTAAACCAATGGATGCATGAACCTGAGACACATGCAGATAGACATATTTACTTTTAGATAAAGTAAATTGCAAAATATAAAAACCATAGTCAAAAGGTTTAATTTAAAAAGAAGAGAAAACTTTAAAAAAAAAAAAAAAGAGACTCGTATACTCACCATCCAAGACTGAAATCAAGGGCTCGTTTTGCAGCATCTTTATCTTTTTGGCTATCACAATCATGAGGTTCAAACCAGTGTGTTACCAATGTAATTCCAATTTTTCCTTTTTGACCCATCTAAGAACAATAGAAATTCGTTAGTTTTGGAGAAGTTAGTTCTTCAAAAGTGTATATGTAGATGGACAAATTCTAGTATGTGATCATCAACTTATACCTAATTTTTGCTTTCTACGCAATTTTAGTTGGACATTAATTACCACACTTAACTTTTAAAATTGTCCCCTCACTTCTATCTAATACTTTAACACCATTACTTAATTTAACAGAATTTTTGTATATGTACAACAAATTTAGCAAGATATCTACTACAATATTTACAACAATCTACCACAATATTTTGGGTGTATATTTGAAGATTGCCTTAATTTTAATAACGGTGTTAAAGATAGATTAGACTAAATTAAGACGGATTTGAGAGATAAGGGTGTAAAGTATTCAAAACTAAAATTAGGGGTATAATGTGAGAATTTGGTATAATTTAGGTGGTATAAAATGGAATTAGTCCCACGTAGATTAAGCTACTAGTTTGATATTTTCACATTAAAGAAATAGGAGACAGTGAGTTGGATTGGAACCTGATATTTATCTTTGTACAATTTTGCTGCCTTCCCATGAGCAAGAAGTTGGTTATGCGCTACAATATATGCATATTTGGATGGATCTTCTTCATCTGAAATTCCCTGATCAAATGGTTCTGAATTTGAACATTTGAGGAATCGTTTTTATGAACTGATTTTCTTATAGTCGAAGTTTGATATGAGAATCGACGAGGTAGGAAAAGGAAGGCATCATCATCATTTTCTTTTTCAATCTTATATGGAGTACTTCTGTAGATAGGACCATCAATATTTGTTACTGCTATCTTGCAAGCGTCAAACCTGTCGTCCACTTGTCCTCGACCAGGTGCGAGAAAGTCCTTCAAAACATAACCCCCATATGCAAAGCTCCATGGCTCATTTATGGTTATCCAATATTTCACCTGTTTACCAAATTCATGGAAGCAAATATCTGCATAATCACGAAAATCATCCCTGAAACCAACCCAAATTATGAAGTCAGTAAATTTATATTTTTGTCTCAAAATGTGATGTTTAAAACATGAAAACATAATCATTAATCATTTTCCCCTTCTATCCTTTGACTTTTTGTGGAAATAAATACTAGGCAATTCAAAATTTGAATTTTAAAGAATAAATTTTTAAAAAAAAAATTAATAATGATCACTATTATACCACCAATTATTCTTAAAAAGTTGAAAGCAATAAAATTATAAGACAGAGGGAGAACTATATACGATGAAGTTAGTTTCTCCTATATAAGTGTTTTGAATTACTATAGCGATTCTACGATCTAAGAAACCTCTATATTCGTTCTCCAAGTCTTGGGGAACATCAAAGTGAAGGAGAGTGACGAAAGGTTCTATTTCTGTTAAAGCACAAAAAATAAAAACAATATACTAATTTGGAAAAGAATTTAATTTCATAATGAGATTCAAACTCAAGAGTAGACATTGTTTTACTTTTCTCCTCGAGCTTCTTGAGAAGTTTCTTATAAAAGTTGATTCCTTTCTGATTGCGACTCTCTTGCCTCCCGGCTGAAATATCCCACATTCAACATAGTTTTCGGTTAGAAAATGGAAATAAAAAAATATATACATTTTTGGATGACCAAAATAATAAAAAGAATACAGTAAATAATGGTCAACTCTGTTATATGATACTAATGTATTGCATAGAAGTCTAAAAGTTATTTAAAATCATCATAGCTACCTTGACCATTTTAGCGCAGAAAACAACATCCAGTAGAAGATAAAATTTATTAAATACATAAATATATGTGACAGAAGATAAGGTAGTACAAAATAACGTGTATTCGACTATCATATCGACACCAACATAAACTCACCACTGCATTGCCTTCACTACAACTTAGAATTTCCTTATTCTAAGTGCTCAATTCAACTCTTCTCTATTAAATAATTTGATTAACCCTTTATTTTTAAGTCACAAGACTTGACTACTAAAGCATCTAATTAGATTACAAAATATAATCATAGTAGGAAATTAACAAATAGCATTTAATTCCTTAAATTACTAAAGAGCAAAGTGTCAAGTTGGTTATTAAATTATATTCCAATTGTCATTTTAGTCACTAAATTTGTTGGGTGGCCCAAATAGTCACTAAACGTCTAAAACTGCATCTAACGAATCACTCTGTCTATTTTAGCCATTAAGCCCTTCGATTATTTTAATGACTTTTAACGGGGGTAAATTTGTCTCATCACTCTTTTCCACACTTTACTTTCAACAATTATCAAAACGATGTAGTTTACATTTAAAATAAGTCAAAATGATGCATTTTAGAAGAATTTCGCACAAAAAAAAATGGAACGTGAGAGAGAGGGTTGTAGTGGCAAGATGGGAGAGAAAGGAAGAAGAGAGAGTTCAAATCAAGGGAGGGAAGGAGTTCAGATCTAGGGGAAGGGGAGAGTTTAGATCGAGGTAGAAGGAAGAAGGGAGTTCAAATTTGAAAGAAGGGGGAAGGGGGAATTTTAGATTAAGAGTGGGGGGATGGGATTTTGGATCGGGTAGAAGGAGGGATAGGGAGTTCGATCAAGGAAATGGGAGTTTGATTTCCAATCTGGGGCTAGGGAGAATGAGGTGTGGTAGGGGACTTCCAATCTGAGAAGAGGTGGAGTTCCGATAAGGGGGAAAGAGGATGGGAATTTTTTATCTAGGGCAGGGAGAGGGGAGGGAAGAGTGAAGAGAGAGAAGGGGAGAGGGAGGGATCATACTACATCTAGTGAGAGAGAGAGAATGTGCTGAAGGAAGAGGGGAAAGGAGAGTAGTGGCGGTTGGCTGGAGGAAAGGACGAGGAATAGTGATTGATTAGCGGAGGAAGATGGTAGAAAGGGGATGAGGGAGGTGGCGGGTTGGTTGGGAAAAGAGATATTGGGTGGTGGTATTTTAAATTTAATTTTTGACCCCAAAATTTTCATATCATTTAGCACGATCCATCTCATAATATAACTAGTTTTTAATCATCTAAGTTTGACCCCTATTTTTTTCGTAATGTTAATTTAATGTAGTTGGACGATTTTAACCCTCAAAAAATTAATTTTTGTTAACATTAACGGCTAAAATAGGTGGAGTGATTTCTTAGATGTAGTTTTAGAAATTCAGTGATTTTTTCGGCCACCCAACAAATTTAATAGTTGAAATGGCCACCAGAGCATAGTTTAGTGATCAAATTGACACTTTGCTCATAGATACTAAACTACTAAAACTCAACAATAACATAATTACAAACCAATAATGAGTTTAGTTTAATTATGCCAACAATTCCTCTAATATTTTAAAGTTGAAGGAACTTACTATCAGAAGAACAGAATTGAAAAGTACTTATCTCAAACTGTGTCAAAACCATAAAGAGAAAATCATAATTATTTGTCCTATTATCTAATTAATTGTAACATTCATTTCTTAAAGGCTTTTTCAGTTGTATTGCTAAATGAACCTGTTTCAGAATAAGCATATATGAATATGTAGATAGAACAAAAAAAAAGTTTACTTGGCAATATTCTGGACCATGAGATAGAAAATCTATAAGCATTGAAGCCAATCTTCTTCATTATGTCCACATCTTTCTGTAATATGCTGGAAAGGATCATCACAAAGTTCTCCACATATCAAGTTTATTATACACTCTCATCACTAAAAGCGGAAAATGTACCTCATAGTGTTTGTAATGACAAACAGCATCTTCGCCATATGTCAGGTGAAATAGATCTACCATTTTGCAATAAATTTAATTAATAATATGATATATTATGTGCAAGTTGACCAATTTACTACACATAATTGGCAAAAAATTAAAAGCATATTTTCCTTGGAAGGTTGACGGAATTGTTTTAAATAATAAATATAAGTAATGATTGTGTACTACAAGGTCAATGGATGTTTCTTTTTAGAAAAGTACAGGGCGAATGGGGAAATTCCATCATTTGTCTACAATCACCTACATCATCATAAGAAAATTTATTTTAATAGCACATCATGGTAGGTTTCAATGAGTGATTTTGGACAAAAGGTATATCATAGATCTAATGCACTTAAAATTTTTTCGAATGAATGCCTATGTTGGATAGAGATTACATATTTCGGCTAGATTTCCTGAAAGAAAGGAATAAGGGATAAATTTTTCCTTATAAAATTTATATTTTACTCTTCTAAAATATTGAAAAAAATATAATTTAACTTAATAAATATATATCTATTAAACTCTTGCCCGCTCAAGGTGTCATTCCTGCATCTGCCCCTGAAAGGTCTTACATTTCACACAGACACCCAAGTCTGGAGTTACATAAATCAAGTATTGAATAAATTTTCTTAACGCAATAATCATGGAGTAGTATACATTAAGTATTAGCATTTATTTGTATAAAAAAAGTTATATTTGATGAAAAATAAAATAAAAGTAGTTTTATAATATTATGTATATTCAAAATTTTTCTTCCTTATCTTAGTATGAAATTTTGGCATAAATATATAAAAAGATATATAAATTTTTTACAGCAGAAAAATTATACATGAGTAAAAAATAAATAAAAATATTATTTTATAGCTATTATATATGTTCAAATTATTTTACTTTTTATTCCCAATAAAAACAGTCTTTTATAACTAATTTATATATTATTAATTTCCAAATTCTTATTTTCTTTTCTCTAACCCTTTATTCAAATACGTTCTTGCATGTTAGTTAATTAGACTCAATTTATATATTTGCATATTCCAATAACATTTATAACTATTTTGAATAAAAATATTAAATTTTTGATTTTATTATATTGTGATTAATCATGTATTTATTTTAGTTACAATAAAAAGTTGTTGCAGTTTAGGATCAATGTATAATAATTAATTTGTTGTTCATCGTAATAGATAAGTTAAATTATTAGATTGACTCTCAAATTTATTAATGTTAATAGATTCTTTCACTTTAAACTTACCTTTACATTTCCAATATCAAAGTTTTCTCCCACCTTAAAAATCACAAAATTATTAATCATAAATATAAAAATTTAGTATTTATAAAATTGAAAAAAATAATGGAGTATACAACACTATTTGCTTATCTCATTTATTTTTTTGGTACAATTAATTTAGGTTTGTTTTTCCCTTTCCTACATGAAGAAAAAGATATCAACCAAGCAACGAAAATAAAACTCAGTGCAAAATAGAAAATTCACAATTTTTAATTAAGATAAAAATATTTGTTAATTTTATATCTCCCATCTTTAATAGTAATATTTGATTATAGAATCCTTATCTTTAAGAATATCATTTTGTAAAATATTGATTTAAGTAACTATTGATGAGCTAGAAAAGAAATTCAACCCGTAATGTGATATAATGTCTAAAATATTTCAAAACAATAATTGTAACAATTATTATTGCTTCTATATTAATTACTTATTTAAGTTTAAGTAATTAATATAGAAGCAATATATATTTTGCAAATAAACCATAGTATTAAATACTTTAAGTATATACTAGTATACCTTGTGTTTAAATGTTAATTTTAGAAACTACAATACTAAATGTTATAGTATTTAATAAAATAATATTAGTAGAATAACTATTGATGAGGTAAAAAAAAGTTCAACCAATGGTATGATGCATTATCAAATGGTCTAGACTAATCATTGTAAGACCTATAAGAATACTACTCATAAATTCTTGGAATGACATATAGAAAAAATAAGTAGGTAAGTAATGTAAAAAAAACAACATGAACTCTTATGCAAATAAAATCATAATATTAAATATTCTAAAATAATTGCAGGTATACATTACGTTGCACGTCAACTTTGAAAAGTACCATGCAATTTTTCACTATTTAACAGAACAATAAAAATATAGATTAAATATATTAGTAAACAATACAAGAAATTAATTAGAAAAGTATGCAAAAAAAAGAAAATAAAATTCACACACTTTTGTTTGCTTTAACATTTTATATATTTCATAAACACAAATTTTAATTTCATAGTAAAACACTATATCAAACATAATTTTGAAGCAAACCATGTTTGATACTATTTAGGATGAAGGGAAAAGTTTAGAATATTGATGAACTCTCGAAGTGAATGTTATCATAAGATTAAGAAATACGGAACAATACGAATATATTTTATGTTTTGATACATATTTACACAATTAATTACAATATACATTATATAAAAAATACGTGTTATTTTGGATATATTTTGAACTACAAGTTTTTCAGTACAGTTCCGTGTATTTTTTGGAGTAAGATAAAGATTTTTTTTTCATCAATGTTTTTTACATTTAAAACAAGATAAAAAAAATAAACTTTTATTTTTGGCTTTTAATAACGATCTTAATATATTACGCAGTACGTATCCGTATTACAGAGAATATATTACTTTAATCTGTTTAGTTTGATATCTTTGTTATTTATATTTTACTTAAGTTTATTTTTTTCTTATTTTTTGAAATTTTAATTAATCATTTTGTAGTTATTACCATATATTATTTGATCTCATGTAAATATTTTTCCTAATAAAAGATTTTAACACATTTTATCTATAAAATGATGTTTGATAGTTGATAATAATTTGATTTTTTAGTAATGATAAAGAATATATAGATACATCTAAAAAGTTCAATAGTATGAAAAAAATTATTTTTAAATGATCAAGTCATTGGTGGTGTCGTTATAACAAATTATAATTTGGAAATCTAAACATGAAATAAAAATTATTTTGGATCAAAATTAATCATATTTGTGTCATCAATATTTACATATATATATATATATATATATATATATATATATATATATATATATCCCTGTTTTCCCTTCATTTAAAAGTTAAGAATGCACCATGGAATTAGTCTTTCAGTTCACATATATGGCTCACATTGACTTTTTGTTTGTTCATTGATTATGACAGTTGAAAAATACTTAGGTCTAATTTTTAACTTCATTTATAAATTTGTGATAAAATAAATAATAAATTTTGATTACAAATTTTACAAGACTCACGATCTAAATTATTTAAATATTTTTCAAGTGGGTTTCATTTCTTCAGTGAATCACATATAATTATATATGAGAGAGGGGAGAGATGACTTTTCCCATGACGCTTCTCATCATCAGCAAACTCATCCCATACAGATTTCCCTCTCCCATCTTTATCCAAAGCACCTTCAATCTGGGGAAAAAAAAAAAAAAGGGTTACCAAGACATTGTATAGTGTGATTTCGCTTATCCAAAATATGATTCTAAAAGATTTTTTTGAAGTTGGATAGACAGTGATATATATTATAATATACCTGGAAAGCTGACGTTGCTGAACCAAAGAAGAAATCTTTGCCAAAATCTTCGCGGCGGAGGAAACCAGCTGCCGGAATTCCCATGGAGGAGGTGATATCATGAAAGTCCATTAGATTATTAAAGAGATTAATTGCCTTAATTATGTTTTGTTGCCAATTTAAACAGAGCAAGCAGTTGGGTTGGGTGCTTTGCTAGTTTATCTGCTTATCCTATTTATAGACCGCAAGTAATGGGATTTATAGCAAAACCAACTTGCAGTACGTACTAATTTTAATTATTACTACAGTTTAAAATGGACGTGATAAAGGATTTGTTTGGATATTAATCAAAACTTCTCACATAATTATTTTAATTCTATCCTTTATAATAAAAAGAAATCAACTCGTCTATAACTTTCTCGTAAAAATCTATTACTATTTCCAAAAGGTTGTAATTCCATCTTTTGCTCTCACATAAAATAAGGAGAGATTTAAAAAATTAAAATTAATAATATATGAAACATATCTAACGATATCTGAACATATCATTTGTCAAGTTTAGTCTAACAAACAAACCGTTTTCTATAATAATTAGGAGTAATTAATTACGTATTTGTAGTTATGTGATGCGGATTAATTATCGAAATAATTCACCTATAAATCTTCTATTATATTTTTTGATATTATACTTATCTTCTATCATATAATAGAATGACATAGTAAAATATTTCTCAATTCGTTCCTATGTAACTCTTAAGCTCCTTACATGTGGATATACTTATCCTACCATCCAAGTCAGACAAAGCTAGCTAGGTCCCTGTACTGAAAATATTTCTGTCTTCGTTCCTAAGTAACTCTTATGCTCCTCATATGTGGATATACTTAACCTACTATCCAATTCAGACAAATCTAGCTAGGTGCCCAGGTCCAATCGAAGTTTTACTTGCAAAATAACCATCTATTATCATTTGTTAATTAAATCAGAGGGATTCACTCTTTTCTTTAGACAAGAAAATTAACTAATTGCATCTTTACTCGTACGCGTCAACGTGTTTCGCGTCGGTGTGGAATTTCTGTCCCAACATGTCTGATCCCACAGAACAAATTTAGGTTTTGTCTTTGGATCCAAAGGGTTGCTGTCGAAGCTACATGTTCAGTTTATCTGGTAACAGACATTATCAGGCACCTCTTTTCCAAATTTTGATGCGGAACAGTTCAATTTCTTTTTAGATGTCCATATCTTTAACAGCTGGCTAGCTGTTGGTATATTAAATCAAAATCATTTAATTTAGAATTTAATAATATTTTAGTAATTGAATTTGTAAATAATTTATTCTTTAATTAACCGGTGTTGTTATTATATTATAAATTAATTTAGTATAGGATTATAACCCGAGTGTGATAGTTGGATACGTTAAAAAATTAAATTAGTTAGTACTTACTCAAATGCGTTAGTGGTTCATTATTGAGTTGAAGAAAATTGATCTTTAAAATTGATTTTAATCAATAAAATTGTTATCCTCCCAAATATTCTGTTCGTCCGATTATTAATTTCGTTTGGCTCCTATTCTGCTATCCCTTGATTACCAGTTCAATTCTCAGTTCAATTATCATAGTCGAAAATTTTGCAAGGAAAAATTTGAGCCAGGCAGCAGAGAGTTTTGGACACCTTTCTTTTGTTTTACCACCAAAATCCACATAGGTTTTGCCAAATCGACTTGTGAAACCAAAACCCCTCTCCCCCACTCAAAATCATCCAACAACGACCATACGAAATACCCTTCTACATTCACAACCTGTCTACAAGAAAAGTAGAAAACAAAAGATTTGTAAAGCCTTAATTGATCGTTGTAGATGAACCCAAAATTAATTAATTAATCAAAAACAGCAAACAATAACGGAGAAAGTTGATAAAGGAAAATTTTTATTAACCTTGAAGGTTGGGGCACAATTAACAACGAAAACAGAGGTGCAGTGTTTTCTGGGCACAATTAACAAAAAACAGATATAGCGTTGGCGGCTACCATTTTAAGAAGAACATAGAATAGAGGCCTAATCTAATATATATATTAATGCAGCCTAAACTAGTAGTACTACTTAGAAATAATCCCATGTGGCAATAATATAATTTTTACAATTCACCCAACTAATTAACTCACTTAAAATATGACACATGGCACCAAATTAACAAAATTAATTAAATAATATAGTTTGGTTTAATATTTGCCTACATAGTCTTCCTTAAATCAACCTCTTCAAATTTGAACATACCAAACATCTTCAATTTCAAAAATATCTCCGACTTCAATGTTTTAGTAAAAATGTCTGCCATTTGTTTTTCAGTTCTACAATAATCAATTTCAATATTTTCATCTCAAACCAAATTATGTATAAAATGGTATTTGATGTCAATGTACTTACTATGCCCATGAAAAATTGAATTTTTGGATAACTTAATTACCAATTTACTGTCACAATAAATCTTCGATGGACCATTTTGCTTGTGTTGAAAGAACACCAAGCATACGACGCAACCACAATGCTTGAGTAGCGCTGCTACAATATACTCTGCTTCAACAGTAGACAATGCTATCACCTGTTACTTTTTAGAACTCCATGAAACACAGCTAAACCAGTAAAAAAGCATAACTTGACCTAATCATTGTCTGTATGGCCAAATAACTCAATTAGATCATTACATGAATAAAATATGCCATCTCCTCGAATACTTTTGATATACCTCAAAATTTTCTTTGACGCCAACAAGTGTGACTGACGTGAATTTTCCATCAACCTCCTAATCCAACCAACACTAAAAGTGATATCTGGCCTCGTAAAAGTCAAATATCTCAAATTCCCTACCAAACTTAAGTAGGTAGGATCTACATATTCTCCAGTGTCATCCTTCGTCAAATGCAATTTTTCTTCAGCCAGAGTCAAAATTGGCTTAGCACTATCCATTTTGGATTTTTTCAAAATGCCACCTGCATATTTTCTTTAAGAAACAAAAATACTAAGGTGCAGACTGGAAGATCTCAATCCCAAGAAAATAAGACATAAGTCCCATATCTGTCATCTCAAACTACTTAATAATATCCTCCTTGAATTCCCTAATCATCACGAACTGTATCAAATCGAGCAACAGGTACAAATACCTCAAAATAGTTAATGTCGGATTTCTACTTGTACTCTTTTGTCACCAATCTCACCTTGAATCTCTCCACTTCGCTATTGGGCTTGTACTTCGTCATGTATACCTACTTTACTCCAATGGCTTTTTTACCCATTCAAAGAGAAGTAAGCTCATTCTTCTCAATAGCATGAATTTCTTCATCCATACCTTCACCCAACGTTCATTCCGAATTGCCTCCTCATAAATAACCGGGTTACAAACTGTAAATAAAGCAAAATTTACAATATTTTCATTAGAAGGAAAATTATCTGAATAAATAACATAATCCTACAATCTAGCAAGCAACTGGCGTTGACACTATCGACGACCAAATGTCTCAGTTCGTGATCTTGAGAGATGATTATGATGCAACTGATGATGGCTGAAAATCATGATCATCATAATCTCTTTTATAATTTAATGTCACCTCTACAGTTTTTGGTTCATCTGAAGACCAATCCCAAACACCTTTTCCATCAAAAGTCACATCTCTACTTACAATCACTTTTACTGAAATTAGATTGAATAATCTATAAGCTCAAGACTGCCTATTGTAACCAATAAAAATACATTTTTCACCTTTGTCATCAAGTTTCTTGCGCAACTGATCAGGAATATGAGAATAAGCAATACAACCAAATACTTTGAGATGACCAACAAATAGTTTTCTACCACTCCATACTTCTTCAGGGGTCTTTCCAGGAAAATTTCTCGTAGGACATCTATTTAATAGATAAATAGCACATACAACTACCACTACCCAAAAAGGATTTGGTGTGTTTTTCAACTTTAACATACATCTCACCATATCCGTAACTATCCTATTTTTCTCTCAGCCATTCTATTTTGTTGTGGAGTGTACCTAGTTGTCAATTGAGATGATGTATACTATTTTTTGCAAAAAAAAATATCACAAACAAGATATTCCTCACCCCTTTCAGTTCCCAAAATTTTTATTTGAAAACCACTTTGCTTCTTAACAAAAATTTTGATTTTTTTTAATGTTTCACACACATCAGATTTTTGTTGCATAAAATAAATCCAAGGTTTTTCGCTAAAATCATCAATAAAAGTAATAAAATAACTGCAACCCCCATTAGAAGGAATCTCAACTGTACACAAGTCTGAATAGATAATCGCCAATGTTCTCCTTGCTCTCCAGGAATTTCCTGTTTTAAAAATATCCTGGGGCTTCTTGTGTATAAGAAAACACAAGTATCACAAACTCTCCCAGGAACACTGATACTAGGCAGCCCACCCAACATTCTTCCACTAGCCAAAAATCTCAAACTGTCAAAATTTAAATGTCCAAACTGCAAATGCTGCAGCCATTTTTTGTCATCAATCACAATACTCAAACAAGAAAAAAATTTCACTATTCAAATTTAATGGATACTAATAAGCAATCATCATCACATTTGCAATCATGCCAATATTTTCATAAAAAATAATACACATGCCATACCTGATACGAATATCATAATTTTTTTTTTTTCAAACAAATGACCCATGCTCAATAGATTATGACTCAACTCAAGAATATAAAAAACATCGGAGATACATAGCTAGACCCATTTTTCAGGTTAATGAGAATTTTTTCTTTCCATAAATAGGTAAAGTAGTATTATTGTTAAATCTTACTTCACCCCTGACAGATTTATCAAGTTCAGAAAATAATTTTTTTTATCACACATATGATTCCTACATCCAGTATTCAAAATTTATTTATTTTTGTCAACAATGCCTGTAGTATTATAGGCCAAAAATAAAGTTTCTATATTTTAATTATTATTATGAGCATGATTGTTAGCAATATTAGCTTGAAAATATTTGTTAAATTGTTCACTGGATCTAAATTCAGATTTTCTATACCCATATTTTTCACAACTATAACATTAAATTTTTTGATATATCTTGGGTCTGATAAAAATTATTTCTTCCAAAATTATTACCTCTACCAAGATCACCTCTAAAATTAAAGTTGTTACTTCTATCACATCCAGGATTCCATCTGCATCTACCTTTGTTGTTGTTGTAACCATGACTTCTGTTGTTGTAGGCCTGATTTGTCTGACTAGATTCTCCTTATTGTTTAGATTCATCTTTTCCCTTCAAATTTAATTATGTCTGCAGTGCCTTCTCAATCGTATCTGCAGTATCCTGCATCTTCCCATTAATTCTCTGTCATGTAGAATTAATGAACCCTGCGAATCTTCAATGTTCAAATTTGATGTATCTTTCGTTTCCCGAATTACTGTGACAATAATCAAATTCATTGGTAAAGTATTCAAAAATTTTTCCACAAATTATTTGTCAGTCAATTCTTGGTTGTTAAGTTCCATCTCGTTCTTAATTTCTGACAGCCGGAGAAAATAAGACTTGATGGATTCAAATTTTTCCATCATCAAAAGTTCAAACTATCTCTCTCTTTAATATCATTAGATTATTCTATGAGACCCGGTCAATTTCTTGGTATGTTTTCTCCAAAATATCCCAAGCCTTCTTTGCCGTACATAGCAATTTTTTCAAAAATTGAAATATCAATTACCTGATGAATCTATGACAATGCCTGATTATTTACCTGTACCATTTATGTATTAGAATTTCCATCAATTGTTTCATTAATATGATTTTATGCGAGAGTCGTTAAAATTGTATCTTGTGCATGTTGGAGAAAAATTTATGCGAGAGTCCGTTAAAAGAAACCCAATACATAAGTTGGAACCCAAACTTAACCTAAGCCCAACCTATACATTAAGTATTCTTTATTCCTCTCTCAAACCAATGTGAGACAATTTATATCTACCCATGAGGCTAACAAGCTCCCCTTTCATGAGCATATTCCCACATTGAAATTAAACTTCTCATCAAGTCCACCTTTAATACTCCATGCAAGTCCAAATTCTTCATCAATCAACAATGAACCCAATCTTCAAAAACTCCGTTGCATATTAATTTGGACCTTTGGCCATGGTAAAGCGGCCAAACCCTTGGCCCATGGTCCAAGATATTCGGCACGATTATCAAAGCAAATACATTTCAGCTTCTTATCTGTTTCCCTCTCAATAGAATCCAAAAATTTCTTTAAAACATCAAGCACCTGATCTTTTGACTTCAAGGCATATACCCACAGTTTCCTTAAACAATCATCAATAAATGTTACAAATAAAATTCACCACCAAAAGTCATCATTTTCATTGAACCAAGAAGATCCAAATGCACTAACTCAAGCAACTCTGATTTCCTTGTTGGAGGATGACTTTTGAAAGAGACCCTATTCTGTTTCTCTGCTAAGCAATGTGGACACCCTTCCAATTTAGCAGTCTTCAACCCAGAAATTAAATTTTCATTGGCCAAACAACTAAGTCCCTGCTCACTAATGTAGCTAAGCCTCTTGTGCCATAGCTCTAAAGAAGAACTGTCTTCAATCATTGCATTGATATTATCAATGAACACGGAAGCCTTGGTCCACTACAAGCCCAAACTCTTCTTCCCATGAACCACAATAAAAGAACTCTTGGTTATTTGGCATAGCTCATTACCTTGAGTGCTAATATATCCTCATCATCTAATACACCAGTCGAAATTAGATTAAAACAAACATTCAGTGCATGTCTGAGATCTCGCAGAACCCACGTTACTCTAGTGTAGGTCTTCAATACAATAGTCCCTATACCAACTACCCTCGATTGACCAACATTACCCATTTTCAATATCTCAAAATCACCGGGAGTATAAGATGTGAAAAAATTTTCCTTGATGTTACATGGAAGCGGGCACCACTGTCGACGACCCAATTTGATTCATTACTAGCAACATTGATCAAATTTTTATCCTAAACAATCACCAAATCCTTTGTAGCAGTAATAGCTACACAATTATCACTATCACTATCTTCCTTTTCTTGTTTTTCTCTACTCTTCTTCTTTAGTTTGTAATATCTGTAGAATCTCTTGATGTGTCTAATCTTGCCATAATGATAACACTCAAGGTTCTTGTACCTTGATTTCAATTTGGCCCTACTTTTGCCCCTGTTGGACTCTCTTTTATCTTTATTTTTGTCTCTTCCCTGATTTTTCATAGTTAATACCTTGAACTATGAAGTCAATGCCTCTTGAGTTCTTCGTCTCGCTTTTTCATTCAAGATCGCCTTCTTCATATAACTCAAGGTCACAGCACCACCAGTAGCAGAATTGGTCAACGTGACATGGATATTCTCCCAAGAATGTAGTAGAATATTCACCAACCAATGCTTTATAATCTTATCCTCCAGTTTGACTCCTATGCCTAACAGTGGGTCAAAACACCCTTGAACATCCTTCTTTATTCTTCAAATTCATAACTTGTTTGAACAAGAACAACTTGTTATTGCGTGATTTGAAGCATACAAGGACTCAAGCTTCTCCTATAAGATTCTAGCATGTTTTTCATTGGCAATGTGATCTCAAAACATTATAATCTACCTACTGTCGAATAAAGCCACAACCATCTTGTGCTTAAAAACCCAATCCGAATCAGACATGGATTCGGGTTTCTTATCAGAAAATACCGATAAGTGTAACTTCTTCACAAATAGTAGATACTTCATCTTGGCCTTCCAATTAAGTTAGCTAGGGCCATTCAAACTGATCATTCTACTATTATTGGGTATATTTATTTAAGAAAAAAAATCCCGAGCAGGCATAAGCTCGCTCTGATACAACTTGTTGGGAAGAAAAAAGAATAATGCAAGTGGAATAAGTACCCTAGAAAATTTTCTCCAACAGTAAATAAATCAAATGACAAAACCAACAACCATATAATACACAAAATTTTTATGTGGAAAACTTCTTCAATGTGAAGAGTAAAAACCACAGATCAATGAGTATGGCTAAACAAGTATATAAACACCTGAAACTCAAATATGCCCCTACTCACTACCAAAAGTGAAATAAACAATTTGACAATAGGCTGCATAACAACCCAAATTACATGTATAAATGTCAAACCACTAGACAAGAGAAAATAATGATTTGATCATATAAAATGTAGCCCGCACTGCTAAGAATATTATAGTGAAATCAACCTACAAACGGAGCAAAATTCACTGTTGAATCAAAGCACGAACCCTGTTGATTTTCTCCCCTAAAGTTGAGTTTGCTATTGCTTAAACGAAAGAATTGGCAGCCTAATTCTTTCACTTGCACGCACGTGGCTATTGAGCAGCCTTATTAAGCCTTTTTATAAGGCTTTGTCTTCTTTTCATAATAGGTAATGTGTTTGTTACTACTACTAGTACCACACGTGCACACACGACGCTTCTCTTCTCCTATTTATTTAGGTTTTTTTAATTTCTTGTGGTCTCCACCTCAATTTGAGGAGGACCACAACAAACTTCTCATCAAACCTACTTTAATATTCCACTCAAAGTCAAATTCTTCATTAGCCAACTCATGGACCCATTTTTATTGAATTTCATATACACTCCTAGTATGAACAAATCGAACCCCTAGCCCATGGTCCATTAGGCCCACTCTTTATAGCTTGACAGTAAGAAGAGAAAATTATGGTCCAACCCTAAAAAAAGAATATTTACCAGTGCAACAACAAGAAGACACGGTCACTTGCAAATAAGTAACTTAGACTCGTAACTAGAAGCTGTGATACCACTGTTGGGGAGAAAAATCCATGAGAAAACCCACCAACAAAGACCTAATACATAAGTTGAAACCCAACCTTGGACTAAAAGCTTAAGCTAGTAGATCTTGGGCCCAACCCATATATTTAGTGCTCTTTATTCCTCTTTCAAATCAATGTGGGACAACTTAAACCTACCATGAATCCAACAATCTCCCCCTTCATGATAATCCTCCCACATTGAAACTAAACTTTTCATTAAACCCACACCTTAATACTCTACTCTACTCAAGCCTAAATTCTTTATCAACCAATTCATGGACCCAATCTTCTTGAATTTTCACTCCTGTTGTGACAAACAAATTGGACCATTGCCAAACCCTTGGCCCATGGTCCAATAGGCCCACTCTTCTTAACTCCATGACCCGGCACTAAGAAGAGAACGATTACAGCCCAACCCCGAAAAGAAAATATTTATCTGCCCAGCAATGAGAAGATACAGTCACTTGCAAACGAGTAACCCAGGTAGAAGCTCTGATACCACTGTGTTGGAGAAAAATCCATGAGAAAACCCGCCAAAAGAGACCCAATATATAATTTGAAACCCAACCTTGACCTAAAAGTTTATTCCAATAGGTCTTAGGCAACCTATATATTAAGTGTTCTTTATTCATTTTTCAAACTAATATAGCACAATTTAACCCTACCCAAGAACCAAACAGTCTAACTTGGAGAAAACTCAAAAAATAATTAAGTAATAATTTCTAACTAACCATGATATTTGACTTGCTGATTTGTAATATAATTCCCTCCCTTTCTTTTGTTGTGAGATATATATCGAGTAGCATAATGGTTCAATCCTTAGTATAAAGTCCCAAGTATTTTGGATTATGCTTTTTATTCTCAGCAAGATTAGGAAGGCGACCTTTAATTACATATTCGTGCATGTTTTTTTGGATATTCACTGTGAATTAATGGATTCATGAACCTGAAACACAAATTGACATATATTTTTAAATAAAGTCAATTGTGAAGTAATTAAAAACCAAATTCAATATTAATTAATATTTATTTTTTTTTTGTCTGTTGAAGAAAATAAAAATAGAACACATTATTGGATCACAAACATGTATATCCAATGACTCCTATCTCTCAAATTCTCCTCCAAAGTTTATACTCTCTGACATAAGTTAAAAAATCACACAAAAGAGCACTATCTTGTAGAAGTTAAAAAAATCATCCAAAAGAGTTATAAGAAGACTATATTTAAACGCATGACCGAACCCAGTATCCTAAGGTTAGGGACGGAAGCGATCGCTAAAACAAAGCAACCTATCTTCCACGGTTCCAAGAACTGGTGCTAGAAAGTTGTTTCTTGCACATAACTCCCATAGGCAAAACTCCATGGTTCATTTATGGTTAATTATCCAATATTTTACCTGTTTACCAAATTCTTGGAAGCAAATATCTGCATAATCACGGAAATCATCCCTGAAGTAAATAAACCTAAGTAATTAGGAAGTTAATAAATTTATATCTTTGTTTAATTTAATGAATTGCACAACAAACAATAAACTAGGAATAATTCCACTTTTTACCCTTCAGTTCATACTAATTCCCACTTTGCATCTCAATTTTAATTTTGGATTTTTTGCACTCCAAACTCTTAATTAAATCTGTTTTACTTCATTATAGTTTTTAACAGCGCTACAAATATTAACGGATCTTTACGAGTATACAATAAATTCAACAGGATGTACAATAATTTGACACAAAAGTTCGCACTTACATGCAAAAATTTCATTGATTTTTATGACTATTAAAAATTACTAAAATAGAATGGACTTAAAATTTGAGATTGTACAAATTGAAGTTGTGGTATAAAGTGAGAATATAGTATAAGTTGAGAATTACAAAGAGGAATTAATCCGTAATAACATATGCTATTTGAATTTTGGGTTAATAACACTTTGTCCCCCTGAATTAGTTGTGTGATTATACTTTGCCCCTAAATTATAGAATATATACTTTGTCCCCCATTCACATTATTCATCATTTAAAAATTTTAGAATATCAAAAAAAATATAGTTAAATGACTGAAGTACCTTTACTATTATATTTTGATTTTTCATATATTTAATTGATTTTTATAGTTATAAAAGAATTAGGAAAAAGTAAAATATATAACAACTTGATATGTTCGACTTTAAGGAGTAAAAATATGAGAAAATATTGAATTATACTATATCTGACACAGTGCCCCTGAAGGTTTCCGGAATTGCGCATTTCATAATCATAAGATTCATACAATTTGAACGATCCCACTTCTCATACTCTATTATTTCCTCTTTGGAATTATTGTTTGTAAGAGGAGTGAGTTGTAAACTCAATCCTTAGCGCAAAGTCTAGATTTATGCAACCTAGAATGATCATTATGTTCTCTTTTCATTCTTTAAAATTAGTTCCAAAAAATATTGTGATGGAAATGATGTTGGTAGAAATCATAAAAGCAAATATATATTAACTGGAAATAGAACAAAACAACATGCTCACACAAGTCCCGAATCTTAACTAATTTAATTCAAATAATGATAGGCCCATCACAAGATACCTAGCAAAACACTAGTATTTAGTTTTTGGATAGAAATATTAACTTGTAAGCGGCATTCTTGATGTAGAAATAAAAAATTGACAATAAACCTTGTCAAATAATAAGTTTATCTTTGGGCTGACTTATTATTCATATGTACTGAACAATTGTCACATATGTACTGCTACTGATAAATATGTAATTCGACTAAATATTAACCTTCTTTTGAATCGATATTCGCATGAATTACATATACAATTATCTTAATGTTCGAAAATAAATTGACCTATACAAGAGAAGTGCTCTTATTTTGATAACATATTGTTTCAATCAATATATTTTTAAATAATAGACATCCTTAATTAATTTATGCAATTTTGAATTTAAAATTTTCCAAAAAGAAATCTGTACGGCAAGATTCCTTTTGGTCATGAACAGAAAGTTCATGACCAAACCGCAAACTTTATGCCTCCATTAAAAAAATAAATAAATAAAAATAAATAAATAAATAAATAAATAAACCAAATTGAATCCTTATTGGTTATGAACAAATTTGTTGCTCATGACCAAATAGAATACTTTCTTGTCGTGAACTTCCGTTCATGACCCAAAATCCTTTTGGTCATGAATGTAAGTTAATGACAACCAATTCAAATCCTTTTTTTTTTTTTTAATTCAAAAAAACCAAAAAAGAAAAAAAAATTAAACCAAAATTGATTCCAAAGGTATCACTACTCAGGACAACCTTATGGTCATGAACAATTCCTTAGTTTCGTACTTCTTTTTTTTTTGAATTCAAATATCAAATGAATACAAAACAGAAAAAAAAATTAAATTTAAATTTTGAATCCAACAATTAAATTTGAATAAATATAGAAATTATTGAACTCAAAATTTAATATATAATACAATCACAATTGTTCTTAAATATAACAAATTGCATTTGTATAAAAATTTGTCCAGTTGAAGAACTGAATCCATACAAGATCACATTATAATACAAATTTAAAAATTGATTTCTTAATGATTCAACATGAAAATATTCTGATATCACTTGTTGGTGGATATCAAATAAACTTTAATATCATGATAACCAACATTATCATAATCTGGATCCTTCATGTTTAATCATTAAGAATAAAAATTAAAGATTAGGTGCAGAAGCACCTTAATCAATAAGAATTGATGTGATTCTTGAATACCTGGATATGATTCTCGAACCTATAGATTTGATTATTGAATATTGTGGTTGTTGATCTTCTAAATTATTGCATATGTATTTTGGAGATTAGGGTTCTCACTTTTCTAATGATGGGATGTCAGCTTCTTAGAAAGTAACATACGTAGAATTTGGAGACCATAACCTATTTATACACTCACATTTTCTTTTGTTCTCAAGATTTTGCCTATCATAAAATAGGAAATAAGGCTTTAGCGTATCTAAATATAAAATCCCATACCCATTATATGATTTAGGCTAATTTAACTTAAATCATATTAGGAAAATTTAGATTATCTTAATTAATTATAATAGCACATATTACATAATTAATATATGTGTGTATCAATGTCCAAAATCCAACATGAAATAGATCTACCATTGTAATAGACTTAAATTCATTAAATAATATTAGTGTGTTTATACAATAGACGAAGTGACAAGTCAAAGATATGTCAGTAGATCTGTTAAAAAAATAAATTTGATAAAATATCTAAAAGCATTGGTGATTGAATATGATTTTAATATCTTTGTTGTTTTCACATATTTAAAAATTAAGAATGCATCAGGGAATTAGTCTTTAGTTCATCAATGGCTCACATTGACTTGTTTCTGTTATAATTGTTCATTGTGTTGGGATCAAACGTGGAATAAACACAACTAATGAGAAATCAAGAACACAACAATTTAATGAAAAATAAGCCACAACATGAAATATGAGTGATACACTTGATTTAACGTGGTTCAGCTTAATTACCAAGCCTATATCCGCGGAGAGAAAACTCGTTCTTTATTATGAGAGAAAATACACATACAATAATGTGTACTTGAATCCCAAATCCAACTTTTGTATAACATCTCTCACTCCCAAGAACCCTCTCACCCAAGTATAGAATTACATGGTTCCTAACTTGTATTTTCTCCTCTTATGTTATGTCTTTGTTGTTAGCCAACCCACCTATTTATAGAAAATATTACTTGGTCACCACTCCAAATAATAGTAGAAAATAACTTGTTTTACAACTTAAATTCTATACAAATAGGAAATTATTTAACAACTACTCCAAATACGTAAACTATTAGGAAACTGGTTACTCCTCACACAAAAGAAATTACTTAAAATAGAAAGTGTGAAAATTAGCCAATTTATTAACAAATCTCCACCTTGGTGAATATTTCTTTTAGCAAATGCAAACCAACTAAAAATATAACCATTAGCCTTCCACCACCAATTCACATGGTGACTAGCTACACACACCGAATCAATACATTCTTGTCTCCAATTGATTTAATCGACAAATGAACATGTGTAACTAACCGAGTTCAACCTCCAGTGGACTCGCAAGAGGTGCCTCAATTCACTCTCTCCTTTAGCAGGATTTTCCTTCTCACCACCATTTGTAATTTGGAAGCAATCTTGGATCCCTCTACTGCCAACGCATTGAGGTAACCAAATAGTACACATCACAATAGTTCTTTTATTTCAACAGGACTGTCCAGCCATGTGTGATTTTCATGACTCCACCTTCAACGAAAATCTCGTAAATATCAGAGTCTAACTGGCTCAAGGAAATCATATTCTTTCATATTTTTGAGATATGCCATACTACTCAAAAACGGAGCACCTCTATATAAATAAATAATTTTATATTTTTTGATTTTCCCACTTCAATGCCCATGACTTAAAAATATACCTGTCATCCCAAGAAAAAAACTTGTCTTTTTTTAGTTGAAGTACATCAAAATATTCTAACCAAAAACAAACATTTAAAAATGACTAGAATCTAAAATCCAACACGTAAGAAATATCCAAATAGAGATCCACCTGAATCATGATGTCCAAAATCAACATTGGACTCCACCCTTTTCTTTAACCTTTGAATCACCTATCTTAGATTCACCGTATCATCCATTTTTAATTCTCTCCTCAAGCAATTAATGCAGTTCTTGTATTTCATTGTGGTTTGCCTTCTTTTGAGATATCAAATGATTGCACATTCTCGAGCATCGAAGTGTCTTTCCCGTATACCAAAGACGTCGCCACACTTTTGTAGAAATCAGAGATCCCGAGGTAAGAAGTAAAAGGTCCTAATCTTCTTCCTCAATTTCAACACAAACTTTTGGAGATTATCCAAAATTCAGTTGTGTCCACAAGATAAAGAGTCAACATCAAATTTATGCACATTGATACAATTAGATGTGCACTCATCATCCTTCATGCTTGCTATTCCCATCTTTCCCTTGAACATTTTTTTGCCAAACCTTGGTGAGCAAGAATGTCTTTTACTCTTCTAACCGAAAGAGTAAATCTTGTACACCCTTTAAATTGTTGAACAAGAAATTGTTACCAACCTACTTGATCTCAATAGCTAATCAAAACCTATTCAAGCTCTGATACCAATTTGTTGGGATCAAATATGGAATAAACACAACTAATGAGAAATCAAGAACATAAAAATTTAATAAAAAACAAACCACAACATGAAATATGAGTGACATACTAGATTTAACGTGGTTCAACTTAATTACCAAGCAGCCTACAGCCACAGAGAGAAAACCTGTTCTCCTACATCCACAGAGAGAAAACCCGTTCTTCATTATGAGAGAAAACACACATACAATAATACAACTTGAATCCCAAACCAACCATTGTATAACCTACTCTCGCCCCCAAGAACACTCTCACCACAAGTATAGGACTACATGGTTCCTAACTTGTATTTTTCTCTCTTGTGTTATGTCTTTGTAGTTAGCCAACCCACCTATTTATAGGAAACATTACTTGGTCACCACTCCAAGTAATAATAGGAAATGACTTGTCTTACAACCTAAAACCTATACAAATAGGAAATTACTTGGCAACTACTCGAAGTAAGTAAACTATTAGGAAACTACATACTCCCCACACAAAAGAAATTACCTAAAAGAAAATTAGCCAATTTCCTAAACACATTTAATATAATCCGAGTTTCATTTCTTTAGTATCTTTGTCTCATGTCTGTCAAAAAATTCACAGAAGCACATACTTATATGTGCCTTTGTGTGTGAGAGAGAGTGAGAGAGACTTTTTTTTCTTCAGTAGCAAAGATATCCCAATTCCTAGCGATAGAAGCAAAGATATCCCAATTACATGCTCCTCTCCCATCTTTATTTGAAGCACCTTCAATAGCAAAAAAAAGGTAATCAAAATTAATATTTTCTCGTCACCTGTGTGCTTTATTATAAATCTCTGATATAATATATAAACAAGTTTCAAGGGTAAAATGCATATTACCTTTCTTAAATAAAAAACCCACTGATTTCCACCTTGTCAAAGTTAAATTACCCCCAAAATGCGGCAAAATAACACCTCCACTTTTTAAAATAATTGAAATTCCTTTGGATTTTATTATATATATATTTATGTGTGTGCAAAATTCTACTGTCTTGTAACTGAACCATTTTCCAATTTCATCTCTAATGGATTTTAATATCTAAATAACGGATATAGTCATGATTCAAATGGGTCAAGTCCACTTATTTTTATTTTGCTGATTTATAATCTTTCCAATGGAATTCATTTGATTGGTAAAATGGAAAATGGGAATATGTGGTTTGGTCATTCAAGAAGTAACTTATCATTATTTAGAATAATTCAAATTTATTGACCAAATGTTTAATTTTATAACTACTATACGGATGACTATAACTCAGTATAATAATACTCTATTATCCCGTTAGTTACTTTTCCATTACAAATAAACATTATCGAAATTAGCTGTATAGAAATCCTTATTGGATTTTTGCAATCCAACTTTATTCATTTACAAACAAATCCAAATAGATCTAGGTTGATAGTGATTGACACGAGTATATAAGGTATATTATACTATTGAATAACAAGCCTTATATTTCCTATTTATAGAGAATTTGTGTGCTTGGGAGTCCCTGATAATTCAATAATTAAATAAACCAAGATTTTACCATCACTGCAATTTTAGAGAGATGCGAAAGGTAAAGCGAAAGCCTATGGGGTTGATGTCTTATTGAGCAAGAGCTAAAGTAGCTCCTAACAATACTATTATTGTCCCTATCAACAAAATGAAATTCATTATGTAAGGTATAACTATGAAAAGAGGAAGAAGCTGAGCTACAAGAAAAATTCCCATTGCTACCATAGTAACAACATGTATAAGAGCAGAAATAGGAGCAGGCCTCTCCATGGCATCAAGTAACCATACATGAAGGGGAAATTGTGCAGATTTTCCCCAGGCCCAAATAACTCAATTTTATCCTATGAACTATTTGTGTCAACAGATTGGTTCAAACCAAAACTTGAGATAATGCATATAAACCAAAAAAAGACTTATTAGTAGATGTTAATGGAGTTGAAGTTACCAAATTTTGAGGGGTCGGTGTCAATTTATGTCGAATTGCCCACATATAGTTCCTCGAACTGCATTTTCTAAATGAACCAAAGCCAATCGGATTTACACATACATATATATATGTATGTATACATATATATATATATATATATATGTATGTATGTGGGGAATAATTCTACAGTCTTGTAACCAAACAATTCTATTGTACTTTAGAAACTTGTACGATAAGCTTATAAATAAACTGAAGTAGTTTGGAACTCGGTTTGAGCTTGAATCAAGATAAGTTCGCTTAAATTTGTTCATTGAGTTATCAATCCAAAACTTGTACAACTTCTGAAACTTGACTTTTTTATGTGTGGAAATAAGGATATGTTTTTTTGATTTGGATGAATCTTTTAGATCTTATGTTTAATTTGGGAATAAGAAAATGAGCCTGTTCTTGGTAAAGGAAAATTTGGTATTACTTTGAAGAATGGATATGTTAATTTTATGTCTGATGTACATTATGTACCAAGCCTTTATCATAATATGTTAAGTTTGGGACAACTTTCTGAAAAGGGGTATGATTTGCATTTGAAATATGGTGTTAGTACTATTAGTAATGATCAGTTGGAACGAATTGCAAAAGTAAATATGAATCACAGTTGTTTATGGCTTATTTCTCAAGATTGTAGTGATTTACCTTATTTTAGTTCCATGAATTTTGATGATACTTGGATGCGGCACATGCATTTTGGTCACTTGAATTTTGATAGCCGAAGTTTTCTTGCAAGGAAAAAAATAGTTTATGGGTTGCCTACCATTAATATTTCAAATAAGCATTGTGACTAGTCTTACATTTTGAGAGAAAAAACATAGAAATTCTTTTCCAAAAGGCAAGACTTGGAGGGCTGAGAAGCATTTAGAATTAATTCATTCAGATTTGTATTCAATTGAGATTCCTTCAAATGGTGGTAGTAGATATTTTGTTACTTTTATTGATGATTTTAACAGAAAAACTTGGATTTATTTTCTGAATAATAAATATGATGGATGTGATGTTTTGAAAAATTTTAAAATGTATGTAAAAAAGCAAAGTGGATACTTAATTAAAACTTTAAGAACTGATAAAGGTAATGAATTTATTGTTTGTGATATTTTTTTGGAGAAACATGGTAATAGACATCAAATGACTCCTAGATACTCTTCTTAACAAAATAGTATGCCTGAGGCAAAAAATAGAACTGTTATAGATATGGTGAGATCCATGATACATGCTAAAAATATGTCTAGAATTTTTGGGCAGAAGCTATTTCTTGTACAGTTTGTGTGTCTAACAGGTGTCCTACATGGTGTAATAATGGAAAGACACTGCAGCGTGTTTGGACTAGTAAGAAATCAAATATTTCTCATTTAAAGGTATTTGGTATCTTACTTTTGCTCATGTTCCAGATATAATAAGAAAGATGTTGGATGACAAAGCAGAAAAATGTGTATTTGTTAGTTATGGTCATGAGACAAAGAGATACAAGTTGTTCAATTCGGTTACTAGAAAGATGATTATTAGTAAGAATATCACTTTTGATGAGAAAGGTTCTTGGGATTGGTCCAAGAAAAAGTCAAATTCTTCACCAACATTTCTATTAATGCCAACAATTATAGAGGAAGAGAGTAATGAATAGCCTACTGTTTTTCACAACCTACTCTTCGAGAGTCATCTAGTCGCCCACAGTAACAACAACATTTGCCAGTCCACTTACAAGATTATGTTGTTAACAATGATAATGATTTATCTGACGAGAATGTTGTAAATTTTGCTTTATTTGCAAATTGTGATCGTATTTCTTTGAGGAAGTTATCCAATATGAACATTAGAGCCAAGCAATGGATAATGAAATTCAAGCCATTGAGAAGAATAGCACATGGGAGTTGACAAATCTACCAGTTCGAAGGAAGGCAATTGGAGTTAAATGGGTGTACAAAATGAAGTAAAAGCCAACTAAAAATGTAGACGCTTCAAAACGAGATTGGTAGTCAAAGGATACAAATAACAGGCAAGTATTGACTGCTTTGAAATCTTTGCAATTGTTGCAAGACTTGATAGTATTCGAATAATTATTTCTCTTACTACAAACAATTATTAAAAAATTCATCAAATCGATATGAAGTCTACCTTTCTAAATGGTGTTCTTGAAGAGGAAGTGTATGTTGAGCAAGTTGCAGGTTACATCAAAAGAGACCAAGAAAATAAAATCTACAAATTGAAGAAAGCACTTTATGATTTGAAACAAACTTCTCGAACTTGGTATACTCATATTATTCTCATTTTGTTGAGCATGGTTTTGTTATGAGCATACCTTGTATATCTATGTGTAAATTAATTTTGGTGGTGACATTCTTATAGTATGCTTATATGTGGATGATCAAATTTTTACTAATAATTATCTCAAATTGATTTGTGAGTTTAGGAAGGCTATAATTAGTCATTTTGAGATAACTGATTTGGGATTAATGTCATATTTTCTTGGCATTGAGGTTACTCAAACAAATGGTAGAATATTTATTTCACAAAATAAATATGCTGGTGATATTTTGAAGAGGTTCAAGATAGACATCGCTAAGCCAATAATGACTCCTGTTGAAGAAAACTGAAGTTAACAAAAAGTGGCACTGGTGAAATTGTGAATGCAACAAATTTTAGAAGAATGGTTGGAAATCTAAGATACTTGATTTCTATTAGACCCGACATTACTTATGGTTTTGGGTTAATTAGTAGATTCATGGAGTTTCCATGTCCATCGCACTTGCAAGCAGCCAAGAGAATTTTAAAATATATTAGAGGTACAAAATCTGATGGTATCTTTTATTCATGTTCACCACAGCCAAATGATTATAAACTTGTTAGATATATAGATAGTGATTGGACTGGTGACATGATGCAAAAAAGAAGTATTTCTGAGTACACATTTTACTTGGAAAGTGGTATGTTTTATTGGTCATCCAAGAAGTAACAAGTTGTGGCATTGTCCACAGCTGAAACCGAATACATGGCGGCGGCAAATAGTGCTATGCAAGCACTATGGTTGAGAATAATGTTTGGGTTTTTGCAACACAAACAAGATGGACCAACCAAGATCTTTTGTGATAGCAAATCTGCAATTGAATTGTCAAAGAATCCGGTGTTCCAGGACAGAGCAAGCACATTGATCAAGTATCACTTTATTCGAGAATTGGTTCAAGACAAATAGATTACCACTAATTATTGTAAGACTGAAATCTAGTGGCAGATATTTTCACAAAACTATTGAAGATGGAGTTATTCATGAAGTTTAAAAAGATGCTTGGAATGGTCAAATTTAAAGACTTTAGTTTAAAGGAGGTAATGTAGGATTATTTAAACCAAATTGATGTTTTAATTAGTTTCAATCAAAGTTATCAGTTGACTTGGTTTTTAAGCAACCGATTTTGATATTGATTTAGAGTTTCAATAGTTTAATTAGATTGAGTTTTCCTTTTCCAGGTTAGATTAGGAGACTATTTGGGTTTGGTTATATAAATATGTACCATTGGAATATTATATGCGTGTGTGAGAAAATTAGTCAGTAATTTTTTTTTATTTTTTTGACTCTTGTTCTCTTTTGCTGCCAAGTTCAATAAGTTTATTGTTTACATAAAAGTCTTACGGCTTTACTATTCTTTTGGTTAGCTTTGTTTTTCGATTGACTAAAATTATTATTATTTCTTTGGCCTCCAAATTCAACATCAGATTTTTGACACTTAATTACGTGTTAATAATTTTTAAACAAGTCCCACATTAATTTTGTAAACCACTATTGGAAAAGTTATGCCCTTTAGGGTGTGTTCGTTTAGAAAATATTTTACATGAAAAAGTATCTATTTTTCATACAATTTTTCGGTGTTCGGTTGACAAAATGAAAATATTTTAAAATAAAAAATTTTAACGATTTTATCTTTAATTTTATGAATACAAGTTTAAAAAACTTATAACAATGGTAATAAATACCTTACAAGTAATTGTGATTAATAAAAAATTGATTTTGTTCAAAATTAAATGATAGTACAATATAATAGTAAAATATGCATAATAATAGTTATATTAGAGTGGAACCCATAATTGAGAGAAAAATGAATGAAAAAGAATTAAAAACGAAAATAAGTTTAGCAAACGGGATTCTAAAAGTAAGTATTTGAATTTTAATGTCACCAATAAAAACACTCCATCATCACTTAATACCACCAAATGAAAGCAGCAAAGTATTCGATACCATCTCCTTTTTTTTTTTTTTGGGGACTAATTCTATTTTGTAATTATTAACTTATATCGAATTCTCACTTTCCACCTAGAATTTCAATTTTGGATACTTTGTATTCTCACTTCTCAAATTTGTGCCACTTTAACCCCTTTTTTAACATCATCAAAAAGTTAACGGAATCTTTATTTTTGTACCCAAAAATATTGTTGTAAATCCTGTTAAATTTGTCGTAAGCATGAAAAAATTACATTAATTTGTGAAATGATTTAAAATAGGACTAAAGGAGGATGAATTTGAGAGTACACATGCAAAATATCATAAAACTAAAGTTTGGGGTGTAAAGTGAGAATTGTAATGACTGTTGCAAAATGAAATTAATCTTTTTTTATTATTATTATGACACAAATATTTTGTCTATTTGATCGCCAACACCAATCGTTCGAATAACAGTACACTAAATATCCTAAATTTCTAATATTAGTGATTGATAAATTAAAATTAGATATCTCGAGAAATAATTATTCTTTTACTAATATCTCAAGATACAGAACACTCATACAACAGATACATTCAACATTTCACACACAAGCAACGCCGAAAGGCCTTTTATTGATATTGAACCTTCATCAAAGGAAAAACACAAACATACAAACAACTTTTTCTGGCTGCAACATACGCAAGCTCAACCATTTTAACAAACACTTAAGGAACAAAACAACACACTTTTTTATTGAGTCCCGCACGTGAGTTGGGGGAAGTAGCAAGCAACATTCCGAGATAAGTCTTCCATTAATTATTGCATACTTAATTTTCAAGGAGAGATTTGAACCATGCAGCTGAGAGTTTTGGATGCCTTTCTTGTTTTTCACTATCATAATCCACATAGGTGATGCCAAATCGACTTGTGAAACCAGCTTTCCACTCAAAATTGTCCAACAATGACCACACGAAATACCCTTGTACATTCACATGTTGTCTACAAGAAAAATAGAAAACCAAACATTTATATATATAAAATTTAGATATATATATATATATATATATATATATGAAAAAATTCTATAGTCCTTTTTATAGAATCTGTATTTAAATACTTGTACTGTACAATATCATATATTTTAAATATTATAATCTTTATACTGTACAATCTTATAAAACCAAGGGAATAATTCCCAAAAAGGATTGTAAAATTTACCATATACGTATATATAGAAGTAGATTTTTTTTTTTTTTTTTGATGCAAATGAAAATGCTTCTAATTATGTGTGTACCTTTTGGCTTCTTTCACGAATGATAGGTGATCATGAAGGAACGATACCCTTTGGTGATCATAAATGGAATCCCAAAGCTTTGCTGAGTGATCATCAGGATCATCGAAGCCTATAAGATGATTTTTCATATAATTAGTTTTTACTCGGCAATGTAGTCGTGTGACATGTCCAATGTATTTAATAACTACACCTTAAATTTGGCTCCTTTCCATTAGGGAGAATTGGAGATGATCGACACATATATTAACATATCATACTTACAGTGCAAGTTGATCTAGTGTTAAGAGCCGTAGTTAAACACAATTACTTTGAACCCTCAATATTAAATTTATATGTGTCAATTATCTAAATATCTATTGAAGGAATTTTAAAGCTGGAGAGAATCTTTATTGTTATTAACAAGCATACACACTTCGTTTGATTTTAGAAACTGTCTCATAGTTTTGAATTTTTTTTAGATTGGTAATTCATGTGGTAGTGGTTTAGTACTATTTTTCTTTTTTCTTTTTCTCCAAATTTTACTATTAAAATTTAAAACAGAAACAAAAATATATAAAAGGGAGAGACCATCAAACCAATTGATGCTATTATTGACTTTTATATATAGTAAGATATTACATAACTTACCATTTTCAGTAATATAAATTAGTGGATTATTGTATTCCCTTTTGACATGGAGCAAAAGATCCATAATCCCTTTTGGATATCCATGGATCCAGCCAAGAGCACCCTACAATGAAAGAGTTAAAATAAACAACGTTACTAATGAAACTAATTAACTTCTAATTGTAGAATATATATATATAAATTGAGGTACTAACCTGTTGTTTACCAATGGAATTGCCTTTGCTATTTTTTACTAAAAACAAGAAACAAGAAAAAAAGATAATATTTTGTCAGGGTTAGTGATATGTTTGTGTTAAAAATATATATTGTGTTAGTTTGGAGAAAACTGAAAACTTAACGTAGGAGTTTAATAATTTCTGCCATTCAAACTAACCATGATGTTTGATTTTTTGATCTATAACATAATTGTTTTCAGGTTTGCTGCCACTCGCGTACTTTCTTTTGCGATGAGATACGTACACAGCAGTATAGTAATTCAATCCTATAAAATCACAAGAATCTTTGATTATGCTTTTATCGGCATCAAGATCAGCAATAGGAAGGTGACCTTCTTTGACATTTCTGCACATGCTTTTTGGATATTCTCCATAAATCAATGGATGCATGAACCTGAAACACATGCAGATAGACGTACTTACTTCTAGATAAAATAAATTGCAAAATAACAATGAGTTCAATTGCTATATAATATTCGTTAATTACTTTATATATAAAACCAGAAATCACAGTCAAAAGGTTTATTTTCAGAAACGAATAAGAGAAAACTTTAAAAAAAAAAAAAAAAAAAAAAAAAGGGGCTCCTTGACTCACCATCCAAGACTGAAGTCAAGGGCTCGTTTTGCAGCATCTCTATCTTTTTGGCTATCACAATCATAAGGTTCAAACCAGCCTGTTACCAGTGTAATTCCAATTTTTCCATTTTGCTCCCTCTAAGAACAATGGAAATTCGTTAGTTTTGGAGAAGTTAATTCTTGAAAGTGTAGATGTAGATGGACTAATTCCAGTTTACAACCATCAACATATACCTAATTTTCGTTTTGTACTCAATTTTAGTTAGTCCAATTTGTTAATACCATTACCAAATTTGATGAAATTTTTGTATATGTACAACAAATTCAGTAGAATATAAACAATCTACAACAATATTTTGGGTGTACGCCTCAATTTCAATGACGGTGTTAAAAAAATAGACTAAAGTGAGACGGATTTGAAAGTTAAGAATGTGAAGTATACAAAAACGTACTAAATTTAGGGGTTCTTACAAAGTGGGAATTTGGTATAATTTAGGGGTGCGAAATAGAATTAGTACTGCTAAAGTATAAATCCCACATCGGTTAGGTAAAAGATCCTGAACTAATTAATAAATTGCTAAATCCCTATCACCAATTGGTTTTAAAATGGAAATCCATATTTTTTAACATGGTATCAGATCCTTCGCATGTAAATATATTTTGAACTTCCGCCTAGTTGAGTACTTGTAAATATATTTTGCTTTTATTCTTAGTTTTTAACCTTCTCCTGATTTCAACTTTCGGGTTTCTTAATTTTTAATCATCAATTCTCCTGATTTAAACTTTCAAGTCTCTTAGTTTCACCTTTCGGATTTTTCTCGATTTTCAACTTTCGGGGTATATTCGATATTGAATCTTCAAATTCTCTCTCTCAATTTTAAACCTTCGGATTTTCTCTCTCAATTTTGAATTTTCAGGTTCTCTTGGTTTTCAATTTTCGGATTCTCTCAATTTTCAAATTTCAAATTCTCTTACTAGTTTCAGTTTTCAGATTTTCGATTGGTTTCGGATTCGTTTTGATTTTGGTTCTAGGGTTTCTTATCCACTCAATTTTGGTTTTCTATTACCAAGTTTTGTTTCAAAATCAATTTGGTTTTCCATAACCATATTGAGTTTGAAGGATGATGTCAAAGATATGAAATTATTAAAATATGGTATATAAATATTTGATTGTTGTAATTTTCCTAATTGTTCTCCTAGATTAGGTAACTATTTTACTAGTCTAATTATCTTAATTAGCAAGATTTAACTTGTATAGATGATCTAGAATATTCTCTTATAAATCTATATAAAAGCTTCATATGTACAAATTGTATTAAGATCTGATTTATACATATTGTATATATATTCTCTTGTTCATCTTTTAACATGGTATCAGAGATAGCTCTCAAATGTTTTTCATCTGTCCATACGTGTCTTGGGATCTGTCCAACCCTTTTCAACGGACTCTCTTACGTCTGACTCACGTGTAACAGAGTTCTGTCTATATAACCCCTTTCAACGAGCTTTCTTACATCTAACCCAAGTATAATAGGGTTCTATGTCCAACCCAAGTCACATGTGAGAGGGGATGTTAAAGTATAAATACCACATCTGTTAGGTAAAAGATCTTAAACTAATTAATAAGTTTCTGAATCACTCCACTTATTACCAATTGATATTAAGATGGAAATCCATATTATTTAACAAGTACTGTGTAGATTAACCTACTAATTTGATATTTGCACATTAATTAAAGAAATAGGAGATAGTGGGCTGGATTGGAACCTGATATTTTTCTTTGTACAATTTTGCTGCCTTTCCATGAGCAAGAAGTTGGTTATGGGCTACAATATATGCATATTTGAATGGATCTTCATCATGTGGAATCCGCGGAACAGATGGTTCGGAATTTGAACGGTTGAGGAACAGATTTTTGATTGACAGTTTCACAGTCAAAGTTTGATATGAATATCGACAAGCTAGGAAAAGGAAGGCATCATCATCGTTTTCTTTTTCAAGGTAGGAGATGGAACCATCACTATTTGTTACTGTTTTCTCGTCATCGTCAAACTTGTCGTCCACTTGTCCCAGACCTGGTGCGAGAAAGTCCTTCAAAACATAACCCCCATATGCATAGCTCCATGGTTCGTTGATGGTTATCCAATATTTCACCTCTTTACCAAATTCACGGAAGCATATATCTGCATAATCACGAAAATCATCCCTGAAATGAAAACCAATCCAAATTAAATAGGAAGTCAGTATTGGTTAATTTAATTGAACAACAAACAATAATATTACGCTCTATAGGAAGTATCATGTTTGTCAAATCTATTGGTTCCAAAATATTTATCATGTTTAAAAGGTCAAAATATAACTATTAATCATTTTTTACTTTTATCCTTAAAGCGTCATGTTTGTCAAATCTGCTTATCCCAAAATTTTCGTCATGTTTAAAAAATCAAAACATAATCATTCATCATTTTCTACTTTTATTCTTTATCATTTTCTAGAAACAAATACTATACGGTTCAAAATTTGAGTTTTAAAGGTAAAATTAAAAAAAAAATTAATTATCACTATTAACTTGTTATATTTAAAATGTTAAGTTTTCGAAAAACGATGAAAATTATAAGACAGAAGCAGCACTATATACAATGAAGTTAGTTACTCATATATAAGTGTTTTGGATTACTTACGCGATTCTACGATTTAAGAAACCTCTATATTCATCCTCCAATGCTTGCGGAATATCAAAGTGAAGGAGAGTGACGAAAGGTTCTATTTCTGTTAAATCACAAAAATAAAAACAATATTCTTGTTTAAGTTGGAAAATAATTTAATTTCACAACGAAATTCTAACTCAAGAGTAAACAGTGTATTACTTTGCTCCTCAAGCTTCTTCAGAAGTTTCTTATAAAAGTCGATTCCTTTCTGATTGATAGTCTCCTTCTTTCCGGCTGAAATATCAACCATGCAAAATAGTTTTTGGTTAGAAAAAGTAAATGAAAGTAAAATATATATTTTTTGATGGCTGAGAAAATAAAATAAAAAAAGTAAGTGACAATATCAAACTTGTTATGTGATGGTAATTAATGTATTGCAAAGGAAAAATTATTTAAAATTGCTATAACTACCTTGACGTTCCCCTACAAATTATATTTTTCGTATACTTAAATTATAATATGAAATACATAATAAGTACCAGTGCTATCAAAAACATCAAAAACAAAATCACCTTAAAATTTTGAAAATTATACTTATGAATTCTGTAGAAAATTGGGAGGTCGTTTAAATTAAAACATCACAATTGAAAATTACTTATCTCTAATTGTGTCGAACCATAAAGAGAAGATCATAATAACTTGTCCAATTATCTAGTTAATTGTAACACTCAGGGATCTTAAAGGCTTTTTTGGTTGAATAGCTAAATGAACCTTTTCTAGCATAAGCATTTTTTTTGGTTTAATTACAGTTTGCCCCTCTAATTAGGGGAGAGTAGCAAATTACCCTGTATCAGAGTATGAACATTTATTTTATCTATAAATTGCCCCCAAGATTAAATGAAGTTAAAATTTTCATCTAAAGGGAGTAGTGAAATGTCATATTTACCCTCAATATTTTTAGTTACACTTTGTGAAGTTCTTTACTAAAATTCTTCTCTTAAATTTAAAAATGATACTAATAAATTAAATTTATTATTCTAAGTTTATTTAAAATATATATTGTTTATATCTCAAACTAGTATACTGACTCAAATAATGTGAGTTTTTAGATACAAAATGATGAATTAATTATTGATAATAGAGAAAATAAAATAAAAATTAATAAAACTAAAGTAATGCGATTGAATAAATAAAATACCTTAATCTAAATATAAAAATAATATTAACGGAACAAGTACGTGATAGCATGCTAAAAAATGGATACGAAGAAAAAAACATTAAATAGTAAACTAATTTATACAATTAATATTGAAAGGTATTTTTTTTTCAATAATGTTGAATGAAAAAACATTGTTACTTTTGAATGAGCAAATTGCTTATAAAATAAAATCAGATATCAAAATGTAATTCACCCTAATTTTATGTTGGTTAAGGTAATTAAAACATTGAGGTCAATTATGACATTTCACTATTCCCTTTAGATGAAAATTTTAACTTCATTTAATTTTGGGAGCCAATTTGTTAATAAAACAAACATAAGGAACAATTTAAAACTATCCCCATATTATAGGGGACAAACTATAATTAAGCCTTTTTTTTTCCTTCAAAAAACTCACTATTTCCCTTACCTTCTAGTGAACCTATGACCAATAACTTATAAAGAAAGCGTCTTACCATTGTGTTGTCAATACAAGCATATTTGAATATGTAGAACCCCCAAAAAAAAAAAAAAAAAACTTACTTGGCAATATTCTAGACCATGAAATAGAGAATCTATAAGCATTGAAGCCAATTTTCTTCATTATCTCCACATCTTTCTGTAATATGCTTGAAAGGATCATGACAAGTAATAATACTCTACACATCAAGTTTATTGCTCCATATACATTCTCATTAAGAAAAGCTGAAAATGTACCTCATAGTGTTTGTAATGACAAACAGCATCTTCGCCATATGGATGAAATAGATCTGCCATTTTGCAATAGAATTTATTAATAATCTGACGTATCATGTACAAGTCTTGACCAATTTACTACACGTTATTGGCAATTTCATTTCATCCAGACTCCTTGGTCTGGAGTTACACAAATCAATTATTGAAGAATTTTGCTTAACGCAATAATCATGGAGCAATAATATATATATATATATATATATATATATATATATATTATTAAGCATTAGTTGATTAGCATTTAATTATTCATAATGTGGTATGAAGCACGAAACTGATATATATAATATCTCCATGTTTTCACATCATTTAAAAGTTAAGACTGAATCGCGGAATTAGTCTTTCAGTTCACACTGACTTGTCATTTGTTCATTGATTATGTGAGTTGGGAAATACTTAGATTTGATTTTTTATTCTATTTGTAAATTGTGAGATCATAGTAGTGAGAATTAAATTTGATGTAATAAATAATATATATCCTAATCACAAATATTGTAGTTAAGAATTAATATCTGAACTATCTAAGTATTTTTAATGTTGCTTTTCATTTCTATCTATCAAAAATTTCAGTTAGAGAGAGAGGAGAGATGACTTCTCCCATGACGTTTCTCATCATCAGCATACTCATCCCATACAGATTTCCCTCTCCCATCTTTATCTAGAGCACCTTCAATCTGAAAAAAAGGTTACCAAGATATTGTATAGTATGATTTCCCTCATCAAAAATATGATTCTAAAAGAAAGTTGAACAGAGTGTGATACATATTATAATATACCTGGAAAGCTGACGTCGCTGAACCAAAGAAGAAATCTTTGCCAAAATCTTCGCGGCGGAGGAAACCAGCTGCCGGAATTCCCATGGAGGAGGTGATAGCACCAGAGCCCATTAGATTATTAAAGAGATTAATTGCCTTAAATGTTTTGTTGCCAATTTAAACAACATAAGCAAGAAGTTGGGTTGGGTGCTTTGCTAGTTTATCTGCGTATCCTATTTATAGACCACGTGTTGGGACTCATAACAAAGCAAAATTGCATTAGGTACTAACAGGGGCGGACCCAAATATATTACTTTGTTGGCACGAGAATATATAAATGATAACTCGATTTATTAACTATTCATTATTGATCGTGTTCAGAATTAGTTGGATCACTCAATTTATAATATATAATATTATTTTACATTTTCTGAATAACCAGTGTTGATTATTCAAATTTGAGATCTCTAAATCTAACGGTAATAAGGGTTAGTGTTGCACTAATATCTAATTTGGGATGAGAATATAAATTAAAATAAAACTATTTAGAAAAACAAAATTTTAATATTAGCAACATGTTTTAATACTTCAACCAATATAAAAAAAAAAAAAAAAAAACAATTGTATTTACAATTTATATATTCCATTAAATT
Organism: Cinchona pubescens; assembly: GCA_025175665.1. NCBI lineage: Eukaryota > Viridiplantae > Streptophyta > Magnoliopsida > Gentianales > Rubiaceae > Cinchona > Cinchona pubescens. The sequence goes on from JANKKI010000250.1 coordinate 954,413, forward strand.
CCATGAATTTTTTTTTTTAGAGTAGTTTAACTTGACAAAAAATAATAATTTTTGAATTGTAAATGTTGACCACAACAATTCAAACAGAATAATTAATTATTTATTAGTAAAATTGCATGTTAAATCCTTGTCATATATAAATGAAGTAAATTAATATTTAAATGGTCATTATTTTTTAACTAGATAAAAATGAAGAGTGATAAATATTAACTTACATGAAATTGGTCAAATACACTTAAATATATATATATATATATATATATATATATATGTATATATTTGACAGTAATTTTTATTAAAGAAGATTTTAGGAAATTATACAATAATAAAACCAAAATTTTTAATTTTTAATAATTCAAAAGTACAATGTATTTAGTTTAATAATTATATACTAGATTACAAAAAAGTATTAAATTAGTAACTGCAATTTGCCAAATACAAAGAATATTAATCACTTTTAAATGCCCAACGCAAAAATCCAAATAAAGTTAAATATATGACAAAATTAACTACAAAAAATAGAGTCTAAATAACTTGAGGGGATCAAATATAGTAATTTCATAAATATCAAATTACGTAGGGGCTAAGAGGGATTATAAGATTCTTAAGGGGCGGGCTATCGTCGGCCATTGCTTAATGCGCTTACTAATGTTAATCATTAGTAGTAATTAATTACGTACTTGTAGCCATGTGATGAGGATTAACTATTGGAATAATTCGGTTTTGAATCTTTTGTTATATTTTTTGGTGTTATACTTATATTACATTATGTAATAGAGTAACATGTGTATTATTAATAAGAAAAGAAATATTAAATGGGAGACAAGTTGCACCCTATCACATGATATAACATAATGGATGAATTTCAAATCTACTTGAATCATAAAGTTATTTAAAACCATTTATTATCACATTTAATTTGGGCGAAATTTGAAGTTAATCTATATCAATCTTATTAATCGTTCCAACAAATAGGTGAATTTCAAATTATTCCTCAAATCCATCGATCTAAATACAATCCTAATTTTTTTATTTTTTATTTTTTATACAATATATTTTTTTGTCTACAAGGCTTTTACATGCATTCCTAATTAACGATTAACGCAATATATAGTAATCAATATGTACTTACGCGATATATATATGTATATGCATGCATATATATAGCATATATATATATATATACATATACATATATGTATGTATATGTATGCACACACATATATATATATATGTATGTATATATACACACATATATAATATATATGTACATATATATTTAGCACAAGAAAGAAAGAAAAGAATCTCAAAATAATTAATCAAAGTAGGATGAAGATATATTTATTGTGGTATTTACATATCGTCTACCAAATAAAAAATTGAAAATAATGATAGTCGAATGTAAAACACAAAATTTAGACTTGATTTGAGAAATTATTACGTTTGAGTAAACTCAGCAACTTGATCCAATTTTATCGTGTAAAAAACCAAAAAAATATGAAATTATAAACTACAATGCATTCATAAATTTTTATTTTAAGTTGGAGTAACTACTTGATTATGATTAATTGTCATGTGTTAAATTTTTATTTTAAGTTGGAGTAACTACTTGACATGTGTTGTACTTATTCATAAATTAATGACATTCACGTAATGTAAATCATGCTCACTCATCAATAAATAATGTCCTCTATTTTTTATAAAGTGGGTCTCCCACTCTTCATATAAAACTCTCATTAGTCCAACAATAACGGTTATACATACTAATTAATTGTTTCTATTCAAGATAAAACTTCTCATATGTATTCATTATAACATTTATTTATTTATATTTTTTTTTGGAGGTAAGAACATGAATAGCATTAAAAAACAACTTAAACGTTGTAAATTGTTAAGCAGGCACTATAATAAATACTATAGTATTTATTCATATAATGTTCTTAATTTTTCCTCTCTATGCATAATTATGCCCCTAATTTTTTAACATTCACGCAATAAAATAATAACTCGCCCACTAGAGTTCTAATTAGGATTCACGTATATTTATTATTTTAACATTACAATGCCGGTAATACAGATATATCACTATTTATTAGATGGTTATTTCTTGAAATGCGATTTGAAAATCTTTGTGCAAAATAGAAATAAAATTAATAGTGTCTTAAGTTCTATTTCAAGTGAATTATATTTTGAAAAGAAATAAGATTGGTTAATTCAATAAAATTTGGCATTCTATCTGTATACTTAAATTAATCATGATATAGTATGCTGAAAGAATAATAATGTAACAAAATCACAGACATGTGAAATCGAACTATTTTTACATATCTTAACATTTGGGTGGCCATGATACTTTGACAGAAGTCAATCTTGATCTATAAGTGTAAATTAATTATTAGTGAATTAATGATAAATGAAAGTTGTTTAATTTATCTAATCCTGATTAATTTAGAACTATAATTTATACTTATTGCCAACGTGATTGAGAAACTAAAGGATCTCACATTTTAAGATAAGTCATTAGGGATTAAATTGATTATTTGATAAGTGTAAGATACTTATAGGTTAATTTGTGAAATAAACCCTTAATTTTTAGGATTCAATTATAATAAAAATTAAATATGAAGAGCTAATATATAATATATTATAATTCATAGGGCTATGTGAGACATTAATGAATTCTGATCATAAGCTGGCCATATTTCCTAATAGCTATCATATATATATATATATATATATATATATATATATTTTAGGATTCAATTATAATAAAATCTAAATCTGAAGAGCTAATATATAATATATTAGAATTCATAGGGCTTTATGCTTATTAATGAATCCTAATCCTAAGCTGATCATATTTCCTGTAGCTATATATATAGATAGAAATACAGCTACATGTGTATAAGAGATTTTATAAGAGATCATTTATAGCTCAGGCAACGGGGAAAAAAGAAAAGAAAATTCACATTTTAATCCTTTAAAAAAACGTGAGAAGAAATAAAGAAAGAAAATTGCGGAATTAGTACTATGTGATTTGGGTAAATCAATCCTGTGAAAATTTTTGAATTAATTGTCTGTGTAGATATATTAAATTAGAAATCGGATGTTTGTGCAACTTGTGGATTAACATCTCAAATATATTAAAAATTTTACTGTGATTCTAAGTATAATCTCTATATTTTTTCTTCTACTACGCATAAATTAATTAAGATGATCTGTGTTAGAAAGTAAAATTTTTAAATTATGCTACGTTGTCTCTTTATTTACTCTCTTACAGTGGTATCGAAGCCACCATCGATGAATTTATGATATAGATGTATTTAGTTGTCATGATTATTAAATTATTCAAGTTATATGAATTTTTTATTTTTATTTCTGAAACACTGGAGGAAATAAAAAAAAACATTTTTCCCCCACCCAACAGTGACGACGTCAGAGCGATGATGTCATTAGATGACTTCAGTGATGACATCATTAGATGACGCCAGCAATGACATCAACTGTAATGCTAGCAATGATGTCAGGCGACGTCCGTAGTAACATCAGCCAAAAATTTAAAAAATAAAATATTAACATAGTATTAGACCATCATTTAATCTGTGTACAATTTTCAATATTATATCGCATATGATTCTTTTGTCACTTTGGTTTTTCTATTTCATATATATTTTATTAAAAAAGTTATTAGTATTTATTAAGATAATATTTTTAAAATAATAATTATTCAAACAGAATTACAAAAAGAAACACGTCTACCGGAGTTCTCCCGTATGTTTATTATTTTAACATTACTGCGCCGGTAATACTATCACTATTTATTAGAAGGCTAAATTGGCACCCAGCACATGTGCCTCTAATTTTGTCTAATGTATGATGGATTAACTAATTAGAGTTCTTTTTTTTTGGTAAATAACTAATTAGAGTTCATGATTAAGTAATTGCGTCTTTAATCGTATCGTACGGATCAATGTGTTTTTGGCATTAGGGTGGAATTAATGTGCCAACTATCTGATCCCACAAGAGAAATTTAGGTTTTGTCCTTTTTGCATCTTTACTCAAGCGGATCAACGTGGAATTAATGTGCCAACATTTTCGGGCACCTCTTCACATCCAAATTTTATAAAACCCAGAAATCGATGTTTTTGGATGTCTATAACTTTAACAGCTGGCTAGCTCATCATTCCCAATTTAATTTGTGATTGAGAAGTATCTCAAAACATCCAATATTCACACATCATAATCAACAATTCACACATAATCAACAATTCACACATAAGAAAAGCCAGAAGTGGGCCTATTATTGACATTGAACCTCTTCAAAGGGAATGCACAAACATACACACAACTTTCTTAGGCATCATGCCAACCAGTTTTGCAAATGAGAATGGAATTAAAAAAAAAAAACACACACACACACACACACTTGTTGGATTTCACATAGGTTAAGCCAAATCGACTTGTGAAACCAAAACCCCACTCAAAATTGTCCAACAACGACCATACGAAATACCCTTTTACATTCACACCTTGTCTACAAGAAAAGTAGAAAACTAAAGATATGCAAAGCCTTAATTTAATTGATGCAGCAAAATTTATTTTGATCATTTAGTAATGTCAATATTAAATATTTTAATAGTTACTCAAAAATTAGTAGAATACTTTTATTTGGATAAAACATGACCTCCTATTTGTAGTAAAATGGGCCACCTAATCCAAATATATTCCTGTAATGTCTCATCCCATAAAAAATGGAAGGAGATATTATATTATTTATAAAAATCTTAGGTCATGAACTACTAACAATTTGGTTCAAATATTTTGTACCCGTTATTTTCACTTTAAAGTTCTTGAGCCAGTCAAGGCTTAAGACGTTGCAGTTGGTATTAGAATAAATTTCGTGTGGTCTCTACAGGGTAAGACTAGGCTAATGGTATTGGATTGTGCTATGTAGTGTATGTGACATGTTATTCGGTCCCAACTTGATCTTTGCAAGAATGCAAAACCTAAAAGAAGGATAAATATGATGTCACGTCCTAAATCAGAAGTGGGATGTGATATTATATTGTTTATAATATCTTGGACCATGGACTACTAACAACTTGGCATAAGTATTTTAAACTAGATGTTATTTCTGTTCAAAAGTTGTTAGGTTAGGCCAGATAGGTGTTACAATATAAATTTTTAAAATATATAATATTGTATTGTATAAAATTTTAAAATAAAAAGGAATAATTTTCTTAACAAGATAGAAAATTTTTCTATAATTATATACCTTCTTGCTTCTCTCATGAATGATATGTGATTATGGAGGTATGGTGTCCTTTTATGATCAGAAAAGGAATTCCAAAGCTTCGACCATATTAGTGTATGTTTCAAAGTCAATTTGTTTTAGGAATAAATTATACTTTTATATTTATGTATATTTTGTAATATGGCATTATATCTATTTGATATGATAAAAATTTTTCGAACAAAATATACATATGAGGAAAAATCATAAGTATTTGTGATGTTGTGGTTCTCTATGTAGCTATATTTATTCGTAAATATCCCTAATCTAGTGTTTCACACAGGTAAATTAGCACATAATTGTATATGGATGCTTATTGAGAATAAGTAAATCGGATTGTTCATGACCCTTAAGTATATTTCACACAGATTATTAATAGAATGCCAGTTGATTAATTTCTTTATGATAGTAATGCAATGATCCTTGGATTTGAGATCATGATTTTATCTTGATTGTGGATTACTATATTTTGGCTATATTAGTTATTACTCTTAATGAGTCACGTATACTGTAGAATTTGAGTATAGTTGAATCATGAAAAAATAAAATATGACCAATATAAGATTTTCCACTCCTCATAATGGAAGAGTATATCCTAGTATGGCCATTTCTTATTGCGCCAAGTAGAAATAGAATTAATAGTGTCTTAAGTTCTATTTCAAGTGAATTATATTTTGAAAAGAAGTACAATTGGTTAATTCAATAAAATTTGGCATTATTTCTTTATCCTTAAATTAATCAGGATATAGTATGGTGAAAAGATAATGTAACAAAATCACGCACAGGTGAAATCGAACTATTTTGACATATCTCAACACTTGGGTGGTCATGATACTTTGATAGAAGTCTGTATAATAATCTTGATCTATAAGTATAAATTAATTATCAGTGAATTAATGATAAATGAAAGTTGTTTAATTTATCTAATCTTGATTAATTTAGAACTATAATTTATACTTATTGTCAACGTGATTGAGAAACTAAATGATCTCATATTTTAAGATAAGTCATTAGGGATTAAATTTATTATTTGATAAGTGTAAGATACTTATAAGTTAATTTGTGAAATAAATTAATTTTTCGGATTCAATTATAATAAGATCTAAATATGAAGAGCTAATATATAATATATTAGAATTCATAGGGCTTTATGCTTATTAATGAATCCTAATCCTAAGCTGATCATATTTCCTGTAGCTATATATATATATATATATATATATATATATATGTATTTATATATATATATGCTAATAGCCATAGCTCAGGCTACGGGGAAAAAGGAAAAGAAAATTCACATTTTAATCCTTTAAAAAAACGTGAGAAGAAATAAAGAAAGAAAATTGCGGAATTAGTACAATAACTCTGTGATTTGGGTAAGTCAATCTTGTGAAAATTTTTGAATTAATTGTCTGTGTAGATATCATTAGAAGTCGGGTGTTTGTACAGCTTGTGGATTGACATCTCAAATATATTGGAGATTTTATATGATTCTAAGTATAATCTCTGTATTTTTTCTTTTACTACGCATAAATTAATCAAGACGATCTGTGTTAAAAAGTAAAAATTTTAAATCCCGCTACGTTAGCTCTTTATTTACTCTCTTACAATGGTATCGAAGCCATCATCGATTAATTTATGATATAGATGTATTTCATTGTCATGATTATTGAATTATTCAAGTTATATGAATTTTTTATTTTTATTTCTGAAATATTAGAGAAAAAAAAACATTTTCCCCTGCCCAACACAGTGATGACGTCAGAACGATGACGTCATTAGATGACTCCAGTGATGACGTCATTAGATGACTCCAGCAATGACGTCAACAGTAATGCTAGCAATGACATCATCACATGATGTCAGCTCTAGATTAGACGAAGTCCGTAGTAAGGTCAGCCAAAAATTTAAAAAATAAAATATTAACATAGTATTAGGCCATCGTTTAATGTATAATTTTTAAAATTATCTCGCATATGATTCTTTTGTCATTTTGGTTTTTCTATTTTATATATATTTTATTAAAAAAATTATTATAATATTTATTCGAATAATATTTTTAAAATAATAACTGTTCAAACAAAATTATAAAAAGAAACACGCCTAGTGGAGTTCTAATTAGAAGTCCCGTATGTTTATTATTTTAACATTACTGCGCCGGTAATACTATCACTGTTTATTAGAAGGCTAAATTGGCACTCAGCACATGTGCCTCTAATTTGGTCTAATGTATGATGGATTAACTAATTAGAGTTCTTTTTTTTCTTTCTTCTTTTTTTTGGTAAATAACTAATTAGACTTCAAGATTTAAGTAATTGCATCTTTATTCGTACGGATCAATGTGTTTCGCACTGGGGTGGAATTAATGTGTCAACCTGAGATCTGATCCCACAAGAGAAATTTAGGTTTTGTCTTTTTTGCATCTTTACTCGTACGGGTCAACGTGTTTTCGCATGGGTGTGGAATTAATGTGCCAACATATTCGGGCACCTCTTTTCCAAATTTTATAACACCCAGAAATTAAGAAAACTTTTATTATAGGAAGATTCTAACAAATGACGTGTTATGTGATATTTTTAAATTAATGAGATTTTAACATTTTAAAGTAATGATCCACCAATTTATTTTATATTTAGACCCATCACTTTAAATAGTAAAATCTTATTAATTTGGAGATATCACTTAACATGCTACTTAATAGGACAACAGAATTTTCCATAATTATATACCTTCTTTGCATCTCTCATGAATGATTTGTGATCATGGAGGTATGGTATCCTTTTATGATGAGAAAAGGAATTCCAAAGCTTCGACAATATTAGCGTATGTCTTAAATTAATTTATTTTAGAAATAAATTAATTTTTTATATTTATGTATATTTCTTTATATTTTAATATGGCATTTTATCTATTTGATATGATAAAATTTTTCGAACAAAATATACATACGAGGAAAAATCATAACGATTTATAAAGATGTGATTCTCTATGTAGTTATATTTATTCATAAATATCCCTAATATAGTGTTTGACATGCGAAGATTAGCATATAATTGTATGTAGCTTATTGAGAATAAGCATATCTGATTGATCCGTTAAGAGTATTCCACACAAATTATTAATAGAGTGCCAGTGGATTAATCATTTTGTGATAGTAGTGTAATGATCCTTAGACTTGAGATTAAAAGTTTTTCTTGATTGTGGATTACTATATTTTGACTGTGTTAGTTATTATTCTTAATAAGTCACACATGATGTAGAGTTTCGGTATAGTATAAATCATGAAAAGATAAAATATGACTAATATAGGATTCACTACTCCTTATAATGGAAGAGTATATCTCAGTATGGCCATTTCTTGAAATGCGATTTGGAAATTTTTGTGCAAAGTGGAAATAGAATTAATAGTCTTAATTTCTATTTCAAATGAATTATATTTTGAAAAGAAGTAAAATTGATTAATTCAATAAGAGTTGGCATTATATCTGTATATTTGAATTAATCGGGATATAGTATGGTTAAAGGATAATAATTATACAGTAACAAAATCACGAACAGGTGAAGTCGAGCCACTTTGACATATCTCAACACTTGGGTAGTCATGATCGTTTGTTAGAAGTCAATCTTGATTTATAAGTGTAAATTAATTAATTAGTAAATCAATGATAAATGAAAGTTGTTTAATTTATTTAATCCTGATTAATTTAGGATTATCATATATATTTATTTCCAACGTGATTGAGAAACTAAAAGATATCACACATTAAGATAACTAATTAGGGATTAAATTGATTATTTGATAAGTATAAGATACTTATAAGTTTTAAGAGCTAATACACAATATATTTCCTGTAGCTATGTGCATATATATATATATGCTAACAGCTATAGCTCAGAGGCTACAGGAAAAAGAAAAGAAAATTCACCTTTTAATCCTTGAAATAACGTGAGAAGAAATAAAGAAAGAAAATTGTAGAGTTAACACTCTGTGACTTGGGTAAATCAATCATTTGAAGATTCTTGAATTAATTGTCCGTGTAGATATCATTAGTAGCCAGGTGTTTGTGCAGCTTGTGGATTGATATTCCAAACAAATTAGAGATTTTACTGCAATTTTAAGTATAATCTCTATACTTTTCTTGTAATACGCATAAATTAATTAAGGTGATCTGTGTTAGAAGAAAAAATTTTAAATTTGATTTTGTTATTTACTTTCTTACAGTGGTAGAGCCATTCTTGATTAATTTAGGATGTAGATATAAATAGTTGTCAAAGATATTAAATTGTTCAAATTATATGAATTTTTTATTTTTATATCTAAAATATTGGTGGAAAAAAAACATTTTCAGCAGCGATGATGTCAGCAGTAATGATGTCATAAGATGACGCTAGTGATGACGCAATCAGTGGCTTGATGTCAGCGATGACGCTAGCGATGACATCATTAGATGAGGTCAACAGGTGACGTCAATAGTATCTTTATTCGTACGGATCAATGTGTTTTGCACTGGGGTGGAATTAATGTGCCAACCTGTCTGATCCCACAAGAGAAATTTAGGTTTTGTCTTTTTTGCATCTTTATTCGTACGGGTCAACGTGTTTTCGCATGGGTGTGGAATTAATGTGCCAACATTTTCGGGCACCTCTTTTCCAAATTTTATAACACCCAGAAATTAAGAAAACTTTTATTATAGAAAGATCCTAACAAATGACATGTTATGTGATATTTCTAAACTAATGAAATTTTAACATTTTAAACTAATGATTCACCAATTCATTTTATATTTAGATCCATCGCTTTAAATAATAAAATGTGTATTATTAATTTGGAGATATCATTTAACATGCCACTTAACAAGACAACATAATTTTTCATAATTATATACCTTTTTTGCATCTCTCATGAATGATTTGTGACTAAGATTTCATGGAGGTATGGTATCCTTTTATGATGAGAAAAGGAATTCCAAAGCTTCGACAATATTAGTGTATGTCTTAAAATTAATTTGTTTTATGAATAAATTACACTTTTATATTTATGTATTTTTGTAATATGACATTTTATCTATTTAATATGATAAAAAATTTTGAACAAAATATACGTATGAGGAAAATCATAAGTATTTATAATGAGGTGATTCTTTATGTAGTTATATTTATTATAAGTATTTATAATAATGTGATTCTTTATGTAGTTATATTTATTATAAGTATTTATAATGATGTGATTCTTTATGTAGTTATATTTATTCGTAAATATCTCTAATATAGTGTTTGACACGGAAAGACTAGTACATAATTGTATGTGAATGCTTATTGAGAATAAATATATCGGATTGACATGTTAAGAGTATTCCACACAGATTATTAATAGAGTGCTAGTGGATTAATCTTTTTGTGATAGCAGTGGATTGAGGTAATGAATTGCTTATTATCTTGATTGTAGATTACTATTTTTTGGTTGTATTAGTTGTTACTCTTAATGAATCACACATATTGTAGAGCTTGGGTATAGTGTGAATCATGAAAATATAAAATATGACCAACATAAGATTCACCACTCCTTATAATGAAAGAGTATATCTTGATATGGCCATTTCTTGAAATGCAATTTGAAAATCTTTGCGCAAAGTGGAAATAGAATTAATAGTGTCTTAAATTCTATTTCAAGTGAATTATATTTCGAAAAGAAGTAAAATTGATTAATTCGATAAGAGTTAGCATTATATCTGTATACTTGAATTAATCGGGTTATAGTATGGTAAAAGGATAATAATTACACGGTAACAAAACCATGGACAGGTGAAGTTGAACCACTTTGACAGATCTCAATACTTGAGTGGTCATTATGTTTTGTTAGAAGTCAATCTTGATCTATAAGTATAAATTAATTAATTAGTGAATCCATGATAAATAAAAGTTGTTTAATTTATTTAATCTTTATCTAATTAATTTAAAATTATATTATATACTTATTTCCAACGTGGTTGAGAAACTAAAAGATCTCACACATTAAGATAACTAATCAGGGATTGAATTGATTATTTGATAAGTATAAGATACTTATAGGTTAATTTATGAAATAAATTAACTTTTGAGATTCAATTATAATAAGATATAAATTTTAAGGGCTAATATATAATATATTTCCTGTAGCTATGTGCATATATATATATATATATATATGTATGTATGTATGTATGTATGTATGTATGTATATGTATATATGTTAAAAGCCATAGCTTAGGCTACAGGAAAAAGAAAAAAGAATTCACATTTTAATCCTTGAAATAATGTGAGAAGAAATAAAGAAAGAAAATTGCGGAGTTAGCACTCTGTAACTTGGGTAAATCAATGATCTGAAGATTCTTGAATTAATTGTCCGTGTAGATATCATTAGTAGCCGAGTGTTTGTGAAATTTGTGGATCAATATTCGAAACAAATTGGAGATTTTACTACGATTCTAAGTATTACCTCTATACTTTTTTTGTACTATGTATAAATTAATCAAGGTGATCCGTATTAGGAAGTAAAATTTTAAATATGCGTTATCTGTTTATTTACTTTTTCTTACAGTGGTAGAGCTACTCTTGATTAATTTAGGATGTAGATATATTTAGTTGTCATGGATATTGAATTATTCAAATTATATGAAATTTTATTTTTATTTCTAAAATATTGAAGGAAAAAAAACATTTTCCCCTTGCCCAGTAGTGATGACGTTAGTAGCGATGATGTCATCAGATGACGCTAGTGATGACGCAATCAAATGACACTAGCAATGACATCATCAGATGACGTCAGTAGGTGACGTTAGCAGTGACGTCACCCAAAAATTTAAAAAGATAAAATATTAGCTTAGTATTAGACCATCATTTAATGTACAATTCCCAAAATTATCTCGCATTTGATTCTTTTGTCACTTTTAGTGACTCTTTGGTTTTGTAACTAAAAGTGTAGTTAAATAAGTTAAGTTACTTTTAGTGACACTTATTTTATATTTTCATTTAAAAGATTTTAAAATTTGGTTTTTGGAACTAATAATTAATTTTTAACGATTGTGATTTAAAACTAATTAATAATATTTAGAAGCTCTCTTTATTTTAATTTGATTGAAATTTAGAAAGTATAGAACTTTTGAAAATATTTATTTAATTCTAATGAGCTTAGAATTATAAAAAATTGTTTAAATTTTACAAATTTATTAATTTTCAATGATATTGAAATTTAATAAATTCAAAATTTTATTAAAATTTTGAATTAATGGATGCATGAACCTGAAACACAAATTGACATATGTTTTTAGATAAAGTCAATTGTGAAGTAATTAAACAACAAATTAAATATTAATTACCATAGATATTTTTGTTTGTTAAAGAAAATAAGAATATAATATATTGTTATCTCACATATATGTATATTCAGTAATTTCTATCTCTAAATTTCTTCCCCTAAATTTCTTTAAAAACTTTCCAATAGAACTAAGAACTCATATAAAAGAGCGCACAGATTCTCTCTCTTAAAAATTAAAAACTCATCCAACATTGGAAAAATTCTTACTCAAGAGGAAAAATTCTTTGCCACAGTCACAAGATGGACTGAAAAATAGATGAATCCCCCCATTTTCAATTGATCTAACAATTTAGCTACTCATTCGTATTGTTGAGTGAATAGGCAAATTAAACTTACTCCTAGTGATGAAGCCACGTTAAGGGAGGAGAGGACAATTGGCCCAACTCAACTTTGGAAAATTACAAAATGACATGAATAAATTTTAAAAATTTTAAATTTAATCCCATAATTACACCCCTTAAAATTTGTTGACTTTTTCTTTTTCTTCACATTTGACCCCTAAAGATTTGAGTTCCTAAATAATACAACTAAAGATAATGGCATATTAAAAATAATAGATAAGTGTAACTTGGAAACATAAGAATTTAATTAAATTAGACATAAAGTTTTCACAAATAAAAATTTCATTTTAACTTAATTGTTCAAGTGAATGTTGTATAAATTTTAAGCAAATCATCTATTCTACATAGTATACTTTATAGTTTGTAAAAATTTACGACAATCACGATCAAATTCGTATAATTACATATAAACTGTTTATTATATAAAAAGAGTTATTTATACTTCAACAATTGTTAAACACCTCGTATAATTACATATAAACTATTTATTGTATAAAAAGAGTTATTTATACTTCAACAATTATTAAACACTATGTCAAAGTCACTGACCCCTTAACCTTGGGGGTATGGATTCTGCCTGTGCTTACTTCTTAAAAAAGTTATGAGTATATTTGAATGTCTTTTCACTTTGAAAATCATATTTTTTTTGATGGTAAAACTACTCTTTTGTTAATTGTACATATGTCAATAAATTGGACTCAACCTGAAATCATAGCCCAAATTAAGGTTTTGAATTAAAAAGCAAAAGAGAATTAAAATTTAAAAAAGAAAAATCATATAAGCTCACCATCCAAATATGAAATCGAGCGTGCGTGCTGCAGCATCTTTGTCTTTTTGGTCATCAGTGAGAGGTTCAGAGACCATAGTGCTACCAATGTAATTCCAATTTTCCCATTTTAATCCCTCTGAAAAACAATAAAATATTCATATTTTTTTAATTTGACTTATTCAAGTTATTTAAAGTAAGATACATAGATTAATTAATTAAGATACTATCTAATTCGATCATTTCTCTTTAAAGAAATTCGAGATAGATAGCGGAAATATATTACAACCTAATATTTTTCTTTGTACAATTTTGCTGCCTTCCCATGAGCAACAAGTTGGTTATGCCCTAAAATGAATGTATATTTGGAGAAATTGTAAAGTACAATATTATGTGGTTAAAAAATTTATACTGTACAAGTTTTTAAAGTTAAGGGAATGGTTCCCTAAAAGGGACTGTAGAATTATAGTGTTAAAAAATTTATACTGTACAAATTTTTAAAGTTAAAGAAATGATTTTTCACATTTACAAGGGATTGTAGAATTCCCCGTATATTTGAAGGGATCTTGAGTTGAAATCTCCTCAAATGGTACTGAATGAGCTGAATACTCAAGGGATTGTATTTTCACTGATTTTACAAGGGATCGTTTTTGAATGAAAATTGAAACGAGAATCGACTTGGTGGAAAGGTGGAAGAACCATCATCCTCTAATTCTGTCGTAGGTGATGGATAACTAAAGAACCATCATCTTTTTTTTGGCATGGCTTTTTGTGGGAGGAGTAATGAATGCTGAATGATTCATTAAGATTTTTCTGTTTTTAAAAACTGACCCCTTTATGGAAAGAGAGAACAAATTAACATATGAAGAGTGTGGGAGACTACCTTATTTCGACTCTAAAGAAACAACCACAAATTAAATCCATCTAAGTACACACATCAAAATAAAATATGATAATGAAGCGAAGAATGAAAGCTGATGATTTTAACATATAATTTGCAAGGAAGTGATACTCACGATCATAGTAATTAAATTTTCTTGGTTCCTTTACAATCCTGCTCCCTCGAGTTACTCAACCTGTAAAAGAAATAAAACGAACCCAAAAAAAAAAATTGTAGAAAAATACATAAATCTCTCTATGGTGTGGAAGAAAGAAAACCAAGATACAAAAGTGACCGAAATAGAAATATGGTGTTTAATTTGTTTCTGCCTCACCTTTGATTGTTTTGATCATTGAAAATGTAGACTGGCTTGTATTTTGAAAGCGGGAGGAGATCCAGAGCGGGGTGAAGCCGAAGATTCTAAGCAAATAAAGCGATCGGATTATAATGGGAGGCTTAAATGGATATCGAGAACAAAATGAACCGGAAACCAAAAATATTTTGGTTATAAGACAAAAGTTCAGATATACACCCTGTATCTGTATATCTTTACAGTTTCTTATTACTTCCCTGTATCTAAATAAATGTTAACTGCCAACGACTTCATCCGTAGTTAGTAGTTATTAGCTGAAATCAGGTGGATAATTTTTTGGAAAAGAAGATGTGATTTACAAAGTAATAATGTCACTTTTTATAGTAATTTAAATGTCAAAATCATAATGAATCGTCACTTCATTTTAGATATTTGGTCAATTTTTGTTATTTCTCTTTTGAATTTAGTGATATATTAGTGACTTTTGTTACAAATACTTTGTATAAATGCACTGTAATTTTTTTATAATTTTATAGGAGTAAATGACGTCGGTACCTAAATTTTTTACTGAGTTGCACCTTTGTACCCCATTTTTAATTGTGTTATTTCAATACCGCACCTTTATAAATAGTGTCTAATTGATACAATTGTTTAATTCATGTGGACAGATTGCGTCAAGATCATTACTTGCACATAAGAAATTAATAAGGGTACTTTTGGAACACAATTTGAACAAAAATAGTATGGTTTCATTAACACAATTTAAAAAAAATTAAAAAGTAAGAGTGTGTATTTGATCACTAAAGGTTTGGGGATTTTTATAGATTAAATGCAGACTTTAATTTTCATTTTAACAAGACTTTTTTAGTTGTGATAGTGAAGTTGTGTCTATTTGTTTAATTGGTGTGATAAAACTACCCTTGTTAATCTCTTGTGGTATACACGTCACAATCTAATGCGTTTTTTGGCCAACAAAAATTTATAATTGCATCAATTAAACACTGTTTGTAAAGATAGAGTATCAAAAAAAAAAAAAAAATTTAAAACATGAGGTACAAAAGTGTTACTTAGTAAAAATTTACTCCTTTCATTTCAAAATAAATATTGCTTTTGGTTGGTCTACACAGATTAAGAAAGTTATTGAATTGTATCAATTTTACAAAAAAGATAGTTCAAAGTGGCACAATTACTCTTTTATATTAATATCCCAATTGTATGAGCCTCCCTCTATTAATATGACATTAAGGGTAAAGGGTGAAAAAAATATTATTTAGTACTTTTTTTATTTTTTAAAGCGATAGCTAATATGACACGAGAAAAATTATCTAAAATTATAATTATTTTGAAATGAAAGGAGTAAGTACCAATGACTGAGAAGATCAATCATTTACTAGGTTTCGTAGTGATTACTAATTAGTGACTGAGGTTTATTTACTGCAAAAGTTGACAAGATTAGGGGTGAGTAAGTATTGAGTTAATCAAATTTGTATTGATTTTTAATTAAATTCAGTTAATAAAACAACTAAATTTTGGATCATTTAATTTTGATTATAAATCAATTGATCAAATTTAGGAATTAGGTTGATAGAATTCGGGAACGGAGCAAAGGTATAAGAGACAGATAATGCTTTTTAAATTCGGTTATCGCCAACTGAAAGTTTTTCTATATATATTTTGGTATATAAATGACACATCAAATATATATTTGAAAAATGTAATTATACATTTTACATATTGACTAATTTTAAATGTATTTTAAATTCAAACAATTTAAAGAACTTTAAGAATTAAAAATTTTAATATACATATACAAGTGTAGTTGTTCAACTAAAGTATACTTTTTTGATAAAATACTATAATTTACTTATTTTTTTATCTTTATTAATAACAATTGATTGTATTCTTATACATTAAATTTTATATATAATTGTATTGAAAGTGATTTCTACATGCTCATATTATTAGCTACTAAATAAATCACGTTATGTAATCTTATGATACGTATATTAGTAATACTTATAACTTACATAAAACCCCCATAGGCAAAGCTCCATGGCCCATTTATGGTTATCCAATAATTTACCTGTTTACGAAACTCTTGGAAGCAAAATATCTGCATAATCACGGAAATCAAACCTGAAATAAATAACCGAAATTAAATAGGAAGTTAATAAATTAGTGGGGAATTTTACTCTCCCTTTTAGGGAATCATTTCTTTGGTTTTAAAAGTTTGTATAGTACAAGCTTTTTAAACACATGCTGTTGTACTGTACAAGTACTTAAAGTACAAGAGAATGGTTCCTTAAAAGAGATAGTAGAATTTCCCTTAATTATATATTTTGTTTAATTTAATTAACTGCACAATATACAGTAATATCTTAGGAATAATTCCACTTAAAACATTTTTACCCCTCAGTTTATACTAATTTCCACTTTACACTCCAATTTTAATTTTAGATATTTTGCATCCCAAACTCTTAATTAAATCTGTTTTACTTCATTCTAATTTTTTAATAGTGGTATGAATATTAACGGATCTTTAATTATGAGTGTGCAATAAATTCAACAGAATACTCAACAATTTGCCACAACATATTGCATGCACATGCAAAAATTTCATTAATTTTGATGACGGTTCAAAATTAGATTGAAATAGGTAGAAATTAAAAGCTGAGACTGTCTAAATTGAAGTTGTGGTGTAAAGTGAAAATATAGTATAAACTGCGAATTACAAAGGGAATTAATCCATATTAGTAATATATACTAATATAAATTTTTGTTAGTGTTTTGATTGCTTAGGCAATTCTGAGATCTAAGAAACCCCCATATTCTTTCTCCAACTTTTAGGGGGCATAAAAGTGAAAGTCTGAAAGAGGGCGACGAAAGGTTCAATCTCTGATAAAGTACTTTAAAAGAAAAAACAAAATACACGTTTAATTCGAAAAAGAATTTAATTTCACGATGTAATTTTAAATCAAGAGTCGAGCTTGAAAGTAATACTTTTCTCCTTGAGTTTCTTCAGAAGTTTCTTATAAAAGTCAATTCCTCTCTGATTGCGATTCTCATTCTTTCCAGCTGAGAAATACAACAAAGAAATATATTTTGGTTAGAAAATGCAAATGAAAGAAAATACAAATCTTTTTTTACGACTAAATAAAAAAAACATAAAGTAGATGAGAATGAAACCTGTTACTTTTATTAATGTATTACAAATGAAAAATGATTTAGAATTACTATAACCGCCTAGACCATCTTCTAATATTTAAACTTATTGTCACTTTCTTTCAAAAAAAGCTTGCTTTGGCAATATTCTGAACCAGGAGATGGAGAATCTATAAGCATCGAACCCAATTTCCTTCATTATGTTCACATCTTCAGTTAATTTGCTTGAAAGGATCGTCACAAGTAATAATGTACTCTAATATTAAGTCCATTTTTCATTATGAAAAGCTGCAGTGTACCTTAATATTGTTCGTACATCTAATGTGTATAAGCATCTTCGCTGTATGAATGAAATAAACCTGTCATTGCAAGAGACTTAATTCATTAAATAATATCAATGCATTTCTACAAAGTAACAAAGTGATAAAATTATTAATGTATTAATAGATCTGTTAAAGAAAGAATAAAATCAGACAAAGTATTTAAAATCAGGAATTAGTGATCGAATATGATCTTAGGATTGACATACTCTCCATTACACTTCTCTCAAATTTCCTCCACGAATTTATTATATTTAAACAACTAAAATTTATAAAAATTATTAAATTACATCAATAAGTTTGTTTTAATGAGTAGATTAATATAATTTAAACAGAAGCTATTTATAAATGTTTTATCACTCAATTTACACGAAACATGAATATTTTGTTTGGAGTGTTTTTAGGAAACAATAAAATATGATGAGATTTATAAATTAAATAATTAGAAGATATGTTATTCCATGAATCCCTTAAAAAACTCTTCCCAAAAATAAAGAATCTTACTATTCTATTTTAAAAAAAATCATTATGATATGAGAATTTCCCAATAAGCGTTGACAAGATGATGTGGCATTGTTCACCTATGTGGTGATAGTTTAGTGATATATAGATTGGTGATATCACTACTTTAATAATACAAGAGTATTTTTTGTGTAATTTTAAATTTTGGTGTAATTTTGTAACTTCCCACTTCCTCTCAAAAAAACTTCTTCCAATTCATATCAAAATTATACACACATCGCTAATTTAATTTATATTTTAGTTTTTGGTATTTTTTAGAAAAATTCGATGCAATTTTATACACAAATCGGGTGTGCCAATAAGACTAGTATATCATTATTCATATCCAAATAACCACTCTTCCATCATTATCTTCTCCATATCCTTGCAAATAACTACCCAGCATTTTTTTATGTAATTTTAAATTTTGGTGTAATTTTGTAACTTCCCACTTCCTCCCAAAAAGCAAATTCTCCAAAACACCAAAAAAAAAATAAAACATCCCTAATTTAAATTATATTTTAGTTTTTGGTCTTTTTTAAAAAATTTTATTGCATTTTTACATACACGTCGAATGTGCCAATAGAACTAATATATCATTAATCATATCCAAATAACCACTCTTCTATCATTATCTTCTCCATCTCCTTGCAAATAACAACGTATTGTTAAAATAACTTTTATAGTTTTTATTTTCTTTTGACTCAATTTATTATTATTATTTTTTTCTTTTGCAAATGCATATGCGTAGAGTGTGCGTATAACCCTAGTATATATAATTAGCACGTTTATTATCGTACAAAAGGGTAATTGCATTTAAAACCAAGTTTTAACAATGCCTCAAGTCCAAAAAGTCATGCTAAATGAAATGTGGGCAATAGCCAGTAACATATATATACCTGGAAAGCTTTGCTGAACCAAGACGAAATGTGAGCCAAAACCTTTGCTGCGGCGGAGTCAACCTGCCGGAAGTCAACATTGAAGGAGATGGCAGATTTAGGGTGCATGATTGTTAGATAAGACTGTCAAAGAGTCTTAGAGAGATTGTCATATATATTGTTAAGAAAGCAGGGTGCTTTGCCAGTTTATTATCTGCGTATTCTATTTATAGGACGTTTAAGGGATTCATCTGCAAAACAAAATTGCATGGGACATTAATCAATACTATCCTCACGTGGAAGTTAAGGTTTTACTAAATTCATTAATATTACTAATATTAATTAGGGATAACGTGTAATCATGTGATAAGGGGTAAGGAGTATCTATTATCTAGACAGGGCGAAGACAGAATCGTGGCTTATTTATATTTTTTCTAAAAACCCCTAATTAGATAGTACTTATTTATTTGAATTCTATAAATTTCCTTAATTATTTAACTTAACTTCCTTTAAATACTCAACATTATCCAGGTAATACATTTTTATTTCAATAAGCTAAAGGAAAAAAAAATATATAGTTTTAGGCTTTAAAGTTTGGGTAGAATTATCCATTTTAGTCCCCAAATTTTCATACAAAACACATTTACACCTTAAACTTTACTATTTTCACTAATTTAGGACATAAATTGAAAATTTCATCAATTACAAACGAAAATTTAATGTGCAAAGCACCTAACTATTAAATATCAAGTTTTTAATGTAGAAAAATTCAATTTTAATCCTCAAAATTTTAGTCATAATCTATTTTGGTCCCCAAAATTTCAAATAAAACATATTTAATTCTCAAATTTTTTAAGTTTTATTAATTTAGGATAATTTTGAAAATTATGTCACTTACAGATGGAAAACACGTGACTGTTAAATTTATTTTGGGAATATCACACTTTCCAATAGATTTCAACCTATTTAGCCATATTTTTACTTTTCCCTCTAACTATCAACAACTAACTATTCAACATTCTTGTCTACTTTATAACACTTCCTAACCAATTTTAACCCATTTAGTGACATTTACCGACGGATTTGCCAACAGAATTCTTCCGTCAGAAAATGCCTTGTCAGTTAAAATATAATAGCAGTTTTACCAATGGAATTTTAGTGAAGGATTTTTCCACCGAAAAATCGGTTACTAAATTTGGTTTTGAGATATTGTGAAAAACCTTAAATTAGTGATGGATTTTTTTTATTTATTTTTTTACTAAATTTAGCGATCGATAATTCTGTTGCTAAGAATAATAA
Source organism: Cinchona pubescens (assembly GCA_025175665.1). NCBI lineage: Eukaryota > Viridiplantae > Streptophyta > Magnoliopsida > Gentianales > Rubiaceae > Cinchona > Cinchona pubescens. The sequence continues at coordinate 975,520 of JANKKI010000250.1, forward strand.
TTGCAACAGAAAAATCCGTCAGTGATTAATATTTTTAAATATTTAAAAAAATATTGGAGACGGATTTTTTAAAAATATTATAAACGAAGTTTCTTATGAGCACATAAATATAATTTTGAACTAATATATTAATCATTTAATCTTAATAAACATTTGTAACTAGATATCGAATTTTTATTTACTACATCAAATTCAGCAAAAATTGCAAAGATCTCTTATCAATCTAGTCTCTTTAAAGTGCATTGAAGTATAAAACATTGAGCAGGCCGGACAGGTAGATTTGTATAAAAACGTTAAAATTTTCTCAAAGAGATATATAAAAGTTGAAGATAAAGAACAATTATATAGTCATCCAACTCAATTTAGTACTACAAAACTTAAACATCTATTTACAATCACGATCTTAATTACACATCTGTATGGAGTGAGATTAAACTCGTACATTTGATTTGAAATTAGGAATCTATTTAAAACTATTTCACACATCACAACTTGTCATTCGAAAGAAAGACACGTACGCACTTAACATAAAGAGACAGATCAACTAATTAATATACTAATAATTATAATTATTAAACACACTCAATATCGGTATTTAATTTTTGTTAAAAGTTTTTATTTGTCAATTACATATACGATGACTAATGTTTAATTTTTCAAAAATAATTTGCAAATGTGTAAAAATAAATTTGAATATATTGACCGACAATACAAATAAAAATTTACACATTTACAAATTTTAATGAAAGTGGAAGGGGAAAAAGATTTTGAGGAAGACATTAAAAGAGAAGCAAATAACTCATTGTCCGTTAACAGCCATAAACCACTTGTGCTTTGATCAAATCAAGTGAGTTATTGTCATCTAGAGAGAATCTTGGAGTGAGTGATAGACAGAATTTTTATTATGGTCTTGATTGAGATTAACAGAAAGTAATAAATTTTCATTGTCAGTTTATGTTGGTGGTTAGAGAGTGGGATAGAGGGATTGATCGTGAGTTGTAGGAGTTTGTGAAGGTGGAGGAGTAAACGTAATGCTAACTGTTAGGCTAATTACATCACAAATAGAAATTACACCAAAAATTAGAGGAGTTATTAAAGTAGTAATTACACCAAAAAAAAAAAAAGGATGAAGCATTATTAAAGTATTAATTATTACTTTATATAATGGAAGAGTTTTTTTGGTTTAATATTTATTTTTGGTATAATTTTCTTTCAAAAAAAAAAAAACTAACTTATGCCTATAACTGCCACAATACCTATCCAATTCAATAACTTCTCATAATCCTCTATTTAATTTAAATTTATTTTTTATTCTTTTCCTATAATTGTACAAACACAGAAAATGTGCTAATAGAAACTAGTATTTATGACAGTTTAGTCAAGGTTTCGTACCGTGTAAAAGGATCTAACATATTTTTATTTTGTGGGGGCTTTTTATTGGAGTTTTTTTTTTTTTTTTTCATAATTTTGTGGAGTTCATCGGCTTAAAAGTTAAATTTAAATTTACATCACATACATTGTGTTTGGATGGGTAGATTTAATTTAAAGGAAGGATTTAAATGCATGAATTTGAATTGAGTAGATTTAAAATGACATGAAATTTGAGTGAATTTCAAATCCATTCATTTAAACATTAAAATCACACTCTTATTTGTTAGTAGATTTTAAATTCATAACTAAATCAATTATTTTGTTTGAATAATTTATTATAAATTAAAATCTCAAATTAAATCCACCAAAATATCTCCATCTAAACACAATAATAACCATTTGGTGGATTTGACGAAATTTTACCGCACATGTGACGCTGATGTATAAATTTAGTACACTATTGTAGTGTATGTAATTTAAATCCTATCTTGTTGTTACAGAAACTCTTGAGAAAGTGATGAAGTACATAGTCCTTTCAATAATGCCACTAGTACTGGTATGCTTTCCAAGTGCTGTAATAATGGTTCACATCTACGTACTTCAATACACAAATTTAAGGCATTTACGAGAAACTCACAACCAAATAAAGTAACCACTCTCAAAATGATTCTTTTTAAAAAAAAAAAAAATCAATCATTTCTTATCCACATTCTAATTCTGTCATTACTAAATATTTAAACTGACAAAATCAATTGTTTTCTAAGTATGTCATACCATAAAATTGAATACCGAAAAAATTGTACCACGAATTAGGGAAGGGGAAACGGAAAATATTTAGGTAGATTCGTTTTTGAATCTTACCTGTAAATCTTGTGGTCAAGATTACATGTTATAAAATCTTACTTGTATCAACTAATGTCATTTGTTTTATAAGATTTAATTCACATCACAAAATATACAAGTGGGACAGTATACCGGATCTACCTAGTGTTTTCTGGGAGAGAACTACAGTAGATGCCCCACGGCCTCCGATGTCCCTTGTATCAAAGTGCAAATTTTTTTTGAATATTTTAAAAAATAGAATAGTTTTAATATTTTGCCCTCATTGAAAAGTAAAATATAGTATGAATTAGCACAAATAATTTTCACTCCAGGCAATCTATAATCATGGCTGCTTGACAGGAAATTTTGGTTATAAATTAAAAACAATCTAACTAGAGTTATATTATTTTAGTAATTAATTATAAGTTACTTTGATTAAATGACAGCACAAATGTACAATAGAACACAAAGTAAAGTTGGAATTTGTTTTTCACTCTCTTCTAAAAATTCATAATTACAACATCAAGAATATATCAGTTCTAAAGTTTAGTTTGGTAATTACCGCTGTCAAAAGAATACATATGGAGAGAGAGAAAAACATTCATAATACATAATATATATCAAATTCCAATATAATTTCTTTTAAATTGGAAGTTCTATATGAATTTTTAACTTTGTTTAAATTACACTGATCATCCTTACTTGGCTTTTACCATTTTTAAGAAATTAAAAATCTAACATTGTGTTTGGATGGGTGGATTTGATTTGAAGGAAGAATTTGAAATGTGTAAATTTGAATTGGATAGATTTGAAGTGACATGAGATTTGGGTGAATTTCAAATCTGCTTATTTAACCATCAAAATCACACTCCCATTTGTTAGCAGATTTTAAATTCATAACTAAATTAATTACCTTGGTTGGATAACTTATAATAGATTAAAATTTCAAATCAAATATACTCAAATCCTTCCATCCAAATACTATATAAAGGAATTTATACAGCTAGAAAATGAAAAATTAGAATGGTAAAAATAAAATATGAGAACCATGAAAACGTCCTTAATGCATATAAATTTTGTCCTACTAAACAAATTTTCTAGTTTCGCCCTTGCGGCCACTATAAATTATTGGGGAATATACAAGAAACAATTGAAATGAAAAACAACTTTGAAAACTTTCAAAAACAATATGAAGAATTTTAGAATGTCCAACAAAAATAGTTTTAAAGTTTAATTTCCTACCTTTTTATGATTCATAAGGAGATATTCCATATTTCTTATAAGATATTCTATTATGTAAATAACAAACCGTTAATAATGCTTTATCCCAAAAGTTCATTGACAACTTGGTATTTAGAAACATGGCACATTTGCTGTTTTGTCCTAATTTTTTTTGTCAACCAAACCATTTTGTTGTGGGATATAAGATGTACTTATTTGATGTAAATACCGTTTTCTTCACAATAACAAGAGAACTCTTTGCAGAAATATTCAACTCCTCTATCATTTCTTAAACATTTGATTTTCTTTCTAAGTTTGTTTTTTACTTTAATTTTATAGATTTTAAACTTTTCAAATGTTTGATCTTTAATTTTAATCAAATAAACTTATGTAAATCTAGACTTAATCATTTATGAATAAATTATGAAATATTTATTTCCATCTCTTGTTAACATATCATCTAATTCACAAATATCAAAGCTAATGAACACAAAAGATGTTTATAAGAGATAAAATTATTAAGAAATCATTATTATAAGAGATATATATATATATATATATATATATATATATATATATATCTCACATTTATCACATACATTTTAATCATAAAAAATTAAACCATGTTGAGACATAAATTTTAAAGTCCTAACAATTATTAAGTAAAGTAGCATATGTTTCTGAAAATGTATTAATGCGCTATGAAGATGGTTAACTTAAAGATTGTGAACTCGTCCGCCACAAATTTCTCAGAATTTCTATTTAAATGCATGGACAAAGCCCTTTATAATATACCAAGTAAAGTTTTTATGTTTTTGATAATTTTGTTTCTTCTCTCTGTCTGATTTCAACTCTAACGATTGATAAAAATCTGTCCTGGATTTCTCCTTTACATATAGGCAAGCAAATGTGTATGCATGGTGTGAAAACACGAACAAAGCCTCTATGTCCCATAGATGAAAATGAAGATGATGGTGGTGCTGGATATTGGTGAGGAGAAAGAGGGTGATGAAGACGAGTAACTTCTACATATGATTGGATACTAATTAATAAACTTTGTTAATTTATTTAATTACTTATGTTTTGTTACATTTACTTTTATTGTTGGAATTTGGTTTTATGGTACATTTCATATTTTAGTGTTTGATTTGTAGTTATTGGACACATTTGAATGTAATTGCATATTTGGTGGTTATTCCCAAGATTTGGAATTTAATAATAATACATTTTGTAGACACCTATTTTTGTCCCATAAGTTCTCCCCTATTTTTTTTTTAATTTGACTCTCAATTTTCTTTTTAATTTCCCTTTTACTTTCTTTTTAACCTACTTTTTGATTTCCTCTTAATTTATCCTTTAATTCTCTCTTAATTTGTTTTATGGTGTTTAATTATTATGTGTTTTATGCATTTTTGAAATACAAAGAATGAGTTTTAATATTATTAAGTTTTTAGATTTTTCAAAAAAAAAAATTAAAAATTAAAAATTAAAAAAAAAAAAAAAAAAGTTCATCGCGATGAACAGATGCAGCGTCTTGTTCACGCGCCAACTCAATTTTTTTGGCCACGTTTTCTCTGCGTTTTTCACCGATTTTTCACCAAAAATTTTAGATGCCCATACTCCCCACATGACAAGGAATGGTCTTTGACCATTTTTACACTCAATCCAATTCATTAAAAGCACAAAAAATCAGTCTAAAGAAGAGAGAAAAAATTTTCTGTAGAGAACTTTCTTAAGCAAAAAAAAAACTCTGCCAAACAGCCAACTTTGAGCCAAAATTTCATACGATCGGAGAGGAATTAGACTGAACTCAAAAAAGAAAAATTTTAGAGGGTTCTTGGGGTTAAAACTTATATTTGAAAATCTTAAGAAAAATCGTCCATTTAGAGGGTAAAAATCGTGGTAGAAAACGGCTGTTGGCCCAGAGGATTTTCCAGAAAAATTTCTAAGTCTGAAAAATTTTCCAGACAGCCAACTTTGAGCCAAAATTCCATACGATCACTTGTAGAGAGGAATTAGACTGAACTCAAAGAAGAAAAATTTTAGAGGGTTCCTGGGGATAAAACTTCTCTTCGTAAATCTTAAGCAAAATCGTCCATTTGGAGGGTAAAAAACGTGGTAGAAAAAGCCTGTTGGTCCAGAGGATTTTCCAGAAAAATTTCAAAGTTTGGAAAATTTTCCAGACAACCAACTTTGAGCCAAGATTTCAAGCGATGAAGGAGGAACTAGAGTAAACCCAAAGAATAAAAGTTGTAGAGGGTTCCTGGAGCTACAACTTTTATTTTCAAACCCGAAGCAAATTCGTTAATCTGGTGGGTCAAAAGCGTGGTGGAAATAGGCTGGTAGCCCACCAAAATCTGCAAAAAGAAAAGAAAGGTTAGAAAATTTTATTTCCATTTTGACACCTCCAGATGTTTAAGAGACAGATTGGTGGCTACCAGCCTATCAAAAGATAATTACTTTAGGCCCTTCTGATAGGGCCCATCTTGGTGCCACGTCAGCGATGACGTGGCATCTTTTGCCTCCAGATTGCGCCACGTCATCGATGACGTGGCGCAATCCAAAAAAAAAAAATCCAAAATTTCAGGATTTTTGTCTCTTTTACACATCTAGATGTGTATATTCTGCAATATTGAGACCCGTCAAATGATTGATTAATCTTATGTACATTATAGAGGTCCTTAATCCAATAATATGTGATTTAGACAGGTTTTTTTTTCTCTTCAAATTTCTTCCAAATTACAAGTTTTATGTCAATAACCACCAATTTTTGCTTTGATTTTTGTTTTGGCATTTTAATATGTTTTAATTACCCTTTGATTGTGAAATTACTGTTTTGCCCTTATGAGTATTTAATTGTAAATAGACTTTGGTCTTTGCACATTTTTTTTATTAATTGCTTTTGTGATGATTGGTGCTTTATTTTAATATTTGTGGGTCTCAATATAATATTTATGCCTTATCTTACTTGTTAAATTATGCGAATTTACTTTTTGCCCTCAAATTTTTATATAGTTTAACAACTAGAAGTCCAACTTGGATTTGAATCAAATTCAATTTAAATCAGGACAGAATAATTGTACCAATAATATATAAATTCACATAGAAATAAACTCCTTATATGATAAATGACTATAAGAGACATTGGGAGTTAAAGGGCACTACAAGCTCAATGTGTGCGACTTTTAATTGGACATAATTAAATCTACCTGTCAATGTTAATATTTACTATTTATTTTCGTTTTCCTCATTAACATGTACATATTTTATTACTTTTAAACTATCTCAAAGCACACGTATGCTACAAAGCCGGCAATAATGAATACTAAAATTGAAAAGGAAACGCGATAAAATCACGCAACCGGTCCAACGCGGTAAAGTGGGTGCCGAGGGAAATTCAAATCAATCCCAAACCTTCCCATTTTACAACAGGATTCCCGAACTCATTTTCTTGAGTTACGTGGACCAGGAGTCAATCTAAATTAGGGTTTATTTTCTTTTTAAATTTTGATGTATTTTTTGTGTCCCGCACCAACACACCGGTGGCGACTTAAAAAGTTTTCCCTAGTTTAGATTATTCCTATACAATTCATAGTCGCATTGAAGGCCCCGTTATGTAATAGTAAATAGGTGATTCATTTAAATTTGTAATAGTAAGTAGGTAATTTATGTTTGTAAATTGTAAGTAGGATTTTTGCATTCAATCACCTATTTCACGAGCACCACACGTGGCGACGGTGCCGGCAGATCGGTAGGCGCAAAAGGGCGCGACACATTTTGTTCCTGTCTCTTATACAAATTAGTAAATTAGTGATGGATTTTTCTGTCTGTAATATTTTTAATTTTTTTAAAAAATATTTTAGCAACGAATTTTTTCATCACCAATATATTTATTTTTGAATTATTTTCTTTGCTAGCGACAAATTTTTCCATTGCTAAAATTAGCGACGGAAAAATCTATCGCAATATTGTATTTCACGCTGGCTAAGAACTAATTTTTGTAACAAATTTATCGATGGAAAAATTAGCCACAAAAAATCCATTACCATACTTTGCGAGCATTAAACGAGGTATATGCCGACGTGATATTTCTATCGAAAAATCCAATGATAGATTTTGGACAATATTCTGTCGCTAAATCTATCGGTAAATCCTGTTTTTCTAGTAGTAATAACTAGGCCATAAAGAAGATATTCAACAAAGTAGTCAGAAATATTATTATTATTATTATTATTATTATTATTATTATTTATTTATTTATTTATTTATTTATTTATTTGTACACAACTTAATTATTCCATGACAAGAATGACTATTTCCATCAAATATCCATTCTATGTCAAGATTAATTTCTCAGCCTCTATAACACTTTTCATTCCCTTTTTACAAATAAAGTTGCATAATTAAACAAGATTTCTATTGAGTTTAGGTGCAAAGAAAATATTAACTAATGTCAATTTCTTTCTAGAAGTGAATAAAAGGTCTATTGTTCCTTTTCGAAGAATCTTTGCTTTATCATTGTTAAATATAACAATATATTGATCTTTTAAACATATTCAAAATATTTGAAATCAATTGGCATTATCATAGCAAATATGAACAGTCATGTCTGAATCATACCACTAATCAATAAATTTATTGTTGGATACCATGTTTGATTCTGATACCATGCTTGAATACAAATCAGATATCATGACACCTTGATTCCCATCTTCTTTTTCAAGTACATTTGCTTGCAACTTATTAACTTGAGTCATTATGGATTTATGAGAAAAAATTAATTTAGTCCTTTATTTTTGGAGTATCGACCAATTGGGTTTCTTATCTATCACAACAAACTAATTTGATCCTTTATCTTTAAAAAAATTAACTAATTTATGACTTATGATGGAAATCATAGACAAGTTAATAGACCAAACCGTGTGAAAATCACGTGACCGTTAATTTGCTATAGATGTATTGTCGATGATTTCATTAGTTTGTCCATAATTTTTCATTATAAGCCTTAAATTAGTTATCAAATTGGTCTTTTTGATAGATAAGAGATCAATTTATTGATACCCTAAAGATAAAGGACTGTCTCTTAAATTGGTCTTTTTTTCATGAATTTATTGTCCATATAAAATAATCTATGTATTTTAAAGAAACAAATTTATCTATACCTTGTTTGTCACTTATGTATTTGAACTTTAAGACCTTACACAAATTTCCTTATTCTTTATGGTTGTAGAAAAAATCACAACAATAGTTTGAGAGGTTATTCTTGATGCATCCTCTATAATGTACATGGTCTTAATCATCCCTTTATATGGAGAACCATCCTTCTTCTTGCATAAAATATTATTATTCTTCTCCTTCTTCACTTGGATTAAGGTGAAATGATTCTTGTTTTCCATTTTACAAGAAAATAAAATAACACTTTAAGATGGTTGGAAAAAAATTATTGGAAATAATAAAAATGAAAAACAACTTCAAAAACTTTGATGTGAGTGATCTTTGTCCTTAAAGTGTTATTTTCCCCCAGTTTCAGACAAATAAAACTTTCAAGAATCACCAATGCCACAATAAAAGCACTTTCTCAACAACAATGAGTGTTCTCTCCTTGATTACTCAAAAACAAGTACGAGACTGAGAATAAGGAGAAGATTCAAATCTCATTTTTGTATTGTATCTTGTGCCTTTTAATGGGGTTTTATATTTATAGGCACATTAAACTCTTCATCAAAGATTGTTTCAATTGATTGGCAACCCCAATAAATTAAGTTACAACCCTTAAGATGAATAGACAATACTTTTCAGTCATAATTCAAATAAAGAAGTCAATCTTTTCATTAGAATTTACACTAATTCATCATAAGAGAGGTTATATACATTTAAAATCAGATTTTTAATACTTAATTACATATTAATAATTTTCAAAGAAGTCCCAAATTAGTTTTATAAATTACCATTGAAAAAGTTACATCCCTGGATTTGAAATTTTACCTACCTAGCAGTTCGAACCTAGTTCAAATGGTTCAAGACAGAATCAATTCGTCTGATTTTAAGTTATATATACTTTCTGACTATACTTCGAATACAAGAAAAATTTTATAAAATTGTACTCTTTTATAAAATTGTTCTTCTTTTATGTCAATTCGAATAATTATTTTCGAGAGAGTGGAACTCGCATTCCCCGAATGCGAGCTCACTCGGGATTTAAAATTGACAGTAGACTGATCATATACTGTACGGGCAAGATGGAATGAGCTCTATTAATGAAACTATATAACCTGCCAAGCTACGGGCTATACGCGCCGCACCAATATGGTAGTCAAGCATTAATTGAGCAAACACAAGATACGCGGTGAGCTCATTGAAAGCCGTGTAGGCATATGAATAAGCTCCACCAAGAACTGCAGGGCTAGGTTCGTGTAGATGAATGAAGATAAAGTTTGCCAGAATAATTAAGGTAAAACAGTAAAGACAGATAATTGAAAGTATGAAACAATATTTCCCTGACTTGAGCCTCATAAATGATTCAGTAAATACCCAATACACATTAAAACTCACTTTCCTGAGACTAAATGCTAAAATGTTACCAAGCACAGCTAAAAACAACAAATATGGACAGCCCGGCGAGTATAGCCCGTACAGTATATCATCAGTCTACTTAGATAACTTTAAAAAAAAAAATAATTTTCAGACCTCGCATTCACCGAATGCGAGGTCTGGGAAAATATAATTTATTTTTTTTAAATCAAGATTGAACTCAAGAAACTCGCATTCACCGAATACGAGTTCCGCTCTCCCAGAAATAATTATTTGAATTGGTATAAAAAAAAAACAATTTTAAAAAAGAGTATAATTTTAAAAATTTTTCTCGAATACAATTGCATATAGAGTCGGACGTCCAAACAAGAAATAGCCTTCGGGCTTTAGTTGTTACCGCAACATACGGTTAAGGCTGCCCACTTAGAAAAAATATAGCTAATTAAAGGATAGAAAAAATAGTGACTGGTTGTAATTTTTTAGTCCACATGTCATGTTTATTATTGGTGGTATTATATTGACAATAAAAAATTTTGCTGAGGGACTTATTCCCTCTTTTCCTTCTCTCATTCCCGATTACGTTAGCCATATAGTTTTTAGATTGATAATTTCTTTTTATGAAGAAACTTTATGGTTGTCACATAAAATTCTCATCTAGTTGAGTGAAAATTTGAATTTGTTATTTATTTAGATGTTGCCTATAATGCTTACTATAACACTCAACAATTCATAAAACCTCTTTTTTTTTTTTTTTTTTCCTTTGTAAATTTAAGACATTCTAATCACCAATAATAACACTCCATCAACACTTAATACTACCAAACGAAAATAGCAAAATACTCGGTACCACCTCTTTTTTTTTTTTTTTTTGGACTAATTGTTTTTTTGTAATTGTAACTTATACTTAATTCTTACTTTGTATTCTGAATTTTATTTTTGGACACTTTGTACTCTCAACTCTAAAAGTTTCTTTAGTTACTTTTTTAACAGAGTCAAAAAAGTTAATGGAATCTTTGTTTTTCACCCAAAAACATTGTTATACATAAAATTTCGTCAATTTTTGAGATGGTATTAAAAAAATGATTGAAGTAGGACATTTAAATTTGAATAGTGAATGGGATCTTTATTTTTTCACCCAAAAACATTGTTGTACATAAAATTTCATGGTTAAAAAAAGGATTGAAGTAGGACAAATTTGAAAGTTTGAGATGTAAAGTATCCAAAACTAAAAATAAGAGTGCAGAGTAAGAATCGGGTATAAGTTGCGGGTGCAAAATAGAATTAGTCCTTTTTTATTTTGACACAAATATTTGTCCATTCGATCTCACCAACACCAATCGTATGAATAACAATATACTAAATTTCCCAAATTTCTAATATTAGTGACTGAAAAATTGATATAAAATATCTCGAGAAATAAATATTCTTTTACTAATTTCTCAACATACACAATACTCATACAACAGATATATTCAACATTTCACACACAAGAAATGCCGAAAAGCCTTTTATTAATATTGAACCTCATCAAAGAAAAGCACAAACATACAAATAACTTTTTCGGGCTGCAACATACGCAAGCTGAACCATTTCAACAAACACTCAAGGAACAAAAGAACATACATTTTTATCGAGTCCCACACGTAAGGTGGGGAACTAGCCACATTCCGAGATCAGTCTTCCATTATTGCATACTTAATTTGCAAGGAGAGATTTGAGCCACGCAGAAGAGAGTTTTGGATGCCTTTCTTGTTTTTCACTAGTGTAATCCACATAGGTGATGCCAAATCGACTAGTGAAACCAGCGTTCCACTCAAAATTGTCTAACAATGACCACACGAAATACCCTTGCACATTCACTTTTTGTCTGCAAAAAAAAATAGAAAACCAAACATTTATATAAAGCCTCATATATATATATAGATAGAAGTTTTTTTTTTTTTTTTTTTTTGATGCAAATGAAAATGCTTCTAATTACGTATGTACCTTTTGGCTTCTTTAACGAATGATAGGTGATCATGAAGGAATGATACCCTTTGGTGATCATAAATGGAATCCCAAAGCTTTGCTGAGTGATCATCAGGATCGTCGATGCCTATAAGATGATTTTTCTAATATAATTAGTTTTTAGTCAGCAATGTAGTCGTTTGACATGTCCGTTGTGTTTAATAACTACGCCTTAAACACAATTACTTGAACCCTTAATATTGAATTAATACATACATATATCAATTATCTAAATATCTGCAGATGGAAGTTGGAGAGGAACTATACTGATGAGGAGCTCAACCCTCAACCCCTATCGTAACAAGCACACACACTTCGTGTGATTTTTGAAATGGTTTCGTAATTGGAGTTGATGGTTAGATTTTTTTTGAATTGTGAGTTATTGGTATTTTTCTTCTTGTCAAATTTTACCCTTAAAATTTAAAAAAGAAACAAAACTATATAAAATGAGAGACCATTAAACCAATTGATACTGTCCCTTTTGTATATAGTAAGATATTACATAACTTACCATTTTCAGTACTATAAATTAGTGGATTATTGTATTCCCTTTTGACATGGAGCAAAAGATCCATAATCCCTTTTGGATATACATAGATCAAGTCGGCTTTAGCGTCCTACAATGAAAGAGTTAAAATAAACAACGTTACTGATGAAACTGATTAACTTGTATTTGGAGAATATATATATATTTGAGGTACTAACCTGTTGTTAACCAATGGATTTGCCTTTGCTATCTTTTACTAAAAACAAGAAAGAAAGAAAAAAAGTTAATATTATGTCACGGTTAGTAATATGTTTTTGTTAAAAGTATATCTTGTGTTAACTTGGAGAAAACTAAAAAAATAAAGTACTTGCATAATAACTTTCCAAGTTCCAACTAACCATGATGTTTGACTTTTTGATCCGTTCTTTCAGGCTTGGATCCGTCTTTATTCCAGTCCTTTCTTCTGCGATGAGATACGTATACAGCAGTATAGTAGTTCAATCCTATAAAATCACAAGAATCTTGGATTATGCTTTTATCGGCATCAAGATCAGCAACAGGAAGGTGACCTTTTTTGACATATCTGCTCATGGTTCTTGGATATTCACCATAAAACAATGGATGCATGTGAACCTGAAACCCATGCAGATAGACATATTTACTTGTAGGTAAATTAATTAAATTGCAAAATAACATTGAGTTCAATTACTGATGATACTAATTAGTGGCACTTGGCACTCTCCCTAGATTGTGCTAGAAATACTTATTTAGCAGCCTCATTAAGGGTAATTATGTAATTTAACCCCAGTGAGCTAGTAGAATGGTAGCCTCATAACCCCTCATATACATTTATAAATAAGGAGTTTGGGTACTAAGGAAAGGGTGGCTCACTGTACTACATCTTCACAACAATATCAATCACAAACTCTCCTCAACTCTCCTATTTTCTCTCTCTCTAGAATCTAAACTCTAGCTTCGCCAATTGGCACCGTCTGTGAGAATCGACAGATTTCCATCTCCTTTGATCAATTCTCAATAATCTGAATTCTCTATTTTTGCTTTAGGAAGGATGAAGAACCGAGGAACATGCCGATTGATATTGTTGTGAAGATGTAGTATAAACCTACACCTCGACTGGGTGATACATATCGATGAGGCAGAAAACGTCGGTACACCAGCTGAGCTCCAGCAGAAGCAGAATGATGTTCTAAAAGCCGATCATTTTGAATCTTTCCTAGCGTTTGTGGAGCAACGTGAGAACAAAAATCCATCTGAGCGCTCAAACTGAGCAGCCACTCCACAAGCAGAACAACAATGCACTCTTGGCTGAAGACCTGGGAAACAGCCAGTTGACACCATGAGTCCAACTGACCTGCGCCACAAAATTACAAATTCACCCTCAAACAGGCAATCTGATGAATCACACTCATCAACGAGCGAATCAAAAAAATTACCATTGAGTGAAAGACTCGGCGTGTATTCCTCAAAAAACTCTGACTCAAGAGGACCCTCCCCGGTTGTTTAAAAACAGCTTGAGGAGCAGAGCCTCGAAAATAAAATTCAAGGGATTTTGAGAAAAAACAACTTAGTTCTGAATACTCCTGCTCCGACAGAGATTGATAGAGATCCATTCACAATCTCTATCAAGATTGAACCACGCTCCCAATGCAATTCAAGTTACCGAATCTCGACCTTTACAAAGGAGATTGTGATCCGTTCGATCATCTTCAACACGTGGTAGCGGTCACAAGCCTTTATGGCTATAGTGACGCCAATTGTTGTAAATTATTTGCTACCACCCTTCGAGGTCCAGCTCAAAAGTGGTTCGAAGAGCTGCCGACGAACTCAAGCGCTACTTTTAATGACCTGGCAAAATCCTTCCTCTGCCACTTTTGAAGCAAATCAATACTACAGAAGGACACGTCGCATCTCATGAACATTCGACAGAGATCTGACGTATCGCTCAGCAAATTTGTAGACCATTTCAACGATGAAGTGGTCCAGATTAAAAATGTGGATGAAAGAATTTTGGTTGCTCCTTTCTGTAGCGGCATCTGACCCGGGAGCTTCAACGCCAACCTGGCCAAAAAGATGCCGATCTCCTACCCCGAGCTCCTGAAGAGTGCATCGGAGTTCATAAGGGGTGAGGAGTCAAACAGGACAAAAAGAGAACTTTATGATGCACAAAAAGAAAAGATCATGAAGACTCCGAACCCCTCATCCTCTAAAAAGCCGAAGATTACAGATAGGCTGAGCTATCCCAGAGTCGGACCGTTGGCGAACCGGGTGGTCTACCTGGACAATAATATCAGAAATCGACCCCCGCAGACAAGAAGCTGTCAGGACGCTGATTTCACACCACTCAACACATCAAGGGGAAAATTTTGTTCTAGGTACAACATTTGGGATTCTTAGAGCCATCCACTCCAATGGTGTCGGCCCCAAACCAAAGAGACAGGTCAAAGTACACCTACAGGATCCTCCATTCCGTGTTCTATATTGGAATAAAATTCATGCTGAGGGATAGATATGAAGGAATAGTAATTTTAAGCCAGCAGGAGGCCCGAACCTGCTACATGATGTCTTTGCGATCCCAGTCACAAACTATGTCCGTCTCAGACAAGGTCTTCTTGCAAACTTTTGATGCCCCACCCACCTGGAATGGCCTTGAAGAGCCTTCGACAAGTCAAAGGGAGGAGGAGGAAGACATGGGCTGCGGAAAAATGCTACTGAGATCCCCGAGCCTCTCGAACCCAAGGGGAAAGGCAAAGCAAAAATTGAGCCCTAAGACGGTGTCCCCATCGAGGAGGTACCACTGGATCCGAACTCCCATATAGAAAAATAAAGATTTGTGCTACCCTCCTAACAGAATTCAAAGCCCTTCTCTTTAGACTTCTGGAAAAGTACAAGGATGTGATCACCTGGACCGTTGAAGACATGCGATACGTCCCTTGGGAAATAATCTAGCACAAACTCGGAGTGGACCCAGCATACAAACCAGTCAAGCAGAAGAAGCGTCTCTTCGGTCCAGAGTGCAGTTTAGTGATTGAAGCCGAGGTGGATAAACTGTTAGTGGCTAAGTTAATTAGAGAAGTATTATATCCAACTTGGTTTCGTAATCCAGTTCTTGTAACTAAGCAAAATTTATCTTGGCGAATGTGTCAAGATTTTACAGATCCCAATCAATCTAAAGTCTGTCCAAAGGATAGTTACCTGTACCCCCGAATTGATACGGTGGTAGCTTCATTTGTTGGATTCTACATCTTACACTTTTTAGATGTGTTCAAGGGCTATCACCAGATATACATGGCCAAGGAAGATGAAGAAAAAACTTCTTTCATCACTGACCGAGGCATGTATTGCTACACTATGATGCCCTTCGGATTCAAAAATACTAAAGCCACATATCAACACCTCGTCAACAAAACGTTCAAGTCCCAAATAGGACGAAACATGGAGGTATACATTGATGACATAGTGGTCAAGAGCCGAACCTATGAGAAAACCCTGGAAGATTTCAGGGAAACGTTTGAGACATTAAAATCGATCCGAATGAGTCTGAACTCCAAAAAATGTACATTCGTGGTCCTCTCGGGAAAATTCTTGGGATTCATTGTCTCTCATCGGGGAATTGAGGTGAACCCTGAAAAGGTGCGAGCCATAATTAATATGAAAATCTCCTACATCGATCAAGGAAGTTCAGAGACTCGTCGGTAGAATGGCAACCCTGAATCGATTTCTGTCCAAATCGGCAGAAAGAGGCTTACCGTTCTTCCGGCTCATAAAGAAGATCGAGGATTTTTAATGAACCGAAGAAGCTTAGAAAGCTTTTGAAGAGCTTTAAGAATACCTGAGCAATTTGTCGAGGCTCGCGTCTCCACAAAAAGGGGAACCGCTATACCTATACATCTCAATTATCGAATTGGCAGTCAGCTTGGTTCTACTAAAGTATGATGAACTAGGTAAATAATTCCCCATTTATTTCATAAGCAAAGTGTTTCAAGGTCCGAAAAGAAACTACACCCCTATCGAGAAGGCAGCTTTCTCATTGGTGGTATTGACCCAGAAGCTAAGACCTTACTTTCATGGTCACAAGATTATTATTCTGACCAACCTCCCTTTGAAGAATATATTGACCAAGCCCGACGCCTTGGGAAGAATGCTGAAGTGGTCCGTAGTACTATTCAAATTTGACATAGAATTCAAGTTCCTCGGACAGCAATCAAGGCACAGGCTTTCTCGGATTTTATCACGGAAAGCTATGACACTGAGAAGGTTGACCTCGTTATGGTAATTGATCGAGCAAAAGAGAAGGAAACAAGAAAAGACCTCACATGGGAGTGGACCCAACGGTTACCTCAGTCTCGGATCGGTATGACAAGCACGGGAGTGCGATAAGGTTTATGCACCTCGGCTCGGTATGAGAGGGTTGGTCATAAGCATCTGAGGACTACAGACAGTCATTTTCGGTTCGGTCCCTAGCGCAAGGATATGCACCAAGCCGAGGGGACTATTGAAAATACTAATTAGTGGCACTTGGCACTCCGCCTAGATTATTCTAGAAGTGCTTGTATGGCAGCCTCATTAAGGGTAGTTATGTACTTTAGCCCCAGTTGAGCTTGTAGAGTGGTAGCCTCATACCCCCTCATATACATCTATAAATAAGGGGGTTGGGTACTAAGGAAAATGTGGCTCACTGTACTAAACTCTTCTTGTGAACAACAATATCAATCACAAATTCTCCTCAACTTTTCTACTTTCTCTCTCCCTCTATAATCTAAACTCTAGCTTCGTCAATTACTACATAATATTTGTTAATTAATTACTATATATAAAACCAGAAATCCTAGTCAAAGGTTTATTTTGAAAAAGAAGGAGAGAAAACTTTTAAAAAATAAATAAATAAATAAAGACTCAAATACTCACCATCCAAGACTGAAATCAAGGGCTCGTTTTGCAGCTTCTATATCTTTTTTGCTATCACAATCATATTGTTCAAACTAGTGTGTTACCAATGTAATTCCAATTTTTCCTTTTTGATCCTTCTAAGAACAATAGAAATTCTTTAGTTTTGAGAAGTTAATTCTTGAAATTGTTCATGTAGATGGACTACTTCCAAGTTGCAACCATCAACTTATATCTAAGTTGGACACTTGCCAAACCCAACTTTCAAAATTATCATGCTGTAGTTCAATTTGTTAATACCATCACCAAATTTAACAAGGTATAGAATTTTTGTATATGTACAACAAATTCAATATAACATACAATAATCTACCACAATATTTTGAGTGTACGTATATTCGAAGATTGCCTTAATTTCAATGACGGTGTTAAAAAATTAGACCAAGTGAGACGAATTTGAAAATTGAGAGTATAAAATATACAAAAGGTACTAAATTAAGGATACAATGTGGGAATTTAGTATAATTTAGGGAGTGCAAAATAGAATTAATCCTACGTAGATTAAGCTACTGATTTGGTATTTTCACATTAGTTAATGTATCTGCTTCTTTGATATCTGTGAACATTAATTTCATACCTATGTTGAATGAAACAAACTTTTAGGAATGAAAAAAGAGCGTAATAATCGTTCTTAGCTGCATAGATCTAGACTTTGCGCTAAGAATTAAACTATCCACTCATCTTATACATAATAGTTTCAAAGAAGAAAAATGATAATATAAGAAATGAGATCGTTCAAAACACGTTAGTCTTATGATCATGAAATCGCCTAATTCTGAAAACTTTCAGAGATGATATGTCCAAAAAGTAACTGCTAAGAAGCTTAGTAAGGTAATTGAAAGCATTTTTTCAAAAATGATAAGGTTGAAACAAGTACGATTTTGTCAAACTTGATTTCAATAAAGTATAAAAGAAAAGAAAATATAAGGGAGTACATCCGAGAGATGTCTCATCTTGTTTCAAAACTTAAGGAACTAAAGTTAGAGATGTCTTATTACTTGCTCGTGCATTTGGTTTTGATCTCTCTTCTTGCATAATTCAATCAATTTAAAGTCAGTTATAACTACCAAAATGATAGTACTCATTTCTTATTATGTACAAGAGAAAAGGTTGAAATAAGATAAGATTGAGAGTGCACAATTGGCAAGTACCTTTAAGGACCAAAGAAAGAAAATGATAAAGGATAAAGAAGCTATAGATAGTCCACTTCAAAAAAAAAAAGCAAAAGAAACAAATCGAGCAATTTGGTTGCTACTTTTGTAAGAATCTTAGAATTATGAAAAAGGATTGTACCAAATATCATACTTAACATGGAAAGAAAGGTACTCTTCTCGATTTGGTTTGTTCTGAGATTAATTTAGATTCAATACTTAGATACACTTGATGAATAGATTCAAGTGCTACTACTCTCATAACTATGTCTACATGGGGTTGCCTGAATCATTGGAAGCAAAATAATGCTAAAAGATTCATTTATGTAGGATGGCAAATCAGTTAAAGTTGAAGCAATGGAGGCTTTTAGATTATAATTAAAAACTGGTTATTATGATTGAAAGAGACATATGTTGTACCGTCTTTTAGATGGAATTTGATTTCTATTTCTTTTTTCGATAAATCTGGTTATTTTTATTCATCTGAAAATAGTCAATTTAGTCTTTTTCTAAATTCAAATATCGTTAGTACCGATTCTTTGTTTTTTTGTTTTTAATAATAACCTTCATTTATTTGATACTATTGCTTCTTTATAATGAAACCTTACATATAAGTTCATGTGATACTATTCAATACAAATTAACCAAAGAGAATTCTACTTCTTTAGGGAACAAGCGTTTAGATCATATATCTAAATAAAAAATTGAAAGCCATGTGTCATGTAAAATTCTTGATCCCCTTGATTTGTCAAACTTTCTAATCTGCATTAAGTGTACTAAGGGGAAACAGACAAATGTAAGGAGATTATGTGCTAACAGATCTTTGGACGTCTTAAAAGTAATAGACACGGATATTTGTGGGCCATTCCTTGAGCCTTTTTGGAATGATCATCAATATTTTATTATATTGATTGACGATTTTTCTTGTTATGACTGTGTTTATCAAATTCATGAAAAGTGTCAATCACTGGACATCGCTAAGACTTTTAAAGTTGAAATTGACAACCAAATTGGTGAAAGAAAAAAGACTGTCAGATTTGACTGTGGTAGTAAATACTATGGCAAATATAACGAATCAAATGAACAACATCTAGGGCTTTTTATTAAATTCCTAGATGAGTCATCCCATAGGACACTATGAGTCAGGATCTTCTAGCATGAACAGTGTTGCTGAAATACGAAACAAAATATTAAAGGACATGGTGAGGAGTATAATTAGCCGTATAACTTTACTGGATTCACTCTTGGGAAAGGCATTAAAAACTTCAATTTCTTTCCTTAATAGAGCCCCAACTAAAACAACAAACAAAACCCCTTATAAACTATACCGTGCAAAAAGCCCATTATAAAATATTTACATATTTGGGGTTGTCCACTTGAGGCAAGGCCTTATAGGTTAAATGAAAAGAAACTAGGCTTAAAAACGGTTAACAGTTATTTTGTTGGATACTCTAAACTATCTTGAGAGTATAAATTTTATATTCCCACATCCAAATCCTTCTTTCAGACGGAAAAATTCCAGTTCTTTCAGGATATTTAATTTGGGGAGAGAAATAAGGTTAGAGGCTTTGTTTTTGGAGAGGAATCCGTTTCTCTTTCTATTATTGTTATTGGAAATGATCAAACTTTTATTACTAAGTTGTTCCAAGAAGCAATACAAGAACCACAAGATAATGTTGAAAATCTTCGCCATCAAGAACAAGTTATTCTTGAAGAACAAATTGAACAATCTCAAGAACAAATGCCATTAAAGGGATTCACTAGATAAAGGCAAAATGTAGTTCTGGATGATTATATCGTAGTTTTCCAAGAATATGAGCATAACATTGGATTAGTGGAAGATAATCCAATCAACTTTCATCAATTCATGCAAAGTATTAATTCTCAAAAGTGGATTGATGCCATAAATGAGAAAATTAAGTCCTTGAAAGACAATAACATTTGGGAACTCGTCACATTATCTAAATCTATTTGTTGTAAATAGATATTTAAAATCAAAATGGATACGAAGGGTGATGTGGAGAGATGTAAAGTTTGTCTGTTGCAAAGGGTTTTACTCAAAAGGAATACATTGATTACAAAGAGACTTTCTCTCTAATTTCATCGAAAGATTCTTTCAGTATAATAATGGCTTTAGTGGCATGGAATGTTATTTCTCTTCTAATCTTAAGTTACATCAGATGGATGTAAAGATTGCATTTCTCAATTACGACATTGATTATACCATTTATATGGTACAATCAAAAAATTTTGTGTCCAAAGATGTAAAGAATATTGTTTGTAAATTAAATAAATCCATCTATGGGTTTAAGCAAGCTTTTCATTAATGGTATCACAAATTTTATCAAACTATCATCATGATACCATTTATATCAGATGGATGTAAAGATTGTGTTTCTTAATTACGACATTGATGATACCATTTATATGGTACAATCAAAAAATTTTGTATCCAAAGATGTAAAGAATATTATTTTCAAATTAAATAAATCCATCTATGGGTTTAAGCAAGCTTTTCATTAATGGTATTACAAATTTTATCAAATTATCATCTTGTTTGATTTTAATATGAATTTGGTTGATGATTATGTATATTAAAAGTTCAATAGGAGTAAACATATTTTTCCAGTTTTATATATCTATTACATACTACTTGCCTGTACACGATATAGGTTTCTTGTAATAAAGTATTTAAGATTTCTTTCAAACAAATTTGAGATGAAAGATTTTGGAGGTGTCTCTTTTATATTAGCGATTTAGAAACATCAAAATTGCTTTTAGGGTATTTTTGGGTTATCACAAAAGAGTTATATTGAAAAGGTAACTAAACAAATTTGGCATGCATTATAGCAAACTAGGAGAAACACCTATTGTTAAGGGAGACAAATACTGTCTCGCTCAATGTCCCAAAGTTGATTTTGAAAGTAAGGAAACACATAAAATTCCATATACTTCAGTAGTGGGTAGTCTGATGTGTGCTCAAATTTGTACGCGTCTGGATATTGTACACATTATTGGGATGTTAGGCAGAAACTAAACAATTTGGGAATGGATTATTAGAAAGCAATTAGACGGGTCATGCAGTATCTTTAGAGAACAAAACATTACATACTCAAATATAAGAGGTCGGATAATTTAGATATCATAGGACATTTCGACTCTGATTTTGTTGGATGCCAAGACAGTTATAGATCCAATTTGGACTATATTTATTTGCTTGCTGGTAGAGCTACCTCATAGAAAAATGTTAAATAGACTCATAGCCTCTTTCACAATGGTAGATGAATTTATAACATATTACGAGGCATCAAATCATGAAATGTGGTTACGAAATTTTGTCACAACACTGCAAATTTTGGATTGTATTGAAATACCATGCAAGTTATTTTATAACAATAAATTAGTATTTCTATTTTTCAACAACAACGGTAGTTTATAATGATCTCTAAGCACATAGATCTCAAGAACCTAGTTGTTAAAGAAAGACATTAATGTGGTTTAATGTCTACAGAACATATATTGTCACGAACTCCATAATTGCGGATCTGCTTAATAAGGAATTATCATACGAGATCTTTCATAAGCATACTGCTCATATAAGTGTTATTTCATTTGAGGATATGATGGATTAACTAGTGGGATTTTGTATTTATATGCTCTTATATTTTAAGACATATCTTGTAATTAGGGATATTTTCTATATAAATAAAGTATTTAATTTTAGAGATAAAGCACTCTCTTTGTCCCGAAAATTTTGTCGTATTTAGAAATGTGTACTTTTTATCAACAGTGTCAATAGAAGTAAATTTATTTACTTTCCTTCCATTTTTATCGTTTAATCAAACTCTT
The DNA here is from genome assembly GCA_025175665.1 of Cinchona pubescens. Lineage (NCBI taxonomy): Eukaryota > Viridiplantae > Streptophyta > Magnoliopsida > Gentianales > Rubiaceae > Cinchona > Cinchona pubescens. The sequence goes on from JANKKI010000250.1 coordinate 997,924, forward strand.
CTTCGCATATGCAATAGCTTGATATTTTGTACGTTCAAATTTCAAAAGTTTGAATAACTACTAAACGGTGAGCCAAACATTTTTTTTTTTATCTTGACCATTCATACTAGTAACTTATTGCGTTGTTTACACGTTACCCTTTGTACTAAGTTATTTTTGGTTTGTAGTCTACGTACTAATGTTCATAGGAAGTCTTCCAACAGACGAGTGATGGATAAATAGGCCCACAATGGCAACTCCAATATTGCCAAGATTGAGAGGGTAAAACAGAGAAATTGGTTGAACATTCTTTACCATTTTTAGTAAACGACATATATTTTGGGACATTTCAGCAAATAGAAAATATGACATTTTTAATGGGACCGAGGGAGTATTCGGTTTATTTTTTACTCTGACTTATTTTAGTTTGATCACTATAAAGAATAAAGTTAGATCAGTTAAAAATATGTATGTTTAAAATTACATTATATGTAATTTTCATTCTACACATTCATACTTGATCTATGTCATATACTTGTGTTGATGTATGTGACCAAACATGGGTTTATTTATGATTAATATTATGAAAATCGTCTTGATCCTATATAAATATAGTTATGGAACGAGATTGTTTCGGGATGACTTTGGTTATGATAACAAAAGGTTTTGAACTCATAAAATTTCATACAATCATATATATTATATATATATATATTTTTGTGTGTGTGTGCGCACTTGTGTGTATCTGTGTGTGTATATATATACACATATATATAGATACACATATGCATATATGCATATACATATACATATATATATATATATATGTATATATGTACATATGTATCTCATATATATATATATATATATATATTAATTGTGTAACATGTGTTATCATAAATAATTTATCCAATCTAAAGTGATTTAATATGGTTTAAGTTAAAGAGACTTAAATCATCTAATTTGTATAGATATTTATATGTAAATACTCTAAAGTCTTATTTTTTATCATCAAGTTTTCTGCGCAACTAATCAGGAATATGAGAATAAGCAATGCATCCAAAAATTCTGAGATGGCAAACAAATGATTTTTTACTACTTCAAACTTCTTTAGGGGTCTTTCCAAGAAGGCTTCTTGTGGGATGTCTATTCAACAGATAAATAGCACATGCAACTACCTTCGCCAAAAAAGGTTTGACATATTTTTTTAACTTAAACATGCATCTCACCATATCCATAACTGTCCTATTTTTCCTCTCTGCTACTCCATTTGGTTATGGAGTGTACTTGGCTGTCAATTGGTGATGTATACCTTTTCTTTCAAGAAAATTATCACAAATAAGATATTCTTGACCTCTATCACTAGTTCTCAAAATTTTTATTTGATAACCACTTTGTTTCTTAAAAAAAAATTTGAATTTTTTAAAAATCTCACATGCGTCAGATTTTTGCTTTAAAAAATAAATCTAGAATTTTCTGCTAAATTCATCAATAAAAGTAAGAAAATAACTACAGCCACTATTAGAAAGAATTGCACTACGCACAAGTTCAAATGAATAATCTCCAATGGTCTCCTTACTCACCATAATTTTCTTGTCTGAAAAGTATCCCTGTGCTTCTTGCTCAAAACACACATATTGTAAGCTCTCCCAGAAACACTAATACCAGGCAACCTACCAACCATTCTTCTACTAACCAAAATCTCAAACTATTAAAATTTGGATGTCCAAACTGCAAATGGCACAGCCAATAATTGTCATTAATCACAGTACTCATACAAGAAAATTTTTCACTATTCAAATTTTATGGAGATATGCGGTTAGGAATCATCACTTTTGCAATCATCCCAATATTTTCATAAAAAATAATATACTAATGTCATGCCTAATACGAATTATGACTCAACTCCAAAATATAAAAAAAAAAAAAAAAAATCAGAGATCAACTGTTAGACCCATTTTCAAGCTAATGGGAATTTTTTCTTTTCTAAAAATTGGTTAAAGTAATATTATTTTCAAATCTTACTTCACCACGAACAGATTCATCAAATTCAAAAAATAATTAATAAATTTTTTAACTACGCATATTATTAATATAGCCAGTATCTAAAAACTATTTATTTTGTCAACAAAGTCTATAGCATTACATGTCAAAAATAAAGTCTTCATATTATGATTATTATTTTGAGCCTGATTGTTAGTAATATTAGCCTGAAAAATTCATATTAAATTGTTCACCAGATCTATATTTAGATTTTTTGCGCTCATATTTTTCACAATTATAACATTTAATTCGTTGATTATCTTGGGTCTAATAAAAATTATTCTTCCAAAATTATTATCACTACCTCTGTCAAGCCACCTCTAAAATTAAAATTGTTACCTATACCGAGTCCAGAATTTCATTCGCCTCTACTTCTATTGTTGCAACCACAACCTCTGTTGTTATAAGCATGATTTGTGTGACTGGTTCTCTTTGTTGTTTAGATTCATCTTTTCCCTTCAAAATTAATTGTGTCTGTAGTGCCTTCTCAACCATATCCTTGTCTATGGTATCCTTTATCTTCTCATTAATTCTCTATTCATGTAGAATTAATGAGCTCTGTGAGTCTTCAATACTCAAATTTGATGTGTCTTTCGTTTCCTGTAATACTGCAACAGCACAATCAAATTTCATCAGTAAAGTATTTAAAACTTTATATACTATTGAGTTCATGATTATTGAGTGATACCTTAGTTTTAATCTTTAATAGTCAGAAAAAATAAGATTCGATGGAATCAGATTTTTTCATCATCAAAAGTTCAAACTTTCTCTTCAACATCATCATATTATTCTGTTGGGACTAGTCAATTCCCTGCTATGCCTTTTCTAAAATATCCCAAGCCTCTTTTTATGTGTCTACCATAGCAATTTTTTCAAAAATTAAAATTTCAATTGCATGAGGAATATGTAACAACACTTGATAATTTGACTGCACCGCTTCCTCATCAACATCTCCATCGATTGTTTCATGAATATGATTTTCTAATCCATATGCTTTTAGACGGGTTATGGTTTGTTTCTTCTAAAAAAATATATTCAAATTTATTTTTGAGTTTTAAAATTGAACAAACAATTATAGGTGCCACAACTATAAATTAACCGTAGCTCTGATACTAATTTAATGGGAAAAAAAACAATTAAATAATGAAAAAAACCGCAAAGAAAAGAATTGGGCAAAGAAACTTTTTTAATTTATTGAATGAAGGCTGCAGCAATAGTACAAATCGCAACCGAGGTGACGGCTCCTCTAAAATCTCAAAATAGAGGCTCACGGCTTTAAAGCTATATATAATGACAAAACTGACTCCTAAAAATAAAAAAGACTGCACCACTAATACTAAGGGATTTAATCCCATGTGGACTCAAGACCACTATACCACAACACATGGCTCACTACAATAAAAATATTTAAACTCATTTACATAATAAGAAAATTCTACAATCTCCTTTAAAAAATTATTCTTTTTTACTTTAAATACATTTACAATACAACGTCATGTATTTTAAATATTTGTATTATAAAAATTTTTTAAATTAAGAAAATAATTCCCTAAAAAAATTATAAAATTCCCCTAAATAATAACTTGGTTTACATATATTTCCTATAACTACCCCAAATGAAAGCAGCAAAGTAGTTGGTACCGCCTCCACATTCAATTTTTCTTTTAATTTTGAAACAAATATTCGTTCGTTTTGATTTCATAATACCATATATATGCATTACAATATCCTAAATTCCTAGTACCACTGATTGAGAAATTGATGTCAAATATCTCAACAAATTGATATCAAATATATCAAAACATAAAATACTCGTATATCATAATCAAAGGCTATACTGGTCTCAAATAATTAGAGAGAATCTGTCTGTAATACTTCTTACAAAAATATAACATAAAAATATTTTTTTAAAATTATAATGTAATTTATTACATATATTTGATATACTATATAAAATTTGAAAATAAATAGATTGACAGTTTAAATTTTTGTCTTGATTTTGATCCATTTTACACATCCTAATATTTCAGGTAAATTGAGTGATAAAATAATTACGAATAGATTTGGTTTTAAAATATAATAATCTACTCGTCAAAACAAAATTATTGATGTAATCCGATCTTTATTGTTGTATTTGGATTGATAGATTTTGAGAAGAATTTGAAATCCACCTATATATTATACAGCTTTCTAAAGTTAAAATGGATGAATTTCAAATCCACTCAAATTAGAAAAGTTATTTGAAATCTTCATTTCACATTTTTTAATTTGAGTGGATTTGAAATTTATTCATTTCAACTTTACAAATTCCTCCAAAAATGAATAAATTTCAAAATTTTCTCCAAATCTATCAATCTAGACACAACCTTTGACGAATTTTAATTATTTAAATATAACAGATTATTAATGAGAATTGACGAAAAGTATAACGGAAAAGATCTCAACCCAGGATCAACATTTCACAAATAACAAAGACCAGAAATGGCATTTTATTGATATTGAACCTCGCAAAAGAAAAACACAGACATGCACGCCACTTTCTCAAACACACAAAAAAAAAAAAAAGGGTTTATTAAGTCTCGCACGGTAGGTGCGGAACAAGAAGCAACACTTTAATGCCATATGATCTTCAGTCTTCCATTATTATTGCACTCTTAATTTTCAAGGAAAAATTTGAGCCATCTAGCTGAGTGTTTTAGAGTCCTTTCTCTTGCTTCATTTTTGTAATCCACATAGGTGATGCCAAATCGACTTGTGAAACCAAAACCCCACTCAAAATTGTCCAATAATGACCATGCGAAAAACCCTTGAACATTCGCGCCTTGTCTACACCGGAAAAATAGAAAATCATACATGTATATATATATAACTATATATGAAACACCAAAGTAAATAGAAACTTTTGAATGATTTCTTTTTCTACAAGTAAAAGTAGATTTTAATTTGTTGTGTTACAAATGAAAATGCTTCTTTACATGTACGAACCTTTTGGCATCTCTAACGAATGCCAGGTGATCCTGGAAGTATCTTATCCTTTTAAGATCATGAATGGATTCCTTAAGCTTTAACGACTTATCATCAGGGTCATCAATGCCTATAATTAAGATAATTTTTCATATAATTAGTTGTGTAGTTTATTGCATGTCTAATGTATTTAATTAATAACTAGATCTTTATGGTAATAAAACATCATTTACCATTTTCAGTGATATAAATTAGTGGATTATTGTATTCCTTTTTTATGTAGAGCAAAAGATCCATAATCCCTCTTGGATATGAGTAGAGCCATCCAGCAGCACCCTGTAAAGAGTTAAAATAAACATTCACAAGAAAATGTTAATATTGGATTAATGACAATATTTTAAGAAACTGAAATAGATTAACTGATTGAAGAATGAATTTAAACGTGTAATAGTTATCTACTAAAGGAATATTCCCTTTAGGTACTAACCTTATCTTCACCAATGAACTTGTCCTTGCGTTTCACTAAAAACAATAAAAAAGATAATATCATATCATGGTTAGGAATATAGCTTTCGTGTAGTGTATATTTTGTGTTAACTAGGAGAAAAGTCAAAAAATAAATTATTAATAATTTCCAGCTAACCATGATATTTGACTCGTTGATCTTCAACATAATTCCCTCCATTTCTTTCGTCATGACATATATATCGAGCAGTGTAGTAGTTCATTCCTATAAAGTCACAAGAATCCTGGATTATGCTTTTGTCCTTAACAAGTTCATCAACAGGAAGGTGACCTTCTTTGACATATTTGAGCATGGTTTCTGGATATTTTCCATGAATCAATGGATGCAAGAACCTGAAACGCAAATTGCAATTTTTTTTTTTTAGATAAAATCAATTGTGAAGTAGTAATTAGTTGACAACGAATTCAATATTCATTATTGTATTTTTGATAATTGCACATACCTTAGTAAATTGGACAAACCCCAGCAATTGTAGTAAAAAAATTTTGAACTAACAGCCGAAGAGAAAAAACAAAAAACTCGTAAACTCACCATCCAAGCATGAAATCAAGAGCGCGTCGTGCAGCATCTGTATCTTTTTTGTCATCAGTCAGAGGTTCAAACCATTGTGATACCAATGTAATTCCAATTTTTCCATTTTGAACCCTCTAATTAAGAATAATAAAAAAAAATTTGTTAGTTTTAGTTATACATACAAGTTGTTTAAAGTAAATACGTGGCTACCACTATTTAATTAATCTGATCTTTAATTTTCTCTTTAAAAAAATTAATCGGAATTTAGATAGCGGATTGGAACCTGATATTTATCTTTGTACAATTTTGCTGCCATCCCATGAGCAAGAAGTTGGTTATGCGCCACGATGTATGCATATTTTAATTCATCTTCTTTATCCGAAATCCTCACCTCTCAGATGGTTTTGTAATGGATCTTTTTCGAATGGAAGTTGGAAATGAGTATCGACTTGGTGGGTCGATGGAACCATCATCAATTGTATTATTACTATAACGAAGTAAATTGTCTGGCACTATTCCTCGACCTGGTGCGAGAAAATCTTTTACATAAGCCCCATAGGCAAAGCTCCATGGCTCATTGATGGTTATCCAATATTTCACCTCTTTACCAAATTCACGGAAGCAAATATCTGCATAATCACGAAAATCATCCCTGAAATGAAAACCAACCCAAATTGAATAGGAAGTCAGTAAATTTGTATTTTTTGTTAATTGGACAATAATAAATAATAACTATATCTTGATGGATTTTAATAAGCGTATTGAATTGCTTACGCGATTTTACGATTTAAGAAACCATCATATTCTTTCTCCAATGCTTGGGGAACATCAAAGTGAAGGAGAGTGACAAAAGGTTCTATTTCTGTTAAAGCACAAAAATTATTAAAAAAAAATGTTAAAAACCATGTGTAATTTGGAAAAAAAATTCAATTTTATAATGAACATTCTAAACTCAAGAATCGAAAGTAGTATTACTTTTCTCCTTGAGCTTGTTCAAAAGTTTCTTATAAAAGTTAATTCCTTCCTGATTGCGACTCTCTTTCTTTCCACCTGAGACATCCAACATTCAAATAGTTTCATGTTAGAAAATAGCAAATGAAAGAAAATATATATTCTTTGATGACTAAATAAATAAGTGATAAAAGTACGAGAGAATGAAACCTGTTACACGATATTAATGCATTACGACGGAAAATTTATTTAAAAATCATAACTACCTAAGTCTTCTTCTAATACTTAAAATTACACTCTTACCAAAAATGACAAAAACTAATAAACTTAAGACTTTGAAAATTATTCTTATGAATTCTATAGAAAGTTGCGATATCATTTAAATTAAAATATCAGAAGAACAAAACAGAAAAGGTAATTAACTTGCATAAACTCAAAGAAAAGTCCCTTAAGTAATATTGTCTAAAACTTGAAACGTGATCTCTATAATTGTGCCAAGCTATAGAGAGAATATCATTATAATTTATCCAATTATCTGATTAATTAAATGTTACTCTTCGTTTCTTTAAGTCTTTTTGAGTTGTATAGCTAATGAACCTTTTCTTGCACAAGCGACAATCGAATATATAGAAAAAATAACTTACTTGGTAATATTCTGGACCATGAGATAGAGAATCGATAAGCATCAAAACCAATATCCTTCATTATATCCACATCTTTCTGTAATATGCTTGAAAGGGTCATCACAAAGTAATAATAATACTCTACATATTAAGTGCATTTTCTCATCATAAGAAGCTGCAATGTACCTCATAGTGTTGGTAATGTAAGACAGCATCCTCGCCATATGGCAAAAATAGGTCTGCCATTTTGCAATAGATTTCATTAATAATCTGATATATGAAGTTAATTCCAGATGATCTATTTTGAGTATACTACTTGTGTATATACATAAATTGGCAAAAATTAAAGGATCCTTTTCGTCGAAAGGGTAGAAGGGTTTTGTTTATTTTTTATTTTTTTGGTGGGAGGCATCAAAAGTAGCAAGTTCTATACAAAAGTAATGATTTTGGATTACAAAACCCTACAAGAAATTAAAACCTACTTTTGTGATTTGTATTAGGGGAAATGGCTTATTTAGTCCTACTTTTTTTATTAAAACACTTTTAGTCCCTTATCTTTTATTTGCACCAATTTAGTCCACAAACTCCTTTTTTTTTTTTTTTTTTTTGATCCTTTTGGGGGCTGAGTCACCAAGAAAGGTTTTTCAACTCCTCAGTAAAGGGGTATTTTTCATCAAAAGTCAGCAGATGGATGGTTAAGTCAGGGGAGCTGATTCTTTTGGCAGGAATGCCCCTTCACTGGGGTTGAAAAACTTTTTTTGGGTTGTTCAGCCCCAAAAGGATCAAAATGGTTCACAATAAATACTTCAAGGATTAAATTGGTGCAAATAAATGATAAAGGACCTGTTAGTTCAAAATTAAAAGTGTTTTAGTAAAAAACTTAAAGGACTAAATAAACCATTTTCCCCCTATATTTTTTTTGGAAATCACAAATACATATATGATATAATCTTTGACACTACACTCAAATACAAGTCTCAAAACTAATAATTTTAAGTCACAAATAATGGTGTAACATCCATTTACAGGTCAAAGATAGTTTTTTTACTATGTAGATGCACAAAACTAAAACATGAGTCACAAAAAATTTTTAAAACATATTTTTTTAAATTGAAAATAATGTTTTTAAAAGAATTTGTTAACAAAAACTACAAACAAAAATGTTTTTCGTGTTTTGAAAATTAAACTTTATTTCCAAAACAACTCTAAAATTGTTTTTCCAAATATGACTTTTCAATTTAAAGAAGAATAGTTTATAACTTTTAATAAATAGATGAGAACAAGCATAATGTGGTAAACCTTAAATGATGTTGAGATGTTGACCAAAATATCGGTATTGCATCCTTGAGTATGCATATATAATGCGATATATGTCGTATTAAATATAATTTGTCAATTTTTTTTTAGAATCCATGCATAGAAATTGCAAGAAATAGATAATATATGGTACATTTTAAAAAGATAAGTCTTCAAATTTTCACATTATTTAAAAGTTAAGAATGCATCACGGAATTGGTCTTTGAGTTCATGAATGGTTCACATTGACTTGTTTGTTTGTTCATTGATTATAATGTGAGTTTCATTTCTGTATGTCTATCAAAAAATTCAGTGAAGCACACGTATTTACTTTAGAAACCAACTCAGTTCAGGTGAGATGGTCACCAAACACTTTATCTGAGTGCAAGGTTGAAAATTCCAATTATCGTCTTTCATTCTTAATGATAGAGATTAGGTCCTTATCCCATAGTTCTGTTTGGCCTTCTCCAATTCCGTTAGTAGTAGATATAGTTAGATAGTGATAGGATAGACTGTTATGGTCAGAAAAAAAAAATAAAAATTATATATGAGAGTGGAGAGATAGAGAGACTTCTCTTCTAACATCAGCAGCTGAGATGTCCCATATACACGGCCCTCTCCCATCTTTACGTGAAGCGCCTTCAACCTGGGAAAAAAAAAAAAAGGCTTTTGTTAATATTTTAGATATATATGAAATCTAAAATAATTTATAGATTTATGTACGCAATTACTTAAAATATTAACAGCTATCGAAATATTGTATGGTCACAATCACATGCATGCCTTATTATTAGTAAACACTTCGCTAGAACATTTAAAGAAGTTTTAACAATATTGCCTTAAATCAGAAAAATGATGCAAAAAGAAAGTTGGACAGTTACGTATATACCTGGAAAGCAGACGTTGCTGAACCAAAGATGAAATCTGAGCCAAAATCTTTGCTCCGGCGGAGGAAACCAGCCGGAACTTCCGTGGAGGGGATGGTAGCGTTAGGGTCCATGGTGGGAGATGGATAGACTGTTTGTTAGCTAGAGAGATTGCCTTAATTATATTTTGTGGCCAAATTAAACACGGCTGGGTGCTTTGTACCTGGTTTATCTGCGGATCCTATTTATAGGCCCAGGAATGGGATTCGTCTGCAAGACAAAATCGCATGGTACATTTATCAATATTATCCTCACGCAAGGTTTTTCATTAATTGATTAATATTAGTGGGGAATTTTACAATCTATTTTAGGGATTCATTTTCTTGTCTTTTAAAAATTTATAGTATAAGTTTTTAAAATACATGATATTATAATGTACAAATATTTAAAATATAAGAGAATAATTTTCTAAAAAAATTGTAAAATTCCACAAGTTGATCCACAATCAGAAAAAGTAGAAAACCATACTGAAGGATAATCTTGCTTATATTTCATTTATATCGTAATGTTTAATTGCACAACAGAGTTAATAAGTGGAGGTAAAAATTAATCTATCTGAATATTTCCCTAAATGCATAAATACATAGCTCATTAAAGTTCTGTTTGATATATCATGATGCATTTTTCTGTAGTTTTTAACAACCAGTGAAAATTTTATGTTGGCTGGTGAACTTTTACCAGCTCATTCTGTAACGTAGATTTAGTATTACAGTTGTTGAAATGCTTGAAAAGTATAATAGATCCATTATTTTCAATCATCCAACAATATGAAATACTCACTCCGTAATACGAAATAAATAACAAAAAAAAATTTCCTCTAATTGTATAACACACTCTTTTTTCATATCAATATAATCCTCAACTTTTATTTGCTCAAAAAAAAAAACCCCCACAAGCCTCTCTTTAAATTTCTTGTAGGAGTAACTTCTTCAAATTCACCGTATTTTGGAATATCTGGTGGACGCTGGTCGGCAAGGAGCTAGTCCATCTCTAGATGTTGATAGAGAGTGATTAGACTCAATGCAGAACAATGTAGACCACAAATCAAAGATTGAAGATTATTGACTATTATTCCACTTTGAAAATAAAAATGATTAAACGATAAGAAAAGGCGATAAATTTTCCGAAATATATATAATTGAAATGTGTAATTAAATTCCATGCATCATAGGTGGAATCTTGGTTGGATAAATTGTATTTTTTTTTTTTTAATCTTTGCAAGGAAATATGACAAGAAATAGATTCTCTTGTATAGATTTTGTTTTTTAAGATTATTTACAAGTTGATATGAATAAGACCTTGGCTGGATATAATTTTTCGTATATATTTCAACAGGAAAGTTGAGAATAAATTTAAGAGATGTTGAAGAAATTATTCATCACCACTCACCAATAAATAGCTTGGAGTTAAAAATGGTTCAGCGAGAAAAAAAAAATATTTTATAACCTTTTCACTTTCTATTTTATTAATAATTCTTATTAATTACTTTTAATTTTATTTAATTATCCTTTTATTTAAATTTTTTATTACCCTTTGATATTCAATCATTAGCAATATCATGACCAATTATTTTTCCCTTTTTCGAGGATTCAATAACAAAACTTACCAAAAAGGAAAGTTATAATTGGACTAATACGTTTTTCATTATTAGTATAAATAATATTTTGTAATTAATTATTCTCTAAATAAATTTTTAATCACTTTTTATTCTACATACTATATTACATCTCAAAAGTTATTATAATATTTATTCTAAATCATTGTTGTCTAAACGCTCTCAGGATTACATTATTTGATTATTTCTTTTTGTAGGACCAAAACATACATTAAGTCTTGATTCAACCCCCCTCCCCTCCTCCGGGTTCCCCCTTCCCCCGGTTCTCCCTTTTCACTCCATTTGACAGAAAGAAAAAAAGAAAAGATGAGAAGGTGCGTACAAATAGATGGGGTCAACATATGGAAAGCATTTAGTCGGTTAGCGCCGGGAGGGGGGAGTCCATGCTGCTCCACATCATCCATTTAATTGATGTGAGGTGATGTGGAGTAACGTCCTAGTCCACACCATGGCATAGTCCATGGACCCGCTCATGTAAGATTCTCCCGGTTAGCGGGTTAGCCCACAAAGCTGGGTGGTTGGCTAGCTAGGGCTGGGAAGAAGTGAGAAGCAGCCAAAAATGTCTCCCTCAATTCTCCAATCACCAGTTTTGAAAACTGGACCGAACATTGAATCGGTGGCTTGTCCAGTTCACGGTTCAACTGGTGAACCGTGAACCAGCCGGTTCACCAATTTAGGTTTTTTTTTTTTTTTAACCAAAGTATGATATAATTTAAAATGACCTAAAATATATTTATATAAAATCTAAAATAGAAAATTTTTGAAAATTATAATCCTAATACCCAAAAATACTGATAAAATTTCTAATAAGAAAGCGAAATTTGTACAAAAATAAGTATAAAAAATATCAAAAAAAATATAACTTAATACTTTAGATTTTGGTGTGTTCAATGTTTTGCCGTTTTGGAGTTTATTTCATGATTTTTAATTTTTCTCTTTATTTAAATTATTTTTTATTCTAAATTTAAAAAATCACCAAAATCGATTGAACCGATTTTTTATCGATTCTGTCTAATTTTTTTATACAAATTGAATATATAGTTGGACCGGACCGGACCGGTGATTTTTCCGATTCGTGGTCTGACCGGTCATACTCGTTACAAAATCATTTTAATCCTAAATTAATATTTTGTAATTAATTATTCTCTAAATAAGATTTTTAATCACTTTTTATTCCACATACTATATTACATCTCAAAAATTGTTATAATATTTATTTTGAAAAATACTATTCTAAACAATTATTGTCTAAACAGTGTCAGGATTGTATTATTTGATTATTTCTTTTTGTAGGACCAAAACATACAGTAAGTCTTGATTCAACCCCACCAACCAACCACACCCCCGGCGGGTTCCCCCTTTTTACTCCATTTGTGGGTTGTAGCCTTCTTCCATTTGACAGAAAGAAAAAAAGAAAGGATGAAAATGTGCATACAATAAATGGGGTCAACATGTGGAAAGCATTGGTCGGTTAAGGTTTATCCCACGAAGCTGGGTGGTGGGCTAGCTAGGGCTGGGAAGAAGTGAGAAGCAGCCAAAAATGTTTCTCTCAATTCTCTACTGTAGAGAAAGAATGGTAAGACCTATCTATATTTAGAAAGGACTGTACACTATTTAGTCCACTCAAGTAGAGGAAAAATTCTTTGTTATTCACTTACATTGAAAAATTAGTATTTAAATCATTGAATGAACGAAAATTAATGGGCTCACTTTACTTTTCAATAATTTTAATAATTATTATATCCATTTTACTTTACGAAATGAGTAGCCAAAACTTATTTGGCTGATATCGTTGTGTGGGTTCTGCCAATGTGAACAGCACCATACTGAAGACACCAGCAGCACACCACCTTGTGTTAGTGTATGCCCTTAAAACCAATTTGTTTTAGGGATGAATTACACTTTTATATTTATATATATTTTATAATATGGCATTTTTTGAATAAAATATATATATGTGTGTGTGTGTATGTGTGTGTGTGTAAAATCATAAATAGTCATGATGTTATTATATTTTATTTGTATATATCCCTAATCGTAGTGTATGACACTAGTAAATTAACACATAAGTGTATGTGGATGCTTATTGAGAATAAGTGGATCGGATTAACAAACCGCTAAAAATATTCCACACGGATTATTATTTTAATGGCAGTGGATTAATCTCTTTGTGATAATAGTATAATGATCATTTCACTTGACGTCATGAGTTTATCTTGATTGTAGATTATTATACTTTGACTTTATTAGTCGTTACTCTTAATGAGTCGTATATATTGTGGAGTTCGGGTATAATATGAATCATGATAAGACAAGATATGATCAATAGAGGATTCACCACTTTTTATAATGGGAGAATATATCCCAGTATGGTCACTTCTTGAAATACGATTCAAAAATCTTTGAGCAAAACGGAAATAGAATTAAGAGTGTTTTAAATTCTATTTTAAGTGAGTTGTATTTTAGAAAGAAGTAAATTGATTAATTCAACAAGAGTTGGCATTATATCTGTACTCTTGAATTAATCGGGATATAAGTCGATGAAAGGATAATAATTACTCGAGAACTAAATCACAGATGGGTGATATCGAACCACTTGACATATCTTAATACTTGACCTACAGGTCGTCATAATACTTTGTTGGAAGCCAATCTTAATCTATAAGTATAAATTAATTAATTGAAAAATTAATGATAAATTAAAGGTATTTAATTTATCTAATCCTAATTAATTTAGGATTATAATTTATAATTATTGCCAACGTGATTCGGAATCTAAAGGGTCACACACTTAATGATAATTAATTCAGAATTAAAATGATTTGCTATGTATGAGATACTTATAGGTTAATTTATAAGAAAAATTAACTTTTTATATTTAATTGTAATAAGTTATGAATCTTAAAAGATAATATGCAATACATATTAAAAGTCATAATGATTTTATATTTATTTGCATGCCCTTTGTGCGCAACAAAATATTTCGAGTCTGTAAAAATTGAACAAACAAGAAATATAGTGATAAAAATATGAATATATGAAATAAAAGATTACAATCTCTAGGATATTCTCAATATGTGGAGAAAATTCCTTCGATTCTTTACTTCAGACGCGATCCGAGGGTTTCACAACTTATTCCCGAATCAAATATTAAATTCTTCAAGTCTTGATATGGGAGACCTGAAGAACGCTTGATGAAAATCTTCAAATCTTGATATATGGAAGACTTGAAGAGAAAATTTGAAGACTCAGAGCTTCCACAGCTTGCAGACTTCAGAAATATGTGTGTCTGTGTATATCTGTGTATCTGTGTCCCTGTGTATATGAGGGATGACCCTTATTTATACATGGATGGAAGGGAGCAAGGTAGAAGACTTGTAGTACATGTGTAACCTCTTACTTGCATACCAAGAAACAAATTCTTATCTCTTTACACACATAAGAGATATTAATACATAAGGACTGTACTACTTTGATATTATCTCCTTATTTTAATTTAATAATAAAGAGATAAATACTAGAGTACATATATCCTTATTGGCCAAGTCTTGTAGACATGTGACATGGCACAATTTAATTGGAAGAGCGACACAAATTCATTTGATTGGTCGAACCACCTCATCTTGACATGTGAAAATACACATGAGCAATATAATTGGTTTTAAATTAACCAATATTCCAAAATATATATATGACATATGGCATTATTTAATTGGACCATAAATATGCCAATTAAATTAATTTATAGACAAATGATAATTTTACTTGAAATAAAATTTCATTGTCTACAAATGCCCCCTCGAAACTTGTTTACGAATGCCGAATTTTGAATGCGACTGAGCGGACAAGTCTCGATATCTTCTTTGGGCTTTCATCAAAAGATCTCAAACTTTAATGTTGAATGAAGCCAGGAGCAAAAATATGCTGCTCATGTGAATTCTACAGCTAGAATTCTCACAATCTTTAGTATTTTACTGTCTTGGCCTTTCAATAATGAACCCAAGGACCTGAGGCAATTCGAACCTCCATGCACAATTACTTTTGCCCTCAAACTGCATGAACACATTGCACCATTTGAATACAATCATCTATAGGATTAATTAATTGCAGCAAAACATGATCACCATTTCACAAGAAACATCTAAGCCGTAAGAAACGTAGACAATCCCCAGGAATCCTTAACTACATAAATTTGGAAAACCAACTAATCCGCACCCAAAACATACTGGAGTCTAAACTGATTTTTCCACCGTTCAAGTGAGCCTTAACTTCGACAAAACCAATTCCACTCGAATTCCATCTGCCGCAAGTTCCAATTCTCATCTAATTATGCTGGAATCTTGAAGCCGAAATTCGTCGAACTGAATCGAAACAAATCACATATCAAATTGGACTTCTAAAGCTGGTAAACAAGAACACCCAAAGAAATTGCATCCACATGTTGCATGAATTTTGAAGCCCATTTATTACCAACTTCGAGGTAATTTATTTAACAATCCAGTTTCCAATTAGGATTGAAATTAACAAGTCTTTGAAAGCAATACCCTTTCGAACTAAACTTGAGACAATTCCTTGTCAAACTAAACTCCCAAAGACTCGTGCACAAACGAATAAAATCCCCATGCCGCATGGATTCCGAAATCAATAACAATTCTAATCCCACATATGAAGTCTAACAAGCAATTCTTTCCATCCAAATTGTATGCAATTTGAGACAACTCTATCAACTATAAATAAAACGATTCTAAGCCTTGTTCAGCATCAATCTATTTTCGAGAAACCTTCTTTGGCAAGCTATCGTAACTATACCTTTGATGATTTTTTTTCCCTTGGTGCCTCTGCCCAAATTTGTTTTTGTCGTTGCTTAATCGTTTTGCTGCTGCTCTGCTATCTTCTGCCGCTGCCGCTTCTCTCGCCGCCGCTGCTTTGCCGCTTTCGCTGCCGCCGCTGCTGCTTTTGCTGCCGCTGCCGCTATTGCCGTTTCTCTGCTTTTTGCCGCTGCTTTGCCGCTGCTGCCGTTTTGCTGCTGCTTTGCCGTTTCACTGCTGCTGCCGCTGCTGCTTCATTTATTTTGCTGCCGCTGCCGTTGTTTCTCTGCATTGCTGCTGCTTTATTGCTTTGTTGATCCATGTAGTATTTTATTTAAATGTTCCAAGGTAAAAATCCATAAATTATTTCAACCATAAGGACTTTATGCTTAATATTCAAATTTTATTTGCCATGCAGCCACATCAACCATGCAAATCAAGGATTATGATACACTGTTACCACACATCTCTTTCTTCGATGAAAGAGAAGGATCTCGGTCCAAGAGTTTATCGTTGTATATCTGTAAGCCAGCCATCGATTCCTTAGCACAACCTTACATTCCTCTTGATGAGTCGCTACATCTTAAAAATTGGACAATTAAGTCAAACAAAGAAACGATCGCTGCATCGTCATTTTCTACTGCAACAGGGAGTGAAGAAGTGCTCATACTAAATTCCTCTCTTCATATCAAGGAGCCGAGTGCGGCCAAGTTCTCACTTTCTTTTTTGAGTTCTAATCTCGGTAAAATCACGTGGAATGGTCCTTCCTCATCCTTTGGTGAAGCAAGACATATTTCCAACTACTGGGAATGGTCGGAAGACGTGCTCGTGCGATACAAGGAGACACTCTTGAGGGCTATCATGTCTATGATGCTGTTTACGCGTTACGCTACTCATATGACCGTTGCAATAACATCTTGCGTGCCTTCTGCAAATATTGGTGCCCCTCGACAAACACTCTTCATACTTCGACAGACGAGCTATCAATTTCCCTTTGGGATCTTTATAAACTTGGAGGTCTTCCTATCTGTGGCTCATTTTATGATGAGGTTGTGCCAACAGCCAAAGAACTTCTCAACATTAATGGGGATGAAAAATCTTCACTTCCAACAAGTTGTAGACACATGTTTGCGGCATACTACAGGAGATACCAAAAATGGTCGTGAAGAAGTTCATGTTAAGGACTGGGTGCAGTTTTGGTTCCGAGGACAATCCAGATATCGAACTGCGCCTCCAAGGGGTCAAAGACGAAGCACCAACACAAAGCCCAAGCAAGACTTTCAACCCATGTGGAAGTGTGGCCAATTCTTATTTACTCTTATACACATAATGAATACATCCCCTTTGATACGTTGAACATCGAAGACTCTCAAATTATAGGGGTGAAGATGTATGTGGGAGCCTTTCTAGCATGCTGGATTTGCAAATTTCTCTTACCAAGTAGGGAGATGGATCACATACGTCCAAGTGTCTTTAAGGTGGCAAGCTTAATGGCAACGGGAGTGAAGTTTTCTCTCGCAATCCCGGTACTTGCCAGCATCTATGACGGCTTAAGAAAGGTCGTTCAAGCTCCAAACTTACGAGAGTGCCCAGCTATTTTCCCATTTCACTATGTCTATGCATGGATCGGTCAATATTTTGATACTTATCACATAAATGATCGAACAAGCTGTCTTGCCCGAATGACTAAATTTAGTGGGAAAAAGATGGCACAATTCTTCAACACTACGGACGCAGAAGATATCATTAAAAATGTGAACCCATCAAGTTTTTCTAGACTACGCATGACCCAAGAAGAGGAAAAAGTCCTCATAGATGATGGAAATCTATCACCGCAATCCATGGAATATTTCATCAGTCAACGATAATGTTTTCTGACTACTTTACGGGACAACATTTTTATCTGAGAGTTGTATGATCCGTGCAGATTCAGCAGGCAATTTGGTTTTTGCCAAAATATCCCAAATGTGTATAAGAGACATAACTCATACTCACATTTTGGGAGAAATTGTTCAGTTGTGGAGAGGCAATTCGTGCTTGGATCTCATTCTATCCTGACCATGTTCTCATTCCCGTGTCATGAGCTTAGTTACAAAAAAGTATGACACTTACACATGGTCGATGCGATCGAAGAGCATTCCAAGCACAATCATCAAACTTAGCATCAAGAGAGCAAATGAGGATGAAGCTCAAGATACGGGAGCGAGAACACCCCCATCCAAGAGATCCAAGCACGATGCCTCTCCAAAGTGTTTAAAGTATGGAGAAAATGACTATAATACAATTAAGAGAAAGGAAGTTAGGACGAATCCTAAGAAGACTGCAAAGACAAGGATAGACAAGGCTTCCCAAGAACTCATAGTAGTAGACAAGCCTCGTTCAATGAGCTTGCAAAAAAGCCAAAATCTTGCATCAACTGGCTTGAGAGGAAAGCAAGTAACGGAGATAGGACGATCAACTTCGGTCAAATCCACAAATGTTGAGGCTCCAAAGGTTATCGAAACACCCTTATTGAAAGGCATCGAGGATATGGAGATAAATATCAATATCATATCTCCAAAGAATCATGAGTTCCTCTCAAACTCAACTTCTTGGGAAGCATCAAAAAATAATACGATCAAGATATTGGATGATAGAGAATTTGTTCAAGTAGAGGGTGAACATTCTGGAGAAAGCTGTAATAAAGATCGTCACTGGAATGGACTGAAAAAAAAGTCAAAACCTTCTAGTTTGTAGAACATTTCTATTAACTCATTATTTTCAGAAACAACACCTGCCTCAAAGATGTCACCGAAAGAATTGGCAGAATACGTAAATATACGTCATATATTTTCTTCCTTTATTTTTTTTTTGATGTGTCTTGACATTGGTCTGACTCTCCTTTTCTTTTTTTCTCTTTTTTTTTTTTTAGTTCACTACTATTGAGGCGCCCGTAGAAGGAGTTGGTGACCATTTATTCAGTAATCAAGACATTATAATCAATGAGACGAATATGGATAGAAAATTGCATGAGAATGTTACTGGCAATCCAAGTATGTGTGAATCCATAACTGACAAGCCGGCAGAGGATTATGCTCCATCACAGATACCATTGAATCACCATGGAAGTCTCCACAAGCAAGTTAGAACACCAATTTCTGAATTTCATGGCCGCAAGGTGATAAAATCATGCCAACGAAAATATATACAAAACCTGTGGGAAGAATTTTGCAATGATATCTCAAACACTTCGGTAGACCAAATCTCTTCTTTGGAGGAATGTATCAATGAGGTAGTTGAAGAAATAACAAGGATAGATTCTTCAATTGCCCTTCCTCTAATAGACTCTTTAGCAGGCTTGCTCACAAAAGCCAAGAAGTATGACTCCTCAAGAGCTTTAGCATCGGAGAAGATTTCAAAAGAAGCATCTATGCAGAAATTCTCTCCAAGGCAAATGCACACCTTTCGGAAGTCAAAGCAATGGAGGAAAAGGTAACCAACCATCTACAAAGTCTTCATGGAAAGCGGGAATCTATTGAGGATAGAAAAATCATTCTTCAAAAAGATCTTGATGATTTGGAGAAGCAAAACATGGAAGTTAGCTTGACCATTGACCGAGAATATGAAAATCTCAAGCAAATGCAAGTTGAAGTATTAAGAGCGCAAGATCAAATCTCTTCCATCAAGAGCACTACCTTTCTGACAAATGAAGACGCTAGGGAGCTTGAGAAGATGAGCAACATCCTTGAAGCAAGCAAGATAGCCGTAGTGGACCTCAAGTTTGATATTTGAATCATATCAAATCCCTTTTTTTTTTTATTCTTTTCCTTAAACTTTATTTGTTTGGAAACTTTTCTTTCAATAATAAAGACATTAATTACTTTTCCTTATCTTGCGATTTTTTTTTTATTTGTATTATATATATATATATTTTTTCGAACAAAACAAGTAAAGTAACTAACATCTATGAAAATACTGTTTCCATCATATTTTCCTTTAAGGAAAATGAGTTGGTTTCTTGGGGGTGTAACTGAACTTAGAAGTTGCCCTCTAAGCTGCCTACGTATAAGATAAGGGAATCAAGTCACACGTAGTTCCTTTTTCAATACGCAAGATGTGGATAAGAGTTATTGATGTCTTTAACCTATCTGTCTCTTATACACATCTAGATGTGTATACCAGACTTAGACTTGGAGGAGTGTTTCAGCAGTAAGCGACCACATACTACACTATTGGTGGTTGCCGTCCACAGTTTTAGCTCATGCGGGCCAGGAGCAACATGCAGTTTAGGCTCATGCGTTAAAGAGCATCTAAATCATGCGTAATATCGCTTCAAATATTTGCCATTGATGGGGCCAATCCTTAATCCATCTTCAGCGATCAATTTGTACGAGCCATTTGTATAGACTTCTTGGACAACATAAGGGCCATCCCATTTTGAGACAAACTTCCTGATTGACCTCCATGTGCAAGGATGATTGGTCTTCGAACAGCAAGGACGATATCGCCAATTTGAAAAGAGTGCAGCCGAACTCGCTTATTGAATGCTTTAGAAAGGCGAGCTTGGTAACACTCAAGTCATTGCTGAGCTTCCAACCTTTTCTCATCAAGTGCTCTTCAAGATGAAGACGAGCATTGTCTTCTTCATTAAGTCCTTCTTGTACAGCAATCCTTAAAGAAGGTATTTGACATTCAAGTGGAAGAACTACTTCGACACCGTAGACAAGTGCGTATGGAGTCGCTTGAGTAGGAGTTCGAAAAGTTATCCTATATGCCCAAAGAGCCTCACCAATCCTTTGATGCCAATCTCTTTTTGACTTGTCAATAACTTTTTTTTAGCAAATTGCATAGAGTTTTGTTAAAAGTCTCAGCAACTCCATTCGCAGCAGCATAGTACATAGAAGAATTATGTTGCTTAAAGCCGAACTTCTCGCAAAGCTTGTTCATTGCAGCATTGCAGCAAAAGGTTTTCCATTATCAGTGATGATATATCGTGGAACCCCGTATCGATAGATAATATTCACGCAAATAAAATTGACCACATTTTCTTTCTTTACTTCTCTTAGTGCAATTGCTTCAGCCCACTTTGAAAAATAATCAGTTGCAACTAGGATAAAGATATGTCCACCAGAAGACTTTGGTAGTGGTCCTACTATGTCTAATCCCCAAGCATCAAATGGCCAAGAAGAAACAACAGGATGTAACGGGTCTGGTGGTTGATGAATGAAATTGGCATGAAACTGACAAGCTTGACATCTTCTTACATAGTCTATGCAATCCTTCACCATGGTCGGCCAGTAATACCCCATCCTTTTAATGCGGAAGTGCAGCTTAGGGCCGGATTGATGAGCACCACATATTCCTGAGTGAGCCTTTTCCATTGCTTGCATAGCTTTATCGTCACCGAGACATCGCAGGAAAACTCCATCAAACGATCGCCGATAAAGAATGTCCTTATAGTAGATGAATGCTGTATAAGCGAGGTGCACGACGACGAATTTCTGTTCTTCTTTTTGCATCATCAGGTAACTTTTCATAACTGAGATAATCAATTATTGGTTGTCGCCAATCTTCCTTCTCCACTTCATAAATAGAAACTACGTGAGTATTTTCCTCTTTCACATCGTCTCCTTCTTCAAAATGAGGAGGCACAACCCAACTTTGACATATGGGGACTTGAACTTGTTGATTAGGCAAGATGAGCATTGAAGCTAATTTTGTCGATTGTCCCTCCTTGGAACATGCTCTATAGTCACATCACCTAGCCACCCCATTAGTTGTCTAGCATAATTATAATATGGCCACAACTCAGGTTTCCTGACTTCATATTTGCCAAGGAGCTGATTGACTACTAACTTGGAATCTCCAAAAACTCTAAGTTGTAGTTGCTTCATATCAACCGCCATTTCGAGACCAAGGATAAGTGCTTGATACTCAGCGACATTATTTGAACATTGACGTGTTAAAGTGAATGAATATGGCTCAACAAATTGATTCAAATTCAGACCTTGCATGACGATCTGACATTCATCTGTAAATAACAACTTTATGTGATGGTCGGCCAAGAAGTCAGCCAACACTTGTCCTTTGACAGCCTTCGCAGGAAGGTAAATAATTTCAAATTGTTGAATTTGAAGGTACCACCTTGCAAGACGATCTGACAGCACAGGCTTAGTCATAACATACTTGATCGGATTTGCCTTGGATATCAAACGGATAGTATGAGCTTGAAAGTAGTGCTTTAACTTTTGAATGGCAAATATGAGAGCCAAGCACAACTTCTCAATCGGCGTATAATTTAACTCATTTGGTGTCATCATCCGGCTTAAATAATATAGTGCATTTTCTTTACCCTCACCATTTTCTTGGGCAAGTAATGCTCCTACAGACCGTTCCTGTGCAGCAATATAAAGAATTAAAGGCTTACCAGGAAAGCTCACGAAACTAATACGGGTGGTTTCGTGAGATATGTTTTTATGCTTTTGAAAGCATTACTACATGTCTTTAAGCTAGATGTGTATAGAGACTTTACATCAGCCAAGCTAAATGAACATCAAGTATGCCAAATTGGAGATAAATCTTCGAAGATAAGCCAATCTTCCTTGCAAACTTTTCAACTCATGAATGTTGCGCGGTTCGGGCATCCTCAAGATAGCATCAATTTTCGATTGATCAATTTCAATTCCTCGGCTATGTACGATAAACCCAAGAAACTTTCCAGAGGTAACTCCAAAAGCACACTTTAAAGGATTCATCTTGAGTTGGTATCTTCGAAGTCTTTCGAACACCATTTTAAGATCTTGGACATGGTCAATTTGTTTCTTCGATTTGACAACGAGATCGTCAACATAGCACTCTATATTCTTGTGAAGCATGTCATCGAAGATCTTTTGCATGGCCCTTTGATATGTGGCTCCCGCATTCTTTAAGCCAAAAGGCATGACCTTGTAGCAATAAGATGCCTTTGGGAGTTCGAAAAGCAGTAAGTTCTTCATCCATCGGTGCCATTCGGATCTGGTTGTATCCAGAGGATCCATCCATAAAGGATAAGGTTTCATAACCAGTTGTGGCGTCGACCATCAATTCAGTAATAGGGAAAGGAAAGTCATCTTTCAGACAAGCTTCATTGAGATCTCGAAAATCAACGCAAACACGAATCTGTCCATTCTTTTTCTTCACGGGGACTATACTTGAAATCCACGCTCGGATGAAACCAGCTTCTATGAGCTTGTTCACCTCCATCTCAATTAATGGGATCAAATCAGGCCGAAAACGTCTTTGGGCTTGTTTAACGGGTCTTGCACCTCGCTTAATGGCCAAGTGATGAACTGCAATTTTTGGATCTAAGCCAGGCATATCTTTGTAATTCTAAGCAAAAACTCAACATATGCTTGTTCCTCTTCAGGAGTTAACCAAGTACCTATGTAGATTGGGCGAGGATCATCATTTGTGCCAAGATTGATTTCCTTCAACTCATCAACGGTTGCCTTCATGCCTTCTTCCAATTCAGGAGGAGCATCTCAGGCATCTTCTTCTTCTAAAGGCTCTTCGTTTCGAACAGTGATATAGTTGCAGGAGGCAATGCTTTCCTTGTCTTCCTCCTCGGTGCATATATCAATGATGGTTTCCTTTCTTACATTTAACAAATCACCGTAATGTATGAAAAGGTTAGTAACTTGTCTTCTTAAATTTCCATCATTGCAGGAAGTATTGTTTCCTTTCGTATTAAAAATATACTCTTGTGCCTTTGGAAAACTCAACCTTTCATGAATAGGTTGCTTCATCAAAACTCTTCCTCGTGGGCCAAGCCTATCAAACACCGAAACACGTGGTGTAACCTTTCTCAATCTATCAAAGACTGATCGCCTTGAACCTTTTAATGCAGTTTCTTCTTTGATAGTAATATGATGCGCATTAGCCCTTTTTATTGCTATACGCACAGGAGAAGGTGGTCTATACCCAAGTCCCATTGACATGTTGTTGACAGCATATCCCTTGTCTTTCAACATCTATTGGGTAGAAGTCATGCCATGTGTCTCTTCTCCATTTATGTCTGCAGGAAGCTTGCCCAAAGTTTCTTCTTCCTTAGGATCGTAACCTGCTTTCACGAGCAACTTGTATGCATTTGGACCAAATTGCTTGTCGGTTCGTGTTTTAGGTAATGAATTGTACTCTATTTCGGACTCCACTTTTGGTCGAACAAAGCCTTCAAGAAGAGTTTCGCTATGCTTGACCACCTCAATTTTGGTGAGTGGTACAGTTAACTCCTTTAATTCATCGCTTCTAACAAAAGGAGATTGACCTTGTTTTCTCTTTGACTTTGAAACATAGCGTAAGACATGTGTCTTAGATTTTTGACCATCTTCCTTTGTTAACTCTTTCTTTGTGTTACCCTGCAGGTAGAATTTATCATCAGCAAAGTAACTCTCGGCTTCAGTGAAAGGTTTTTCATCAGCAACTACTTTCAACTTTATAACGCCGTTATGGCAATACTTGAAACATTGATGAAGAGTTGACGGTATAACATCATTCTTGTGAATCCATGGTCTCCCAAGAAGCATATTATAAGATGTTTTTGCATCAATAACATGAAATAGTGCACTTGAGGATAAATCGCCAATTAATAAATCAAGTGTTATAAGACCAATGGCTCTTTGTCCTCCTTGGTTGAATCCTTGGATCATGAGACGGCTTTGTAAGAGTTCATCACTTGTGATTCCAAGCTCCTTTATTGCCCGTAAAGGCATTATATTCACAGCTGATCCTCCATCGAGAAGTATCCGATTCACTTTTTGCTCACGTGCATATCCATTTACAAACAAGGTCGATTGTGAGCTTTCGTCCCGAGCAATAAATCTTCATCATCAAAAACAATCGTTGTGGCACATTCCTCAAGGACTTTATCAGTCATAGTGAGTTTCTTCTCAAATTCTTCATCAACTTTATCGATGTTCACAACATGGCAAGATGTAATCAGAAGATTAAAGGACGTCGTCATCTTTCAAGTATCCTCTTGGCATGAATTCTTTCAAAGTAATAGGTCGACGGATATTTTGAAACATCACACCACTTGGAGGGATTGATGACGAAATTGTTATTCTTCTGGACTTTCTTTTTGCAACCCGTATTTTTACCATCCAAAATTTTGGATGCAGATTAGTCTTTTGCGCTTTAATTTTTTGGGTTCTTTTGCGAGTGACGAGTGTCCATCCTTCGTTTGACTGATCATTTGTGGCATCATCATCCTTCAATAATTTTTCAATTTACTTTTCAAAAGGTACTTCACCTTGTGGAAAGAGATTGTCATATAATGGAACGGGATTGAAATCTCCAAACTTTATTGTGGGCTGTATTGTTCTTATCTTCGATGGAAGATGAGATATTTTACCATTCTTCAACAAATTTTGGGAGTCAGGAATTATAGTGGTACGATTTGCACTTGCTTTATCTTCCTCAAGCAAAATCTTACCTTGGCGGGCTAACTCACATCACCTTATCTTTGAAAACAAAACACCTTGTGAGGGAATGACCAACCAAGCGATGGTAGCAACAATAGTTTGGATCATTAACTCGCCTAGCTTCCTCAGGCCGTTTCATCTCGGGGAGTTCAATGAGTTCGGCTTTGAGTAGATCATCGAACATTTCTCGAAGATCAGAGTCGAGGAAAGGATATTCTTTCTCTTGCATCTCCCTGAGTGTCGGTTTTCTTTGTGGCCTACTTTGCGCAGGCTCTACCTTCTCGGACACCTTTTGACTGACTTTTGTCGCGATCTTAACAGGTGCAGTATTTGTTATCATAGTTTCTTTGTTTCCAGACTTGGGAGAAGGCTTGCCCCTTTCTTAAAGTCCTGTTTTCTTTAAAAGGTTCAAGGCGAACAGGCGGTTCTTGATTTCCAAGGCCAATTTCAAGACTATGAGCTTTTGTCGCCAATTTCTCAAATGTCGGAGGTTGGATGCCTAGTAGGATATAACGAAGTCCCCACTTCATGCCTTATTTAGATTGATTAATCAAAGCTGTAGAACCGGTTGAGAAATTCTCGCTCCAATTGCTCCCAACTATCAATCGAACCGGCATCAAGATCAGTGTACCAGTCGAATGCGTTACCTTTTAGTGAGCGGAGAAATTGCTTGACCAACAAATCACCATAAGTTCCGGCATTATTACATGTCTCGACAAAGTGTGCCACATGCTGTTTCGGATTTTCTTTGCCGTCAAACTGCTGAAACTTGGGTGGTTGATATCCACAAGGCATCATCAAGCTGTCGATTCTTGCGGAATAAGACTTAGCGTATATAGGGTTTGATTTTGAACCATCTTCATATCTCACCTTGATCATACCTTCAACGAACTCCTTCAATTGATCACTAGGCATGAATCATTCCATCAGAAGTCACTTGCACTTCTTTCGCCTTTCCTTGTTGTGAAGTTTCAGCTTCTTGATGTTCACCAGGTGCCTTTGAATTAATTTGACTTCCTTCCGCGGTACTGTCTTTCTTGTTGACAAGTTGAGTGATGACGGCATCTTGATCTTGTATGCGCTTCATCATTGTTTCCATCATTCTAGTTAGGCTTGCCATTCGATCCTCTAGAGTTGATGTTTGCGTTACCATAGCAGGCATAACAGAAAATGCTGTAGAAGTTGCGGAATCTTCTTGAACAGGAAATCTCGTATGCGGAGTCCCTTGAGAAGATGTAGAATCATTACTTGATACGTTATCATCATGTTTTGAAGCTTTGGAATTAGAACCTGCTTCGAGCATCGTGAGGGTTTTCTCGATTGAAGCTCCAACATCTTTGAGCCCCAACATAGGAGAAGTGATTTTGGGTGGTGTCGAACCAAACACGGGAGTTGATGCAGATTGCACCTCTGGATTCCTACTTTGAGAGAGGGCTCTTCGTCATGCTTCTACATGGTTGGACCAACAATCTCGAGGATTCGCAGAATCATTTACAGATCCCATAGTAGTTTTTGAGTCAGCAACATTAGAACGAGCAGGCATGGATTTGTCGTTCTTTGGAGCCATTGATGTAGATTTGCAGTTGAATATATATGAAGCAAAGAGATGGAAGGTAGAGATGGTCCCACCGGGCGTGCCAAAATTGTGCGCAACAAAATATTTTGAGTCTGTAAAAATTGAACAAACAAGAAATATAGTGATAAAAATATGAATATATGAAATAAAAGATTACAATCTCTAGGATATTCTCAATATGTGGAGAAAATTCCTTCGATTCTTTACTTCAGACGCGATCCGAGGGCTTCACAGCTTATTCCCGAATCAAATATTGAATTCTTCAAGTCTTGATATGGGGGACCTGAAGAACGCTTGATAAAAATCTTCAAATCTTGATATATGTAAGACTTGAAGAGAAAATTTGAAGACTCAGAGTTACTTCCACAGCTTGCAGACTTCAGAAATATGTGTGTCTGTGTATATCTGTGTATCTGTGTCCCTGTGTATATGAGGGATGACCCTTATTTATACATGCATGGAAGGGAGCAAGGTAGAAGACTTGTAGTACATATATAACCCCTTACTTGCATACCAAGAAACAAATTCTTATCTCTTTACACACATAAGAGATATTAATACATAAGGACTGTACTACTTTGATATTATCTCCTTATTTTAATTTATTAATAAAGAGATAAATACTAGAGTACATATATCCTTATTGGCCAAGTCTTGTAGACATGTGACACGGCACAATTTAATTGGAAGAGCGACACAAATTCATTTGATTGGTTGAACCACCTCATCTTGACATGTGGAGCAATATAATTGGTTTTAAATTAACCAATATTCCAAAATATATATATGACATATGGCATTATTTAATTGGACCATAAATATGCCAATTAAATTAATTTATAGACAAATGATAATTTTACTTGAACAATAAAATTTCATTGTCTACACCCTTATCCTAAATTGATTAGGATTATCTTAATTCTCTAAACTCAAATTGTTTGGGATACTAGAACTACTGTATAAGTATATAATATGTATATAAGCAATATACATATATATAAATAGGTAGTTACACCAAAAATATAGAAGCCGTGAACAATTTTTGAAAAACGTGAAAGTCACGTTTTTTAAAAGGGAGAAAAATAATTAAGGAGTTAACATTTTGTGTTTTGGGTAAATCAATTTTGCAAAGATTCTTGATTTAATTATCTGTATACATATCATTAGAGGCCGGACACTTGTGAGACTTGTGAATCGACATCCCAAACATATTGGACATTTTACTACAATTCTAAGGTATAATCTCTATAATTTTCTTATACTGCGTATAAATAAATCAAAGTGATCCATAATAAAAAAGTAAAAATTTTAAATTTAGCTAGGTTATTGGTTATTACTTTCTTACAGTAGTATCAGAGCCACCCTTGATTAATTTATGATGTAGTTTTATTTAGTTGCCGTGAATATTGAATTATTCAAACTATATGAATTTTTTGAATTTAATTTATAAAAAATATTGGAGAATTTAAAAAAAAAAAACTTATTCACCGTGAGTATGATTCACGGTTTTAGCAAATCAAGATCATGTCATCTTGATTGCATAATAATTTATTAATTGTCACCTATAGTGACACTTTTGTTTGTTGCTAAAATATTTAATGAGTTAAATTATTTTTAACGACACTTAATTTAATATTTTCATATAAAAGGTTTTTCTAAATTTATTTTTTGAAACCACCAATTAATATTTGACAATTTTTGTTTAAAAATTAATTATTAATATCTAGAAACTTTTTTATTTTAATTTGATTAAAATTTAGAAAGTACAAAACTTTTGAAAATATTTATTTAATTCTAATGAGATTAGAATTACATGATCTACATAAATTTAAGAAATTATTAAGTTTTAATGAGATTGGAAGGTAATGAATGTTCATAAAAATTTTAGAAATTGTTTCTAATATAATTTTTGAAATTCTATTATTTAAAAGATTATTTTCTAATGAGATTGGAAAATAATAAAATTTTCCATAAATACTTTCATAAATAATTCAAAATTGATAATTTCAATGAGATTGGATTTATAAAATATAGTGATTCATGACTGATACTAAATACGGAATTATGCTTTATTTAATTATTGAATTATAAATAGCATGATGGATGATTATGGATTTAAGACCAATGTGATTGTGTATGTTCACTTAATTCAAATTCAATGGTTGTAAATTTTTAAATAGGGCCCACGTGTCATGCCTTTCTCTATTATTCTAAATATAATTATTTTCTCACTTCAATCCCTCGAATGTAACTCGAAATTTCTTAACCAATCATATACAGTACATAGAGGTAGCTTAGGAATAGGATTGAATATCTAAAATGTTTAGATAGAATTACATTTGTAATGTACAAGATGATGGAGATAGCACAAAGGTGTAAACTGTCTGTGAAAGAAATTTTCAAGAGTTGAACATTACACTTAGGATTTGACCAACTAATTTTCTTTGTGACTCATGGAAACTAGTCTAGTAAAAAGTCCATAATCATCCATGATTTGTGCATGTTTTATTTATTATATGTTGATATGATAATACTGCATGCAATTTTGAGGAGACCTAATAAAATAAATAAAAGAAAATCTCTCAAATTAATATTAAGTTAATAAATAAGTTGCCTTCCATTATTATAACAATAAACGAGAGTTTTTCTTAGATCTAACTTGTTGAGCTAATCCAAAGTTACTCTACGTTGAACATATTTGAGCTATGAGATGAGATCTTTGAATAATGGGTACGACTTAATGGAGACATATAATTTGTTTGGCACACAAGGTTATATGTCTTTGAGGCAAAGGTTAGAAGTCACATATGATGTGTTATCAAAGAATTGATACCTAATTGTCTAGGAATTACAAGGTGTAACAATTGGTAAGAGTTACCTACTTCTAATTCGAAATTATTTTGATTTGTTGGTACGCCCAAGATCAAAATAATTAGATGGGATCGTAACCCACTAGGGGTTCTATGAGAGCTCCCAAATCAATACGTGAGAGTTATTGATTTGAATTAAAATAGTGGGAGTAAAACCAAATTAAAAGAAGACCATATTATATTTTGGTTTTGTTTATCCATAAATAACAAATTCTTATACTATCTTTATTTATATGTTATAGAATATGAATATCAATGTCAATTTAAGTCCCAATTTATATGATAGCAAACTCACTAAGCCAAAATTTTCAGACTGGTATCGTAATTTGAGAATTGTTCTCAAGCACGAGAAAATTAGCTATGTTCTTGATCAACCTATTCCTGATGTCCCAATAGATGATGTTGATGAGCAATTCAGAATGGTTATCGTAAGTACATAGAGGACAATAATACCACTACTTGTATCATATTGGCTGCTATGAGTTTTGAATTACAAAAACAACATGAAGACATGGATGCAGCCATTCTATGATTATTCATCTCGAGAAGTTGTTTGATGAAGAGTCAAGAAATGAGAGGTATGAGACCTCTAAAGAGATATTCTATTGTAAAATGACAGAGGATACTACAATAATGGTTCATGTATTGAAGTTTATCAGACTGATTAAAAAATTAGAATGATTGGGATTTAAACAAAATCATGAGTTAAATGTTGACTTGATCTTGCAGTCTCTGTCTGATAGCTTTTCACATTTCATGATGAACTACAATATGAATAATTATCTACAACTCTTACTGAACTATTGAATATGCTAAAAACTGCTGAGACAGCTATCAAGAAGAAAAGGAAACAAGTAATGGTTGTTGATTCTTCTAATAAGAAGAAAAAGAAATTCAAAGTTGGTTTTGTGAAAGTCAAGTCTGGGTTGAAACAACTACCTATGATCAAGAAAGATAAGACCAAGGGTACTTGTTACTATTGAGGAAATGAAGGGTACAGGAAAAGGAACTATAATGCCTATATAGAGTCTGTACCTTGAAGTAGAAGAAGTTTAATGAACTTCTAGATCTCGTCATATTCCAGACTGAGAGGGATGGTTTGTTCAACAGTTTTGACAGAATAGTCAGTTGAAAAAATCAATTGAAAGTTTTAAACAAAAATACCATTATTTGCATTTTGGACTTGTTCAAATTGCTGCAAAACCATTATCTAGAGAAGGTCTGGATACGTCTCTTTTACTATGTCTAAGAGATGCCAGATTTCTAGATTTCAATGATTCACTACTTGGTATGGTTGAAACCAGCCTATGTGGTGGTCCTGTTTATTTTGATTGTTTTCCAAACTTTTCAATTTCTTTAAACGATCCAAATATTTTAGATTCTTTAACTTTAAATGTTAAGATTTCAAATTATAAAACTAAGACTGGATCTTTACCAGTTGCTATTATTTTTAGACTTCAATACAAAGCTATGAACTCCGCTTTTAATTCTAGAGCTCTTAGAACCCAAAAGAAAGGTGAAACCATTCTTTTCCAAAAGATACATCTGATTCGAACAGATCTCACCTATCTGTTCCTAGACCAATTTCTTGGGATCAAGTATCCCTTCCTCAAAACTGGATACTGCCTGAGGCTTTGCCTCCAGTTCCAGCTAAAAATAAGTTTCCAACATTAGGCAATTTTCTACTGGTTCAGTAGAAATTTCCTTCAATAGATCAAATAGTGCTAGATTTATTCCTCCTAGGAAGTGTATAAGAGACAACCAGTGATTTTCAGAACCCACAAAAGGCACTCTGTTTCTTCTGTTAATACCCAAATCCATGGAATGAGACCAGAATCTAATTTTCCACAGGCCAGTTACACTGTCCAACAGGAAGATGATGATTTGGTTAACTCTCCAACTTACTCTAGTCTTAATCCTTCTAGACTTGACGCAGAGATAAATGTTTTAACTCTTGAATCAAATTTTCAAATTAACAAAGAATTACTTCGAAATGAGTTTTATGCACCTCATAATGAAGTAAGAAAACAATGGTTTTTCGAAAACTATTTATTAATTCATGTTCATTTGATTGAAGAGTTTTCTGCCTATCTCTGAACAAGTCAAAATTGACTATCCTTTTACTCAATCAATTTTTATGACTAAAGCTTGGCAAATCTCGAGTGGAGAAAAAGTTCATTCTGATTTCCCTCCGAATAGAAAATTTGAGTTTTTGGTAAACAATTCTTTAATTTATGCTGCACCTTTTAAGGCTAAAACTGCAGTTTCAAATGAAGATCTTTTACCAATAATTGAACAAAACAATTTTACAAATAAATATTTACAAGTTATTGGTGAACATCTCTCTGTCAAGATTCCACCTTCAACTTCTTCCATTCCTTTACCAGTTGTTGCTTCTTCATCGAAACAACCTTCTGGTTACAAATCAGCTTTAGATACTCCTATCTTTAAGCCTTATGAAATTCTCAGTCAACTTAGGACCCAGATTTCTAGTCCTAAGAGGTCGATAGTGAATTACAAAATAGGATAGACAGGATAGAACAAGCTATTAAGTTAGTTTACATTCCTGAAACTCCTAATTCCAAAACTAAGGATGACAAACAGAAAGCTACAGTCTCTGTCATTGATAGGGATAAACCAGCTTCTGATTCTGAGTCAGTTCCTCAAACTCCTAAGCCTGAGTCAAATGACATCTTTAAGCTTAGAATTCAACCCTCTTCTAGTTCTTGAAAGAAATCCAATAAGCTTTATTATCCTAGAGCTACCCATCCTGATGTTCTTCTTGAAGAACAGCCCAATGTGATTCAGAACTCTTACAATGCCAATAATATCTATGAATGGAACATAGATGGTACGTCTGAGTACAATATCACGTCCAAACTCCAGCAGATGACCATGGTGGCCACTGCTTACAAAACTTCCCACAATTGCACCGATCAACTCACGGCCCATATCTTAGTTGCCGGATTTACTAGACAACTTAAAGGTTGGTGGGACGAACATCTATCCCAGAAATGATAGAGACAATATCTTTGATGCCATTAGAATTGACCCTGAGGGCAATGTCATTAGAGATCCTTATGGACAAACCATTTCGGATGCTGTGTCTACACTCATCTTCACAATAGCCAAAACCTTCATAGGTAATCCAGGGATTTTTAGAGAAAAGTCTACTGAAATCCTTAACAATCTTAAGTGTAAGAAGCTCTCTGAGTTTAGGTGGTACAAGGATACCTTCCTAACTAGGATTTACACTAGACCTGATGGAAATCTTCCATATTGGAAAGAAAAATTTCTTGATGGTCTTCCCAAATCCCTTAGAGACTTAGTTCGTGAAGAACTCCAAATCCAGCGCAATGGCATTGTGCCCTACCAAAACATCACCTATGGTGAACTCAATTCCATGATCCAACAAGTTGCCATGAGAGTCTGTCGTCAAGACAAGATGATGAGGCAATTAGCCAAAGATAGAAACCAACGTAGGAAGGATTTAGGTTCTTTCTGTGAACAATTTGGTCTTCCGGCTTCTTGTGAAACCAAAATCAAACGTAGAAACAAACATAAGATTCACAAATCTTCCAAACCTTCCTATAGTAAGCCTTATAGGAAAACCAGACACAAATTTAGGAAATCTATTCTTCCTAATAAGCAGCCTATTCCTGCTTTGCCAAATTCCAATCCAGCTGTCTGCTACAAATGTAAGAAACCTGGACATATAGCTAAGTTTTGTAAGTTTGTTAAAAAGCTCAATCTACTGAATTTAGAAGATTCAGTTGTCAATCAGTTAAACAATCTTCTATTAGACGTCAGTGATTCGATTCTTTGAGACTAAGTACCAGAAAAGGAACGTAATCTGTTAAGATCAGTTAGGTTCTTCCTCTTCTTCTTCCAAAGAAACTTGCTTTCCTTCGAAACTCCTCAAATCAATGTTTTGACTAGAGAACAGGATCTTATTCTTGATATGATTGAAAAAATTCCTGATTCTGAGCAACGCCATTTGTATTTACAAAGGTACAAACAAACTCTTGAAACAAATGATTTTCAAAATCAAGTTTCTTCTTCAAATCCTTTGGTTAGACATCCCAAGGTTTTAAACACTTACAATCTCACGGATATTTTAAACAGATTTCCGAATCAAAGTTTTAAAAAGGTTTCAATTCAGGATTTACAGATCTGAAATTGCCATTGTAAAACAAGAAGTTAGAGAGATTAACAAATGGAGTTTTTCAACTGATGGTTATTCATTCTCCTCCAACTTTCTCAATGTTCAAAACAAGTATTTGAAAATTGTGTTGAAACTCCTTCAACCTCTCAAACTCCTTTTGAAAACCAAGTTTTATCTGAACAAGTGATTCCACCTGATCAGATTATTGAAAAATCAAAAGAACAGTTTTAAATATTTTAAATAGAGTAATGTTCTCAAATTTCTTATTCAAATTACTTTGGTTATTAACAATGAACTTTTCATTAGTGCCACGGCATTAGTTGATACTGGTGCAGATTTAAATTGCATTCATGAAGGTTTAATTCCTGCAAAGTATTTCGCAAAAGACCAAAGAACGCATTAGCAGTGCTAATGGAGAATCTTTGGAAGTCAAATTCAAATTATCTGATGTAGAAGTCAGATATTCTTATTGTAGTTTTCCCTACAACACCTTCTTACTAGCTAAGAATATCACTACTCCGGTGATTCTTAGTGTTCCATTTATTGCTTATCTGATACCTTATACTACTACTTTTCAGGGTATCATTATCAACTCCTTAGGAAGAAATCAATTCATTCCTTTCAAATTTCCAACTTTTGTAAAAACTCTCAATCCTTTGCAAATGAAAATGAATCAAATCAATTTTTTGAAAAAAGATCTTAAATTTAAACGGCTTCAAAACCAGTTAAATGATCCAGTTTTCAAAACTAAGATTTATAATTTGCAAAACAAAATTCAAACTCAAATTTGTGCTGATATTCCAACTGCCTTCTGGAATAGAAAGCAACATGTGGTAACTTTACCATATGAAAAACATTTTTCAGAAAAAGATATTCCAACTGGATTTTGCCCGTGCTATTCAAATGAATCAAGAGCTTCTGGAATTCTGCAAAAAGGAAATTGATGATCTTCTTTCCAAGAAGATTATCAGTCCCTCCAAGTCTCCTTGGAGCTGTGCTGCTTTTTATGTTAACAAAAATTCCGAGATTGAAAGAGGTGTCCCTCGTTTAGTCATCAATTACAAACCCCTCAACAAAGTTGTACAATGGATTAGATTTCCTATCTAGAAACAAAAAGGACATGCTTGAAAAGATCATCATAACCTTTTGAAATTCAGAAGGTGATCTTTTAGGCCAAAAGCACATTACATATCCACTCATATTGATCCTGTCTGCATTCACAGTCCCTTTTGGTCAATATGAGTGGAATGTAATGCCTTTTGGCCTAAAAAATGCACCTTCTGAATTTCAAAAGGTTATGAATGATATTTTCAAATCCTTACCTTAATTTCAATCTTATTTATATTTTGCAGATTTTGCATGGCTAATCAAATTAATTCTTGGTACCAATCAAGAGTTCTTTGCATAAAAGGAAAACAAACCCAGAGATTTTCAAAATCTTCCAAAAATGGATCTTTCAAATATAGTTTATCCTACTAGAAGTTTTTATAATCAAAATTATAATAATTACAAAAAAGATTTGATAAGAAGCAAATCTTATTTTCGTTCTAGAATTGTTTTAGCAAAAAATAGATTAGAACGAATTAATAATAGAATTTCAGCTTTTGATACAAATCAAGAACAGGAACCTTCGTGGTCTTTTGCTCTTTTACAACAAGAACATGATAATGAGATAACAGAAATAAAATTCTGTATGAGGATTTATCATTTAAAAATAAGAAAACTTTATGAATTGTCTATTTAATTAATTCCTTTTCTATTTCTGAAAAGTTTTAAAACAAAGGAAATTCTAATTCTCTACCCAATTACCTCACCAGAGATTATCTTCAGGGCATAATTGAACTTGATCCTTATGAGCATAGGTAGCATCATAAGCATCCCACCATTTGATCGAACCTTGTATCTTACCAGTAAAGGTGGAAAGGCTGAATTGATTTGTTTCAAGAGTTTGTTTGTACCTTTGTAAATACAAATGGCGTTGCTCAGAATCAGGAATTTTTTCAATCATATCAAGAATAAGATCCTGTTCTCTAGTCAAAACATTGATTTGAGGAGTTTCAGAAGAAACTGAAGTTTTGCTGGAAGAAGAAGAGGAGGAACCTAAGTCATCGTCTTCTAAGGCATTGATAAGATTGTCTTCTTCATAATTAGAATCTTATCACTGACGTCTAATAGAAGATTGTTTAACTGATTGACAACTGAATCTTCTAAATTCAGTAGATTGAGCTTTTTAACAAACTTACAAAACCTAAACATAAGATTCACAAATCTTCCAAACCTTCCTATAGTAAGCCTTATAGGAAAACCAGACACAAATTTAGGAAATCTATTCTTCCTAATAAGCAGCCTATTCCTGCTTTGTCAAGTTCCAATCCAGCTGTCTGCTCCAAGAGGAGAACCGGGGACCCCTAAAAAGCTAGAGGAAGAAGGGCCAGTAGAACAAGGGAGACTTAATTGTATACAGAATTAAACAAATAGATCAGGTGGCTCAGCCAACCATCAAACAGTAAAGCAAAATAAAAACAAAACTTTATTTAAAGCTTTAACTATTTACAGAATTGAGGAATACCTCTGGTGAAGGCCTAGTTCCTAGTCATCGCTCTGTCTCTTACTCTCAAAAGGGAAGAAAGAAAATTATAACTTGGAAATTTTTCTGATGATTTTCAAAACTGAAATCATCCTATTTATAGGAGAAAACTACTGTGTCTACAGTGTCAAATAGTGACCTGTGAACAGTAACTTTTTCCGTGATTTGCGCCGCTACAGTGTACAGTGTACAATAGCTTTTCCGTGATTTGCACCGCTACAGTGTACAGTGTACAGTGAACGGTCTTTGTACATTTTGAACAGTAAAGTACATTTAAATAGTAAAATACAATTTTGAAAAGAATCTTATCTATTACAATTGGGATTCTTCAATTTTGCTGCGGTCGATGCCGAAACATGTCGTCCTTATTTGATTGGGCGAAATCTTCTTCAGTGCTGATGATGGCAGCTGGGCTGGAATCAGAACTAGATGATGACACCTGTTTTTTCTTTTTTGTTGAAATCTTTTTCTTTGATTTCTTTTCTTTTTCTTTTGTCCTTTTGCTGGAAACTTCAATTTTGTCAGAAGAGCTTGAAGTTCCTTCTTTGAGCTGGGAGAGGGTTTCTTCCAGTTGTTTGATGTATGCTTCCTTGGTTTTGGCCGAGGCTAGCAGAACAGTATTTGAAGATCTTTGCTGTAGAAACTGGGCAGCTTCTTTATCTGATGGAAGCAAGAATTGTGAATTCTTGGCAAACCATAATTGAACTTGATCCTTATGAGCATAGGTAGCATCATAAGCATCCCACCATTTGATCGAACCTTGTCTTACCAGTAAAGGTGGAAAGGCTGAATTGTTATTCTTAACAAATTCAAATCTCCATTGGAAAATCCAAGCAATGGAGCCCGTGAGAAGACCAAAATGATTGAGACATAAACATTGGGCTGTGACTTCTTCATTTAAAAAACTCAAAGCTTTCTAAAATTGGTGGAGGTAAAATGGATTCATTTGGTCCAATTAAAGACCAAAATCTATTGAACCAGATTGGAAAAGAATAGGTTTTATTCTTTTTGAAGAAGAATAAACAAGAGTGTTTATTCTCAACATTTTGGTAGGTGAATGTGTTGAACCAAGCACCTTGATAATCCCAGTAGGAATAACCAGGATATTTTTGAGACACAGAACCAGAAAAGGAACGTAATCTGTTAAGATCAGTGCCCCATTCTGTTGGTTTGATAACATTAAGAATTTGGTATGTTGAATGGGTATAATATGCTTGAGTGGCATGCATATTATTTTTTGGGATAATGGACTTATATATTTACAATTTGGACACATGGTTTGGTAGTCAGTTTTCCTGACATATTGAGATATGATTGAAGAAACGAAAGGTTTTGAAGTTTTGGGTACGTAAGGTACCGTGCTCTTTGATGCAGAAGGCATCGTGTTGAGTGTTTGAGGTGATGAGGATGAACTCATCAAGATGTTAGAAGGTAATACCTGAGTTACCTGGGTTTGTCCTAGTAGGGACAACGCCTGTTGAGATTGCAACCATTGTTTGAAAGCTTCTCCAAGCTGTTGATTGTCTTCAGCAATTTCTGCCCAAGTCTTTGGAACTACTACCTTAAGTGGTGTAGGGTTTTGAGTGGATGAAGAGGCTTCATCCTTTTTGGGAGGTGGAAGGTCACTCTTTTTCTTTCTGGGCATTTCTGCCCTGGAGGTATTCTCTGGTAAGGTAATCGGGCAGAGAATTAGAACTTCCTTTGATGAATTCTATATCAAAATCAAATATAGATAAAATTGCTTGCCATCTGGCAAAAATTTGTTTTGAAGTCAAGATTCTTAACATCTTTTTGTAAAACATCTTTGGCAGCTTTGCAATCAATTCGAAGCAAAAACTTTTGATTTAAAAGGTCAGATTGAAACTTTGAAATACATAAAACAATTGCTAAAATTTCTTTTTTAATAGTGGAATAATTCTTTTGAGTATTATTCCAATGTTTAGAAGTAAAACAGACAATTTGTTCAGAAGTAGAAATTCTTTGTCTTAAAATGCCACCATAGCCAATGTCAGAGGCATCAGTTTCAACGATTTTAAATAAACTTGGATTACATAAAACTAAACAAGGTAAATTCTTAACTTGAGTTTTTATGTATTTGACAAAGACTGTGTCTTTTCCTACACATTCTTAGGAGGATTCTTTCGAAGTCTATCATGCAGAGGTTTTGCAAGAATACTTAAATTGGGAATGTGTTCAGAGACGTAATTTAAACATCCTAAGAACCTTTGAAGCTGAGTTTTATCCAGAATCTAGTCTAGAAATTTATCAGCAAATTCAATGAAAATCGATCTGTTGATAGGGATAATTTTGCCTTGGCAAATATTATGTCCTAAAAATCTGATCGAAGTTTGACATAAACTAATTTTTGAAGCAGAAATGACTAAACCATTTCTTTTTGTTACATCTAAGAAAATATTGACATGTTTAAAATGTTGTTCTAAATTATCAGAATAAACAAGAACATCATCAATATAAACAAGAATGAAATTAAGATAAGGATAGAAAATATCATTCATAACCTTTTGAAATTCAGAAGGTGCATTTTTTAGGCCAAAAGGCATTACATTCCACTCATATTGACCAAAAGGAACTGTGAATGCAGTTTTGTACCTATCAGAAGGGTGGATTTGGATTTGCCAAAATCCAGACTTGAAGTCAAATTTTGAAAAAATTGAAGAAGCATGCAATCTATGAAGCATGTCCTTTTTGTTTGGAATAGGAAACCTAATCCATTGTAAAACTTTGTTGAGGGGTTTGTAATTGATGACTAAACGAGGGACACCTCTTTCATTAGATCTCGGAATTTTTGTTAACATAAAAGCAGCACAGCTCCAAGGAGACTTGGAGGGACTGATAATCTTCTTGGAAAGAAGATCATCAATTTCCTTTTTGCAAAATTCCAGAAGCTCTTGATTCATTTGAATAGCACGGGCTCCAGTTGGAATATCTTTTTCTGAAAAATGTTTTTCATATGGTAAAGTTACCACATGTTGCTTTCTATTCCAGAAGGCAGTTGGAATATCAGCACAAACTTGAGTTTGAATTTTGTTTTGCAAATTATGAATCTTAGTTTTGAAAACTGGATCATTTAACTGGTTTTGAAGCCGTTTAAATTTAAGATCTTTTTTCAAAAAATTGATTTGATTCATTTTCATTTGCAAAGGATTAAGAGTTTTTTCAAAAGTTGGAAATTTGAAAGGAATGAATCGATTTCTTCCTAAGGAGTTGATAATGATACCCTGAAAAGTAGTAGTATAAGGTATCAGATAAGCAATAAATGGAACACCAAGAATCACCGGAGTAGCAAATACACTTTAAATCTTATTTCAAGGAATTAAAGATTGACTTCTACATCAGATAATTTGAATTTGACTTCCAAAGATTCTCCATTAGCACTGCTAATGCGTTCTTTGGTCTTTTGGAAATACTTTGCAGGAATTAAACCTTCATGAATGCAATTTAAATCTGCACCAGTATCAACTAATGCAGTGGCATCAATGAAAAGTTCATTGTTAATAACCAAAGTAATTTGAATAAGAAATTTGAGAACAGTTACTCTATTTAAAATATTTAAAAACTGTTCTTTTGATTTTTCAATAATCTGATCAGGTGGAATCACTTGTTCAGATAAAACTTGGTTTTCAAAAGGAGTTTGAGAGGTTGAAGGAGTTTCAACACAATTTTCAAAAACTTGTTTTGAACATTGAGAAAGTTGGAGAGAATGAATAACCATCTGGTCAAAAGACCAGAGAACGCATTAGCAGTGCTAATGGCTGTCTCTTAATCAAAACTTTGTTTCGGAAATCTTTTAAAATATCCGTGCTGTTGTCAAGTGTTTAAAACCTTCTCTTGTCTAACCAAAGGATTTGAAGAAGAAACTTGATTTTGAAAATCATTTGTTTCAAGAGTTTCTTGTACCTTTCTAAATACAAATGGCGTTGCTCAGAATCAAGAATTTTTTCAATCATATCAAGATTAAGATCCTGTTCTCTAGTCAAAACATTGATTTGAGGAGTTTCAGAAGAAACTGAAGTTTTGCTGGAAGAAGAAGAGGAAGAACCTAAGTCATCGTCTTCTAAGGCATTGATAAGATTGTCTTCTTCATAATTAGAATCAGAATCACTGACGTCTAATAGAAGATTGTTTAACTGATTGACAACTGAATCTTCTAAATTCAGTAGATTGAGCTTTTTAACAAACTTACAAAACTTAGCTATATATCCAGGTTTCTTAAATTTGTAGCAGACAGCTGGATTGGAATTTGGCAAAGCAGGACTGTGATAGGCTGCTTATTAGGAAGAATAGATTTCCTAAATTTGTGTCTGGTTTTCCTATAAGGCTTACTATAGGAAGGTTTGGAAGATTTGTGAATCTTATGTTTGTTTCTACGTTTGATTTTGGTTTCACAAGAAGGAAGACCAAATTGTTCACAGAAAGAACCTAAATCCTTCCTACGTTGGTTTCTATCTTTGGCTAATTGCCTCATCATCTTGTCTTGACGACAGACTCTCATGGCAACTTGTTGGATCATGGAATTGAGTTCACCATAGGTGATGTTTTGGTAGGGCACAATGCCATTGTGCTGGATTTGGAGTTCTTCACGAACTAAGTCTCTAAGGGATTTGGGAAGACCATCAAGGAATTTTTCTTTCCAATATGGAAGATTTCCATCAGTCTGGTGTAAATCCTAGTTAGGAAGGTATCCTTGTACCACCTAAACTCAGAGAGCTTCTTACACTTAAGATTGTTAAGGATTTCAGTAGACTTTTCTCTAAAAATCCCTGGATCTACCTATGAAGGTTTTGGCTATTGTGAAGATGAGTGTAGACACAGCATCCGAAATGGTTTGTCCATAAGGATTTCTAATGATTTAGGGTTAATTTATCAATTCTAATGGCATCAAAGATATTGTCTCTATCATTCGGGATAGAGGTTCGCCCCACCAACCTTTAAGTTGTCCAGTAACTGTGGCAACTAAGATATGGGCCGTGAGTTGATCGGTGCAATTGTGGGAAGTTTTGTAAGCAGTGGCCACCATGGTCATCTGCTGGAGTTTGAGGTGATATTGTACTCAGACGTACCATCTATGTTCCATTCATAGATATTATTGGCATTGTAAGAGTTCTGAATCACATTGGGCTGTTCTTCAAGAAGAACATCAGGATGGGTAGCTTTAGGATAATAAAGCTTATTGGATTTCTCCTCAAGAACTAGAAGAGGGTTGAATGTCTAAGCTTAAAGATGTCATTTGACTCAGGCTTAGAGACTCTGTGAGGAACTGATGTCAGAATCATAAGCTGTCCTCAGGATAGACAGGACTAGAAATCTGGGTCCTAAGTTGACTGGAAATTTCATAAGGCTTAAAGATAGGAGTATCTAAAGCTGATTTGTAACCAGAAGGTTG
Organism: Cinchona pubescens; assembly: GCA_025175665.1. Taxonomy (NCBI): domain Eukaryota; kingdom Viridiplantae; phylum Streptophyta; class Magnoliopsida; order Gentianales; family Rubiaceae; genus Cinchona; species Cinchona pubescens. Next base: position 1,040,207 of record JANKKI010000250.1, read on the forward strand.
TTTCGATGAAGAAGCAACAACTGGTAAAGGAATGGAAGAAGTTGAAGGTGGAATCTTGACAGAGAGATGTTCACCAATAACTTGTAAATATTTATTTGTAAAATAGTTTTGTTCAATTATTGGTAAAAGGTCTTCATTTGAAACTGCAGTTTTAGCTTTAAAAGGTGCAGCATAAATTAAAGAATTGTTTACCAAAAACTCAAATTTTCTATTCGGAGGGAAATCAGAATGAACTTTTTCCCCACTCGAAAATTGCCAAGCTTTGTTCATAAATATTGATTTGAAGGCAAACTCCTAGTCAATTTTGTTTTGTTCAGCATAGGCAAAAAACCAATCAAAGAACTGAACATGAATTTGATAATGATTTAGGAAAGCATAAAATTCTACTTGAATTTTAGTTCTCTTATCATCTTTATAGTTTTCGAAAAACCATTGTTTTCTTACTTCATTATGAGGTACATAAAACTCATTTCGAAGTAATTCTTTGTTAATTTAAAATTTGATTCAAGAGTTAAAACATTTATCTCTGCGTCAAGTCCAGAAGGATTAAGACTAGAGTAAGTTGGAGAGTTAACCAAATCATCATCTTCCTGTTGGACAGTGTAACTGGCCTGTGGAAAATTAGATTTTGGTCTCATTCCATGGATTTGGGTATTAACAGAAGAAACAGAGTGCCTAGCACTTTGTGGGTTCTGAAAATCACTGGTTGAAGTACTGGAATTCCTAGGAGGAATAAATCTAGCACTATTTGATCTATTGAAGGAAATTTCTACTGAACCAGTAGAAAAACCTTATCTTGCCTAATGTTGAAAACTAAAGTATTTTTAGCTGGAACTGGAGGCAAAGCCTCAGCAAATCTAGATGTGTATAAGAGATACTAAATATCAAGAAATTGGTCTAGAAACAGATAGGTGAGATCTGTTCGAATCAGTTTGGAAAAGAATGGTTTCACCTTTCTTTTGGGTTCTAAGAGCTCTAGAATTAAAAGCGGAGTTCATAGCTTTGTATTGAAGTCTAAAAATAATAGCAACTGGTAAAGATCCAGTCTTAGTTTATAATTTGAAATCTTAACATTTAAAGTTAAAGAATCTAAAATATTTGGATCGTTTAAAGAAACTGAAAAGGTTGGAAAACAATCAAAATAAACAGGACCACCACATAGGCTGGTTTCAACCATACCAAGTAGTGAATCATTGAAATCTAGAAATCTGGCATCTCTTAGACATAGTAAAAGAGACGTATCCAGACCTTCTCTAGATAATGGTTTTGCAGCAATTTGAACAAGTCCAAAATGCAAATGAATGGTATTTTTGTTTAAAACTTTCAATTGATTTTTTCAAAAGCAATTTGATCTCGTCATATTCCAGACTGAGAGGGATGGTTTGTTCAACAGTTTGACAGAATAGTCAGTTGAAAAACTCCATTTGTTATTTTTGTAAATTTCTTTTGAAGGATGATTGAGAATTTTCCAATTATCCAAAGATTGAGAAATATCAGAGAAATTGATTTCTTCTTTAAGAGAAGAAGGATTTGAAGAAGAGGAGGAGGCTTGGGAAGATCTAGAACTAGATCTGAAGAAAGCACTCATGATTAAAATAAATAAAATACAAAATAAAATGCAGAATAAGATGGAAATGCAGAAAATAAACGAAAATGTAGGAATGGTTGTTCCCCCTTGTTCCCTTTGGCACAGAAACCTATCTTATTTCATCTAGCTGTTATAAAACCAACCATATAATGCTTGTTTTAGATCTATCTAATTATGTTTAAGCTGATATTAATTATTTATTATAAATATAAAAGCATCTACCCAGATCAATAGATCTTTATGCAAATCTTAACATTCAGTCTAGATCTTTGCAAGAACAAGTCCTTATACACTCTATGGGTAGAGGACCTATCAAACCTCAACGCCTGTTCGTCGGCTAAACGGCAACAGAGTAATATCCCATAGGACCAACAAGATCTTACATGAATGTTAAAATTAACTAAAGATCTAACAGATCTATGAAATTCTTAAATATTTAACATAAATAATCAACTGGTTAGGTACGTGGGCTTCCTGCTGAGTAAACTCAGCGTCATTATAACCTTACGGTATAAGTTAAACGAACTATATGTGTATAAGATATCAGATCTAACATAAGAAGATAATCTAGCCTAACATTAACATCAGAGGTTCATAGTCGTCACCCTACTTCCCCCTCTGGCTCTGATACCAAGAGGAGAACCGGGGACTCCTAAAAAGCTAGAGGAAGAAGGGCCAGGAACAAGGGAGCTATAATTAATATCTCAATATGTCAGGAAAACTGACTACCAAGAGAGATTCTTGTGAGAACCGGGGACCCCTAAAAAGCTAGAGGAAGAAGAGCCAGGGACAAGGGAGCTAGAAGAAGTTTAATGAACTTCTACTTCAGATATGTTTATGATTAAAATCAATATTTTTACTTCTGAATCATATTCCTGAGTATTAGATACCGGATCAGTTTCTCATATTTGTAAAAATATACAGGGACTACAGAGAAGTAGAATGTTGGCTAAGGAAGAAGTGGACTTGCGTGTGGAAAATAGAGCAAATGTTGTTGTATTAGCCATTGGGACTTAATATTTTTCTTTGCCCAGTGGTCTTGTTTTAGAACTTAAAGACTGTTATTATATTCCATCTCTTATTAGAAATATTATTTCTATTCCATGTTTAAACACTGATAGTTTTGTCATTATGAAAAAGAATAAATGTTGTTCTTTTCACGTGATAACATTGTGTATGGAATTGTTGTTTTGAATAATGGTCTTTATATTCTAAATATGAAAAATCCAATTGTCAACATAAATCCAAAAAGTACCAGGTCTAAAATTGATAATTTAAAATAATCTTTCCTTTGACATTATAGATTGGTCATATAAATGCAAAACGCATTACCAAATTACACAATAATGTTATTTGGGATCATTTGATTATAAATCATATGATATATGTGAATCTTGTTTACTAGGTAAAATGACCAAATCATCTTTTATTGAAAAATGTGATAGATCTAGTGAATTGTTTAGGCTAATACATACTGATGTTTGTAGTCTTATGTCAATTCATGCTAGAGGAGCTTTTTCATACTTCATTACCTTCACAGATGACCAATCTAGATATAGTTATGTATATTTAATGAAGTATAATTTGAAAATTTTGAAAAGTTCAAGGAATTCAGGAATAAGTTGAAAACTAACTTGGTAAAAGTATTAAAATACTTCAATCAGATCGAAGTGGAGAATACTTAAACCAAGAGTTTTAAAATTACCTTAAGGAGAATGTGATTCTATCTCAATAGACTCTTCCTTATACACCACAACTCGAAATGATGTATCTAAGAGACGTAATCGAATTCTATTAGATATGGTTCGATCAATAATGAGTCTTGCAAACCACCCAAAATCGTTTTAGGGCTATACTCTTGATACTGCCTTCCATTTATTAAATCATGTTCCATCAAAAGTTGTTGATTCTACTCCGTATCAGATATGGTTTGGAAAGAAACCTAAACTTTCACACTTGAACGGTTGGAGCTGCCCTACTTATGTGAAGAGGGTAGAATTTGACAAAATTAAAACTAAGCTGCCCTACTTATGTGAAGAGGGTAGAATTTGACAAAATTGAAACTAAGTCAGATAAATGATTATTTGTAGGGTATCCATAGGAGACGTTTGGATACTATTTCTATAATCTCACTGAACAAAAGGTGTTTGTCTCAAAACATACCATTTTTCAAGAAAAATAGTTTATTTTTGAAAGGGCAAGTGAAAAAAATAGATCTTAAAGAAATTTAAGAAATACAATATGGTATTGATTAATAAGTGTATTAAAGTAGAACAAGAGTTTCAATCATATGATGATGTGATAAAGGATGAAGCTAATGATACACAAGTTCTTCGTAGAACTAACAGGATAAGTCATGCTCCACAGAGATATGAGTTTCTTATAAGCAGGCACAATGATATATTAATCATTACGAATGATGGACCTACATCTTACGAAGAAGCATTATCTGATAAAGACTCTCAGAAGTGGCTACAAGCCATAAAATCTGAAATGGATTCCATGTATGACAATAAGGTTTGGGCCTCAGTCGATCTACCTGTAGGGATTAAAACTATAAGGTAAGTGGGTCTTTAAGAGAAAGACCAACATAGATGGTAATGTGATTACCTATAAGGCGCGATTGGTGGCAAAAGGTTATACACAAAAACAAGGAGTTAATTTTGATGAAACTTTCTCAACAGTTGCAATGTTGAAATCTATTCGAATTTTACTTGTGATAGTTGCATATTATGATTATGAGATTTGGCAAATGGATGCAAAAATTGCATTACTTTAATGGGAATTTGTAGGAAAAGGTATATATGATACAATCTGAAGGGTTTACATCCACAGATCTTAACAAAGTATGTAAGGTACAAAGGTGTATATATATACTAAAGCAAGTTTCTAGGAGTTGGAACATCTGTTTTGATAGAAATGAAATAAAAATAGAAAAGATCCCCACGAATGATAATATTGCTGATCAATTAACTAAAGTCTTATCCCAAAAGAAACATGAGAGTCATGTTAACACATTCAGTTTTAAGCACATGAATGATTGGCTTTAGTGCAAGTGGGAGTTTGTTCGTGTACGCCCTAAAGCCAATTTATTTTATAGATAAATTACACTTTTATATTTATGTATATTTTATAATATGGCATTTTTCGAATAAAATACATATATGTGAAATTATAAATAGTTATGATGTAATTATATTTTGTTCGTATATATACCTAATCGTATATAACACTGGTAGCTTAGCACATAAATGTATGTAAATATTTATTGAGAAGCCATTTAAGTGTATCGAATTGACCCGTTAAAAATATTCTATACAGATTATTATTTAAATTTTTCCTCTAATTGTATAACACTCTTTTTTCATATCAATGATAATCCTCAACTTTTATTGGCTCAAAAAAAAAAAAAAAAAAAAGGAAAGAAAAATCTCAAGGCTCTCTTTTTATTTCTTGTAGGAGTAACTTCTTTTAATTCACCCTATTCTGGAGTATCTGGTGGACGCTGGTCAGCAATAAAGCTGGTCTATCTTGAGATGTTGATAGAGAGTGATTAGACTCAATGCAGAACAGTCTAGATGACAAATTAAAGATTGAATATTATTGACTATTATTCCACTTTGAAAATGAAAATGATTAAAAGATATGCAAAGACTTCAGCGTCTTTCCTCAATTAATATCCTGGTAGACTTGACTTACAAAGTTACAAGTGCAAGGAAATTTTCTTCTCTAAAAATCTCCCTACCAGAATTTGTATTGTCTAATTTTTCTTTTCAAAGAAATTAAAAGTAAAAAAAGAAATTAGAAATTTTCCGAAACATATATAATTGAAGTGTGTAATTAAATTCCATGCATCATAGGTTCTTGGTTGGATAAATTGTATTTTTTTTAATCTTTGCACGGAAATATGACAAGAAATAGATTCTCTTGTATAGATTTTGTTTTTTAAGATTATTTACAAGTTGATATGAATAAGACCTTGGCTGGATATTTTTTTTTGTATATATTTCAATAGGAAAGTTGAGAATAAATTTAAGAGATGTTGAAGAAATTATTCATCACCACTCACCAATAAATAGCTTGGAGTTAAAAATGGTTCAGCGAGGAAAAAAAATATTTTATAACCTTTTCACTTTCTATTTTATTAATAATTCTTATTAATTACTTTTAATTTTATTTAATTATCTTTAAATTTAAAATTTTTATTACCCTTTGATATTCCAAATCATTAGCAATATCCTGACCAATTATTTTTCCCTTTTTTGAGAAATCAATAACAAAACTTACCAAAAAGGATTATAAGATAAGTTATAATTGGATTAATACGTTATTTGTTATTATTATAAATAATATTTTGTACTTAATTATTCTCTAAATAAGTTTTTTAATCACCTTTTATTCCACATACTGTATTACATATAAAAAATTATTATAATATTTATTTTGAAAAATACTATTTTGAACAATTATTGTCTAAACAGTGTCAGGATTATATTATTTGATTATTTCTTTTTGTAGGACCAAAACATACATTAAGTCTTGATCAATGTTTTGCAAACCGGACCGGCCATTGAACCGGTGACCTGTCCGGTTCGCGGTTCAACCGACCGGTTCACTAATTAAGGTTTTTTTTTTTATACCAAAGTGTGATATAATTTAAAATGACATAAAATATATTTATATAAAATCTAAAATATAAGTGAAACACTATTTTTAGATAATTATAGTCCTAATACCCAAAATTACTAATCAAATTTCTAATAAGAAAAGTGAAATTTATACAAAAATAAGTATAAAAAAGATAAAAATATAATACACTTAATAGTTTAGTCTTTGGTGTGTTCAATGTTTTGCTATTTTGGAGTTTATTTTCACGATTTTTTAATTTTTTTCTTTATTTAAATCATTTTTTATTCTAAAATTTAAAAACAGGTTTTTTATCGGTTCCCAATTTTTACCGATTTTCAATTTTTTACCGTTTTTGTCCAATTTTTTGGACAGACTGGATAGGTAGTTGGACTAGACCGGTGGTTCTTCCGGTTTGCGGTCTGACCGGTCGAACTGATCCTACCGGTCCGGCTTTCAAAACACTAGTCTTGATTCAACAACCCCCCCCTCTCTTCATTCCATTTGTGGGCTGTAGCCTTCTTCCATTTGACAGAAAGAAAAAAAGAAAGGATGAAAAGGTGCGTTCAATAAATGGGGTCAACATGTGGAAAGCATTTGGTCGGTCAGGGGGTTATCCCACGAAGCTGGGTGGTGGGCTAGCTAGGGCTGGGAAGAAATGAGAAGCAGCCAAAAATGCCTCCCTCAATTCTCAACTATAGAGAAAGATTTGTAAGACCTATCTAAAAATTCTTTGTTATTAACTTATATTGCGAAATTAGTATTTTAAATCATTGAGTGAACAAAAATTAATGAACTTACTTTACTTTTCAATAATTTTAATAACTATTATATCCATTTTACTTTACAAAATGAGTAGTCAAAACTTATTTGGCTGATATCGTTGTGTGGGTTCTGCCAGTGTGAACAACACCATACTGAAGACACCAATAGCACACCACCTTGTGTTTGTGTATGCCCCTAAAATCAATTTGTTTTAGGGATGAATTACACTTTTATATTTATGTATATTTTATAATATGGCATTTTTTGAATAAAATATATATGTGTGTGTGTGTAAAATCATAAATAGTTATGATGTTATTATATTTTATTTGTATATATCCCTAATCGTAGTGTATGATACTGGTAAATTAACACATAAGTGTATGTGGATACTTATTGAGAATAAATGTATCGGATTAACCGGCTAAAAGTATTTCATACGGTGAAAGATTATTATTTAAATGGCAGTGGTTTAATTTCTTTGTGATAGTAGTATAATAATCCTTTCACTTGAAGTCATCAATTTATCTTGATTGTAGATTATTATACTTTGACTTTATTAGTCGTTACTCTTAATGAGTCGCATATATTGTAGAGTCGTTACTCTTTGATTGTAGATTATTATACTTGAAGTCATCAATTTATCTTTATTAGTCGTTACTCTTTGATTATGATAGATTTCTTAATCTATAAAAATGAATTTAATCTGTGCATAAATAATATCACAGAATATCAAATGCGGAATAAAATCGAGGAACGTACCTCCAACCATTGATGTTGTTGGGTCACTGTCAAATAAAAGGAAATAGAAAAATAATTATCTGGGTACTTATAAACCTAGACAATCTGATACGATGGTGTATTTTTTTGATGATAGGATGTCAGGCCTAGGGACCAAAATACTCTGTATACTTATAACGTTTTTCCCCATCAGAAAACGCAAGCCGTAAGAATAAGTACTTATTAGTTATCACAAGTGTAATCATTATCTCAATGTGATAATTATCACAAGATATTTATTAAGTCAAATTGATAAATATCAGAATTAAATATTGGATCATATATTTGGAATTTTAAAAATCAAATCACATGGGATAATTACAAAAATTCCAACATTTCTCCCACTTGATCCACATATTTCATTCGATATACAAACTATCAAATCTCACAAGCAAGAGCCAAAATACATGAATCATGGCGACAAGTCCTCTAAGAAACAAGTATTGTCTTCCATGTATTACTATGCATTATGTCTCTTCAACACTAAACTTTTATGTGATAACATACCTTAATAAATAAGCCTTATGCTTATTATAGGTCGAACTTAAGTGTGTTTTCTCAAATAACTAAATTAGTTTGCGCAACTGAATGTGAAAAACACAATTGAATAAGAGTTTCAATGGAAATATCAAATGTACGTACATGTAAAATGAGGTCATATCAAGGAACCAAGTCCCATTCTGACTAAATAGTTAGATGTGTCTTATTGTTCTTAGCCATAAAAATAGCAGCTGAATTGTCACAAAATAACCTCAATGGCCTAGAAATAGAATCCACAATTCTAAGCCCAGACATGAAACTCTTTAACCATACACCATGCGAAGTTGCCTCAAAACAAGAAACGAACTCTGCTTCCATAGTAGAGGTTGCAATCAAAGTTTGTTTAGCACTTCTCCAAGACACAGCTCTACCGGCTAGCATAAAGACATAACCAGATGTCAATTTTTGAGAATCAATGCAGCCAGCATAGTCTGAATCCGAGTAGCCAAACACCTCTAGTTTATCAGTCCGTCTGTACATAAGCATGTAATCTTTTGTTCCTTGAAGGTATCCCCCTCATTACCTTCTCTGCAGCTCTCCAGTGGTCCATACCTGGATTACTCTGATATCTTCCCAACATTCCTACAACCAATGCAATGTCAGGCCTTGTGCAGACCTGAGCATACATTGGGCTTCCTACGGCAGAAGCATATGGAATGTTTTTCATTTGTTCCCGTTCAAAGTCATTTTTCAGACATTGGTTCAAATTGAACCTGTCACCCTTCACAATAGGTGCCATACTTGGTGAACAATCTTTCATCCGAAACCTCTCTAAAACTTTGTTAATATAGGTTTCTTGAGACAAACCCAAAATTCATCGAGTTCTATCTCTATGGATCTTTATGCCAAAGACATAAGATGCCTCACCCATGTCTTTCATATCAAAGTTTTTAGAGAGAAATTGTTTCACCTCATGTAGCAATCCTTTATCGTTACTTGCAAGTAAGATGTCGTCTACATACAGAATAAGAAAACAAATCTTACTCCCACTGACCTTCTGGTATATACATTGATCCATGATATTCTCTTCAAAATCAAATGAAGAGATCACACCATGACATTTTAAATACCATTGACGGGAGGCTTGCTTCAATCCATATATAGACTTTTTAAGCTTGCAAACTAAATGCTCACCATTACTAGAGGAAAATCCTTTAGGTTGTTTCATATAAATATCTTCCTCTAGATCTCCATTAAGGAACGCCGTTTTCACATCCATTTGATGCAAATCCAAATCAAAATGGGCAACCAATGCCATAATAATTTGAAGAGAATCTTTCTTAGATACAGGAGAAAAGGTTTCTGTATAATCGATTCTTTCTTTTTGAGTGAATCCTTTGGCAACATGTCTAGCTTTATATCTTTCGATGTTGCCTAATGAGTCTTTCTTGGTTTTGAAAACCCATCTACATCCTATGGTTTTTGCACCAATAGGCAACTCGACAAGATCCCAGACTCCATTCGATGCCATCGATTCTATCTCCTCTTTCATGGCATTGTACCACAAGTTAAATTTATTACATTTTATGGTACTTGTAAAAACGTTTCAGGATCATTTTCGGCTCCAATATTATACTCAAACTCTTGCAGACATACCATATAGTCATCAGGAATTGCTGTTTTCCTTACTCTAGTAGATCTTCTCAATGTTGTTCGAACATTATCCTGAGGAATATGTTGTTCAACTGGTTGTTCTGTAATTTTGAGATCACCTATAATATCTACCGGATCATTATCGCAGTTTGTAGAGATTCAAGGACTGGTTGTTCAACACGTACTTGATCTCAAATATGTATATGAATAACAATAGTCCGTCCATAACTAGAAGTGTTAGATTGTGGAACAGAATATTCTGTCAAGAGAAATAATATTCCATTATATAGTACACTCCCACTAATTAGGTCATTGGAATAAGAGTACTATTGCATTTTTCTTGACTCCACAATTCTTGTACTGCATTAGATGATTTAGTAAAATCTTTATCCCTTATAAATTTAGCATATCCAATAAAATACCCACTTATGGTCATTGGGTCCAACTTTTTTAGTTGCGCATGCTTGTTTATCTTCGGTGTATCTGCCATAGTACTCATCCACCTATAATAAGCATCTCTTATTTATTAATTTGAGTTATCACATATATTTGTATATAGATGATAAAGAGCTGTAATCTACTAATGCTTCATTTTTGTTATCAAGAAAGTAGAGATACATGTATCGTGAGAAATCATCTATGAATGTGATGAAATATCATCTAGATGTACTAAGGCTCCATCTTCCACTAGTCTCTTGAATGGAGATGTGTCCCAATCTCCGGTGCCACAATATAGAGGAATTCTCATTCATAACACATCTTTTAATACCAACATTATTTTGAACATGCAAATTACTTAATGTAGCATTGTTTTGCAAATTAATTTGAAAAAGACCATCAAACGTAATACCATTCCCGATAAGGTCAGATTTATAAAACAAACTAAATCCAACATTAGAACAATACCAGGAATATCCCAAAGGTACAAGTTTTGACAATGAAATTAAATTTCTAGAGAAATTTGGAACATAAAATGTCATTTCCAAATCTAAAACGTTTGCCACTACTGAGAACTAAACTGCATGTCCCAATTGCTTTCACGTGAGAACGCATCTTATTTCCTGAATAGATGTACTGCTCACTTTCCATTGGCTTCCTTAGGTTTCGCAATCCCTGCAAGGAATTCGTAATATGGATTGTAGAACCAGAATCAATCCACCATGTGTTATGATTAATATCTGTCATATTAGATTCATAACATACAAATGAGATTAGGTTACCTTTCTTCTCAAGCCAGTTATGAAATTTGGGGCAATCCTTCTTCATGTGCCCCTTTTTCTTACAGAAGAAGCACTTGGATTCCTTCTTAATATCTCCTTGAGGAGATATCTTTTCCTTTCTTTTCTTCTTGGCTTGACTGTACTTATTCTTTCCTTGAGTTGCCAAATGCACACTCTCTCCAGTTTTCATAAGCAGCCTTCCTTTCTCTTGACACACATGGTCATCAATTCATTAATGGTCCATTTGTCCTTATGTGTGTTGTAATAGATTTTGAAAGGCCCATACTGCTGTGGTAGAGAGTTCAGAATATAGTGCACAAGAAAAGAATCAGACATTGTAACCTCAAGATTTTTTAGTTGAGCCGCTATGTCCCTCATGTGCATGATGTGTTCACGCACTCCTTTGATACTGGTGAGCTTCATGATAGAGAATTTCATGATTAGGGTGCTTGCTAAAGCCTTATCTGAAGACTCAAACTGCTCATTAATGGCCTTCAATAGCTCTCGGACATTATTATACTAATCGACAGAACTCCGAATGCCAGTTGAGATAAGGTTTTTATGCAAGCACCTGAGACGATTAGATCGCTCCCATGTTTCATAAAGCTCAACATCATTAGGTTGGCTATTCTCAGTAATTGGAGGTGGTTCGTCTTTCCTAATAGTATAATCAATGTCCATCCACCCCAAATGAAGGAGAATTCTCTCTTTCCACAACTTATAGTTGTCACCCTTGAGCTCGAGAATGTCACATTTCATATCATGAAAATTCATAGGTTGAAAAACTGCACAACCATAATTACATACACGCTTATATCAAAATTTGAGACAAATTAACATTTATTATGTTTTACCAATGCAAAACATAGTAATAATATGAATTACATGACATAGAAATTGCCTGTAGGCTAAATTCCTAATTCAAATAAATTCATATAAATTTATATAATCAAAATGAAATATTAAATCATGTTCCTTTCCTTAATTCCTGTGGGTAAATTAAGGAATATAATTTAATATTTCACCCATTTAATCACACAATATAATATAATAAAAATTCCTGTGGGATAAAATTTATTATATTAGAAGTGCTATAATTAACAATTAATGTCTTATATTATAGGTGATCTCAAAATTACAGAATTACTGTACACACACATATATATATATATATATTTTTTAATTAAAGATGCTGCGGCTACTCTATAATTAAAATATATATATACAGATCACAGACATTAATAATTACAGAAAAGTCACAAACATATATATATATATATATATATATGTTCAAATAACTATCAAACTGGAAGTATCATATATACAAATAATACATTTTACAACTAAACAATTTGAATAGTTCAATTGGTCAGACTACCTAACCTTTAAGACAGTCACTGGAGCACTTTATTGAATTATGACCCGGTTGGAAACCCAGTTGAACTATTCAACATTGTTTAGTTGCAAAATAACACAACAGCAGCTGATGGCTTGATGGTCAGAACGCGTGACCTACATCCACATGGTCACGAGTTCGAACCCCAGCAACCACCCTTTTGTGTTTTATATACCACAGAGTGCTCCAGTGGTCACAACATGGGCCTGCAACCAGAAGGTCACAGGTTCGATTCTTCCCAAAGGAAAAATCAAAAATTTTTTTTTTTTAACAGAATAATAAAGATTATATTTAAAATATCTTATTCCAACAACCAACCACTGAAGTGGTCCAGTGGTCAGAGCATGGGCCTATGACCTTTTGGTCACAGGTTCGACTCTTCCCACTGAAAAATCAATTTTTTTTTTTTTTACTTCTTCTTCTTCACCCGTTCGGGTCCAAACGGGTATGTGCGACCCGGTTGCGACCTGAATGCAACCCGCACATATTCCCATCCATTTGGGCATCAAAAAATTGCGTTTTAATCACAAAAAATATAGAAATCTAATTTCCTTATGATTTCTAACTTTAGTTTTCAATAAAAAAATCAAAATCATAAACCCATGTTCATGATCCATAATTCATATATTAAAAATATATGGCCATAACACAGTAATAAATAACACAAATAGATGTTTTTAATCAAGGAAAAAATCATAGAATCAAATTCAAATAAATTGTAATTCTAGATTTTTTCAATAACATGTCAACAGTAAACCCAAATCAACATATACATATATGCAAATAAAGGCAGAGGCATAAATGCTCTGATACCAAATGATAGATTTCTAGATTTGTAAAAATGAATTCAATCTGTGCATAAATAATATCACAGAATATCAAATGCGGAATAAAATTGAGGAACGTACCTCCAGCCATTGATGTTGTTGGGTCACTGTCAAATAAAAGGAAATAGAAAAATAATTATTTGGGTACTTCTAAACTCATAACAATGTTACGTGAAATGTAATCTCATTTGTATTTATGAATCTAATATGACAGATATTAATCATAACACATAATGTCTCTTAGAGACAAGAATTACGATGTGTATAAGAGACAGTTCCACACCAACGCCAAATCATTAAAAGAATGTGTAATTATCACAAGATATTTATTAAGTCAAATTGATAAATATCAGAATTAAATATTGGATCATATATTTGGAATTTTAAAAATCAAATCACATGGGATAATTACAAAAATTCCAACAGATTATCCATCATAATTTTTCAACAAGTTAGAAATTCATCTAAATACTCATTGAATAATTTTTGTTCCATCATCTATTCAAAGTAACCGAAGCAATCGTAATTCTTCCTCTCTATGCATAATTATGCCCCTAATTTTTTAACATTCATTCTAATAACTCGTCTAATAGAATTTTAAATTACATTTCACGTATGTATTTATTATTGTAATATTATAGTGTCGATAATACTATCACTACTTATTAAAAGGCCCTCTCATTTTGTCTAATGCATGATGGATTAACTAATTAGAGTTGAAGATTAAGTAATTGCATCTTTACTCGTACGGGTTAACGTGTTTGGCGTTGGTGTGGAATTATTGTGACAACGTGTCTGATCCCACAGGACAAACTTAGGTTTTGGTCTTTGGGTCCGAAGAGTTACTTTCGAATCAGATATTAACAGGGACCTCTTTTCCAAATTTTGTAACACCAAAGAAATTAATGTTGCGGGCCAGTTCAATTTCTTTTGAGATGTCTGTATCTTTAACAGCTGGCTAGCTCATCATTGCCCAAAAGAAAACAAAAACAAAAACAAAAACAAAACAGAAGTTATTTCAACAGATATGTATATCATCCATTAATACATGAAATTTTTTAGGTAAATTGATTTATAATTTTATTTACATATTTTATAGTTTATAATATAATATAATTATAATTATTTAATTTATGTAATTCTTGTTTATACTTGTTAAAGTTTATAACCGAAATTGTGAGACTGAATCTACAAAAGATCTCTCCAAATATAAGTTACATTCAAGGCCCCTATCCCGTTTTCATGAGTAGCATCTTTAATCAAGAAGGTTGAAGAAAAGTATCCGTGTGTATTAAAAAAAAAAAAAAGAAAAAAAGCTAGCTTTCCTTATAATCACAAAATTGATAATTTCAATATGTGACGTGGAAGGATCTCCAAGTCGAAGTAGTAGGGCAATCTGTCCTCGTTGTACAATTGAATCACTAAGTAAACTTGGTTAGAGTATGGTTCACAAGGTTCAATGGGTTCAGGATCTTCTGTCTTACACTATATCACTCTTCGTCATAATATTTAATGAATTATTAAGATTAGATTGTGTGATTTTAATAGAGCAATTTTGTCAATTCATTAAATGGTGTAATAAAAAATAATACAAGATATGAGATAGAAGATCTTTAGCGGGTTACATAAAGTCTAGTGCGAGACCTCAATTTCCATTTTATTCCAAACATACAAAGTGATAAATATAAAGTAATAATAAAAGTCATTAATATGTCACTTGATCCCCCAAAAATATAAAGAAATCCGACCGAAAATCTAAAATTATGACGATCGTGATTTGACAAGATATTGTCACGTGGACCAATTTTAAAAAGTGACTTTATAAAATATTTTCCTGCTTATAAATGATATCAATAGAAATCCCTATATCCACGGACACTTAGGTTGTATTTGGATTGATAGATTTGGAAAAAATTTGAAGTCTATCTATTTTTTGGAGATATTTGCAAAATTGAAATGGATGAATTTCAAATCTACTCAAATTAAAAAGTGAAATGATGGATTTTAAATAATTTTCTAATTTAAGTGAATTTGAAATCTATTTATTTTAACTTATAAATCTCTCTAATGAACAGATGAATTTCAAATTCATCTGTTCAAACACAATAATAATGAATTTCATGAAATTCATCTGTTCAGCAAACACAATAATAATGAATTTCATGTCCTGCCACGTTAACACGTATAACTGTTGAATTGGCGTGCAGCTTAAGTCGAAACCGGGTCATTCGAAATAAAGGCTATGTATCTGTAGGCCTTCTTGAATCCACAATTTTTTTTTTTTATTTAAAAATTTTTTTTGTAGCAATCGACAATTGTTCGTATGATTTAATTTCTCCATACATAGGAATATATAGCCCCTCTTTGGATAACTTCCATGA
Source organism: Cinchona pubescens (assembly GCA_025175665.1). Taxonomy (NCBI): domain Eukaryota; kingdom Viridiplantae; phylum Streptophyta; class Magnoliopsida; order Gentianales; family Rubiaceae; genus Cinchona; species Cinchona pubescens. Next base: position 1,055,923 of record JANKKI010000250.1, read on the forward strand.
TTCATTAGGGATAATGTCATAAAACTTCTCCTAAAGTTTAAGATAATGTAACTTAATATTCCTAAATTTTTAAAAATATCACTTACATTCTAAAAAATATATAAATTTATTCCTCAATATTCTTTTACAAATTTATTTATAAAAATATATTTGCATGTAAGGTGCTTGTGTATGTTGATATAAAGAAATTTGAAACACATAAAATGCCACTATGTATAATAATAGTATGAGTCAAATTTTGTTTGAAAAATAACAAACTTATAAGCAGAAAAGAAAAAATAAAATGGATTTTTTATAAAAGTTGTCAATTATATACAAATATTTATGTGCACAATAATGTGTTTGTATGTATTGGTTTGGATATTAAAATACGTATATATACATCATATATTATAATAAAAAAATTATTGATATTTTGTTTTGAAAATCACAAACTTGTAAATTGAGAAAAAAAAAATAAAATATATTTTTCTTCATCAATTTGTAAAGGACTTGAAAAACATATCCAGAAGTACTATTTCTTTGTATCATGTCACCACCCCAATCACTGTATGTATATCCAACAAGTCTAGAATCATTAGAATATGAATAAAAGATACCATCAGATTGTGTACCTTTAATATATCTCAAGATCCTCTTGGCTGCTTTCAAATGTGACTGACGCAGAGATTCCATGAATCTACTAATTAACCCAACACCATAAGTAATGTCGGGCTTTGTAGAAGTCAAGTATCTTAGACTCCCAACAAATCTTCTAAAATTTGTTGCATCCATTATGATCGAACTCACCAGTGCTATCTTTTGTCAATATCAACTTTTCTTCAATAGGAGTCATTATTGGCTTAGCAGTGTCCATTTTGAACCTCTTCAAAATATCACCAGCATACTTATTTTGTGAAATAAATATTCCACTATCTGTTTGAGTAATCTCAATACCAAGAAAATATGACATTAATCCTAAATCAGTCATTTCAAAACGACTAATCATAGCCTCCCAAAACTCACAAATTAACTTGGGATTATTGCTAGTAAAAATTAGATTATCCACATATAAGCATTCAATAAAAATATCACCACCGGGATTAAATTTAATATACAAGGTATGCTCATATGGACATCTAACAAAACCATGCTCAACAAAATAAGAATCAATACGAGTATACCAAGCTCGAGGAGCTTGCTTCAAACCATGAAGTGCCTTCTTCAATTTGTAGACTTTATTTTCTTGGCCTTTTTTGATGTAACCTGCAGGTTGCCCAACATACATCTCCTCTTCAAGGACAAAACCATTTCAAAAAGGCAGACTTCACATCCATTTGATGAATTTTCCAAGAATTATTTGTAGCAAGAGAAATAATCATCCCAATAGTATCAAGTCTTGCAACTGGTGCAAAGACTTCAAAGTAGTCAATACATGCTTTTGACTACCAATCTTGCATTGAAGCAATCCACCTCTCCAGTTGGCTTATACTTCGTCTTATACACCCATTTGACTCCAATGGCCTTCTTTCCAGCGGGTAGATTTGTTGACTCCCACGTGTTATTCTTCTCAATGGCATGAATTTCATTATCCATTGCTTGTCTCCAATGATCATCTTGAGTAGCCTCCTCAAAAGAAACTAGATCGCAATCTACAAACAAAGCAAAATTTACAACATCCTCATCAGATAAATCATTGTCATTATTAACAACAAAATCTTGCAAGCCGGCTAGCAAATAGCTTTGTCATTGTGGGTAACTAAATGACTCTCCAAGAGTAGGTTGTGAACTAGATGGTTGTTCAATACAAATTCATGATCTTTCTTCCTCCATAACTGTTGGCATTAATGGAAGTGCTGGTGAAGAATCTGACTTTTCCTTGGACCAATCCCAAGATCCTTGCTCATCAAAGGTGACATCCCTGCTAACAATCATCTTTCCAATATTCGGATTGAACAACTTATATCCCTTTGTTTAATGACCATACCCAACAAACACACATTTTTCTACTTTTTCATCCAACTTCTTTCTTATTGCATCGGAACATGAGTAAAAGCAAGACAACCAAATACCTTTAAATAAGAAATATTTGGTTTCTAACAAGTCCAAACCTGTTACGGTACCTTCCCATTATTACACTGTGTAGGATACCTGTTAGACACATAAACTGCACAACAAATAGCTTCTGCCCAAAAACCTTTTGGCAATTTTTTAGCATGCATCATGGATCTCACCATATCCATCACAGTCCTATTTTTTTCTCTCAGTCACACCATTTTGCTAAGGAGTGTATCTAGCAGTCATTTGGTGTCTAATATCATGTTTCTCACAAAAAATTATCACAGATAGTAAATTCAGTGCCTCTATCAGTTCTCAAAGTTTTAATCAAGTATCCACTTTGTTTTTCCACATACACTTTAAAACTTTTGAAAACATCGCATGCATCAGATTATTCTTCAAAAAATAAACCCAAGTTTTTCAGCTAAAATCATCAATAAAAGTAACAAAATATCTGCTACCACCATTTGAAGGAATCTCAATTGAACACAAATTTGAATGAATTAATTCCAAAGGTTTCTTAGCCCTCCAAGCCTTGCCCTTAGGAAAAGAATCTCTATGTTTCTTTCCCAAAATACAAGACTCACGGTACTTATTTGAAAAATTAATGGTAGGTAAACCACAAACCATTTTTCTCTTAACAAGAAAACTTAGACTACCAAAATTCAAATGACCAAAATGCATGTGCCACAATCAAATATCATCAAAACTCTAGGAACTAAAACAAGGTAAATCACCACAATTTAGAGAAATAGGCTATAAACGATTGTGATTACATATTTTGCAATTAGTCCCAATCGATCATCAGTGATGGTTCCAACACCATATTTGAAATGCAAATCATACCCCATTTCAGGAAGTTGTCCCAAACTCAACAAATTATGATAAAGGCTTGGCACATAATCACATCAGATATAAAATTAGCAGATCCATTCTTCAAAGTAATACCAATTTTTTCTTTACCAAGAACAGGCACCTGTTCATTATTTCTAAATTTAACATAAGATCTGAAAGATTCATCCAATTAGGAAAATATATCTTTATTTCTACACATATGATTACTATACCCAGAATCAATGAACCAATTATTCTTTTTTTTTTCTTCAGATCTAGAACTGGAAAATAAAATTGTCTTTTTCACCATTATTTTCAACCACTTTAGCATACACATCTCTATTATCAGATTTATTTGGCCAACATTCAAATTTATAATGACCAAATTTTCAACAATTATGGCATTGAATTTTACGTCTGTCAACATAATTATTTCGCTCATTATTTGGAGCACCATAATTATTATCTCTTTACTGATAATAAAAATTACCTCTACCATGGCTTCTAAAATTACCTCTGCCTCCACAACCTCTTCCACATCCTCGGAAGGTTTGATTCCACTAGTTTGAATTTTCACCATTCGCTTTTGCCTTGTTTGTTTCCACTTGCAACGACTTTTCAACTATTTCTTTTTCTGCACTATCATCCAGCTTCCCATTAATTCTTTATTCATGAAGAATTAACGAACCCTGCAAATCTTCAGGACTCAAATTTGACAAATCTTTTGTCTCTTGAATCACCGCTACCACATGATCAAATTTCATGGGTAGTGTATTGAAAATTTTCTCAACAAACATTTCATCATTGAGATCATGGCCATTTAACGCCATCTCGTTCTTGATATCTGTCACCCGGAAAAAATAAGATTCAATTGATTCCGATTTTTTCATGGTGATAAGCTCAAATTTTCTCTTCAACATCAACAAATTATTTTGCTGGAACTCGATCAACACCACGGTGCTGAATGTCTTTGCCAAAATATCCCATGCCTGCTTTGTGGTTTTGGCATTTGTAATTTTGCCAAAGATTGACACATCAACTGCTTGATGAATTTGACACAAAGCCAAACTCGCCCTCCTTTTTATATTTGCATTGGCATTTTCTTCAATTTCTTGAACAACATACCCATATAAAGTATGTGCTGGAAGATGGGTCTCCATCTGAGTTCTCCAAAAATTATAATCTTTTTTTTCTGTGAGTTTTGGAACTACACAAATGACATTATTATTATTTTCTACCATATCTTCTCAAACAAACCTTGCTCTGATACCAAATTGAAAGGCCCAATCGACAAATATTATTGAAAACTCGGAACAAAGAAATGAGAGGCTCACTGTTTGTCTCATGAGACATGACGAAATCACAGCAATAAAGATGGCAAAACCAGGAGGCCTGTTGATCACAAAAGAACAAGAACAAACCAACAAGAAACTGTTTTGTGGCATACGAGCCTTATGGGAAGCACCGTTTTTTTTTTTTATTCTTTTCACTCTTGTAATTAAAACCGTAACATCAACAACAATACTTATATACAGTATTTTTACATATTAACTTCCTAAACTAATTGAATATAGGAAATCAAATCAAACTAGAATTTAGACTACTCACAATTAAAAATAACTTAGGAAACTAATTACAAATTACTCTAATACTAAAACTCCTAATTAAATTATACTTTGGTTTAATTTCCTACGAGCACTATAGTCATGTAACATGATTTTTATAGTAATTTTACATCACTTACCACTTTCAGTAATACAAATAAGTGGGTTATATATATATATATATATATGGAGAAAAGCGTACATTATTAGTGTATGTCTTAACGTCAATTTGTTTTATGAACAAATTATACTTTTATATTTACGTATATTTTGTAGTATGGCATTTTTCAAATAAGATATATATATATGAGAAAAATCATAAGTAGTTATGATGATGTATTTATCAAAATAGTTATATTTTATGTCGTAAATATCCCTAATCGTAGTATTTAACACAAGTAAATTAGCACATAGTTGTATGTGGATGTTTATTCAAAATAAGTGCATCGGATTGATCTACTAAGAGTATTCCATACAGATTGTTATTTGAATGCCAGTAGTTTAATTTCTTTGTGATAGTAGTGTAAATGATTCTTGGATTTGAGGTCATGAGTTTATCTTGACTGAGGATTATTATACTTTGATTCTATTTGTTGTTACTTTTAAGAAGTCGTACATACTGTAGAATTCAAATATAATATGAATCATGAAAAGATATGATATGACCAATATAGAGTTCACCACTCTTTGCAATAGGAAAGTATATCCCAGCATGGCCACTTCTTGAAATATAATGTGGAAATCTTTCCATGAAGTGGAAATAGAATTAAGAGTATCTTGAATTCTATATCAAGTGAATTGTATTTTAGAAAGAAATAAATAAATTAATTCAATAAAAGTTAGCCTTATATCTCTACTCTTAAATCATTCTTAATTGGGATAAAGTATGGTGAAAAGATAATAATTACTTGAGAACTAATTCACCGATAGGTCAAGTCAAACCACTTGACATATCTCAACACTTGAGTAGTCATAATTCTTTGCTAGAAGCCAATCTTGATCTATAACTGTAAATTAATTAATTAATGAATTAATGATAAATTAAACTTATTTAATTTACCTAATCCTAATTAATTTAGGACTATAATTTATAATTATTGCTAATGTGATTGGGAACCTTATGAGCTACACACTAGAGGATAATTAATTCGTTATTAAATTGATATTTGATAAGTATGAGATACTTATGGGTTGATTTATAAAATAAATTAATTTTCTAAATTCAGTTATAACAACTATAATTCTTAGTGACTAATATATAATAATTAGAATCCCTAGGGATTTATGCTTAAGGATCCCTAAACCCAATCTGCTTATGATTCTTAGGTTGTGTGCATATATTATATATATATATATATAGCCGTAGGTATGTGTCTTGAATTACGGGAAAAAGAAAAGAAAAATTTCCAAAACATATGGAAATTTATAAACGTTTGAATACATTTGAGGAGTTAGTACTCTGTGGTTTGGATCAATTAATTTTGTGAAGTTTTTTGAATTATTTGTTTGCGTAGATACAATTAGAGGTTGGACATTTATGCGACTTATGGATCGACATTCCAAATAGATTGGAGATTTTACTGCAATTCTAAGATATAATCTCTATACTTTTCTTGTACTATGTATAAATTAATCAAGGTGATCTGTGATAAAGAAAGTGAAATTTTAAATTCCATTGCGTTATCTGTTTATTTACTTTCTAACAATAGTATCAGAGCTACCTTTGATTAATTTATGAAGTAATTGCATTTAGTTGTCATGGATATTAAATTGTTCAAACTATTTGAATTTTTGATATTATTTCTAAAAAATATTGGAGAAATTTTATAAAAAAAAATTCTTGCCAACAATGATGACATCATCGGATGATGTTAGCAGTGATGTCATCAGGATGATGTTAGTAGTGATGTCAGCAATGATGTCATTAGCTAACCTCAGCAGATGACGCAATAGCTGACTCAGCGATGATGTCTGTGGTGATGTCATCTGATGACGTCACCTAAGAGAAAAAATGTGCTTGTGGGTTTTTGGTTGGTTTTTGCCACTAAAAATATTTAAATAAGTTAAGTTACTTTTAGTGATACTTATTTAATATTTCATTTAAAAGGTTTTTCTAAATTTGGTTTTTGATACCAACAATTAATTTTTAACAAATATTGTTTAAAATTAATTGTTAATATTTAAAAACTCTCTTTATTTTAATTTGATTAAAATTTGGAAAAGATAAAACTTTTGAAAATATTTAGTTAATTCTAATGAGATTAGAATTATAAAATTTGTTTAAATTATAGAAATTTATTATTTTTCAGTGAGATTGGAATTTAATAAATATTAAAAAAATTATGAAAATTGTTTTTAATATAATTTTTTAATTTCAATTATATAAAGGCTAAATTTTCTAATGAGATTGGAAAATAATAATTTTTCTCCATAAAATATTTTCATAAATAATTCAAAAATGATAATTTCAATGAAATTGGAATTATGATGTATAGTGATTCATGATTAAATACTAGATGGGGATTTTGTATTTTTATTTATTTATTAAATTATACAATAACATGATGGATGATTATGGACCTAAGACCAATATGATTGTGTATGGTTTACTTAGTTCAATTCATTGGTTGTAAATTTTAAATAGAACTTGCGTGTCCTGCCTTTCTTTATTATTTTGAATGTAATTCTTTTCTTATCTCAATCCCCTCGAATGTAACTTCAAGTTTTTTCATCAATCATGTAAGACACATTGAGCTAGGTTAGAGATAAGATTAAATATCTAAAATGTTTAGATAGAATTACATTTGTAATATACAAGATAATGGAGTCGGAGCAAAAGTGCAACCAGGGAAGAAATTTTCAAGTGTTGAAGATTGCCCTTAGGATTTGACCATTAAATACATAGTTAGTTTCCTTTGTAACTCAAGGAAACTAGTTTAGTAAAAGTGTATAATCATTCATAGTTTTGTACATGTTTTATTTATTATATACTGATATGATAGTATTGCATGCAATTTGATGAGACCTAATAAATAATTGAAAGGAAAAATCCCTCAAATCAATATTAAGTTAATAAAAGTTGCCTTCCATTATTACAGCAACAACCGAAAGTTCTTCTTAGATATAACTCGTTCGACTAATCCAAAATTACTCTACGTTGAACATGTTTAAGTGATTAGATGAGATTTCTGAATAATGGGTATGACTTAACAGAGGTATATAATTTCTTGGCACACCCTCAAGGTTGTATATTTTTGAGTCAAAGGTTAGAAGTCACATAAGATGTGCTATTAAGAGTTGATACTTGTTGTATCGGTAAGAATTACCTACCTTTTGAAATTGTTTTGGCTTGTTACGTAGACCCAAGATCAAAATAATTAAATGGGGTCATAACTCACTAGGGGTCCTGTCTATGAGACTCCCTAATCAATATGTGAGGGTTATTGATTTGAATTAAAATAGTAGGAGTAAAATAAAATTAAATGAAGTCCATATTACATTTTGGTTTTATTTATGCATAAATAGCAAATTCTTATTCTGTTTTTATTTACATGTTGTAAAATATGAGCAGCAACGTCAATTTGCGTCCCTTTTTAAATGATAACAAAGTCACTAGGCATAATTTTTTGGACTAGCAATGTAACTTGAGAATTGTTCTCAAGTATGAGAAAAGTGGCTATGTCCTTGATCAACCTATTCTTAATGTACCAGGCGATGATGCTAATCAAGTAATTTAGAATGCTTATTGTAAGCACATAAAAGATAATGATACTGTCACTTGTATCATATTGACCACTAGGAGTTCTGAGTAGAAATATCATGATGAATGGATACTCATTCTATGATTATTCATGTCAAAGAGTTGTTTGATAAAGAGTCAAGGAATGAGAGGTATGAGACTCTAAAGAGCTATTCCTAATAATTATAAAATGGTAAGGGATACTTCAATAGCTATTCATGCAATGAAGATGATCGGACTAATTGAAAAATTGGAATGATTAGGATTTAAACAAAATCACGAGTTAAATGTTGATTTGATTTTGCAATCTTTGCCCATAGCTTTTCACAATTCGTGATGAATTACAACATGAATAAGTTGAAAACAACTCTTTCCGAACTGTTGAATATGTTTAAAACTGCTGAAACGACCATTAAAAAGGAAAAGAAACAAACGTTGGTTATTAATTCTTCTAATAAGAAGAAAAAGAAATCCAATATTGGTTTTAAGAAGTCAAGTCTGGTTTGAAACCAGCACCCATGATAAAAAAAGGACAACGCGAAAGGTTCTTCCTACTACTGTGGAAAAGATGGATATCAAAAAACGAACTACAAGATTTATATGGATACTTTGAAACAGAAGAGGTTTAATGAAACTTTTACTTTGAATATGTTTATGATTGAGATCAATATTTTTACTTCTAAATTAATATTCTTTGATATTAGATATCAGATTTGCATATCATATTTGTAAAAATATGCAGGGACTAAATAGAAGTAGAATGTTGGTTAAAGGAGAAGTAGACATGTACATGGGAAATGGAGCAAGTGTTATTACATTAGACGTAGGGATTTATTAGCTTTCTTTGCCTAGTGGTCTTGTTTTAGAATTTAAAAACTGTTATTATATTCCATCTCTTATTAGAAATATTGTTTATATTTCATGTTTAGACATTGATAGCTTTGTAAAAGAGTAAATGTTGTTTTTTTTTCACGTGATGGCATTGTGTATGGAACTACTACTTTGATTAATGGTCTTTATATTCTAGAGATGAAAAATCTAGTTCTCAACATAAATCCTAAAAGGTCTAAAATTGATAATATGAAACAATCTTTCCATTGGTATTATAGATTTGGTCATATAAATGAAAAACGTATTACCAAATTACACAATAATGGTTATTTGAAATCATTTGATAATAATCATATGATATATGTATACATGAATCTGGTAAAATGACCAAATCACCTTTTTTAGGAAAAGGTAATAGATCTAGTGAATTGGTAGGACTAATACATATGATGTTTGTAGTCCTATGTCAATCCATGCCAGAGGAGGTTTTTCATATTTCATTACCTTCATAGATGATCATTCTAGATATGATTATGTATATTTGATGAAGTAGAATTCAGGAATAAAGTTGAAAATAACTTGGTAAAAGTATTAAAATATGTCGATCTGATTGAGATAGGGAATAATTAAATCAAGAGTTTCAAGATTATCTTAAGGAGAATGAAATCCTACTTCAATGGACTCCTCTATTAGATATAGTTTGATTAATGATGAATCTTGCAGACCTTCCCAAATCGTTTTAGGGCTATACTGTTAATACTACTTCTCATTTACTAAACTGTTCCACTCCGTATGAGATATAGTTTGAAAAGATATCTAAACTTTTATACTTGAAGGTTTGGGGCTACCCTACTTATGTAAAGAGGGTAAAACTCTAACAAAATTGAAACTAAGTCAAATATTTGAATTAGCTTTGTTATAGCAAATGTGGACAGTCATGCTGGAATAATACCACTAATTAACAAATTTGTTGTTAGGCGCCATGTTAGATTCTGATACCATGCTTGAATGCAAATCAGACATCATGGCACCTTGATTCCCATCTTCCTTTTCAACTATATTTGCTTGCAACTTATTAACTTGAGTCCTTATGGATTTATGGGAAAAAACAATTTAGTCCTTTATCTTTGGAATATCCACCAATTTAGTTTCTTATCTATCACAAGAAACCAATTTGGTACCTTATTTTTAAAACATTAACTAATCTCTGGCCTATGATGGAAATCATGGACAAGTTAATATACCAAAACGTGTAAAAATCACATGACCGTTAATTTGTTGTAGATGTATTGTCAATAATTTCGTTAGTTTGTCAATAATTTTTCATCATAAGCCTTAAATTAGTTACCAAATTGGTCTTTTTGATAGATAAGAGACCAAATTTATCGATATTCTAAAGATAAGGGACTAAATTAGTCTTTTTTATATGGATTTATTGTGCATATAAAATAATCTATGTATTTTAAAGAAACAAATTTATCTATACCTTGTTTCTCACTTATGTATTTGAACTTTAATACCTTACACAAGTTTCCTTATTCTTTATGGTTGTGGAAAAGATCACATCAATAGTTGAAGAGGTTATTCTTGACGCATCCGCTATAATGTACATGGTCTTAATCCCTTTTATATGGAGAACCATCTTTCTTCTTGCATAAAATATTATTATTCTTCTCCTTCTTTACTTGGATTAAGGTGAAATCATTCTTGTTTTCCATTTCACAAGAAGGTAAGATAACACTTTAAGATTGTTGGAAAAAAATTACTGGAAATAATAGAAATGAAAAACAACTTTAAAAATTTTGATGTGAGTGATCTCTATTCTTAAAATGTTATTTTTTCCAACCAAAAATTTTTGAAAGGTTTCAGGCAAATATAACTTTCAAGAATCACCAATGCCACAATAAAAGCACTTACTCAACAATACAAGTGTTCTCCCATTGATTACTCAAAAACAAGTCTGAGACTAAGAATAAGAATATGATTAAAATCTCATTTTTGTATTGTATCTTGTGCCTTTAATGGGTTTCATATTTATAGGCACATTAAAGTCTTCACCAAAAATTGTCTCAATTGATTGACAACCCAATAAACTAAATTACAACCCTTAAGATGAATAGACAACACTTTTCAGTCATAATTTAAATGAAGAGATACAATCTTTTCGTTCGAATTTACATAATTTATCATAAGAGAGGTTATATACATTCAAAATCATATTTTTAATACTTCATTACGTGTTAATAATTTTCAAAGAAGTCCCAAATTAGTTTTATAAATTACCATTGAAAAAGTTATGTCCATTGATTTGAAAATTTACCTGCCTGGCAGCTCGAACCTAGTTCAAATGGTTCAAATCAGAATCAATGCATCTGATTCTTAAGTTTTATATACTTTCTGAATATAGTTGGAGGACAATTGCATATAGAGTCGGACGTCTAAACAAGAAATAACCTTCGGGCTTTGGTTGTTACCGCAACATACGGATAAGGCTGCCCACTTAGAAAAAATATAGCTAATTAAAGGATAGAAAAAATAGTGAATGGTTGTAATTTTTTAATCCACATGTCATGTTTATTGTTGGTGGTACTATATTCACCATAACAAATTTAACACTGAAGGTCTTATTCCATCTTGTCCTTCTCTCATTCCTGATTGTTAGCCATATAGTTTTTAGATATTGATAAGGTCATTTTATCAAGAAACTTTATGGTTGTCACTTAAAATTCTCATCTAGTTGAGTGAAAATTTGAATTTGTTTTTTATGTAGATGTTGCCTATAATTACACTCAACAATTAATAAAACCCCCTTTTTTTTTTTTTTTCTTCTTCTTTTGTTAATTGAAGACACTCTAATCACCAATAAAAACACTCCATCAACACTTACTTATACCACCAAATGAAAATAACAAAAAACTCGGTACCACCTCTTTTTTTGGGACTAATTGTATTTTGTAATTCTAACTTATACTTAATTCTTACATTGTATCTCGAATTTTATTTTTTGACACTATCTACTCTCAACTCTCAAATTTGTGCCTCTTTAGTTCCCTTTTTAACACTATCAAAAAAAGTTAATAGAATCTTTATTTTTGCACCCAAAAACATTGTTATATATCTTGTTTAATTTGTCGTATATATGAAAAAATTTCGTTAATTTTTAAGACGGTATTAGAAAAAGGATTGAAGTAGAATAAATTTGAGAGTTCGGGATGTAAAGTGTCCAAAACTAAAAATAGGAGTACAAAGTAAGAATCAGGTATAAGTTGAGGGCTGCAAAATAGAATTAGTCCTTTTTATTTTGACACAAATATTTGTCCATTCGATCTCTCCAATACAAATCGTACGAATAACAATATACTAAATTTCCCAAATTTCTAATATTAGTGACTGATGAAAATTGATATCAAATACCTCGAGAAATAAATTTTTTTTACTAATTTCTCAAGATACACAATACTCATACAACAGATATATTCAACATTTCACACACAAGAAATGCCGAAAGGCCTTTTATTGATGTTGAACCTCATCAAAGGAAAACACAAACATACAAGTAACTTTTTCTGGCTGCAACATACGCAAGCTTAACCATTTCAACAAACACTCAAGGAACAAAAGAACATACATTTTTAACGAGTCCCACACGTAAGGTGGGGAACTAGCAACATTCCGAGAAGAGTCTTCAATTATTGCATACTTAATTTGCAAGGAGAGATTCGAGCCACGCAGAAGAGAGTTTTGGACGCCTTTCTTGTTTTTCACTATTGTAATCCACATAGGTGATACCAAATCGACTAGTGAAACCAGCGTTCCACTCAAAATTGTCTAACAATGACCACATGAAATACCCTTGCACATTCATCTTTTGTCTGCTAAAAAAAAAAAATAGAAAACCAAACATTTATATAAAGCCTCGTATATATATAGAAGTAGATTGTTTTTTTTTTTTTTTTTTGCTGCAAATGAAAATACTTCTAATTACGTATGTACCTTTTGGCTTCTTTAACGAATGATAGGTGATCATGAAGGAATGATACCCTTTGGTGATCATAAATGGAATCCCAAAGCTTTGCTGAGTGATCATCAGGATCGTCGATGCCTATAAGATGATTTTTCATATAATTAGGCTTTAGTCAGCAATGTAGTCGTGTGACATGTCCATTGTGTTTAATAACTACACCTTAAACACAATTACTTGAACCCTTAATATTGAATTAATACATACATATATCAATTATCTAAATATCTGCAGAAGGAACTTGGAGAGGAACTATACTGATGAGGAGCTCAACCCTCAACCCCTATAGTAACAAGCACACACACTTCGTGTGATTTTAGAAATGGTTTTGTAATTGGAGTTGATGGTTAGATTTTTTTTGAATTGATAGAATTCACATGGTTGACGACTGAGTTATTGGTATTTTTCTTCTTGTCAAATTTTACTCTTAAAATTTAAAAAAGAAACAAAACTATATAAAATGAGAGACCATTAAACCAATTGATACTGTCCCTTTTCTATATAGTAAGATATTACATAACTTACCATTTTCAGTACTATAAATTAGTGGATTATTGTATTCCCTTTTGACATGGAGCCAAAGATCCATAATCCCTTTTGGATATCCATAGATCAAGTCGGCAGCGTCCTACAATGAAAGAGTTAAAATAAACAACGTTACTGATGAAACTGATTAACTTCTATTTGGAGAATATATATATATATGAGGTACTAACCTGTTGTTAACCAATGGATTTGCCTTTGCTATCTTTTACTAAAAACAAGAAAGAAAGAAAAAAAGTTAATATTATGTCACGGTTAGTAATATGTTTTTGTTAAAAGTATATCTTGTGTTAACTTGGAGAAAACTAAAAAAATAAAGTACTTGTATAATAACTTTCCAAGTTCCAACTAACCATGATGTTTGACTTTTTGATCCGTTCTTTCAGGCTTGGATCCGTCTTTATTCCAGTCCTTTCTTCTGCGATGAGATACGTATACAGCAGTATAGTAGTTCAATCCTATAAAATCACAAGAATCTTGGATTATGCTTTTATCGGCATCAAGATCAGCAACAGGAAGGTGACCTTTTTTGATATATCTGCTCATGGTTCTTGGATATTCACCATAAAACAATGGATGCATGAACCTGAAACCCATGCAGATAGACATATTTACTTGTAGGTAAATTAATTAAATTGCAAAATAACACTGAGTTCAATTACTGATGATACTAATTAGTGGCACTTGGCACTCCCCCTAGATTGTGCTAGAAATACTTATGTAGCAGCCTCATTAAGGGTAATTATGTAATTTAACCCCAGTGAGCTAGTAGAATGGTAGCCTCATACCCCCTCATATACATCTATAAATAAGGAGTTTGGGTACTAAGGAAAGGGTGGCTCATTGTACTAAATTTATGGCTTCTTCACAACAATATCAATCACAAACTCTCCTCAACTCTCCTACTTTCTCTCTCTCTAGAATCTAAACTCTAGCTTCGCCAATTGGCCCCGTCTGTGAGAATCAACAGATTTTCATCTCCTTTGATCAATTCTCAATAATCTGAATTCTCTGTTTTTGCTTTAGGAAGGATGAAGAACCGAGGAACATGCCGAACTGCTAGCAAGGACGCTGAGGCAAGCAACCTACACCTCATGATACATATCGATGAGACAGAAAACGTCGGTACACCAGCTGAGCTCCAGCAGAAGCAGAATGATGTTCTAAAAGCCGATCATTTTGAATCTTTCCGAGTGTTTGTGGAGCAATGTGAGAACAAAAATCCATCTGAGCGCTCAAACTGAGCAGCCACTCCACAAGCCGAACAACAACGCACTCTTGGCTGAAGACCTGGGAAACAGCCAGTTGACGCCATGAGTCCAACTGACCTGCGCCACAAAATTACAAATTCACTCTCAAACAGGCAATCTGACGAATCAGCCACTCATCAACGAGCGAATCAAAAAGATTACCATTGAGTGAAAGACTCGGCGTGTATTTCTCAAAAAACTTTGACTCAAGAGGACCCTCCCCGGTTGTTTTAAAACAGTTTGAGGAGCAGAGCCTTGAAAATAAAATTCAAGGGATTTTGAGGAAAAACAACTTAGTTCTGAATACAGAATATTCTGACAGAGATTGATAGAGATCCATTCACAATCTCTATCAAGATTGAACCACTCCCGATGCAATTCAAGTTACCGAATCTCGACCGCTACAAAGGAGATTGTGATCCGTCCGATCATCTTCAACACGTGGTAGCGGTCACAAGCTTTTATGGCTATAATGATGCCACCCGTTGTAAATTATTTGCTACCACCCTTCGAGGTCCGGCTCAAAAGTGGTTCCAAGAGCTGCCGACGAACTCAATCGCTACTTTTAATGACCTGGCAAAATCCTTCCTCTGCCACTTCCGAAGCAAATCAATACTGCAGAAGGACACATCGCATCTCATCATTAATGAACATTCGACAGAGATCCGACGTATCGCTCAGCAAATTTGTAGACCGCTTCAACGATGAAGTGGTCCAGATTAAAAATGTGGATGAAAGAATTTTGGTTGCTCCTTTCTGTAACGGCATCCGACCCGGGAGCTTCAACGCCAACCTGGCCAAAAAGATGCCGAGCTCCTACCCCGAGCTCCTGGAGAGTGCATCGGAATTCATAAGGGGTGAGGAGTCAAACAGGACAAAAAGAGAACTTTATGCACACAAAAAAAAGATCATGAAGACTCCGAACCCCTCATCCTCTAAAAAGCCGAAGATTACAGATAGGTTGAGCTATCCCAGAGTCGGACCATTGGCGAACCGGGTGGTCTACCGGACAATAATATCAGAAGTCGACCCCTGCAGACAAGAAGCTATCCGGACACTGATTTTACACCACTCAACACATCAAGGGGGAAATTTTGTTCCAGGTACAACATTTGGGATTCTTAGAGCCATCCACTCCAATGGTGTCGGCCCCAAACTAAAGAGACAGGTCAAAGTACACCTATAGATCCTCCATTCCGTGTTCCATATTGGAATAAAATTCATGCTGAGGGATAGATTTGAAGGAATAGTAATTAGAAGTCAGCAGGAGGCCCGAACCTACTACATGATGTCTTTGTGATCCCAGTCGCAAACTATGTCCGTCTCAGACAAGGTCTCCTTGTAAATTTTTGATGCCCCACCCACCTGGAATGGCCTTGAGGAGCCTTCGACAAGTCAAAGGGAGGAGGAGGAAGACATGGGCTGCGGAAAAATGCTACTGAGATCCCCGAGCCTCTCGAACCCAAGGGGAAAGGCAAAGCAAAAATTGAGCCCTAAGATGGTGTCCCCATCGAGGAGGTACCACTGGATCCGAACTCCCATATAGGAAAATAAAGATCTGTGCTACCCTCCCAACAGAATTCAAAGCCCTTCTCTTTAGATTTCTGGCAAAGTACAAGGATGTGTTCACCTGGACCGTTGAAGACATGTCGTGCGTCCCTCGGGTAAATAATCTAGCACAAACTCGGAGTGGACCTGTCTACAGACCTGTCTATTAGATGTGTATCTCTTCGGTCCAGAGTGCAGTTTAGTGATTGAAGCCGAGGTGGATAAACTGTTAGTGGCTAAGTTAATTAGAGAAGTATTATATCCAACTTGGCTTCGTAATCCAGTTCTTGTAACTAAGAAAAATTTATCTTGGCGAATGTGCCAATATTTTACCGATCCCAATAAAGCCTGTCCAAAGGACAGTTACCAGTACCCCCGGATTGATACGGTGGTAGCTTCATTTGTTGGATTCTACATCTTGCACTTTTTAGATGTATTCAAGGGCTATCACCAGATATACATGGCCAGGAAGATGAAGAAAAAACTTCTTTCATCACCTTGAATACATCTAAAAAGTACCAAAGCCACATATCAACACCTCGTCAACAAAACGTTCAAGTCCCAAATAGGACGAAACATGGAGGTATACATTGATGACATAGTGGTCAAGAGCCGAACCTATGAGGACAACCCTGGAAGATTTCAGGGAAACGTTTGAGATATTAAAATCGATCCGAATGAGTCTGAACCCCAAAAAATGTACATTCCGGGTCCTCTCGGGAAAATTCTTGGGATTCATTGTCTCTCATCGGGGAATTGAGGCGAACCCTGAAAAGGTGCGAGCCATAATTAATATGAAATTCCCCTACATCGGTCAAGGAAGTTCAGAGACTCGCCGGTAGAATGGCAACCCTGAATCGATTTCTGTCCAAATCGGCAGAAAGAGGCTTACCGTTCTTCCGGCTAATAAAAAAGATTGAGGATTTTCAATGGACCGAAGAAGCTTAGAAAGCTTTTGAAGAGCTTAAAGAATACCTGAGCAATTTGTCGAGACTCGCGTCTCCACAAAAAGGGGAACCGCTATACCTATACATCTCAATTACCGAATTGGCAGTCAGCTTGGTTCTACTAAAGTATGATGAACTAGGTAAATAATGCCCCATTTATTTCGTAAGCAAAGTGTTTCAAGGTCCAAAAAGAAAACTACACCCCTATCGAGAAGGCATCTTTCTCATTGGTGGTGTCGACCCAGAAGCTAAGACCTTACTTTCATGGTCACAAGATTATTATTCTGACCAACCTCCCTTTGAAGAATATATTGAGCAAGCCCGATGCCTTGGGAAGAATGCTGAAGTGGTCCGTAGAACTATTCGAATTTGACATAGAATTCAAGTCTCGGACAGTAATCAAGGCACAGGCTTTTGCGGATTTCATCACGGAAAGCTGTGACACTAAGAAGGTTGACCTCGTTATGGTAATTGATCGAGCAAAAGAGCAGGAAACAAGAAAAGACCTCACATGGGAGTGAACCCACTGGGTTACCTCAGTCTCGGAGTGGACCCACGGGTTACCTCAGTCTCGGATTGGTATGACAAGCACGGGAGTGCCCCAAGATTTATGCACCTCGGCTAGGTATGAGAGGATCGATCATAAGCATCTGAGGACTACAGACAGTAATTTTCGGCTCGGTCCCTACCGCGAGGATATGCACCTAAGCCGAGGGGACTATTGAAAATACTAATTAGTGGCACTTGGCACTCCGCCTAGATTATTTTAGAAGTGCTTATATGGCAGCTTCATTAAGGGTAGTTATGTACTTTAGCCCCAGTTGAGTTAGTAGAATGGTAGCCTCATACCCCCTCATATACATCTATAAATAAGGGGCTCGGGTACTAAGGAAAAAGTGGCTCACTGTACTAAACTCTTCACAACAATATCAATCACAAATTCTCCTCAACTTTTCTACTTTCTCTCTCCCTCTAGAATCTAAACTCTAGCTTCGTCAATTACTACATAATATTTGTTAATTAATTACTATATATAAAACCAGAAATCATAGTCAAAGGTTTATTTTGAAAAAGAAGGAGAGAAAACTTTTAAAAAATAAATAAATAAATAAAGACTCAAATACTCACCATCCAAGACTGAAATCAAGGGCTCGTTTTGCAGCTTCTATATCTTTTTTGCTATCACAATCATATTGTTCAATCTAGTGTATATGATCCAATGTAATTCCAATTTTTCCTTTTTGATCCTTCTAAGAACAATAGAAATTCTTTAGTTTTGAGAAGTTAATTCTTGAAATTGTTCATGTAGATGGACTACTTCCAAGTTGCAACCATCAACTTATATCTAAGTTGGACACTTGCCACACCCAACTTTCAAAATTATCATGCTGTAGTTCAATTTGTTAATACCATCACCAAATTTAACAGAATTTTTGTATATGTACAACAAATTCAATATAACATACAATAATCTACCACAATATTTTGAGTGTACGTATATTCGAAGATTGCCTTAATTTCAATGACGGTGTTAAAAAATTAGACCAAGTGAGACGAATTTGAAAATTGAGAGTATAAATTATACAAAAGGTACTAAATTAAGGATACAATGTGGGAATTTAGTATAATTTAGGGAGTGCAAATAATCCTACGTAGATTAAGCTACTGATTTGATATTTTCACATTAGTTAATGTATCTGCTTCTTTGATATCTGTGAACATTAATTTCATACCTATGTTGAATGAAAGAAACTTTTCTCTATAATGAAAAAAGAGCGTAATAATCGTTCTTAGCTGCATAGATCTAGACTTTGCGCTAAGAATTAAACTATCCACTCATCTTATACATAATAGTTTCAAAGAAGAAAAATGATAATATAAGAAATGGGATCGTTCAAAACACATTAGTCTTATGATCATGAAACGCCTAATTCTGAAAACTTTCAAAGATGATATGTCCAAAAAGTAACTGCTAAGAAGCTAAGTAAGGTAATTGAAATGCATTTTTTAAAAAATGATAAGGTTGAAACAAGTACGATTTTGTCGAACTTGATTTCAATAAAGTATAAAAGAAAAGAAAATATAAGGGAGTACATCCTAGAGATGTCTCATCTTGTTTCAAAACTTAAAGAACTAAAGTTAGAGCTGTCTTATTACTTGCTCGTGCATTGGGTTTTGATCTCTCTTCTTGCATAATTCAATCAATTTAAAGTCAGTTATATACTACCAAAATGATAGTACTCATTTCTTATTATGTACAAGAAGAGAAAAGGTTGAAGTAAGATAAGATTGAAAGTGCACAATTGGCAAGTACCTTTAAGGACAAAAGAAAGAAAAGGATAAAGGATAAAGAAGCTATAGATAGTCCACTTCAAAAAAAAAAAGCAAAAGAAACAAATCGAGCAATTTGGTTGCTACTTTTGTAAGAATCTTAGAAATATGAAAAAGGATTGTACCAAATATCATACTTAACATGGAAAGAAAGGTACTCTTCTCGATTTGGTTTGTTCTAAGATTAATTTAGATTCAATACTTAGATACACTTGGTGAATAGATTCAAGTGCTACTACTCTTATAAGTATGTCTATATGGGGTTGCCTGAATCATTGGAAGCAAAATAATGCTAAAAGATTCATTTATGTGGGATGGCAAATCAGTTAAAGTTGAAGCAATAGGGGCTTTTAGATTATAATTAAAAATTGGTTATTATGATTGAAAGAGACATGAGACACATGTTGTACCGTCTTTTAGATGGAATTTGATTTCTATTTCTTTTTTCGATAAATCTGGTTATTTTTATTCATCTGAAAATAGTAAATTTAGTCTTTTTCTAAATTCAAATATCGTTAGTACCGATTCTTTGTTTTTTTTTTAATAATAACCTTCATTTATTTGATACTATTGCTTCTTTATAATGAGACCTTACGTATAAGTTCATGTGATACTAAATACAAATTAACCAAAGAGAATTCTACTTCTTTAGGGAACAAGCGTTTAGATCATATATCTAAATAAAAAATTGAAAGCCATGTGTCATGTAAAATTCTTGATCCCCTTGATTTGTCTTATACTTTCTAATCTGCATTAAGTGTACTAAGGGGAAACAGACAAATGTAAGGAGATTATGTGCTAACAGATCTTTGGACGTCTTAAAAGTAATAGACACAGATATTTGTGGGCCATTCCTTGAGCCTTTTTGGAATGATCATCAATATTTTATTATATTGATTGACGATTTTTCTGTCTTGTTATGACTGTGCTTATCAAATTCATGAAAAGTGTCAATCACTGGACATCGCTAAGACTTTTAAAGTTGAAATTGACAACCAACTTGGTGAAAGAAAAAAGGCTGTCAGATTTGACTGTGGTAGTAAATACTATGACAGATATAACGAATCAAATGAACAACATCTAGGGCTTTTTATTAAATTCCTAGATGAGCCATCCCATAGGACACTATGTCAAGATCTTCTAGCATGAACAGTGTCGCTGAAATATGAAACAAAATATTAAAGGACATGGTGAGGAGTATAATTAGCCGTATAACTTTACTGGATTCACTCTTGGGAAAGGCATTAAAAACTTCAATTTCTTTCCTTAATAGAGCCCCAACTAAAACAACAAACAAAACCCCTTATAAACTATACCGTGCAAAAAGCCCATTATAAAATATTTACATATTTGGGGTTGTCCACTTGAGGCAAGGCCTTATAGGTTAAATGAAAAGAAACTAGGCTTAAAAACTGTTGTAAATAACACTTATTTTGTTGGATACTCTAAACTATCTTGAGAGTATAAATTTTATAATCCCACATCCAAATCCTTCTTTCAGATGGAAAAATTCCAGTTCTTTCAGGATATTTAATTTGGGGAGAGAAATAAGGTTAGAGGCTTTGGTTTTGGAGAGGAATCCATTTCTCTTTCTATTATTGTTATTGGAAATGATCAAACTTTTATTACTGAATTGTTCAAGAAGCAATACAAGAACCACAAGATAATGTTGAAAATCTTCGCCATCAAGAACAAGTTATTCTTGAAGAACAAATTGAACAATCTCAAGAACAAATGCCATTAAAGGGATCCACTAGATAAAGGCGAAATGTAGTTCTGGATGATTATATCGTAGTTTTCCAAGAATATGAGCATAACATTGGATTAGTGGAAGATAATCCAATCAACTTTCATCAATTCATGCAAAGTATTAATTCTCAAAAGTGGATTGATGCCATAAATGAGGAAATTAAGTCCTTGAATGAGAATATACAATAACATTTGGGAACTCGTCACATTAACTAAATCTATTTGTTGTAAATAGATATTTAAAATCAAAATGGATACGAAGGGTGATATGGAGAGATGTAAAGTTTGTCTTGTTGCAAAGGGTTTTACTCAAAAGGAATACATTGATTACAAAGAGACTTTCTCTCTAATTTCATCGAAAGATTCTTTTAGTATAATAATGGCTTTAGTGGCATGGTCTAATCTTAAGTTACATCAGATGGATGTAAAGATTGCGTTTCTCAATTACGACATTGATTATACCATTTATATGGTACAATCAAAAAATTTTAAATGGTATAATCAAAAAATTTTGTGTCCAAAGATGTAAAGAATATTGTTTGTAAATTAAATAAATCCATCTATGGGTTTAAGCAAGCTTTTCATTAATGGCATCACAAATTTTATCAAATTATCATCATGATACCATTTATATCAGATGGATGTAAAGATTGCGTTTCTTAATTACGACATTGATGATACCATTTGCTATATATGGTACAATCAAAAAATTTTGTATCCAAAGATGTAAAGAATATTATTTTCAAATTAAATAAATCCATCTATGGGTTTAAGCAAGTTTTTCATTAATGGTATTACAAATTTTATCAAATTATCATCTTGTTTGATTTTAAGATGAATTTGGTTGATGATTATGTATATTAAAAGTTCAATAGGAGTAAACATATTTTTCCAGTTTTATATATCTATTACATACTACTTGCCTGTAATGATATAGGTTTCTTGTAATAAACCAAGAGATTTCTTTCAAACAAATTTGAGATGAAAGATTTTGGAGGTGCCTCTTTTATATTAGCGATTTAGAAACATCAAATTTGCTTTTAGGGTATTTTTGGGTTATCACAAAAGAGTTATATTGAAAAGGTAACTAAACAGATTTGGCATGCATGATAGCAAACTAGGAGAAACACCTATTGTTAAGGGAGACAAATACTGTCTCGCTCAATGTCCCAAAGTTGATTTCGAAAGTAAGGAGAAACACATAAAATTCCATATACTTCAGTAGTGGGTAGTCTGATGTGTGTTCAAATTTGTACGCGTCTGGATATTGTACACATTATTGGAATGTTAGGCAGATACTAAACAATTTGGGAATGGATTATTAGAAAGCAATTAGACGGGTCATGCAGTATCTTTAGAGAACAAAACATTACATACCCAAATATAAGAGGTCGGATAATTTAGAGATCATAGGACATTTCGACTCTGATTTTGTTGGATGCCAAGACAGTCATAGATCCAATTTGGACTATATTTATTTGCTTGCTCGTAGAGCTACCTCATAGAAAAATGTTAAATAAAGACTCATAGCCTCTTTCACAATGGTAGATGAATTTATAACATTTTACGAGGCATCAAATCATGAAATGTGGTTATGAAATTTTGTCACAACACTACAAATTTTGGATGGTATTGAAATACCATGCAAGTTATTTTATAACAATAAATTAGTATTTCTATTTTTCAACAACAACGGTAGACTATTCAATGAAGTCTAAGCACATAGACATCAAGAACCTAGTTGTTAAAGAAAGACATTAATGTGGTTTAATGTCTACAGAACATATATTGTCACGAACTCCATAATTGCAGATCTGCTTAATAAGGAATTATCATACAAGATCTTTCATAAGCACACTGCTCATGTAAGTGTTATTTCATTTGAAGATATGATGGATTAACTAGTGGGATTTTGTATTTATATGCTCTTATATTTTAAGACATATCTTGTAATTAGGGATATTTTCTATATAAATAAAGTATTTAATTTTAGAGATAAAGCACTCTCTTTGTCCCGAAAAATTTGTCGTATTTAGAAATGTGTACTTTTTATCAACAGTGTCAATAGA
This sequence comes from Cinchona pubescens, assembly GCA_025175665.1. Taxonomy (NCBI): domain Eukaryota; kingdom Viridiplantae; phylum Streptophyta; class Magnoliopsida; order Gentianales; family Rubiaceae; genus Cinchona; species Cinchona pubescens. Next base: position 1,079,426 of record JANKKI010000250.1, read on the forward strand.
AGTAAATTTATTTACTTTCCTTCCATTTTTATCGTTCAATCAAACTCTTCTTCGCATATGCAATAGCTTGATATTTTGTCCGTTCAAATTTCAAAAGTTTGAATAACTACTAAACGGTGAGCCAAACATTTTTTTTTTGTTTTATCTTGACCATTCATACTAGTAACTTATTGCGTTGTTTACACTCTAGCCTTTGTACTAAGTTATTTTTGGTTTGTAGTCTACGTACTAATGTTCATAGGAAGTCTTCCAACAGACGAGTGATGGATAAATAGGCCACAATGGCAACTCCAATATTGCCAAGATTGAGAGGGTAAAACAGAGAAATTGGTTGAACATTCTTTACCATTTTTAGTAAACGACATATATTTTGGGACATTCCAAAATAGAAAATATGACATTTTTAATGGGACCGAGGAAGTATTCGGTTTATTTTTTACTCTGACTTATTTTAGTTTGATCACTATAAAGAATAAAGTTAGATCAGTTAAAAATATGTATGTTTAAAATTACATTATATGTAATTTTCATTCTACAGATTCATACTTGATCTATGTCATATACTTGTGTTGATGTACGTGACCAAACATGGGTTTATTTATGATTAATATTATGAAAATCGTCTTGATCCTATATAAATATAGATTGGTCTTATGGAACGACATTGTTTCGGGATGACTTTGGTCATGATAACAAAAGGTTTTGAACTCATAAGATTTCATACAATCATATTATATATATATATATATATATTTTTTTTTTTTTTTGTGTGTGTGTGTGCGCACTTGTGTGTGTATCTGTGTGTGTATATATATACACATATATAGATACACATATGCATATATGCATATACATATACATATATATATATATATGTATATATGTACATATGTATCTCATATATATATATATATATATATTAATTGTGTAACATGTGTTATCATAAATAATTTATCCAATCTAAACTGATTTAATATGGTTTAAGTTAAAGAGACTTAAATCATCTAATTTGTATAGATATTTATATGTAAATACTTTAAAGTCTTATTTTTTATCATCAAGTTTTCTGTGCAACTAATCAGGAATATGAGAATAAGCAATGCATCCAAAAATTCTGAGATGGCTAACAAATGGTTTTTTACTACTTCAAACTTGTCTTATGTGAAATCATAAATAGTTATGATGCTATTATATTTTATTCGTGTATATCTCTAATCGTAGTATATGACACTGGTAAATTAGCATATAAGCATATGTGGATGTTTATTGAGAATAAGTATATCGGATTGACCCGCTAAAAGCATTTCACACAGATTATTATTTAAATGGCAGTGGATTAATTTCTTTGTGAAAGTAGTGTAATGATCCTTGAACTTGAGGGCAGTGGATTAATCTCTTTGATTGTGGATTATTATACTTTGACTCTATTAGTCGTTACTATTAATGAGTCGCACATACTGTAGAGTTTGGGTTAATATAAATCATGATAAGACAATATATGATCAATAGAGGATTCACCATTTCTTAAAATGGGAGAGTATATCCCAGTATAGTCACTTCTTGAAATAAGACTCGAAAAACTTTGCACAAAGTGAAAATAGAATTAAGAGTGTCTTAAATTCTATTTTAAGTGAATTGTATTTTGGAAAGAAGTAAATATATTGAGTAATTCGATAAGAGTTGGCGTTATATCTGTACTCTTAAATTAATCGAGATATAGGTTGGTAAAAGAATAATAATTACATGAGAACTAAATTACGGATGAGTGATATCGAACCAGTTGACATATCTTTACACTTGGATCATCATAATACTTTGTTAGAAGCCAATCTTAATCTATAAGTATAACTTAATTAATTGAAGAATTAATGATAAATTCAAGGTATTTAATTTATCTAATCCTAATTAATTTAGAATTATAAATTATAATTATTGCCGACGTGATTGGGAATTTAAAGGGTCACACACTTAATGATAATTAATTCACGAATAAAATGATTTGATAAGTATAAGATACTTATAGGTTAATTAATAAGATAAAATTAACTTTTTAGATTTAATTGTAATAAGTTATAAATCTTAAAAGATACTATGCAATACATATTAAAAGTCATAATGGTTTTAAATTTATTCATATACCCTTGATCTAAACTGATTAAGTACAATTTATATTATTGTAATTTTCCAAACTCAAATTGTTTGGGATGCTAGAACTACTGTATAAATATATAATATGTATATAATATACATATATATAAATAGGTAGTACTAGTACAGCAAAAAATATAGAAGCCGTCAACAATTTTTGAAAAACGTGAAAGTCACGTTCTTTTAAAGGGAGAAAAATAATTAAGAAGTTAACACTCCAGGGCTTGGGTTAATTAATCTTGTAAAAATTTTTGATTTAATTATTTGTGTAGATACCATTAAAGGTCGGACATTTGTACGACTTGTAAATCGATGTTTCAAACATATTGGATATTTTACCGCAATTCTAAGGTATAATCTCTATAATTTTCTTATACTATGTATAAATAAATCAAAGTGACCCGTAATATTTAGTAAAAATTTTAAATTTCGCTATGTTATTAGTTATTTACTTTCTTACAGTGGTATTAGAGCCACCATTAATTAATTTATGATGTAATTTTATTTAGCTGTCATGAATATTGAATTATTCAAACAAAATGAATTTTTTGAATTTAATTTATGAAAAATATTGGAGAATTAAAAAAAAAAAACAGTTCACCGTGAATATGATTCACGGTTTTAGCAAATCAAGATGATGTCATCTTGACACATGCATAATATTTTTATTAATTGTCTCTATAGTGACACTTTTGTTTGTCGCTAAAATAGTTATGAGTAAAATTACTTTTAAGGATACCTAATTTAATATTTTCATATAAAAGGTTTTTCTAAATTTAGTTTTTGAAACCACCAATTAATCTTTGATAATTTTTGTTTAAAAATTAATTATTAATATCTAGAATATTTTTTTTATTTTAATTTGATTAAAATTTAGAAAGTACAAAACTATTGAAAATATTTATTTAATTTTATAGATGATCTATTTAAGTTTAAGAAATTATTATGTTTCAATGAGATTGGAATGTAATAAATGTTCAAAAACTTTAGAAATTGTTTCTAATATAATTTTTGAAATTCTATTATTTAAAAGGTTATTTTCTAATGAGATTGAAAATTAATAAATTTTTTCCATAAATATTTTCATAAATAATTCAAAATTGATAATTTCAATGAAACTGGAATCATAAAATATAGTGATTTTTGATTGATACTAAATACGAATTTATGCTTTTATTCAATTATTGAATTATATAATACCATGATGGATGATTATGGATTTAAGACTAATGTGATTGTGTATGTTTACTTAATTCAATTTCAATGGTTATAAATTTTTAAATAGGGCCTACGTGTCTTACCTTCCTCTATTATTCTAAATGTAATTCTTTTTTCATCTCAATCCCCTCGAATATTACTCGAAATTTCTCAACCAATCATGTAAAGTACATAGAGGTAGGTTAGGAATAGGATTAAAATTAAAAAATATTTAGATAGAATTACATTTGTAATGTATACGATGATGGAGACGGAACAAATGTGTAACCACAAAATAAATTTTCAAGAGTTGAACATTATCCTTAGGATTTGACATGTATCACCTAATTTCCTTTGTGAATCATGAAAACTAGTCTAGTAAAAAGTCCATAATCATCCATGGTTTTGTGCATGTTTTATTTATTATATGTTGATATTATAATATTACATGCAATTTTGATGAGACCTAATAAAATAAATAAAAGAAAATTCCTCAAATTAATATCAAGTCAATAAATAAGTTACCTTTCATTATTATAGCAATAAACGAGAGTTTTTCTTTGATCTAATTTATTGGGATAATCCAAAATTACTTTATGTTGAACATGTTTGAAATGTGTACGATTTAATGGAGGCATATAATTTGTTGGGCACACTCAAGGTTATATGTCTTTCAGGCAAAGTTAGGAGTCACATATGATGTGCTATCAAAGAGTTGATACCTAACTGTCTAGGAATTACAAAGTGTTATAATTAGTAAGAGTTATCTACCTTTCAAAATTGTTTTGGTTTGTAGGTACACCCAAGATCAAAATAATTAGATGGGATTCTAACCCACTAGAACAAGGGTTCCATGAGAGCTTCCGAATCAATACGTGAGGGTTATTGATTTGAATTAAAATAGTGGGAGTAAAACCAAATTAAAAGAAAACCATATTATATTTTGGTTTTGTTTATGCATAAATAATAAATTCTTATACTATTTTTATTTATATGTTATAGAATATGAGTATCAATGTCAATTTAAGTCCTATTTTATATGATAACAAACTCACTAGGTCAAATTTTCGGGACTGGTATCGTAATTTGAGAATTGCTCTCAAACACGAGAAAATTGGATATGTTCTTGATCAACCTATTTCTAATGTCCCAATAGATGATGTTGATGAAGCAATTTAGAATGCTTATCGTAAGCACATAGAGGACAATAATACCACTACTTGTATCATATTGGCTGCTATGAATTCTGAATTGCAAAAACAACATGAAGACATGGATGCTCATTCTATGATTGTTCATCTCAAGAAGTTGTTTGATGAAGAGTCAAGGAATGAGAGATATGAGACCTCTTTAAAGAGATATTTCGTTGTAAAATGGCAGAGGATACTTTAATAACGGTTTATATATTGAACATTATCAGACTAATTGAAAATTAGAACGATTGGGATTTAAACAAAATCATGAGTTAAATATTGACCTAATCTTGCAGTCTCTATTTGATAGCCTTTTACAGTTTGTGATGAACTACAATATGAATAAATTATCCATAACTCTTACTGAACTATTGAATATGTTAAAAACTGTAAGACAGCTATCAAGAAGGACACGAAATAAGTAATGGTTGTTGATTCTTCTAATAAGAAGAAAAACAAATCCAAAGTTGGTTTTGTGAAAGTCAAGTCTAGGTTGAAACAACCACTTATGATCAAGAAGAATAAGGCCAAGGGTAGTTGTTACCATTGAGAAAAGGAAGGGTACTGGAAAAGGAATTGCGAGGCCAATATAGATACCTTGAAGTAGAAGAAGTTTAATGAAACTTCTACTTCATGCATGTTTATGATTAAGATCAATATTTAATATTCTACTTCTAAATCAGATTCTTGGGTATTAGATGCCAGATCAGCATCTCATATTTGTAAAAATATGCAGGGACTAAAGAGAAGTAGAATATTGACTAAGAAAGAAGTGGAATTGCGTGTGGGAAATTGAGCAAATGTTACTGTATTAGCCATTGGGACTTAATATTTTTCTTTGCCTAGTGGTTTTGTTTTAGAACTTAAAAACTGTTATTATGTTCCATCTCTTATTAGAAATATTATTTCTATTCCATGTTTAGACGCTGATGGTTTTGTCATTATGCAAAAAAATAAATGTTATTTTTTTTCACGTGATGACATTGTGTATGGAATTGCTGTTTTGAATAATGGTCTTTATATTCTAGATATGGAAAATCCAATTTCAACATAAATCTAAAAAGATCTAAAATTGAAAATTTGAAACAATCTTTCCTTTGACTTATAGATTTGGTCATATAAATGCGAACGCATTACCAAATTACTCAATAATGTTATTTGGGATCATTTGAAATTATAAATCATATGATATATGTGAATCTTGTTTACAAGATGAAATGACCAAATCATCTTTTATTGGAAAAGGTGATGGATCTAGTGAATGGTTTGAGCAAATACGTACTGATGTTTGTGGTCCTATGTCAATTTATGCTAGAGGATGTTTTTCATACTTCATTACTTTAACGGATGACCAATCTAAATATAATTATGTCTACTTAATGAAGTATAGTCTGAAACCTTTGACAAGTTCAAGGAATTCAGGAATAAGTTGAAAACTAAGTTGGTAAAAGTATTAAAATACTTCGATCAGATCGAGGTGGAGAATATTTAAACCAAGAATTTTAAAATTATTTTAAGGAGAATGTGATTCTATCTCAATAGACTTCTCCTTATACACCACAACTGAATGGTATATTTGAGAGGCGTAATCGAATTCTATTAGATATGGTTTGATTAATGATGAGTCTTTCAAACCTTCCAAAATCGTTTTGGGGCTATACTCTTGATATTGCATCCCATTTATTAAATCGCGTTCTATAAAAAGTTGTTGATTCCACTCCGTATGAGAAATTTTCAAGAGTTGAACATTATCCTTATGTTGTACATTTTTCAAATTTATTAAGAATAATCCATTAAACATTATATAGTTAAAGTATTTTTAATTCTAATTTATTATAAATAACATGATTTGATATTTGTCTTGTGTCATAAAGAATTTGAATGATCCATAATATTTAGTATTGCAACTCTTTTGAGAAAAATAAATGATAATTGGTAGGTTACATAATATAAGGCCCTTGAACAAATAAAAATAGTTTAGATAGGATCTAGATAATTAACTTGAATTGAAATTGTTAATTAAGTATTTAATATTTTACTTTTACTATTAAAATAATATGTTGATTTACTAAAATATATCACTTGTCGAGGTCGTAGAACTTCTCACAAACAACCCATGTGCTATACTATATAATATAGATAGATTACGGAAGTGGGTCTATACAGGGAAGAGAAGTACTCTTTCAAAGGGAAAAATTGATACTATTTTTAGAGAACTTACCTTAATAATAATTTAGAGTAACGTCCACCGATATTTAAATGTTAGTTATCGATAAATATAGAGTTGGAAGAAGATGCAAAGAATAAATTTATTTACTATCTATAGAGAAATCAGTTTTCGTGAGAAACTTTTAATAATCTATACTATATGTAATTAGGTTGCAAAATAATATTAATAAAATATATTTAGGCAAAATATCTTCTTACTTATGATGGTTATTAGGAGTAACCCTTTAATATTATACGTCAAACTTTTTTTTTTTCAAATTAAAATGTATTTATTTTCCTAAGTTATTGTTAGTAATGTGTGTGTGTGTGTGTATATATATATATATATATGATTATATGATTATTTATATTACACAGTTAATTCTATAATTCTTTTGGCAAAATTCAATCATAAAAGGTATATGTGCATAAAGTGAGAATTTTGAACAAATAAAAATAGTTAAAGGTAATATTTAAGTTGGATTAATTTCAATTGTTACTATTAATGTTAAGGAGATCTGTATTTGAACCCGCGACCTCATGGTTATGAAAATTGCGAGCTAGATCTCCTTTAAGATCAAACAATTCCATCGAATTGTTACGAAGGAAGCTTCTAGTTCATATTGGTCATGGGTTGAGAACATGATCAGAATTCCTAATTTTTATCTCACACCATGAGATATGGATATCTCTGATTATGACATAAGCTTTTGGGCAACCTTTTCAACAACTAAGAGATCTGTTTGAGGAACATGGGAATTAGTTGAAGTAACAACCCTCCCCATATGTAATTGATAATTTTTACTATCGTTATTTACTACATAAATTTACTATATATTTGACATTCCACATGTCAATAATTCATATTTTTTCATGAAAAGTGGTTTATCTACAGATATGTTAGAATGATTGCAAATGTTTTTTTTTTTGTTTGTGTAGATAAGTTGATCTATATATTCTTGAACATTATTCTATTTTGTCTTTTTATCAATTTTTCTCCTATCGAGATTCTGTTCTCATAGTTTCATTTAAAAAATTTCTCTTAAAAATAATTTTGTAATGTTTCAAAATTAATTATTTAAAATATGAGTTTTGAAAATGTTTTACTATCCTATGCTTAGCAAGGTTTTTGAATGCAAGTAAATATATATTAATAAATATTTAATAAATATATCTATTCTAAATGAAAATAGTGGTATGAATATTTACCAATAGAGGTGTTCATGGGTTGGGTTATTGGGTTGGCGGGTTTTCGAATTCTGGTTATTAGGTTTTTACGTTGAGAATTTAAAACTCAACCCAACTCAACTAATATAAAAACTCAAGTAAACCCAACCCAAGTGTATTCGAACGGGTTACTCAGGTTTTCAAATTTATTTGGGTTAAAATCTAAAAAATGTAGAAAAAAATATTATTGTAAGAGCATCCATTTCAAAATATATTTTCGTCAAAATATGAAATGGTTAGATCAAGAATGACGAGGAAAATTTATTATATAATATATTATATGAATGTCAAGAATGAAAAGAAAAATATATTATAATTTAAATGATATTAAAAAATGAAAAAATTATAAGTAAATTATATTAGGGTTATCAGGTTATTGAGTTGGGTTGGGTTAGATTTTATTTTTTCAATATCCAACCTAACCCAACCCAACAAAGTTTGGGTAATCCAACCAAATAATCCAACTCATTTAACCCCAAATTCATTTGGGTTGAGTCTGATTTTCGGGTTAGGTTGGATTTGAATACCCCTATTTACCAGTAGTAATTTTTCAGAAGTTTGTTTAATTGTAGGTTATAATTAATTTTTATCATGGTAAAATTACAAATCGCATTAATAATAGTCTATCTCATTTGGTAAAATTACAAATCACATTAGTTATAGTCTATCCCATTTGGTAAAATTACAAATAACTTTGATATTAAATAAGCGTTACGAATATTAACCAATAGTAATTGTTCATAAATGCATTTAACTATTGGTTATTAACTAACTTTTATCATAGTAAATATTGCAAATAATATTGAATAAAGTTACCACTTATCATATTTACCTAAACTCTTACAAACCACCCTTCACTTTACTCTCTCTCTCTTTCTCTCTCTCTCTCTCTATATATATATATATATATATGAAAAATTCTATAATTTTTTTTAGGGAACCATTCCCTTATGCTTTAAATGCTTGTACAGTACAACACCATGTGTCTTATGCTTTATGGCCACTTCTTGAAATATGATTCGTAAATCTTTGCGCAAAGTGGAAATAGATTTAAGAGTGTCTTAAATTCTATTTTGAGTTAGTTGTATTTTAGAAATAAATAAATTGATTATTCAATAAGAGTTGGCATCATATCTGTAATCTTGAATTAATTGGGATATAAGTTGGTGAAAGGATAATAATTACACGGGAACTAAATCACGGATGGGTGACATCGAACCATTTGACATATCTCAGCACTTGGGTCGTCATAATACTTTACTAGAAGCCAATCTTAATCTATAAGTGTAAATTAATTAATTGGAGAATTAATGATAAATAAAAAGTTTTTAATTTATCTAATCCTAATTCATTTAGGATTATAATTTATACTTATTGCCAACGTGATTGAAAATCTAAAGGATCACACACTTAATGATAATTAATTCGGGATTAAAATGGTTTGATAAGTATGAGATACTTATGGGTTAATTTATAAGATAAATTAATTTTTTGGGTTTAATTGTAATACGTTATAAATCTTAGAAATTAATATGTAATGCATATTAAAAGTCATAATGGTTTTATATTTATTCGTATGTCCTTAACCGAAATTGATTAGAATTATTATAATTTTCTAAATTCAAATTGTTTGGGATACTAGAACTACTATATAAATATATAATATGAATATAAGTAATATAGATAAATATAAATAGGTAGTACTAGTACGGCAAAAACATAAAAGCCGTCACGTGAAAGTCACGCTTTTGACAAGGGAGAAAAATAATCAAGTTAGAAGTCAGTACTACGTAGTTTGAGTCAATTATACTTGTGAAAAATATTAATTTAATTATATAAATATGTAAATATATATAATATCTACAATTTTTGAAAATAATAGATAAGTGATTTTTTTAAAAATTTGGAGACGCTAAGTAACATTAGCATAAATCTCAGGGGAGGTTTATGAAATTATCCTTAACTTTAATTACTAAACTTGTTTTTACTTTTAGATGTTGTCCATTGATTTTCTCTTTATTGTAGGTCCCGCAATAGTATAACGGTTATTATGCATATATTACCCCTAATTTATCAAATAATTCAATTTTAAACTAAAACAAATATTTGGTTGACCATAACTACTACTAAAATATTTATTACAATAGATATAAGTCTTTTTTAGCAAATATTGATAAAATCAAAGATAAAAAAATATTAAAACTTAAATTTTCAAATTTTTTTTGTCTCCAAACATCGAAAAACTGTTAGGAAAATAGACTTTTTTTTATGTAAAATGTTTTAAATTCAAGTAAATTTTTTCCCAAAGAAAACATTTTACATATATCCAACTAAACAGACCCCAAGATCAACGGATTAGTTAAAAGAATTGAAATCTATCAATTTGTTTGAGTAACTTCAAGGTTAAAATTAATAAATTTTAAACTAACTCAAATTTAAAATTGTAAAAAAAGAATTTTTAATAATTTTTAATTTAAGTAAAATTTAAATTCATTAATTTTAATTTCATAAATTTCTTAACAAATTAATAAATTTTATATCTTTTACCAAATTCATCGATTCAAGGCGAGACGAGCAAATCAAGAAAACATTATCTAAAGCAATCATATTGTAATATAATACATGAGAGGTGGTTCATTAAAAAGAACAAAAAACTAAAAAACAAAGGATTGTTCAGCTATTAAATTAAGGTTATTAAATACGTAAGAAAAATATTTAGATAATTTCGAACTATACTCCACCTGTAAACTCTATAATCAACATTAAATCGTATGTCATAATGTTTAGTCATTTACAATAGAATTTATAAGTGGAGACAAAAATCAATCTACCTAACTATTTCCCTAAATGCATAATACATAGCTCATTAAAGTTCTGTTAGATATATCATGATGCATTTTGGTGCAGTTTTTAACAACCAGTGAAAATTTTATGTTGGTGGACTTTTGCCTACTCATTTTGTAATGTAGACTTAGTATGATAATTGTTGAAATGACTGAAAAGCAGAATAGACCCATTGTTTTCAATCATCCAACAATATGAAATACTCACTCCGCAATACGAAATTAATAGCAAAAATTTTTTTCCTCCAATTGTATAACACACTCTTTTTTCAGATCAATGATAATCCTCAACTTTATTTGCTCAAAATAAATAAATAAATAAACACTAGCTCAGGGCTCTCTTTTAATTTCTTGTAGGAGTAACTTCTCCGAATTCACCCTATTTTGGAGTATCTGGTGGACGCTGGTCGGCAAGGAGCTAGTCCATCTTGAGATGTTGATAGAGAGTGATTATGTTTGACTCAATGCAGAACAATCTAGACCCCAAATTAAAGATTGAAGATTATTGACTATTATTCCACTTTGAAAATGAAAATGATTAAACGATAAGAAAAGACGACAAATTTTCCGAAACATATATAATTGCAATGTGTAATTAAATTCCATGCATCATAGGTTCTTGGTTGGATAAATTGTATTTTTTTTTTTAATCTTTGCACGGAAATATGACAAGAAATAGATTCTCTTGTATAAATTTTGTTTTTTAAGATTATTTACAAGTTGATATGAATAAGACCTTGGCTGGATATAATTTTTCTTATATGTTTCAACAGGAAAGTTGAGAATATATTTAAGCGATGTTGAAGAAATTATTCATCACCACTCACCAATAAATAACTTGGAGTTAAAAATGGTTCAGCGAGGAAAAATATATTATATAACCTTTTCACTTTCTATTTTATTAATAATTCTTGTTAATTGCTTTTAATTTTATTTAATTATCCTTTTATTTAAAATTTTTTATTACCCTTTGATATTCCAAATCATTAGCAATATCACGACCAATTATTTTTCCCTTTTTTAGGAATCAATAACAATACTTACCAAAAAGGAAAGTTATAATTGGATTAATACATTATTCTTTATTACTATAAATAATATTTTGTAATTAATTATTCTTTAAATAAATTTTTTAATTACCTTTTATTCTACCTACTATATTACATCTCAAAAGTTATTATAATATTTATTCTTAATAATTATTGTCTAAATGCTGTGAGGATTACATTATTTGATTATTTCTTGTTGTAGGACCAAAACATACATTATGTCCTGATTCAAAAAAAGCGACACCCCCCCCCCGCGGTTGCCCTTTTTCCCTGTTCCCCATTTTCACTCCATTTGACAGAAAGAAAAAAAGAAAGCATGAAAAGGTGCGAACAATAAATGGGATCAACATATGGAAAGCAATGTCGGTTAGGGGTTAGCCCACGAAACTGGGTGGTTAGCGAGCTAGGGCTGGGAAGAAGTAAGTCGAAGCAGCCAAAAATGTCTCCCTCAATTCTCAACTGTAGAGAAAGAATGGTAAGACCTATCTATATTTAGAAAGGACTGCTATTTAGTCCACTCAAATAAAGAAAAAATTCTTTGTTATTTACTTACATTGCGAAATTAATATTTTAAATCATTGAATGAACGAAAATTAATGAGCTCACTTTATTTTTTAATAATTTCAATAACTATTATATATATTTTACTTTACGAAATGAGTAGTCAAAACTTATTTGATTGATATCGTTGTGTGGGTTATGCCAGTGTGAACAGCACCATACTGAAGACACCAACAGCACACCACCTTGTGTTTGTGTATGCCCCTAAAATCAATTTATTTTAGGGATGAATTACACTTTTATATTTATGTATATTTTATAATATGACATTTTTTGAATAATATATGTGTGTGTGTGTGCGTGTGTGTGTAAAATCATAAATAGTTATGATGTTATTATACTTTATTCGTATATATCCCTAATCGTAGTGTGTTGTATAACACTGGTAAATTAACACATAAGTGTATGTGGATGCTTATTGAGAATAAGTGCATCGGATTAACCCGCTAAAAGTATTCCGCAAGGATTATTATTTAAATGGCAGTGAATTAATCTCTTTGTGATAATAGTATAATGATCCTTTTCCTTAAAGTCATGAGTTTATCTTGATTGTAGATTATTATACTTTGACTTTATTAGTCGTTACTCTTAATGAGTCGCATATATTGTAGAGTTCGGTTATAATATGAATCATGATAAGACAAGATATGATCAATAGAGGATTCACCACTTTTGTAATGGGAGAATATATCCCAGTATGGTTACTTCTTGAAATATGATTCGAAAATTTTTGCGCAAAGTGAAAATAGAATTAAGAGTGTCTTAAATTCTATTTTAAGTGAGTTGTATTTTGGAAAGAAGTAAATTGATTAATTCGATAACTGTTGACGTTATATCTGTACTCTTGAATTAATCGGGATATAGGTTGGTGATTTCTACTGATTAAGTATACTTAATGAAGTATAGTCTAAAAAGGAATTTTTTTCATACTTCATTACCTTCACGGATGACCAATCCAGATATAGTTATATATACTTAATGAAGTATAGTCTAAAAACCTTTGACAAGTTCAAAGAATTCAGGAATAAGTTGAAAACTAACTTGGTAAAAGTATTAAAGTACTGCGATCAAATCGAGGTGGAGAATACTTAAACCGAAAGTTTTAAAATTATCTTAAGGACAATGTGATTCTACCTCAATAGACTCCTCCTTATACAACACAGCTAAATGGTGTATTTGAGAGACGTAATCGAATTCTATTAGATATGGTTCAATCAATGATGAGTCTTGCAAACCTTCCAAAATCGTTTTGGGGCTATACTCTTGATATTGCCTTTCATTTTTTAAATCGTGTTCCATCAAAAGTTGTTGATTCTACTCCGTATGACATATGGTTTGGAAAGAAACCTAAACTTTCATACTTGAATGTTTAGAGTTGCGCTCGGAGCTTATGTGAAGAGGGTAAAATTTGACAAAATTGAAACTACGTCAGATAAAGATTATTTGTAGGGTATCCAAAGGAGATGTTTGGATACTATTTCTATAATCCCACTGAGCAAAATGTATTTGTCTCAAAGCATACCATCTTTCTAGAAAAAAGAGTTTATTTTTGAATGGGCAAGTGGAAAAAATAGATCTTGAAGAAATTTAATAAATACAATATGGTATTGATCAACAAGTGAAACAAGAGATTCAGTCACATGATAATGTGATAGAAGATGAACCTAAGATACACAAACTCTTTGAAGGACTACCAGGATACGTCGTGCTCCACAGAAATATGAGTTTCTTATAAGAAGGCACAATGATATATTAATAATTACGAATGATGAATCTACATCTTACGAAGAAACACTATCTGATAAAAACTCTTAGAAGTGGCTACAAGCCATGAATCTAAAATGGATTCCATGTATGACAATAAGGTTTGGGCCTTAGTCGATCTACCTAAGATTACAAGGGGATAGCTATAAGGTGTAAGTGGGTCTTTAAGAGAAACAATGACATAGATGGTAATGTGATTACCTATAAGGCGCGATTGGTGGCAAAAGATTATACACAAAAATAAGGAGCTGATTTTGATAAAACTTTCTCAATAGCTTCAATGTTGAAATCTATTTTAATTTTACTTGCAATAGTTCCATATTATGATTATGAAATTTGACAATTGGATGTAAAAACTGCAATTCTTAATGAAAATTTGTAGAAAAATGTGTATATGATACAACCTGAAGGGTTTACATCCACAAATCCTTACAAATTATGCAAGGTACAAAGGTCTATTTATAGACTAAAGTAAGTTTCTAAGAGTTGAAACATCTATTTTGATGAGACAACTAAAGAATTTGATTTTATCAAAAATGAGGATAAACCTTGTGTATACAAGAAGGTTAGTAGGAGCACCATTGTCTTTTTGATACTTAAGTGGATGACATATTGTTGATAGGAAACGACATATCCTATGCTTCAAAGTGTAAAAGTATGGCTATCCAGGAATTTTTCTATAAATGATTTAGGAGAGGCAACCTATATTTTGGGAATAAGGATCTTTAGAGATAGATCAAAGAGGTTGTTTGGTCTTACTCAATCAACGTACATAGACAAGGTGTTAAAGAGATTTAGCATGGATCAATCAAAAAATGGTTACTTACCAATGTCTCATGGTGTGTACATTTCTAAAGACGTGTCCTAAGACAGATGTCGAATGAGATAGCATGAAAAGGATCCCATATGGTTCGGCTATAAGTTTCATAATGTATGTTATGCTATGTACTAGAGCCGATATCTCCTATGCTCTAAGTGTTACGAGCATGTTTCAATCTCACCCAGTGGGTGGTCATTGGATTGCAGTCAAAAATATTTTTAAGTACTTAAGAAGGACTAAAGAATTATTCTTGATCTATGGTAGGCAAGAATTGACAGTTCGTGAACACACAAATGCTAACTTTCAATCTGACAATGATATTTTGATTGCAAATCACAATTTGGATATATATTTACTCTTAATGATGGTGCAGTTAGTTAGAAATGTTTCAAGCAGGACACCACAGTTGATTTTACAATAGAAGGCGAATACATTGCAGTTTTAGATGCACCAAAAGAGGTAGTTTGGATCAATAAGTTTGTGGTTGAATTTGGAATGGTTCCTTCCATTAGTGATCGTATACTCTTGTATTGTGATAACATTGGGGCTATTGCACAAGCAAAGGAATCCAGGTATTACCAATGATTAAACATGTGTTATGGAGTTATTATTTGATTAGAGAGATCATTAATAGAAATGAAGTAAAGATAGAAAAGATTCTCACGGGCGATAACATTGTTGATCCATTAACTAAAGTCTTATCCCAAAAGAAACATGAGAGTCATGTTAACTCATTCGGTTTTAAACTCATGAATGATTGGCTTTAGTGCAAGTTGAAGTTTGTTAGTGTATGTCCTAAAATCAATTTGTTTTAGAGATAAATTATACACTTTTACAATTATGTACATTTTATAATATGGCATTTTTTGAATAAAATATATATATTTAAAATGATAAATAGTTATGATGTAATTATATTTTATTCATGTATATACCTAATCATGTATGACACTAGTAGATAAGCACATAAATGTATGTAAATATTTATTGAGAATAAGTGTATCGAATTGACCTGCTAAAACTATTATATACGGATTATTATTTAAATTTTTCCTCTAATTGTATAACACTCTTTTTTCATATCAATGATAATCCTCAACTTTTATTTGCTCAAAAAAAAAAAAAAATCTCAAGGCTCTCTTTTATTTCTTGTAGGAGTAACTTCTTCGATTCACCCTATTCTGGAGTATCTGGTGGACGCTGGTCGGCAAGGAGCTGGTCTATCTTGAGATGTTGATAAGAGAGTGATTAGACTCAATGCAGAACAAGCAAGATGACAAATTAAAGATTGAAGATTATTGACTATTATTCCACTTTGAAAATGCAAATGATGGTTTAAAAGATATGAAAAGACTTTAGCGTCTTCCCTCAATTCTTATCCTCGTAGACTTGACTTGCAAAGTTACAAGTGCTTGGAAATTTTCTTCTCTAAAAATCTCCTTACCAGAATTTGTATTGTCTACTTTTTCTTTTCAAAGAAATTAAAAAAAAAAAAGAAATCAGAAATTTTCCGAAACAAATATAATTGAAATGTGTAATTAAATTCCATGCATCATAGGTTTTTGGTTGGATAAATTGTATTTTTTTTAATCTTTATATGGAAATATGACAAGAAATAGATTCTATCTTGTATAGATTTTGTATTCTATGATTATTTACAAGTTGATATGAATATTACCTTGGCTGGATATAATTTTCCGCATATATTTGTGTATAAAGTTGAGAATAAATTTAAGAGATGTTGAAGAAATTATTCATCACACAAACGAATAAATAACTTGGATTTAAAAATGGTTCAGCGAGGAAAAAAATATTTTATAACCTTTTTACTTTCTATTTTATCATAATAATTCTTATTAATTACTTTTAATTTTATTTAATTATCCTTTTATTAAAATTTTTATTACCCTTTGATATTCCAAATCATTAGCAATATCATGACCAATTATTTTTTCCTTTTGGAGGAATCAATAACAAAACTTACCAAAAAGGAAAGTTATAATTGGATTAATACGTTACTTGTTATTACTATAAATAATATTTTGTAATTCATTATTCTCTAAATAAGTTTTTAATCACCTTTTATTTTGCATACTATATTACATCTTAAAAGTTATTATAATATTTATTCTGTATAATACTCTTCTGAATAATTATTGTCTAAACGGTGTCAGGATTATATTATTTGATTATTTCTTTTTGTAAAACCAAAACATACATGCAGATGACTCCCCCCCTTCATCCATTTGTTTGCTGTCGCTTCTTCCATTTGACAGAAAAAAATAAAAATAAAAAGATGAAAAGGTGCGTACAACAAATGGGGTCAACATGTGGAAAGCATTTGGTCGGTTAGGGGTTATCCCATGAATAAAGAAATAAAAGGTATAAAACAAAATTTAGATTATTTAAAAACAGTAATAGAAAAACTAGAAAAGAAAAAAGATAATAAAATTCCTAACTTAGAAAAAATAGAAAATCATTTAGAAAAAATAGGAAAACAAATAGACAAAATAATAAAAATACAACAAATAGAATAATGGAAAATAATTTAGATTACAAACTAGCAATAGAAGAAACTAAAAAATATTTACAAGACCCAATAGGATTTTCAACATTTGAACCAGGTACACCAGCAGATAAACAAATAATAAGGCAAAATAATACTATAATAGCATTATTAATAGCAACACAGATTAAAGTAGATAAAATAGAGCAAAAAATAATAAAAATAGAAGAATATTTAAAAGAATTAGCCTCACATAAAGAAGTAGATGAATTAGCAGAAGCAATTAATAAAATAGACTTAGGAACAAAAGGAAAGAAAAAGGTTAGACAACAACCTGCTTGGACATTTTTACAATCTAAACAATAAATGTCTCGATTAGGAACAGGAAAACTCAGAAGATAGAGAAAGAACTAGAAATGTACACATGCCTGTCTCTTATACACATAGGAGATAAGAAAATAATACAGTAAGCACAATAGTAAATAGAATTCAAAGATTCATAAGGCCAAATAGAAATCAAACTGAAGAATTGATAAATTTAGGAGAAATTATCAATATAGATAGAGATATAGAAACTTTTAGAAATAATAGAATAAATATAATTAATTCCAATGCATTATATGAAGCATCAGATCAAACTAGACTTTATAAACATTATAGAGAAGTTCAAGTTAGATGCTTAGAAGGAGACACAGTTCATTTACATTTAGTAACCCCATCTCATAGACAAAGATTATTAGAAGGAAATTTTAGATTAACCCATTTAGGATTAATCGTAATAGGAATAAAAGCTTTACATAGAACAAATTTAGGAGGAAAAGTTTTATTATTAATTATGGATACTAGAATAAATGATGCTTGACATAAATCTATTATAGGAGGAACAGAAATAGATATGCAGACAGGAGGTGGAATATTTTATTGTTGTCCAAATTATATGCTAGATACTAGAGAATTTGCAGAACATATACAAATAAAAATAATGACTAGAGGATATCAAGATTTTGAGGGAAAAAATTTATTATTATGCACAGCATTCTTAGGAAAATTAACTCAAAGTAATACACCTAGATACAAAGTAAATATAAAAAATACTGTAGAAATGTTAGGGAATAGAGGAATAAAACTTTTACCACCATTAACAGTAGACAATATAGACCAATCAGGATTACCATGGGAATTAGATAGATTAGTAAATAAACCAGAAAAAATAATAGTACCACAAGAAACTATATATTATGAGGATAGTATAGGAAGAAAATGTATAAGATTCACTGACTATATAGAAGCCAGTACAAGTAACAATAATGAAGAAGATGAATAAAGAAATATCAGAAATTTTAAAAATCTTAGAAAAAGACATAGCCAAGATTTTTATTTAGAAACACAAAATGATATAATTTGGAAAAAATTAGAAAATATTCTAAAAATAAAAAACAAAGAAAATAAAAAAATTAATTCTACAGGATGTAAGAAAAATTTGATAACATTAATATAATTTTTAGACATGTAATTAATTGTTATAAAAGAAATGATAATTTAATGGCAAGACAAAAAATAAAAACAATAGAAATTTTAGAAATAGAAGATGATATGAATTTAGAAGCATATGAATTAAAAGATGAAGAAATAATCAGTTTAATTTCAGAAGAAGATATAAACAGAACAGAATATGAACCTAGTATAATAGAAACAAGAGAAAAATTTTTAGAATTAATGGAAGCAAGTAGCAGTAGTAATCCTCAACAAATACCTTCAAATTTTTCTGGAAATAAACCTATATATACTACTGGAAATATACCTAGAAAAAGAATAGACCCAACAGAAATAGGAAATATTTATACACCACCTTTACAGGTAATCCTATATAAACCTATAGGACGAAGAGATCCTATGGAAGCTCCTTATACTCATCAGTATGGAGGACAACCATTTATATTAAACATAACAAACATAGATCCTCAGAGATGGAATAATTATTTAGATACTTGGAATCCAACCAAAAACCTATGATGCATGGAATTTAATCTGTCTCTTATACACATCTAGATGTGTATAAGAGACAGTTCTTTATTTGTTCATATATTATTCAAAATTATGTGACAAGAATGTTAAGATAAAAATCCTAATGAATTAAGCTGAATTAATTTCTTTAGGAACAAATCCTTTTAATTTTGGAAATACAATACATCAAATCATAACAAGAGAAAATCCAAATTTTGAAAATATAGAACAACAAAAGAATGCGTTAATAAAATTAGAACAATTAAATTTAAAAAATTGGTATTACATAAAACCCTTTTTAGCAGAATATATCTACTATGCCTCACTTAGTGGAAATACTTGGAACATAGATATTGGTAATAAACTTTTTAATAAATTACTAGGAGCTTGTATTAGGATTAGAAATAAGTAAAAGGTTTAAAGAAGAAATAATAGATAAGAGAATGGATATAGGAATAGGAATATCTTTAGGTCAAAAAGTAATGTTCATAATAAAAATATTAGTAGAAAATATGTACTAATATACAAATAGGTAGACAATTAAAAAATGAAACAAGTTTCTGTAGTCAAATTTATACTCCTCATTACTATGATAAACAAGAAAAACCTAGATATAAAAATAAGAAATATTTAAAACAAACACAAAAAAGAAAAAATTATTACACAAAAAGATCACAAGCTAGAAAACCTTATTTAAACAAAGACAGACATGTTAGAAAATATGATCCTAATAGAACATATAAGAAAAAGCTTTATTGTTATACATGTAGATAGTATATAGATTTAAGTTCAGCCTGTCCTAAAAGAATTTTTCGGGGGCACCAAATAACCACGAGAAGGGAGGAGGATGAGATCCTCGACTCTTAGACCGACTCGGGAAAAGGACAAGAAAACAGGCATCATAATATCAACCATTCTTATCAACCCATATGCATTACAATCTATAGTATCTGGAGGTATGTATACCCTAGTATAGAGTTTTTCTGAACTCATCATACGGGCATTTCCCCTTTAACGGCTTCAACAATTGCCTTGGCGGGTACTTTCGAGGCCCAAGCCTTTTGTTCAGAAATTCTATACAAGGTTTATTTTAACCCAAATTTTAACCATAGAAAGGAAAATTCATCCAAAAATTACCAACATACCTCATGGTGCCTGAAGTCCTGTTCTTGTCTGAGTATATCCTTTGAATTTAACTTGTAGAACTTTTATGGGTTCAAGACCTTTCAGCCTCTCCCCCTGGTCTTTTTCTTCTTAAATTAAAAAGAAAACTTTCAAAGATAAACCGAAAAAGAAAGCTTTGAAAGAGAAATCTTGAAGATTTTTAGAAAATGGAAAAATTGATTGATATTGAAAGATTGTTTGCAAGAGGAGCTGGTTGAGAGCCTTGATAATTTCCTCGATGAGTCTATACAATTGAGGAATAAGGCTATTTATAGAATAAATTCCGGACTTCAAACCCGGATGTTAACTATCCTAATAAAAGATTCCTTACATTATTTGTGCTAAAAGTCTAACTACATAGTACAATAATTTCCACCAGCTGTCTAAAGTGTCATACAATAATTCTAACATTGTCTAAATTGTGGTCTCCACATTTTGGTATCCAATGCTGTCTACTCCATCAGTCGATGACACCTGGTCTTCCAGATCACATGGATTTTGTTGATTTTCCTTGGTGGAGTCTGTCTCGGTCTTTGAGTCTTCATTTGTTTGGTCTTCAAGTTCTTGTCCTTTTGTCTGAGTCATTATTCCACTTAGTGGAATTTTGGGTAGATTCTTGAATTCTCCAAGAAGTTGCTCTAAAATTGTCTTTGTAATGTTTTCTTTCTTTTTCTTTTTCTTTTTTCTTAATTTTATTCCTCTTTTTGTTTCTGAGAGAGAGGACTCCTCTTTTTCAGAAGTTTTTGGCAAACTTCCAGCCATTAACGGATTATTGATTTTGTCTTTACCCTTATCCGTTTGTAAGGGACTAGATACAGGCTGACACCCTGTATTGGTCTGTGTGATTTTTAGTAAATCACCAACTATCAACGGACTTGTCTTGTCTTTACCGGCTGCCGTTTGAACCGGACTAGGTGTTCCTTTACGGAAACACTGGCCTTGGTCAAATTTTTTGTATTTAAGTATCTATTTTTCCAGTCTTCTTTTTCCAGGGTTAAAACTTGAACTCTCTGTTCTAATTCAAATAATTTTGTCTTATTATCGGAAAATTCTTGTTCTAAGGTCCTATATTTTTCATTTATTATTCTAAATTTTTTTACAAGGGTCTCACAGTGATCATAAAAATTTAAATTACCTTCATCTCATCGAATAACAGTCCGTATTAATTTGGTCCAAATATGGAACCGATTCCTAAGTAAAATCTACAGGCTTCAAGTCCTTCGTAATTCCCATGGTAATCTTTGTATTTTGGGTTTTACTCCTCTTATTGCAGTGAAGACTTCAATAAGAGACAGGTACAATCTGCATTGCCTGGAGTGCCATGGAAAACTGCATAACACTCAAACTTAGAAAGATCATTTAGTCCATTAAA
Source organism: Cinchona pubescens (assembly GCA_025175665.1). Lineage (NCBI taxonomy): Eukaryota > Viridiplantae > Streptophyta > Magnoliopsida > Gentianales > Rubiaceae > Cinchona > Cinchona pubescens. The sequence goes on from JANKKI010000250.1 coordinate 1,101,482, forward strand.
ATAAGCAGATAAAGCATTTAAAGAATTAGTAAAATGTCCACTATTTTTTCTCTGATATGAAATCCATAAATTATCTAAAATTACCTTTTGTTGTTCATTTATACTTCTATAAGTGTCTAATATTCTAAAACAATTATGAGGTGGCATGGCACATAAACTATGTCCATTAAAATCAAATCTTTTTTCTGTGCCACTAGGAGTCTGTTTTAATATGCTGGGAAAATGAAATGGATTATCTAAACTTATAAATGTCTGATGGGTTTGCTGGCTGGATTCAGCAACAGCAGGTCTTGAAATTGAAGATGAAATAAAACTTGGTCTGGGGCCCTAAGCTGGGCTCTTGGGTCTGATCCAGGCCTGTAAAATTAACAAACATTATTCATTATTAGTAAATTTTTCTAGATAATTCATCTGCTAATTTATTGTCTTTTCCTTTTATATGTTCAAAATTAATATTATATTCAGCTACTACTAATAAAAAATTTTGCCATCTCTTATGCCTACTTTTTTCTTTCATGTTTTGGGAGTATTTGACTATTGCTTCACAGTCAGTTCTAATTGTAAACTCTTTCTTTGAAATTATAAATAATTTAAAAGTATTTAATGCATATATTATGGCTAATATTTCACAATCCAAACTAGTTTTATATCCTTTTTCTTTATAAGTGCCACTAGCATATCTACATAATTTTTCTTGGTCCTTTGGAGAATATTTATGTGGTTTTGATTTGAGGATTCCTCCCCATCCTAAATCACAACCATCTGTTTCTATTACTAAATATTCTGTTTCTAGGGGTAATTGTAATGAGGGTATCTTTTTTATCATATTTTAAATGTTTCTTTACTAAATTAATATCTTCTATATTAAAAAATCTTTGTCCATTTTTTCCTGTTTTTTATTATTCTTCTTGTTTATTATACATATTAAAAATTTTATATGTGTTTTAAATAATTCCACTTTCTTTTTGCTTATTATTATGCCATGTTGATAAAAAATTCTAAAAACTGTGTTAAGGTGTCCTACATGTTCTTGTTCATTTTTTGAAAAAACTAATATGTCATCTATGTATACTAATACAAACTGGGAATATTCTAAGAAAATTTTATCCATTTTTCTCTGGAAAATACTAGGTGCATTTTTTAATCCAAATGGCATTACTAACCACTCAAATAATCCTAATGGACATGTAAAGGCAGTCCATTTTATACTGTCTGGGTGTATTTTGATTTGCCAAAATCCTGACTTACAATCAAATTTGAACTAAAAATCTTTTTACCTTGTATTCTATTTATCAAAAATGTTTTGTCTGGAATGTCATAACTATCATCTATAGTATATTCATTTAATCTTTTATAATTTATTGTAGGATAACCTTAACTCTAATTATTAGACTGTGTTTTCTACACTATAAATGCTGCTGACCTATGAGGAGATTCTGATGGTCTTATTACTTTTAAATTTAATAATTCTTTAATGTGCATCTTAAATTCTTCTATATCTTGAGGACTAGCTTCTATTTTTGCAGTTTTTATTATATAATCTGGATTTTTAATTTTAATTTCACAATAAATTTTATTTATTATCCCATAATTTTATAGGGTCTTCTCCTATCTTATACACAAAGTGTCTATATGTGATTCTATTTCTGTTTTTGTTTTTAAATGTAATAAATTTTTTAGATTGATTCTATCTATTAAATATTCATTTAATTCATTAGCTTCTAAATAATCTTGTTCTAAAACAGTTATGTTATTACAACATCCTTCTTCTCCTTTTTGGCATTCTATACATTTTTTGTCTATTTTGTTACTAGATTTTTTATTTTCTATTTGTTTTATCAAATCTGGATGAATAGGTGGGAGTGATGTTGGATTACAAGGACTTCTAGTTACATTTTTAAAAATTTGTACATATTCTTTTGTTAAAATTATTCCTCCATCTAGATCTAATAAGAATTTTAATCCTATAATTACACCTACCCCATGTTTTTCTAAGATTTCTTTAACTAATACATATGGCATGAAATAATATTGACTATAATTATTGCAATTATTCAAAAAAATATATTACAATTTTTTGCATAATAATTATATTTATTTATACTTCCATCCATTTGTGTGGCTTTTATAGGGTCTTTGAATTTTAATATTTTAGTTGGATCTATTAATTTTGGGTCTACAATTATAGTTGTGCACCCTGTATCTATAATTGCACTGGTTCCTATTATTTTATTATGATGTTTAAAAGTAACTTCTAATTTTATAGAATTTAATTTATTTGTCTTGGTTACAAAATTTTATTTTTTGTTCTAAATTGGCTAATTTTATATTTTCTTCTGTGTCTTCTTCTATTTTTTCTTTGTTTTTATAAAAAATTTCTTTTTCTATGTTTGCTACTCTTTGTTCTAATCTTGTTATTCTATCAAAAGCATTTTCATTTATTTGAAATTTTTTTATATTTTGTATTTCCTGAAATTTAAAATCTGTATATTTTTCTACACAACTTATACATGCTTCATTAATACATAAATTACATTTACTTCTTATTATTTCTAGCTGGGTACCAGTCACAAAATAAACAAGGTTTTGAATCTAATCCTTTATTCTTTTATAATTATGATCACAATCTATTTCTGGTATTTTAGTTTTTGCTTTAAACATAAAATTTATTCCTTTTAATTCATGTATAAATTCTTCTAAATCTGGTTCTTCTGGATCTAGAAATTGGTCTATTACTTCATTTTTCTCTTCTAAATTTTGTTCTTCTAATAATTCTTCAAAACTTAGCAATAGAATAAATAGTTTCTGTGTCGCTAAGAGTTTCATCTACATCTAGATAGTCTTGATCTGTATTATTTACTAATATAGCCTTTTTATTTGCCATATTAATTCTTTTAGGACAGGCTGAACTTAAATGATCTGGACTACTACATGTATAACAATAAAGCTTTTTCTTATATGTTCTATTAGGATCATATTTTCTAACATGGCTGGGAAGAAGTGAGAAGCAGTCAAAAATGTCTCCCTCAATTCTCAACTGTAGAGAATGAATGGTACGACCTATCTATAGTTAGAAAAGACCGCTATTTAGTCCACTCTAAGTAGAGGGAAAATTCTTTGTTATTCATTTATATTGTGAAAATATAATTTTAAACTATTGAATGAACGAAAATTAATGAACTCATTTTACTTTTCAACAATTTTAATGACTATTATACTCATTTTATTTTACGAAATGAGTAGTCAAAACTTATTTGACTGATATCGTTGTGTGGGTTCAGCCAATGCGAACACCCAAGCACCATACGGAAAACACTAGCTGCACACCATCTTGTGTTAGTGTATGTCATAAAACCAATTTATTTTAAGGATGAATTACTCTTTTATATTTTTTTTATATTTTGTAATATAGCATTTTTTAATAATATCTATATGTGAAATCATAAATAATTATGATATTATATTTTATTCGTGTATATCTCTAATCGTAGTATATGACACTGGTAAATTAGCACATAAGTGTATGTAGATGCTTATTGCGAATAAGTGCATCGGATTGACTCGTTAAAAGTATTTCACATAGATTATTATTTAAATGCTAGTAGATTAATCTCTTTGTGATAGTAGTGTAATGATCCTTGGACTTAAGGGCAGTGGATTAATCTCTTTGATGTGGATTATTATACTTTAACTCTATAAGTCGTTACTCTAAATGTGTCGCACATACCATAGAGTTAGGGTATAATATGAATCATGATAAGACTAAATATGATCAATAGAGAATTCACTACTTCTTAATAATGGGAGAGTGTATCCCAGTATGACCACTTCTTGAAATACGATTCAGAAATCTTTACACAAAGTAGAAATAGAATTAAGAGTGTCTTAAATTCTATTTTAAATGAATTGTATTTTGGAAAGAAGTAAATTGATTAATTCAATAAGAGTTGGCGTTATATCTGTATTCTTAAATTAATCAGTATATAGGTTGGTGAAAGGATAAAATTACACAAGAACTAAATCACGGATGGGTGATATCAAACCACTTGACATATCTTAACACTGATCGTCATAATACTTTGTTAAAAGCCAATCTTAATCTATTAGTATAAATTAATTAATTGAAAAATTAGTGATAAATTAAAGATATTTAATTTATCTAATCCAAATTAATTTAGAATTATAATTTATAATTATTGCCAACGTGATTGTGAATCTAAAAGGTCACACACTTAATGTTAATTAATTCAGGATAAAAATGATTTGGTAAATATAAATACTTATGGGTTAATTTATAAATCTATATAAATTAACTTTTTGAATTTAATTGTAATAAGTTATAAATTTTAAAAGATATTATGCAATACATACTAAAAGTCATAATTGTTTTATATTTATTCATATGCCCTTGACCTAAACTGATTAAGATTATTATAATTCTCTAAACTCAAATTGTTTGGGATACTAGAACTACTGCATAAATATATAATATGTACATAAGTATGTATATATATATTATATATATATATATATATATATATATATAGGTAGTACTAGTACAGCAAAAATATAGAAGCTGTCAACAATTTTTGAAAAACTTGAAAGTCACGTTTTTTAAAAGGGAGAAAAATAATTAAGAAGTTAACATTTTATGGTTTGGGTTAATCAATCTTATAAACACTCTTGATTCTGTTTAGATATATTTAGAATCCGGACTTTAGTGCGGCTTGTGAATCGATGTACCAAACATATTGAAAAGTTTACAGCGATTCTAAGGTATAATCTCTATAATTTTCTTATACTACGTATAATAAATAAATCAAAGTGATCCGTAATAGGAAAGTAAAAATTTTAAATTCGCTGTGTTATTGGTTATTTACTTTCTTACAATAGTACCAGAGCCACCCCTAATTAATTTATTATGTAATTTTATTTAGTTGCCATGAATATTGAATTATTTAAACTATATGAATTTTTTGAATTTAATTTATGAAAAATACTGGAGAATTAAAAAAAAAAAAAAAACAGTTCACCGTGAATATGATTCACGGTATTAGATAATCAAAATCTGATGTCATCTTGATTACATAATACTTTTATTAATTGTCACCTATTGTGACACTTTTGTTTGTCGCTAAAACATTTAATGAGTTAAATTGCTTTTAACGACACTTAATTTAATATTTTCATATAAAAGGTTTTTCTAAATTTAGTTTTTGAAACTACCAATTAATCTTTGACAATTGTTGTTTAAAAATTAATTATTAATATCTAGAAACTTTTTTAGTTTAATTTGATTAAAATTTAGAAAGTATAAAATCTATCTTTTGAAAATATTTATTTAAGTCTAATAAAATTAGAATTAGATGATCTATTTAAATTTAAGAAATTATTATGTTTCAATGAGATTGGAATGTAATAAATGTTCAAAAATTTTAGATATTGTTTCTAATATAATTTTTGAAATTCTATTATTTAAAAGATTATTAATGAGATTGGAAAATATAAATGTTTTCCATAAATATTTTCAAAAATAATCACAATTGATAATTTCAATGAGATTGGAATTATAAAATATAGTGATTCATGATTGATACTAAATACGGATTTATACTTTTATTTAATTATTGAATTATATAATAGCATGATAGATGATTATGGATTCAAGACCAATGTGATTGTGTATATTTACTTAATTCAAATTCAATGATTATAATTTTTTAAATAGAGCCTATGTGTCCTGCATTTTTCTATTATTCTAAATGTAATTCTCTTCTCATCTCAATCCCTCGAATGTAACTCAACATTCTTAACCAATCATGTAAAGAGTACATAGAGGTAGGTTCGAAATAGAATTGAATATCTAAAATATTTAGATAGAATTACATTTTTAACGTATAAGGTGATGGAGACGGCACAAATGTGTAACCACGAAAGAAATTTTCAAGAGTTGAACATTACCCTTAGAATTTGACCACCTAATTTCTTTCGTAACTCATGGAAACTAGTCTAGTAAAAAGTCCATAATCATCCATAGTTTTGTGCATGTTTTATTTATTATATGTTAATATGATAACATTGCATGCAATTTTGATGAGACCTAATAAAATAAATAAAAGAAAATCCCTCAAATTAATATTAATTCAATAAATAAGTTGCCTTCGATTATTATAGCAATAAACGAGAGTTTTTCTTAGATCTAACTTGTTGGACTAATCCAAAATTACTCTCTGTTGAACATGTTTAAGTTATGAGATGAGATTTTTGAATAATGGGTACCACTTAATAGATGCATATAATTTGTTCGGCACACTAAAGGTTCTATATCTCCCCATTATCTTGAGATAAAGTTAGGAGTCACATATGATATGCTATCAAAGGGTTGATACCTAACTGTCTAGAAATTACAAAGTGTTATAATTGGTAAGAATTACCTACCTTTCAAAATTGCTTTGGTTTGTTGGTACACCTAAGATCAAAATAATTAGATAGGATTCTAACTTACTAGGAGTTCTATGAAAGCTTCCGAATCAATATGTGAGGGTTATTGATTTGAATTAAAATAGTGAGAGTAAAACCAAATTAAAAGAAGACTATATTATATTTTGGTTTTGTTTATGTATAAATAACAAATTTTTATACTATTTTTATTTATATGTTATAGAATATGAGTATCAATGTCAATTTATGTCCCATTTTATATGATAACAACTCACTAGGTCAAATTTTCGGGACTGGTATCGTAATTTGAGAATTGCTCTCAAACACAAGAAAATTGGCTATGTTCTTGATCAACCTATTTCTAATGTCCCAATAGATGATGTTGATGAAGCAATTCAGCAATGCTTATCGTAAGCACATAGAGGACAATAATACTGCTACTTGTATCACATTGGCTGCTATGAATTCTATATTGCAAAAATAACATGAAGACATGAATGTTCATTCTATGATTTTTCATCTCGAGAAATTGTTTGATGAAGAGTCAAGAAATGAAAGGTATGCGACTTCTAAAAAGATATTCCGTTGTAAAATGGCAGAGGATACTTCAATAACGGTTCATATATTGAAGATTACTGGACTAATTGAAAAATTAGAACTATTGGGATTTAAACAAAATCATGAGTTAAATATTGATCTTACAGTCTCTGTCTGATAGCTTTTCACAGTTCATGATGAACTACAATATGAATAAATTATCTACAACTCTTACTGAACTATTGAATATGCTGAAAACTACTGAGACAGCTATCAAGAAGGAAAGAAAATAAGTAATAGTTGTTGATTCTTCTAATGAGAAGAAAAAAAATCCAAAGTTGATTTTGTGAAAGTTAAGTTTGGTTTGAAACAACCACCTATGTTCAAGAATGATAAGGCCAAGGGTACTTGTTATGATTGAGGAAAGGGAGGGTACTGGAAAAGGAATTGCAAGGCCTATATAGATACCTTAACGTAGAAGAAGTTTAATGAAACTTCTACTTCATGTATGTTTATAATTGATATCAATATTTTTACATTTAAATCAGATTCTTGGGTATTAGATATACCAAATCAGCATATCATATTTATAAAAATATGCAGGGACTAAAGAGAAGTAGAATGTTGGTTAAGGAAAAATTGAACTTGCGTGTGGGAAATGGAGCAAATGTTGCTCTTGTAGCCAATGGGACTTAATATTTTTCTTTGCCAAATGGTATTGTTTTAGAAGTTAAAAACTGTTATTATGTTCCATCTTTTATTAGAAATGTTATTTTTATTCCATGTTTAGACACTGATGGTTTTGTCATTATGCAAAAAAATAAATGTTATTTTTTTCACTTGATGACATTGTGTATGGAATTGCTGTTTTGAAATAATGCTTTTTATATTCTAAATATGGAAAATCCAATTCTCAACATAAATCTATAAAGGTCTAAAATTGAAATTTTGAAACAATTTTTCCTTTTACATTATAGATTTGGTCACATAAATGCGAAATGCATTACAAAATTTTACAATAATGTTATTTGGGATCATTTGATTATAAATCATATGATATATGTGAATCTTGTTTACTAGGTAAAATAACCAAATCATCTTTTATTGGAAAAGGTGACTATTTAGTGAATTGTTTAGGCTAATACATATTGATATTTGTAGTCCTATGTCACTTCATCTTAGTGGAGATTTTTCATACTTCATTACCTTCATGGATGACCAATCTAGATATAGTTATATATACTTAATGAAGTATAGTATGAAACCTTTGAAAAGTTCAAGAAATTCAGAAATAAGTTGAAAACTAACTTGGTAAAAGCATTAAAATATTTCGATTAGATCGAAGTGGGGAATACTTAAACCAAGAGTTTTAAAATATTATTTTGAGGAGAATGGGATTCTACCTCAATGGACTCTTCCTTATACACCACAACTAAATGATGTATCTAAGAGACGTAATCAAATTCTGTTAGATATGGTTCGATCAATGAGGAGTTTTGCAAACCTTCCAAAATTATTTTAGGGTTATACTCTTGATACTGCCTTCCATTTATTAGATCGTGTTCCATCAAAAATTGTTGATTCTACTCCGTATGATATATTGTTTGTAAAGAAATTTAAACTTTCATACTTGAACGTTTGGAGCTGCCCTACTTATGTGAAGATGGTAGAATTTGACAAAATTGAAACTAAGCTGCCCTGCTTATGTCAAGAGGGTAGAATTTGACAAAATTGAAATTAAGTCAAATAAATGATTATTTGTAAGGTATCCAAAGGAGACGTTTGGATACTATTTCTATAATCCCACTGAGCAAAAGGTATTTGTCTCAAAATATACAATCTTTCTAGAAAAAGAGTTTATTTTTGAAAGGGCAAGTGTTATTGAAAAAATAGATCTTAAAGAAATTTAAGAAATACAATATGGTATTGATTAATAAATGGAACAAGAGCTTCAATCATACAATGATGTAATAGAGGATGAAACTAATGATACACAAGCTCTTTGTAGGACTACCAAGATACGCCGTGCTCCACAGAGACACGAGTTTCTTATAAATAGGCACAATAATATATTAATCATTACGAATGATCTACATCTTACGAAGAAGCACTATCTGATAAAGACTCTCAGAAATGACTACAAGCCATGAAATCTGAAATGGATTCCATATATGACAATAAGGTTTGGGCCTTAGTCGATCTATCTGAGGGAATTAAAGCTATAAGGTGTAAGTGGGTCTTTAAGAGAAATACCAACATAGATGGAAATGTGATTACCTATAAGGCGCGACTGGTGGCAAAAGGTTATGCACAAAAATAAGGAGTTAATTTTGATGAAACTTTCTCAACAGTTGCAATGTTGAAATCTATTCGAATTTTACTTGCATTGACCGAAAATAGTTGCATATTATGATTATGAGATTTGGCAAATGGATGTAATAACTGCATTCTTTAATGAGAATTTGTAGAAAAATGTGTATATGATACAATTTGAAGGGTTTACATCCATAGATCCTAACAAAGTATGCAAGGTACAAAGGTCTATTTATAGACTAAAACAAGTTTCTAGGAGTTGGAACATCTGTTTTGATAGAAATGAAGTAAAGATAGAAAAGATCCCCATTTATGATAATATTGCTGATCAATTAACTAAAGTCGTATCCCAAAAGAAACATGAGAGTCATGTTAACTCATTATGTTTTAAGCACATGAATAATTGGCTTTAGTACAAGTGAGAGTTTGTTACTGTATGCCCTAAAGTCAATTTGTTTTAGAGATAAATTACACTTTTATAGTTATGTATATTAAATATAATATGACATTTTTTGAATAAAATATATATATATGTGAATCATAAATAGTTATGATGTAATTATATTTTATTCGTGTATATACCTAATCCGTATATAATACTGGTAAATTAGCACATAAGTGTATGTGAATATTTATTGAGAATAAGTGATCGAATTGACCCACTAAAAATATTCTATACGGATAATTATTTAAATTTTTCCTCTACTTGTATTAATTTTTCAATCAATGATAATCCTCAACTTTTATTTCAAAAAAAAAAAAAAAAAAGAAAGAAAAATCTCAAGGCTCTCTTTTTATTTCTTGTATGAGTAACTTCTTCGAATTCACCCTATTCTGGAGTATCTGGTGGACGCTGGTCGGCAAGGAGCTGGTCTGTGTTGAGATGTTGATAGAGAGTGATTAGACTCAATGCAGAACAATCTAGATGACAAATTAAAGATTAAGTATTATTGACTATTATTCCACTTTGAAAATGAAAATGATTAAAAGATATGCAAAGACTTCAGCGTCTTCCCTCAATTCATATCCTGGTAGACTTCACTTACAAAGTTACAAGTGCAAGGAAATTTTTTTCTCTAAAAAAATAAGTCTCCCTACCAGAATTTGTGTTGTCTACTTTTTCTTTTCAAAGAAATTAAAAAAAAAGAAATTAGAAATTTTCCGAAACATATATAATTGAAATGTGTAATTAAATTCCATGCATCATAGGTTCTTGGTTGGATAAATTGTATTTTTTTTAATCTTTGCACGGAAATATGACAAGAAATAGATTCTCTTGTATAGATTTTGTTTTTTAAGATTATTTACAAGTTGATATGAATAAGACCTTGGCTGGATATAATTTTTTGTATATATTTCAACAGGAAAGTTGAGAATATATTTAAGAGATGTTGAAGAAATTATTCATCACCACTCACCAATAAATAACTTGGAGTTAAAAATGGTTCAGCGAGGAAAAAAATATTTTATAACCTTTTCACTTTCTATTTTATTAATAATTCTTATTAATTACTTTTAATGTTATTTAATTATCTATTTATTTAAAATTTTTATTACCCTTTGATATTCCAAAACATTAGCAATATCATGACCAATTATTTTCCCTTTTTTGAGGAATCAATAACAAAACTTACCAAAAAGGAAAGTTATAATTGGATTAAGACTCATTCAAATTATTCGTTATTACTATAAATAATATTTTGTAATTAATTGTTCTCTAAATAAGCTTTTTAATCCTCTTTTATTTCACATACTATATATTACTATATTTATTCTGAATAATACTATTCTGAATAATTACTGTTTAAACAGTGTCGGTATAAAACTAATTTGTGGGCTGTAGCCTTCTTCCATTTGACAGGAAAAAAAAAAAGGGATGAAGGGTGCGTACAATAAACGGGGTCAACGGATGGAAAGCTTTTGGTCGGTTAGGGGATTAGGCCGCGAAGCTGGGTGGTGGGCAAGCTAGGGCTGGGAAGAAGTAAGAAGTAGCCAAAAATGTCTCCTTCAATTCTCAACTGTAGAGAATGGTAGGACCAATCTTTATTTAGAAGGGGCCACTATTTTGTCCACAGAAGTAGAGAAAAATTTCTTTATTATTTCCTCTTATATTGCGAAATATTGCGAAATTAGTATTTTAAACTATTGAATGAGTGAAAATTAATTGATTCACTTTGTTTTTTTAATAATTTTAATAATTATTATATTTATTTTATTTTACAAAATAAATAATTAAAAATTTTTCCAAATAAAGTGGATATCGTTACGTGGGTTCAACCGGTGCGAACATCACCATACTGAAGACACCTACTGCAGACCCACCTTGGCTGCGAATAGATCCCATCCCTTTATCCCAATATTTTGAAAATCGGACCGGTCATTAAACTGACATAAAGGGATTTGATTTCCGGTCATAACCAGTTCAGACAGTAGACTTTTTTTTTTAAGTGTGATATAATTTAAAATGATTTAAAAATTAAACTACACTTCTATGAAATCTAAAATTTAGAATACCATATCATTTCTAAATTAAAAATAACCTACCAAGTACCAATTATCTAGATGGAAAGGTGGAGTGGAAGAGATGGTGAAGGAAGTGAGGAGTTGAGAAGAGCAGCAAAGTGGAGGAAAGGAAGCACCAGGAAGAAGCAACTGCTGTTTTGAAAAGAAGAGTGGGAAAAAAAAAAAAAAGCAAGAAGAAGATGATGGATTTGAGCTGAGAAGGATATAGATATCTTCCAAAGGGTCAAAAAAAAAAATATAGTGTGGTGCTGCTGCAACTATATTAGAGCTAGGAACTTTTTTTCTTTTTTTTTTATTTAAAAAGTAAAAAATAAAAAATATCCAGTTGAACATATTTTTATCGGTTTTCACGATTCAATTTGGTTCGCTACGGTTTTTTGTTCCATCGGATATATAACTGGACCGAACCAATAGTTCTTCTAGTTCACGGTCCGACCGGTTGAACCAGTCGATTCAATCCGATTTTCAAAACATTGCTTTATCTAGAATTTACTTAATTGTAGACAATGTATTGTGGTGATTGAGGTTTTTAACTTCCATTATCATCTAGATTCATTTGTATTTACGGACTTTGTACTACGTGGCTTCTAGGCTCTTTTTAACAAGTTGCGTAAAAAAAAATTAGAAAGAAAAAAAATAATTTATAAAGTTAGAAATTCAAATTTTCTATCCAAGTTAGTATATTTGGCAAGAATATATTAAATCATCAATTTTTAATTTTAGATATTCAATCGAATTTTAATATTTTTTTTAATTTAATAATTTTATCTCTTTGTCACTTTATATATATACAATGTTAAAACAATTCTATGAAATTACTCTTTGTTGATTGAAATCTTCAAAACAATTAACGTCCACTGCAACTACTTCTAACATGTACTAAAAAAAAATTGAAGAAGTTCGTGAAACTTTACCAACAAACAAAATGCCCTGTTTCATTCTGTTTGGACATTGATTGAGGGATTAGTTTCAAAACAATAAACATCAAGAAACAATTAATTTTTTAGTAATCAATAAACAATTAACTAACGCTTTCGGTAAGTCTACCACGTACGGAGTATAATAAACTGCATAAATATTTAGTAATATTAAAAAATTAGCAGACACCTTCCGAAGTATTGACGCAGGCTGGTAGATATTAATTTGCTGTAAACTTAAAAAGCCGCCAACTTTATTTCATTGTTTTTATGCTTGTTATTATTATTTTTTTTTAGTTTTTTTGGGTTCAGTTTTTTTTTTTTTGCAAAGGTAAAATTTATTATTATTGCTCTTTTTTATTTCATTATTTGTTTGGCATTTATTATTCTTGCTCTTTTTATTCCATTGTTTGTTTGGTATTTTTCTTATATTTCATATGTTTTCTTTTTTCTTTTATTGCGGTTTTTTGTTTTCAGGTTGCTTGCCAACGATAAAATTTTTTATTTCTTTATTTTTGTGATCGTAGTTTTTCTGATTATTATTATTTTTTTGTTGAGTTTTTTTGGGTTCAGGTTTAGTTTTTCTGATTATTATTATTATTTTTAGTTTTTTTGGGTTCAGGTTTCTTTTCTTTTTTTTGTGGAGATAAAATTTATTATTCTTGCACTTTTTATTTCATTTTTTGTTTCGTATTTTTCTTATATTTCATTGATCTTTTTTCTTTTCTTTTTCTTTTTTTTTGCAATTTTTTTCTTTTAGGTTGCTTGCCAAAGGTAAAATTTTTTATTCTTGCTCTATTTATTTTGTTGTTTTTCTAATTATTATTATTATTATTATTATACTACTACTACTACTAAGTAATTTTTTTGCCCTAGGTTTCATTTTTCTTTTCTTTTCTTTTTTTTGCTGAGGTAAAATTTATTGATTTTTTCTCTTTTATTTTGTTTTTTGTTTGGTATTTTTTTTATATTTCATTATTTTATTATTATTATTTTTTGGCATTATTTTGGGTTCAGGTTTTTGATTTTTTTTTTTTATGGCAGATGGGTTACCAATTTTTTCACCTATAAAATGCCCATTCAACAAAATGCTTTTTTTTTTTTTTTTTGCGATTTTATGTGAATATGCTATTTGATTTTTGAGAATTTGATTTTTTTTTTTTTTTGGTTAGATTATGGTAGGTACAGGATGGGTTAGAATTTCATTTTTTTGTTAAATTCAAGACAATTCAAATATTAAAGATATCTTCTTATCTCTTTTCAAATTCAACTTCGTCCATTCTCTTTCATCTATAAATGTAAATTTTTATTTTTGGTTTGATATTTTTTTTTAAGAATCATATTATTTGTGATCTTGTATGATTTTTTTTTTCTAGATTTCTCAAGTGCACGCATCATAATCGTGATTTGCTTCCCCTTCTGTTCATCCATAAAGGTAATTTTTATTTTTGTTTTGGTTTCTCTTAAAATTTTTTTTTTTAATTTTGTATTTATTTTTTCTTTTTCAAATTGCTCATGTATACGGAGTCAAAGAATTTTAGTTATTCTGGCTCCAAACAACACAAGAAGATTTATCAATGTTGGATCATATTTGTCGACTCATTTTTTTGAATTCAAATTAATTTATTATAATTAAATTATTCTCCAACTTTGTTGACACCGTTTACGAGAAGGTAAGTTGGTCTTTCTTTCCAGCCGCTATATACTTTGGCTTAAAGCCTTAAAGACGGAGAAGAGGAGGGATCCATAAGATGACACATGGTTGTATTGGTAAGCTTTGGGCTGTCTCTTGACAATTGATGACTGAGCATGCTTTGGCAGTCCTTATTGTACTTTATAGCACCCGAATCACAATTTTAGCTCATCTTGATAGTTGTGGCTAACCCTCTTGGTGCATGTATTAGAAAGAATTCTAGAAAGTAATAACGGAAAAATGTGCATTTTTTACTATTCCAATCAGTATGGAAGTGGGCTCAAATAGATATAAGGTTAGCTCACACAATTATTTATCTAAGTCAGTTGCTTAGTCTCATGAGGTCAGTTCTTATAGGCCTTGTTGCTGCGTTAACAATCGCAGCAGATCTTCCCTTATTTTGGGAAAGCTAGCGACTGCATGTGAATTATTTCAAGTCAAGGGGCGGCAGCCCTTGATAAAGAAGAGAACTGAGATCAATACCTTACACAGAAAGGAAGCCAAATCTCCTTTTAACCAAAGAAATAGAAGTTCGAGAAGGAGATGGCCACTACTTGACACCGGAAATAATTCTAAAAAGTTTTTCAGCATATCCTTTTTGTCTATGTCTGAACTCAAGCATGTAATTATATAATTCTACTTCTATTGGGACTTATTTCCAAAATGATTTATATGCATAAATAAATTTTGGAGTACAAAATGAGGCTTTATTTTCTTGAAAAAATGTAAAATGTGCGATTAGTTTGCTGCTTAAGAACTATTATTGGTACTTTTGATGTAGTTCGATCAATGAAAAATATTTAAGTAGACATGATCTTTGGTCTCACCTGTAGACCCTATGGTCAATATTAAATCTTAAATAATCTTGCTTACATAAGCTGATGTCATAGATTTTCTAAAGTTTAATTCACACTACATGGTCTACAAGTGGGATCAAAGATCGAGTCTATCTAAGTATTTGTCTCGGTTGATTATTTGTTTGTTAAAAAGTCGAAGTGCTGATTTCATGAATTTTGTTGTGTAGTATTGATATAATGATAATTTGCATAATTTTTACCCTTTGACTAGTTGCATTTGTTAGTTTTATTTGGGAGTTGGTTAGGAGCAAATAAGGGTATAATAAGGATATTGGGTTATTTTGTGATTAGAAATAATTATTTGTTATTTAATAACTTCTATGGTGATTAATTGTAGGAGTTATATACTTTAGATATGGACTTTGGATCACACTCATCTGATCCAATGCCTATAACTTTTCATGGATTGGTATTTGTTGCAACAAGACTTTCTAAGAGGCTGAAATTAAAATTTAAAAGCCCACAAGGAAGGAATGGCAAGAGCCCAACAAAAACAAAAAAAAGATTTTTTTTTTTAAAATCCCTAATAAGAATTTAAGCAGAACGGATCTAGCAAAAAAAAAAAAAGAAAAAAAAAAGCTCAATTTGTTCCATTAGCAAGAGGACAGAACGGCAGGAGCAAAAGCAGAGCAACAGTAGCAGCGGCTCTAGCAAAGCAGCAACGGACAGCTACAAGGAAAAGAGAGGCAGACATAATCAAGGGTTTAAAGGCTCTTAATGTGGATGCTCTTCTAGTTTGCTCTCTTGTTCTTTAATTTTTCCTTAATTCTCTTGAGTTTATGGCTATGTTTAGTAGTTTGTATTTTGCAAATTTTATGACGTTGAGAGAGTAAATTTTCTATCCTAAGATGAGGATGAAACTTCAATAAATTGTGGGATTATGTCAATGTGAAGTGATTAGTGCTTGAGATGCTTTTATGTTTACCTCATGATTGGTGGAGTATTTTTGATATGAGTCTAATTGAAGAGATTCTTCTCATTAGTTGAAATATTTGGTGTGAATGTTTGGTTTTGATTGTTTAGATTGAGATTGGATATTAATTGTGATTCAATGTCTTGTGGATACAATTAATGATTTGATTTTAATCTCTATCAATAAAGAGGTGCATGATTTAGATTTTCTTAATGATCACAGATGTATATGCTTCCTATAATTTGTTGGGTGTAGATTCCAAATCCTAGGTTGTTAGTCATTCGATAAAGCTTTCTTACTGGGTTGAGACAATTATTTTTCTTTGGTTATGTTAGTTTAAGATAGATTCTCCCATTAAAGTTTTCTATAGTAATTTGTTAGGTTTAATTAGTTTCATAGAGTTTCAAGTCTTTGTAGGTTCGACCTTGTATTTGCCATTCCTACAATATAGTTTAATTCATGCACTAACAAGTACAATTTAAAGTTACAACAAGTATATGTTTCGTGTGCAAGTGTATAAAAAAATTCAATCTAGATTTCATAAATAAGGGTTTCTTTTTCTTAAAAAAAAATGTTAAATGCACTATTAGTTATGCTTAAGAAGTATTAGTACTTCTGATATGAAAATTGTTTGCTTTGGTTGATGCCTTCCATTGTGGAAAATTATGTTTCTAGCAAGTGGATATTGGATAGCCCTAGCCAAAAAAAAAAAAAAAAGAAGTTATTTCTTTACTCCTTGATACATGTGTTTCCCAATGCACACTGAATTTGGGATCTAAATACAGTAAATAGGGTAGATATGCATATAAATTGTTTTGTCTGAATGTGCATAATAGCAAAAGAATTATATCCATTATTGATTTAATACGTAATCACTAATGTTGTAAAATTTGTTTAACCATTAATAGTTAGCCAAATCTCTTTCCTATAAACAAAAATAAATTGTTGTTTCGATATGGATGGGTTTGTTCTCATAAAGCACACGCATACATAAGTTTGATAAATTCTTTTCCTTCTCTCTAATTTTGTGTTTTGTTTTGGCTTATTGGAGTTACACTTTTTTTTCTCTCTTACAGCTTTTTCGTTTGATGGAGCACAAATTGCTTAGTTTGCTTTAATGTTGAGTTATATGCATATCTTGTAATTACAGAGGCTAAAATTTAGTGAAAATGCATCATTATCTCGTGCTATCTCAATTATTTTGTAAGAGTACACACTTAAGGTTGTACTCGAAATCCTTATGTTGTAAATGCTATTATTTTTAATTGACTTAATTAAATCTTATAATTCATAGTGGTTTATGGTGGTACAGGTTTGATAGCAGGCATGCTTAAAAAGTGTTGCAATGGTATCTGTATAAATGGAAGATTGGTTTGCTGTAGAAGCTAGTGTTGTTTTATGGTTTAAGGGGATGGGTTGTAGAATTCGGTTGTGACTAAATTTCTTTCGAGAGTTAACTTGAAACAAATTGTACATCATTCATCCTCTTGTATAGGTTAAATGCTTCTCTTATACACGATTAAAGTATCATGAGTTCAACTTTTACTCCGTCAATAAGGAATGATTAACAACCTAATAAAATTAATGGCAATATAAAATCTATTAATTTTGTGAAAGTGAACATGAATATGAATATAACTAGCATAAGAACCCGTACTATGTACAGGAAAAAGAAATATTATGAAATTTAAATGTCAAATATATAAATTAAGGTATAATTTTTTTTAATAATTAAATCAAAATTTGGCGCAATTTGGATAGTTATTTTTTGTAATATTATTTAAAATAATAAAGTAACTAACTGTTAATTTTGATATATACTGAAGATTAAAAAGTAGTTGAAAAATGAACAATAAATTATTGTAAAATATTATTTGAAAAATAATGAACAATTTATACTATTCGATCAGAACCTTGATGCTATTAGGTTCAATAACACCATAAACTAAAAAAATAGATAAAACCAACACAATTCTCGAGTACACTCTTAAAAATGTTCAAACTTCAGCTATGCAAAAAATGACTGACAGCTAATTATAAGAAATAACCATTAACTATATGAGACTTATATGAGACTTATGTATGATAGTAACTTACATATTTAACTTTAGTATGTGTATATTTTTCCGAATGTACAGGCATGCTCGTTCCCAATAAGTTTTAAAGAAAAAAAAAACTAAAATATGAATATTTAAAAAAAATTTATTTTGCACCCCTAATTTCAATTTAAGACATTTTACACCTCAATTTTCAAAATTTTCCTATTTTAGTCTAATTTTTCACAGCCACCAAAATTAACAAAATCTTTGCTTGTGTACAATAAATTGAGGGGGATTTTATACAACAATGTAGCCACAATATTTCGAGTGCATAAACAAAGATTTCGTTACGTTTGGTGATGATGTTAAAAACAGATTGAGATATGATAGATTTCAAGTGCAAAGTGTCTAAAATTAAAATTGAGGGTGAAAAGTGAAAATTGAGAATATGTTGAAGGTTTTAAAATGAAATCAGTCCTATTTTTTTATCATATATTTGTCACGAATTAAAATATTACTTATTCGAAAACTATCATTTAATCTTTAGTTTATGCATATAATCCATTTCTTCTGCCTATGGCAAGAGTAAAAAGGAAAAATATTAAAATCTGCACAAGCATAGAATTCCAATACTTAGCATTAGTCCAAAACCTCCTAACTTACACTTACAATAGTTAGTTGATAAATCGTGCTATGTAAGAAAGATGAATATATACAACTTATATGACAAAATAATATTAGTAAAACGATTATTGCTCAAAAAACTTTTATCATTAACTGAGTAATTATATATAGTAAGTTCTACATCACCATAAACTAAATAAAAAAATAAAGAAGACAATTAAATAACATTTAGTTGAATGTGCAATTAAAACTATTAATGTTATCTTACAAAAAATTTGTTATTGAACATTAATACAATTGTACATAATTATCCTCATTTAATTGCAAATATTAGTGGATATGTATAGCAGTCTTTATAAAAAGTACTATTTATTTAAAAAATAATTCCCAAAGATTATATATTAATTTTCAAGAAGATAAAATTTTAGATAAGACTATGAGATCAAAATTATAATAAGTAAAAAATTTCATCAAAATGACTAAAATTGAAAATGTCATACTTCTATGGCATATAAACGAAAGTGTAATGACAACCAAGTGCAGTTTAGATGATAAGATACTTCTTCTATGACCTATTCATAATGGGTTCGAGTCATTACAAGGTAAGGGAAAGGATGGATTTTAAAAAATAAATATAATAAATAAATAAATAAAAGAAAGTGTAATTATTATTTCTTCTTACACCCAAAAGAAAGAGAAAAAAGAAACACTTACAACAATTGATTTATTCATCAGCGTACAATTATACAAAGCAATCTTGTAAATGTAATGATATAAAAAAATTACTAAAAAGTAGATAAGATATAATATTAAAGTTACTTTTTAGCAAATATGTTTACGTTCTCATCTAATAATGACATCAATCAGCAGCTTATTGTCAATGAACATAACGTTGTGAAGAGATGCAAAGACAAAAAATTAATTTTTGAACTTTGTTTCTTCCTTGTGATGTAGTACACGATTATCAATCAAATTAATTGTAAATTTATTCCCTCAAGAAGGCCCCCCAGTTTTATTTAAAATTTTTCATTAGCAACTATTTTTGAAATTTCATGGAGGTCTCTCAAGTATTTTTTTTCTTTCAATCAAAGTAATCATCTATCCATGATAACAAAAAAAAAAATCTCAAGGGACAAAAGATTTAAATATGTACAAAGGGTATATATGCGGATTACAAAAGTACTTGAGGGACTAAAAACGTTTTAAAAAAAATTTGGGGGACTTCTGTGCGATTAAAAAATAGTGGAAGATGAAAAAAATTATAAATTTTTTTTGAGAAATCCCCATGAGATATTAAAAATAGTTTATCGATTAAATTTGTAATTTTTCATCATTAATTTTTTGATAAAGGATTATAATTTTTTGCAAGAATGAAATTACTCATGCACAATTATGTTGTACATTTTTCAAATTTATTAAGAATAATCCATTAAACATTATATAGGTAAAGTATTTTTAATTCTAATTTATTATAAATAACATCATTTGATATTTGTCATGTGTCATAAAGAATTTGAATGTTCCATAATATTTAGTATTGCAACTCTTTTGAGAAAAGTAAATGATAACTGATAGGTTACATAATATAAGGCCCTTGAACAAATAAAAATAGTTTAGATAGAATCCAGGTATTTAATTTGAATTGAAATTGTTAATTAAGTATTTAATATTTTACTTTTACTATTAAAATTAATATAGTTGATCTACTAAAATATATCACTTGTCGAGGTCGTACAACTTCTCACAAACAACCCATTTGCTATACTATATAATATAGATAGATTACGGAAGTGGGTCCATATAGGGAAGAGAAGTCAAAGGAAAAAATTGATATTATTTTTAGAGAACTTACCTTAATAATAGTTTAGAGTAACATTCACTGATATTTAAATGTTAGTTATCAATAAATATAGAGTTGGAAGAAGATGCAAAGAATAAATTTATTTAATATCTATAGAGAAATCAGTTTTTGTGAGAAACTTTTAAGAATCTATAATATATGTAATTAGGTTGCAAAATAATATTAATAACATATATTTAGGCAAAATATCTTCTTACTTATGATGGTTATTAGGAGTAACCCTTTAATATTAAATGTCAAAACTTTTTTTTTTTCAAATTAATATGTAATTATTTTCCTAAGTTATTGTTATTAATATATATATATATAATATATATATATATATATATATGATTATTTATATTACACTGTTAGTTCTATAATTCTTTTGGCTAAATTGATCATAAAAGGTATATGTGCATAAATTGAGAATTTTTGAACAAATAAAAAGAGTTAAAGGTAATATTTATAGTAATTAATTAATTTTTACTATTAATGTTCATATCTAAGATTTGAACCTGTCTCTTAAGGTTATGAGGCTTGCAAGCTAGATTTCCTTTAAGATCAGACAATTCCATCGAATTGTTACGAAGGAAGCTTCTAACTCATATTGGTCATGGGTTGAGAACATGATCGACTCTATTACATATGAGGATTCCTAATTTTTATCTCAAACCATGAGATATGGATATCTCTGATTATGACATAAGCTTTTGGGCAACCTTTTCAACAACTAAGAGTTCTGTTAGAGGAACATGGGGGCCTTCCCATATGTAATTGATGATTTTTACTATCGTTATTTACTATATGTTTGACATTCCATATGTCAATAATTCAGATTTTTTCATGAATGGTTGTTATCTATCATATAGATATGTTAGAATGATTGCAGGTGTATATATATATATATTTTTGTGTAGATGAGTTGATCTATGTATACTTGAACATTATTCTATTTTGTCTTTTTATGGGTTTTTCTCCTATCGAGATTCTGTTCTCATAGTTTCATTTAAATTTTTTTTTCTTCAAAATAATTTTGCAATATTTCAAAAATAATTATTTAAAATATGAGTTTTGAAAATGTTTTACTAACCTATGCTTTGCAAGGTTTTTGAATGCTAGTAAACATATATTAATAAATATTTGATAAATATATCTATTCTAGATTAAAATTGTGGTGTGAATATTTACCAATAGGCGTGCTCATGGGTTAGGTTATTGGGTTGGCAAGTTTTCGAATTCGGGTTATCGGATTTTTACGTAAAGATCAGAAACTCAACCCAACCCAAGTGTACTCTAACGGGTTACTCGGGATTTCGAAGATATTTGGGTTAAAATCTAAAAAATGTAGATTGTATATTATTGTAAGAGCATCCATATTTCAAAATATATTTTTGTCAAAAAATAAAATAGTTAGACCAAGAATGACTAGGAAAAATTATATAATATATTATATGAATGTCAAGAATGAAAAGAAAAAAATATTATAATTTAAATGATATTAAAAAAATAAAAAAAAATTATAAGTAAATTATATTAGGCTTATTGGGTTATTGAGTTGGGTTGGGTTGGGTTGGGTTTTATTTTTTCAATATCCAACCCAACCCAACAAAGTTTGGCTAATCCAGTTCATTTAACTCCAAATTCATTTAGGTTGAGTCTGATTTTCGGGTTGGGTTGGGTTCGAATACCCCTATTTACCAGTAGTAATTTTTCAAAACTGTGTTTAATTGTAGGTTATAATTAACTTTTTTATCATGGTAAAATTACAAATCACATTAGTAATAGTCTATCTCATTTGGTAAAATTACAAATCACATTAGTAATAGTCTATCCCATTTGGTAAAATTACAAATAACTTTGATATTAAATAAGTGTTACGAATGTTATTTACCAATTGTAATTTTTCAAAAATGTATTTAACTGTTGGTTATAACTAACTTTTATCATAGTAAATATTACAAATAATCTTGAATATAGCTACCACTTGTCACATTTACTTGAACTCTTACAAACCATTCCTTTATGCTTTAAATGCTTGTACAATACAACACCATGTGCTTTAAATGCTTGTACTGTACAACACCATGTGCTTTATGCTCTATGGCAACTTCTTGAAATACAATTCAGAAATCTTTGCGCAAAGTGGAAATAGATTTAAGAGTGTCTTAAATTCTATTTTGAGTGAGTTATATTTTGGAAAGAAATAAATTGATTATTCAATAAGAGTTGGCATCATATCTGTACTCTTGAATTATTCGAGATATATGTTGGTGCAGGATAATAAGTACACGGGAACTAAATTACGGATGGGTGATATCGAACCATTTAACATATTTCAGCACTTGGGTCGTCATAATACTTTGCTAGAAACCAATCTTAATCTATAAGTGTAGAAATTAATTAATTGGAGAATTAATGATAAATTAAAAGTTTTAATTTATCTAATCCTAATTAGTTTAGGATTATAATTTATACTTATTACCAACGTGATTGGGAATCTAAAGGGTCACACACTTAATGATAATTAATTCGGGATTAAAAGTTAATTTATCTTATAAATTAACTCATAAATATTAGAAGTTAATATGTAATACATAATGGTTTTATATTTATTCATTTGCCCTTAACCTAATCTGATTAGAATTATTGTAATTTTCTAAATTCAAATTATTTGGAATACTAGAACTACTATATAAATATATTATATGAATATAAGTAATATACATAAATATAAATAGGTAGTACTAGTACGGCAAAAACATAAAAGCCGTCAACAATTTTTGAAAAACGTGAAAGTCACGCTTTTGACAAGGGAGAAAATTAATTTAGAAGCCAGCACTATGTGGTTTAGGTTAATCAATCTTGTGAAAATTATTAATTTAATTATATAAATATTATATAATATATACAATATTTGATAATGGTAGCATAAGTGATATTTTAAAAAATTTATTAATACTAAGTGACATTAGCATAAACTTCAAGGGAGGTTTATGAAATTATCCCTAACTCTAATACTAAACTAGATTTACTTTAAGAGTTTTATATTCATTATCTCTTTATCGTAGGTCTCACAATAATATAACTGTCATTATGTATATATTACCCCTAATTTATCAAATAATTCAATTTTAAACTAAAACAAATATTTGGCCGACCATAACTAGTACTAAAATATTTATTTCAATAGATATAAGTCTTTTTAGCAAATATTAATAAAATCAAAGATAAAAAAAATATTAAAACTTAAATTTTCAAAAAAAAAAATTTGTCATCCAAACATCGAAAAATTGTTAGGAAAATAGACTTTTTTATGTAAAATGTTTTTCAAGTAAAACTTTTCCAAAAGAAAACATTTTACATATATCCAACTAAACAGACCCCAAGATCAAAGGATTAGTTAAAAGAATTGAAATTTATCAATTTGTTCGAGTAATTTTAAGGTTGAAATTAATGAATTTTAAACTAACTAAATTTAAAATTGTAAAAAAGAATTTTAAATAATTTTTAATTTAGATAAAATTTAAAATTCATTAATTTTAATTTCATAAATTCTTCTAACAAATTAATAAATTTTAAATCTTTTACCAAATTCATCGATCTAAGACTAGACGAGCAAATTAAGAAAACATTATCTAAAGCAATCATATTATAATATAATACATGAGAGGTGGATCATTGGATACGAGACTGGACGAGCAAATTAAAAAGAACAAAAAACTAAAAAACAAAGGATTGTTCAACTATTAAATATGTAAGAGAAATATTTAGATAATTTCGATCTTATAATCCATCTGTAAACTTTATAATTAACATTAAATCGCATATAATCTTGCTTATATTTCATTTATGTCATAATGTTTAACCAGACAATAGAATTTACAAGTGAAGGCAAAAATTAATCTCTACCTAAATATTTTCCTAAATGCATAATACATCTGCTCATTAAAGTTCTGTAGAAGTATATCAGACATGCATTTTATTGTAGTTTTTAACAACCAGTGAAAATTTTATGTTGGTGGACTTTTACCTACTCATTCTACAATGTAGAAGTTAGTATGATAGTTGTTGAAATGAATGGACCTATTAATTTTAATCATCTAATATTATGAAATACTCACTCTATAATACGAAATGAATAGCAAAAAAAAAATTCCTCTAATTGTACAACACACTCTTTTTTCATATCAATGATAATCCTCAACTTTTATTTGCTCATAAAAAAAAAAAAATAAACAAAACTCAAGGCTCTATTTTAATTTCTTGTAGGAGTACTTCTTCGTATTCTTATACACATGGATATGGTGGACGCTGGTCGGCAAGGAGCAAGTCCATCTTGAGATAGACTATAGACTGTGATTAGATCATTGCATAACAATCTAGACGACAAATTAAAGATTGAAGATTATTGACTATTTGTTATTCCACTTTGAAAATTAAAATGATTAAAAGATAAGAAAAGACTACAAATTTTCCGTAACATATATAATTGAGATGTGTAATTAAATTCCATGCATCATAGGTTCTTGGTAGGATAAATTGTATTTTTTTTAATCTTTGCACTGAAATATGACAAGAAATAGATTCTCTTATATAGCTTTTGTTTTTTAAGATTATTTACAAGTTGATATGAATAAGACCTTGGCTGGATATAATTTTTCGTATATATTTCAACAGGAAAGTTGAGAATAAATTTAAAAGATGTTGAAGAAATTATTCATCACCACTCACCAACAAATAACTTGGAGTTAAAAATGGTTAGCGAGGAAAAAATATTTTATAACCTTTTCACTTTCTATTTTATTAATAATTCTTATTAATTACTTTTAATTTTATTTAATTTTCCTTTTATTAAAATTTTTATTTCCCTTTAATATTCCAAATCATTAGCAATATCATGACCAATTATTTTTCCCTTTTTTAGAGGAATCAATAACAAAACTTACCAAAAAGGAAAGTTATAATTGGGTCGATACGTTATTCATTATTACTATAAATAATAGTTTTGTAATTAATTATTCTCTAAATAAGTTTTTTAATCACATTTTATTCCGCATACTATATTATATTTTAAAAGTTATTATAATATTTATTTTGTATAACACTTCTCTGAATAATTATTATCTAAACGGTGTCAGGTTTATATTATTTAATTATTTCTTTTTGTAGGGCCAAAACACACCCCCCCCCCTCCTTCCTTTTTACTCCATTTGTAAGAGACAGTCTTCTTCGATAGAAAGAAAAAAAGAAAGGATGAAACGTGCGTACAATAAATGGGGTCCCACGAAGCTGGGTGGTGGGCTACCTAGGGCTGGGAAGAAGTGAGAAGCAGGCAAAAATGTCTCCCTCAATTCTCAACTGTAGAGAATGAATGGTAGGACCTATCTATATTTAGAAAGGACCGCTATTTCGTCCACGCAAGTAGAGGAAATTAATTCCTTGTTATTTATTTATATTGCAAAATTAGTTTCTTAAACCATTGAATGAACGAAAATTAATGAACTCACTTTACTTTTCAGTAATTTAAATGACCACTATATCTATTTTATATTGCAAAATGAATAGTAAAAATTTATTTGACTGATATCATTGTGTGGGTTCAGCCTGTGCGAAAAACACCATATTGAAGACACTAGCGGCACACCACCTTGTGTGTGTATGTCCTAAAATTAATTTATTTTAGGGATGAATTAGTCTTTTATATTTATGTGTATTTTGTAATATGACATTTTTTGAATAATATATATATATGAAATTATAAATAGTTATGATATTATTATATTTTATTCGTGTATATCTCTAATCGTAATGTATGACAATAGTAAATTAGAACATAAGCGTATGTGGATGTTTATTGAGAATAAGTGCATCGAATTGACCCGCTAAAAGTATTCCACACGGATTATTATTTAAATAGCACTGGATTAATCTCTTTGTGAAAAGGATTAATCGTGTAATGATCCTTTGATTTGAAGTCATGAGTTTATCTTGATTGTGGTATATTACACTTTGGCTCTATTAGTCCTTACTCTTAATGAGTCGTACATACTGTAAAATTCGGGTATAATATGAATTATGATAAGACAATATATGATCAATAGAGGATTCACCACTTCTTATAATGGGAGAGTATATCCCAGTATGGCCACTTCTTATACTGTAAATAGAATTTAAGACACTCTTAATTCTATTTTGAGTGAGTTGTATTTTGGAAATAAATAAATTGATTATTCGATAAGAGTTGGCATTATATATGTACTTTTGAATTAATTGGGATATAAATTGGTGAAAGGATAATAATTACACGGGACCTAAATCACGAATGGATGATATCGAACCACTTGACATATTTCAACACTTAGTCGTCATAATACTTTGCTAGAAGCCAATATTAATCTATAAGTGTAAATTAATTAATTGAAAAATTAATGATAAATTAAAAGTTTTTAATTTATCTAATCTTAATTAGTTTAGAATTATAATTTATACTTATTGCTAACGTGATTAAGAATCTAAAGGGTCACACACTTAATGATAATTAATTCGGGATTAAAATAGTTTGATAAGTATGAGATCCTTATGGGTTAATTTATAAGATAAATTAACTTTTTGGGTTTAATTGTAATAAGTTATAAATATTAGACGTTAATATGCAATACATATTAAAAGTCATAATGGTTTTATATTTATTCATATACCTTTAATCTAAACTGATTAGGATGATTGTAATTCTCTAAACTCAAATTGTTTGGATTACTAGAACTACTGTATAAATATATAATATGTATATAAGTAATATACATATATATAAATAGATATTACTAGTACGGCAAAAATATAGAAGCCGTTAAAAAGGTGAAAGTCACATTTTTTAAAATGGAGAAAAATAATATAGGGGCTAACACTCTGTAATTTGGGTCAATCAAATTTGTAAAGATTTTTGATTTAATTATTCTGTGTAGATACCATTAAAGGCCGGATACTTGTACAGCTTGTGGATCGACGTCCCCAATATATTGGACATTTTACTGCGATTCTAAGGTATAATCTCTATACTTTTCTTATACTTCACATAAATAAATCAAAGTGATCCGTAATTGACAAATAAAAATTTAAAATTTTGCTACTTTATTGGTTATTTATTTTGTTACAGTAGTATCAGAGCCACCCTTGATTAATTTATTATATAGTTTTATATAATTTTCATGAATATTAAATTATTCAAACTATATGACTTTTTTGAATTTAATTATGAAAAATATTGGAGAATTAAAAAAAAAAAAAACAGTTCACCGTGAATATGATCCATGATTTTAGCAAATCTAGATGATGTCATCTTGATTGCATAATATTTTAATTAATTGTCACGTATAGCGACACTTATGTTTGTCACTAAAATATTTAATGTGTTAAATTACTTTTAGCAACACGTAATTTAATATTATCAGATAATCAAATTTAGTCTAGTAATAGATATTGAAACCACCAATTAATCTTTGACAATTGTTGTATAAAAATTAATTAAAAATATCTAGAAACCTTTTTTATTTTAAGTTGATTAAAATTTAGAAAGTACAAAACTTTTGAAAATATTTATTTAATTCTAATGAGATTAGAATTAGATGATCTGTTTAAATTTAAGAAATTATTATGTTTCAATGAGATTGGAATGTATAAATGTTCAAAATTTTTAGAAATTGTTTCTAATATAATTTTTGAAATTCTATTATTTAAAAGATTATTTTCTAATGAGATTGGAAAATAATAATTTTTTTCCATAAATATTTTCATAAATAATTCAAAATTGATAATTTCAATGAGATTAGAATTATAAAATATAGTGATTCATAATTGATACTAAATATGGATTTATACTTTTATTTAATTATTAAATTATATAATAGCATGATGGATGATTATGGATTTAAGACTAATATGATTGTGTATGTTTACTTAATTCAAAGGACTTTCAATGGTTGTAAATTTTTAAATAGGGCCTACGTATTCTGCCTTTTTCTATTATTCTAAATGTAATTCTTTTCTCATCTCAATCCTCTCGAATGTAACTCGAAATTTCTTAACCAATCATGTAAAGTACATAGAGGTAGGTTAGGGATAGGATTGAATATCTAAAATATTTAGATAAAATTACATTTGAATTGTATAAGATGATAGAGACGGCACAAAGGTGTAACCACGAAGAAAATTTTCAAGAGTTGAACATTACCCTTAGGATTTGACCACCTAGTTTCCTTTGTGACGCATGGAAACTAGTCTAGTAAAAAGTCCATAATCATCCATGATTTTGTGCATGTTTTATTTATTATATGTTGATATGATAATATTACATGCAATTTTGATGAGACATGATAAAATAAATAAAAGAAAATCCCTCAAATTAATATTAAATTAATAAATAAATTACCTTCCATTATTATAGCAATAAACGAGAGTTTTTCTTAGATTTAACTCATCCTTTGTTGGGTTAATCCTAGGTTACTCTACATTAAACATGTTTGAGTTATGATATGAGATTTTTGAATAATGGGTATGATGTAACGGATGCATATAATTTGTTGGGCATATTCAAGGTTATATGTCTTTGAGGTAAAGGTTGGGAGTTCTGATGTGCTATCAAACTCTTGATACTTAACTGTCTAAAAATTATCAGGTGTTATAATTGGTAAGAGTTCTCTTATTTCGAAATTATTTTGGTTTGTTGGTACACCCAAGATCAAAATAATTAGATGGGATCCTAACCCATTAGGGATTTGATGAGAGCTCCCGAATCAATACGTGAGGGTTATTGATTTGAATTAAAATAGTGGGAGTAAAATCAAATTAAAAGAATACCTTATTATATTTTTGTTTTATTTACGCATAAATAACAAATTCTTATACTATTTTTATTTATATGTTGTAGAATATGAATATCAACGTCAATTTAAGTCCTATTTTATATGATAACAAACTCACTATGGCAAAATTTTCTAGACTGGTATCGTAATTTGGGAATTGTTCTCAAGCACGAGAAAATTAGCTATATTCTTGATCAACCTATTCTTGATGTCCCAATAGATGATGTTGATGAAACAATTCAGAATGCTTATCGTAAGCACATAGAGGACAATAATACTGCTACTTGTATCATGTTGGCTGCTATGAGTTCTGAATTGCAAAAATAACATGAAGAGATGGATGCTCATTCTCTGATTTTTTATCTCGAGAAGTTGTTTGATGAAGAGTCAAGGAATGAGAGGTATGAGACCTCTAAAGGGAGATTTTGTTGTAAAATGGCAGAGGATACTTCAATAACGGTTCATGTATTTGAAGATTATCAAACTAATTGAAAAATTAGAACAATTGAGATTTAAGCAAAATCATGTGTTAAATGTTGACCTGATCTTGCAGTCTCTGTCTAATAGCTTTTCACAGTTCATGATGAACTACAATATGAAAAAAATTTCTACAACTCTTACTGAAGGCAATTTATCTATTAAATATGCTAAAACTACTGAGACAACTATTAAGAAGGAAAGGAAATAAGTAATGGTTGTTGAATCTTCTAATAAGAAGAAAAAAGAAATCCAAAGTTGGTTTTTTGAAAGTCAAGTCTGGGAACAACCACCTATGATAAGAAGGATAAGACCAAGGGTACTTGTTACCATTGAGGAAAGGAATGGCACTGAAAAAGAAACTGCAAGTCCTATATAGATACCTTGAAGTAGAAGAAGTTTAATGAAACTTCTACTTCAGGTATGTTTATGATTGAGATCAATATTTCCACTTCTAAATTAGATTCCTAGGTATTAGTACCAGATCAGCATCTCATATTTGTAAAAATATGTAAGATCTAAAGAGAAGTAGAATGCTGGCTAAGGAAGAAGTGGACTTACATGTGGGAATATGGAGCAAATGTTATTGCATTAGCCGTAGGGACTTAATATTTTTTTTTGCCTAGTGGTCTTGTTTTAGAACTTAAAAACTGTTATTATGTTCCATCTCTTATTAGAAATATTATTTCTATTCCATGTTTAGACACTGATGATTTTGTCATTATGCAAAAGAATAAATGTTGTTATTTTTCATGTGATGACATTGTGTATGGAATTACTGTTTTGAGTAATAGTTTTTATATTCTAAATAGGAAAATTCAATTCTCAACATAAATAAAAAAAGGTCTAAAATTGATAATTTGAAACAATCTTTCCTTTGATATTATAGATTTGTTCATATAAATGAGAAACGTATTACCAAATTACACAATAATGTTATTTGGGATCATTTGATTATAAATCATATGATATATGTGAATCTTGTTTACTATATAAAATGACCAAATCATCTTTTACTGGAAAATGTGATAGATCTAATGAATTATTGGGACTAATACATACTGATATTTGTAATCCTATGTTAATTCATGCTAGATGAGGTTTTCGTACTTCATTACCTTCATGGATGACCAATCTATATATAGTTATATATATTTAATGAAGTATAATATAGTCTGAAACTTTTGAAAAGTTCAAGGAATTCAGGAATAAGTTGAAAACTAACTTGGTAAAAATATTAAAATATTTTGATCAGATCGAGGTAGGAAATATTTAAACCAAAAATTTTAAAATTATCTTAAGGAGAATGGGATTCTACCTCAATAGACTCCTCCTTATACACCACAACTAAATAGTGTATCTGAGAGACGTAATCGAATTCTATTAGATATGGTTCGATCAATGATGAGTCTTGCAAAACTCCCAAATATACTCTCGATATTGCCTCCCATTTATTAAACCGTATTCTATCAAAAGTTATTGATTCCACTCGTATGAGATATGGTTTGGAAAGAAATCTAAATTTCATACTTGAACATTTGGAGTTGTTCTGCTTATGTGAAGAGGGTAGAATTTGACAAAATTGAAACTAAGTCAGACAAATGATTATTTGTAGGGTATCCAAAGGAGAAGTTTGGATACTATTTCTATAATCCCACTGAACACAAGGTGTTTGATTGTGTTTCAAAACATACCATCTTTCTAGAAAAAAAGTTTATTTTTGTCTCTTAGAAAAAATAGATCTTAAAGAAATTCAAGAAATACAATATGGTATTGATTAGCAATACCTACATGAGTATTTCAATCTTGTATGATGGAACTAGAGGATGAAGCTAATGATATACAAGTTCTTCATAGGACTACCAGGATACGTCGTACTTCTCAGAGATATGAGTTTCTTATAAGTAGGCACAATGATATATTGATCATTACGAATGATGAACCGATATCTTACGAAGAATCACTATTTGATAAAGACTCTTAGAAATAGCTACAAGCCATGAAATCTGAAATAGATTCCATGTATGAAAATAAAGTTTGGATCTTCGTCAATCCACCTGAGGGGATTAAACCTATAAGGTTTAAGTGGGTCTTTAAAAGAAAGACCGACATAGATGGTAATGTGATTCCATGTATGACAATAAAGACTCTTACATAAAGACTCTTACAAAGAATCACTATTTGATAAAGACTCTTAGAAGTAGCTACAAGCCATGAAATCTGAAATGGATTCTATGTATGACAATAAAGTTTGGATCTTAGTCGATCTACCTGAGGGGATTAAACCTATAAGGTGTAAGTGGGTCTTTAAGAGAAAGACTGACATAGATGGTATGTAATTACCTATAAGGCACGATTGGTGGCAAATAGTTATACACAAAAATAAGGAGTTGACTTTGATAAAACTTTTTCAATAGTTACAATGTTGAAATCTATTCGAATTTTACTTGCTATAGTTGCATATTATGATTATGAAATTTGGCAAATGGATGTAAAAACTGCATTCCTTCATGAAAATTTGTAGGAAAAGGTGTATATGATACAACCTGAAGGGTTTACATCCACAAATCCTTACAAAGTATGCAAGGTACAAAGGTCTATTTATAGATTAAAGCAAGTTTCTAGGAGTTAGAACATCTATTTTGATGAGACAATTAAAGAGTTTGATTTTATCAAAAATAAGGATAAAACCTTGTGTATACAAGAAGGTTAGTAGGAGCACCATTGTCTTCTTGATACTTAAGTGGATGAGATATTGTTGATAGGAAACGACATACCTATACTTCAAAGTGTAAAAGTATGGCTATCCAGGAATTTTTCTATAAAAGATTTAAGAGAGGCAACCTATATTTTGGGAATGAGGATCTTTAGAGATAGATCAAAGAGGTTGCTTGGTCTCTTATCTCTTTTCAATTCAAGTTCGTCCATTCTCCTTTATCTATAAATGTAAATTTTTATTTTTGGTTTGATGTTTTTTTTTTAAGAATCATATTATTTGTGATCTTTTATGATTTTTTTGTCCAGATTTCTCTAGTGCACAAATCATAATCGTGATTTGTTTCCCCTTCTCTTCATCCATAAAGGTAATTTTCATTTTTGGTTTGGTTTCTCTTAAAGATTTTTTTTTAAAAAATTTGTATTTATTTTTTTTTTCAAATTGCTCATGTATATGGAGTCAAAGATTTTTAGTTATTCTAGCTCCAACGAACAACACAAGAAGATCTATCAATGTTGGATCATATTTGCCAACTCATTTTTTTAATTAAAATTAATTTATTATATATTAAATTATTTTCCTGCTTTGTTGACACCATTTACGAGAAGGTGAGGTCGTCTTTCTTTCCAGTTGCCATACACTTCGGCTTAAAGCCTTAAAGACAAAGAAGGAGAGGGGTGACACATGGTTGTACTGGTCAACTTTGGGTTGGAGATTGACGATTGAGTGAACGTACTTTGGCAGTCCTTATTGTACTTGATAGAACTTGAACCACAATTTTAGCTCATCTTGATAGTCGGGACTAACCCTCTTGGATCATGTATCAGAAAGAATTCTAGAAAGTGATAGTGGGGAACGCAGCATTTTTTGCTATTCCAATCAATATGGAAGTGGGCTTAAATAGATATAAGGCTAGCTCGCACAATTATTTATCTAAGTTAGTTGTTTAGTCCCATGAGGTTAGCTCGTAGCGCCCCTGTCGTTGCGTTAGCACCATCGCAGCAGATCTTCCCTTATTTTGGGAAAGCTGGTGGCCGTGTGTGAATTCTTTCAAGTCAAGGACGCGGCAGCCCTCGATAAAAGAAGAGACCTGAGATCAATAGCTCACTACAAAAAGGAAGCCGAATCTCCTTTAACTGAAGAAATAGAGGCTCGAGAAGGAGATGGCCACTACTTGATTGGAAATAATTCTAAAAAGTTTTTCAGCATATCCTTTTTGTCTAGGTCTGAACTCAAGCATGTAATTATATAATTTTGCTTCTATTGGGACTTATTTTCAAAATGATTTATATGCATAAATAAATTCTGGAGTACAAAATGAGGCTTTATTTTCTTGAAAAAATGTTAAATGTGCGATTAGTTTGCTTCTTAATAAGTATTATTAGTACTTTTGATGTAGTTCGATCGATTATTTGTCTGTTAACAAGTCGAAGTGCTGATTTCATGAATTTTGTTGTGTAGTATTGATATAGGGATAACTTGCATAATTTTTACCTTTTAACTTGCAATACATTTGTTAGTTTTATTTGGGAGTTAGTTAAGAGCAAATAAAGATATAATAAGGATATTGGGGTTATTTTGTGATTAGCTATAATTATTTGTTATTTAATAACTTCTATAGTGACTAATTGCAGGAGTTGTATACTTGGATATGGACTTTGGATCACACTCGTCTGGCTCAATGCCTATCACTTTTCATGGATTGGTATTTGTTGCAACAAGACACATTTCTAAGGGGTTGAAATTAAAATTTAAAAGCCCACAAGGAAGCAGTGGCAAAAGCCAAAAAAAAACAAAAATGAATTTTTTTTTGCCCTAATAAGAATAGCAACAGAACGGCTCCAGCAAAAAAAAAAAAAAACTCCAGCAGTTCCAGTAGCAAGAGGACAGAACGGTAGCAGCAAAAGCAAAGCAACAGTAGCAGAGGCTCTAGCAAAGCAGGAACGGACAGCTACAAGAAAGAGAGAGGCAGACATAATCAAGGGTTTAAAGGCTCCTTTGGATGCTCTTCTAGTTCGCTCTCCTTGTTCTTTAATTTTTCCTTAATTCTCTTGGGTTTATGGCTATGTTTAGTACTTTGTATTTTGCAAATTTTATGATGTTTATGGAGTAAATTTTCTCTCCTAGGATGAGGATGAAACTTCAATAAATTGTGGGATCTATGTCTATGTGAAGTGATTAGTGCTTGAGATGTTATTATGTCTACCTCATGATTGGTGGAGTACTTTGGATATGAGTTTAATTGAAGAGGTTCTTCTCATTATTTGAAATATTTTATTTGAATGCTTGGCTTTGATTGTTTAGATTGAGATTGTGTATTAATTGTGATTCAGTGTCTTGTGGATACAATAAATGTTTGATTTTAATCCGTTTAAGCAAAGAGATGCATGATTTAGATTTTCCTAATGATCATAGATGTATGTGTTCTCTATGATTTGTTGGGTGTGGATTCCAAATCCTATGTTATTAGTCATTCGATAAAGCTTTCTTACTGGGTTGATTATTTTTCTTTAGTTGTGTTAGTTTAAGATAGATTTTCCCATTAAAGTTTCTACATTAATCAGTTTTATTTTTAGTGTTAATTAGTTAGGTTTAATTAGTTTCCTAAAGTTTCAAGTCTCTGTGGGTTCGACCTTGTATTTGTCATTCGTACACTACAGTTTGATTCGTGGACTTGCAAGTAAAATTTTAAGTTACAATAAGTTTTTGGCGCCGTTATTGGAAACTTGAACTAGGATTCAAAGTTAATTCTTGACTAAAAAAAAAAATTGAGAATTTGTGTAGTATATGTCCACGTGGAAGCGTGACCATACAAACCGTCTAGTGAAAGTAAAAGTCTTTCCCTTAGAAGATTTAGTAGACAGTGAACATTTACCTCTCATGATGGGAGATAATAATCCTGTTGATAATAGAACACTTAGGGAACTTTTCTCACCTATAACCACCGATCCTCCATCATGCATTGTGTTGCCTGCAGTTGATGCAGCACAATTTGGGTTGAAGCTCCAGGTGATTCAACTACTTCCCTCTCTTTTCATGGGCGTGAGTGAGAAGATCCTTACTTGCATGTGAAGGATTTCCTCGAAATATGTACCACATTCAAGTTTCAGAATTTTTCTGATGAATATGTTCAGTTTCGCCTATTTCCTTTCTCTTTAAAGGATAAGGTGAAGGCATGACTAAATTCTCCACCTATTGGACTATCACCACATGGAAGGGTTTAGTGTCAAAATTTCTCTCTAAGTTTTTCCCTATGTCTAAAACAAATGCATTGAGAAGAGAAATTGCCGATTTCACTCAAGAAGAACATGAAAATTTTTATGAAAGTTGGGAAAGATTCAAAGACTTGCTTTTAAAATGTCCTCACCACAGGTTTGAAACATGAAGACTTGTGTAATATTTCTACAATGGTTTAACTTAGATAAACCGTAATATGATAGAATCCATGAATAGTGGGAGCTTCTAGAGTCTTAGAGATGATCAAGATTACGAATTCTTAGAGAATATTTCTATTAATTTCCAGCAATTGGATACTTTTTCAAGTCATAGAGATAAACTCCCTAGGAAATCTAGTCTTTATGAGATTAGTGAAGACTCATCTATGAAGATGATGTTATAGAAATTAGCTAGGAAACTAGATTTATTAGATCTCAAGAGTTCTACAAACTCTCGGGATGCATGTTATATCTGCTTGAGCCAATGCATACTACCCAAGGTTGTCCTTCCCAAGCCAGATATCTTGATTGTCATGGTGAACTGATGCACTAAATTTTAATGGGAGACCATTAGTGGGTCAGTTTTTCGAGACATATAATCCTAACTGGAAGAACCACCCTAATTTCTCGTGGAGGCAGAACCAGTCTCCTATGAATGTTAGTGGGCAACAAATGCATCAATTTAGGCTAGTACCTCCTACCGCTCCTCCTTGGTTTTAGCAACCTTCCTACCTCAACCACATTCTCAACGTCAACAAACCCAACTTTCATCCTTAGAAGAAACTCTTAGGGCTTTCATGCAAACTTCAAACCAAATATTGCAAGTACCAATTCTCAAACCATCGTAAAGCTAGAGACTCAAGTCGGTCAGTTAGCCACCCAGCTTTTATATCCCTAATCGGATTTCTTTTCTTCTTTTCTGGATCTAGTGACACATCAATGATATTTATTTGTCACTGTGTATAGATACACTGGTCCAAATTCTCCTCGTATAGATTTTCTAAATTTCTAATATTAGTGATTGAGAAATTGACATCAAACATCCCAAGAAATATCTATATCTATATATATAGTACATCAAAAGTGATATTTATTGAGAAGTTACTACATGATCACAAGTAGCAAGTATATTAGGAAATCAACAAACTAATTAGTAAAAGAAAAAAATGAAATTATTAAGTTACCATCTAAATTCAAATTAATTACTTATATCTTATCCTTATAAATATTATGCATATGACACAGTAAAAAGTAAAACTGAAATACTATACTTAGCTAATTGATTCACATTAATACATAGATCTTATGCTTAGCTACTACTATTTATTCTAATAAGACACTCACATTATGATTATACTAATGATTTTTGTACACCCATATGTATGCCTTATAATAAATAATTTTATCATATTTTTATATTTTCATCATAAATTAATTCTATTACAAAGAGAATTTTAAGGAAAACATGTAGAAAAAAGAGGATAGAAAGTTTTGAACTATGTATAAAGAAAGAGAATTTTAAGAGAAAGTAATATAGAAAGAAAAATTAATACTTAGATGTTATCGTTAGCTACTATATACTGTTTATTCAAGACCCTTACATTATTATTATATAACCTGTCTCATAAATTGATTTGTTCCCAAAAAAGTTACAATATTAAACATTATTATTCAATATATAATGTCAATTATATACAATAAGTCAAATATAAAGTTATATTATTTATAATAAGTTAAAAATATATTTATTTATTGGAAAATATTTTATGTATAGGATTATTCTTAATAAATTTTAAAATGATGCAACACAATTACACGTAGGAGTAATTTCAGGCTTCTTGCAACCAATTATAATACTTCTATAAAAAAAAATTAATAATGAAAAATTGCAAAATTTAGTCCCTATACTATTTTAAAATCTCATAGAGATCCCTTAAATTATATTTTTAATTTTTCGTCCTTAACATATAGTATAATCAAAAGTAATAACCTTAAACTTTCTAGATGTGTATAAGGTTTTTTGTTCCTCAAGTGTTTTTGCAACCTACATATGTACCCTAATTTTTTATTTAATTATTTTGTCCATCAAATTTTTGTTATTTCTTAAACACATGGCTAACATATTCTATATATATATATATATATATATATATATATATATATTTCACCTGTTCGTGAGATTACGAAAATAGTTGATGATGAAAAAGTTTAAATAGAATATAGGGAGACTTTCTTGAGATTGGTGAAAAACTTAAGGAATTCCGTTGTATGAAATTAATGTGGAGCCATGGACTATAACCTTATTGGAGTGAACCGTTTTGGTAGGTGTTTAGTAGTTATATTATATCTATGTATCTATCTATCTTTCTGTACAATATGGTATAAGAGAATGTGTGTTTATTAGAGTTAACACAAAGACAACAAGTGGCAACTTTTATTCAAAATTATTTCAAATATTTACTATGATACAAGCACATTCTTGAAAAATGAATATAAATAAATATTTAACTAGCATTCAGATCCCGTGCTACATACCGGATAGTAAAATTGTAGTTTTATAAAATTATTTTTGAAAGGTTACAAAATTATATGTAAGAAAAAATTAAGATAGATTATGAGAAAAAAAAATATCAATAGGGGAAAAATTCATAGAAAATTTGATAAAATAGAACAATTTTCAAGAATATATACATTTCAAAATATTATCATAAGAAAAATGAACATATCCACAATCACAATCTATAGCACTACCACTTTTCGTGAGAAACTCTATATAATTGATGTGTTGTATGTCAAATAAATAGTAAATTTATCAAAGTATTAAAATCCTTTTTTTTTTTTAACTGCCATCTTCTTCCAACTTTATATTTATTCATAATTAACAAAACAATGTTTATGGATGATATTTTATGCAATGATGTAATGTATTACATTAACAAAGTAGTTTTAATATTATGTCTTCTCTGTTTTTTGACATTTTCCAGTACCATTACATTTAGAATTGTGTTTTACAAATTTAGGCGTAAATCAATTAAGTGTTCCTTTCTTTTTGAAATATAGAAAATAACACCCATTTTATTTTTATATATCTTATGTAATTTAATAAAATTAAATATTTATTGAGATTTTATTCGTCATAGTCTCATCAAAATAATTTTTTTCTTAGAAATAATTTATAAAATAATAATTTTATTATCCCAAAGATTCAGAATAGTGACAACTAAAACAACTTATCCTTTTGTTCAAATTTTTTTCCTCTACTGTAAGATATCTAAAATCGTGCAAGTTATATCCAATTGGCTAATTTCTTTACCTCTTAGTAATACAAGGCTGTAATTCTTAGTTGTCATAAAGAAAAACCCTTATCTCTTTATATATCTAGATATGTCATTAGAGACAGGAATATATGGTATAAGCTTACGCATGTAATCCGACCCTTTCATCTTAGTAAAAGTTTATTTATTTATTTATTTTATTTTTGTATAAAGAGACAAAAATGAAAATTGTTATTTATATTTGAATAATTAAATTACTAAATGTGTATAACTATGAAGTATGGTGGTCCAAATCATGCCACTAGTGAATGAAATCAAGTATGCATATACCAGTAGTTCTTATAAACTATTTGGCTTATTAGTGATGATGGGTGAGTGGCATTTTGTTCAATCTCATTATGTAGTTTTCGCAAGATGTACTTAATAATTTCATTCAACTTTGATTTATTTGTAGATATTTTATTCTTGCTTTTTTTATTTTTTCATTACATATCTAGATTTGTCAGCAGGCTAAGTTTTAAAACATAAAATGCTATTCCGAAACTAAATGGTTCCTTTTTGTTTTTATACTGTATTTATGCTAACTGTATTAAAGTCCTTTATGTAATTGACAAATATTTTAATTTTAACTACGTTAATTTATAAGGCATGTTGGTTGATTCTTTCATTATAAAATTTTTCAAATTTGAAAATTTTCAATTATAAAATTTTACAATTTTCAAATTTGGACAATTGAGAAATCCTTGTGCTAATGCACAGGGAATATATCTATTAAGTTATATATTTACCTCGCAGTCAATTTTATATGACATAAAAATGCATACTTAACAATCATGTTTTTATTTGCTTTCTTATTTCTATTTTCTAATATAGTATAGATATGTTAATGTTGTTACTTAATTTTTTTTTCTTAATAAGATTAATTACTACAAATTTTATGCCATCTTAATTATTTCACTAACATTATATTGTTGTAAAAATTGAATAAAAATATTCGTCATCCCATACATGACACGAGATATCCTACTAGTATATGGTATACTAATATTTAGTAAGCTACACAGTACTCGTACAACATAGTCAACATTTCAGTTCACACACTTAAATGCCGAAAGGCATTTTATTGATATTGAACCTCATCATATGAAAAACACAAACACACAAACAACTTTTTCAAGGAGCAAGTGTAACCATTTTAACAAACACTTGAGCTAAAAAAAAAAAAAAAAAAAACATTTTTTTATTGAGTCCCACACGTAAGGTGGGGAACTAGCTATAGAAGCAGCATTCCGAGATTAGTCTTCCATTAATTATTGCATACTTGATTTTCAAGGAGAGATTTGAGCCACGCAGCTGAGAGTTTTGGATGCCTTTCTTGTTTTTCACTATTGTAATCCACATAGGTGATGCCAAATCGACTTGTGAAACCACGCTTCCACTCAAAATTGTCCAACAATGACCACACAAAATACCCTTGAACGTTCACATGTTGTCTACAAGAAAAATAGAAAACCAAACTTTTATATGTAGTGTTAAGTATATGTATATATATAGAAGTAGATTTTATTTATTTATTTTTTGGGTGCAAATGACAATGCTTCACTAATTATATATGTACCTTTTGGCTTCTTTCACGAATGATAGGTGATCATGTAGGAATGATACCCTTTGGTGATCATCTAGATGTGTATAAGAGAAAGCTGAGTTCTCACATGACATCTCAATTTCATATAAATTGGTAGAATTCATGTGGTAGTGAGTTACTAGTATATTTCTTTTTATTTTTTCTTCTTCAAAATTTACTCTTAAAATTTTAAAAAGAAACAAAAATGTATAAAAGATAGAGATCAGCGGACCAATTGGTATTTTTCTTTTTATATATAGTAAGATATTACATAATTTACCATTTTCAGTAATATAAATTAGTGGATTATTGTATTCCCTTTTGACATGGAGCAAAAGATCCATGATCCCTTTTGGATATCTATAGATCCAACCAGCAGCACCCTACGATAAAAGAGTGAAAATAAACAACGTTACTAATGAATTTGATTAACTTCTATTTGTAGAATATTAGACGCACACAAAATATATATATATTTGAGATAGTACTAACCTGTTGTTTACCAATGGATTTGCCTTTGCTATCATTTACTAAAAACAAGACCAAAAAAAAAAAAAAAAATAGATAGTATTATATCAAGGTTAGTAATATGTTTTTGTTAAAACTATATCTCGTGTTAACTTGGAGAAAACTAAAAAACATAAAGTAGTAGTATAACAATTTCCAAGATCCAACTAACCATGATGTTTGACTTTTTGATCTGTAACATAATTGCTTTCAGGTTTTTTGCCATCCCTGTCCTTTCTTTTGCGATGCGATACGTATATGGCAGTATAGTAGTTCAATCCTATAAAATCACATGAATTTTGGATTATGCTTTTATCCGCTTCAAGATCATCAACAGGAAGGTGACCTTCTTTGACATATGTGCGCATGGTTTTTGGATATTCACCATAAATCATTGGATGCATGAACCTGAAACACATGCAGATAGACATAGATAAATTATTTAAATTGTAAAATAACATTAGAACCAGAAATCACAGTAAAAAGGTTTAATTTGAAAAAATAATAATAATAATAAGAGCGAGAGAGATTTGTATACTCACCATCCGAGACTGAAGTCAAGGGCTCGTTTTGCAGCATCTTTATCTTTTTGGCTATCACAATCATAAGGTTCAAACCAGTGTGTTACCAATGTAATTCCAATTTTTCCATTTTGAACCATCTAAGACGAACAATAGGAATTCGTTAGTTTTGGAGGTATATAAGTTAATTCTTGAAAGTATATATGTGGATGGACTAATTTCACTTTGTAACCATCAATTTATACATTGTACTCCATTTTAGTTGGACACTAATTAGCACACACAACTGTCAAAATTGTTCCACTTCATCCAATTTTTTAGTACCATCTGCATATGTACAACAAATGTAAAACAGATTCCG
Organism: Cinchona pubescens; assembly: GCA_025175665.1. Classification (NCBI taxonomy): domain Eukaryota; kingdom Viridiplantae; phylum Streptophyta; class Magnoliopsida; order Gentianales; family Rubiaceae; genus Cinchona; species Cinchona pubescens. The sequence continues at coordinate 1,143,736 of JANKKI010000250.1, forward strand.
TTAATTTTGATGATACCATTAAAAATTCGACCAAAATAAGACAGATTTGGAGGTACAAAGTGTTTGAAATAAAATTAGGGGTACAAATTAAGAATTTGGTATTATAGTTTAGGAGGTGCAAAATGAAATTAATCCTAATACGTAGATTAAACTGCTAATTTGATGTTTTCACATTAAAGAAATAGGAGACGGTGGGTTGGATTGGAACCTGATAATTGTCTTTGTACAATTTTGCTGCCTTTCCATGAGCAAGAAGTTGGTTATGCGCTACAATATATGCAAATTTGTATGGATCTTCTTTCTGTGAACATATGGGGACTCACGTTCGATTGATTTTTTCAGAATCAAGTTGGACGTGAGTATCGACAAGGTAGGAAAAGGAAGGAATCAGCATCATTTTCTTTTTCAAGGTGGGAGATGGAACCATCTATATTTGTTATTGCTTTCTTGTAAACGGTAAACTTGTCTTATGGCAGTCCTAGACCTGGTGCGAGAGAGTCCTTAACATAAGCCCCATATGTAAAGCTCCATGTCTCATTGATCGTTATCCAATATTTCACCTGATTGCCAAATTCACGGAAGCAAATATCTGCATAATCACGACTGAAGTCATCCCTGAAATGAAAACCAATCCAAATTAAATAGGAAGTCAGCAAATTAATATTTTTGTTTAATTTACTTGATCAATTAACCGTAATAGAACCCTCTCCATCTTATCGAAAGTGTCATGTTTGTCAAATATACTTATTCTGTTTCGTGTTTAAATTAAAGGTCAATGCATAATCATTAATTATTTTTCACTTTTACCTTTTTTTTTTTTTTTATAAAAACAAATATTACGCAATTCAAAATTTGAATCTTGAGGGTAAAATTGAAAGATTTAAACAATTATCCTTATTAACCTGTTATTCTTAAAAAATTGAATTTACGAAAAGTGATGAAAATTACAAGCAGAGAGAGTACTATTTCTGAATAAGCGTTTTGAATTACTTACGCGATTCTACGATCTAAGAAACCTCTATATTCATCCTCCAACGCTTGGGGAACATCAAAGTGAAGGAGAGTGACGAAAGGTTCTATTTCTGTTAAAGCACAAAAATAAAAACAGCTATATACAAGTTTAATTCGGAAAAGAATTTAATTTCATAATGAAATCCCAAGTCGAGAGCCAGAAGTGTTACCTTTCTCCTTGAGCTTGTTTAGAAGTTTCTTGTAAAAGTCGATTCCTTTCTGATTGATACACCCTGCCCTTCCGGCTGAAATATCCCACATTCAAAATAGTTTTTGGTTAGAAAATGCAAATGAAAAAAAATATGTATATACATTTTTTTATGACAAAGATAAAAAGAAATAAAAAACACGATAGGAAATTTTTATAATCTCGTAACGGAGCTATACTATTGTAAACAAACAAACAAATAAATAAATCAAGTTTTATTTCCACAAAATAGGGTCGATTACATGAATCCTATTATGTCATTGCACTCTGTCATGGATCATATCCTCCTTAATTCCTAGATAAGGTATATCTTTTTTACAAGTTTTCCACCAAATCTTTTTTTGTCTTTCCCTACCTCTAGATAGGTAGACTACTTTCTCTAAACTCTCCTGACAGGCGACTGATCTTTTATTAGCCATATTAACACATTACCTAACCACCTTAAGCGTGTTTCTCTCATCTTCTTATCAATAAATGCTACTCCAATTTTTTTCCAAATATGGTCATTGCGCAGTTTATCTATCTTAGTGTACCCACACATCCATCTTACATTCATATTACTATTACTCTTATCTTTTACTCGTGTGCGTAATTCACTGCTCAACATTTGGATAAGATAAAGTATCGCTGACCTAATTACTGTTATATAAAACTTACCCTTAAATCGTGAAGAAATTTTGCATTCGCATAGTATTTCTAATGTCATTCCCCATTTAGTCCAACTCGTTTGTATTTGATATGTAATAGTTCGATCTATGCTACAATCACTCTAAAGAAGTGAACCTAAATATTTAAAATTTTCACTTGTGGATATCTTTTGATTTTCGATACTAACTCCTATTCTATTCCTACGTGTATTTTTGCTAAATTTAAATTTCATATATTCTGTTTTTGATCTCCTAAATCTATGTTGAACTCTTTTGCCTTAAGTGCCGTTTCTCCAGATCTCAAATTTAGCATTGACATCTTTTGTTTCATCTACTAAAATAATATCGTCTGCAAACAACATATACCATGGTATTTTCTCCTGTATGTGTTTTGTAAGTTCATTTATGACCAATGCAAATATATAAGGATTTAGAGTTGAATTTTGGTGTAAACTCATATTTATAAGAAATTCTCGTGAACAGCCCTATTGGTCTTCTCACACTTGTGACCACATTCCTATACATCTCCTTTATTGATTCTATATATGCTACTCTGACTCCTCTTTTTTTCTAAAAACTCTCCACATAACTTCTCTAAGGACTCTATCATATGCCTTTTCAAAATCAATAAAAATCATGTGCAAATCATTTTACTTATCACGATATCTCTCGGCAAATTTTCTTAAGAGATGTATGGTTTCAGTAGTCAATTTACTTGGCATGAAACCAAACTGATTACCTGACACTTTAGTAATCGTTTCTTAACATTTTTTCTGTCTATCACCTTCTCACAAAGTTGTATTGTATGACTCATTAATTGTAATACCTCTGTAGATGTAAAACATTACAATTTTATATATCCCCTTCGTTTTTGAATATAAGTAAGTATAAGAGTACTCTTCTTCCATTAGTCCAGCATCTTTTCTACTCTTCAATATTTTATTGAAATGATTGGTAAGGTAAGTTATGCCTCTTTTTCTTAAACATTTTCATATAAAAATTGGAATATTATTAGGATCAACTGCTTTTCTTTTCTTCATCTTATTCAAAACCTCCTCCGTTATACTTTAAAAATTTGTACAGTATAACGTCATATACTTTGAATGCTTATATAATAAATATTTTGAAAGCACAATAGAACGGTAGTCTAACAGAACTGTAGAACTTCCTACTAATGTATTACATAGAAAAAATTATTTAAAATTACCATAACAACCTTCCTCTAATATTTTAAAATTGAAGGAACTTAACATCAGAAGAACAGAATTGAAAAGTACTGAGCTCTAGTATTGTCTCAGACTATAAAGAGAAAGTCATAATAATTTGTCCAATTATCCAATTAACTGTAACACTTCATTTCTTAAAGGCATTTCAGTTGTATAGCTAAATGAACCTTTTCTAGCATAAGCATACATGAATATGTATGTAGAACAAAAAAAAAAAGCTTACTTGGCAATATTCTGGACCATGAGATAGAAAATCTATAAGCATTAAAGCCAATTTTCTTCATTATCTCCACATCTTTCTGTAATATGCTTGAAAGGATCATCACAAAGTAATAATACTCTACATATCAAGTTTATTATATATTCTCATTACGAAAAGCTGAAATTGTACCTCATAGTGTTTGTAATGACAAACAGCATCTTCGCCATATGGGTGAAATAGACCTGCCATGTTGCAATAGACTTCATTAATAATCCGATGTATCATGTACAGTTCTTGACCAATTTATTACACATAATTGGCAAAAATTAAAAGCATACGTTTTCCTTGATAGGTTGAAGGAATTGTATAATATTTTAAATAATAAATGTAAGTAATGATTGTGTACTACAGTGTTAATGCGTGTTAAAAATGTAATTAAAAAAATGTATAGGACAAATATAAAAATTCTTAAGTGAACTGGATCTATTATAAGTTACATGAACCTTTAATTTTTAATCACCCACATCAACATAAGAAAATTTATTTTAATAATGCACTATGACAGTATACACATGAGTGATTTTGGATTAAGAAATCTATAATATCTATTATGAATCTGATTCGCCTAAAACTTTTTCAGATGAATGCCTATTCTTGATTGAGATTGAAGTCTTTTGGTCAGATTTCCTGAAAGAAAGGGATAAAATGGAGAGGAGAGGGGGGAGAACAACCAGACACCTAGTTGTGGAGTTACACAAATCAAGTATTGAAGAATTTTGCTTAACGCAATAATCATGTAGTATATATTAAGCACGAAATTGATATACATAATATCTCAATGTTTTCACATCATTTAAAAGTTAAAGAATGCATCATACTTTAAGAATTAGTCTTTCAGTTTACATGTATGGCTCACATTGACTTGTTTGTTCATTGATTATGTGAGTTGGAAAATATTTAGGTTCAGTTTTTATTTTTATTTGTAAATTTTGTAACAATGATAAATAAGTAAGTTTTGACTATTTATTCTATAATGCGAATTGAATATTCACAGTTACTGAAATAATATAAAAATAAAAGAGTTTTGCTATTTTTCAATTATCTAAATACTCACTAAATAATATATCATAATAGCAGGTTTTACAAATAAAATTTAAAATCGGAACAATTTAGTATTTTCCGTGCGAATTTCATTCTTTTATTATCTAGTCTCAACTCTCATATCTGTTAAATATTTCAGTGAATTGCACATATTTATACGAGAGGGACATATAGAGAGAGATGACTTTTCCCATGACGTTTCTCATCATCAGCATAGTCATCCCATATGGATTTCCCTCTTCCATCTTTATCTGAAGCACCTTCAATCTGAAAAAAAGTTTATACCAATATATTGTATAGTGTGATTTGCCTCATCCAAAATATGATTCTAAAAGAAAGTTGGATAGACAGTGATATATATTAAAATATACCTGGAAAGCTGACGTTGCTGAACCAAAGAAGAAATCTTTGCCAAAATCTTCGCGGCGGAGGAAACCAGCTGCCGGAATGCCCATGGAGGAGGTGATAGCACGAAAGTCCATTAGATTATTAAAGAGATTAATTGGCTTAATTATGTTTTGCTGCAAAATTAAACAAAGCAAGCAGTGCATACAACATTGCTAGTTCATCTGCGTATCCTATTTATAAAACAAACTTGCAGTACGTACTAATGCTAATTATTAGTAATTAATTACGTAAGTGTAGTCAGAATATGAGAATTAATTAATTACCTACGTATAGTCACGTGATGACAATTAATTAATTAATGGAATAATGCCCATGTCCTGTCAATTTTCCCATTAAATACTCAGTTTTTTATGTCATTATCTTGATGATCAGCACGTGTTAATTCTAATTATTTACAAGGTAAAATATATGTGCCAGAACATTCAAAAATGAAATAATAATTAAAATAAAAAGTGAGATAAATGATTCAAATCATGATTTATATCAACAAAACCATCTACATCTTCATAAAAATCAAAATCCAGTTCCTCATGCTCTTCAATTGTCTGTGCAGTTGACTTTGCACCTCCGTTTCCTGTTCCGAGCACCGTGGGATACTTTGTTTCATTAAAATATTGGATTTTGATTTTGAATGATGCATAAGGACTATGACTCTTCTCTATTAGTTGGAGAGAATTTTCCTCCACAAATATCACGAAAATATAATTTTTAAATTATTTTTTAAAAAATACAATCATATATAATATAATTTATTGTATATGTTTTACATACATGAAATTTAAAAACAATATGACTAATTTTTTTCATTTGATTAAGTATTTAAATTTTTGTCTGAATTTTGACTCATTTTATATCATCTAAATGTTTCGAATAAATTGAGTGATGTAAAACAAGAGACAAATATATTTGGTTTAAAGTATGTTGATCTATTTGGTTTTAAAGCATGTTGATCTACTCATCAAAACAAAAATATTGATATAATATGATAATTTTTTGGAATTTTGATTGTTTAAATATAAATGAGTATTGGGAAAAATTAGAGAAAATAGTAATAAAGAGAATTTTCCTAACCGAGGCATAGTGACGGATTCATGATAAAGTTTAAGTGGAATTTTCCAAACCGATGCATAGTGACGGATTCATGATAAAGTTTAAGTGGAACACAAATAATGGAATTTTTGTTCTGGTTTTACTAATAATAAAAATTCATACAAACAAATAATAACAATTAAAAATATACATATTTAATAAATAAATATTAGGAAGGGTTAATGTCCAACCATTCATTTTATTGAGGTACCATTTCTTTCGTGCACAAAACATTCACAAGTGGAATACAATTTTCGTATGGTTTTCTACAAATTAGTGAGAAAAAATCAAAATATTTACAAAACAAAACACATAAAACAAATATTTTTTATAGTCAGTAAGGATACATTCAAAAATTAACGGGGTTGAAACAAAATTTTTTATAAATTAATATAAATAAACTTGATATTTTCGTAATACATCTCTTAGCAAGTAGGGATATATGGCAACGGGTCGGGCTAGCCCGCCGACCCAGTCGGCTCACCTTATCAATTAGCCAACTCGGCACATCCCGTCAATTACTGCAGCAGGCTAGGTTAGGCTTCTAACTGTGCATAGGGTCTGGTCAGGGCCAACTTTGCTCAACTTGTACCTCGGCCTAGCACACCTCGTAAAAAAAGACCACTCCAGCAGTCAGTGTTAACCTGTTAACCAGTTAAACATTTTAAAATTAATTATTTTCATTTTTTAGCATTTTAAATAACTTTTTTCTAATAATAAGTATGAAATTTTTCCCTCTTAAAATAATATATATTAATTTGTAGTAATAAATAATGAAAAATGAAGTACTAATTAATAATAAGTTCATATTAAATATATATAAGTAACAACTTGGATTAGTTAGTCGTAACTTATAATAAAGAAGTAATAACTTCAACTACTAAATACTAACTTTAAATAAATAATTAATAAATTGCAATAATAAGTAATAATTTGAAATAATAAGTAATAACTTGAAATATTATGCAATAACTTGCTTTAATAGATAACAATTTGTTTCTTTTTTTTTTTTTATAGTTATATATAACTTATACTAATAAGCAATGAAAAATGATGTACTAATTAATAATAATTTGAAATAACAGATAATAACTTGGACCACTAAGTACTATCTTTGAGTAATAAATGATAATTTAGTGTATTAAGTACTAATTCGAAATAAAATAAATAATAATTTGATCTAATTTCAATTAATCGAAAGTGGGCCAATCCGAGAGTCAGGCATGCGGTCAGCCCGAACATCAACTCGAGCCCAGAACGCCTTGTCTCGTCATGAGCTTGGCACGAAGGTCAGGCCTGGGCTAAATATTTCAAATTCCTGACCCTGCCTTGGCATCCCCCATCTAAGAAGGTAGCCTGGCATGCCACACCCCATCAGAAGGTCTAACCCACCAAGTTTTTGGCCCAACATACCCCGACATGGCTCGTTGTTTCCTTTTTTTTTTTTTTTTTTTGTTGTTTTTCCCAAACGGTAGAAGTGACACGAAAGTATTGTCAATAGTGTCGTTTTACAGTAATCCACCAATGTTATAATCGTTTTCGAAACATAAAACTCTAAATATAACATTACACAATTAATAATTACCATGTTTATTACCATGCTAACATGTTTAACCTTTTTATTGTTAAATGTACTAAATTAACTCAGAAAAGAAATTTTAAATAAATAAATTTGCCCTTTAGGATTTTATATGATTACAAAAACACTATCCTAATATTTTCTCGGGTGTAGACATCTTAATTGTCTAGAATTTTAACATAATGTCGCCTAAAAGTATCTAACATTTATAACATGCATTTGTGACTCTAAAATTAACACTAAAATTCTTACACAAATAAAATGTATTAAGTAAACAATCAATAGAAAATAAGTTAAGTTACTTATGGGAAGTTAATAAAAGATGATGTATAATTTTAGAAATATCATAACACACATATTTTTTTATATTACATAAAATATTATAAACTTGTCAAATATGTCAACCGCTTATTTTCATGTCAATTTATTTATTCTCGTTTTATAAACGTATCGTATCATAATCATATACGTGTCGTTAAATCTAATTCTAATCTTTTAACTTTATATTGTGTTAACGAATTGTGTCAAATATTGACACCTTGTTTGAGGGGCAAAGCTACACTGGGGGCACTTGCCCCAACTAACCCCAGTTGAGCTCTAGAACTTTTCTATGAAATATGGGATTTTCCATTAGATGTGTATAAGTTACTTGCCCTCCTTTTAAGTGCTAATTAAAATTGTGAAGTGTTAGTTTTTCTTTTTCCCTTCATGTTAAAAATGGATTTTGGTTACATTTCAATTCTATATGTTTACAAATATTTCTCAATATCAATAATTTTTTTCCATTTACATATTTTTAGAATTACATTAAAATACTAATTGAGGATATCGTTTTAATGTTAAGTGTTAAAGAACATGGACTTTCATGTTAAAACCAATTGGTGATAAGTGGAGTGGTCCATGAACCTTATTAATTAGTCCAGAATCTCTTGGCTAGTCGATGTGGGAAATTTGAACTTTAACACCCCTTCTCACACATAACTCGGGTTTTGTGGGATATTTGAATTTTTAACACCCCATCTCACACACAAATGTCTCTTATACACATATTTGAACTTTTAACACCCATCAGAGATATTGACATGATTCGGGTGATTTGAACTTTTAACACCCATCAGAGATATTGACATGACTCAAGTGTTGAAACAAGGATAGAGATATTAACATGACCGATACCCATGAAATCAACCTCAATACCATAACCAATAGAAGCATTGCCTTGGCAGAAACTCACGAAACCAAGCCCAATGCACATAAAAGTCCGAGTTATACGTGGATGGGGTAAACCCATGAAGCCAAGCCCAATGCACATAAGAGTTCAAATCATATGTTGATGGGTAAAACACTTGAGTCTAACTCTGATACCATATTAAAGAACACGGACTTCCATCTTAAAACCAATTGGTGATAAGTGAGGTGGCTAATGAACCTTATTAATTAGTTCAGGATCTCTTGACTAGTCGATGTGTGATTTTGAACTTTAATATTAAGAGTTATGTCGAAAATTTATCAAGTGTTATGTGGTGCCCATGAATAGAATAAAAGCATGTGCTAATTGTTATCTACAACATGTTAATGTTTTCATTATTTAGAAATAATTAAGTATTATCAACACTTATTAAATCAAATTACAAAGCAAAGTTTACCTTAATTGCAAAACAATCAATATAGTAATTGCTATTTGTTTTCATATAATCAAATAAAATTTAACATCGAAGTAACTTAATTTGCCCTCGCTGAAAAATATAGTGAGTTTAAAGTTTAATGATCGTGAAACTGAAACGCAGTGATCATGAATGACTCAGATACAACATTACTACAAAATTCATTTTTTTAACCAAAAAAAAAAAAAGTACTTATAATCATATTATCTAGACGGTTCCCATTGCAAAATTTTTCAAGTTAACCAATGGTTGACAAAGATTCATTGCTTGTCCGATGGGGAAATGAATTTTGGCTCGTCATTCTGAATATAAATTTTATTTAAGAGAATGTGACACATTATCTTCTTAACATCATGCACGCATTAGTTAATATTCTTTATGATCTCTTTACAAGATGTGTATAAAAGACTATTTACCTCTCTATTAAAAAATTTTATTCCAGAAATAGGAACCAACTTTGAGAATTAGAAGGGCAAAGTTTTTCGGTAATAATCAAACATTTTTAAATTCCGTTTTAATCACTTACAAATTTTTCGTTCCGTTTTGATCACCAAACTATCAAACGTCACATTTTACCCATTTGCTCTATTTTTTCAGTTAACCACAAGAGAAATTTGGCCAAATTAAAATATGCTATTAATATATTACTACTTTGTATAATGCAAGATGTTTGGTATAATTTTGGTATAAACTTTTTAAAAAAAATAATTACGTTCTATCATCATCATGTTCTTCACTTTACAAATCATAATTACTTCTATATAATTTTTGTTTTTCTCTTAACAAAATCAAATAATTACCTCCTATCATTTTCTCTTCTCTCAAATCATTACTTATTGTCTAAATAAAAATAATTTATTCAACTTTTATTTTTTTAAATTAATTTAATTTTGTGAGAGTGCACATATCTAGAGTTTGTCTATAACCCTAGTTGCAATTAATGCTGCAACCAAGTTGTAATTATGTAAACGAAAAATTAACACTTTCCATACCCACTTTATTTGTCCTACTCCTATCCCAAGTCCCTAAGCATCACATGATCCAAATTCTAAGGGCATTCAACGTGTCTCAGTCTTAACCGGCATAAACATCTTACACTAAATTTTCTGTTGGAAGTGAGAATATTAAATTAATAATTTAAAACGAGGACTCTATTTAAACTGAACGGAGGAATCTACTTTAACTAAACCAATTGATCATGTGCTAATAGACACCTACCCACTAAACATCACGAGACAAATCAACTAAACAATTTCAATTTCCATTTTATTCACATAAAAGGTTTTCGTTTCATTTTGAGACTGAACTTTCAAATGTCTCATTTTGCTCCTTAGATTCATTTTTCCAGTTTAGTCTAACATATTAGATATTTAAAGTACTCCAAATTTTGCAGCATGTGATATCCATTTCCGTCAGGCTTAAATGGGAAAAAAAAAATGACAGGATAGGCTAAAAATGAGACGTTTGAAAAGTTTGTAGTAGCCAATCTAGGAATGTAAATTGTCTATTGACAAAGACAATTTTGAGATTTTGAAATACTTTTTTAACCATAAGGGAAATTTGGCCAAATTAATGTATTAATATATTGCATAGAAAAATATTTACATAAATCCGATTTTTGATTCCACTTATAGATTTTGCGGTCAATTGTAATTAAATTTTATAAAATCTTGCTTATATCAATTTATGTCATAAATTTCATAACATTTAATCCAAATTACAAAATTTACAAATAAGACTAAGAATCAGGTCTACCTAAATCTTTTCCTATTGCAAATTGAACTAAAATCACGTTATCCAAATTTTAAGGGTACCCAAGGTGTCTGAACCTTGGAAAGATTGACGAAGTACGAGGAATCTATTTTAATTAAAACGAGGAATCTATTTAAAACTATCTGATCACGTGCTACTGTGATATGGTCAATTAAGTTCATTCAAACCTTGTTATCGTACGCTCTAAACATCAAGAGACAGATCAATTAATCCTAATAGTTAATTATGGAAAATTTTATATATATTTGAGATAGTGGGATAGATATGTTAATTTATATTCATCCACATTATTCTAATTTATTAAAAATAAATTTTTTTAGGATGATTTAAATGAATATAGATCAAGAGATCAAACCCACTTATCATAAACCGGATCTATCTAAATTTTTTTACCTTAATTACCATATTTATTTCCTTTCCTTCGACAATAATATTTTATTTTATTATTAGCAAAATACAAAAAATCACAGCACACCAACTCTGAATAAAAATAAAAAATAAAAAATAAAAAACACTGAGCGCAAAATAAAATAGTAATTTATAAAATTATTTGTTTGACTAAAAATTTTGGATTTTGTTCCTTAGTAGACTTTGGTATCCGTTTCCTGTTCCGAGATGCTTTCTTTCATTAAAAACATTGGATTTTGCAATTCCATTTCCTGTGCCGACCATCGTGGGATGCTTGTTTTTCGGGTTTTTCCGTGCATCTAAATTCGGTGCAAGGACACAGAGGTGACATGTTTCACAGGCTCTAAAAAATGTGAATTATTACATGTTTTACTATGCTTATTTTTAAAAATATTTTAGTTTTGTCCTTATTAAAATATAAAAAACAATGTTCTGTCCCTTTTAATTAATATAAAATTTGTTTTGTCCCTCACTAATATATAATAAAACATAAATTTATTTATTAATTAATAAAACATAAACTTATTTATTAAGGTGTTCAATCTTATTGCCTAAAATAACTATTCATTTTTTTTTTCCTAAGCATCACTTTTTTTTTTTTTTAAATATCCATTATTTTCTTTATCTTTACCAAAATTTCTTTGTAAAATTATCCAAAAAATTAAAATTAGCAAACTCCAACATCATCTTCCTTCAAAAAATAAATTTTCAACTTCTTAACTTAATTATTTTAAATCTATAGAGTTTCGCTTGACTCATCGTTTAAAATCATGTAACTTTTGTATTACTAATGTCCCTACTAAAAATTAATCTTGACTCCATTACTGATTCAAAGAAAATATTTTATTGTGAAAAGATATATCAAGTGGCATTTGGTCTGATATTGGTATCTCAAAATTAATGATCATCTACTATTTTTAGTGGTGGTGGCATAAAAATTAAACGAATTGCTAGAACTTTATTAGTTCGGGAATATCACATTATACCCGTCATTTAATAAGAGTTTTTCATAATAAAATTTCATGATATAAAAAATTTAAATCACATAATTTTTTTTAATTTTAAATATTATTTTTACATATATATCCACAGCAAACGATAGACAACTGGTTTTGACGTTGGGAATTTCCAAGTCAACATGCATGTTGCCTTATGCCAGCTCAAGGATAAATTACTAAAAAGAAAGAAAATCATGGGCAGGCAGGACACGTAGCAAGAACAACAAATGTAAAACGTTGAAGACTATCCTCAAGTGTATGAAGAGTTTCTTTATCTTTAGTAATTTCTCATTGAGCCAATCTAATTTAGGCTTTGTTTTTAATTATTTATAAAAAAATTAAAACTGTATTTTTAAAACTTAAAAAAAAAAAAACTTTAAAAAAAAAGGCTAGAATTGTTTTTGAAGCAACTTTTATTTTTTTTTTAACTTGAAAAACAAAACATTTTTTGTCAACAAATTCTTTTTAAAAAATTATTTTCAATTTCTATAAATAACTTTTATTTATGTTTAACTCCACTTTGCACCCCTAATTTGTATCAGATTCTCACTTTGTACGCTAAACTTTTATTTTGGATGCTTTATATCCCGAACTATCTAAATCTTTCCACCTAACTTCAAAAATCTAACTCTGTTAACAAAATTAATCAATCTAAAATATTTTAGTTATTTAATTAAATTATCTTTATGATTTTAAAATTGATAGTGATGAATAGAGGGTAAATCATATATTATTTTAATTTTAGATGAATAACTTATAATTATTCACCTAATTCACGAGGATAAAATTTATTAACACTTAAAGAAATCAATCATCGGCTATCCACATTCTAATTATACCATTACTAAATATTTAAACTAATTAACACAATCAATTGTCTTCTAATATATAAAGCACAACACGTGAGGATGACGAGGTATGTCATGACAAAATTGAATACCTAAAACATCGTGATGTGTATCAGACTACGAGACCCAAAATAAATAAGCTGAGAGAGTATTATCGACATACGTACGTTTGTGATAAGTATGCATGATGTGTGTCACGAGGAATGTATGTTTGTATTGGTTTATGGTTTCGTATGTACTACAATGATCGTGAAAAATACTTTGGCACAAGTCAATAATATTTGTTAGTAAGTTTTGGTTATTCATTACATAATACCGAATAGGTATAATAATTTTTGAAATAATTAAAAGTTAATGATGCCAAAATTATACACCTAATAACAATATTACAATGATTCCGGATCCGAATCCACTAAGCATATCTTAGTAATTTTATTCTTGTGGTTCAAATAGACCCAAATAAGTTAACTATTATATATTTGACATACGGATCGATCCGAACCATCTGGTTTTAGTATAAATATCAAAGTGACAGGTTAGATTTAAAACATAATTACTTTCTTAATTTTTCAGATTCTGAATTCTTATTAAATTTTACTTTTTGGTATAAGTACTGATTTGAGTGTCGGAACTTACTCTGAGGGACAAAATCCCGACCTTTTTATTGGTTCAGGTGATCCGGACTTGGGTACTTCACACGTTGCTCAACTTTTCCCTTGGATATGATGCACACGGGCTAACTCTAACTCACATTTTGTATCAACATTGGGTGCCATCTGTAGGAACACTAAGTTAAAAATCAATACTAAAACATGGTATCTAGCATACGTAACACTCACAGGAGCAATGCTGACAAGGGCAAAGAAATTTCAACTCAACATTATTTCGATCGATCCCACGGAGAGATGGATCGATAGGGGGAACACAAAGGGAATTTCGATTCTCAGGTTGTGGACAAGGATGAAGAGATTCATAACTTGAACTAGCAGAATGCTTTGTTGAAAGAGATAGTCATAAGACAACAACTAGAGCGTCACTTCTCCAAGGATAAAGAACCTTCGCGTAATTCAGGTGGCAATCCCTAAATTGTCCACCCCTAGTCTAATGCTAACGAGGGAGAGAGGAACACCCAAGGAGAGAGAAAGTGAAATGAGCAAAGAGACACATGAGCTCAACTTTAGTCGGATCCACCTAGCGAGAGTATGCAGGTCAGTCTGCCAGACACGAATCACGAAATAGGCCTCATCAAGGTCGAGTGGTATTATGAAAATGAGCCTAAAGGAAGTTGCATATGTTGCTCATGAGAGAAGAAGACACGAAGAGATGGATCGTACTGTCTGCTAGTCATCAGAAAGGGAAAAGAACTTGAGAAAGAGGTTGGAGGAACTGCAAGCCAAAGTGGATAGAATGGATGAAAGAAAGGAAAAAATACCACATACAAGTATTCACTTCCCTTCATTGATGATATGATGCAGAAGCCTCTTCCGAGAATGTGGCAAACTCCAAACTTTCACTTCTATGACGGGAGTACCTGGACACCTACCGCTCCAAGATGTGTATTCAAGAAGCGTCAGATGTCATCCTCTGTTGAGGGTTCCCCGGAACCCTAAAAAGGTGCCACAGCAGATTGGTTCAGAGGATACAAGATGGGTGATATTAAATACTTTGATCAACTGTTAGACTTGTTTTCACAATAAGTTTACGAATCAGAAAAGATCTCAAAGATAAGAACGCATCTGCTTACTCTTAAGCAGAAGTTAGATGAATCACTGATGGATTATGTGGATAGGTTCAAGAAGAAGACAATTGAAATCTAAGGAGTCATAGAGAAAATGCAGATCATGACTTTCCAGACCAGGGTGAGGCCAAGAAAATTCTCCATTAACCCAACTTCAAGCCTCCTAACACTCTCATTGCTCTCTACCTTATAGCAGAAAAATTTGCTCAGACTGATGAAGGAGAAAGAAAAAAGAGAAGGGCCAATAAAGAAATTAGTAAAGCAGAACCTAAGAAGAGCAATGTTAGGGATCGACTATCTATAACCGTGCCTCATAGGAGGAGCTCGACCCTCCTAAAATTTGTACTTCACTCAATTCTACCCTAGCTCATATTTTAGGTTGAGAAAGAGTCTTTTGTTAAATGGCCAACTCTAATGAGGAACAACTCAAATCATATTGACTCTTCTAAATGATTTTAGATTTTTCCACATCTAGATTGCATAATACCAAGCATCTGTTTTTCTTTGAAATCTGTGATTGTTAAAGAGCACACAAGAATAGGTCATTTGAAACTCTTATCTGAGAATGAGAATAAAATAGGGAGTCTCTAATAGACATAAGGAAGGTGTTACCAGTTAAGCCCTAAAAAGTAGTACACCTAATATTTTGTATGACTTTTCATTACTTTCTTAGGCCATGCTATACTCTATTTGAGGTAAAATCTACTTGTGCACCTTGAAAATATTTTATTTTCAATAAAGGAAAGTTTTTCTAAGTCTTTTTATCTTTTAAATAGTGTAATTGACTCTCTACAATAAGTAGTTAAATACAAAAGAGGTTGAACAAGAACGATCCCACATACTCAGGTTCTTCAATGGCACTCGTCCTTCAGGATTCATGCACCTTCCAGAGTCACATCACCTCTCCAAAAGTAAAAGCTAAGTTTCTTTTCAAGAGTGAGACTCACCCTTTTGAGGGCCAAATATCCAAATGATCATCATTTGGGATCACCTCACCCTTCTGGGGGCAAGTCTAATCTTCTTAACTAAAGGCTTCAAAAGGTAAGTCTCACCCTAAGAGTCACCCTTCCGAGGTTCAAATATCTCATACTCTGGGATCACCTCACCCCTCCAAATGTAAGTAACTCTTTTCAACTAAAAGGTCCAACAAACTAAGTCTCACTCTAAGAGTGAAACTCACCCTTTCGAGAGTCAAATATTTCATCCTCCGAGATTACCCCTCTGGGGGTAAGTTTAAATCTTATCAACTAAAGGCTCCTCCAAGCTAAATCTCACTCCAAGGGTCAAATATCTTATCCTCCGGGATCATCTTACCCCTCTAGAAGCAATGTCAATGTCTTCCAAAAATGAAATATTTAGGACATACCTACTCTCCGCAGTAGGACTTACCTCTTCGCGGGCAATTCCATAGATTTTCAAAATGAAATATCTAGTCATACCTACTCTCCAGAGTAGGAGTTACCCCTCTGGGGGCAATTCCATGAATTTTGGAAAGTGAAGTGCCTATGTCATATCTATTCTTCAGAGTAGGATTTTTCCCTCCAGAGGCAATTCCAAAGACTTCCAATGTAAAATATCTAGGTTATACCTACTCCCTGAAGTAAGACTTACTCCTCTAGAAGCAATGTCAAGGTCTTCCAAAAGTGAAATACCAATGCAACACCTACTTCAACTAGAAGGACTTACTCTTTCGAGTGTCATAAATCTAATCTTTTGAGGTAAAACTCCAAAGTACTATTAACAAGAAAAAATAAAGTCTATATTTGTCATAAATCTAATCTTTTGAGGTAAAGCTCCAAAGTACTATTAACAAGAAAAAATAAAGTCTAAATATGATAATGACAATAATAGCACTTAGTCACTTCAACTGAAACTAAAGGATTAAGGAAGGCCAGAAGACTATACAGTTCTAAACCCAATATACTGCGAACAAGTAGTAAACATAAATGTATGCTACAATAAAAGGATGAAAAATACTTTACATATATAGAGTTTCTCTCGGGTATCAGAGAAGAGCCCAACTCAAAGTCTATAGACAAAACTACACAAGTTTTACAAAGAAAAAGAGACAACCCTCCATCAAAATCAAATTCTCATCAGTTATCATCAGGGTCCTTGGCTTACCCTGAATCCTTTGTAATTTTTTCTTAGTAAGACAGAGAAGTATCACCCCTATTTAACTCACCTTGCACTACTTCGGTCTCAACTACTACACAGAATTACGGTGTGACTATTTCCTACCTTGGCCAGGGTTTGGGGGCAAAAGAGACATGCCTACACATGAGGCAGTGGTACTAGACAAGTCCATTCTAGGTCTACGCGGTGAAAAACCATACCCCTTGAGTGTATACGATGGAAAATCATGCTCCCTGCGTCTGTAAGATGGAAACCTCGGACACCCCTAAGCATGGGTTGCTGAGTTCCGTTTGGCTTAGGAACACTCTCTGCAGCAACTATGCCTTTCTCACTCTCCCAACTAATTCCGTTGTCGTAGGTAAAAAAATCTAAGGCATCGATGACTATTTCGGGTGCAAGACTATTGTTAATATCTCAGTCATCATCAAAGTCTTGGTTGTCACTAATTTCAACACGGTCATCCCTAGCATCATCACTAAAGTCAAGGTCGATTAGGAAAACTGAGGTATCCATGTTTGAGGAAGAACCAGATAGGTCGAGGAGGAGGGTGCATCATTGTCACAAGGAATGTCCTGGTCTATTTTGGATGTTGTGAAGTTAGGGTTTGTCATTTTAAACTTTTTCATGGCTTTGCTTATCTCTGTGGTGGTCTTTAAGTCTAAGGATTAAATCACTGGAGTTATATTCTACTTGACCGTGGACTAATTATGTGAAGATTAGACCCTTGAGTATGTTTAGGTATTGTCATGCGTTGGTGGGGATAAAACTATGGTTGAATTCAAAAGTCCTAGTTATGTGCACATTTTATTTGGAAAAAAAAAAAGTATGCAACGAGATTTTTTTTTAAAAAAAAGAAGCATGTAACGAGATTTAAAAATAAAAAATTTGTAGCATACTGTTACTTTTTAGTAGCAAGGACGTATACTAGTACTACTTAGTATTAGATATGATTATGTATATTTGATGAAGTAGAATTCAGGAATAAAGTTGAAAAATAACTTGGTAAAAGTATTAAAATGCGTCGATCTGATTGAGATAGGGAATAATTAAATCAAGAGTTTCAAGATTATCTTAAGGAGAATGAAATCCTACTTCAATGGACTCCTCTATTAGATATAGTTTGATCAATGATGAATCTTGCAGACCTTCCCAAATCGTTTTGGGGCTATGCTGTTAATACTACTTCTCATTTACTAAACTGTTCCACTCCGTATGAGATATAGTTTGAAAAGATATCTAAACTTTTATACTTGAAGGTTTGGGGATACCCCACTTATGTAAAGAGGGTAGAATCTAACAAAATTGAAACTAAGTCAAATATTTGAATTAGCTTTGTTATAGCAAATGTGGACAGTCATGGCGCCATGTTAGATTCTAATATCATGCTTGAATGCAAATCAGAAACATCATGGCACCTTGATTCCCATCTTCCTTTTCAACTATATTTGCTTGCAACTTATTAACTTGAGTCATTATGGATTTATGGGAAAAAACAATTTAGTCCTTTATCTTTGGAATATCCACCAATTTAGTTTCTTATCTATCACAACAAACTAATTTGGTATCTTATTTTTAAAACATTAACTAATCTAAGACCTATGATGGAAATCATGGATAAGTTAATACACCAAAACGTGTAAAAATCACATGACCATTAATTTGCTGTAGATGTATTGTCAATAATTTCGTTAGTTTGTCAACAATTTTTCATCATAAGCCTTAAATTAGTTGCCAAATTGGTCTTTTTGATAGATAAGAGACCAAATTTATCGATATTCTAAAGATAAGGGACTAAATTAGTCTTTTTTATATGGATTTATTGTACATATAAAATAATCTATGTACTTTAAAGAAACAAATTTATCTATACCTTGTTTCTCACTTATGTATTTGAACTTTAATACCTTACACAAGTTTCCTTATTCTTTATGGTTGTGGAAAAGATCACATCAATAGTTGAAGAGGTTATTCTTGATGCATCCTCTATAATGTACATGGTCTTAATCCCTTTTATATAGAGAACCATCTTTCTTCTTGCATAAAATATTATTATTCTTCTCCTTCTTTACTTGGATTAAGGTGAAATCATTCTTGTTTTCCATTTCACAAGAAAGTAAAATAACACTTTAAGATTGTTGGAAAAAAATTACTGGAAATAATAGAAATGAAAAACAACTTTAAAAATTTTGATGCGAGTGATCTCTATTCTTAAAATGTTATTTTCCCCTGCCAAAAATTTTTGAAAGGTTTCAGGCAAATATAACTTTCAAGAATCACCAATGCCACAATAAAAGCACTTACTCAATAATACAAGTGTTCTCCCATTGATTACTCAAAAACAAGTATGAGACTAAGAATAAGGAGAAGATTAAAATCTCATTTTTGTATTGTATCTTGTGCCTTTAATTTTGTGGGTTTCATATTTATAGGCACATTAAACTCTTCACCAAAAATTATCTCAATTGATTGACAACCCAATAAACTAAATTACAACCCTTAAGATGAATAGACAACACTTTTCAGCCATAATTTAAATGAAGAGCTACAATATTTTCATTCGAATTTACACTAATTTATCATAAGAGAGGTTATATACATTCAAAATCAGATTTTTAATACTTAATTATGTGTTAATAATTTTCAAAGAAGTCCCAAATTAGTTTTATAAATTACCATTGAAAAAGTTATGTCCTTTGATTTGAAAATTTACCTGCCTGGCAGTTCGAACCTAGTTCAAATGGTTCAAATCAGATCAATTAGTGATTTTAAGGGATATATACTTTCTGACTATAGTTGGAATACAATTGCATATAGAGTCGGACGTCTAAATAAGAAATAGCCTTCGGGCTTTGGTTGTTACCGCAACATACGGATAAGGCTGCCCACTTAGAAAAAATATAGCTAATTAAACAAGGATAGAAAAAATAGTGAAAGGTTGTAATTTTATAATCCACATGTCATGTTTATTGTTGGTGGTACTATATTCACACTAAAATTTTTAACACTGAAGGTCTTATTCCATCTTTTCCTTCTCTCATTCCTGATTGTTAGCCATATAGTTTTTAGATATTGATAAGATCATTTTATCAAGAAACTTTATGGTTGTCACTTAAAATTCTCATCTAGTTGAGTGAAAATTTGAATTTGTTTTTTATGTAGATGTTGCCTATAATTACACTCAACAATTAATAAAACCTCTTTTTTCTTTTTTTTTTTCTTCTTTTGTTAATTTACGACACTCTAATCACCAATAAAAACACTCCATTAACACTTAATACCACCAAATGAAAATAGCAAAAAACTCGGTACACCTCCTTTTTGTTGGGACTAATTGTATTTTGTAATTCTAACTTAAAGTTAATTCTTACATTGTATCTCGAATTTTATTGTTTGACACGTTCTACTCTCAACTCTCAAATGTGTGCCTCTTTAGTTCCCTTCTAACACTATCAAAAGTTAATAGAATCTTAATTTTTGTACCCAAAAATATTATTATACATCTTGTTGAATTTGTCGTATATATAAAAAAATTTCGTTAATTTTTAAGACGGTATTAAAAAAAGAATGAAGTAGGATAAATTTAAGAGTTCGGGATGTAAAGTGTTTGATAACTACACCTTAAAATTGGCTCCTCCCCATTGGGGAGAATTGGAGAGTTATTCTCCGATTTTTCTCAATGCAAGTGTTGCAAGATGATTGACACATGTATTAACTCAATGGAAGTTGGAGAGGAACAATATGGGTGAAGAGCTCAACGCCTAAACCCCTATAGTAACAAGAATACACACTTCATGTGATTTTAGAAACTATCGCGTAGTTGGAGTTGATGGTTAAATTTTCTGAATTGGTAGAATTCATGTGGGAGTGGGTTAGTGGTATTATTATTATTTTTTTTTTCAAATTTTACTCATAAAATTTAAAAAAGAAACAAAAATATATATAAGAGGGAGAGACCATTAGACCAATTGATACTTTCCCATTTATATATAGTAAGATATTACATAACTTACCATTTTCAGTAATATAAATTAGTGGATTATTGTATTCCCTTTTGACATGGAGAAAAAGATCCATAATCCCTTTTGGATATCCATAGATCCAGTCGGCAGCGTCCTACAATGAAAGAGTTAAAATAAATAACGTTACTGATGAAACTGATTAACTTCTATTTGGAGAATATATATATATATAAATATAAATATGTATACCAAGAGGAGAACCGGGGACCCCTAAAAACTAGAGGAAGAAGGGTAAGGGACAAGAGAGCCAAAATAAAAATAAAATTAAATAGATAGTTCAGGTGGCTTAGCCAACCATCAAACAAGAAAGTAAATAACAAGAAAGTAAATAAACCAAAATTTATTAAAACTTTAAATAATTACAGATTTGAGGAATACCTCTGATGAAGTGTCGGTGCTACCTATACTCTGCTTGCTAGTGGTACTCTGGGAGGAGAGGAAGGGGAGAAAAGAAGAATTTAACTTAGAAATTTTTTGGATGCTTGGTAAGACTGAAAACATCCTAATTATAGAGAAATTACTGTTGCTACAGTGTCATATAGTGACCTGTGAACAGTAACTTTTCTGTGATTTATGCCGCTACAGTGTACAGTGTACAATGAACGGTATTTGAATTTTTAAACAATAAAGTACATTTGAATAGTAAATACATTTGAACAAGAATCCTATCTATTACAATTGGGATTCTTCAATTTTGCTAAGGTCGATGCCGAAATAATCGTCCTCATTTGATTGGGCCATGTCTTCATAAGTGCTGATACTGGCAGTTAAGCTGGAATCAGAACTGGATGATGACACCTGTTTTTTCTTTTTTGTTGAAATCTTTTTCTTTGATTTCTTTTCTTTTGGTTTTGATCTTTCTTTTGTCTTTTTGCTGGAAACTTCTTGTTTATCCGAAGAGCTTGAAGTTCCTTCTTTGAGCTGCCGGCATCATAAGCATCCCACCATTTGATTCAGTCTTGTCTTACCAGTAAAGGTGGAAAGGCTTGATTATTATTTTTAACAAATTCGAATCTCCATTAAAAAATCCAAGGCAATGCAAATTTTGAGAAGAAATGAGGGTGATTGGCATTGTCGAATTGGGCTGTGAAAACTTTGATTTAAAAAACTCAAACCCTTCTAAAATTGGTGGAGGTAAAATGGATTCATTAGGTCCAATTAAAAACCAAAATCTATTAAACCAGATTGGGAAAGAATAGGTTTTATTCTTTTTGAAAAAGAATAAACAAGAATGTTTATTCTCAATATTTTGGTAGGTGAAGGTATTGAACCAAGCACCTTGATAATCCCAGTAAGAATAACCAGGATATTTTTGAGACTCCAGATCAGAGAAGGAACGTAGTCTATTAAGATTAGTGCCCCATTCAGAAGGTCTGAGAACCTTTAGAATTTGGTATGTTGAATGTGTATAATATGCTTGATTGGAATGCATATTATTTTTTAGAATAATGGATTGAGAATCTTTAAGTATTAGCTCATAAAATTCTCTGGTTTTTTGGTTCGTGGATGGTAAAAAATTGAATCCAGTAGGAAGGATTTTTTGGGCAACAATTAAAGGATTGTTAGTGAACCATTCTGGTTCAATTTGGATTAGGGTTTGATAGTCAGTCTTCTTGACATATTGGGAAATATTTGAAGAAACAAAGTTTTTTGAAGTTTGTTTGGGTACGTAAAGTACCGTACTTTTTGATGCAGAAGGCATCGTGTTGAGTGTTTGAGATGATGTCTCTGAACTCATCAAAATGTATAAGGCAATACCTGAACTTGTCCTGGAATGGACAAGGCCTATTGAAATTGCAACCATTGTTTGAAAGCTTTTCAAAGCTGTGGATTATCTTCGGCCATTTATGCCCAAGATTTTTGTACTACTCTTGTAACACATCTAGATGTGTATAAGAACAGGTTTCATATGGTCAATCTCCAGGTTAAGATCCTGAGGGAAACAGCTTTGAGTACAAGCTCATCAAACAATGTCTTGCATTTTCATCTAGATGTGTATAAGAGACAGGTGTTGAACCTGTCTCTTATACACATCTAGATGTGTATAAGAGACAGATCCCAAATACACCCGCAAAATTTGTTTTGAAGCAAGATCAGATACATCTTTTTGTAAAACATCTTTAGCAGCTTTGCAATCAGTTACGAAGTAAAAACTTTTGATAGAATATCAGACTGAAATTTTGATCTAGATAAAACAAGAGACTAAAATTTCTTTTTTGATAGTGGAATAATTCTTTTGGGCATTATTCCAGTATTTTGAAGTAAAACAGACAATTTGTTCAGAAGTAGAATTCTTCTTTGTTTTAAAATGCCGCCATAACCAATGTCAGAGGCATCAGTTTCGACAATTTTAAATGAATTTGGATTACATAAAACTAAACAAGGTAAATTCTTAACTTGTTTTTTTATGTATTTGACTGTGTCTGTGTGCTTTTGTGTCCATGCAGGAGGATTTTTTCAGAGTCTATCATGCAAAGGTTTTGAAAGAATACTAAAATTGGAAATATGTTCAGAAATGTAGTTTAAACATCCTAAGAACCTTTGGAGCTGAGTTTTATCCAGTATTTGATTTGAAAATTTGTCAGCAAATTCAATCGACCTATTGATAGGAGACACTTTGCCTCATAAATATTATGTCCTAAAAATCTGATCAAAATTTGACATAAACTAATCTTTGAAGCAGAAACGACTAAACCATTTCTTTTAGTAACATCTAAGAAAATAGTAACATCTAAGAAAATATCTTCCAAAAAAATATATATTTGGGTTTTAAAATTGAACAAATAATTATAAGTGCCACAACTATAAGTGAATTAACCGTAACTTTGATACTAATTTCATGGGAAAAAACAATTAAATAATAAAAAAAAAAACGCAAAGAAAAGAATTGGGGAAAGAAACTTTTTTAATTTAGTGAATGAAGGCTGCAGCAATAGTACAAATCGCAACCGAGGTGACGGCTCCTCTAAAATCTCAAAATAGAGGCTCCCGGCTTTAAAGCTTTATAATGACAAAACTGACTCCTAAAAATAAAAAAGACTGCACTAAGGGATTTAATCCCATGTGACTCAAGACCACTATACCACAACACATGGCTCACTACAATAAAAATATTTAAATTAATTAAATAATACGAAAATTCTATAATCTATTTTAAAAAATTATTCTCTTGTATTTTAACTGCATTTACAGTACAACATCATGTATTTTAAATATTTGTACTGTACAAACTCTTAAAATTAAGAAAATAATTCCCTAAAAAAAATTATAAAATTCCCCTAAATAATACCTTGGTTTACATATATTTCCTATAAATACCCCCCCAAATGAAAGCAGCAAAGTAGTCGGTACCGCCTCCACATTCTATTTTTCTTTTAATTTTGAAACAAATATTTGTTCGTTTTGATTTCATAATACCATATATACGCATTAGCATTACAATATCCTAAATTCCTAGTACCATAATCAAAGGCTATGCTGGTCTGAAATAATAAGAGAGAATCTCTCTAATACTTCTTACAAAAATATAACATAAAAATATTTTTTAAAAATTATAATGTGATTTATTACATATATTTGATACACTATATAAAATTTGAAAATAAATAGATTGACAGTTTAAATTTTTGTCTTGATTTTGATCCATTTTACACGTTCTAATATTTCAGGTAATTTGAGTGATAAAATAATTACAAATAGATTTAATTTTAAAATATATTAATCTGCACATGAAAATAAAATGATTGACGTAATCCAATACTTTTTCGTTGTATTTGGATCGATAGATTTTGAGAAGAATTTGAAATTCACCTATATATTATACAGCGGTTTCTAAAGTTAAAATGGATGAATTTCAAATCTACTCAAATTAGAAAAGTTATTTGAAATCTTCATTTCACATTTTTTAATTTGAGTGGATTTGAAATTTATTCATTTCAACTTTACAAATTCCTCCAAAAATGAATAAATTTCAAAATTTTCTCCAAACCTATCAATCTAGACACAACCTTTACGAATTTTAATTATTTAAATATAACAGATTATTAATGAGAATTGAAGAAAAGTATAACGGAAAAGATCTCAACCCATGATCAACATTTCACAAATAACAAAGACCAGAAATGGCATTTTATTGATATTGAACCTCGCAAAAGAAAAACACAGACATGCCCGCCACTTTCTCAAACACACACACACACACACACACAAAAAGGGGGTTATTGAGTCTCGCACGTCAGGTGCGGAACAAGAAGCAACACTTTAATGCCATAGGATCTTCAGTCTTCCATTATTATTGCACTCTTAATTTTCAAGGAAAAATTTGAGCCAGGTTATAGCTGAGTGTTTTAGAGTCCTTTCTCTTGCTTCATTTTTGTAATCCACATAGGTAATGCCAAATCGACTTGTGAAACCAAAACCCCACTCAAAATTGTCCAATAATGACCATGCGAAAAACCCTTGAACATTCGCGCCTTGTCTACACCAGAAAAATATAAAATCATACATGTATATATATAAATAATGGTTGTATAACTATATGAAACACCAATGTAAATTAATTAAAATCTTAAGTATAATGTTGGTATACAAAAATTTTTACACCATCAAATATAAATATATGGCACATATATATTATTTAAATTTCAAAAGTTATTTTTATAAATGTGTTATATATCTAAAATCAATGGTATAAAAATTTTTATACATCAACGGTGTATTTAAGATTTATTCAATTAACTATAGTTAACATATGAGAAACTTTTGAAT
This sequence comes from Cinchona pubescens, assembly GCA_025175665.1. Classification (NCBI taxonomy): domain Eukaryota; kingdom Viridiplantae; phylum Streptophyta; class Magnoliopsida; order Gentianales; family Rubiaceae; genus Cinchona; species Cinchona pubescens. The sequence goes on from JANKKI010000250.1 coordinate 1,169,558, forward strand.
GATTTATTTTTCTACAAGTAAAAGCAGATTTTAATTTGTTGTGTTACAAATGAAAATGCTTCTTACGATTTACATGTACGTACCTTTTGGCATCTCTAACGAATGCTAGGTGATCGTGGAAGTATCTTAACCTTTTATGATCATAAATGGATTCCTTAAGCTTTAACGACTTATCATCAGGGTCATCAATGCCTATAATTAAGATAATTTTCCATATAATTAGTTGTGTAGTTGAGTGCCATGTCTAATGTATTTAATTAATAACTAGATCTTTATGGTAATACAACATCATTTACCATTTTCAGTGATATAAATTAGTGGATTATTGTATTCCTTTTTGATGTAGAGCAAAAGATCCATAATCCCTCTTGGATATGAGTAGAGCCATCCAGCAGCACCCTGTAAAGAGTTAAAATAAACATTCACAAGAAAATGTTAATATTGGAATAATGACAATATTTTAAGAAACTGAAAAGATTAACTGATTGAAGAATGAATTTAAACGTGTAATAGTTATCTACTAAAGGAATATTCCCTTTAGGTACTAACCTTATCTTCACCAATGAACTTGATCCTTGCGTTTCACTAAAACAATAAAAAAGATAATATCATATCATGGTTAGGAATATAGTTTTTGTGTAGTGTATATTTTGTGTTAACTAGGAGAAAAGTCAAAAAATAAATTATTAATAATTTCCAGCTAACCATGATATTTGACTCGTTGATCTTCAACATAATTCCCTCCATTTCTTTCGTCATGACATATATATCGAGCAGTGTAGTAGTTCATTCCTATAAACTCACAAGAATCCTGGATTATGCTTTTGTCCTTAACAAGTTCATCAACAGGAAGGTGACCTTCTTTGACATATTTGACCATGGTTTCTGGATATTCTCCATGAATCAATGGATGCAAGAACCTGAAACACAAATTGCAATATATAATTTTCTTAAAGATAAAATCAATTGTGAAGTAGTAATTAACAACGAATTCAATATTAATTATTGTATTTTTGATAATTGGACAAACCTTGTAAATTGGACGAACCCCAGCAATTGTACTAAAAAAATTTTGAATTCTACTAACAGCCGAAGAGAAAAAAAAAACTCGTAAACTCACCATCCAAGCATGAAATCAAGAGCGCGTCGTGCAGCATCTGTATCTTTTTGTCATCAGTCAGAGGTTCAAACCATTGTGATACCAATGTAATTCCAATTTTTCCATTTTGAACCCTCTAATTAAGAATAATAAAAAAAATTTTGTTAGTTTTAGTTATACATACAAGTTGTTTAAATTAAATACGTGGCTACTACTATTTAATTAATCTGATCTTTAATTTTCTATTTAAAAAAATTAATCGGAATTTAGATGGCGGATTGGAACCTGATAGTTATCTTTGTACAATTTTGCTGCCATCCCATGAGCAAGAAGTTGGTTATGCGCTACGATGTATGGATTTTTGAATTCATCTTCATTATCTGAAATGCTCCTCTCAGATGGTATTGAAAGTGAATAAACGGATTGATTTCCAGCTGAATTTGCAATGAATCTTTTTCGAATGAAAGTTGGAAATGCGTATCGACTTGGTATGGGTCGATGGAACCATCATCTAGATAAATCATCAATTGTATTCCGATGTGGATAGAAGGCACCATCATCTGTTACTATTGTCATATTTGTATTATTACTATAAAGAGTTAACTCTTGTTGCACATTTCCTCGACCTGGTGCGAGAAAATCTTTTACATAAGCCCCATAGGCAAAGCTCCATGGCTCATTGATGGTTATCCAATATTTTACCTGTTCACCAAATTCTTTGAAGCAAATATCTGCATAATCACGAAAATCTTCCCTGAAATGAAAACCAACCCAAATTAAATAGGAAGTAAGTAAATTTATATTTTTTTGTTAATTGGACAATAATCAATAATAACTATATATTGATGGATTTTTATAAGTGTATTGAATTACTTACGCGATTTTACGATTTAAGAAACCATCATATTCTTCCTCCAACTTTTGTGGAACATCAAAGTGAAGGAGAGTGACAAAAGGTACTATTTCTGTTAAAGTACAAAAATAAATAAATATCAATTAAAAAAACATGTGTAATTTGGAAAAAGAATTCAATTTCATAATGAAATTCTAAACTCGAGAGTCGAAAGTAGTATTACTTTTCTCCTTGAGCTTGTTCAAAAGTTTCTTGTAAAAGTTAATTCCTTCCTGATTGAGACTCTCTTTCTTTCCACCTGAGACATCCAACATTCAAATAGTTTTTTGTTAGAAAATAGACAATGAAAGAAAACATATATTCTTTGATGACTAAATAAATAAAAGATAAAATTTAAGAGAATGAAACCTGTAACACAATATTAATGTATTTTGAGGGAAAAATTATTTAAAATTACTATAACTACCTAAGCCTTCTTCTAATATTTAAAATCACACTCTTACCAAAAATGACAAAAACAAATAAACTTAAAACTTTGAAAATTATTCTTATGAATTCTATAGAAAGTTGCGACGTCATTTAAATTAAAATATCAGAAGAACAAAACAGAAAATGTAATTAACTTGCATAAACTTAAAGAAAACTCTTAAGTCGAGTAATATTGTCTAAAACTTCAAACGTGATCTCTATAATCGTGCCAAGCTATAGAGAGAAGATCATTATAATTTATCCAAGTATCTGATTAATTAAATGTTACTCTTCGTTTCTTTAAGTCTTTTTGAGTTGTATAGGTAATGAACATTTTCTAGCACAACCAAAAATTGAATATATAGAAAAAATAACTTACTTGGTAATATTCTGGACCATGAGATAGAGAATCGATAAGCATCGAAGCCAATATCCTTCATTATGTCCACATCTTTCTGTAATATGTTTGAAAGGGTCATCACAAAGTCACAAGAATACTCTATATATTAAGTGCATTTTCTCATTATAAGAAGCTGCAATGTACCTCATAGTGTTCGTAATGTAAGACAGCATCTTCGTCGTATGGGACAAATAGATCTGCCATTTTGCAATAGATTTCATTAATAATCTAATATATGAAGTTAATTCCAGATGACCTATTTTATGTATACTAGTTATGCATGCATAATTGACGAAAATTAATAGGATCCTCGAGGGCTTTTTTTTTTTTTTTTTTTGGGAGACAATCGAAAGTAGTATGTTCTAAACAAAAGTAATGATTCTGGACTACAAAACACTACAAGAAAAACCTATTTTTGTGATCTATATTAGGGGAAATGGCTTATTTAGTGCTTCAACTTTTTTAATAAACACTTTTAGTCCCTTATCTTTTATTTGCACCAATTTAGTTCCTAAACTATTTTTTTTGAACTAATTTGATCCTTTTGGGGCTGAATCACCAACAAAAGTTTTTCAACTCCACAGTAAAGGGGTATTTCTGTCAAAAAGTAAGCAGATTGATAATTAAGTCAAGGGAGCTGACTCTTTTGACTGGGGTTTGAAAAACTTCTTTTTGGTTGTTGAGCCCCAAAAGGATCAAAATGGTTCACAAATAATACTTCAAGGATTAAATTGGTTCAAATGAAAGATAAAGGACTAAAAGTGTTTTAGTAAAAAACTTAAAGGAATAATACCAAACATAAACTATTTCTCTCCTATATTATTTTCGAAATCACAAATACATATATGATATATTTTTTGACACTACACTCAAATACGAGTCACAAAACTAATAATCTTAAATCACAAATGATGATATAACGTTCATTTGCAAGTTACAAATAGTTTTTTGATTAGATGCATAAAACTAAAATGCAAGTCACAACTAATTTTTAGAACATTTTTTTTGAAATTGAAAATAACTTGCTTAAAGAATTTGTTAACAAAAAGAAAAAAAAAAAAAAAAAACAACAACATGTTTTCTGTGTTTAGAAAAATTAAAATTTGTTTTCAAAAGCAATTCTAAAATTGTTTTTCCAAAAATGACATTTTCAAAATTTTTTTTTTAAAAAAAAAATTAGTTTATAACTTTTAAGAACTAAATGAGAACATGCATAATGCGGAAAATTTTAAATGATGTTGAGATGTTAACCAAAATATCGGTTTTGCATCCTAGAGTATGTATATATATTGCCATACGTCATAGGAAATATATATCTATTTGTCAATTTTTTTTGAGAATCCATGCATAGAAATTGCAAGAAATAGATAATATATGGTACATTTTAAAAAGATAAGTCTTCAATTTTTCACGTTATTTAAAAGTTAAGAATGCATCACGGAATTGGTCTTTGAGTTCATCAATGGTTCACATTGACTTGTTTGTTTGTTCATTGATTATAAGGTGAGTTTCATTTCTATATGTCTATCAAAAAATTCAGAGAAGAACAGAGAGAGGAGAGAAAAAAGAGACCTTTATTCTCAGCAAAGATATCCCATATACACGGCCCTCTCCCATCTTTTTTTGAAGCGCCTTCAATCTGGAAAAGAAAGAAAAGGCTACTGTTAATATTTGTTAGCAACAAAAAAAAAAAAAAAAAAAAATTGCAGCGGAAGGAAAACATACAATGGGAGGATTTATTATTCAACACATAAAAATATGTGAAAGAAAAAGAGGAGTTACAAAATAATACACATCTCACCCTTCTATTGAGACCTGCATATAGGTCAAGAATTTTCATATTCTAGACTTTCAACTCAAATTCTTATCAATTGAGTAAACTACTAGACCCCCTAATTATAACTGACAGGATTTGTCTACCAAAAAACTCAATTACATTGGGAATATATTTCTAAAACTTATTCTGGTAAAAAACTACGAAATAATACTTAATACCTTAAACAGCTAAATTACCAAAAAATCCAACAATAATACAATTGTTAATTTATAAGGAATTTAGTTTAATTATGACAATAATGTCCTCCCTTAAACTGAAATCTCCATGAAAGCAATCGACGTCATCCATGAATAATTCGATCAAGAATTTCTTTCATTTTTTTGTCATCTTCTTCTTCTTCTTCTTTTTTAACTGTAGTCTGGCACCACAAAATTTCTTTGATCTTTATCACATTTGGATAAATAATTTTCGTCGCACATATTTTCTTTAATTTGTCAACCTACATAAATTTCTTGACAACTGGTATCAAAATTCTCAATTTTGAGAATCAATATTCAATCAATGTCTCTTGGTAGAATTTTTTTATTCATCACTACCCAGCACCATACAATATTATCGATAGGATTCTTCTTTTTAGATTTCTATCCCAACTAGGGTTAATTTTGTTATACCCTAAATGTCAACAAACAAGTACTCCAAAACTAACTTCTCATGGTCCAATTTTTAATATCCAAGTACTCCAACAAAACTTTTTTTTCAATCTTCAAAACACCCTGGATCACATTCTCGGTATCTGATATCACTTGTTAGCACAAAAGGAATTATGGATTGGGAAAAAAAAACACAACTATGAGATTTATTGCTCCACATATAAAAATATATGGGAGAAAATGATGAGTTACAAAATAATGCATATCAGACTCTCATATTGATATTCACATAAACTCACGACAAGTAACCTTGACCTTAAGGTAGAATTTCTTTATTTTAGACTCTCAATTCAACTCTTCTCAATTGAATAAACTACTAGATCCCCTACTTATAACTAACAAGATTTGTTTATCAAAAAATCCAACATGTGTATTTTACGTTGGGAATATATTCTTAAAATTAGTTCTAGTAGAAATTATCAAGTAACACTTAATACCTTAAACAACTAAACTAACCAAAAAATTCAACAATAATAGAATTCTTAATTTGTAAGGAGTTTGTTTTAATTATAACAATAATATATATATATATATATATATATATTTGCAATCTAAAATAATTTACAAATTTTTATACACAACTATTTAAAATATTAACAGCTATCAAAATATTGTATGGTCACAATCATATGCCTGCCTTATTGGCACAGGCAGATCCTCGGGGAGGGGAAATCCCCCCAAGTTTTTTCAAATTATGTTTTTTTTTTTCTTAAAATTCTTTAAATTATTATTATAATATTATAAAAATTAGACTTTATCCTTTTAAAAATTTTAAAGAATATAAAAAATTGTTTCTGTATTTATATAGTTTTATTTCCCAAAAGTTTCGAAATTAATATTATTTTTCTTGATATTTTTTAAAATTTCAATATCACCCTTAAAAACTTTAATTAGACTTTGTCTCCTAAAATTTTACAAAAATTATAAAACTATCCCCAAGAATATGTATATAAAGTTTGTGTCCCCTTAAAGTTCAATTCCTAGATCTATTCCTGCCGAGAAATTTTATGTCAGTCAAGAGTAACTATTGGACATGCCCAGTAGTTATTCCTCAACCAATATGAACCTTTCATTTGAAGTGGAAGACCCATATTATTTAAAAATAAGAGGGCCATCCATATTTTAAAAAAATAAGCCATATATTCCAAATGACAGGCTCTTATTAGTTGAGAAGCAACTGACCAAAATAAAAATTTTCGTTCCTACTTATTAGTAAATACTTTGTTATAACATTTAAAGAAGTTTTAACAATATTGCCATAAGCCCGAAAAATGATGGGAAAAGAAAGTTGGGCAGTTACATATATACCTGGAAAGCAGACGTTGCTGAACCAAAGATGAAATCTGAGCCAAAATCTTTGCTCCGGCGAAGGAAACCAGCCGGAACTTCCGTGGCTTCAGGGTATGGTAGCGTTAGGGTCCATGGGTGATGAATAGACTGTTTGTTAGCTAATTAAATTAAATTAAATTAAACAAAGCTGGGTGCTTTGTTAGTTTATCTGCGGATCTTATTAATAGGCCCAGTAATGGGATTCGTCTGCAAAACAAAACTGCATGGTACATTAATCAATATTATCCTCACGTGGAACTCAAGGTTTTATATTAATTGATTAATATTAGTGAAAAATTTTACGGTCTCTTTTAGGGCATCATTTTCTTAATTTTAAAACTTGTATAGTATAAACTTTTAAAATATATGATATTATACTGTACAAGCATTTAAAGCAAGAGAGAATATTTCTCTAAAAAAAACTTTAAAATTTTTCAATATTAGTTACTACTAAGAAGAAAGGATCGATCATATGTACAAGTTTCAGTAGATCTGTAGTGGAGGTATTACATATTTACATGGGTGTGGTCTATCTACAATTGGTTGATTTTTGACATATATTTCTACCGGTATTTTATTGAAGTACTGAAGTTTTAAATAAGGGTGTTCATCAGTTTGCTATTAGTTAAAAAATTTTGATTTTTGGTGCAGGAAAAGAAAAACTAAATATAAACTAAAGATTTATTTGGTCAATTAATTAATTAACTGATTTTTTGTACCATAAGTTCTAGAAACATGTCACATAGTTACGATTTAAATTTTAAATATTATTTTTACACGTGTTGTGCGCCTAAAATTAACAAAATTAGACTTAAAAACTAAATCCCAAAGTATAAATGAATGGAAATATGGAACTGGTTACTAAAATTAAAATTCCGGTTATTAGGTTAAATATTCGTTTTCAATAACTAAATTCAAAATATAAATTCAATTTCCTAATTTTATTTTTATTCTGTTTAACCAAACACCGTTCGGCTGGTTATTCATTTTTAACCAAATCCAAACTCTAAAACCAATTCTCTTGTTTGGTTTTCATTCAATTTACTAAATACCAGTTATTCGAACGTGGAAAACATGTCTAAACTAGTTTTAGTTTGACCATTTTATTTGGTTAAACTGATCTATGCACACTCGAAGCTTTTATACACAATGAAGATACTGAAAGTCATCCCTATGAAAAATTAGTAAAATACAGTCGTTTAACAACCATGTTAATTAAGAAAACACTTGATGCCATCAGTTTTTGAGAACTAATTCCGGGTTTTTAATCCTTTTTTTTTTTAATGTTTCATAGTTGTTATTTTTCATATTTATTATTTATTTTTATTTTGTTATTATAACTTCATATATCTATTATTTTAATTCAAATTTATTTTTTAAACCAAAAAAAAACTCGGAACTGATTGAACCGGAAAAACCAAGACTTAGTGGCCCTCCAATTCGGCCATCTATGTGAGTTTCAGAACATGACAAATACTTAGATAGATTCAATCTTTGACCCCACTTGTAAATCCTGTAATGTAGATTAAATTTTAGAGAATCTATGACATCAGCTGATGTAAATAAAATTTTTTAAAATTTAATTCTAAAGACCACAGAATCTATAAGTAGGACAAAAAATCGAATCTATCTAAATATTTTCCTCATAACATTGGCTGCAGCCCCAACGTTTAGTCATGTGATCATGATTATGGAATAATGCTCACGTCCTCTCATCTTAGTCTTTAATATTTGATAAATGCGTCTGTCTCTTGATAAAATACAAACTCCAACAACCTCATGAATCATGATAGAAGGCAATGCTTGTTGGCTCTTAGAAAATCTGAAATTTATATGTAAAATTTGTTTATCATAAATTTCCAAACTAACCTTATCAGGAATTTTACAATCTTGTTAAGAAATTATTTCGTATTGGTATGATTAAAACCAAACTCTTTTCTGGATTGAACTGTGAGCTTAAGCTCTTGTTATAAATTTCCTGACTATATATCAATAAAGCAAAAATCTTTACCTAAAAAAAAAAAACCAAAATCTTTATCAATTAAGATATATTTTATTGTTGGATTTTTTGATAATTCAGTTGTTTAAATAATTTAATTTCCTTATAGGATTATGTTTAGAGTTGTTATTCTCAATGTAATTAGATTTCTTAGTAGTCAAGTTTGTTATCTTATAAATAGAGGGGTGTGTTAGTTTATTCAATCGAAAAGTGTTGAATTGAGAGTCTAAAACAAGAAAATTTTAGCATGAGATTAAGGCAATTCAGTTATGGGTTATGCGAGTTTCAATACGAGACTCTTATATGCGTTATTTTGTAATTTTTCCTCTTCTCTTATATATTTTTATATGTATTAAATAATTTATTTTCTATTGCGTGTTTTTTATGCTAATATTTCATTATATTTTGAATGTTTGTCCGATACCAGTTTATGTGGATTAAAAGTAGGTATACAAGGACTCAAACCAAATGGAATGATTCACTAATGGCGGTATAATCTTCCTTGAGTTTACTATAGTAATTACTAAACATGTGATGCTTTATTTTCCCTGGGTTTTTCGGATTTTGGGGGATGCTTTCATTATAATATCTAGGTTGTAATCCTTCGTGCATAAGTATAGGTATAGAATTATAACATAAGTTATCATACTAAATTTTGTCTAAGTAATATAAATTTTTTTGTTTCTTAGTAAACGGAAGTTATTATAGATAAGCCAAATAACATTTAAAAAATATTGAATTAATAATTTCTTAAAGTAAGAAGTAATTCAGTTGTTTCCTTCCTTTTTTTTTTATATTTGATTGACAATATTGAATTATATTCAAACTAAAACTAATCACACATTAGTAGACACTAGAAAAATAATAACAATGAAAAAGAGGCAAGTATGATACCTGAAAACAAAGTAAAACTTTTTCTTAATCTTCTACTTTCCAATGGTTTACGAATAAGATTTCAAGAAATTTAGAATAATTATCCTTATTGGATAGAAAACAAAACAATATAGTATGCAAATGAATGCAAATAATTAAAGAAATATATTTATAGAAATTGAATGGATGTTTAGAAAAGTTACATTCAAAAAACATGACTATTGGTGAAATATGTTTAAATTTAATGTGACATAACTCTTGAAATATATGAATACAAATGTTTATTTGCATTTTAATTTCGCCATGTGGAGACCTTCATTAACTGTGTCACATGAAGAATTCAAAATATAGATACTTCAGTTTTAGTATATTATATAGATTAGTGTATAGTTGACTTTGCATTTCCATTCCATGATCGGACCATCATGGGGATGCTTTGTTGTTTCATTAAAATATAGCATTTTGGTTCGTGACATTGCATTCCCATTTCCAGGTAGACTTTGATGAATTCTATATCCAGTTCCGAGATGCTTTTCTTTCATTAAAAATATTGAATTTTGGTTCCTGTCTTTGCATTTCGATTTCCTGTGCCGACCATGGTGGGATGCTTTTCTTTCGTTGCAATATTGGATTCTCATTCGTCTTTTACGGGATTTTCCACCGTCCTTCCAGATCTTGCAGGACAAATATTTGATTCAAAATAAAAAAGAGGCGGTATCGCGTTTTTTGCTGCTTATCATTGTGATAAGTTTGATGGAGTGTTTTTATTGTTTACAAAGAATTTAAAAATTAAGAGGTTTTTTTAATTGTTAAGTGTAATAGTAGTATTACAGGCAATATCTACATAAATAACAAATTCAAATTTTCACTACTAGATGAGATTTTTTAAAGTGACAACCATAAAGCTTCATAAAATGACCTCAATATCTAAAAACTGTATGGCTAACATTCAGGAAGGAGAGAAGGAAAAGAGAAAATTATACCCTCCATGCTAAACAACCTACTTTTTTTTTTTTTTAAAGGTAAACTTAAGAATTTTATTGATTGAAAAAGGAATTGTCTCAAAGGTTACAAAGAGGAGAAATCTTTTTGCACAGCAGAACAATCTCCAGATTTCCAACATAAAACCACAGCTACAACAATACATAACAAACTAACTTTTAAAATTAGCCTGCTCGAAATTCCAGATTTCACTTACTATTTTTTCTATCCTTAAATTAACTGTGTTTTTTCTAAGTGGGTAGATCTTTAACCATATGTTGGGGTAGCAAGTACTGCCGGAAGGATTTTTCCATCCTTGTCGAGCGAGATGCCAACCATCTCTCTTTTTATTGAACATATCCTTTAGCTCCATTATTCAACACTTCTGTAAAAATTATCCAATATTAACCCATCACGTGACATCGAATTGATACTAAATAGTTAACACTGAAAATTATCTGGAACGAGAGGTTTGGGTAAAATTTTGAACTTGTCCTACAAGGGTTTTTTACAAGCACTATTAATTTGCAAAAACCAAAGACTCGTACACACTAGCTAATTTTATGTGTTCGGAAAAAATCTGAGTTATTATTCACTTTTTTATATATGTTTTTGGTTTCGTTGAACAATGACTCAAATTTGACTGTAAACTTATAAACACTTTTTTATATATATTTTCCTTCCTAAAATATTTCTAGTGCTTGTACAAAAATTCGCAAGTTCGAAATTTCAAGCTTTCCACGCCCGCATCCCAGAATGTGCGAGTCACAATAAAAAAGTGTAGGAATGGACTTGATAATTTACTCTCTATTTGTGGATTGTTGAAAAATTATTTTTTTTTTTTTTTTTAATTGCATATAATTGCTTCTGTATCATATAAATGCAGTACCTGGTCATAAAAGCACATTCTATGTTTGTGCAATTTTATAATTGTAAAAGTTAATAAATTTGGCCAAAGACTAAAATGTATTTTTGATCTCCAATGTTTGGGGTATTTAAAATTAAATTATATAGGTGCCTTTTAATCACTTTTGTACTATAAAAATATAAATATTTTAAATTTATACATGATATTTTTATTTTTATTTTTAATTAGTAAATGTATAGATATTATTACTTACTTTTGTTTGTTTTTATATAATTTAATTATTAAGATTTTATGTCGTTATCATTCTTTTATTAACATTATTTATTATAAAAAATTAAACATAGATATTAACTCTCTTGTATATAACACGAGACATTCAACTAATTTAGGTACTAGTTTATTAAATTAACCCCAATAATCAGCTATTATAATCTTATTATCTAGAGGGTTTCCATTGTAAAATTTTTCAAGTTAACCAATGGTTGACAAAGATTCATTGCTTGTCCGCTGGGGAAATGAATTTTGGCTCGTCTATCTGAATATAAATCCATTTAAGTGAATGTGACACATGATCTTCTTAATATCATGCACGCATTAGTTGATATTCTTTATGATAGTTTAAAGTGTAAATTAAAGCTCTATTTACCTCTCTATTAAAAATTTTTATTGCAGAAATAGGAACCAACTTTGAGAATTAGAAGGGCAAAGTTTTTGGGTAATAATCAAACATTTTTAAATTCCGTTTTAATCACTTACAAAATTTTCGTTCCGTTTTGATCACCAAACTTTTCAAACGTCACATTTTACCTATTTGCTCTATTTTTCAATTAACCCCAAGAGAAATTTGGCCAAATTAAAACTACAAATATATTACTATTTTATATAATGCAAGAGGTTTGGTGTAATTTGACGTGGTATAATTTAAAAAAAATAATAATAATAATTACCTTCTATCATCGTCATGTTCTTCACTTTACAAATCATAATTAGTTCTATATAATTTTTGTTTTCTTTCTAATAAAATCAAATAATTACTTCCTATCATTTTCTCTCCTCTCAAATCATTACTTATTATCTAAATAAAAATAATTTATTCAACTTTTATTTTTTTGAATCAATTTAATTTTGTGAGAATACATACATCTAAAGTTCATCTATAACCCTAGTTGCAATTAATACTGCAACCAAATTGTAATTATGTAAATGAAAAATTAAAACTTTCCTTACCCAATTTATTTGTCCTACTCCTATCCCAAGTCCCTAAGCATCACATGATCCAAATTCTAAGGGCATCCAACGTGTCTCAGTCTTAACTGGCATAAACATCTTACACTAAATTTTTTTGTTGGGAGTGAGAATATTAAATTAATAATTTAAAACGACGACCCTATTTAAACTAAACTATTTGCTATCCAAGTTTCCTGCTCCGAGATGCTTTCTTTCAATAAAAACATTGAATTTTGCAATTCCATTTGTGTATCCGACCATCGTGGGATGCTTTTTTTTGGGGTTTTTCCGCGGTCCTTGCAGGATGCCGTCCCACGTGCATCTAAATTCGGTGCATGGACGGATTCACAGAGGGGGGCACGTTTCACAGGCTCTCAAAAATGTGAATTATTACATGTTTTACTACGCTTATTTTTAAAAAAAAATTTAGTTTTGTCCATATTAAAATATAAAAATCTAAATTATTCTGTCCCTTCTCATTAATATAAATTTTTTTTTGCCTCTCGCTAATTAATAAAATATAAATTTATTTATTAATTAATTAAATATAGACTTATTTATTAAGGTATTCAATCTTATTGCCTAAAATAACTATTCATTTTTTTTCCTAAGCATCACTTTTTTTTTATAAAAAAAAAAAAAAATTCCATTATTTTCTTTATCTTTACCAAAACTTCTTTGTAAAATTATCCAAAAAATTGAAATTAAGCAAACTCCAACATCATCTTCCTTCAAAAAATAAAATTTCAACTTCTTAACTTAATTATTTTAAATCTATAGAGTTTTGCTTGCCTCCTCGTCTAAAATCACATAAATTTTGTATTACTAGTATCCCTACTAAAACTTAATCCGGACTCCATTACTGATTCAAAGGAAATATTTAGTATGAAATGATATCAAATGGTATTTGGTCTAATATTAGTATTTTCAAATTAATGATCATCTACTATTTTTACTGGTGCTGGCATAAAAATTAAACGAATTGCTAGAATTTTATTAATTTGAAAATATCACATTATACCCGTCATTTAATAAGAGTTTTTCATAATAAAATTTCATGATATAAAAAATTTAGATCATATAATTGATTTTTAATTCAAATATTATTTTTATATATATAACATACATTCGCATCAAACGATAGACAACTAATTTTGACGTTGGGAATTTCCAAGTCAACATGCATGTTGCCTTATGCCAGGTCCAGGATGGCAATTGCTAAAAAAGAATGAAAATCATGGGCAGGCAGGACACGTAGCCAGACATCAAATATAAAACGTTGAAGACTATCCTCAAGAGAAATATAAAGTGTTAAAGATAGAGAACAATCTAGACACCCAATCTATTTAGGCTTTGTTTTTAATTATTTATAAAAAATTAAAACTTTATTTTTAAAACTGAAAAAAAAAAAAAACGTTAAATGAAACAAGGCTAGAATTGTTTTTGAAACAACTTTTATTTTTTTTCAAAACTTGAAAAACAAAACATTTTTTTGTCAACAAATTCTTTTTAAAAAATTATTTTCAATTTCTATAAATAACTTTTATATTTAACTCCACTTTGCACCCCCAATTTATATCATATTCTCATTAACAATGCTAAACTCTTATTTTGCATGCTATCTAAATCTTTACACCTAATTTCAAAAATCTAACTCTGTTAACAAAATTAATCAATTTATGATATTTTAGTTATTTAATTAAATTATCTTTATGGTTTTACAATCTAGATTGTTAGTGGTGAATAGTCTTAATAAAGTGTAAAGCGTATATTATTTTAATTTTAGATGAATAAAGTATAATTATTCACCTAATTCACAAGGATTATTAACCCTTAAAGAAACCAATCATTGACTATCCACATTCTAATTATACCATTACTAAATATTTAAACAAATTAACACAATCAATTGTCTTCTGATATATAAAGCACAATACATGAGGATGACGAGGTATGTCAAGACAAAAAATTGAATACCTAAAAAATCGTGTCTGACTATCAGACTGCGAGACCCAAAATAAATAGGATGAGGGAGTATTATCCTACGTTTGTGAGAAGAATGCATGGTGTATGTCACAATGTGTGTATAGGCCTGTAAACGGGTCAGATTCGTGTCAGATTTAGCATGTGTAGACCGGATCCGATTAATATAACTGGATTCATATTCGAATTCGGATCTCCGACGGGTCTACAAAAGTAGATTCATACTCGAATCTGTCGGGTCTTATCGGATCTAGATCCGGTCCACGTGTCTTAATATTTTTTTATAACTTTTAAAATTATATATAAAACTATTATAACTTATCGAATTTTCACTTTTTTTAATTATAAAAAGTATTGAGTTCATAATTAATATTTATGCATGTATTCTACATTAAATATAAATTACATGGGCAATTAACACAACATATATGCATATATACATATAAAATAATACTAATATACAATAAT
This sequence comes from Cinchona pubescens, assembly GCA_025175665.1. Lineage (NCBI taxonomy): Eukaryota > Viridiplantae > Streptophyta > Magnoliopsida > Gentianales > Rubiaceae > Cinchona > Cinchona pubescens. Next base: position 1,184,593 of record JANKKI010000250.1, read on the forward strand.
TTTATTATATTTAAATATTTTAATCAGATCCGGGTCTTAATCGAGCCGGAACACCAAGAACTAGATCCGACCCGTTTATTATAATAGATAAATGGGTCCGGATCAGATCTGGGTAATCAAAATTTGCTATAGATCTAGACTCAGGTAAACAGGTCCGGATTGGGTCGGGTCCGGATCTAGACTAGACCTATTGACAGGCCTAGGTTTGTATGTTTGTATTGGTTTGTGGTTTCGTATGTACGACAATGATCGTAAAAAATACTTTGGCACAAGTTTATAATATTTGTGAGTAAGTTTTGGTTATTCACTACGTAGTATTAGATACCGAATAGGTATAACAATTTTTAAAATAATTAAAAGTTAATAATGCCAAAATAATATACCCAGTAACAATATTACACGTGACTCCGGATCCGAGTCCATTAGGGATATTTTAGTAATTTTACTCTTGTGGTTCAAATAGGTTCAAATGGGTTAAATATTATATATTCGACTTACGAATCGATCCGACCCATTAGTTTCAGGTATTAATATCAAAGTGACAGGTTAGATTTATAACATAATTACTTTCTTAATTTTTCAAACTCTGAATTCTTATTGAATTTTACTCTCTGATATAAGTACTGACTTGAGCGTCGGGGCTTACTCCGGAGGACAAAGCCCCGACCTTTTTATTTTCAGGTAATCCGGACATGGGTATACACACGTTGCTCAACTTTTTCTTTGGATGTACTACACACGGGCTAACCGTAACTCATATTTTGTATCAACATTTGGCACCGTCTGTGACATCACTAAACTAAAAGTCAATACTAAGACATGGTAGTTAAGCATGCGTAACACCATAGGAGCAATGCTGACAAGGGCAAAGAAATTTCAATTCAACATCACTCCGGTCGATCCTCGGGGGAGATGGATCGACAAAGTGAACACGAAGAGGATTTCGGTCCTCAGGTTGTGGACAAGGTTGAAGAAATTCATAAGTTGACACAGCAGAATGCTTTGCTGAAAGAGATGGTCATAAGACAACAACTACAGCGTCACCTCTCCAAGGATGAATAGCCTCACGCAATTCAGGTGGCAATCCCTAGATTGTCTACCCTCATTCTAATGCTAACGAGAAAGAAATGAGCACCCAATGAAAGAGAAAGTGAAATGAGCAAGAGACATATGAGCTTATTTTATCCAGGTCTGCTCGATGGGAGTATGTAGGTTAATCTGCCAGGCACGAATTACGAAAAAAGGCCTCGTCAAGGCCTAGTGATACCACAGAAAAGAACCTAGATGAAGTTGCATCTGTTGCTCATGAGAGAAGAAGACACCAAGAGAAGGATTGAGATACCATACTGCTAGTTCCAAAAATGGAAGAGAACCTGAGAAAGAGGTTGGAGGAGTTGTAAGCCAAAGTGGATAGAATGGATGAAAAAAAAAGGAAGAAGTACCAGATACAAGTATTTACTTCTCTTCACTGATGATATCATGCAGGAGTCTCTTCTGAGAAGGTGACAAACTCCAAACTTTGACTCCTATGACAGGAGTACCTAGACGCCTACCGCTCCAAGATGTGCCTTCAAGAAGCGTCATATGCCATTCTCTGTTGAGGATTCCCAAGAACCCTTAAAGGTGCCACATTAGATTGGTTCAGAGGATATAAGAGGTGTGATATTAAAAACTGTTAGACTTGTTTTTAAATAAGTTTGGAAATCAGAAGAAGATTTCAAAGACAAGAACACATCTGCTTACTCTTAAGCAGAAGTTAGATGAATCACTCATGGATAGGTTCAAGAAAGAGACAATTGGAATCCAAGGAGCCACGAAGGAAATGTAGATCATGACCATCCAGATCGGGGTGAAGCCAGGAAATTCTCCGTTAACCCAACTTCAAGCCTCCTAACACTCTCACTGCTCTCTTCCTTAGAGCAGAAAAATTTGCACAGGATGATGAATGAGAAAGGAAGAAGAGAAAGGCCAATGAAGAAATTAGTGAAGCAAAACCCGCTAAGAAGAGAAATGTTAGGGCTTAGGGAAGGTGTTACAACTAAGTCCTAAAGAGTAGTACACCTAATATTTTATATAACTTTTCATGTACTTTCCTAGGCCATACAACACCCTATTTGAGGTGAAATCTACTTGTGCACCTTGCAAACATTTTATTTCAGAAAAGGAAAGTTTTCTTAGTCTTTTTATCTTTTGAATGATGTAATTGACTCTCTACAACAAGTAGTTAAACACAAAAGAGGTTGAACAAGAATGATCCCACATACTCAGGTTCTTCAAAGGCACTCGTCCTTCAGGACTCATGCACCTTTCGGAGTCACATCACCTCTCCAAAAGCAAAAGCTAAGTTTCTTAATCTAGACGTACCTAAGAGTGAGACTTACCCTTCTTAGGGTCAAATATCTCATCCTTTGGGATCACCTCACCCTTCCGGAGGCAAGTCTAAGTTTTCTTAACTGAAGGCTTCAAGAAGCTAAGTCCAACCCCAAGAGTCAGAATCACCCTTCCGAGGTTCAAATATCTCATATTATGGGATCACCTCACCCCTCCAAGCATAAGTCTAAGTTGTCTCAACTAAAGGTTTCAACAAACTAAGTCTCACCTCAAGAGTGAGACTCACCCTTCTGAGAGTCAAATATTTCATCCTCGGAGATCATCTCACCCTTTGGGGGTAAGTCTAAATCTTCTCAACTGAAAGCTCCTGCAAGTTAAATCTTACTCCAAGGGTCAAATATCTTATCCTCCAGGATCACCTTACCCCTTCAGAAGCAATGCCAATGTTTTCCAAAAGTGAAGTATTTAGGCCATACCTACTCTCCGGAGTAGGACTTATCCCTTCGAGGGTAATTTCATAGATTTTCAAAATGAAATTAACATATGTCATACCTACTCTCTGGAGTAGGACTTACCCCTTTGGGGGCAATTCCATACACTTCGAAAGTGAAGTGCCTATGTCATATCTACTCCGGAGTAGGACTTTTCCCTCCAGGGGCAATTCAAAGGACTTTCAATGTAAAGTATCTAGGTTGTACCTACTCCCCAGAGTAAGACTTACCCCTTCGAAAGCAATGCCAAGTCTTCCAAAAGTGAAATACTAATGCAACACCTACTTCAACTAGAAGGACTTACTCTTTCTAGTGTCATAAATGTAATCTTCTGAGGTAAAGCTCCAAAGTACTATTAACAAGGAAAAATAAAGTTTAAATATGCTAATGACAATAATAGCACTTAGTCACTTCAATGAAACTAAAATATTAAGGGGGGCAAGAAGACTATACAACTCTAAACCCAATATACTGCGAACAAGTAGTAAAAATAAATGCATACTACTATAGAATGATGTAAAATACTTTACATATATACTTGGTATCAGAGAAGACCGCACATCCAACTAAAAGTCTATAGACAAAACTACACAAGTTTTACAAAGAAAAAGAGGCAACCATCCATCAAAATCAAATTCTCATCAGTTGCAGGGATCAGAAGCTTAGAATAAATATCATCAGGGTCCTTGGCTTACCCCGAATCCTTTGTAATTTTTCCTTGGTAAGGTGAAGAAGCATCACCCCTATTTGACTCACCTTGCACTACTTCGGTCTCAACTACTACATTGGAATTACGGTGTGACTGATCCCTACCTCGGTCAGGGTATGGGGGCAAAGGAGACATGCCCACACATGAGGCAGTGGTACTGGACAAGTTCACTCTAAATCTACGCGGTGGAAAACCACACCCCTTGGGAGTATACGATGGAAAATCACGCTCCCTGCGTCTATATGATGGAAGACCTTGGACATCCCTAAGCATGGGTTGCTGAGTTCTGTCTGGCTTACTGACACTCCCTACAGCAACTATGCCTTTCTCACTATCCCAACTGATTCCGTCGTCGTAAGTAAGGAAAAAATCTAAGGCATCGATGGTTTCGGGTGCAAGACTATTGTCAATATCTTAGTCATCATCAAAGTCTTGGTTGTCACTAATTTCAACATGGTCATCCCTGGCGTCATCACTGAAGTCAAGGTCGATTGGGAAAAGTGAGATATCCATGTCTGAAGAAGAACTATGGTAGGCCGAGGAGAAGGGTGCATCATTGTCACAAGGAACGTCGTGGTCTATTTTGGATGTTGTGAAGTTAGGGTTGTCATTGTAAACTTTTTCTTGGCTTTGTTTATCTCTATGGTGGTCTTTAAGCCTAAGGATTAAATCACCGGAGTTAAATTCTATTTGGCTGTGGACTAATTATTTGAAGATTAGACCCTTGAGTGTGTTTAAGTATTGTTATGTGTTGGTGGGGATAAAACTATGGCTGAATTTAAAAGTCCTAGTTATGTACAAATTCTATTTGGAAAAAAAAAGAAAAAAGTATTCAACGAGACTTAAAAGGAAATCAAATCAGGATATGGAATTTGGGCAAAATTAGAGTTTTTAAAGTTTTTGTGGTTGATATTAGTCATCAAAATATGTCTTAATAATAGATAAGCAAACATAGGTGGTTTTATATGTAGAAAACTTTAGAGAGGAATACAAATTCATATTGGGTGGATATTATTAAAAGCTACATTTAAAAGTAATACGTTGAAGTTATTTAAAAAAAAAGTCACGTTAAAGGTACAACTTGTTATAATGCTTGAAAAATAAAAGCCAAGTTAGACTAAATATGATTATTCTTGAAATAGAGTTTATAGTGCCTCCAATATTTCTATGTTGCTAATTTAGTTGTCAAAATAAAATTTTTTCTTTAATTAATTTTAAGAAAAAATATACAAATAATTACTATGCAAGGTAATCTACCAACATGCAATGCACGCACTCTTAGACTAATTTCCACAAATGTGCAAGATAAAATTTACATGACTTATGCCATATTGCACCTATAATATTTTCATAAACTTTCACTTTGCATCTTAATGATTATGTCATCAACTTGAGTTAAATTGCTAATTGAGGAGTTTAGCATTTACTGCTTACAAGTCAAAACTCAAAACCCATGAAGCTTTTTAGGCCCATATAGAGGGTAAATAGCAATAATTCAAGAAGATACCATCACAAATAATGTTCACCTAATCTACCTATCATGTAGAGGTGACAGTAGGCCAGGCCAACCTGTGGGCCCAGCCCGGTAGTTACTGTAGCAACCCCGGCTAGGCCCAAGACCGGGAGCAAGGCCAAACCTGGGACACGGAGTGCCAGGCCGCGGCCTGGCCCTGCCCATAGCCAACACTTTGGCTAGACGAGCAACGGCTCAACCCGCAAGTCAAACCCGCGGGCTGCTTGTTGTAATTTTTTTTTTAAGAAAGGCCTTTAATGACAGTTTTACCCGTCCAACAGCTATAAAATGGCTAATTTTTTAGGGTAATGTTAAAAAAATTTTCTATAAATACCATACAATTTCCCAACAAATCACACAATAATTTCTCTCTGCTTTCTTCTCTTATTTTCTCTTTCTACTCTCTAACTCTATCTCCAAGTGCTATTATAATTTCTTTCATACTACCTAAATTATAATACATAGTATTTTAGAAATTTAAAATTACTCTTAAGTTGAGATCTCAATTGAAGATTTGGAGATTTATCCAAAATTCAAGTAGTGAAGTGCTCAAGTCTATAAATTGAAATTCAACATTTCACTTTCCAAGTTGGTTTTTTCATACTTTTTAATTTATTAATTGTCTTTATCAACTCTCTTATTTTTTTTCTTTATTATTGTTTTGTTATATTCTTTTATTTGAAAATTTAGTAGCCTGCATCTTTAGCTTTCATTATACCACTTTATTTGTTTCTTTATTTAAAAAATGTTTCCATTACAAGAAAATGGAACAAGGATCACAAGCATTCCACATCCTACTAGATGGTCCTACAATATTTGTTGATTTAAATGACATAGATAACCAGAATGAACAAGCACCTACTAAACAAACCACTACTACTAAAAAGTAAAAAAGCTGTCATTTGGAAATTTTTTGAAAGAGACTGCTACTTGTAAATTATGTGTTTCACCTATATCATTTAAGAACAAAAAAGGAGGGAGAACCGAAACACTTAATAGGCACATTAGTAAAAAATATAGTGAAACTCAAGAAAAATAAAAAATGGTTCAAACACAAGTTCACACCACACAAGGTACGGTAACGGGCAATTTTAAATATTCACATGAAAAAAAAAATAGAGAGGAAATGGCTAAATGGATAGTTAGAGATGAATTGCTTTTTATTTTGAGTGAAAGTTCCAATTTAGAACAATACATGCACCAAGCCATGAACCCGCAATTTAAAAAGGTTCCTAGAAGTATTTTGAGAAGTGATATTAAAAGAATGTATAGGGAAAAGAAAAATGAATTGATAGCTACTGTTGCATCGACTAATTGTAAAGTTGCCTTTACTGCCAATTATTGAAAAGCAATCACAATGAAAATTATTTTTGTATAGTGCACATTGAGTAGATGTAGATTGACATTGACATTTACAAAAGCGAATTATTAGTTTTTAAATTTTTGAACACCCTCACAATGCCCTCCAAATTATAATTTTGATTACTAATTGTGCTCGTGAATATTGTTTGCTTGAAAAAATTATATCCATTTTTTTGACAATGTTTCAAATAATACTGCAAGCGTGCCTATGTTAAAAGATATTTTCAAACCTATTTTAGGTGGTGAATTATTTCATAATAGATGTGCATGTCAAGTACTCAATATTTGTGTTCAATATGGTTTAAAAATGGTTGAAGATATTATTAGTCAAATTAGAGGTGGTATTTATTTTATCCATTCATCTATTGTTCATCAACAAGATTTTAAATGACTTTGTTTAGAAAATGGCATAAAGCCTAAACATTTTCCAATAGATGTACCCACTAGGTGGAATTCTACTTGTCATATGTTATCAAGTACTTTTGGTTATGAAAAATTACTTTCCGTACTTTACAACAAACACATTGATTCAGTTAATGCAACTTATGCTTGGGCGAGAAGGATTTAATCGTTCTAAAACAATGGTAGAAATTTTAAAACAATTTGAAAATGCTACAAACTTGTTCTCCACTACTTATAGACCTTTGTCTCATGTTGTTTTACCTGAACTAAGTGTTATTAAAGTTATTTTTTTTAATCATAAAATGAATGAGTTTTTTGATGATATGATTAGCGCAATGGAAGAAAAATTTGACAAGTATTATGAAAATATTCCATTGTTATATTATTTGGCATGTGTTATTGATCCACATAATAATTTGTATAAGTTAAAAGCTTTCATTGAATATTTTAATAATCATAGTACCACAAATACTATAAACAAACAATTACTCATAGAAACTACTAAAAAAATTTTCATGAATTATATGAAATTTACAAACAAAACTCCCCCATGCAATAAGGTGCATCTTCTAGTTCATCTACATCAGATTCACAATATGCTATGCTTCATATAAATGTTCGAACATATTTTGATCCTCACCAACTACTCTTATGTTGATTCAAAAAGATCGAGAATTGAAAATATTAATGAAGTAACTCAATATTTAAGTGATCCACTACACACAGGAGACGACGAGTTCAATCCTAATTTTGATATTATTTCTTGGTGTTCAATCCTAATTTTGATATTATTTCTTGGTGGCGAAAGCATAAATGTCAATATCCTATTGTATATCAAATTGCTTAGGATTTTTTAATAATTCCGGTTTCTACAGTTGCATCGGAAAGTGCTTTTAGTGCAGGTGGAAGAGTTTTAGATGATAGAAGAGATCGAATGACACCTACAACTTTGAAAACGTTGATGTGCTTAAAAGATTGGTTAGACGCTAAAGAGAGAAAACAAGGATTAATGATGCAAGATATCGACGAAAATGAAGGTAGTATTAGTTCAACAAATTGATATATAGTATACATAAGATTTTAATGTTTAATAATTTTTTGTTTGGAGGTAAAGTTCTATGTCCCCCTCCTTATGTATGTAATAAATAGTTTATTAATTTTGACATTAACTATTTAAATTCTTATATTGGTTTTATAACTTGTAATGATTTGGAGATAAGGTTCAATACCCCCTCCTTGTACCTTTTTTTATAATATTAATATACATGGTAGGGGTCTATACCAAACCCCCCACCATCTCAAGGTGATTTTTTTTCTAATTAAATATTTTTATTATATGATTAACAAATAATAAGTTGTAATAATAAGTATCGACTTATACAACCAAGAAATAACTTGGTCAAATAAGTACTAATTTGGAATAATAAAATATTAATAACTAATTTTGAACTTTTGTTTTTGAATATTAACTAAGAACTTTAGTTTCAAATAATAAGTATTAGTTTGGACTTTGAACTTTAATTATTAATAACTTGGTCTAATATATAAGTACCAATTTTAATTAATAAAGCACTATTAACTAGTAAGTAGTTATTCGAACAATTAATAAGTTATAATGTAATAAATTACTAATGAATAGTAAGTAAATGATTTTAAATTAACAAGTTATTAATTATATTAAAATAATAATTAATAAGTAAAAAAATTGAATTTTTCGAAAAAATAATTTTAAAATTTAAGAACTTAAATTGGAGGATTAGCTCAGGGACTAACCTGTCGGCCAATCCGTGGGTCAGCCCGTCGGCCAGTTATGGGCCACCCCTTCTTTTGGGCCGGCCTAGCCCGGACCGCCACAGCCCACCAGTGACAAGTAATCACGGGCCTGGCCTGGCAGGCTTTCGGCCCACCACCACCTCTACTATCATGTCAAAAACGGATAAACAAAATTAATGTGACAATTTTTTTTAATATAATAAAGATTAGATATGAAATTATTGTCATCCCTCACCAAGAGTGCAAATATATTCTCATTACCGTTACAAAATTTATTATTCCTCCATTTGTATGAAAAATTTTGAATACTTCTCCAACATAAAACAAAAGAATTTTGAGATGGAGGGAGAGAGACAAACAAATGGCACAAATTAGGATATCCTCAATCATGAGCTATTAATGCAAGTTCTTAAACTTCATTCAGTTTTATAGTAAATTATTATTGCTGTCTAGGGTATAGTTACCGAATTCAGCCGTAACTCTCTGTACGGGGTAACCACATACATGTACGGATTACATTTTGATATTCGTACCACATATCAAAGAATATCACGTATTTAGTAATTATGATCAAGATTTTGAGAAGCCAAACCTTGAATTTGGCATGAGGCCCCACTTTATAGGTTGGAACTCAAATTTTGTACCATTAATATTCTGCAGTTTGCATAATACTCAATCATGTACGTGTACATAATGTGGAAGAAATTGAGGTTGACATACATAAGTTCATTTATACTGTGTTCCGGTAAATTTGGACAAGTACCTCTGAATTATGCCCGTTTTCAGTTTTTTGTTTTTCGCCATTTTAAATACTACTGTATAACTTTTTGTTTAAATTTCCCTTTACTTTTAATTGTATTTTATAAAAAATAAAATAAAAATAACCTTTCACTCTATCTTTGCTATTGAGGGAACGAACCGAGACATAGGCTGGGCAATGATTTTGTGTAATTTTTCGAATAATTTGTAACGCAACTAATACTTCGATGTTGTGTTGCTCTTAAAGTCTACATTTTTGTTTGAACGATATGGATAAATTCGAAGAACATTTATGATGCCACGAGGAAAACAAATAAGTGAAGAATGCACTGGATAAAGTCATTTGGAAGTTTGTGCTAGATATATGTTTAACAAGAAAGATAGTCATGATGAACCATGAAAGAAATTCAGTTTTGTAGATCAGACTTATGCTGAAAACATGGAAGCTCAATTAGTTTTATTTGAACATTGTAGTATAATCCATAGAAGCCACGAAATTGCAAAACCAGACTTCACCAATAAACATATTCGACTTGAACTGCATACCTAAACTTAAAGCAGTATGTGAATTATTTTGAAAAAAGAAATTGAATATAGTTATGCGGAATTTGTTTTACATCATCTCAAAATTAATTGAACAATAATCTGACCTGAGCTCTGCGCACTCTTTAGGATATACGTCCAATTGTGATTTCCAAGCCAAAGACAGAAAATTGGCATATAAAAATGAGTAATCAATTGCAAGGCTGCATTCTTTTTCTGAAGTAACGAAGGCATATGATTGTAGATAAGTTCATCTATTAGTTTAATATGTTCAATTCATCTTTGTACTCCTGAATGTATTAAGGATGAAGTCTTCTTTCTATTAGGTGAACTCTACAACTCTGAAGTAGGGCAGAGTTTTGACTTTTGCTCACCAGATTCTTACCAAGAAACCTGAAATCGCAGTATCAAACTTTTCACTTGCCAATGATATTGTAGTTCTATTTTATTTTGAAGCCAAGACAAAATCTGTTACCCTTTATCCTATAGATACCTTAATGAATGCATAAAGATGCCTTTGTTGTGCGGAATTCATAGCATATTTATTTATCAGCATGTTTTATCCGGGAGATTTTAGATTTGATTTTCTGGTTACACTGAGGCTAAAAGGACTAGTTTCTATGTCTTTTAACTTGTGTCCTTCGAACAGATCCTCGAGGGGCTACTCAAACTGCCAGAGAACCGAGAATGTGCTGACTGCAAAAGCAAGTAAGAAGCTTCAAGCTGTATATACTGCAATTAATGTCAATAGGACTGCTTGAACATATTATGTTAGGCTTTTGTATCCTGATGGTAAATTCTTTGTGTAAGGGTCCTAGATGGGCTAGCGTGAATTTGGGAATTTCATATGCATGCAATGTTCTGGAATTCATAGAAGTCTTGGAGTACACATATCAAAGGTGCTCATTTCATATTTGTACTATGCATGCTCAAAATGTGGAAAACACGTCCCTCTTAATTAGGGTGGTTTGTTTTTCCTTTCCTTCCACTGTTTGTTGTTGTCAAGGTAATGAAAAGTAGTCGAATGTTCACCAGAAATTTTAGCTCTGAAGTTACTTCTGCAACTAGTAGATAGAGAACATATCTTTACTACCTGATAGTTGTTTTCACTAGCTTGATATTTCTTGAATGTCAATTTGACATTTTGCCAATTAAAATTCCTTAATTCGTATACAGGTGAGATCTGCCACTCTTGACACATGGCTTCCAGATCAAGTTGCGTTTATTCAATGTGAGCACAACTCGCTTTCCACTTTTGGCTTGCCTGACAAACTAAGTTTTTGAAGGCTCCCCGCTCCCTTGGACTTTAACTTGTTTGTGCTTCTTTGCAGCAATGGGAAATGAGAAGTCAAATGGCTACTGGGAAGCTGAGCTGCCTCCAAGATATGATAGAGTTGGAATAGAAAATTTCATTCGTGCAAAGTATGATACTGTTTGATCGGTGCATTGACCAACTGAGATTCCGATCACTTGAATCAGGCTTCAGTTTTGCTCCCTTGTGGTGGAACTCCATTGGGCACTTACCCTATTTCTCTTTGTCAATGTGCTTTAGGTATGTCGAGAAAAGATGGATCCCAAGAGATGGAAAGTCTAAATCATCTCCAGGTATGAGAGTGGAGAGAATTTCAGAGAACAACCTAGCTTGGGCCTGGAACTAGAAGTGCTGGGTATGCTAAGTGGGCTGAAACTTTGTACTGTTTGCTAGTATAAGGGAAGAGAATCAAGAAAATATTAGTCCTTTTCAAATGTTTAATGTACAGTTTTTGTTTCCAACTTCAAAGTTACATCCTAAAATCCGAATTCTGCATACAACCTAGGTTGGTGTTGCCTTTTCCTGTACAGCAATAAAATACAATGCTAGCTGAACAGCCTTCAATCCACATAGCTGCTGCATCAGGAGCTTGGATTCCGTCTCAATCTATTCCCAACAATATACATCAAACCACCTCTAATGCTCAAAACTGGGGAAGAATTAGTTATCAGGCCCCCAGGAGAATGGTTCAGCAGGTTTGTCTCTTTGAGCACATTCTCTTATTTTTATATTTTTGAACACCCCCTCCTCATTTTTTGTTTTATTCTTCTTGTGCAAGATGGGAAGCGCCCAACCTTTAAATTATTGTAGTGTTGCATCTGCAAGTCCAACGCTTCAAGGTATTACTAATTTCAGAACTACTTTTACATGAAGTTGTTCATTAAACATTGGTGGAGAAATGGTCTTTGGTATCTTAGCCATCAATACTAGTAAAACACACGATGAATATGTGTATTTTGTCTTTGTTGAACGATCTTTCACAACCAACCTTTGCATTCTCATCTGCAAAGAGACTCAGGTTATGTCATTTTGCTTTTCCAGCATGTACAATGCAATGCCAAATTCTCTGGTTGGTGGAATATCAGCTAAAGGGATGGGCAGGCTGTAGGCCTGTCAATGGGTCGGATATGAATCTATAACAAATTTCGATTACCCGAATCCGATCCGGACCCGTTTAGCTATTATAATAAATGGGTCGGATCTGGATCTTGGTGTTCCGATCCGATTAAGACCCGAATCCGATTAAAATATTTAATATATAATAAAATCATTGTACATTAGTGTTATTTTATATGTATATATACATATATCTTGTGTAAATTACCCATGTAATGATTATATTTAATATAAAATACATGTATAAATATTAATTATGAAGTCAATACTATTGTATAATTAAAAAAAAAAGGAGAAATTCGATAAATTGTAATAATTTTACATATAATTTTAACAAAAATTATCCAGATCCGGATCCGAATTCGACAAGACCCGACGGATCTAGATATGGATCTACTTTTGTAGACTCGTCTTGATCCGGATCTGGATCTGATTATATTAATCGGATCCAGGTCTAGATATACTAGATCAGACCCGTTTACACCCCTAGTAGGCTGCCTTGAGTTCAAATGCACCCTCAGATTACGACTTCTCGTCATTAATGCAGGGAATGTATGCAAAATGATGATGTGGAATAATAACACACAGCATAATTACCTAGATTGTTCTAGAAGTGTCTACGTGGCCGCCTCATTAAGGACAATCATGTACTTTAGCTTCAGATTAACTAGTGAAGAGTTAGCCTTATGCCTCCTTATGTAATTCTATAAATAAGGGGTTAGGGTGCTACTTAAGAAGGGATCGGAATTCAGATAATCAAGCACATTTCTGACATTCAGCTCCTCCACTTTCTCTCTCCTCCTCGAATCACTTTCTGGCTTCTTCAATTGGCGTCGTCTGTGGGAATCGATAGATTTCCATCACTTTCAATCAATTCTCAATCATTTGAATTATTTCTTTATTGCTTTGGAGAGGATGAAGAACCGTGGAACACGCCGAACAGCCAGCAAAGATGCGGAGACGAGCAATCAACACCTCGTGGTGCATACCGATGAGTTGGAAAACGTCAGTACACCAACTGAGGCTCAACAAAAGCAAAACAATGTATTGAAGTTCATTGCCGACCACTTCGAATCTTTCTGAGCATTCGTGGAACAGCATGAAAATAAAACGCCGTCTGAGCGTTCAAACAAAGCAGCCACACCACAAGCCGAGCCTAAGCGTGACCCCGGATGACAACCTGGTGGTTGATGCCATGAGCCCAACCGATCTACGCCACAAACTAACGAAGTCACGCTATCGAACGAACAATCGGATGAGTCATATTTATCAACAAGCAAAAAATTACCGATGCGCGAGAGACTCGGTGCGCATTCTTCAAAAAAATCAGGATCGACAGGGCCCTCTTCGGTTGTTTTAAAACAGTTCGAAGAGCAGAGCCTCGAAAATAAGATCCAAGAGATTTTGAGAAAAAATAATTTACTTCTGAATACCCCTGCTACGGCAGAAATTGATAGAGATCCATTCACGATTTCTGTCAAGCTTGAACCTCTTCCAACACAATTCAAGTTGCCAAACCTCGATCGCTACAAGGGAGAATCTAATCCGTCAGATCACTTACAACACGTTGTGGCGATCACTAGCCTGCACGGCTATAGTGACGCGACCCTATGCAAGTTGTTCGCAACAACTCTTCGAGGTCTGGTACAAAAATGGCTACAGGAGTTGCCGGCGAGCTCAATCGCCACTTTTCACGACTTGGCGAAGTCATTCTTGGGTCACTTCAGGAGTAAATCGATCTTGCCAAAAGACACATGACCTCACACCTCATGAACATCCGGCAAAGGTCTGAGGAATCACTAAGTAAATTTTTGGACCGCTTTAATGATGAGGTAGTCCAAATCAAAAACGTTGATGAAAGGATTGTTGGCTGCTTTCTGCAGTGGTATCAAAACCAGGCAACTTCAACGCCGAACTGGCTAAAAGGATGCCGAGCTCTTATTCTGAACTTCTTGAAAGAGCATCGAAGTTTATACGGGGTGAAGAGTCGAACAGGACAAAAATAGAACTTTACGATACACAAAGGGAAAAAGTCCTCAAGACTCCGAACCCCTCATCATCAAAAAAGCTGAAGCTCGCTGATAGGCTGACCTACTCTAGGGCCACACCTTCAGTGAACCGGGTGGTCTTCCCGAACAACAATGCCGGAAATCGACCCCAGCGAACAAGGAGCCATCCAAATGCCGACTTCACACCCCTCAATGCAACAAGAAGGGAAATTTTATTCTAAGTACAACATTTGGGCCTCTTAGAACCACCCCCTCGAATGGTGTCGGCAGCAAAGTTCCAGACAAAAGAGATCGGGCAAAATACTGCATTTTTCATGGTCATATGGCCATGATACCGAAGCATGCAACCACCTAAAAGTGGAAATCGAGAAAGCTATCCGGGAAGGACATTTACAACAGTTCTTCTCCCGAAGTGCGACAGAGTTCCAGAGGAATACGACCAATCAAAGGAATCCAGGGCAATCCCGCCAGCCGCCTCGCCAACAGCACCGAGGTGATCAAAACAGGAACAATCCCCCGGCAAACCAAGACGAACAGATCAGAGTCACCGGGGTGATAAATACAATTGCCGGAGGCCCGGCTATAGGGGACTCAAACAATGCCCAGAAAAAATACGCCTGAAACATCCCCTCGGGCGAGGATCGGGAAAAGTGACTGAAGACATTTATGTCCCTCGGATACACCTCTGAGGACCCCGTTCCCAGCCGAATGCCACATAATGATCCTGTGGTAATTCACGTAAATGTGGCTGGATACAAAATGTACCGTGTGTTCGTTGACACTGGAAGTTCGGCGAGCAGGGATATAATCTTTTGGGATGCATGGGTTAAAATGCATATGGATAATTCTTTAATAAAACAGTTCAAAACCTCATTAGTTGGCTTTATCGGAGATTCGGTAGTACCCGAGGTGCAAATAATGCTCCCATTGTGTCTTGGAACACCCCCGAAGCATAAAATTGAGATAACGAACTTTGTCGTCGTCAAAAGGGACAGCTCTTACAATATGATCCTGGGCCGACCCACACAATACACCTACAGGATCCTTTCCTCTGTGTTTCATATTGGAATCAATTTCATGTTGAGAGATGGATCTGAGGGAACAGTTATTGGCAGCCGACAGGAGGCCCGAGCCTGTTATATGATGTCCTTGCGGTCCCAATCGCAAACGATGTCCATTGCAGACAAGGCATACTTCAAAACTTTCGATGCCTCATCCAGCTGGGACGACTTCGAGGAACCTTTAACAAGCCAGAGGAAAGAAGAAGAAAAAGTGCAGCCGCAGCTCGTAGCGACTGAGATCCGCAGAACCTCCAGAGCCCAAAGAAAATGGCAAAGAAAAAATCAAGCCCCAAGATGAGGTTCTAATAGAAGAGGTGTCACTAGATCCGATCCTCCCTGATCAGAAGATCAAGATCGGTGCTACCCTGTCAGCAGAGTTTAAAGGCCTTCTCTTCAGGTTGTTAACCGAATATAAGGATATATTCACCTGGACCATTGAGGACATGTCATGCATCCCTCGGGAAATTATTGAACATAAACTCGGAGTGGATTCAGCATGTAAACCAGTGAAACAAAGAAAGCGTCTCTTCGGTCCGGAGCGCAGTTTGGTAATAAAGGCTGAGATGGATAAGCTCTTAACTGCCAAATTAATTAGAGAAGTATTCTATCCCACTTGGCTATGTAATCCAGTCTTTGTAACAAAACCAGATTACTCTTGGCGAATGTACCAAGATTTTACTGACCTTAATAAAGCCTGTCCAAAGGACAGTTATCCGTACCCCCGAATCGACACAGTCGTAGATTCATTTGTTAAGATATTTTATATTCTACACTTTTTAGATGCATTCAAAGGTTACCACCAAATATATATGGCCAAAGAAGATGAAGAGAAAACCTCTTTCATCACTGATCGAGGCACGTACTGCTATAGTACCATGCCCTTCGAACTCAAAAATGTTGGAGCCACATATCAACGTCTCATCAATAAAACCTTTAAGTCCCAGATAGGATGAAATATGGAGGTATATATTCACGACATGGTGGTTAAAAGCCGAACCTATGAAGATACCTTGGAAGATTTAAGGGAGACATTTGAGACATTAAGATCCATCCAAATGAGGCTGAATCCCAAAAATTGTACGTTTGGGGTCCCCTCAGAAAAATTCTTGGGATTCATTATCTCTCACCAGGGAATCGAGGCGAACCCTAAAAAGGTGCAAGCCATAATCAATATGAAAACTCCCACCTCGGTGAAGGAG
Source organism: Cinchona pubescens (assembly GCA_025175665.1). Taxonomy (NCBI): domain Eukaryota; kingdom Viridiplantae; phylum Streptophyta; class Magnoliopsida; order Gentianales; family Rubiaceae; genus Cinchona; species Cinchona pubescens. The sequence goes on from JANKKI010000250.1 coordinate 1,201,173, forward strand.
GTTCAAAGACTAACCGGTAGAATGGCGGCTCTAAATCGATTCTTATCTAAATCAGCAGAGAAGGCAAGGGGCCTGCCATTCTTCCGAGTCATAAAGAAGTCTGAAGGTTTTGAATGGACCGAAAAAGCCTCCAAGGCCTTTGAAGAGCTTAAAGAATACTTGGGCACTTTACCGAAGCTTGCTTTTCCCCAAAAAGGAGAACCGCTATACCTCTATATCTCTATTGCCGAACCGTCAATAAGCTCGGTCCTCTTGAGGCAAGATGAACAAGGTAACCAATACCCTGTGTATTTCATAAGCAAAGTGCTTCAAAGTCCAGAGAAGAACTACACCCCCATTGAAAAGGCAACCTTCTCGTTGGTAGTATCGGTCCGGAAACTTAGGCCTTATTTTCATGGTCACAAAATAATAATTTTGACCAATCTACCTTTGAAAAATATCTTGAACAAACCAAATGCTTCAGGCAGAATGCTGAAGTGGGCCGTGAGCTGTTTGAGTTTGACATAGAATTCAGGCCTCGAACCGCGATCAAAGCTCAAGCTTTGGCAGATTTCAGTGCAAAAAACTGTGGTATTACTGAAAAGATTGACCTCATCACGGTGACCGATCCAGTAAAAGAACGAGAAAAGAGAGAAGATTCTACATGGGAACTTCATGTTGATGGAGTTTCGTGTGAGTCCGGAGTAGGGGTTGGGATAATAATTTGATCTCCAGAAAGAGACTATCTCACTTATGCCCTCAGATTCGGATTCAAGGCAACCAACAATGAAGCTGAGTATAAGGCCCTTATCTGTGGGATGGAAATGGCCCACCAAATGGGTGTCCGAACCTTAAAGATACATTCAGATTCTCAGATAGTCGTAAATCAAAGCCTGAGAAACTACGAGGCTCGAGGAGTGATTTTGAAAAGATAATTAACCGAGGTCAAAAATTGGATTGGGAAGTTCAAAAAAGTGGACATCATTAAGATTGCTCGAACCAGAAACACACACGCGGATGCCCTATCAAAACTAGCCTCAGCAATATACTCGCATTTAACAAAGAGATTTTGGTAGAACTGCGAGAACGCAGATCTGTTGATTTCTGCTGCTGAAAAAGGCTCATGTGTTCAAACAAATCTCGGTTGGATGGAACCCATAATAAATTACTTGAACAACGAGATGCTTCTCGATGATCCTACTGAGGCTAGAAAGATCCAATATACAGCCGCCAAGTATGCCCTTATTGACGGAATCCTGTATAGAAGAGCATACTTGTGCCCCCTGCTAAGATGCCTCACACCATCTGAAGCTAGATATGTTTTGCGAGAAGTACATGAAGGCATATGCAGAAGCCACATCGGCCCTCGGAGCCTAGCTCGCAAGGTCTTGTTAACAGGATACTACTGGCCAACTTTATATTCTGATGCAAACACCTTGGTGCGGGGGTGTCATCAGTGTTAGATACATGCGCCAATACCCCGAAGACCTACCTCAGATATGATCCCTATTTCAAAGCCCATGCCCATTTGCTCAGTGGGGAATCGACATCTTAGACCCACTTCCCAGAGGAATTGGCAAGCTTGAGTTCTTAATAGTAGCGGTTGACTATTTCACCAAGGGATGGATCGAGGCCGAATCTCTAGCTACAATTTCAGAAAAGAGGGGATCGGGAGGAAAGTTTAATGGAATCGCCGCCAGAAGCGCTTCGTCGAAAGGATTTAACATCCTGTCGACGGCGTTTACCAGAGAAGGGGGAACCGGTGTGCTAATAAGAGAAGTGAGAGTGAACGTACCGGCCATGATCTTCTGTTTTGAGGGCGTGTGGGAGTTTTTGGAGTTAGCTCCTAGTGGTGTCCGGTGGTGGCGTAGAGCGACGGTCAAGAATCGGCAACGGTGAAACGGCGGAGGAAGAAAGGATGAAAGGCTATGTACTCTCGGCAACAGTGAAACGGTGGAGGAAGAAAGGACGAAAGGCTATGTACTCTGAGGGATGAGAGTAAAGAAAAAGAGGGAGTGCAACTCTCTGGGAAAATAGGGTAAAGGCAAGTAAGAAGGAAAAGAAGACTTGGGGGTGAATGGGGGTATAAATAGGTGGGTTTCCTTCCAAAGTGTTCTGTGTTTTTTAGGGGGAAAAATTAAGACGATTTTGAAATGAAAAAAGGCATTTAGGCGGGAAAGGCTAGGCATTATGGCGTGAAAAGCGAGGCGTTGTGGTGTGATAAATGGGAAATGGAGTAAAAATCGAGACGTGGTGCCGGCGTTACGGCGCGTAAAACAAGGCATTTTACAGCAAAATCTGGGCAAATAATGCAGAGTAATAAATGCGAATTCAGTGCATGGGGACTCGACGAAAATGTCACCATTGAGAGTAAATGCTGTGGGTACGACCCACCGAGCATCCAAGGGTCGTTCACAACCTCGGATCGGCAAAGGTTACGAAAGTGTTCCGAAGTTTTCACCTCGGCTCGGTATTATAGTTTTGGTTGTAATACATTGGGGACTGTGAACAGTTGTTGTCGGCTCGGCCCCTAACAATGAGGCTCGGCACCAAGCCAAGGGGACTATTGATGATGTGGAATAATAACACACAGCATAATTACCTAGATTGTTCTAGAAGTGCCTACATGGCCGCCTCATTAAGGGCAATCATGTTCATGTACTTTTGCTTCAGATTAACTAGTGAAGAGTTAGCCTTATGCCTCCTTATGTAATTCTATAAATAAGGGGTTAGGGTGCTATTAAAAAGGGATCGGAATTCAGATAATCAAGCACATTTCTGACATTCAACTCCTCAACTTTCTCTCTCCTCCTAGAATCACTTTCTAACTTCTTCACAAAACCGTGACTATTCCAAGTGATTTGTCCCTTCATGGCATAAAATTAGCAACTACATACCGTCAAACAGGCCTGATAATCATATATCCAGAGTCAAATATGTCTTTTCTCTCTTTCAGTAATTATTATTACTGTTGTACATAATTTGCAGCTTTTATCTATCAACAGATTGTAAATTACTACAAGTTTGTGTATTCGTTCGCTTTTCTGTCTTATTACGTTCAGTTGTATAGCTAGTGAGTTCTTGATTTTTCTTGCATAAATGTATGTTAACAGTTTTTATCATGCGAACTTACATGAATAATTTTGTAATATAAATTAAATGATAGCAAGATAAGAAATTTAATTTAGACCAGTTGACGTAATTTATTCAATAAAATTTATTAATGTAAAGACAGTCCGTATAATTATGCCCCACAAGATGTTTCATCCACTATCGGAATCAGTAGAAATCCAAAGTGAAGGATGTCTGCTTTTTCTTTTTCTTTTTCTTTTTTTTCTCATGGGACAGCCCACCAAAGATAGTCTTGATGTGCTAGTTCTGGGCCTCCTGGCCCAAAAGAATGAGTTGATTTTTCCAAGGAAAATTTCAAAAAGAAAAAAAGAAAAAGAAAACAGTTCATGATATGTTTTTTTGACTATAAGGAGTGATGAATTATCTAAAAACTCGTGTCTCTTATGGTTTGATCTACGATTTCTTTAATCTTCAGATTTCTCAAATATCAGATTAAAATCATGGCTTTCAAACTCAAACGGGTAATTTGAATATTCCTGAATAATAAATATACCAACCTTGCAGATTCAGACATATTATATATCCAATTCATCTATATAAAGTGATAAAAATACAATAAAAGTATCTAAATGTTACTAAATTCAAAAAATAAAAAATAAAATCCGATCTAATATCTAAAATTAAAAATTAGTGATTTATTATAATTTTACCACAAAAGTAATTTTGATAAATAATCCTAAATTTATACTTTTACAAATCATTTTCCTTATAATATCCTAGTAATTGCTGGATGAATATTTGGCAGCGTCTTAGAAGATTGACGGTGGATGGTGACAACAGAAACAGTTCTTATGCATTCACTTTTGTATATTGTTTTCACAAAGGAAGCTTCATACTCTCCTTTACCGATACGTGTGTGTCGTATGAATGTTACAGTTGCAACACCAAGAAATTTCTTTCTTTGACTCTAAACAAAAAAGTATGAGTCAATATTTTTTTCTTTGGACTTTTCAACATATTTTTTTTTTTGGACACCTGTTCAACTTATTCTGGCTAGTTGTGTTTTATTTTCAGTTCTTTTTGTCACAACTTATAAATATTGAAGTATTCTATGAAAAAATGCTCGTAATTATCAAATTATCAATAATTGCTGATTAAAATCTAGACCTTCGTCATACTTTTCCCATTAGGACCAAAATTAACCTAAATCACAATATATACAAATTGTGAAGTTTTTACAATAAATAGTGTAATATTTATATCACTATATAATAAATATTTTCTTTAAGAAAAAAAGAAAGGGATCGTATCGTACCATATTAGACGAACCTTTGAGGTAATCAGATAAGTATTCTGCCATAGTAGAATTTTGTTAAAGGTTATTGTTTCCTTTACACTTTTACGTTCTAAGTGCACAAATTGACATTCTCAAAAATTCATAAAATCTCAATTAAACATAAAAAAGTGTCATCCCTCAGAGTACATAGCCTCTGTCTCTTATACACATCTAGATGTGTATAAGAGACAGTGCCAACTCCCTTCAATTAATTATTAATAAGTATCCTCCATTACATTTTAGTGTCTCCAATTTCACTTGATGCTGAAAGTAACATATATCCTTGCCACCTTTATCTTATTATTATCCATATTTTAAACAGGAACACTTTTTTCCCTTCTATTGGATTTAATTCACATCCACATATGTTATTCCCCAGCTCATTTTTTCCAATTAAAAAAATAACCCTTGTTCGAGACTAAGACAGCAAATTCTTTGACAATTTCAACTGCTATATATTTTCATTAATTTAACGAATGAAAATCAAGATGAAATCTAAGCAGGACATATATCCTATGATCTTCTAGTCCAACGTTTCAATTAATTTATTATACTTATTAATAATTAATTGAAGGGAGTTGGCATGCAACATCGTACCGTAATTTCTGGAGATTTTGATTTTAATTTCATGGTAATGGGTCGGCTCCTCCTTTTTCTCTGGCAGTTATGTTAGTTGAAACGTATAAAACTACCCATTGCTGTCATGGGACCCATTTCCTTATCCATATTGGAATTCCCTTATGGATCGTTAACCGTCACTCCATTTTCAAATGCTCTACCTCTCTAATCTTCCATCTCCGTGTGCTCTCATAATTTCTTTGCTTAGTTGTAGTCTTAGAATATATTTATTACTCGAACAGAGTGCAAATTGAAGGACGAAAAACTCTTGCAATTGGGCTTTGGGGTATGTTTGGTCGAGCTGAAATTATTTTTACCGTTAAACACTGAAAAATATTTTTTAATTTTCTTTTATTTAGTTAAAAATTACTTAAAAATTTGTTATCTGTTTAATTTATTTTTTAAATAGTTCAAGAATGGATGTTAAATGTATTCATACTTTTATAACTTTAAGGGATAATTTCATAAGCCTCTACTGAGGTTTATATTAATATCATTTAGCACCTTTGAATTTTTAAAAATATCACTTACTTTCCTTCTCTTACCAATGGATCATTTTATGGTCCTAAAATGCATAAAATGACATTTATAACCCATATACCTTAGCCATATTACGAAAGATTTGATAATTTTCACTTGACACCCATTTAGTTTCTAATAATTTTTTATCTACTTATTTTCATATTATAAAATATATATATATATATGTGTGTGTGTGTGTGTGTGTGTGTTGTGTTGTGTGCATGCATTAATTTGATTACTTCTATATGTTCTAATAAAAATCTTCATCAAGTAAAAACACATAATTAGTATTTTGTTCGGGGAATTACAAACTCGTAAATAAAAAAAAATTCTCTGGATAAATTTTTTGGCCATTAAATTTATGAAAATATTACGCATATTAATGTATTTTTGGGCATCAATTTAAATAAAAATTTTGAATACCTAAAACACATTGTATGATATAATAAATAAATATAACTAGTACTATTTTGTTTGTAAATTAAAACTCGAAATTGAAATAAGTATTTTTCAAAAAAAATAATAATAAATTTATTCACAAAAAAAATATGGTTATGTAATGTGCTAGTGTGTGTTTGAACGTGTAAAAAAATTACTATATATTATAAAAAAAAAAAAAACAAATATGATTTGAATTTGTTTGGCAAAACAAACACTTAAAAAATAAATGAATTTTTTGTTCAGATAAAGTTTTAGCCATCTTATTTGCTAATAATTAGGAACATATTAATGTGCTTGTATGTGTCGTTTTGAACAAAAATTTAGAATACGAAATATACATAATAGATAACAATAAAAAATGCTATTGGTATTTTATTTTAGAAATCATTAACTTGTAAAATAAAAATAATTAAAATATATTTTTTTTGACATTAATTGGTGAAGGATATGAAAAGTTATTGTTATTTGTAAGGAAAATAGACCTTTTCATTTAAAATATTTTTCAAGTAAAATCTTTTCCTAAAGAAAACATTTTGCATATATCCAACTAAACAGACCCCAAGATCAAAGGATTAGTTAAAAGAATTAAAATCTATCAATTTGTTCGAGTAATTTTAAGTTTAAAATTAATGAATTTTAAATAACTCAAATTTAAAAATGTTTAAAAAAAAAAAGAATTTCAAATAATTTCTAAATTAGGTGAAATTTAAAATTCAATAATTTTAATTTCATAAATTTCTCTAACCTGCAAATTGATAAATTTTAAAAATTTTACCAAATTCAGATTCAAGATTAATGAGCCAATTAAGAAAACATTATCTAAAGCAATCATATTGTAATATAATACATGATGCTTTGTTCATTGTATCTTAGACTAGACAAGCAAGTTAAAAGGAACAAAAAACTAATAAAATAAAAAAGGATTTTTCAGCTATTAAATACGTAAGAGAAATATTTAGATAGATTTGATCTTACACTCCACCTGTAAACTTTATAATTAGAATTAAATTGTATATAATCTTGTTTATATTTCATAATGTTTAATTACATACTAGAATTTATAAGTAAAGGCAAAAATCGATCTACCTAAATATTTCCCTAGATGCATAATAAGTAGCTCATTAAAGTTCTATTTGATATCGATGCATTGTGGTGTAGTTTTTAAGAACTAGTAGAAATTTTATGTTGGTGGAGTTTTATCTACTCATTTTATAATGCAGAGTGAGTATGACAGTTATTGAAATGACTAAAAAGTAGTAATCGACGCATTACTTTCAATTATCAAATAGTATCACTATGCAATACAGAGTAAATAACAAAAAAACCTCTAGTTGTATAAGAGACTCTCAGTTCATATCAATCTCTAATCCTCAACTTTTATTTGGTAAAAAAAAAACAAAAAAATCTCTCAGTCTCTCTTTTAATTTCTTATAGGAGTAATTTCTTCGAATTCACCCTATTTTGGAGTATCTGGTTGACGCCTGTCGGGCAGGAGCTGGTCTGTCTTGAGATGTTGATGGAGAGCGATTAGATCCAATGCAGAACAATCTGGACGACAAATTACAGATTGGAGATTATTGACTATTATTCCACTTTGAAAATGAAAACGATTAAAAGATAAGAAAAGACTTATCTTCTTCTTCACTCAATTCACATCCTCGTAGACTTGACTTACAAAGTTACAACTAACAAGTGCTAGGAAATTTTCTTCTCTAAAAATCTCCCCATCACCACCAGAATTTTTTATTGTCTACTTTTTCTTACAATTAAGAGAAGAAATTAAAAAAAAAAAAAGGAAATCAGAAATTTTCCGAAACATATATAATTGAAATGTGTAATTAAATTCCATGCATCATAGGTTCTTGGTTGGATAAATTGTATTTTTTTTTTTGATCTTTGAATGGAAATATGATAAGAAATATTTCTTTTGTATAGCTTTTGTTTTTTAAGATTATTTACTAGTTGATATGAATAAGACCTTGGCTGGATATAATTTTTTGTATATATTTCAACAGGAAAGTTGAGAATAAATTTAAGAGATGTTGAAAATATTAATTATTCATTCACTCCTCCCCAATACTTCAACTCATATCTTGGAGTTAAAAATGGAAAAATGGTTCAGCGAGGAAAAATTTATTTTATAACCTTCCTCAGTTTCTACTTTATTAGTAGTTCTTATTACTAATTACTTTTAATTTTATTTATCGTTTTATTTAAAAGTAATTATTAATGTGAACTATAATAAATCATTAGCAATATCATTGCCATAATTGTTCAGCAACCAAATTTTGTTAGATTTTACACACTTGTGTAAATTTTGTTATTGCCAAAAGCAAAGTTATAATTGGATTGAATATTTTCATTATTACTATATATATATGATATTTTGTAATTGCAAAATAGAAGATTGTACCTATTTTTTTAGATACTATCCCATTTAAAAATTTAAAACTCATCCAATAAAGTTATAACTAGTGTATTATTTGATATCTATAACTCTCAAAATTACAATATCCGTAATCCTACCACTACTCTTTGTAACTAAGTAATAGTAGGATCATGAACAGTGTTATTTTAAAAATTAACATTACTTAAAACTCTTACAACAGAATTTTTATTTTAACGGATGAATATCTAAAAATTAGTGAATGACGTCAACCTAAAATTTAGAAATGAAAAATGAGACCTTAAACAAGTCTATAATTCCAACAAATATTACATTTTGTAAGGTTTCTATTTTCTTGTAATTATTCCCTAAACAAATTTTTTAACACATCCTTACTATATGCAGNGTCTCTTATACACATTTTAAATAATATATCTGTAAACCGATTTGTTATTTGATATTTCAAAAAGATATACTCAAACATGTCTGAGTCTATACTGTTCGAAAAAGTAAATATGTCATGGTTACAGGATTCTATTCATCGTATATAGACTTTAATCTTTTTTTAAATTTTCTGTCCATTTCTACACATGTAGATGTGTTTAAGAGACATTTTATAGACAAAATTTTTTTTGATGAAAAGGTAAATTTATTTTTAAATGGGGTCAATCCTCAATATATAGAAAGCATTTGGTCGGTTAGGGGGTTAGCCCACCAAGCCGGGTGGTGGGCTTGCCAGAGCTGGGAAGAAATGGGAAGCAGCCAAAAATGTCTCCCTCAATTCTCAACGGTTGAGAATGAATGGTAGGACCTATCTATATTTAGAAAGGACTGCTATTTAGTCCAGTTAAATAGAGGAAAAAAATTTTTACTATTTTATTTTACGTTGTGATATAAGTATTTTAAATCGTTAATAAAGATAAAAAATAATGAATCTTCTTCATATTTTAATAATTTGAATTACTATTATATTTATTTCGTATTATATCTATTATTATAATTACTTTATATTATAAAATAAATAATCAAAATTGAGTCCAAACAGAGTGGATAACATATCGTCTTGTGGGTTCTGGCAGTGAGAACAGCACTATACTGAAGTCTGAACACCCTAGCAGCGGACCACCTTGGCTGCGAATAGGTCCCATCCCTTTATCCGGAAGAGACTTAATTGTGGACAATGTATTCATGGTGATTGAGATTTTTAACTTCCATTATCTTCCAGATTCATTTGTATTTATCACTTTGTACTACGTGGCCCTAGGCTCTCTACTTAGTTGCGTAAAGGGTAGGGTTATTATATAAGTATGTGAATATCAAAAGGGGATGCTCTTCAAACCATTAATCTTACGGGAAACAAAGGGAAAAAATAGTGATATTTAGAAAACTTGACATTATTTTGAAATAAGGAAAAAGTTCAAAAATTCAAAATTACTTTTCAATATCACTTTACTTGACAAAAATATATTGAATTGTCAATTCTTAATTTAGATATTTAACCTTATTTTGTTCTTTCTTTTTTTTTGGGAATCTAATAATTTTGTCAATTTATCACTTTATATAAATACAATGTCGAAACAATTGTATGAAATTACTCTTTGTTGAATTGAAATCTTCAAAACAATTAACGTCCACTGCAACTACTTCTAACATGTACTATAAAAAATTTTACAACTTCGTGAAACTTTTAACAACAAACAAAATGCCTGTTTCATTCTGTTTGGACAATAAATGAGGGATTAGTTTCAACACAACAAACATCAGGTTAACTTTTAACGTGGATTAGTACTTATAAAGTAGTTTACTTTCGCTTTCATGAAATATAATACTAACAAATTGATTAGGTTATATATCCAAGATCTCAGCAATTCTCAATTCTGACATACAGGGCAAAGGCAGGACCCTATGGTCAGTGGGATATAAGAATATTTTTAGTATATAGTAAAGGGTAAAAATTAAGTTAATGATAAATATAAATACGATTAGATAAATTTGATAACTTAAACTTTAATTAAATTTATGAAAAATTAAACAAGATAAAACAAATGTTTAGTAATGATAATTATGTATTATGAAAATTTTCCATAATCAAGTAGTATGTTTCGTATATGAAGTGTATATATATTTTGTGATAAAGGGGTAGTTAAATATATTTTAATTTTTTAGGGGGTAATTTATGGAAAGAGACTAATTATAAGGAAGTTAAAGGGATAACTATAAGAACAAATTTTAAAAATAATAAAATTCCCTACACATATTGTTCAATTTTCCTAAAGTTGAAAGGAACATTTGCTCACCCGAAGTATATGTGGCTCTTACTACATTCTTATGCGGGCTTAGGTAATTTATACTGGGTAAAAATTTTGACATTATTGAATCTATTGTTCTTTCTAACAATTTTGATATTGTTCATGAATCTACAGTTCCTCGTTAAATAAAAAATTGTAGGACTTAATATCTCACAAAAATACATGCATGATATCTGCGCAATTGAAGCGTTGCGTTAATAATGAAACCATTTCATTGAATTTGAGACATTTATGCCATACAACTTTCTTAAAATATAAAATATTAGGTATATTACAACAGTCTTCAAAATTTAACAAAATAATTCCTAAAGGCGAGATAGAATTCTTCAATAGGTTGTTAGAATATTAGAATATCCCAAAATAGAAATTTGAAGATCCTTTCACAAGTTACTGTATACGGTTTGATCTTTTGACTGTAGTAATTGACTTGGAAAGTAAGCAAGCAAGTTCCTGTTTCACTCTCTTATCTAAGTGAATTTATACAAAATAATAAATAAAAATCATTAATTTGTGATTATAGATTCAAAACAGAAAAAAAAAAATGTTGGTCGAGAATCTAAAATTAAGAGATCGTGATTTAATAAGATCTTAACACGTAGAATAATTTTGTCAAGTAACTATAAATTATTATAATTTTATAAATGAATTTTCCACTAACCCCACCCTTTTTAATATGTAAAGATTGGAAAATACTTAGGTAGATCTGGCTTTTGAGGCACACTTGTAGATCTTGTGATTTAAATTAAATGTTATAAGAGACAAAATCTATGATATCAGTTGATATAAAAAAGATTTTATAAAATTTAATCATAATCGTAAGATCTACAGGTGGAATCAAAAATCGATTCCATGTAAGTATTTTCCGTAAAGAGTTACACGTTATTGACCATTCAAATCAGGATCTTCATGTGTGCCTCAAAAGCATAATATTCCTGGGTCTATACCAGACAAGAGAAATACTTAAATAGATCTAATCTTTAATCTTATTTATAAATTTTATGGCGTAAATTAGATGTTATAAAATTTATGATATAAGTTGATGTAAGTAAGATTTTATAAGATTTAATTTTGACCGCAAAATTTATAGGTGTAGATAAAAATCGAATCTATAATAGTATTTTCTACCGGACAATATATCTAGCTAGTACAATATGATGATTAATGCAAAAACATTAGATCCATAAACATTCTCAAATGGGAAATTCTACCTTGCCAAAATTGTACAAGTGTAAATGATAACGTGTTCGGTACAATTGTCCTAATTAAAGATGCTTAATTTAACTATGACCGATAATAATCAATAAGAAGAAATTATATGGCCGAAAATTTGTACAAGTATAAATGATAACGTGTTCGGTACAATTGTCCTAATTAAAGATACTTAATTTAACTATGAACTATCATAATCAATAAGAAGAAATTATATGGGCGAAAATATTTTTTTTTAATTTGGTAATAAACAAAAATTAACTTCTCTCAAAGGCAAAGACCAAAACAAAAAAACTAATTTATACATGAGCCCATGCAAATGCATTATTACATAAATATATATATATATATATATATATATATACATATATAAATAAATGAAAAGTTGCATATATTTGTTCACATGTTTGGGATAATTGACTTTTTTTTGGCTCCCACCACCGTCCATTTTTAAGTTTCAAAACAGAAAAAGGGCTAACCGGCTAACAAGTTGATGGAAACGGCACGCCTACGCACTCTTACCTACTTTGCCACTCGCTTTGGGGTATGGTTTAAGGTTTCTCTAGTAGTGTCATATCAGTGGATATGAAAGCAATAAAAAAAACAAAAAAAAAAAGTTCTAATTACACACTTAAAAATAAAAATAAAAATAAAAGTCACTGGTATTTTTCCAGATTGGAAGACAAAATTACAATACATCAAAAAGACCCCAATTTTCTTGCAACACATTTTTATCATTAAAATCAATAATGATGGAAAGCATATTTCATATAATCCCCTTGTACATGTTTTAACTCAAAGCTCTGTATATTTAGAAAAAAGCACTTCAAATTAATACTCCAACTTCATACCACTAATAAGCATATTATCCATGACACATATCTTGATTATAATTCAAGTTCAATCTTAATTAAACGTGCTAATTTTCTTTTGTTAGGTAATATGATTTTGAGTGTGGAAAGTTATAGAGAGCAAGTAGATAAAATGTATTGAATTGAGTGTAATTTTAAAATGAATTAGATACAGTTTATGCTTAAAAATCCCTTATTTATTTATGTTAATGAGGACATCGGAGTAATAATAGTGCCACCTAGGCATAGTAATTAATTATATGAATATTCTTAATAAATTTGTCATATAGTCAGTTTACATAAATATCCAATGTTACGTATGATCATTACATAAGGCCAAAACACAGCCTAAAGCTTTAATTGGGGTTACAATCCCCATGTTATCTATTAATTACTACATTATTTTCAGCTCCCCTTATTATTATTATTATTATTTTTGAGATAATTTCACTCCACATACTAATTCAAAATTCTCTTTGCTAATCATTGCCTGTTCTTATTTAATACTATATTCTTGTTTTGAATTAGTATTAAAAGAACAGGCAATGAATTAGTATGTCAAGTGAAATTGTCTTTAAAATAAAATATGACATTATGATATGTTGTTGTACAATGTAAGCTATACAAACTTTTAAAATATATGTCGTTGTATTATACAAGTTAACTTTTAAAATATACTGGAATGATTCCACAAAACAGCTATGGAATTTTCTAAAGTATATAACTATGCTAAGCCAAGACCTTAACGTTAGGGATTAGTGACTTTGATAGATGTTAAAAAATTGTTGAAATATAAATTATTTTTTAAAATAATATCATATTCATGTAATTATACATATTTGAACTTTCCTATGCCTGTCTCTTATAACTTCTATAACACATCTATTTAAGCTTATACACATCTAGATGTGTATAAGAGACAGGTAATTACTATGTGTTACTGCTTGAAAGCCCATGCATGTAAAAATTTCAAATTTTTTTGAATTTGAAATTCTTAATTTAGACTTAATTTTGAATTTAATTCATAATACATAGATGTTAATATGTCATCACCTTTAATAGTATTGTTTAGGGTTTTCAAATTTTAGGGCATCGTAATGTAAAACAAAAAAAAAACAAAAACAATTGGAAAAGCCAATAAATTTTAGGGATACAATTTTAAGATTAAATTTAAAATTTTAAAAATTACTCTATGCCATTTTATAATTTCCCAAAATTGAAAGGGGTCAATTCCATCTCCCTCCCTCTCCCCCACTTACTGGTAAGCAATATTTGGACGTGGCTTACCACTGACTGGTAAGCCATATATTTATCTTACTTCACAATTTGGCCCATCGAAATGTGAACATATTTACGTGGGACTTCCTTAAATTCAATATTTCAATATTTTTAATTGTCATTTAAATCTAAGTCAAGATGAAGATGTCGTGTAGTGCTTACTACCAACTAACGGCATGGGTCCTATTACTGAGACATCGAATTGAATATCTTTTGTGCAAAGACTAAAGAGTGTGACGGATGGTAACATTGGGAGTTAATTAAGTTTGTCTTTTATTTTTCCTTCCAATTAAATTAAAATTCATGTTTGTTGGATTTTTTTAAGTAATAGCATTATTTCTATGTTCTTTTTTTTTTTTGGAAGCGTAATTTCGACGTTCGCTAAATTAATAATGTGATTTCGGATGGAATTGCAATGTATGTCTGTGATGGTTAAAAACTTCAATTTTATCATAAAGACACATACGACATCAAAACAAATGTAATTTAAACGATAAGATGTTTTGTCTATAATTTATTATTTATATGTTTGAATCACTAAAGGGTAGGGAGAGAATTAAGTTTTTGTCTAAAAAAAAATAAGAATAAATAAATAAATAAATAACAAGACATATGACATCAAAACATGGTGTATTATTTATCATGATTGAGCTAATGACGCTTTAAGGTAAGTCTCCTTGTTGATTAGGTGCACTTTCTTTCGACTTACAGAATCTCGTCAATTGAGCAACTAATTTGCATCTATAAAGGGTATGTGTGTCTATATATATATTTCCAGATGCTCAAATATAAGGAAAGAGATTAGTGAGAATTTATTAAACCAAAATGCATAAAAATGGTAAACACAAGCATTTTTATGAGGAAATGAACCGTGCCCAAAAGAAATACAACACTACCAAAAAATAATAATTATATTTTTTATTAATCACCTTAGACTAATCTAGTTTTTTATCTTTAAAATTAGTTTGAATAACACAAGCAACAATAACAGCAAGATTTAAATTTATAATTTCCAAAGAAAAAGCAATTGCGAGTAATTTTTTTTTTTTTGCTCCAAAAAGAAAAACATACACAATTGAACATTTCCTTTCCCACAAAAAGCATATCTCATAATTTTCCAGCTGGGAAAGGGAAGCCTTTTATTTGTGACTAAACAAAAAGGATAACAATGGTCGGTTAGGGGTGCACCCACCATTCGTGGTAATCGTGGGACACTCGAGCCCGGGACCCGCCAACCAGGATTCCGGCGCCACCCCCGCTTTAAACGGTCAGTTATATGACCGTTATGGGACTTGTGCAATGTTTTATTCATAGTTGATAGAATCCTATCCTATCCGTTAGTCTTAGCATTATATAATTTTACAATCTAAATTTATAAATTTGATTTTGATCTTATGTGTAAGATCGCTATTATATGTAAGCTTTAATTGGAATATTAAAATTTGATAATTTATGTCTAAATTTACTAGATTAAATTAGTATTTTGTAATTTTTTACTCAAATGTTATATGTTCATGAGAGACAAATTATTCATTTTTAAAAAAATTAACTAAAAAAATATTAAATTTACAATAATACAAAATTTTTACATTTTGACTATATAATCATCAATATAGGGGGGGGGGGGTAAAGTAAACTTATTTTGTGATGAATATTATAATTTTACATTTATTTACATAAGTTTTCATTAAATATTAGATTTAAAAACAATTAAAACTTATGTTTTTGTATTGTAGAAAGAATTTTACCATCCTATCTACAATCTTATGTAACATCTAGATGTGTATAAGAGACAGCCATTCACCACCACAGTTGTTCAATTCTACAAACCTTGGTTCTAACTGTTATTTTGAAGTAGATTGTTTAGGTGTCGAGCATCTTAATTCAATTTTTATAAGACAATTTGAGAAACTAATAATACGGTTGATACAGCAGTCAAGCACTAAAAAGCAACTTGGATGATAGCTTCAAGTTAAATGGAATGATCAAAGTAGTTAATTAAAGTAACTTTCAATCAATTTGGCGCTGAAGTATTCAAAAAGAAAAACAAATTTTTTGTTGATGGGATTTATATTACAATGCATAGAAGTTCACACGGCTAAGTATATATATGCTTGGAAGTAACATACTGGAAACTTCTCAATATTTGATTTATAAAGTGATTCATTTTCTACAGTTTTAGGTATTCTACATAAACTATGTAAATTCTTGTTGATTTTCTTCTCTTTTGTTGGAAACTTTCCTTGTTTCTTGGTTGGATTATTAAACAAGCCACACCCATGTAAAGTGTAAACAGTTAAGTCATGTCAAATTGCCTACTTCGCAACTTCTTTTAACTCCTTAAAAGTGTGGGTGTAAAGCATTCAGAATCTAGCTTTATTATTATTCTACCGGCTCATTTTTTTTAAAATATGTTTCAATTCTTTTTCTAAAAAGTTATTTCCCTGTGTAGTTAGACAAAAATTATAATTAGATTAAAGTGTTACTTTTACACATCTGAAATGTAACAATTTCAAATTTTTTTAATACAACTTGGTTTGAGTATTTACTCAGTGACTTTTATTGAACTGGACTGAAGTAATTTTTAATGGACAGTATAGGAATTTTTCGAATTTTGATAAAACATAAAATTGTTTAATCATAAGGGTAAAACGTTATTATTTATCTGATCTTTTATAAGTCATTTATATATAAAACATGATATGAATTATGAACTGTTTTGCCTTTTAAAAATATTTTTTATATCCTCCAATATTTACCTGATGGAGATGATTTATGTCGAGTTCTATCATCGTATAAATTAATTGTACGTAAAAAAAAAAAAAAACAAAAATAGTTTTAGAAATAAAAGAATTCAGTATATCTATACAAGGTGACATCAACTAAAGGCACTAATGTGTTATTAAATGTTAAAGAATGTGAGTTTCAATTTTAGAACTAATTGGTGATAAGTGGGGAGACCCACGAATAATGAACCTTATTAATTAGTTTAGGATCTCTTGACTAATCGATGTGGGATATTTGAACTTTAACACCCCATTTTACACATGACTCGCCTTGAAACAAGGAAACTGAAGGCCAATCCCAAATTAGTGAACAGAGATATTGACACTAAATTTGAAAAAGAATGAATGAAATCCAACCGAATATCTAAAATCAGATATTGATGATTCACTATGCGTGAAGTGTTTGGCAAGTGATTCGAAATTGACACAGAATCTTCTGTTCCAAACCTTATTATACGCCCTATTACACCACCTAATAAACTGTTAAAATTAGTAATTTAATGGAACTAATCTTGACAATTCATTAGGTGGTGTAACAAAGAGTGGCACGAAATATAGGATAGAAGACCCTTAACGTCCTGAATTTAGAGTTACAAATGAGTTTCAACGTGTAAGTCGGATAAGGACATGTTCAAACTTAATTCGTTAAATAGAGATGATTGTTTATATTCACTTCGAACTCGAGCCAATCTCAAGTAATGATGATCAAGTTTGGCTTAAATATTCCATAATTTAGTTGAAAAAAATTTGGTTTGACTCATATCTTTCGAGGCGAACTCGAAGACATCTATAGTTTGTTTATTTGTGACTTTCACCCTAATTTATTATTTTCTTATCCTAAAATTGTTTACAATTCTGTTATGATGGTTAAAAGATGTGATGTTGATATTTATTACAGTTGTTTAAGAAAGTGATTTGCATCTTGTGATTCAAAATATATGCAAAAGATAAGGAAAGAGAGATTCAATAAGCAAAACAACTAATAAGTAGGAAAAATGAAACATACTCAGTGTAATAAATTGTCTACTTCTAATCTTCCATTTTATGTTGATGAACTTATCAAATTATATAACATGATGATCGTGCTTGTCTCGTTAAAAAGGTCGAGACTCAAAAATATGTACAGATTTAAATTGATAACTCGATAAATAAATTTGAACGAACCAAATTTAAACTGAATATCAAATTATTTGATTTTATTCATAATCCCTACCTGAATTTATAATTTTATAAATTATTATAGATAAGAATTTTTCCTTTTCCGTGAAGAAAAGAAGAAATTACTCCGTATATCTGGTGATTGAAATATATGTCAATCTTCAACAACAACTACTAACTGTCAATTTGTCTCTTAGTTTATGCTACTCCTGTACTTTAAGACCCCCATCAATTCCCATCCTCTAATCTTCAAACAGTAATAAATTAAAGTGAGAAATAACTTTATCCTTATTATTTTGACTATTCTAAATTACTATAATGAATATTCCCACAACAAGTTGCATTGCTCGCAAGTTCCAACTCATCCACTCCCAGTCCCCTCATCCAACGGCCCTCATTTCATCAATTCCCACAAACCGCGAATTGTAAAACCCCCTACAATATATATCCCATGCACGGGAAATCCTCACAATAACCATCCTCTCCAGTTTACAAGTCACACTCGTTTCTTCCAGAAAAATATATAATGTCATTACTGCTTTCCATCATGAAAATCATATTAATTTTAATCGGAGCCATTTCAATAATATTTACGGCGATCAAATTCTCCGTTCCGTCGTTCGTCGCTCTGCACAGGTGGCTCAAGCCGCCGTATCTCTATTTTATTCTCAATGGAATTATCATCACCATCGCCGCCTCCTCCCGGTTCAACCATCGCCAAGGAAGCAAAACGGCGGCGTATCGATCACATGAGGAGAATAGGTTGATTTCTGCGAGAACAACACCGCCGTTGGAGGTAGTGCCCGCGGTCGTGTTGGTTGCCGATCAGCGACAGCCGGCGGAGCTGTATATGAATGCTGTGGAAGCTCCGCCGGCGGTGGTCGAGGTGTATGGGGCGGAGGATAATAATGTTGTGGAGCTGAAACCTGTGGTGGTGAATGGTGTTCAACAATTTGACGATTATACACAGGTGACGATGATGACGACGTGGCAGGTGGTGATTGGATGATTTCGGAGTCTAATTATTCTCCACCGGCTCAAAGGGTAATAGCTTCTCCGGAGACTCTTCAGCCGGCAACAAATTTTGAGGAGGCTGCTGACGATGACGTGGCGGTTAATGATTGGATGATTTCAGAGTCTAATTATCATCCACAGTCGCAGACGATTCCTCCTCCAGAGACACTTCAGCTAGATTTTCACTTGCCGCCAAAAGAGAAACCGCTCCTGTCGTCTGGGTTTGATCACTGGAAACCTATCAAAACCACTCCAGAAGGTAATCAACTTAATTCATTACGTAATTAAAAAATTTATCTTTAATTACTATACTTTTCCAATTTTTTATGCTCCTATAATATTTTTATTAATAGTCAGCCGTTGGGTTTAGCTTGGACTAGTTTACAAGATATTTTGTTCTTTGTTAATTAGATATCATTATTTTTTTATCATTTCACCAATCTTTTTTTCTAAATAAATCAATGATATGATTTGACTATTAAGTCAAGTTAACAAACTATGTGTTGCCAAGTAACTACTTGGATGACGCTATTGAAATGTAAATAAATATTAGCGTATGCAAATAAATTTTATTAATAATCATTTTTTCTTAGTTGTGTTGCTCACTAGAAATACTTAAAAAGTGCTTTACAAAAGCATTTTCTGGAACTATTCTTACTTGAACAAAAAATAATACGTATTATTCTAAATTGAGGATATAAGGAACTAAAATTTTTCTCTTTAGAGTACTTTCGTGTATCTTGTAATTAAAATCTGAACAATTATAGTAGTATACTCGTCTGATTTAAAATAAAATTCTAAAATCGTATAGTTTTGGGATCTAGCTTATTATGGTTCCTACCAACCATTTTTATCTTCAATTTACATTAGTGAATGATATGTGAGATGGTAAAAAATAAATAGTCATTTGGATTCTAAATAATTTTTATTTTTCAATGGAAAGATGAGAGAGCAGCAAGGGTAGGGCAAGTCCAAAGACAGAGACGCACGAAACATTCGAGAGCACGTGGAAGATGATAACGGAAGGACGTCACGTGCCACTCACGAGACAATTTAAGAGATCTGACACGTGGAAAAATCCTGGCCGTGAAGTGGTAGTAAACTCACTAGATCATCAATTGGATCGGCAACCCGTGCTGAAATCTGAGACGTTCAAAGACCGCACCAATTATCACGAGTTGTCTCCGATTCAGAGTAAGATTAAGAAAGAACCTTCACTGAGTCAAGACGAGTTGAACCGTCGAGTCGAGGATTTCATTAACAAGGTCAATGAAGACATGAGACTGCAGAGGCAGGAGTCAATGAAAAAGTACATGGAGATGATCAATCGTGGGGCCTAGTAATTTTGATTAATATACTATTTAGTCATTTTTAGGACTTTTTTTTTTTTTTTTCAAGAAAGAAAAATGAACAAAATTTGTTTATAGAAATGGATAGGATTTTTTCAATGACTTTTGTTTTTTCTTTTTTAATATTTCCTTTGCATCAAACATGTTTTAGGTTGGGGAGTTCAGTTAAATATTTTCTTTTATTTTTTAGGTGAAGATTTTGGTTAATATATAGAGAGATTTATGGAAGAAAAAGGTGTGTCTATATACAATTTGTTTTGTTTGTTTGTATTTTACATGAATGAAAAACTTCATAGTATAGTGTATTATTGTAATTGGAGTTGGAGTTTTATTTTTACTACTAGTAATTATTTATTTTATGCAAAATTATTTTTTATATTTCATCTTTTATTATTATGTAGATGCCTATTTCACAGAGCATAAATCCCTTGCAACTCAACATTTGTAGTCGAAAATGTAAATTTGACCTATTAACAACGTATCATAAAACCTTAAATATGTAAATATTTGTTATCATAACAAATAATTTTTCAAAGACAAAAATTTATTATTTTAAATTTGAATGACTAAATAATAAAAACCGAATATGTAAGCGACTATTTATATATTTTTTTCTAAAAGAAAACGGCAGAATCAAAAACAAAGAAACTTTTTTTGCTTCTTTTTACTAAACAGAAAAGAATTCATAAAGGCAGAGTAAAAACAATTTTAGAGTCATTTCCGCAAGAAAAAAAAAAACATTGACTTGGGAATAAACATTGATGCATTGACTCCTGAAATTCTTCAATGTGGGCGGTCTGGTTTGGCCTAAATTTGGATAATGTATCCAGCATCCATCAGTACTTAACCACGTACGTCTATTCCGTCCGTCCGTCCTGGTCAATACAATCAATTAGACAGAACAGTAAACTACTGCCCTTTTTCCATGATTCTAAATATTTTTTTTAAGTTTTTAGATGTGTCATTGACACGCCTTGCTTCTGAAAGTCTAGTGACTATCGTACTCTTACCTTTCTAGAAAACACTAAATTCAAAATATCAAAACCTTGATCATTCCTCTTAATTAAATTTATGATTATCTAAAAAAATATTAAATAATGAGCTGAGCAGAATATTACTCAACAAGTAGTTCATATACATTTTTTTCGAATTGAACAGATTATATATAATACTAATTAAATATGCACACATTCTTCACATGCAACACAAAATACCAAAAGTTATACAGAACAGATCATATATCACAAACATATAACGGAACAGATAGCTCATAGATCTCAGGAATTATCAGCTATTGTATCTAGGATTAACTATTATACCTGGAGCCTTACAGAACTAATCCCTTGGACTGCAGAAACAGAGACAGAAATGAGAACATATTTTCACCGAATTACCTGAGTTCACCATGAGATTAACATACCGAACGCAACCATATCTCACATGCAACACAAGCAATTCACATTCATCATATATATATAGATATAAAATATTCGAAATTCACATTTACTACATGCTCAATCTTTTTTATATAATAACATAATTTTTATAAATTCAAAAAGAGTTTTAAAATATTTAACAAAAGAATGAAAAGAGATATATACCACTTACCTCAATGCCAAATTCAAATAAATAACTCTGCATTAATTAAGAGACTTGCGCCCTTATCGCCCATTTGGCCTAAAAAGAGCACAGTAAAATACATTTAACTCTAGCTAACCTAAATTAACCCAGAAGAACATGTAATCTGTCCAATCCACTAAACTATGCTAACAATTCCTTAATGCCGTTAAACCACTGCAAGCAATAAAGCCTATTGGACTATTATTTAACTATACTAAACTAGCCAATCTGACTCCTAAAGACACTGATGCAAATGACATCGTCATGATTCCTCGTCCTTCCAATTAAAACATGATAAATACTTAGGTACATTCGATTTTTGGCCTTAATTGTATATTCTGTAGTGTAGATTAAATTTGAAAAATATATGACATCAGCTGATGTAAATAAATTTTTTTAAAATTTAATCATGACCACAGGATTTACAGGTGGGGCCAAAAATCGGGTCTAATTAAGTATTTTCCTTAAAACATTGCTACTCAGCGACAACATTGTAAATAAGTCCCTTGCCATTCCTTATTTCTATTTCTCTGTTATAAAATTAAGTCAAAATTATTACATAGTACACTTTTGCATCCTGTCTCATTAAAAATTTTGTGTTGTACAACATTAAAATTCTATCTTAATTGGTCAGAGTCTCGTGCTGATAACATTATAAAACTAAATCAAAATTATTAATGTTGGCCCCAAATGCAACCTAAGAGGGGGGTGAATTAGGTTATCTCTAAAGACAAACCTTTTTAAAGTGCTTAATAGAAATTCAAACTTTATGCAACAAATGAATACTTAAGCACAAATGAATATAATAGATATTGTCTTTAAGCTTAAAGAACAAATAAGAACGAGATAAAGAATATCAAACCAAACTCCCAAACTTCTCAAGCTTGGAGTACATGCACTAGTAGTGCCTCTTCAAAGAAGGTGAGGCAATAACCTTCTTGTACACAAAGTAGGCTCACCCTTGCACCAACTAAGTTCCTCTAGTTGAGCCAAAGGGTTTTACACTACAACCTCACTTTTGTACACTTGTTATCCCTCTAAGTCCACTCTTACACTTGAAGATCACTCACTAGTCTATTCTTGCTCACACTAATTCCCACTAGTTGAGCCAAGAAAGCTAGACTTCTCAAACCAATACAACCCACAATATTTTAGCCTATTTCTCCTCAAATAGCTCTTACAAGTGTTTGTATTGAATGTAATCTCTTATTCTACTTAATTCAGACCTTGGGGTATTTATAGTTGCCAAATATCTGCTTTCAACAACTTCCCAACGGCTATTTTCTCTCGAAAACTAGCCGTTGGACCTTCTGACGGCCGATGCAAAGAAGAGCGTCCAAAAGACTAGCCGTTGGACCTTTCGGACGGCCGCTGAACCTGCGTCCGACATCGTTTCTCGAGGGTGTTCGTTCGAGGACCTGTCTCTTATACACATCTAGATGTGTATAAGAGACAGATTAAGCACAATTAAAACCTAAAATAACTCCAATTTCAGAGTTATCAATATTCATCCTTTTGAATTTCATTACGGTTTATTGATTTCCGTAATTCAAACAGGGAGGTTCGGACGCGTCCGATCCTCCCTGTTTTTCTGCACACTTGTCTTTAAACCATTAGCATGATTTTGGTCATCATCAAAACATGATTAACATAACTGGGGTTCTTCAATTAATCTTGACTACAAAACTAACTAAAGTAGGAAATTTATAAGTGTAGATGAGAGAATAGTAGACAGAGAAATAGTAGGAAATTCTCCAAGATTCTATATTATCAACTTTCATAGGCTTTTCAAAAACCCTTCAAAACTCTTTTAATAGCCTTTCAAAAGCCTTTCAAAAGTCTTACAAAAGACTTACAAATGAAGTACCAAAATCCCTTATTTATAGGGTTATAAGATAGGGATTCATAAATATGATAAATGAATTACGGAAATCAATAAACCGTAATGAAATTCAAAAGGATGAATATTGATAACTCTGAAATTGGAGTTATTTTAGGTTTTAATTGTAGCTTAATTATGTGAGTTTAGTCCCAATTTGCCTAGTTTAGTATTAGTTAACATGTTTTTTTTTTTGTGTGTGTGAATAGTTTAATTGGCATGCTAACTGTGAGAAGATGGCTAATAATGGAGATTTGATTTTGTGTGTAGGAATTCGAAAGGGCAAGATTGTCATTGAACATTCAATGGTGAAATTTGAAAAAAAAAAAGAAAAAAAAAAAAGAGAAGAGAGCTCACACGAAGCGAGCAGGAGTTTAGGCAGCAACAATAGTCCTACAAGGACTGAATTACTAAGGATGGGAATGTTATCAATTAGCAAGGACTCCAATTCTACTTCAAAAAATCGTGGGATGATTATTACTTATTTTTAGGCTTATTATTTTAATAGAGGGGGAGCTCTTTTTAATTTTTTTTTCCACACAATAAATATTATAGTTTTAGATTGAAGAAGGTGGGATCCAAGATTGAACAATATTTCTTAGGGAGAATCCAATGTTGCAATGTCTAGTTTTAATTATTCCATAGAATATTTTAGGTAATTTCGTTCCTTTTAATTATTCTTATTCTTAACTTTATTTCTTGCTTAAATTTTCTCGCAATATTAATTTTGTTACAATCCTAGTTTTAATTTGATCATGAGTTTTTGTGATTTAATTAATTCTAAGATGTTTATTTCAACCATGTTGCACTAAATTAATTAGGGTTGGGTACGGGTGATGCAAATTTTCACAAATTAATTCGAAAAATCATTAATCGGAAAAATTATATTCATGAGTGATAATTAACATAAAATTGACAATTCAAAAACGTAGCTAATTTTTGTTTTGGTTAGGTTGGTCGAGATGACACGGAAGTCGATCCCCCTCATAGACCTGTGTTAATTATTAGACTAATTTCATTCGAGATCGTGACTGTGAGAATTACATGGTTAGTTCATTATAAATTTCATTCAAATACAATTCAATTTAATTGATTTAGGTCAAAGAGGAATCTACCCCTAAATTAATTAATTTGATAGGATTCAATTGCGCGAGGAATCGGGGTTGGGTTGATAATTGAGAATTGAACTTCCATTGAATATAATTGAACCAATTGATTGATAATTTGAGTACTTTTAGAAAATTGCTAGCCTAGTACCTAACCTGTCTTTTAAATTATTTGAAAACACTCATTTTTAGTTTAGCATTATTTAATTGCATTCATTTAATTCCTGTTTTAGTTATAAATTTAGTTTAGTTAATTTTTAAAAAATCTAAAAATACTCATTTGTGATCGTCTAAATAGAAATTGTCGAATACTTTCGGTATTTGTCTATGCAGTCTCCGTGAGAACGATCCTTATTCACCCTACTACACTGATACCGTGCACTTGCAAAAATTATTGAAAAGTTGTAAATAGGTGAATTTAACTTCTCTTACAACAAGTTTTTGGCGCCGTTGCCGGGAACTGTAGTCTTAGGCAATATCGAATGTCGAGACAATTCCTAATTTGGATATTTTTAGTTTAATTTTTAATTTTTATCTCCATTTCTGTGTGATGTCGTTGTTCATTATTCTTCTCTACTTATTCAATTTATCGTGTTATATATTGGTGCGCGTAATTTGTTTCCTTGCATTGATTTTCAGTTTATGAGCTCTGATAGGACTCTTAGTGACTTAGATTTGGAGATCGAAAGAACTTTGAGAAATATTAGAAAATCTAAACGACAGCAACAAGGAGAATCAAGTTCTAGTATGGCGCAGGAAAGAGATCTAAGACAACTGATAATTGCTGATAATGTAGAAGGTGATGGGGACAATGAGCACAATAGACCTGTTGGTAATAATCGTTCCCTCGGGGTGTCTCTTTGCCTACTTTTGATGGAATCAGAGAAAGTATCATCAGACCACAACGATTATTCACGCAAATAATTTTAAAATTAAGCCTGCTTTGATCTCCATGTTACAAAAACATGCTATGTTTGGGGGACTGCCGAATGAGGACCCAAACCGCCATTTATTGAATTTTGAGGAAATTTGTGACACCTTTAAGCAAAATGGTGTCAGTGCTGATGCATTCAGATTGAGATTATTCCCGTTTTCACTAAGGGATAGGGCCAAGTTGTGGCTGTAGGGTTATAAGCAGGGGACATTTACTACTTGGGACAGATTGGCTCAAGCATTCATGATAAAATATTTTCCCCTGTCTAAAACAACCGAGCTTAGAAATGATATCATTTCCTTCAGCCAGCAAATTGGAGAGAATCTCAGCGAGGCATAGGAATGGTACAATGATTTACTCAATAAATGCCCACATCATGGACTACCAATATTGTTACAAATTGATACATTTTATAACGGGTTACTACAAGAAACCCATGAAACAGTTGACTCTTCAGCAGGTGGTTCATTATCAGCTAACAAAACACCAAAGGAAGCACAGGAACTCCTTAACATGATGTCGGACAACTATTTCAAATCTTCAACATCACAATTAAGAGAATCAAGTAGGGGAATTCATGAGTTGGATACATTGGATGCATTATTGGCTCAACAAAAAGTAATGGAGGGATAAATGACACAACTTTGACAAAGCAGATAGAAGGAATGAAAGTGAATACAGTGGCTACATAACAACCATTTGTGTGTGATTTTTGTTCAGGTGACCATCCAAATGGTCAGTGCAGCACGTCAAGTTCTTCTTCTTCCGTCATGGGACATGCACAAGTAAATTACATGAGGAACCAAAATCAGAATCAATTTAGACCTCAGAACAACCAGTATAGCAACACCTACAATCCGGGTTGGAAAAATCATCCAAACTTTTCTTGGGAAAATTAGCAAAATCAATCTCAAAATCAACTGCAGAGTTCAAATTATAGACCATCTTTCCAACAGCAATATCAACCCCAACACAATCAACTGCAAGCATCACCACCCCAGCCAGAAAAAGAGAATCAGCTAGAGAAGGCTCTCACACAGTTCATCCAGTTCAGTATTGACAAAATGAAAAGTCAGGATGCTGCAATCAAAAAATCTTGAGAATCAAATGGGTCAAATGGCAAGGACTATAGCTGAAAGGCCTCTTAGAGCACTACCGAGTGACACCATTGCTAACTGAGAGAGCAAGCAAAAGCCATCACGTTGCGCATTGGAAAAGTATTAGAGCCTAAGCAGATTGAGGAAGGAGCGGGCAGAAATGAGAATGAAAATAAAGTCAAAGAAAATGTGAAATCAAACAATGAAGATGATACTTGGATAACAACCAGGGCAAAGGAGAGGAAAAGCAAGCAGAAAAGTATAAATTTCTAGCTAGGAGGATGGCAGAAAGTCAACCCATAGAGCAACCTGTTAGAGTTCCATTTCCTAATCGACTGAAGGGCGAGGATCAGTAGAAAAGGTTTAAGCGATTTGTAGAGATTTTCAAGAAGGTTGAGATCAACATACCTTTCATGGAGGCTCTTCAAAATATGCCTAGTTATGCAAAATTTATGAAGCAAATACTTTCAAGCAAGAGGAAATTATTGGGAGACGAGATTCTATGGTTAACAGAAGGGTGTAATGCCATCATCCAAACAAAGTTACCTATAAGATGAATCTTGACCCCGGTTCATTTTCTATTCCATGTACCATAGGGGGATAGAATTCGAAAGGGCATTGTGCGATTTAGGGGCGTCTATTAACTTGATGCCGTTGTCAATTTATAAGAAATTGAATGGCAAGGAGCTTAAATCGACAAACGTCTCACTCCAACTGGTAGATAGAAGTATAAAGTATCTTGTGGGTATAGTAGAGGATATTTTGGTCAAAATAGATAAATGTTATTTGCCAGTAGATTTCATCATATTAAACATGGAGGAGGACGAGAACATGCCGTTGATTCTTGGGAGACCATTTTTGGCAACTGGCAAAGCATTGATTGATGTGTAAGAAGGAAAATTACAATTAAGAGTCGATGATCAGACTGTCAATTTTTCTATCTTTAATTCTCTCAAGCTCCCTTCTATATATGATGATTCAATGATGATTGATGTAGTTGATAAATTGGTTGATGATTTTTGTAGGTACGAGGTTCCACGACTACCATTGGAGAAAGCCTTGACGCATCTATGCAAGAGACATTGAGAAGCATGATGAAGCGACAAGGACATGTTTAAAGATGTTGGAGGCAAACCCTCTAGTTAAGGAGCCAGTTCCATGAGAAGAGTTAGGTAAGGGGGATCTCCGGCCAACGAACCCCCCAAGGTAGAGTTAAAACCACTTCCTGCACATTTGAAATATGCGTTTTTAGTTGAGAATGACATGTTTCCAATTATTGTTAATGCTAGGTTGTCTGATGAGCAATTATGTGAATTACTTGACGTCTTGAGAAATCATAAAAGTGCAATTGCATGGAGCATTCATGACATAAAAGGGATTAGCCCTACCATTTGCATGCACAAAATTTTAATGACTGAAAATTATAAGACTTGTAGACAATCTCAGCGTAGGCTTAACCCTACTCTAAAAGAGGTGGTGAGGAAAGAAGTCATGAAATTGTTAGATGCAGGCATTATCTATGCAATCAGTGATAGTGATTGGGTTAGTCCTACTCAAGTAATGCCTAAGAAGGGTGGGATGATAGTAGTAGTCAATGAGAATAATGAACTTATTCTGTCCAGATTAGTCACAGGGTGGAGGGTTTGTATAGATTATAGGAAATTAAATGAAGCCACCTGTAAAGATCACTTTTCCCTACCCTTCATTGACCAGATGTTAGAGCGATTAGCTGGTCATGCTTTTTATTGTCTTTTAGACGAGTACTCCGGGTATTTCCAAATTGCTATAGCCCCGGAGGACTAAGAGAAGACCACATTTACTTGTCCGTATGGCACATTCACTTATCGAATGATGCCTTTTGGCTTATGTAATGCACCAAGCACATTTCAAAGATGCATGTTTGCCATTTTTCATGACATGATTGAAAAGTGCATTGAAATTTTCATGGATGATTTCTCTGTTTTTGGGTCTACATTTGATGATTATTTTCATAACTTATCCCTTGTTCTCAAACGATGTGAGGAAACAAATCTTGCACTTAATTGGGAAAAGTGCCATTTCATGGTACAAGAAGGGATTAGAGTTTTGGGTCATAGATTATCCACTAAGGGTATTGAGATAGATAAGGCAAAAATTGAAGTAATAGAAAAACTACCTCCACCGAACAATGCTAAGGGAATCAGGAGTTTTTTAGGACATGCCATGTTCTATCGGCGTTTCATTAAGAATTTATCCCTCATTGCTAGACCCTTATGTAATTTATTGCAGAAAGATGTGACTTTTAATTTTGATGAAAATTGTATGCATGCATTTAACATTCTTAAAAAAGCCTTGGTGACTGCACCCATAATTGTAGCGCCCGATTGGTCCTTACCTTTCGAGCTGATGTGTGATGCCAGCAATTTTGCTGTGGGTGCAGTCCTATGTCAGAAAAAGAACAAAATTTTGCATGTTATTTACTACGCTAGTAGAACACTTAATGAAGTTCAAGTGAATTATTCCACTACTGAAAAGGAATTATTAGCTGCAATTTTTGCATTTGATAAATTTTGCTCATATCTGATAGGGTAAAAAACAATTGTTCACACTCGACCACTCTATTTTAAAGTATTTATTATCTAAGAATGATGCAAAACCTAGATTAATACGTTGGATTTTATTGCTGCAGGAATTTAACTGGGAAGTGGTTGATAAGAAGGGTAGTGAAAACATGATAGCAGCTCATCTATCAAGACTGGAACAACCGAAAGAAGAAAGTTTAGAATGGGTATGAACCCATGGTATGCAGACATAGTTAATTATCTAGTAGCAAAAGTTCTTCCACCGTCGATGGACTAAAATAAAAAGAAAAAGTTCTTTTCAGATTTGAAATTGTACTATTAGAATGAGCCTTACTTGTACCGGCAGTGTAACGTCCAGATGATTAGGAAGTGTGTGCCCGAGGAAGAAATGAAAAATGTGCTTCGAATGTGTCATTCATCACAAGTTGGGGGATATCAGAGCAATCAAAGAATAGCTGCTAAGGTTCTTCAAAGTGGATTATACTGGCCATCGTTATTCAAAGATGTTAGGAAATTTGTGGAACACTGCAATGAATGATATCCCCCATCCAAAGAGCAGGGAACATATCTCGTAGAAATGAGATGCCCCTCAATAACATTTTGGAAGTTGAATTATTTGATGTTTGGGGGATAGATTTCATGGGACCGTTTCCGAGCTCTTATCTAGATGTGTATAGAGACAGGTGGCTGATGTGCACCGTATCGTCTGGGAAGTGGGTCGAGGCAGTTGCACTACCAACAAATGATGCTAGAGTTGTCACAAGGTTCATGAAACACAATATATTCTCAAGATTTGGGGTGCCAAGGGCCATAATAAGTGACAGGGGTTCACATTTTAAGAACTCTCAATTTGAAACTTTACTGTCAAAGTATGGGGTAACACATAAAATATCATTACCTTACCATCCCCAGACTTCAGGACAGGTTGAGATTTCAAATCGAGAGTTGAAGCGTATCTTAGAGAAAACAGTGAATGCGTCACGAAAAGATTAGACCCAAAAAGCTAGACGATGCACTGTAGGCATACAGGATAGCATTTAAAACCCCTATAGGGATGTCTCCGTATATGGGTTGATTTTTGGGAAGGCATGTCATCTACCAGTAGAATTAGAACACAAGGCATTCTAGGCAGTAAAAGCACTAAATTTTGATGCTAAGGCAGCCGACGAGAAGAGATTGTTAGAATTATGTGAGTTAGAGGAATTCAGAGAGAAAGCTTATGACAATGCTCGAATTTACAAGGAAAGAACGAAGAGGTGGCATGATAGGCACATCCTTCACAAAGAGTTCCGAGTTGATGATAAAGTTTTAGTTTATAATTCTAGGCTACAGCTATTTTCAGGTAAGTTAAAGTCGAGATGGAGTGGTCCGTATGATGTAGTGCATGTTTTCCTATATGGAGTTGTGGAACTGAAGGGAAAACAATCAACATTTCAAGTGAACGGAAATCGGCTCAAAATCTATCGTGGAGGCAATATTGACGAGGGACATGAATTTGTCCAATTTGTCAAGGAATTTTGAAGGATGCGAAGGATAGTCAATCCAATGACGATAAAGAAGCGCTATTTGGGAGGCAACCCAAATTTTATTTATTTCAATGTGTTTAATGTTTATAATTTTTTTTTAAAAAAATTTGTTCTTATAGTTATATTAGATTTTTAACATTGAAAATGAGTTGAAACTGACAAATATATTCTTCAATGCAGGTTATAGGTAGAAGTTGGAATTATATACTATTGTAAGTTTAAATTTGAAATTAAAAAAAAAAATAGAAAAAGGAGTAATTTAAAGCTCGCCTTAGGCGAGTTGCAAACAAAGCAATGCTCGCCTAAGGCGAGAATTGTCAGAAGCATGCCCGCCTTAGGCGAGCATTTCTTTTGACATTGCTTGCCCAAGGCGGGCCAAAGTGTTTAATATTTTTTTAAAATTAATTTATTTAATAAATCCTTTTTCAACGCCAACTCAAATTCCTTCTTTTCTCAACTAGCTCTACTATTCCCTTCCCACCTCTACTAATTCATCGTTCCACCATCTCCACCACCACAAACCTATTAACACCATTTTTTTTTCTTTCTTCTTCCAATTTAGTTTATTTTAATTATTTACTTATTTATTTATTTTTCTTTTCTTTTCTTCTTCTACGCTTACAACCACCATTGTTCTTCAAATTTTTGTCACACCATAACCACAAGCAAACTTTTCTCTGCCATAGTTTCTCACTACCACAAGCTTTCATACCACAAGTTTCTACTCCACCGTCATCAAAGATTCACCCTCACCAACTATTCAATCACTGGTCATAATCCAATATCATCATCTCTTCGCAGGTCATAGGTCAGTCAAAACGGGTCAGCATCAACCACGATTTCTAATATCAACTTGGTGATTTTTGGTTGAATAATTTTCCTAAATATTTCAAGTAAGATCATTCAATTATTCACCTTGGTTGGAATTTTAAAATAATTGGTCATTAACTTTTTGTTGAAATTATTGGCTGCTCATGTGATTTATGCTGATGTTACTTGAATTATTTTGGCCGACCTCAAGTATTTTTTGTGGATAATTGTGTTTGATTGGTGATGTGGTAATAATTGTTTGTGGGTACATTTCTTGTATTGTTTTGATTAATTTGTGACTGGGATTTGAGATTTCTTGGTTGGCATTAGTTGAGAATCTTGATTATAGTGACATTTATTTATTTTGTGGAATTTGTTAGTATTATTTGGTTATTAAATTGTCAAAGTTTTTATTGAAAATTATTGGGGGTTGATTGTTAATTGACAATTTGGAACTAATTGGGTTGTCATTTTTGATTTATTGGATTTTAATTGAAAGGTGTTGACTAATGGGTTCGTCTAAAAAACGGAAGCAAGTTGACAAGCCTTCATTTAAGTCTCTTAAATTTATATCTGAACAAGCCTGAAAAGCTTCATGACAAATTGAAAACTAAGAAGGAACCTTGTTATGAGAGGGGTTTTGATCTATCATCTATTAGGGTGGAAAATAATAATGAAGCTGATTCACTCCATTGTAAAATCTTAAATAAGATTCATAATCTTATACACAAATGGAAAGAGTTTTGTAAGGTACCATCTTTTGAGATTGGTAATGAGAGCATTGTCTGCAAGTTTATTGGGAATACATATAAATTAGATAATGACGTGGTTATGGTGAGACAAAAGCCAGTGAGTATAAAAAAATAAGTGATTAACTCCATTTATTGTCTTTCGAATATTCCTAATAGTCAATTTCGTGCATATTTGGAGAAAGTGGTTAACTAGATGAGGTATTAGATGTTATTACAGATGGTAAAGGTCAATGGGTTATGAATAAGGGTGAAATAAAATGGGTCAAAAAGTGCTATTTGTGTTTGAAGGCTAGAGTTTGGATGCATTTTATTTATGCTCGATTGTTGCCCATATCCCATACTACTGAAGTAACCCTAGAGAGAGCTATTTTATTGTATGCAATTTTGAAGGGTTTGACCATTGATATTGGCCAAGAGATTCACAATGAGATAATTCGAAATGGCAATCGGGTTTATGAAGGGTTTATATTTCCTAATTTAATCACCCAATTGTGTCATCTTGCAGAGGTAAATATAGCCGGTAGATGGAAAAAAAATCTCAGCCAAAAAAACCATCAATAACACAACTCTGAAGACCGTTGTTGGAACTCATCGTAGATGCATGATACGGATTCAAGCAGAGGCCAGAGGTTTGGATGGTTATGATACCAGTGAAAGCAGTGAGGAGGACTCTTCCGATGATAATGAAGATGCACATCAGCCTACCTGAACTCAGCATAAGACCATAATCTGTACTAGTTCCACCACCAAAAGCATATCTTGATTACATATTTTTCTTATACGAGTGATGAGCATGCATGTAGAGAGTTATTGCGCTATCAAAGCCAAAGTTTACATTCGTTGCATCAGAAGATGGATATCATTGCTTGGAGGATGAATCAAATTAATCCGTTTGATATGACTAATTGGCCTCAAGAACCCGCTGAACCTGAGTGGCATTATGGTCCACCAAATAATGTTGAGAGGGAGGGCCCAAAGACAAGGAAGGGCTGAGATGGAGTTGGTCCATTTTGGACTGCAAGCGATTGATCCTTTTCTACATCTGCGCACAAATTGTCAGGGAAGTTCTTTGTTTTGTTTTGTTTTGTTTTGTTTTGTTTTTTTTAGTAGTATTTTCTATTTGTTATGTTTTTTTTTTTTTTTTGTGTGGACTATTTGTCGTAGTTTTGTGTTTTGTTGGCGAGTAGTGGTATATTATTAGTTGTGGTTGTGTTAGTGTTTGTCAAATGTGATGTCAGTTCAGCTAGAGTGGTATATTATTAGTTAGATTGACTTTAACTGGCAATGATATAATAACTATGCATGTTGAACCGCATGATTTGTGTACACGTTTTTGTGTTAAAAGGATGGAAACATGAGTTGATATCAAATAATGCTTTCTTGGATATTAAGTTTTGAACTCATTTCTATTAGAGATAAGTCATGTGATTTGTTGTGATTACCCATATCTGGTCGAAAGTTGCTAGAATTGTTCCTTGTAATTGTTGATTTGGTTGGAATTGATATGATGTGGGCCTTTGTATTCTCATTTGTGTATTTATGCATGGCGGGTATTAGGTTCTATTACGGTTGTTTGACCTTTTTAAGTTGATATAACCCGTGTTTCCATGACTAGTTCCTTAAGTGCTCTATGTGCTCCAATGAGCCTTAAAAAATGGCTTGCTTTCCGTTGAAGACGTAAGCATGGTAAAAAAATAGAAATTCAAAGGCAGCTTGCGTGAAAATGCATCTTGCTCAGCCTTCAAAAAAAAATAAAAAAAAAATAAATAAAGAGCCGAATAAAAAGGTGGTCATAAAGGAATTACAAAAGGTTATATTTTCGTTTTTGGGTTAAACGGTTGTAATGGATATAAGAGCTTTGCCTTTGTATGTCATTTGTGTGCTTTGCATAATAAGGTTCCACTGATCTTTCTTTACCTTTTTTATGGTTATGAGGTTCGATTTTATATAACTTTTGATTTGATTGTGGGATATCATAATTTCTTATGTGACGTGGCCCATATTGATATATTTGAGTTTTTTCAATTTATGTTCGAGAAAGTTTATTTGATGTTTATTCATATGTGGAGTTTTTGGTGCGTGTAATTGTGTTATATGATTCATGTGGTTCGTTGGTTTCGAGCATAGTTTATGAGTCAATTCGGTCAATCCCATTTTAACATTACCATAAATATACTTTGTTATGTGTGAGTTTTGTTTTGTTTGATTTTGTTTTGCTCGGGACTAGCAAAACGCTAGGTTGGGGGAGTTGATAACTCTGAAATTGGAGTTATTTTAGGTTTAAATTATGCTTAATTTATGAAGTTTTAGTCCCAATTTTCGTAGTTTAGTATTAGTTAATTAGTGTGTTAGTAATTCGTAAGTTTTTTTTTTTTTTTTTGTTAATAGTTTATTTTTCAAATAACACACCAGAAGATGGCTAATATTGGAGATTTGATTTTGTGTGCAGGAATTCGAAAGTACAAGATTGTCTGTCTCAATATTCAATGGTGAAATTTGAAAAAAAAAATATAAAAAAAAGAAGAAAAGAGAGCTCCTCGCAGGAAGCGAGCAGGAGTTTAGGCAGCAACAATTGTCTCTACATGGACTGAATTACTAAGGATAGGAATGTTATCAATTAATAAGGACTCGAATTCTACTTCAAAAAATCATGGGATGGTTATTACTTTATTTTAGGCTTATTATTTTAATAGTGGGGGAACTCTTTTTAGTTTTAGATTGAAGAAGGTGGATCCAAGATTGAACAATATTTCTTAGGGAGAATCCAACGTTGCAATTTCTAGTTTTAATTATTCCAATAGTACTTTAGGTAATTTCATTCTTTTTAATTATTCTTATTCTTAACTTTATTTCTTGCTTAAATTTTCTTGCAATATTAATTTTGTAACAATCCTAGTTTTATTTTGATCATGAGTTTTTGTGATTTAATTAATTCTTGCACATTTATTTCAACCATGTTGCACTAAATTAATTAGGGTTGGGTACGGGTGATGCAAATTTTCACGAATTAAATTGAAAAATCATTAATCGAAAAAATTATATTCATGGTGATAATTAACATAAAATTGACAATTCAACAACGTAACTAATTCTTGTTTTGGTTAGGTTGGTCGAGATTACACGGAAGTCAATCCCCGTCATAGACCTATGCTAATTATTAGACTAGTTTCATTCGAGATCGTGACAGTGTGTATTACATGGTTAGTTCATTATAAATTCCATACAAATACAATTCGATTTAATTGATTTAGGTCAAAGAGGAATCTACCCCTAAATTAATTAATTTGATAGGACTCAATTGCGCGAGGAATCAGGGTTGGGTTGGTAATTGGGAATTGAACTTCAATTGAATATAATTGAGCCGATTGATTGATAATTTGAGTAATTTTAAAAAATTGCTAGCCTAGTACCTAACCTGTCTTTTAAATTATTTGAAAACACTCATTTTTAGTTTAATATTATTTAATTGCATTCATTTAATTCCTGTTTTAGTTATAATTTAGTTTAGTTTATTTTAAAAAAATCCAAAAATACTCATTTGTGATCGTCTAAATAGAAATTGTCGAATACTTTCGGTACTTGTCTATTCTGCAGTCTCCGTGGGAACGATCCTTATTCACCCTACTACACTGATGCCGTGCACTTGCGAAAATTATTGAAAAGTTGTAAATAGGTTAATTTAACTTTTCTCACAACAAATATCAAATTAACCAATGTGTTTATGAAGATGAATGGACATCCACCTTTATAAAATTCATAACACTTCCTCTTGGATGTCCATGCATCAAAGAATACGCAAAAAATTACTGTCTCGTTAAAAAACTTTATCAGGAAAAATCCAGTGGGAAAAAGTCATGGTGGAGAAAAAAAGAGTATAGTGCGTATTCAATATTTATAGTACACTTTTGCATGCTGTCTCATTAAAAATTTTGTGTTGTATTAATTTAAAATTCTATCTCAATTGGTCAGAGTGTCGTGCTAATAACATGTAATAAAACTAAATCAAAATTATTAACCTTGACTACAAAACTAACTAAAGTAGGAAATTTATAAGTGTAAATGAGATAATAGTAGACAGAGAAATAGTAGAAAATTCCATTCCAAGATTCTATATTATCAACTTTCGTAGGCTGTTAAAAAACCCTTCAATAGCCTTTCAATAGCCTTTCAAAAGTCTCTCAAAAGACTTACAAATGAAGTATCACAACTCTCTATTTATAGATTTACAAGATAGGGGATTAATAAGTATGATACTTGAATCACAAGAATCAATAAATCTTCACGAAATTCAAAAAGATGAATATCACATTAACTGATGAATATCACATTAACCGATGTGTTTATGAAAATGAATGGACATCCACCTTTATAGAATTCATAACGTTGTCTATTTATTTTATTTTATTTATTTTTCCTTCTTTGGCCATTAACTCAACAAATTAAGATCCCAATTTAAACCGCACAAACACAAAATCATTGACCCACATGACAAGTGTGTAAAGACTTCCTTATTTTTACAACATAAATTCTTTAATAATTCTTTTTCCCACATTAGCTGGGGATCGAAAACATCTAGACAAGTTTCAAACCGCAAGAGTTCAAATCATTTTTTTTTTTTAGCTCATTACTATCAATTTATTTTATTTCTAATAAAATCATAATAAATTCTACTATCAATTAACCCACAATAAAGTATTACCCCATGAACAAAACACAAACCAATTATACAAAGACGTGAACGTTGCCGCTTGCCAGTTTCCAAAACAACGTCAAGCATTGCCAGAGTAACCCCTACTTTAAATCTATAATATGTCAGTCACTAGTAGAGTTATAAATTTGCAACATTAGTCCTCCCTTATATTT
This sequence comes from Cinchona pubescens, assembly GCA_025175665.1. Lineage (NCBI taxonomy): Eukaryota > Viridiplantae > Streptophyta > Magnoliopsida > Gentianales > Rubiaceae > Cinchona > Cinchona pubescens. The sequence goes on from JANKKI010000250.1 coordinate 1,238,629, forward strand.
CTTTTTAGTGCATTCAACCCCAAAAAAACTAACCTAGGCTCTCACATGTTTAGGCCTAAATTATTATTAATGGACCAAAAATTGCTAGGTTTCACAGTCATACTATCACCTCTGAAAATTTTTAGGTGAACTGATCTATAATAGGTGCCATGAATATCTTGATTCACATTCCTCCATATTAATTTAAGTCAATAAAATAAAATTTTTTAGAATAATTTGAATAAATGTAGATCAAAGAGTCTATTATACTTACCATAAATCCGATCTACCTAAAAATCTCCACTATCACCCTACCCAATTAACAACAAGGTTGAGATGTCTTTTTTTGGGTAATTTGGAGGCTGAGAGTTGTCTACTCCGCTTGTGCATATAAGTTTAGTTTGTCAATTGGTTGTACATTTACAATGATAGAATAAGACTCTACATATAAATTTGAATACAAAGAATCTTACTACGATAATACTTCCATTACGATATGTTTAAAAATTTAAATATTTATCGGAAATATAATCTTGAAAATTTTATAAATTTATATTATTAGTTGAAATATTAACAGTTTCCATGCATAATCTAATTTATATTTGTATAAACAATTGTGCAAATATATGCATTGCCGACCCTCTCAATGCCCACGCCCATTTTCTAGAAAATTGGCTACATTGCATATTTATACTAGGACTTTGATTCTCCCCCCCATCTTTTCTTGTTTAATTGATGAATCTAAACAAGGTCATCTCATTACACATTAAATATACCAACACTATACTTCCTCTTATATATGTCGAAGTGGGTACCAGATCCAGCAGAAATCACTAGTCTTCAACCGTCAAACAACATCACAAACACCATCCTTGGAGAATACGATCAAAATATACATATTGGATATTTTGTGGATATTTATATGTTTTAGTCTCACATTTAGTTTTTAATGGGGGAAAAAACAATGCTCAGCCTATTGAGTCAGTTGCCAATAAAAATAAATATTTTCTTAGAAGATGCGGTGCGATATTGAGTTGCTATACGATTGATGTATGTGATGAAATGGTCAAAATTAATAGTGACAAACTTTTGTATAAATTCTAAATACCAACTATTCAATGTCTATTTAGTGATATCGATATTTCTCACTGTTGAATATTGAATAATAATATTACAAAAGAATCATGCGATAACTATTTATTAGTGATAGTAAGTTGGCAGCATGATCTCATTTACATAAACTTTATGACATCTATAAATAGATGTGACTAAGGTTATTCACAAATTATTCAGACAAAAATTTAGTACTTTTTCCCTTAGAACTTGATTCTTAGGGTTAAAATCTTAGATATATACACCATTAGGTAACATATAGTAACAATTTCTAAAACGGACAACAGGTAGTCAATTATTTACTTTTGATTGCTACAAACGCATACTACTCAAGGGGAAGGTGTTGAGTAATGTGCTTAATTAATTAAGTCAAATGTTTGTTTAGAATTCCAAGTAGTTGAATGTCTATTTGTTTCTTTTATGTGTTGGAAACATTTCCTAGAAGTCTAGTGCAATGTTCTAGGAGTTTAGGTTCATGTAACCATTCAGCTATAAATAGAGCTCCATATGTAACTAAAATAATAACAAAGAGTGAAATAAGAAACCAAGAGAGAATTTAATCCAACTCAAAATAGTTTTCTTCAAACTTCTTGGCCTAATCACCAACATAAATTGGTATCAGAGCAGCCAGGTTCATAAAAAAAAAACAATCATAAAAGAGTGAGAAGCTTGTATGGCAAATCAAAATGATGGCACATCGGTTCCAATATTTTCCGGTGAGCATTATGATCATTGGTGCGTCAAAATAAAGACAATTTTCAGATCAAAAGAATTGTGGGAATATGTAGAAGAAGGCTAAGAAGAACCGGATTCTACCACCGACATGAATGACCAACAATTAAGAAGTCTCAAGGAGCATAGGAAGAAAGATGCCAAAGCACTCTCCTATATCCAACAAGGTGTAAGTCCGGATATCTTCTCAATCTAGATGTGGATAAGAGACAGAAGTTTAATTTCTTCTTGACAAATAAATTCAATCCAATGTCATTTTAAAGAATGTCACCCTTCAAACTCTTAGGAGAGAACTTGAAAATCTAAAAATGAGTGATAGTGAAACTGTCCAAGATTACTACACAAAGATCACCAAAATTGTAAATGAGATGAAAACTTTTGGTGAACAAATTAATGATAGTAGAATTGTAGAAAAAGTTCTTGTGAGTTTACCCCCAACAATTTTATTCTATGGTGTCCATAATTGAAGAAACAAAAGATATTACTTCTTTGAGTGTTCAAGAGTTGATGGGATCTTTGAAGGCTCATGAGAAAAGGATTAACTAGGCATGCTGAAAATTTCATTGAAAGTGTCTTTCAATCAAAAGTAAATTTCAGCCCCAATAGCAATAAAGGAGAGCAATCTTCTAGCAACAATCAAAGAGGAGGACATACCCAAAGAGGTGGAAGACGTGGCCGTGGACGAGGACAAGGCAGAAATTATCAAGGAAGAGGAAGAGGCAACTATCAAAGAACCAACAATGCTGAAAATTCTCAATCTTGCAACATTTGTGGAAAGAGCAACCATGTGGAGAATGATTGTTGGCACAAAGACAAGCCACAATGCTACAATTGCAAGAAGTTTGGCCATATTGCAAAGGATTGTAGACTCAAAGGCAACCAACAAGCACAATTTACAGCCGAGAATCAAGAAGAAAGCAACTTATTCTATGCTTGTCACACAGCTTTGGCAACCGAATGCAAAGAAAATGTGTGGTTTCTTGATAGCGGTTGTAGCAATCATATGACCAAGGACAAATCCAAATTTGTTGACTTGGATGAGTCCATAAAGACTCAAGTGAAGATGGGAAATGGAGTTGTTGTTCAAGCACAAGGATTGGGAATTATTGGAGTTCAAAACAAAAGAGGTACAAGTTTATTCATGATGTTTTACTTGTACCTGATTTAGAACAAAATTTGTTAAGTCTTAGACAGCTTCTTGAACATAAATATGCACTTAACTTCGATGATGGTGAGTGCTCAATTTATGATAAAAAAGATGGTAGACAACTTGTTGTAAAAATTCCTATGGAGAAGAATAGGAGTTTTCCAATAAATTTCAACTATGGTGGAAATCAAGCATTGAAGGCTCAAGTGATTGATAGTTCGTGGCTTTGGCACAAAAGGCTTGGTCACTTGAATTTTCGCAGTCTCAAAGTCCTTCAACAAAAAGGAATGGCGTATGGATTGCCTAAAATTGAAGAGAAGGATGGTGTGTGTCAAGGTTGTGCACTTGGCAAACAACACCGGCAACCATTTCCTAAAGGAGTTGCATGGAGAGCCAAGGAGATTTTAGAGCTGGTTCATACCGATGTTTGTGGACCAATGAGAACAACATCTCATGGAGGTAACAAGTACTTTATACTCTTCATTGATGATTTTTCTAGAATGACTTGGGTGTATTTCCTGAAAAATCATCAATGAAGCTGTCTCATGTATTCAAAAAGTTCAAGAGTCTTGTAGAAAAACAAAGTGGTCATTGTATTAAGACCTTAAGGAGTGATAGAGGGAAGGAGTATACTTCCAATATATTTCAGGAATTTTGTGAAGATGAAGGAGTAGAAAGACAGCTCACGGTTGGCTACACACCTCAACAAAATGGAGTATCCGAAAGGAAGAATCAAACCGTGATGGAGATGGCAAAATCCATGTTGCATGACAAAGGATTGCCTAAAGAATTTTGGGCTGAAGCGGTGATCATACAGCCGTGTACTTGTTGAATAGAAGTCCAACCTCTTATACTATGTGGAATTGGCAATTCTTAAGAAGCATGGAGGGAAGATTCATCCGTCGTTCTTCATTTCACATCTAATTTGTGGAAGTGTTTGCTATTCTCACATTCCAAAGGAGAAAAGGTACAAACTTGATGAAGTTAGTGAAAAATGCATCTTTGTTGGTTATAGTTCACAATCAAAAGGCTATCGCTTGTATAACTTGAAAACTAACAGTTTCATTGTTTGTCGTGATAAGATACCATTTAATGGAAATGTTTCATGGAATTGGAATAATGGAAAAGAAGAGAAAGCTACTGTTTTCTTCTCTGATGAACTAACATAATGAGGAAGAATTTCCAGCCACTACACCAAACAATCTGTCTCCCTCACCAAGTTCGAGTTCGAGTTCACCAACCTCAACACCAAAGAAGATGAGGAGCTTGAATGATATCTATGTAAGGTGCAACTTTTGTGTACTTGAACCAAAAAATTTTGAAGAAGCAAATGCCGAAAATGATTGAAGAAAAGCCATGAAGATGTGTCAATCAATTGAAAAGAACAACACTTGGAAGCTTGTTGACAAACCACAAAACAATGAGATCATTGGAGTGAAGTGGATCTACAAGGCAAAGCTAAATCCGGATGGTTCAATCCAAAGAAAGAAGGCAAGACTTGTTGCAAAAGGGTTCACTCAACAGCCCGGTGTCGACTACAATGAAACATTTGCACCGGTAACAAGGTTTGACACAATTCGAACTCTTATTGCTATGGCAGCCCACACAGGATGGAGTCTTTATCAATTTGATGTCAAGATCAGACTTTTTTATTCAAAAATGAGCCAACATTGTATGTGAAGAAACAAGGTACTTCAAATATTCTTATTGTTGCTTTGTATGTTGATGATTTGCTTTATACAGGTCACAATGAGAACATGATTACTAAATTTAAGAAAGACATGATGAAGAAGTATGAAATGAATGACATGAGATTGCTACATCACTTTCTTGGAATAGAGATTGATCAAAATGATGATGGAGTATTTATTTGTCAAAAGAAATACGCTGAAAATATTCTTGTTAAGTTTGGCATGCATGGTTGTAAGCCCATGACTACACCACTTGTAGTTAATGAAAAGCTTGTCAAGGATGATGGTGATAAGAGAGCCAATCCAACTTTGTATCGAAGTTTGGTAGGGAATTTGTTATATCTTACAGCCACAAGACCGGATATTATGTTTGCTACAAGTTTATCAAGGTTTATGAACAATCCGAGTCAATTGCATCTTGGTGCAGCCAAGAGAGTACTTCGGTACATCAAAGGAACAACCAATTTCGGATTAAAATTCAGCAAAGGAGCTAGTACAACTTTGTTTGGATTTTGTGATAGTGATTGGGCTGGATGGCATGATGCCAACAAAAGCACCTCCGGCTATTGTTTCACCCTTGGTTCAGCCATGTTTTCTTGGGTTTCAAAGAAACAACAAAGTGTTGCACAATCCTCTGCCGAAGCTGAATATGTTTCAGCTAGTTTGGCAACTTCACATGTGATTTGGCTAAGGAGAATTCTCGAAGACATTGACGAAAAGCAAAAAGAAGCTACGGTGATGTTTTGCGACAACAAATCAGCCATTGACATTGCCAAAAATTCAGTTCATCATTCAAGAACTCGACACATTGCAATCAAACATCATTTCATAAGAGAAGCAATTGAAGACGGTGAAGTTGAACTCAAGTTTTGCAAAAGTGAAGATCGAACTATAAAAATCACTTGAGCCTTCCCTTGAGTCTGTCTCTTATACACATCTAGATGTGTATAAGAGAAGGAGGTGGAACGAGTCAAACGTAAAGGGGAATATGTTGAGTAATGTGCGAGAATTAATTAAGTCAAATGTTTGTTTAGAATTCCAAGTAGTTGAATGTCTATTTGTTTCTTTTATGTGTTGGAAACATTTCCTAGAAGTCTAGTGCAATGTTCTAGGAGTTTAGGTTCATGTAACCATTCAGCTATAAATAGAGCTCCATATGTAACTAAAATAATAACAAAGAGTGAAATAAGAAACCAAGAGAGAATTTAATCCAACTCAAAATAGTTTTCTTCAAACTTCTTGGCTTAATCACCAACAGAAGGGTATATGATTTTTTTATTCTTGTTTGCATTTGTCACCAAGTCCTCATCGGCATTTGGACATAAGTAATATTTTTAAGGACCAAATAAAGAAGTTGAAAATTTCATATCCAATCATGTCAATCCAAAATTCCGAAGCAATCAACCATCTCTGATTAACAATGTGTTTGAATGAGTTCAACATTCATAGCATTAGAAACTTTGAAACTGACTCGTTTACACATCCAGATGTTAATTGCCTCATCTGTCAACTAAAGTGAAATAGACATTTTTGTACTTCCAAGTCCAAGGCAATATTTTCCACCGCTTGGGGTTTCTCACACCATGTCCCCTCATTATTTTTCAAACCCCTAATAAAATTTCTCTACTATATCTCGAAGCCTTGGCATGGAAAAATTGTGTTGCGGTCATATTCCTTATACAACTACGCCTTCCCATGTTGTTTCCACATTGTTTCTTCTGGTCAAGTAATTCTTCTAACTCTTATCCATCCCTTTAATGATGTCGAATACACTTTTTGTTGCGCTAGGTCGATCTTTGATTTACCTCATCGGCCTTTTTCTTAAAATTACCAAATGAGGACTTGCTCCAATTTATAAGCCCTGTCTTGCATCTTTTGAGCTTCTCCAAGAACCCTTCCTCTATCCCCTCATTCCCATCCTCTTCCCAGTTGTGCTTAATCACCTCTTCACATGTGAATGAGATTCCACATGGCCTCAAACCTGAACCATCTTTCATTCTTGTGAACTCAGCTCGATTACATCTATTTTGGAGAGATAGAGCTAGTGCTCTATGATCAGACTTTCTTGTGCTAATATGCGCCACTCTTGCTCAGGGGAACTGTTTGCACCATCGAAGATTAACACACGCACGATCCAATCTGGCATACAAACTCTCAGGTCCATTTTGTTTATCCCACCATGTAAAGGCAAATCCGTTATACACAAGATCATATAGCTCACAAAAATCAAGAGTATTCCAGAATTCCTTTATTTGCCAATCAACCCGTAGTCCCTTGCCTTTGAATTCCTGCTGAGTCAATATTTCATTAAAGTCCCCCTATACAAACCCATGGAAATGTAGATCTATCTCTTAAGAACCTTAGATTGTTCCAAGATTCTTTTCTCAGATGCACTGTAGGGTCATCGTAATAACTTGTAAATCGCCACTTTGATTTTTGCGATTATCAGTTACTTCCACATCTATAAATCTTTCGTTGTATCCCGACAAAGACCCACTGAAATTTCCTTAACCCACCACAATGCCAAACCCTCCGACAAACCTCTTAAAGGTACTATAATTCTATGCGTGTTAAAAGAATCTTTATTTTCTCAATTTTTGACTTACTACCTTTAGTCTCACTTAAAAAAAAATTAACATAGTGTTTAAACTCTGTGTCAATCCCCGAAGCTCTTGAACTATTGAGGAATTCCCTAAACCCCAATAGTTCTATCCTAACACACTTATTGTTCTTGGCGAGGCTGCAAGTAGCCCTTTCTCAAATGTTCTCCCTTAAATCCCCGAGTTCAGATGGTATGTCTTCTATTTTTTACCAAAGGTTTTGGAAATTTGTTGGCTCATATGTTTGTAAGTATGTTCTTAATTTTCTTAATCTAGGTATCTATGATAACAAGCTTAATTATACTCACATTGTCCTTAATCCCAAATGTCAGTAGTTTATAGATGTTTATTCACTGTCTTTTTCTCGTTTCTTCTTAATGTATACTCTTTTGGGCATGTCGTGTCGGAGAGGAGGTTACGTCAAAAAGATCTTATTTCTCCATATTTATTCCTTATTTGTGTAGAAGCTTTCTCTTATCTGTTGCAGGAAGTTGGAATTTGTGGCAAAGTGCATGGCATATCTATTGGTTCACGGGATCCAAAGATCTTTGTTACGTTAGAATTGGTTCAGTAAAGACGTGGATTTGTTCGTTAGGATGTTTTTCAGTTTCTTTTCATATAATTCTCATGTAACCACATGTAATTCTCATGTAACTACAGTTAGTGATCTTAATCAATGTTTGGTTGAGTTAGTAATGTAGTAAGGTGGTTAGCATAACTGAATTGTGAGGTGGTTAGCATAACTGAACTGCCAAGTCAGCTTGGTAGTTAGTTTTGGAGGGAAATGAGAGTGGAGTTGCTATATATGCAAGCTAGATAGGGAGAAGAAGATTGAATTGTAATTTTCTCTGGAATTCTCTTGTACCAACACCGTCATACATCAATCTTAACTCTCAATACAATTGGTACTACATTTTCCTTCGAATTGTTTTCTCCATCTTTATCAACAATTCAGGGAAATAGTTTAGAGATCTTCTACTTTTGCCATCAGTGGTATCAGAGCTTGGTAGGTCAAGAGCAACAATGGCTGAAAGTACTAGGTCCCAAGATATCAAGAAGCTTGAAATTCTGATAAAGGAACAAGGAAAGAGGTTTGAACGAGAAATGGCAGCACTCAAAGCTCAGTTCTTGAGGTTCATTCTCAGAATAATCAAAATCATCAGATGGAAGGAAATCATCAGGCTTCAAGTGCCGGGGATCAAGAATGATGTGTATCCTATCAGTGTTCCATCTCGATTTTCCAAGTTGGAATTTCCTAGGTTTTCTGGAGATGATTTTAGGGAATGGTTATATAGATGTAATCAGTTTTTTGATGTGGATGCCACCCCAAGTAACATGAAGGTGAAGTTGGCAGCTATGCATTTGGAAGGAAAAGCTCTTCAATGACACCAAATCTTTATGAAAGCTAGGCTGACCAGAGCAGATCCCTACTTGGGAAGAATATGTCAGAGAGATGTCCACCAGATTTGGGAATAATCTATATGATGATCCCATGGGAGAGTTGATGAACTTGAGACAAAGAGAAACTGTACAAGACTACCAAGAGCAATTTGAGGAGTTGCTGAGTTTATCTTCCTGAAGATTATGCCATTAGTTGTTTTCTGAGTGGGTTGAGGCTAGACATTCAATTATCAGTAAGTGTTGAGTAATGTGCTTAATTAATTAAGTCAAATGTATGTTTAGAATTCCAAGTAGTTGAATGTCTATTTGTTTCTTTTATGTGTTGGAAACATTTCCTAGAAGTCTAGTGCAATGTTCTAGGAGTTTAGGTTCATGTAACCACTCAACTATAAATAGAGCTCCATATGTAACTAAAAATAATACAAAGAGTGAAATAAGAAATCAAGAGAGAATTTAATCCAACTCCAAATAGTTTTCTTCAAACTTCTTGGCCTAATCACCAACATAAATTGGTATCAGAGCAGCCAGGTTCATTAAAAACAATCATAAAAGAGTGAGAGATTGCAAATCAAAATGATGGCACATCGATTCCAATATTTTCCCGTGAGCATTATGATCATTGGTGCGTCAAAATAAAGACAATTTTCAGATCAAAAGAATTGTGGGAATATGTAGAAGAAGGCTATGAAGAACCGGATTCTACCACCGACATGAATGACCAACAATTAAGAAGTCTCAAGGAGCATAGGAAGAAAGATGCCAAAGCACTCTCCTATATCCAACAAGGTGTAAGTCCGGATATCTTTTCAAGAATCATGGGTGCGGATCATGCCAAGGAAGCTTGGGCTTCTACAAAAAGAATTCGAAGGAAATGTCAAGGTAAAGAATGTCACCCTTCAAACTCTTAGGAGAGAACTTGAAAATCTAAAAATGAGTGATAGTGAAACTGTCCAAGATTACTACACAAAGATCACCAAAATTGTAAATGAGATGAAAACTTTTGGTGAACAAATTAGTGATAGTAGCCTCAAGCTACAAGGCTATTAAAATCCATTGAAAGGTTTCACACCTGTCTCTTATACACATCTAGCCCCAATAGCAATAAAGGAGAGCAATCTTCTAGCAACAATCAAAGAGGAGGACATACCCAAAGAGGTGGAAGACGTGGCCGTGGACGAGGACAAGGCAGAAATTATCAAGGAAGAGGAAGAGGCAACTATCAAAGAACCAACAATGCTGAAAATTCTCAATCTTGCAACATTTGTGGAAAGAGCAACCATGTGGAGAATGATTGTTGGCACAAAGACAAGCCACAATGCTACAATTGTAAGAAGTTCGACCATATTGCAAAGGATTGTAGACTCAAAGGCAACCAACAAGCACAATTTACAGCTGAGAATACAAGAAGAAAGCAACTTGTTCTATGCTTGTCACATGGCAACCGAATGCAAAGAAAATGTGTGGTTTCTTGATAGCGGTTGTAGCAATCATATGACCAAGGACAAATCCAGATTTGTTGACTTGGATGAGTCCATAAAGACTCAAGTGAAGATGGGAAATGGAGTTGTTGTTCAAGCACAAGGATTGGGAACTATTGGAGTTCAAAACAAAAGAGGTACAAAGCTTATTCATGATGTTTTACTTGTACCTGATTTAGAACAAAATTTGTTATGTCTTGGACAGCTTCTTGAACATAAATATGCACTTAACTTTGATGATGGTGAGTGCTCAATTTATGATAAAAAAGATGGTAGACAACTTGTTGTGAAAATTCATATGGAGAAGAATAGGAGTTTTCCAATAAATTTCAGCTATGGTGGAAATCAAGCATTGAAGGCTCAAGTGATTGATAGTTCGTGGCTTTGGCACAAAAGGCTTGGTCACTTGAATTTTCGCAGTCTCACTAAAGTCCTTCAACAAAAAGGAATGGCGTATGGATTGCCAAAAATTGAAGAGAAGGATGGTGTGTGTCAAGGTTGTGCACTTGGCAAAAAAACCGGCAACCATTTCCTAAAGGAGTTGCATGGAGAGCCAAGGAGATTTTAGAGCTGGTTCATACCGATGTTTGTGGACCAATGAGAACAACATCTCATAGAGGTAACAAGTACTTTATACTTTTCATTGATGATTTTTCTAGAATGACTTGGGTGTATTTCCTGAAAGAAAAATCTGAAGTGTTTCATGTATTCAAAAAGTTCAAGAGTCTTGTAGAAAAATAAAGTGGTCATTGTATTAAGACCTTAAGGAGTGATAGAGGAAAGGAGTATACTTCCAATATATTTCAGGAATTTTGTGAAGATGACAGGAGTCGAAAGAATGGAGTATCCGAAAGGCAGAATCAAACCGTGATGGAGATGGCAAAATCCATGTTGCATGACAAAGGATTGCCTAAAGAATTTTGGGCTGAAGCGGATTTTTCACTAAATTCATCAAGTTTGTACCTTTTCTCCTTTGGAATAATGAGAAAAGAAGAGAAAGCTACTGTTCTGGTTGATGATGAACAACATAATGAGGAAGAATTTCCAGCCACTACACCAAACAGTCCGTCTCCCTCACCAAGTTTAAGTTCGAGTTCACCAACCTCAACACCAAAGAAGATGAGGAGCTTGAATGATATCTATGCAAGGTGCAACTTTTGTGTACTGGAACCAGAAAATTTTGAAGAAGCTATCTTGGAAAAAAGGCAAGACTTGTTGCAAAAGGGTTCACTCAACAGCCCGGTGTCGACTACAATGAAACATTTGCACCGGTAGCAAGGTTTGACACAATTCGAACTCTTATTGCTATGGCAGCCCACAAAGGATGGAGTCTTTATCAACTTGATGTCAAATCAGCATTTTTGAATGGAGAATTGAAGGAAGAAGTTTATATCCAACAACCCCAAGGCTTTGTCAAAAAAGGAGAGGAAGACAAAGTGTACAAATTGAGGAAAGCATTGTACGGTTGAAGCAAGACCAAGGTTTGGTATTGTCAAATTGTTTCTTATTTCCTGGATCAAGGATTCAAGAGATGTTTAACTTCTCTTGTGGCATGACAACATTGTATGTGAAGAAACAAGGTACTTCAAATATTCTTATTGTTGCTTTGTATGTTGATGATTTGCTTTATACAGGTCACAATGAGAACATGATTACTAAATTTAAGAAAGACATGATGAAGAAGTATGAAATGAATGACATGAGATTGCTACATCACTTTCTTGGAATAGAGATTGATCAAAATGATGATGGAGTATTTATTTGTCAAAAGAAATACGCTGAAAATATTCTTGTTAAGTTTGGCATGCATGGTTGTAAGCCCATGACTACACCACTTGTAGTTAATGAAAAGCTTGTCAAGGATGATGGTGATAAGAGAGCCAATCCAACTTTGTATCGAAGTTTGGTAGGGAATTTGTTATATCTTACAGCCACAAGACCGGATATTATGTTTGCTACAAGTTTATTATCAAGGTTTATGAACAATCCGAGTCAATTGCATCTTGGTGCAGCCAAGAGAGTACTTCGGTACATCAAAGGAACAACCAATTTGTCGGATTAAAATTCAGCAAAGGAGCTAGTACAACTTTGTTTGGATTTTGTGATAGTGATTGGGCTGGATGGCATGATGATATGAAAAGCACCTCCGGCTATTGTTTCACAGTTGGTTCAGCCATGTTTTCTTTGGTTTCAAAGAAACAACAAAGTGTTGCACAATCCTCTGCCGAAGCTGAATATGTTTCAGCTAGTTTGGCAACTTCACATGTGATTTGGCTAAGGAGAATTCTTGAAGACATTGACGAAAAGCAAAAAGAAGTCACGATGATGTTTTGTTACAACAGATCAGCCATTGACATTGCCAAAAATCCAGTTCTTCATTCAAGAACTCGACACAATTCAATCAAACATCACTTCATAAGAGAAGCAATTGAAGACGGTGAAGTTGAACTCAAGTTTTGCAAAAGTGAAGATCAAGTTGCGGATATCTTTATAAAGCCGCTACCTCAAGACAAGTTTTGTTATTTTTGAGAGATTCTTGGAGTTCAAGAACAGCACATAAATTAAAGGGGGAATATGTTGAGTAATGTGCTTAATTAATTAAGTCAAATGTTTGTTTAGAATTCCAAGTAGTTGAATGTCTATTTGTTTCTTTTATGTGTTGGAAACATTTCCTAGAAGTCTAGTGCAATGTTCTAGGAGTTTAGGTTCATGTAACCATTCAGCTATAAATAGAGCTCCATATGTAACTAAAAATAATAACAAAGAGTGAAATAAGAAACCAAGAGAGAATTTAATCCAACTCCAAATAGTTTTCTTCAAACTTCTTGGCCTAATCACCAACAAAGAATGTCCGCGCCTAAGTCCCTACAACATGCAAGAACTTGGGTAAAATGGAGAAAGCCAAATCCAGTCATCTGATGTATAAAACAAGACCCATCTTAAAAACCCCAACCCAATTACTGAAGCCAAAGATTCTACCACCTGAAGAATGCCAAGATTGGAATTGTTAAATCAGCCAATTTTAATCTAGATGTGTATTCTTGCTCTGCCAAAGAAGCCAATAATCAAGGAAACCTTTTAAGAAGTTATCTACTACTGAAATGGATGAGAAAAGAGCCAAGGGGCTATGTTTTTGGTGTGATGAGAAATATGGTTTTGGTCATAAATATAGGAATAAGCAACTATTTAGGTTGGAAATTCATGATAGGGAAGAAGAAGTTGAGACTGAAGAAAATGAACTATTGGAAGGAATTGAAGAAGAGATTTGTGATGAAGGAACCTAGTCCACATTTCAACAAATGCAATGACATCCACTGCTTATTCCTAGATTCTGTCTCTTATAGTTGCTGGACATGTTTCGGAAGAGACTGTAAGCTCCTTTTCATAGATTAATTCCTCTATAATTTCATACATCCTCGCTGTCTCTTATACACATCTTGGGACTTAAAACTCAGCAAACAACTACTATGATTGTTGAAGTAGGTAATTGTAATAAGATTACAACCAATGAGCTATGTTCCAATTTCAAGTGGTAATTGCATGGTCATGATTTTGTTGCTGATTTGTTGGTACTACCTATGACTGAGGTTGTGAGGTGGTGTTGGGAGTTCATTGGTTATCTACTTTGGGGAATATAAAGTGGAACTTTAATGAGCTGAGAATGAAATTTTGGAAACAGGGAAAGAATGTTGTTTTAAGAGGAATTAAACAACAAGTTATTCAATTGCTTCAAAAGAAACAAATGCAAAATTTGTTACATAAACCTGAACAAATCACCTCTGCACAACTTTGCATTATCAATTGTATGGATTTTCATGAAAAAATTCAAAAGTGTGAGTTGAGATCTTAAGAAATGATTAAAAAAGGGGAACTACATTTGTTCGTAACGAACAAATCCACGCCTTTACTGAACCAAGACTGTGGCTCAGCTTTTCATGGATCAAGTCTACAATTGCATGGATTACCCCAATCTATTGTGAATGATAGAGATCCTACATTCCTCAGTACATTTTGGCAGGAACTATTCAAATTACAGAAGGTGAAATTGCAATTTTCATCAGCTTATCATCCGTAAACTGATGGGCACAGAGAGAAGTAGTCAACAGATGTTTGGAAGACTACCTCAGGTGCATGACTAGTGGTCACCCTAGGCATTGGTATTCTTGGCTTCCACTGGCAGAATATTGGTATAATACCAATTACCATACTTCTACCAAGCTGACTCCCTATAAAGTGGTCTATAGTACACCTCCTCCTTTACATGTTCCCTATTTGCCTGGTTCTTCCCTAGCGGAAACTGTTGACGAAAGTTTACATGCCACGGAAAACACTTTGCATTTGTTGAAACACAATTTGCAAAGGGCCCAACATAGAATGAAATAGATGGTTGATAAACATCGAACTGGTAGACAATTTCAGGTAGGTGATTGGGTGTTTGTCAAGTTAAAACGCTACAAACAACACTCTCTGAAGGATCATAGCTGTCAAAAGCTTTCTCCTAGATATTTTGGTCCTTACCAAGTCATTGAAAAAATTGGTTCTGTGGCTTATAAGCTCAATCTCCCAGATTCAGCAAAGATTCATTCTATTTTTCATCTACAGTTTCTTTACTGAAAATTAAGGTTGTCAATCATCTAGTAGCAACAACTTCCCTTTTGGCCTTACTTCTAACGGCCATCTAATGATAGAACCTGTAGCTGTTCTAGATCAAAGGATTGTCAAGAGAGGTCATGTGGTAAATACACTAGTATTAGTTCAATGAAGCAATGGGTTTGAGAAGGATGCTACTTGAGAATACTAGTATGACTTAAAGCAGCAGTTTCCCAACTTTGGTTCTCGAGGACAAGAACCTTGTAAGGGAGGGGTATTGTTACGTTAGAATTGCTTCAATAAAGGTGTGAATTTGTCCGTTAGGATGTTTTTCAGTTGCTTTTCATATAATTCTCATGTAACCACATGTAATTCTTATGTACCTACAGTTAGTGATCTTAATCAATGTTTGGTTGAGTTAGTAATGTAGTTAGATGGTTAGCATAACTAAATTATCAAGTGGTTAGCATAACTGAACTACCAAGTCAGCTTGGTAGTTAGTTTTGGAGGGAAATGAGAGTTTGGAGTTGCTTTATATCCAAGCTAGATAGGGAGAAGAAGATTGCATTATAATTTTCTCTGGAATTCTCCTGTACCAATACCATCATACATCAATCTTAACTCTCAATACAATTGCTACTATTTTTCCTCGAATTGTTTTCTCCATCTTTATCAACAAATCCTAGAAATGGTTTAGAGATCTTCTACTTTTGCCATCAATCTCTCACCTTCTTTTCATCAATGATACACTGCTGCTAGGAAAGGCGGGCGCAATCCCTAGAGGAAACTATGACTTTTAAGTAGATCTTAGAGCTGTATGGGAATTACATCTGGTCATCAAGTAAAATCCTATATGTTCTCCATCTTATACAGCATCAACACAAATAAAGAGGTTAGGAATCAAATCTTGATCATCATGGGTATGGTGGAAACAGGAGCTCATGAATCATATTTAGGATTTCCA
This sequence comes from Cinchona pubescens, assembly GCA_025175665.1. Lineage (NCBI taxonomy): Eukaryota > Viridiplantae > Streptophyta > Magnoliopsida > Gentianales > Rubiaceae > Cinchona > Cinchona pubescens. The sequence goes on from JANKKI010000250.1 coordinate 1,254,324, forward strand.
GTGGTCTAAGAAGGTCGAACAATGAAGTCTTTGAATCAATTCGGGATAGGATGTGGCAAAAAATCCACTTTGCCCTTGTGGTAAACCTAGGATAGAACCTGTCTCTTATACAAAGAATGATGTGTCTAAGAGGTTTTGTACCAACCTTCGAGCATTCAATAAGGCTATGTTAGACAAACAAGCTTGGAGAGTGGCGATATATGAGTAAACATTATTAAGTAGGGTATTAAGGGCAAAGTATTTTCCCGATGAAAATTTCTAGCAAGCTACAAGATGTGGAAGTGGATTTTAGAAGCAAATGAGATGCTAGAGTGAGGGACAAGGTGGAGGGTGGGTTCAGGTGATGAAATCAGGATCTTCCATGATTGTTGGGTTCCAAAAGAAAGAAGTTCAAAGTAATGTCTAAAGGGTCTCAACCAAATTCGTAGGGACACAAAAATTGAGCTCCTGATTGATCAAACATCGCATAGATGGAATACTTATCTAATAGATAGCGTCTTTGAGAAAGAAGAGACAATAGCCATAAAACAGATTCCTTTGGGTAGGAAATGGAGCAAGGACAGGATTGTCTGGCACTATACCAAGAATGGACATTTCAGTGTGAAGAGCGCCGATCACTTAATAATGGATAATGATGAGTTGTCAAAGATCACATTTGGATGTTCCAGTGAAGAGAGGAATAAGGTCTGGAAACGGTTATGGAAGCTTGATGTCCCTAATAAGGTAAAGGTATTCCTATGAAAGGTATGCAAGAAAAGTTTACCAACTAAGAATAACTTGCTTACTAGAGAAGTGAATATAGAAACTCAGTGTGCAGCGTGTAACTTCGAAGTGAGGATTTGGCTCATGCTTTATTCTTTTGCATGCCTACAAGAGTGGTATGAAGGATTATAAGAGGTGGTGAAGAAATACATATGGAGGAAATGTTACATGGTTGTTCAGGAGTCTCCTTTACATGAATGTTGACCAAGATGTAAGGGAATGGATGAGTATGGTTATGTGGGCAATTTGGAGTAATGAAATGCTGTGTATTTTGACAACCCTAGCATTAACTTGAAATACTCGTAACAACTTGAAAAAGGGGTGTTCTATAGTTAGAGTATTACAAGGACTCTGCTCTGGTTTTCAAATGGAGTAGCATTTCTAACTCCAAAGGGCCAAGATGGGGTGTTCCAAAGGGGGAATTTGATGTCTCTTAATCAGATTGACGAGGCTGTCTTTGTCGAGAAGAATGCAGTAGGAGTAGGAGTAGCGGTTAGAAAAGGAGATAGGAAGATATATCCCTAGGATATGCTCCCCGGCAGTCGTTGAAATACTTGCAGCAAAAGAAAGCATTGCGGTGGCCAAAATAGAAGATTATTAGAACGTCGTCATAGAAGGGGATTCGGTTGGAGTTATTCAAGCCTTGATGAATGATAAGAAGGATAATTCAATCATTGGGACTTTTAGTTGAGGAAGCATGAGCAGAAATTAAAGAACTAGATGTCTGTGAGATTACTGGAAAGGGAGAAAAAATAACACAATGGCTCAACCTTTTTCTAGAAATGACTGTCTCTTATACACATACGCATTGTTAGAGGAACGAGATGGTATACTTTGTGGCAGATCAACTGAAAGAAGATTGTCTAGATTGAGTTGTAGTGAAATATTTTTCAGCCTCGGTTTCTATCCAAAAAAAAAAATCTCTGATGAGGAAAAAAAGGTAAAGAGAAATATCCTATACTATATTCGATCCATAGAAATTTTTTAAAGAAAAGAAACACAATTTGCCAATAAAAGTTTACTCCTATAGCTAGCTAAAGAAGAATGGATGAATTGAAGTCAATTATATGTTCACTTGAAAGGAAGCTCAAATGTTTTTTTTTTTTTTTGGGAGGGGTCCTTAGAAAAGAATATCTTGAAATAAAATAAGCTTCCCTTGTATAGAGACAGTTGCAAAAGATGCAAAGATGAGTATTCTTTAATCTTTAAGTCGAGGTGATTGTTGTGGATTTGCAATGAGGAGGAGGAATAGGGACTAATTGTTTGGACTTGTGAAATTGTGCATGGCTATGGGTGTTTATTTTGATCCATGGATTCAAAAAATTTGTCAACTAGATTTATTTAGAAGCGTAAAAATAGGATAATCAAATCGATTAGTATTATAGAGTTGGATAATCAAATTAGTGGTCGAGAATCTATGTCTTATCAAGTACCGGATTAATTGTATAATTTTACATTATTAGACCTAATATTATAGGAATTTTCTCTTCCCTGATTTGGATGCTCAAGTAGAATTTGGAGCATTCCAAAAACTTGGGGAGGTGTAATTAGTTGTCAATTTTTATTCTTTAAAAAAATTTAAGCTAAAAAGTATTATTAATGGACCGTGATTGAGCAATCGATCAATCAATCAATTTTTTATTAGCTCAATTACTGGTTACCATGTTGGATTTTCTTGATCTGATTTAATTGGATCTTAGGATTACCCAATAATTATATGAACCGATACGCAGTCCATTAATATCCTTATTGGCTAGTATATTTTTCGAGGCACTATACGGGTTACTACGCTCTTTTGCATCTTGGGCTCAAACGCTTTTCAAAAGGTTTAAATAGACAACTTCAAAAAAGTTTAGAAATCAAAGTAAAATCTTGACTTCATTACACTTTTACCCATGTAAATAGGAATCGGTTGCAACTTAAACCTTGCATTTATTTTAGGATTAATTGCACTTTACACCTTTACACTATCGTACTTTTGCACTTTGTACTGTCACGCCCGTGACCCGCACTTGTCAAACACGTGTCATTCACCGTATTTGGGAAACTGAACTCCCACGAATACAAGGTATCAATCATATATAGTAACCTCAAATACAAATTACGCAGCAAAAATATCTACTCACAAATGATATCTAATTTAATGCGGTACTTATTCAAATAACAAATCCTAAAATAAATAAAAAAATATAGTGTCACGATGCACACATGCTCTACTTATTCCAATAGATGGACTATTCAAAATCAAATAACTATAGTAGAATCCTATTACTAAATAACAATCTTCTTTGTCCGAGTGCGTCTATGCTTCATCCTCTATGATGACGTACTTATACACATCTAGATCTGTACAAAAATATAAGGAATAAGGTGAGCGAAAAATCGCCCAGTAGATAGATTCTTCCTCACCCCGCTGGATCATGCATTTATATATACATATACTTTCACGAAGACAAGTCATACTATCACACACATATGATTTTATCAAAATCATCTTTTTAAATTGTATGTCATTTTCATTACATATAGTCAAGTAATTCAACTTGCATTTCGAAATTCATGTATCATTTATCTACATCAAATCATATAACATATACTTTTCAATTAATCTATAACATATCACAAATTTATTTCCAAATCATGTACACTTTCTTAGAGATTCAAAACAATATATGCTTTCATCGGGTTTAAGTACTCAACCTAGTGATGGACCTCCACTAGAAAAGGTTGTCAAGAAGTTTCCATGGAACCATTTGACCTATCGTATATCGTTTATTGTTTATCAGGATATCAGTATACCAGTATATCAGTATAAGTCAGGACTATAATCCCTACCGACTATTTCATATCTGTTTAGAGCCTTTGTCCACTAATGTTTACCCATTCATCACATGCATTTCATACATATAAAAAATCATGCATATATTACGTTTCTATAATTTAAAAATCAAGTAAGTCAAATAGCCATATATGATCCAGATTTTCATAATCAAATAATCATTTCGTAAAACACATTTCATAAACAATTCAGAAAAACATGCGAATTCATAAAACCATTTAAGAAAATATATGAGTTCGTAAAACAATTTACAAATCAGAGGGTAAGTATCACCTACCTCGGTATGCCAAAGAATCACGTTACTCTTGTACTTGCTCATTTTTAGTATTTCCTATCAAAAATTCACGTTTCTATCACTTAGTACGTTCTTGGTATTTATTTAATGATTCATATCCTATAACAATTCCCTAAATACTCAACCTTTTCATACATCTACAATTATCCTAATATTCGCAAAAATAATATTTGCTATTATATCATATAGTCGCAAGTTGTTTACGATCATATTTCTCAAGTTAAGCTAGCAGGTTTAAATGATCAGTTGCAAAATCTGAATGTTTTGAGAAAGAACTATGATCTAGTTGTTTCTAAATCCATAAATTTCATTAACCTGCATTTGAACCCAAATTTGAACCCGGATTCTTTTTCAAGAATCTAAGAGTGTTGTACTGGTGCATCTATGCATGGTGTGGGGTTAAAGACGAGATATTTTCTAAAGTTGGGTAAATTGGTAAGGGCATGGGTAGGCATGATCACAGTTTCAGAATCGCCGGTTTCGATTCTTGTTCCATGAAGCGTTGGAACCAGCGGTTCCGTCTGATTCCAATCACAGTTCCGATTTTAAATTTTTTTTAAAAGTAAATATACATTTTGAATAATACTAAAAAAAATTAATAAACGAATCCTGTTAAGATGAGTCTCTTATACACATCTAGATGTATTTCAAGAGACAAACTAATAATTTTGAAAAAAAAAGTACACTATTACATCATTTATCGAACCATTAATAATTAAAGTAAAGATACATTTTAGATAATCCATACTAAAAGATAATCTAAAGAAAAATTAAATGCATCAATTACATTGGCCTATATATATTAAAAATTTAATAAAAGCTAACATGAAAAAAAAAAATTACATTTTATTTATATTTCAATTATAGATTTTGTTTTATTTCAACGCTTAGCCTGATTCCGATTTTTGGTCAGTCCATTTCCTAATACCCTGTATCAGAAGTCCAAACAACACATCTAGATGTGTATAAGAGACAGTGTCTTACGGGCTTGAGATAAATGTAAAATAAAATTTAGAAGTTGAAGGTGATTATTACTAAAATTGGTACTTTATGATGCAAAGTGCAAAAGCAATATAGTTTAAGAGTGCAAAGTGCAATTAACCCTTTATTTTATATGTTTAACACATTTTTCTCAAAACTTAATTTGTGTTACTTTTCCAATCCTAGTGAATAATTGATAACTACCCTCAATTTTTTTAATTACACTTTGCCACCCTAAAATTACAATAAATTGCACTGTGTTACCTTAAGTTTATCTTTTAAGCACTTTCCCATGCAAACTTAACCCGTGGTTAATTTCTCACAACAAATAATATTTTTTACCTTTCAATATCAACTGCATAAATTAATTTGTCACTTTTTTATCTTGTTTCTAACCAATTTGACATATCATCACAAAATTGTCATATTTAGGAGGCTATCTATACCGACAAGAAATATTATGATTACCGATAATCTGCAGGTGCAAGTCGGCCTCGCCAACGCATTTGCTCTTTGGTCTTTACTAAAGAAAAAAATAAGTGATGCTTAATTACATGGGGCGCATGTTCGCACATTGCGGCAGTTAAGCAAGCTCCTAACCAGAAAAAGCAGCAGCAGCTCCAACCCCCCCAACTCCAGTTGCTAACTATAGGCTTCTCTTGCGTCCACCTACATACAAGTAGAGGAGACAGAAAGACGGGACTCCACTTTAGTCGTCCCTAAACACCTTAGAGAAGAAGGCTAACAAATGCCACAATCTAGAGAGTTGTCTGAAAAAATGAGTACTTGTTTTGTAACAATAGCACCACTTCCTACCTCTTTTATGTACAAATCTAAAAGCAGATGAATGTACAAGTAGCTAGCCCAGCCTCTTCCGCAAAAACACTAGTTCAGATACTCTGCTAAAAGGTATAGCATGAAAGATAATCTATCTATGAGGAGGTGATAACGACGCCACTGTGTCCTCTGATGAAGACATACATGGGTTAGTATCAGTTCTCTCGTGACTGCGGTTAAGAGCACTGTTTTTACTGAAATTTGTCCGTCCAGTTCCATCCTGCTGCGACTGATTGCCAACTAAATTTCCTCTACCACAAGAACCTGACAATCTCTGCTGCCTGTTATGCCCCTCTCTAGTATCTAGAATGAAAGGAGCAGTGCTACCAGAATAATTAGAAGGTGACAGCTCTTCCTCCTTCTCTGGATGTATATTGAGGTCTATTTGCCCCTTAAATGGTGAGGCAGAAGACAACTTCTCACCACGGTTGTCAACACAAGCCTCATCCTGAACAGGTACCTAATGACCGCGTCCATGTGGTCAATTCTAATGAAACCGCCATTAGGCACCTGTTCAGGCGACTCTTGCAGTGTCGGTGTACTGACCAGTGGTTTCTTTCTCTGTTTGCTTTTGCTCACGTATCAACATTAGGGTGTTATGACGACGCTTAACAGATTTGCAGACAACACACTCGCATGGTTGCTTATGTTTGGGTCCCTTCCCACTCGGAGGCTGAATGCAGACAATGCATGAACAGCCAGCTTTATGGCGCGGGTGTTTGGTTGTGGCTTGGGAGGCTGGAGAGGACCCTGATTTTTCCTGTATTGCCAGATTGGCAAGAGTATCAAGCCCTTCTAAAGCCTCAACCAGCTGTAGAGTCAGGATCAAGCTTAGGAGTCTTCATCTTCTTAGAAGCAGCTGAACACACCCAAATTATTTATTTGCAAAAGTAAAAGGAAAAAGTATGAAAACATTAAAATAGTAGCTTCAATTCATAATAATAGGATGTTATAAAAATAGTAGCACTAATCTATCAGGTCCTCAGGCACCAAATAGATGTCAATTTCTAATGCACTTAGAAAAAGAAAAAAGGAAACCACTGAATGTTCAAACCTTTGGTAATAGCAGGTAATAGGTCTTCAAGGTTCTCCACTGATAATTCTTGAACTGCTGAACACAGAGATCTGCAACCGGTGGAAAGAAGATGGTCAATAAGAATCCAGAATATTATTTCTCAATGCCCTATGTCATCCCAAGCTCATTTCCTTCTTAGTTTTTGCACTTCCTAGTCACTCTAATCTAGCGAACCAAGGACAATGCTTTAAATTAACATGCCAACTTTGTAAACTACAAAATAACTTTCAAGAATTGGAAAATGTGAAGACTAAGATAACAGACTAAATGTGCTGAATCAAATTAGCAGAACGCATTTGAGTCAACCCTAAAACTAAAGGACAAAATTCCAATTTTCTGGAGAGAATTATCCAACTATAGCTCATGGTGTCTGCATACCTCTCAAGGTCCCACAAGTTCTGAGCACATGTCCATTTTGATGGAAGAAGAGCATCGGCAGGTATTTTACGCCACTTAGAACATTCTTCGCACTGAACCCACTGGATTTTTTTACTGCAATGTATGAAATAAAAATTTTCATTTACCCAGTACAAATGGCGGCAAGAGAAATTAAAAAAGAAATGCAGCCTATCATCAAGCCCGTAAGAGGTTTACCCCAAATGATCAGCAGGAATAGTAGGTCTTCCAATAACTGGGGCATCCTGTTGTAGAAAAAGTCCAAAAAAAGATCTTGAGAGCTTGAATAAATGAAGTTAATTCAAGAATTAACTTGAATTATTCAAAATTTATTAAATTATTCCATGGAAACTTCTCAGATATTTGGGCAAAACAATGTTTTCAGTGAAAAATTTATGCACACATTTAAAGTATCTTAAAATTGACAGATATTCTGCAGAAGTTTTCAGCACAATCAATAGTGATGACCTCATTTAGACAAGTACCTAAATAAACTACTGCAATTAAACACACAAAATCAGGACATTTACCTCAAAAGCATCAAACATAACTCAGGAATTACCAAATAATCATTTTGTTTTCTTTAATACTCATCTCCTTCGTACACTTCAAATGGCATCTGAGCCATATGGTGAAAAAATTGTACTTTAATAAACATCATTTCTCAAGAGAGAGTGCTATTACTCCAATAAACAAATCACAAGAAATGATAGAGATGTTCAGGAGAAAAGAATGCCATCATAGGTAAAAGTATACAAAAAGGAACAAATAAAAAATCAGAATCAACGGAAACAAGACTTTCTTCAATACTAATGAGTGCTAGGTCAATCCTGAAGTACTATAAAATTGTAAACAGGTAGATATCCATCAAGCCAATACCATCGTATTCTTCAAATTCACAGCCTATATAGTATGAAGACACTGGGAGAAATATTAGGAGGTGGGCGGAACAATCCTTGAACTTGTTTCCATGTGACCTTCAGCTCTATCGTGTCCTCATTTTCAATCCTCTGGCGTTCACCTTTTAAACCCAAGATGCCACTTTTCCTCTTACTACGGACTGAAGGCTTGGCTTCAACTTCTTTGGCTACACTCCCTGGTTTATCAATTTGAGGGTAAATATTTGTTGACCTTGCTGAAGCTTGATTGAGTGTTGAAAAGCTGGATGATGCTGTATAGCCTTTCCTACGAGAATTAGTTGGTAACAGTTCACCAGGTTTAGTACTTTCACCGGCTTTGATACTTTCAGAAGCAACATCCCCATTTGAAGAATATCCATGACCAGCATTTAAAGCTTCTTTACCCTGTAAAGGTCATATTATGTGATACTGTATATATATAGAATTAACTAAATCCAGTCCAAAACAGAAGCTCAAGAGCTAACAAACAACTGACACAAGCCCTGCTGCGACTTTCTACAGCCATGTGGAAAAATCCAAAGGTTAAGCTACTTATTTTGCAAATCACAGTTTCAAAATGTGTGCACAACGTACATGTAATTATATTATAACAGGAGTCCCAGCCTAATACACAAGGTGTACACAGATCACCAAAGGTGTAATCCCATTGGCCTGGTTATTGATTTACTAGTGAGCAAAACACACACTAATGTGTGTGTGAATTTAAAAATTAACTAAAAAAATAGGGAGAAGTTTTAGGAGTAGTAATGTGGGGAAGTTTTAAAACTACCAAGAGTAAAATAAGCAAAACAAATAATGACATCATAACAAAGTGCTCTTGCTTCATATTATTGATTTATGATTTATATTAACAAGTGCCAAGAATCTGCAAACAGTATTGCATATACTGTAGAAAGCCTAAATTATATATCTTCACGATAAACATGGAAAAAACTTCTCAATTTTTTGAAAGAAAACCTGATCTGATTGAGCAGATGAAGCCTGTCTGCAACCCATGACTAACTTTCCTTCTACACATCTAGATCTACTAAACGTCACTGAAATGTTTCATCACATATCAATAGCTTACAGATAATTCTAGTGTATGAATACAAACATACTCATAAGACATAATGCAGCGAACATTGTTTTCTTCTTTTCTCTTTCTCTTTTACACATTGGGTAGGGGACGGAAGATATTTTTTCTCTTTTTGTTGGGGGGTGGGAAATAGGTTGAGTTGGGAAGGAGGGAGGTTTGGCATACCTATGCAACAGTGATTATGTTATCTTTCTGTCTCTTATACACATCTAGATCTACTAAGAGACTTTGGTTAAAAATTCAACAATCAAAATTATTGACCAGGCTGTAAGTTTGAACATAAAAAAAGGAAGCTTTAGACCAAATAATACATGGACTTAAAATAGCACAGACCAGATCATATTCCAGAATCATTCTACACGGAGAATAGCCATGTCCAAGTGTGGTTGACCTTTCCCATTTCCTCTCCAGCCCACAGGAAAAAGACAAACACGGGTGAGGGAAGATGAAATGCCTTCTTTACCTTTGCATTAATCATAACCAATAATTACTTCTAGTCCAAAAACATAATCATTAAATGTTTGAAATAATTATTACCTACATCACCAGCTTGCAATTGCATGGACTGTATACACGGAGTGATCCCTTCTAGAACATACATTCTGCTATTGTTGTTGGGCCAAAATCGAAATTGGAAAACCCATTCCTTCCCTTTCAAATCTTGAACTTTCAGAGGCAATCCTTCAGGCTGAGAAATTGGCGGAAAGTAGGCCTACATCATAGTAAATAATAAATATGCTTCTCAGAATTGGATAGAATAATAAAGATAACCTTTATACAAAAAATCTGAATGAGATTCCATAATGATCTGATGCATAATATGTTTGGTAAGAAGCATGGCATCTTGCAAGGTCTGTGAACTTACCCAAGACTATCAAACTTCAGCACTTTGTTGTAATGTTTTGCAATAGCGCTAATGGAACTTCATATATTTTTCAGTGAAGAACCCGTTCTCATGAATTGGATTTGGAATGTCAAGCAAAACTACTGTAATTCCACAAGCTTCAAAGCCTTTGCATTATTGTTTTGATTTTCAGTTTACCTTAAGTCTTGTAGGAGGAAAAGGTTGGTTGTTGTGGAAAATTGGGGCAAGCAAAAGGTGAAAAATGTCTATATAGATTTTCTTTATCTTTCTCTTCCTCTAATTCATTTAATTGTATTTGAACTTTAGTATTTCTCTTGTAAGGAAGATGGATAGGGGAAGAGACCGTTTGAAATTTGCCAAAATCATAGGAAGGTATCAAACAGCAAAACAATTCGATAAAGTGGGGTAGGATCAGGGGCAAAGGTAAACTGCAATTATATTGACAAGATTACATATGAGATTGACTGGTATTGTTTGACAGGCATCATCAACTCAATGGCTACAAAAAATTGTAGGAGGAAGAAAAGCTTTTTTGGAAAAGAATGATTAGCATGTATGCATTGAAAAGGCATAAACAAAAAAAGGATAGTAGAAAGGAATCATGACTAGACAGGACGCAACTTGAACTATGGAGGGAACTATGTGGTAACAAAATAGGACATACTAATGCTGAATATTTTGGTGTGGTAACAAATTTAAACATATTATCCCCACCTATTTTATATCATTTTTTCCTTTTTCTCTCTGGAAGCAACATCAAATTACTCTGGTGAAAAATATCATCATATATATATATAAACAGCAAGACTGGTTGAGTTCATTGGCAATATGCCAATATGATAATATCTCCTCCTTTCTGGACACTTCTCAACAAGCTTTAACAGAATAACAGCACCATGCAACTCAAAAAGATTCACATAACTCTATCTATAAGTTTATTTTACAACCAAAATATAGGTAATACCATGCACATGATACATAGGCAGCATCAAATGCCAAGAACAACCAAACCAGAAGTATTTAGAAGAATTAGAAATCCATAGAAAATCATAAGTTAAGCATCATACAAGAACTTACCTCGGCACATCTTTTGGGGAGTACTAAGCGCCCAATCCTTCCAGCATCACTGGCACTTAGCATCTTCTCAAATAAAGGTGTAATTACAGAGTTTGAACTAGAAGTAGTTAAGTCAAAACAAGATACTAAGAACGTTAACTCTCATGGTCCTAGTAGACATTGGAAACTTTTTGAAGATTAAATTGAGCTGAGAACAGATATTGTCTGTAAGAAAACTAAATGGAGTGGCTAAAGTACACAAGCTTTTCATTTATCAGATCAACATCTAAAAATAACTAGAATTGTATCAAATTTAGCACACCTGTGTATAATATTTCATAATCGCTGAAGATAAGCTATAAATAGTCCTTTTGAAAAACTAAGTTTTCATGAATGTGAAAAAGAATGAGTCTATGTATGCACATAAAATTTCATAAATTCTACGGTAGATTATATTTTTTAACTACTATTCTCCAAAAACATATAAGAGATTCTTTCAGAATATTCATAATAAAACACAGTAGCTTTCTTTTCTCACCCAATATATTCGAGTCCCCTTGAAATTAGATCCACCTGGACAGGAAACATATACCTAAAAATAAACTGAAGAGTAATTATGTAGGCTTTTTACAGTAAGGATACTCTTCAGATATCTGTTGTAACTCCTGATCAGTTATTCGGGGCCAATACCGAGGAAGTAACTGACTTCGCACTCGTACATCTGCTCTAGCCCTTCCATTGCGCACTTGAGCCTCAGATGAATCTGCCGGATTCTGACTGCAAGGTCGTTTCTCAGTTGGTTGTTGAATAGGAGTACCAGATACCTTAATGTGATCATTGGTTTCATTTTTAAAAGCAGAAGCGGTAGCTACACTGACATCTGAAGTAGGTGGAAAGACTGCTTGCTGGCAATCATTCAGAAATGGAATAGGTTTCTCCTCAGAAATGGCTCCTGCAACAAAGATTAGAATGCATCAGGCAAAGCCAACAATTAAAATCCTTTTACCTATGCAGTGGGAAATTAACAAGCATCCCAGAAGCATTTACAAACAATTACGAGTGTACCATCCCATGTATCCTAAGGCTCCCATTAATCAGTCTTTCAAAAGATTCCTCTTTTTTTCTCTTCTTCAAGGAAGAGGAAGACAATCTTTCATTAAGCTGAAGCCTATCAGCCCCGCCTGATACACCAAATTCAACGGGAAGGGGCACCCTTGGTTTTGACTCAGATTGACTTGCAGAACCATTGAACAAACTAGGAGCTTGACGCCATGGTACTGGACCAGAACCAGCTATGGGACTCCAATTTTTCACAGACAGATCATTAATTCTTTCAGGTTGCAGAGGAAGGAAAAGAGAAGGTGGAGGCCATGCAGGATTTCAATGTCTAAAACTTAGAAACAAAGTGAAAAACAATAAGACTCACCAAAACAATCTTGAAGAGGGAATGAAGCAGGAAAAAAATATCATGAGAGTAATAATCATGTAATGAAGCAGAAAAAAATATCATAAAAGTAAGAATCACCAAAACGATCTCTCGAAGAGGGAATGAAGCAGAAAAAAAAATCATAAAGTAATCATGTAAAAGGAAATGATGTACTTGTTACAAGTCAAACAACTTTGAACATGATTCAAGCTTAAATTGGACAACTGGAGGTACTCTAGACACTTAATAAGCTCATTACACCTGTGAAAAGATAGAGAATGTTCAAGTTTTAAATTGTGATTGATAGTACTTTGGACACTCAGTAAGCCCATTACACCTGTTTAAAAGATAGTACTGTTTTAAAATTGGTGAACTGGTGAAATTCTCAACACTTAGTAAGTTCAAGGCACCCTCTAAAACATAGACCATGGATCCAGTGATCAAAATCCAGTACCTTAAATGCAATGTATATATTATATCACTTCAGGATCCAAATACATAACTCTTCATGAAAAAGCATGAAGTGAAAAAGAAAACTATGGCAAACTATGGAAGGACTAACAAACAAAAGTAACATTCAGAAATAATTAAAAAAACAAAAACAAAATGAATTCTTACCAAAATGAAACTTTTCCTTGCACAAGTTATGCACTCAATTCCACCAGCATCCAGTAGGACAAACATATGGAAAGATACTATACACCCACAATGTATTTGCTGCATTTCAATAACTTAAAGGTTCAGATAAATGTTTGGAAAGAGGGATGCAGCTTCAAAAATTTGCAAACCAACTTACTAAATATTAAATGCAGCAGAGATCAAAATAAAAATACACAGCCAAATAGTCTGGGTGTTATTTCCCATACAAATCCTGGAAAAGAAATAAATTTGAGACTTACCTTCCCACAAGATTCACAACATCTCCAGCCAGAAGCATCCAGGTGGAAAGTTTCACAGAATTTTCCATCCTCATAAGAAGAACTACAATCAGACAAGAGTATTGTGAACTTCAAGGTAACTATGAAGATGACTTCAACCCAAAAAAAAGTACAGTAAGGGCTATCTACAGAAATCACGACAGCTCTACGTGTGATATAGCTGAAGCATAACACAACAGAAAATTTACACCAATGCAAGCTTTAAGAATGTTAAAGTCCTTTACGGCACGTAGATTGTCAAAGTCCTTTACGGCAGGTAGAGATGGTATTGGTTTACATTTTTTTCATGTGTGCAAGGCTGGGAATTTTTAGATTGGGGGAGGATGCCAGTGCAAAATACACAAAATCATATACACACATGGATGCATCTATTGATGTGTGTGTGTGGGCCACCACCAACAGCCCATGCCAATTATGAAAGCAAAAGATTTAGCTAGTAGACTCAAAATCATCACACAAGATAGATAACTAGGAAGAAAGCTAGTTATCACATTAATACATTAAAAATGTTTAGAAAGCCAAATTAAAGACCACATTTTTCTTTTTCTCCCCTATTTGTTCTTTATAGAGTTATCACAAGATGAATAAAGGAGCAGCAACACACGATAACCAAGCACATCGGATCCATTCATTTTGCACACCAATTTACTTTAGAAGAGTCATGGATGACGCTTCCTTTTCTTTCTGCTGAGAAACAATTATAGTTAGTACCACATAATTTTCTCATTAGCATTTCTTTTTTCCTTTGCTTATTTTGAGAGGTACCAGTACTGTAATTTCACTTATATGCACCAAAAGAAAACATCATTGGAAAAACCTAGATTATCAAGAATATGCTGAACATCTTCAAAGAACTCTATGTACTACTTACACAGGATGTGCCACTTGAAAATAATTAGTGGAAATAAGGTATGATTCCGTAGGCCCCAATATACAATTTATTGTCTTTTTACAACATTCTTAGCACCTCACAGGTTGAGAAGGAAAAGTTAGTTTCCTTCCCTTCCTGGGCCCAAGTGCTCAACCTTTCAGTTCTCTCCACATGATCCATGTCAAGCAAAGAAAATTCCACAATCTTTTGCCTGACTGTGGAATTGTATGTTTCTTTGGTTCAACTACGATATGACCAACAAACCAAAGAGGAGTACAGTAAGTTCCAGAATAAAAACAGTAGAACCTCGTAACTTTCATCAGAATTGTCATCCAGACATAGAGCTAAATACCATACAAACACTTCTACTAGAATATCGTGAAGACAGAGATCACTATGAAATAGTTACTCCAGCTGGTTGACAGTTATAGTTTCAATTCCTGAGAAGAAAGAGCAGTACTCTCTTATGGTTGAGCATCTACAAATATATATAACAGGTAGAAGAATCTTATTCCTAACTGGAGAGTACAGACTTTGCCACTGTGAACTTTAAAAGGGAAACTTGAACAGATGATAACAACAAAGTAAATTGAGTGATACCTAACCAACCAACTCCATTCATTGGTTCAGTTCACTCTTCTTCAGAGTTCAGAGATACTCTAGATCTGGTTTATCTCCATGTATCACACCCCAGGCACAAAATGAGCATATTAATACAAACTTAATTTCGGAAATAGAAGTGCTAACACTACATGACTTGATTTAACACCTGTTTGTATATTAAGGAAAGCCTTTAATAAAAGAAAGGAGAGACATAATTTTTCAAGAATGAGAAATCCTCCAACAAGGAAAAGAAATAACAAAAGAATCATTTAACACTCCTTCCTTTCTTCAATCTTTCCAACAATGTCGTGATTATAATTTATACCACACGTAGATGGACTTTACCCATTTTTCTCTTAAAAAGAACCCAAAACTTTCATATGTAAGCTAAACATTACATTCCTCGAACTAGAGTGAATGCATCAAACTGTCCTACAAAGACATATGCATGCTTCCTTTCATCAAAATCTCAACTTTTAATGTAAGATAATTTTATGCTGTCCACACTGGAATGAATTCACCAAAATGCCATAAGTGGCCACATCCATACTCCCGTTCATCAAAATCTTAAGTTTTAATTCAATAGAATACAGGTAGCTGATAAGTTCATAAGAACATTGCCTCTCCCAAATCAAACTTTCATCCACCCATTGTCATGAAAAGATTAAACTGTCTTCTTTATTTCCAATACTAAGGAAAAAAAAATGTAAACAAACTAAAAATGAACGGGAAGGCGAAAGGCTTCCTGACCGACACATTCCCTCGACTGTAAATTCTTCCTCCCCGGTCTATGAAAACTTATTTTCAGTTCTCAATTGTAAAGTAACTAAAATTTCAGAAAATCAAAACACAACTGGAACTGATAATATCTTTACTTAACTTCATTGCGCTGACCCATTAGAATATTTAATTTTTTTCCACATTTTGGTATTTATAAGCAGGGTTCGGGGGTCAATGATTAAACCCACATTCTTGAACAACTCAAGAACGATGCTTTACCAACACTGTCTCAATACAAACATCTAGATGTGAATGCAGAGTGTGTGTACACTTTAAGAGGCATCCATCAAAAATCTCATCTTTCGCTACTGTCCAGTCATTCCCAATTAATTAAAGCCCAAGGAAGTAAGAGAACAAAAATAAATAATTAAAGCACAACAGATGGCACATAAAAACCCTAAATTATCAAAACTTAAAAAAAAAAAAAAAAAAAATCAAGAAAAGATAAACAAGAACGGATTTGAAAGCGAGTTATAGAGGAAAACGACGACGTCCTTGTCGGAACATGAAAAATTCATGTATTTGTATATACAAAAGAACGCAAAACGCGTGAATTCCTATGTGAAGAATGCAAACAAGTGAAGGGGAAGATTTAATTGATTTGGGGGGCTTGGATTTAGAGGGTTTTAGAATTTAGAGGCAGCAAGAAACGGAGTGTTACGCAGCGAAAAACACTAGTGACTGTGTGTTGTGCGTGCGTGTGGGTTATTTTTTTTTAGATGTGTATAAGAGACAGCTGGGAATATTAATAAAAAATAATTTATTTGCCATCATTGTAACCATAAAAATACAAAGTTGCCCTCTCGGTTGTTGA